>CM073492.1:27903000-29287500 GCA_037074585.1 Biancaea sappan | reverse complement strand
AACTAGGTTGTGTGCTGACATATTAACTTCTCTTGGAATCCACTCAAAGGAGCATTCAAAGAACTCTCTTGACAAGCATCTAATGTCCTTGATCAGCATTTAAAGGTATGAAGGGCCAAGATTATCCTTTCTAACAGCATCTACAATGATTTTTGCATCTCCTTCAATTTGGATCTTTTGAATGTTACAATTCTTGGCCAACTTGAGTCCATCCATCATAGCTTTTGCTTCAAGGATCATGGGACTGAAAATATAGGGAACTTTATTCACCCCTGCTGCTACCATTGAGCGCTTGAAATCTCTTATAATGTCAACTGTTACCCCTTCTAACTCACAAGGCTCTGCATCAATGTTTACTTTAAACATTTGTTGTGGAGGAGTTGTCCACTTGGTCTCCCTTTGCTTGTTAGTAGACTGGGTCTCTCTCTTGTTAGCCTCCTCATAACTTTCCCATGCCTTAAGATCTCTTTTCTCAACTTGATCCAGCACCTGTTGATTCTTCTACATTCCAATCACATTTCAAGCCTCCCATATTCTATAAGGAACACACAACACCATACTAAACTCCTTATTAGACCAGATGCAACTTCTTTTCTCAAGCCATTTATTCATACATGCATTAAAACCCATATCTAGTTTGGGAATAGGGGCATCATTCCATACCCTCCTAACCTTTTCACATTGCAAGAAAATATGCTTACAATAGTCTCATAATGATTATTACAAAAAAAAAAAGACATTTGTCTTGTAAAGCAAGACCTTTTTTTTTCTAGAGATTATCAACAATAGGAAGAAAATTTATTCCAAAAAGGAGTCACATCATCATGACTTTTTGAACTATCACCAAACCTCAAATTATGAAGCACATGGTAACAACTCTTGACTAAAAAACTCCTTTTTTAGAATACATTCAAGACCAAGAGTCACAAGCATTGTTTTCACACAAAGGAATATTTAAAATAAGCTTCGCATCCTCAAGAACACCAAATTTGTTCTAATAAAGTCTTGTTCCATTCTTTTTTACCCTCCACCATTAATCACAAACCTTGTTAAAAGAAATAATGCCAGGAAAGAGATTATACAGAAAAGGATTACATTGTCAAGGGATCATTCCAAGTAGATATGTTTGTATACCATCACTAACACACTTAATGAGACCATGTTTTAGAGCGTTTTGTCCCTCAACCAGGCTTCTCCAAGTGAAAGAAAGGTTATTTCCAAGGTTAGCATTAAGGAAATGATCATGAGGGAAATATTTAGCTTTTAAAATTTTATGGACTATCAAATCTTCATTATTAAGAATACGCCAACATTGTTTAGCAAGCAAGGCAAGGTTAAAAGTTCTTAAGTCTCTACCTTCCTAACTTTTTGGACAAAGTAAGATTATCCTACTTAATCCAATGGATTTTCCTAGAGTTTGCACTTGAACCCCACCCAAAGCGAGCCATAAGTTGATTAAACTCATTGCATAAATTTTTGAAGATCAAAAAGCAACTCATAAAGTAGATAGAAATAGACTGAGCCACTGACTTAATTAGAATCTCTTTACTAGCTTTTGAAAGTAACATTTCTTTCCACCCCTGAATTTTTTTCTAAATTCTTGCCTTGATTTCTTTGAATGTTTTGTTCTTACTTCTACCCATCATTGTGGGTAATCCAAGATACTTTTCACTAAAGACCAAGGATTTAATTTGTAAGTAATCCATGAAGTCTTTTTTAACATCCATATTACAGTAAGGACTAAAGAAAATAGCTGATTTTCAAAATTAATACTTTGCCTTGATGCTTTCTCATAACTATCTAGAATCTTCTTAAAATTTTGGCAATTTTCCATGTTTTCTTTCAGAAAAAATCAAGTTATCGTCAGTCAAAAAAGATGGGAAATAACCGGGGAAAATCTACAAATCTTAACACATTGAATTTTATGTTCATCTAAATATTTAGTGATAAAAGAGCTAGGAATATCAGCATAAATCAAAAAAAGATAAGGAAACAAGGAGTCACCTTGTCTCAAACCTCTTTTAGGGGTGAACAGAATACCATTAAAACCAATTACAGCCACTTTGAAAGAAACTGACCTAACACATTCCATAATTTTGGCAATCCAGTCAGTGCGAAAACTCACCTTATTCATGACAACCTCAAGGAAATCCTACTCCACACGATCATAAGCTTTGCTCCTATCTAATTTTATAGCCATAGAACTATTCCTTCCCTTTTTTTATTCTTAAGGTAATGCGAAACTTCATAAGCAACCAAAACATTATCTGTTATTTGGCGATTTGGGACAAAGGCGCTTTGGTTTTGAGAAATAATTTTAGGAAGAAAAAGTTTTAACCTATTAGCATGAACTTTTGCAATAATTTTTTAAACCACATTGCAAAGTAGGGGTAAGCATAGGTCGAGTTGGGCTGGGTTTGGGAAAAATTTTAACTCGATCTGATCAAATGTGAACGGGTCGGGTTGTTGAATTTTAAAAGATGGACCCGAACCAACCCCAAGCCGCACTCTATCGAGTCAGGTTGGGTGGCATGTTCTTTTTTTTTTCTCTCTCTCTCTTTTTCTTCTTTTTCTTTTTCTTTCTCTTTTCCTTCTTCGTTGCCATCTCCCTGTCGTGTTTGACTGTCTCCCATGATCCCATCTCATTTTCTTTGAGATATCCAGTCTTCTCTGACTAAGGAGAATAGTAAATCAAGTCAGGAAGGCGAGTAAAGGCTTGGCTTGACTATGTTCTCTCCTGGTCGGATCGGAGGCAAAGACTGAAACCAGGAATTTTTGGTCCAGAACCACATATGAACCACTTGATCTGTGTATTTTGTTACTACATCACTTGATCTTTGTATTGACGAGCATCAAGACAAGAGAGGAGAAGATGAAGATGACAAAAAATGGTGTTGAAGTTGAAGAAGAGGAGACAAGTGCCTGACTGGAATGACTTATTGACTGGAGAGGAGAGGTAACTCAAGAAGGAGATGAGAGTGAGATACATAAAAAGATAGACTAAGAAGAAAATCTAAAAAAAATACATAAATATTGAGTTCGCAGGTCGGGTTAAGTTGAAAATTTTCAACTTGCAACCCGACCTGCCATTAGTCGGGTTGAGTATTTTCAACTCAATCCAAACCAATCCAACCTAAACCAACCCAATTATGCGGGTTAGGTCGGGTTGGTGGGTTTGTTGCTCACTTTATTGCAAAGACCAATCGGGTGAAACTAAGACATGTTATCAGGATCTTTTACCTTAGGGATTAACACAATCCAGGTGGTGTTGATTTCTTTCAAACTCCCACCTTCATTCTAGATCTTCAAGGCTATGTTTGTAACACATGCTCCCACAAGGTACCAATATTGCTAAAAAATTATGTTGGGAAGCCATCAACCCCTGGAGCTTTGGTTGGATTCATTTGAAATATAGCTTTCTTTACTTCATCTACAGAAAAAGAAGAAGTCATGATATTATTCATATGCTAAGTAACTTTTGGACTAACAGAATCTAATATTTTATCAAATTTTTTTCATTTTCAAATTTAAAGAGGTGAAAAAAGTAATTAGTAGTTAAGTTTTTTAAGGTCTTCTTCTTCTTCATGCCACTGCCAATTCATGTCTTTTAGCTTGTCTATTCTATTTCTTCTTGCTCTTTGAGAAGCTTTCGCATGGAAAAACCTTGTATTGCGATCACGCTCTCTAAGCCAGTGTATTCTTGATCTTTGCTTCCATATGGTTTCCTCATTCTCAAGCAGCATGTCAATCTCTTTTTCTAGTCTTCTAATTTTCTCCAAATCTGCACCATTAGATATTTTAGCATTAATGCTTTCTTGGATATCCTGAATTTTTCTATTTACATTACCAAAAATATCATGATTCCATCTTTTCAATGTCTCCATCGTTCTATTTAAGCATTGATGAACCATAAGTAAGTCAGCCTCAGTTTAAGAAGGCCAGCTCTTAGCTATAATTTTTTCACATTAATGTGTCGTCCACATTTTTTCAAATCGGGGATTAATTTTTCTCATTCAGTTCCTTTAGCTATTCCTCTATTTTTGACAACAAATAGGCACATGGTCAGATGAAAATTTATTTAAATTAACAATAGAGAAATTTGGAAAGAGATTCTCCCATTATTGATTAGCATAGAAGCGATCTAATATTACAAAAAGACGATATCCTCCTTATTTCTTCTGTTACACCATATGAATGGAAAGCTCTTAAACCCAAGATCTTTCACTCTGTAAAAGTCCAAGGCTTCTTTGAAGTCTCTCATTTGTTTTTGTGGCCTTTCTAAACCCTATATTTATTCTTTTTCCATTAAAATTTTGTTGAAATCACCGAATATGAGCCATGGAAGATTATTTTGCCTATCTATATGCTTTAGATCTTTCCAACTAATGTTCCTTCGATGCGAGATCGACTCCCCATAGAAGCCAGTAAGCCTCTAATCTCTCTTTTTCCTTTTTGGATTAGAAATAATCACATCAATGAAATGTTTTGAAGATGTAATGAGGTTAATGTTATAATTTGGCTTCCAAAAGCAAAACCCATTCTACCTGAGCTAGGTACACAGAGAGAAGACTCAAAAGCAATCTTTCTTTTGATAACATCACATTAACTAGCAATTTAGTTTCACACAAAAACAAGATGTCAAGCATGTGCTGTCTCACAAGGAGACAGAGACTATGATTTGTACGGGTTCCCAACCCCTAGCAATTCCAACCTATAACTTTCATTGTTGTCAGCGAACCTGCTCTTCCAAGTTAACCGCTATTGTTGCAGTTTAGCTCTATTATTTTGAGAGGCTATTAGTAGTTTATGGTTATTTTTATGTTTTTTTTTTCTGTTATTCATACATGCGTATATAAACCAAAATACTTAATAATACTAGCTTCTTGATTCTCTTTTTTTCTTGTATCATTTCCTAGTTTTACCTTACATTGTGGTATTAGAGCCATATGCTAAGGATCCGCCATTTAGAATCAAAGGACAAAGGTTGGGAAGAAGTTTGGGTTCAAAGCATGGAAGGGAACCTTGGTTTCGTTCAGGCTACCATACCAAGGTTTGATGGTGATTATGAACATTGGTGTATGCTAATGGAAAACTTCTTACGGTCAAAGGAGTGCTGGCATTTGGTTGAAATGAGTTTTACAGAATCTTTGAATGAAGAAGCGTTGTCAGCGGCGCAAAAGAAGGTATTTGACAAGCTAAGGCTGAAAGATTTAAAGGTGAAAAACTATCTTTTTTAGTCTATAGATAAGGCAATTCTGAAGACCATTCTTTAGAAAAACACTTCAAAACAGATATGGATTCTATGAAAAAGAAGTATCAAGGCAATGCACTAGTTTAACGGGCACAACTTCAAGTGTTCTGACGGGAATTTGAAGTTCCAGAGATGAAGATTGGTAAGTTTGTGTCAGAATATTTTTCAAGAATTATGATAGTTATTAATAGCATGCGAAACTGTGGAGAATAAATATTAGACTTCAAGGTTGTTGAAAAAGTTTTATAGTCTCTGACTAATCAATTTAACTATATAGACAATATTTCCGTGGATGAGTTGTAAGGCTCGTTGATAGTTCATGAGCAAAAGTTTTGGAAGAAAGAAAGTGAAGAACAGGCCTTGAAAATAATGCAGAAGTGAAGACGTCTACTTAAGGAAGAGGCAAAAATTTGGGTAAAGGATGAGGAAGAGGATAGGGAAGGCAAGGCTTCAATCGTGATACAATTAAATGCTACAAATGCCACAAACTTGGGCATTTCCAATATGAATACCCAACTCTGGAGAAAGAAGCCAACTATACAAAATTCGATGAGACAGAAGAACTCCTTCTAATGTTGCATGAAGAAACGAATGAAGCTAGAAATGAGGAAATATGGTTTTTAGATTCAGGTTGCTTCAATCACATGTGTTCGATTAAAGAAATGTTTAATGTAATTGATGACACTTTTAGACATGTTGTAAAATTGGACAACAATACAAAGATGAATGTAATGGGGAAGGGTAATGTGAAACTGAAATTGAATGGAATTATACATGTAATTACTAAAGTTTATTTCTTACCTGAGCTCAAAAATAATCTCTTGAGCATAGGGCAACTGCAAGAGAAAGGATTAGCCATTTTAATTCAGTCTGGCATGTGTAAAATCTACCATCCTCAGAGAGGGTTAATCATTCAAACAGACATGACTATTAACCGTATGTTTATGCTAACTGGTCAGGTCCAGACTCATAAGGATTTATGCTTAATGCAGTGGCTCAAGACATAACTCATCTGTGGCATTGTAGATATGACCATTTAAGTCATAAGGGGTTGAAGATTCTTCAGGGGAAAGAAATGGTCAAGGTGTTGCCTATTTTACAAGGATCCATAGTTATAGGACTTAAGAACCAGCGACCCGATGCTTGGCTTGGTCGAGGTCAAGCAAATGGACCAGATCATACTCGACCTAGGTAAATGGACCAGATCATACTCGAACTAGTCAAGACCTGACTGATTCGGCCGAGTCTTGACCAACCTAGTTTCTTTTTTTTTTTTTCAGTTAGCAACTTCACCTAACCCAATAAACATCCCTAACTAACTCCCAACACTTGAAGTGGTCTATCTTGTAGTGGGATTATGCAATTCCATCGCCATATCTTATTCACACACATGTGAAACACTGAGGCTCCCTATCATTTACCTTTTCTTTTAGGTCCAGTGGGGTGCTCTCCATCTACTTTTTCTTTGAATTGTTTAAGAAAAATATTAATTATTATAAGGAAAATAGACATAAATACTCCCATTTAATTTTGTTGGCAGAATGTCATTTTTATTCTATTATTTATTACAAAATACATTTTTATAACGAACTCGAGTTGTAGATAATAAAAATGTGTTACGTCATAATTGGAAAAATATAAAATAAAATTGCACTTTAATCATAGTATTAACAAAAAATTGAATAAAAAAAACATTAAAAATAATAATTGAAAGGTTCTTTTTTTGTTTTCTAATTTCAGAACTTATTGATGGATTATTATTGATGTTTATGGCATCAAAAGGTGAAATTTGTATATAAATTATTTATTTTACTTCTTTTTGAATTTATTTGTAAAGATATATAGTTATATATGTAATTTTTATTTTTTTTAATTTATTTACCCAAATCAGCAATTGACCCAGTGACCTGGCGGTTGAACCAGTGACTCGATGACCTGAAGGCCTGCCTTGATCAATGGCCAGTCCAAGTCCTATAACATTGCAAGGATCCACGGTTCTATATATTGATTGCTTAAAATGAGAGCAGTACCCTGTGAGTTTTCCAAAGAAAAGTTAATGGAGAGCCTAACAGAAATTACAACTTGTCTATGCAGATATTTGTGGCCCTATTACCACGGCATCAAACAGTAAGAAACACTACATTCTATGCTTTATAGATGACTATTCGAGAAAGGCATGGATATATTTTCTTATAGAGAAGTCAGAGACTTTTTATCATTTCAAATGCTTCAAATTACTCGTGGAGAAGGAAGCAGGGGTGCCCATCAAATGCCTAGCACAGATAGGGATAGTAATTTAATTCTACAGAATTCATTGATTTTTGTAAGCATGAAAGATTAAAAGGAAGTTGACCACGGCGTACACTCCACAACAAAACGGCGTAGTGGAGTGGAAGAATAAAACTGTAATGAATCTTGTCAGAGCCATGCTATCAGGGAAAGGAATGCCGAAGATGTTTTAATTAGAGGCTGTAAGGTGGGCAATTTATGTTCTTAACTGATCTTCCACTTTAGCTGCTAAAAATAGAACCCTAGAAGAGGCGTGGGCTAGAAACAAGCCAACAGTGGAGTATTTTTAGGTATTTGGATCACATACTTGATGCAAGAAGAACCAAATTAGAACTAAGAGTGTTGAATGTGTGTTGCTGGGCATTAGCACCGAATCAAAAGGGTACAAAATGTTGGGCCTATAGCACAAAGGGTCATCACCAGTCAGGAAGTGGTGTTTGAAGAAGAGAAACAATGAAAGTGGGATCAAATCCATGAGAAGGAAGTTCTGATTGACTTGGATTGGGGAGATAATGGGAGTGATGAAACAGAGCTTGAAGAATTTGAAGATGAAGCTAGTGATGAACCAGATGGCAACGACAAAGATGCTAAAACTGGGTTAAGTCCATCTTTAAATGTAAGTGAAAGAAGGACAGAATCTAGGGAGGGTAGAGTCAGACGACCACCCTCATGGATAGACAATTATATCTCGGAGATGAGTTAGAGGAAGGAAATGAAGGTAACATGGCACTTATTATGTCCACAGATCCCTTATATTTTGAAGAAGCTGTTAAAAGTAAAAAATGGAGACTAGCCATGGATGAGAAGATTAGATCCATTGAAAAAAAATAGACATGGAAATTAGTCGAATTGCCAGCCAGAGCGAAGAAGATAGGTGTTAAGCGGGTGTTTAAAACAAAGCTGAATGAGCAGGGAAAGGTGGAAAAGTATAAAGCAAGGCTGGTGGTTAAGGGCTATGCTCAAAAGTATAGCATTGATTATACAGAAGTATATGCTCAAGTGGTAAGGATGGACACCATAAGGATGGTAATAGCTTTGGCAGCAAATCAAGGATAGGAGCTTTACTAGCTTGATGTGAAGTCTGCATTTCTATATGGGGAATTGAACGAAGATGTGTTTGTTGAACAACCCAAGGGACATGTTAAAAGAGGAAGCCAACATAAGGTATACAAGTTGTACAAAGCTCTTTATGGATTAAAGCAGGTACCTAGAGCCTGGTTTAGTCGGATCGAGAGCTATTTCATCAAGGAAGGTTTCCAAAAAAATCATGGAGAGTAGACTTTATTTGTCAAATAAAATTGCAAAGGGTAATATTTTGATTGTAAGTATATTTTAATGACCTTTTGTATATGCGGAATGATAAATCTATGTTAAATTAGTTTAAAAACTCAATGAAGCAAGAGTACGATATGACGGATTTAGGGAGGATGATTTTTTTTAGGCATTGAAGTGTTGTAGAGATCTAATGGGGTTTATATTAGCCAGAGAAAATATACGAAAAAGTTATTAAAACGTTTTGGGCTGGAAGAAAGCAACTCTGTGTATAATCTCATTGTTCTAGGGAGTAGAATTCATAGAGATGAAGGGGGTGAAAGTTGATGAAACAAACTTCAAAAGAATCATGGAGAGCCTGATGTATTTGACAGCCATACGCCCCGACATAATTAGTCGCTTCATGAGTTGTCCAGCTGAGCTGCATCGGCAAGCTGCCAAGAAGGTTTTAAGGTACCTAAAAGGGACAATGAATTATGGTATTCTGTACAAAAAGGAAGGAAACAACTGGTGGCAGACACAGACAGTGACTATGCATGTGACACTGAGGATCAAAAAAGCACATCGGGGTATGTCTTTGTTATGAGCAATGGCGCTGTCGCCTAGTCGTCGAAGAAACAACCAATTGTGACATTATCAACCACTGAGGCAGAATTCGTGGCTGCAACGGCTAGCGTGTGTCAAGCTATTTGGATGAGAAGAATTCTGGTTGAGCTGGGGCAAGAACAAACAGAGGGCACTGTAATCTTGTGTGACAATAGTTCAGCGATTAAATTGTGACGAAATCCAATCTTACATGGGCGATCTAAACACATAGATGTTAGATTTCATTTCCTGAGGGATTTAACTAAGGAAGGTACAGTAAAGTTGATTCACTGTGGTACTCAAGATCAAATAGCTTATGTATGGCCAAGCTGCTTAAGTTGGAGAGTTTTCAGAAGTTTCGAGGAAAATTGGACACATGTACGATTCCTGAAGTGATCTAAACAAATTTAGTTCAAGGGACGGACATGTTGGAGTTTAGTTGTGTTGTTTTGAGAGGCTGCTAGTAGTTTACGGTTATTTTTAAGGTTTTTTTTTTTGTTATTCTGACACATGTATATAAACCACAATACTTAATAATATTAGCTTCTTGATTCTCTTTTATTCCTGTATCATTTCTTCGAAGGTGGTTCCTTGAAATTTAGCTTTTTTTTTTGTACATGAGCAAAAAATTAATGTAAATATATTGTGAACGTATTTTATTTTTCATATTATAATATATTAAATTTATATTTTATATATATATTCAAAACATATTTATAAATAGCATACATATATATATATATATATATAAAACAAATTTCTCATATATATTTTATATATAATATAACATATGGGGCTGGAGACTCCTATGTATATAATATATTTAAAAGGGGAAATACATGTCAGATAACTAATATAAATTAATAATATTTTCCTTAATTTTTGTATGAACAAATTTTGCATCAATCTAAATCATTGATTTGTTATTTAAGGATTATGATTTTCTTCTTTCACTCTCACTTTAGGCCACTCCTCTCGCTAGATATGTCCCTTATATAAAAATCTATTCATGCGAAAATTAATGAAAATATTATTAATTTATATTAATAAATTCTGCATCAATTTAAACCATTAATTTGTAATTTAATTATGGTTATCTTCTCTTCTCATTCTCACATGATGCCACTTTTCTCACTATAAGTATTTCTCTCACACACGTGTGTATGTATATATATATATATATAACATATGTATACATATGTACTTCATATCAATATATATATATATATATATAAATATAAATGTATAACATATATATATAAATATAAATGTATAACATGAATATAAATTTATATGTATATATATTACTATTTTATATTAATATGTTTTTATATATATATATATATAATATTTATAGGATACATATTTAGTTAGAGAAGTGATTTAATGTCGGATAAGAGAAAAAAAAAATAACGACATTAATCTTCAGAATAATGTAGAATTTATTAATATAAATTAATAATATTTTTCTTAATTTTTTCTTGAATAGATTATATATATATGTAATTAATATATATACATATATGTGATATAATTATATATAATATCATATTCAAATATATCTAACATGCTCTCATTTTTTAAATAAATTTATTTTTTGGATTATATATATACATTTTATTTTCTTATAGATATTATATATATATATATATATATATATATATAGATAAATATACTTTTATATATTAGTATATAAAAATAGATAAATAATGTTTTTGTAAAAAAAAATCTAATATATAATATATATGTTCAACACTTTGATATGCTGTCAGCAAACATTTCATATGAGATCCAATAAATTTTTTTGGACAAAAGAAGAGGATTACAACCCTAATGTAATCTAGAAGAGCTTCTCATGAAAGTCACACCTCTCCAATCTTCTATCAACAAAGGGCAAGGGAGGAATATAACTAATCACAAAAGCAAACTACGTTCATTCCATCGTAGAAGCAACAATTTGGCACGATAAATCAAATCAAACGTAGTTCAAAAATTAAACATGGTTTGAAAAAAATTTTCAACGTTCTACCAAACATGATAAGAAACAATGCAAATGTGGTTTGAACTATTGAAACGCAGTTAAGCTCATCACCTCCAACGTATTCCAAATACACACTTAACGACATCAGCTGGGGGGTTTTCAAGGAGATGGACGCCAATCAATTTGCTTCCCTAAACGTGTGGGTCATGTGCGTCAGCGTTTCCTACTCCTCTAGAAAGCTTCGTATGCTTGAGACCAACAATATCATATTGTCGATGGTAGCCGGTAATAAATCTTACTCTTTCAACAAAGAATATGTGAACAGTTAGTAAATCTTACTTCTCCAACAATGTCACATTGTAGATGGTATAAAGTTATGTTTTTAACAATATTATACACTAGGTCATATTGTAATGCAAATTATTGAAAAAAAATTAAAATTTATTGCAGGATAATCAAAATTATTTGGTAAAAAGACTAGGAAATTCATAGGAAGACAATATGTATGACTATGGCCAGATAATTTTGTTACTATGGCCAGAAATTTTGTTACTATGGCAATATATATGACAATATGTACAAATATGGAGCTTTAATATAAGATAAAATTAGAAATTAGAGAAAATAAAAAAAATTTGGAACCTTTTGTCAATAATATGGCGTAGAGGAAATACAAGCCCCTCATCAAAACATCGGAAGATAAAATCTTAAAAATGGTTAAAAAATTTTTTTAGAAAACAATTTAGAAAAAAGCCTAAAAGCTTGCATAAAATCAAAGAAATTAAATCCTATACAGAATCCAAAAGTCATTAGTATGTTTTAAGTGTGGTAGGTATGGACACATGGCAAAACAATATTGGCTAAAGAAAACGATAAATAGGCTTGATATTGATGACAAATATAAACAAATTCTAATTAATAAGCTTATTAATAAACGATGAATATTAAGAAATAGATGAAGAATTAGTAGATAATAATGACAATGAGTATGTGTACCAACTTCAAGATTCAGAGGATAATAGTTTAGAAGTAAGTTTATCAAAAAAAAAAAAAAAGAATATAGTGCTTGGAAACAAGACTATGTCTTTTCATTTCATTATTTTTCTTGTCACACTAAACGTGTATTTTTCTAATTCTCATTCTTTTACGTCTCTCATTTCATTTCCAATACAAAATTTTTGACTAACTTCCAGAAGCTTAAAATCAAATATTATTTAAAATCACTTGGTGATCAGTTACAAATTAATTTACATCTATCACTTTTTTTTACTTTTTTAAATTAGTAAGAAATTTTTTTATTATTTCTAACTATTAGGCTAGTCGCTAATTTATAACATTCTTGTGGTGAATCTTGGCTCCTTATTTAGTCTGATGGCTAATCATGCAATTCTTGAATATGTCCTTGGAGAAATTTGTGCATGATATTTAAAAGGATAAATTACACTAATATTTTCGTAAACTTTATTTTAATGCTCTTTTTGTTTCAAATATTATACTTTGTTCCCCTCTTGTATAATTTTTATCATTGAAATTCAGTATTTTGCATAATATATATTTCTTCTAATGATAAAATTACTTAAACATGTTTTGTTATCATATTCAAAATAAAAACATAGTTTTCCTATTAGAGCTTAATATTAATTTAGTAGTTTTGATATTCATGTTAAAAATCAAATTACAGTGTGTTGTGTTAAAAAAAAAAGAAGAAATAATTAATTTGATAAAAAAGTAAAGTAAATGAAGAGTTTTCACAATATACATAAAAACACTGAGAAGGTTAAATGTAATGTTCATAACAAGAGAAGCACAAAGTTTAATTTAATCAATTTTTTTTTTTAAGTTGGTATAATTTATCGTACTTAATTAAATTGGGTCTTTATGTGCGCTAGGCCCAATAATTACGGAGGCTGGTGAGGCCATGTTCCAAAACGAGCCTGTATATACATGGGATTCAAGGAAGACCACAGGACTACCGAGTAACAACTTGTCCAAGTTAATGTATCAATTTTTTTCTTGGAAATGCCGCCAGGAATGCTTCTGTTTTGTTTAAGGAAGTCTCAAATGGCTAAATAGAATTATCTAATTATCTGTCAATCAAATAAGACGATTTTATTTAACTAATCAAACAGTTTTAATTAACTAAATAAAATGCCGGCCGGCCAAATAAGAAATTTAGGAACGTGTACAAACTACGACGATGTCTATTTCTTTGCAGGCACGACAAGAAGTTGTAGTACTTGCAAGTTATTTGGCTTTTTGTTTTGTAATCTGTGTGCACTTCAAACCTTTGACCTTGCTTCTACTTTGGTTTGCTTTTAATCTAATCTCAAAGCAAAATTGTCCTGGTTTCTCAAAATCATTTCAATGTATATGGGATCGTTTGTTTAATGATATGATCATGTACAGCACATGTCGATTGATGAACCCTGGAAATTTACGGGATGGCGTCGCTTAATTAATCAAAGCAATCATTGTCCTCAAGGTTATATCCCAATGTGTTTTGAGTATTGAGCATTTTAAAATTAGATATCTATGTGTAACGATATTTGATAATTCTCACACAATGCTTCAATGTTACATATGAGAGAATATATCACAATGACATAAATAAATTCAAGAAATTCTCATGATCTTATCCACACACAATTCATCAAACACATGAGAAGCATCTCTATAATTCATGAAATTCAAGTAAAATAGGGATGAAACACAAGCTAAAATCCAATAATTAATTAAGAAGAGACAAGAAAGATAATGTAGAACATTAAAAGAAAAACAAAACAGACAAAATTGATAAAAGACATCACTTTAGAAGATACTTACTAATGAAGTGGCGAGTAAGTCTGTTGAACACGACCCAAAAAAAAAAAAGGAATAACAAACTGAATTTAAAAATTCCAGTTCTACGTACATCTATCCCAAACACATGGTTGATGCAAATTCCCTAAAGTATACAATATATGTGCACTTTCATTAGTAATTAATTAATTGATTTTATAAATACACATGCAAACCATGATTCAAGAGTTTTTCCTCACATTATTTTTCTCCTTTTATACATTAACAATTATATATACAAAAGTGAAACGCCTAACCAAAACAAACAAAATTGATAAAAAACATCACTTTATAAGATTTTTACTAATGAAGTGACGCGTAAGTTTGTTGAACAGGACCACAAAAAAAGGGAACACAACAAACTGAATTTGAAAATTGCAAACACATGGTTAATGCAAATTCCCTAAAGTATACAATATATATGCACCTTCCCGTAGGTGTTTCATTTTTGCATATATAATTAAACTATTGAATCATGGTTCGCAATTGTATTTACAAAGGCTCTCAACAATCAACATGAAATATTTGTTATCTCGTTTGTCCTTTCTATTGGATGTAAAGTAATTAATCCTTTTATTTAATTCCAACAAACAATGGTAATAATATATCCAGTCTCTCCACGTTCTATTTTTGTTATCATTATTCATCACGACTTCCTTTTTTTTTTTGTTAGACTTAGAATTGTTTTCTTCGTATTTTAGTATGGTTCACGGGTCATCAAAGTGGACTTGTACAATTAATTACATCATTAATAATATATTCTATATATTAATTCACCTATCAAACACACAGTTTCTTAAGTTCTTTTACTATTACCATTTTATCGGACCCATAAGGCCATAACTCTGTTACGAATGGCACGAAGACTAGGGTTACAAAGGAGTCTGAAATAGAACCTGAGCACATTTATGAGCTGGCGCAAGAAAAAAAAAAAGACACGTGGAGCAATCAGAACCTCAGAAAGGATTAAATCAGTGCTACGATGGATGAAGGATTACAGCATTACTTGAGAGTCGTTGCTGCATAACAGAATTCAGTTTTGAATATTTTTATTCTGTGTTGCTGGTTTCTCTTTTTTTTTTTTTTTATGGAATGACTGAATGTAATTCTGAAGTTTTCTCTCAAGACTCAAAAGAGAGATTGTTCTGCTTTAAATAAAACTACTGCACTTGTTCAGTAATTCAATTTGCTTCACCATAACTCAATTATTTAGTTACCTGCAGACACTCGATATTAGACGTGTATTTGATTCAAATATTGACATTTCTCAGTGGCCATTTTAGTTCTCAAATATATATAGAAGCATATTCTTAAGATATTCTGATTCTGCTAAGTACGTGTTTAGAGGAATATAATTAAACTAATTTATTTGGAATTTCCAAATCTTTTTTTAATTTGTAACGTGTCCCGAGCACACTAAACTAATGAATCAGCAAAGCCTATCGCTTCAGATTTCAATATCATCTATGTTTAGTCAAAGCAAACAAATGATTCGATCCACATAAACTAAAGAGATGTAAAGGAGAGAAAACGAGGTTTTGCGACTTTCTAGGAAAGACTGGCATAGTCCACATGCCGATGTGGCTCTGCTACCATTTTTGATACATCTTGGAATCCTCTTTTTTTTTTTCCTACTTCATTTTGTTTAACGTTAAGTTAATTAACCAATAATTTGAAAGTGTTTAGGGTTTACTATTGCCGTGTGTATATTGAAAATTTCTTTTTGGATTTTTCAAAGGATTAAGTGTAAGAAATTTTAGACAACTGTTACAACTGCGACAAATTAACAACTTTAGATGCCTATTTAAGATTTGGAATTAGGGGTTCTTCTTGCTTCACAGCAGTTGATGTCCCTGTTTCTTGCATGAATACATTGACAAAAGTAAAACCCACTATCTGAGCGAAAAAGATACCTCTAAATTCTAATGGAAGAGCCAAGAAACTAAATTGACTAACCCCATAAAATTAAACCCAAACCAAGCCGGAAGTGGAAGGAAGGTTTCCGTGCAGTTATTGATAATAATATTGTATCCAACATTTTTCAAACAATCTTACTTGACGCCATTGCAACACTCCATTCTGACCCTGTCGCCTGTCCTAAGATTATTAACTCCAATTAATTCAGAAAGCATGATCTTCAAGCATATCCCATTCCATCCTTTCTTTATATATATGTAATCTCCAAGTTCAACCATCCTATATATATTCAAAACCCACATTAAGGTTCCATTATATTTCTATATCCCATACCTGGTCCCAAGAGAAACAAAATGGGCAATCGTGGGTCACTAAAGCTTGATCTCGTCCTCCTTCACATCCTATGCTTCCTACACTTCCCTCAGCCCCTACAATCACAAGCCAATGAATTTTCTCGTCAGCCTCCACGCCCAGTCATCTTCACTTCTCACCACCGCTCCGACTCCGACCCTCAACAGGTACAAACCTAACTATATCTGTGCTTAATTATATCAACACCGTCAATATAGGATAGTACAACTAGTTCACTCGCTACTTGTTCTTTTTCGAAGTCTCGAGTTCTATTTCAAAAAGTTTTACACCTATGAAGTTTAACTCAACTTAAACCAAAATTAGTCAGAGTTGAGAAAATTTCTCAATAGTTGTGGTTTCAAAATCAAAAAAATTGTATAAACACCCACATCATGGATATATATCCCATTGATTTTTTTGATTACATATATATACTTCATACATATATAGGTGCACATTTCGCTGGTGGGGAAGGAGCACATGAGAGTGTCGTGGATAACGGAAGACAAGCACGTGCCGTCGGTGGTGGAATACGGAACGGAGGCCGGAAAATACAGTGAGGAGGCAACGGGGAAGCATACACAGTACCAGTACTTCTTCTACAGATCGGCGACCATACACCACGTCACAATTGGGCCTCTCAGGCCCAGCACCACTTACTTATACAGATGCGGAGGCTCTGGGCCCGAATTTTCCTTCAAGACACCGCCAGCTCAGCTGCCCATCGAATTTGTGGTGGTCGGTGAGTTCTCACATTCCTTTTCCCCGACGCTTATACTATAATTTGCTCTTTGCTTTCCAGTTTCCTAATTCATCGCCAAGAGTTACAATAAATTAGTGCTTCAAGCCAACGCAAAATGTGGCACAAGAATATTCCCGGTGTACAACTGTACATTGTAAGCCAAGCGGGTCCGAAATCGTTTTCAAGTTCTATTAGGTTTTATTTATTACTTCAAAAGTCAGCACTACTTTTTAAAGACCAATCATTTCCAAACTTGACACAAGAACAAGATCGTATAAGTAGTTTACGTGTACGTTGGACTTCAGCATATGACGCATTGTTGAAAAATAAAAATAGCGAAGTAACGCCCTACGAGTACCCCACGGCGTCTTCAGGTGAAATATGATTCTAATATATGTGTGTTCATCAATCAGCAAATTAAATCGGGCAGGTTAAGTAGTTTATGCATCCCAAACTAGAAGTTAAGCAGGTTTTCATGTTTTTTTTTGGAAAAAAAAAGGGGGAAATGGGTAGTAATAATTAGTTAATTGCAATTTGAAAGGAAGAAGGCTATGATGAATATAGGTCCAGGGAATTACATTTGGTCTGAAGGGAAGAGAATAGATGGATACATCCAACACAAAGTGGTGCTAGGCTACGCAGTTATATAACTGAGAAAAGAAACATAGCCCATAAAATTGGTCATGAAATTACGTTGTTATAGGTTCTTTGTTATTCTAAATTAAAATAGTTAAGTTTGTTTCAAATGGCCTCATCAGCTGCTAATGCTGATCATGCCCTATATATGTATCCGAAAGTATACAAAAGAAATTTTTTTTTTTGGTTCACAGACTCGGTCAGTCTTTATTAATTAGTAAATGAAACAATATGGGCCTACTGGTCCAAACAAATTCCCAAAATAGAAACAACCTCCTGCCCAGTCCACCAGAGCGTGATATGTGAAAGTTATGTAGCTCACAATGTCAATTGAGAAAAATAAAATTATGGAAGTTGTATTCTTGTATTGTAGCTCACAGATATATAATTGTAATGTGCAGGAGACTTAGGACAAACTGAATGGACAAAATCAACCTTAGAGCACGTTGAAAGTAAAGACTACGACGTGTTTTTGTTACCAGGAGATCTATCCTATGCTGACAGCTACCAACCTCTGTGGGACTCCTTTGGGCGTCTAGTTGAGCCAAGTGCTAGTCGAAGGCCATGGATGGTCACAGAAGGCAACCACGAGGTCGAGTCGTTCCCAATCATCTTCCCTGAAGGCTTCAAGGCCTACAATGCTCGCTGGCCCATGCCCTACGAGGAAAGTGGCTCTACCTCCAACCTTTACTACTCCTTTGAGGTTGCTGGCACCCACGTCATCATGTTGGGTTCCTACACAGACTTCAAGGCTGGTTCCGACCAATACAGGTGGCTCCAGTCTGACCTGGCAAGCATTGATAGGCTGAGGACCCCTTGGGTAATTGCTCTCTTGCATGCGCCTTGGTATAACACTAACGAGGCGCATCAAGGTGAAGGCGAAAGCATGAGACAGGCCATGGAAGAGTTGCTTTATAATGCTCGAGTTGACTTGGTGTTTGCTGGTCATGTTCATGCTTACGAACGCTTTGTATGACATCACTTCTTTCTTCCAGGATTGTGTTTCATTTTAATTGTTTCTATTTATTTATATTTATTTGTTAATTTTTTGAGTTAATTGCAGACTCGAATTTACGACAACAAGGCTGATTCGTGTGCTCCAATGTACGTGACAATCGGGGATGGAGGGAACCGTGAAGGACTCGCGTTAACGTGAGCTACTTACATTATATTGACTCTTGGATTATTAATTGATTTTTATTGTCGTAGTTTAATTGTGTGTTTGTGAACATGCATGGACAAAAGGTTTAAAAAACCTCCAAGCCCCTTATCGCTGTACAGGGAGCCAAGCTTTGGTCATGGAAGGTTGAGAATAGTAAACGAAACACATGCACATTGGTCGTGGCACCGAAACAATGACTCTAATGCATTTGTAGCTGATGGTGTTTGGATACATAGTTTAAGAACTTCCAGAGCATGTTGGGAGATGTCTTTGCCTACTCGAGATGAACTGTAATACACCGAACTAATTTACTACATATATAGCAAATTATATTGATAGTTGTAGCCATTGAGATAGATGGAAAAGAATATTTTATTATTGTAATCTTGTGTTCCTTAAGTGGCTTCACTTCTTATTTCGAGTATTAGTGTAAAGCTGTGTATTCTTTTTCCAGCCGTCATGTTGTATAATAAACATTTGGCATATATTTCCCAACCCAAAAAGATAAAAAAAAAAGGATTTGGTATTTAATAAATAGAAGAGATTTGAAAGGCATACTATTTTTTTTTTCGATACAGAAAGTGATTAGACAAGCCTACAGTTGAGTTTCTGAACTTGTATCAGAAATTTCTGATTCGTATATTCATCAAGGAGTATTTACATTACTAGCCACTATTTATACAGTAATTCAACTTTGCTCTTTTGTAATCTATTCATCGTTGTGCTAACTTGATAGAGCCCTGTAGTAGTAAGAGATCTAAATATTGATTATTACTGAAATATTATTGAAATAGGATAAATATATATCCCTTCCAGTGGCAAAGAGATGGTAATACAGCAGTCACAACAGTAAAATAACTACACTCTCAACAGAAAAATTTCAGTACAGAATGATAAAGCAAAACACACGAAATCACAAGAACATAGCCACAATGCAGTAAAACATAAAAGAACAGTAGGTGCCCAGGCCTGAAGGGTTACCCCCTCTCAGCCAACACTGGTCTGATGCATGTTGTTCTTCATGAATTCACACTCAAAAGTCCCTAAAAATTCCTCCTTTCATCCTTTGCTTTTGCTACTTATTCCTAGGTTTCAAATATGGTCTCTAAGACTTTTAGGAGGGTTGGAAATTTGTTTTTAAAGCAAGGATAAAGTTGGTTCATGATTTCTCCCAATTTTCCCAAAAATTCACATAAATAGGTTTTACCTAAAATATAGGACCATGAAGCCAACTCTTTCCTTAGAACCATTTCTCTCAACACTCTCAACAACGAAACAAGTGAAAGAAGCAAAGAAATCTAGTTTTACAGCACAATCCAATAAAAACCCATTTTTCCACACTTAGGGCATCAATGGTAGAAATAGAGGGAAAGAGGAAATAATGCTTAGCTCTAGCCTTAGCAACTCCGGTGAGCTAGAGAGTAACCAGAAAACAAGAGATCATCGAAAGAAAATGGATATGGAAAGATGAAGTTAAGAGAAAATGATGAAGAAGTTTTCTCCTTCTTGCTCCCAAAATGATGCTGGCATGAAATGAAGAGAAAGAAGAGGCTTTAAGCTTAGTGGGTCAATAGGTATCTGTCACATGCCAATTTAGGGCATGTGAGTAACTGTATAAACCCAAGGGTATACCTCTATGGTATCCTATAAAATCTCTTATCAGTACTAATGCATAACATAATTTTTCAGGAAAGATATTTTTACATATATATATATATATATATATATAAGTTCAACATAGTGAAACAGTAAACACAAGCCAAATATCATACAGTATGATACAATTTTCCAAGCCTAGGTGACCTATAGAGATTACAGAGCATTCATAAGCTTTTGGATTCATAAACCGTCCAAATAACGTGGAAAGTATCCTCATGGAATACTACTCCTTATGCGGATTTCCTTTGTTCTCATCCACTGTATCTAAAAAATGATCATAGAGAGTGTGAGTTCATCAAAACTCAGTGACTAAATGACTGTGCAATAATAAATATGTCACAAGTACAAATACTATAATCATAATCACGATAAGAACAATTATATTCATATTCAGGGTTTCTATACCTCTGTATTTCATGTTCAAGAATTCAATTTCCATTGAATTTATATTCTCAATCATTACATGCATTGGTATCCTGGGGGATCAAGCCCTCAACCATTCCATGTGTATAATTTCATGCATTGGTATCTTGGGAAATCAAGCCCTCAACCATTCTATATGTATAATTTCATGTATTGGTATCTTGGGTCAAGCCCTCAACCATTCCATGTGTATTATATACTCAATCATAATTCTCATCAATATAATCTTAAATCAAACAATAAATTTCATTATCTGGCAATCATCATTAAATATAAAATTTAATTGCGATATGAAATGAGATTTATATTGTACTTGAAATAAAAGTAAATAAGGTCAGTTAGCAAGGTCATCCACTCATATAGTTTCCGTGTCCAAGTCACTTTTTTGAGTTGTTACAAAGAAGAGTACGTAGCTAGATTTTAGGTTCCGCTACGGAGATTTTCATGAAGATCAGATATAGAAAGTTAGGGTTACTTTTGTACTAAAATATTATTCATATGTACAATCACTATTCATACATATGGATACTATTCATACGTATGAATACTATTCATACATATGATTACTATTCATACGTATAGATACTATTCATACTGAAGATAGCGAATATAAGTTGTAAAAAAGTACACCAGGAAAGTTTTCAAGAAAGAGTAGAGGGTCGCAATTGACACACTTAAGTACCAGGTCTTTCTTTAGCCAGAACTTTCCTATATATGTATTCTTCACAGTTTGTATTCTATTTTGATAATCAGAGAATCAAAATAATGTATCAGAAGCTAAGGACAATTTTTCTGATTTGGAAGATCGGCTAAAGCCGCAACCATAGAGCATACTTAAGAATATAACTTCTACAATAAAAAAGGTATAGTATCCTCACCTTGGATCTAGGCTAAGGAAGAAAGACCTAGAATTTCAGAATCCTAACATCGGAGCAAGAGAAGTTTTGAGGAGAGGAGAGGAGAGAAACTGAAGGTGTGAGTTTAGAAGTAAAATGGAAGGGCCTATTTATAGGAGAAATCAGGGTACTATGCGCTAATAAAATATTCATTTTACTATACGATTTAATAATTTAGTTTACTATGTACTTTAATAATTTATTTTACTATGCACTTTAATAATTTGATTTACTATACACACGTGATTTCGTTGACGGTGGCAAATTATTATTGGGAACTAAAGGAAAAATTATCCTTTCTTCTAAACCTTTAAGTTTCTTTTCACTTTTGTCCCTTTCAATTTAGTCCCTAAAGGGATTTTCTCATATAAAACATTATTTTTCTCCCAGTTTCTTTCAGATTCCTTTTATGCTCAAGTCATATTTTATCCAAGGGATAAATTTCATATCATAACATCTATTATATCCCATCATTTTTGCAATATATAAATGAAAATTCGTATTTTTAACAATATGCACAAGTAAAAATTAAAAAGATAGGGAAATTATTTTCTCCAAAATAAATTTATCGTAATTCTTGAATACTTATAACTTAAAAATATAGCAGGTATTACATTCCACCCCCTTAAAAGAATTTGGTCCCCCAAATTCGAAAACTTACCTCATGATTTGAATAGGTGTGGATATTTTGTCCACATCTCATCCTCTGCTTCTCACGTGGCCTCTTCGTGAGAATGATTCTTCAACAGAACTTTGACAATAGGAATCTCCTTGGTGCGAAGTTTCTTGACCTGCTTATCGAGAATGCTACTGGCACCTCTTCATAGATAAGAGTCTCATTAAACTGCATGTCTTGTGGCTAGATGACGTGAAAGGGGTCAGAAAGATACTGACATAGCATTGATACATGAAATACTGGGTGTACTCCCTCTGGGTCTGAAGGCAAGGCTAGGCGGTATGTCACATTACCCACTCTTTTCACAATCTCATAAGGACTAATATATCTTGGACTGAGCTTCCCTTTCTTTCCGAATCTCATTACTCCCTTTATTGGTTAGATTCGTAAGAAAACTATATCACCAACAGAAAACTCTAAGTCATGTCGTCGGTTGTCTGCATAGGACTTTTGCCTACTCTGAGTGGCTAATAACCTCTCCCTGATTAGTTTAATTTTATCCACGGCTTCCTGTATCATCTCGGGTCTCACCATTTTAGGTTCGCTTAGTTCAAACTAATCAATAGGAGATCGACATCGCCTCCCATATAATGCCTCGAAAGGAGTCATCTTAATACTAGCTTGATAACTATTATTATAAGCAAATTCAATAAGTGACAAATGGTCTTCCCATCTTCTACCGAAATCTATCACACATGCTCTCAACATATCCTCTAAGGTCTGAATAGTTCTCTCAGACTGACCATCAGTCTAAGGGTGAAAAGCTGTGCTCAAGTCTATTTTAGTGCCCAGAGCTTTCTAAAAAGCTCTCCAGAATCGGGAAGTGAACTAAAGTCCTCGATCTGATATGATGGACACAGGTATGCTATGGAGCTTTACTATCTCCTTCACGTAAAATCGACTAAGTTGTGCTTCATTGTAGGTGATATTGACAAGAAGGAAATATGCCGACTTAGTGAGGCGATCCACAATGACCCATATAGAGTCATATCTATTCAAAGATCGGGGCAACCTACCACAAAGTCCAAAGTAATCTGTTCCTATTTCCACTTGGGAATCTCAAGCCTCTACATCAACCCAGGTGGTCTTTGATATTCAAATTTGACCTGCTGACATGTCAAGCATCGAGCGACAAAGTCAGTCACATCTCGCTTTATGTCCTTCCACCAATAAACTTGTTTCAAGTCTTGGTACATCTTGTTGGCACTAAGATGAACAACATATGGTGCTCCGTGAGCTTCTTGTAAAATCTCCCGCTTCACGGGTTCAATGTTCGGAATGCACAACCTCCTATTAACATAACACACCTTCCTCGTCTACTAGAAACCCTGTACTAAACCTCCCTTCACCTTGTCTCTAGTTTTAACCATTTCGGCGTCATTCTCCAATGTTGCCTTCACTATTTCTACAAGGGAAGATTTAGCCGTCAAGTAAGCCAAGAAAGCACCTGACTTAGTAATCTCGAAGAATACCCCACTAGCCTCTAACTCATGTAATTCCTGAATCAAGGACTTCTTTACTGTAGTAATATGAGCTAGACTGCCCATCGACTTTCGACTAAGGGCATCTGCTACCACATTTCCCTTCCCTGGATGGTAGAGGATGGTACAGTTATAGTCCTTTAAGAGTTTCATCCATTTTTGTTGCCTTAAATTGAGATCCTTTTGTTCGAAGATATATTTAAGGCTCTTATGATTCGTGAAAATCTCACATGTTTCCCCATACAAGTAATGCCTCCAAATCTTCAAAGCAAACACTACAGCTGTCATCTCTAGATCATGAGTGGGGTAATTGAGTTCATACTTTTTAAGCTACTGAGAGCCATAAGTAATGACCCTACTGTGTTGCATTAACACGCACCCCAATCCTATCTTTGAAGCATCATAGTATACAGTATAACCCCCTGGTCCCGATGGTAGAACAAGAACCGGTGCCGAAGTCAGACACTTCTTCAATTCAGAGAAATTTTGCTCACAAGCATCATCCCAAACATACTTAACATTCTTCCTAGTCAACTTAGTCAGTGGAAAAGCCAACTTAGAGAAATTCTTGACAAAGCGACGGTAATACCCCGCTAAACTAAGGAAACTCCGAACTTCAGATACAGTTATTGGTCTAAGCCACTGCTTCACTGCTTCGATCTTACTTGGATCTACATGAACATCTTCCTGGGAAATTACATGCCCTAGGAATGTTACTTGACTTATCCAGAATTCGCATTTTGAGAACTTATCATATAACTGATGTTCCCTTAAAGTTTGCAGTACTGTCTTCAAATATTTTGTATGATCCTCTGGACTCTTGGAGTAGACCAGAATGTCATCAATGAAGACAATCACGAATCTATCAAGGAAAGGTTTGAACACTCGGTTCATTAGTCAACCCAAATGACATTATGAGAAATTCATAATGGCCGTATCGCGTCCGGAAGGCAGTCTTGGGTATGTCTTCCTCCTTAATTTTTAGTTGATGGTAACCAGATCTCATATCTATCTTTGAAAAGCATTGTGCCCCCTGAAGTTGGTCAAATAAGTCATCAATTCTTGGTAAAGGATATTTATTCTTTACCGTGACTTTGTTTAACTGACGGTAATCTATGCACAATCTTAGAGAGCCATCTTTCTTCCTCACAAAGAGTACTGGGGCACCCCAAGGTGAGAAACTTGGGCGGATAAACCCTTTATCCAACAGGTCTTGTAATTTCTCTTTAAGCTCTTTCAACTCAGCGGGTGCCATACGATAAGGAGGAATTGAAATTGGTCTAGTGCCCAGAACCAATTCAATATTAAATTCAATATCCCTCTCTAGTGATAAACCAGGTAGATTTTATGGAAATTCACTAATTACTGGTATTTGTTCAAGACTTCGTTCCTCCTTGTTTGTATCTTTGACAAAGGCCAGAAATCCATGACAACATTTTTGTAACATACGTCGGGCAGTTAACATAGATCTTATGTTACAGGGTACCTCACTTCAGTCTCCCTGAAATATAAAATTATGTCCACCTGGTATACTAAAGAAATAGTCTTGTCATGACAATTCAATGTAGCATGGCATGAGGATAACCAATCCATGCCTAAGATCACATCAAAGTCTATCATACTAAGAAGCATGAGATCTACCTCCATCTCTATGTCCTTAACAGTTACCTTACAAGAACGATATCCAGATCTAACTACTAGGGCTTCCCCCATCGGTGTAGCCACCAAAAATGGTTCGTCCAGTATAACTAGCTCAAATTCGAACCTCTTAGCAAACAGAGGTGATACATACGAATGTGTAGAATCAAGGTCAAATAATACATGTGCAGCTAAAGCGCCAACTAATAAAGTACTTGTAACAATAGCATTGGATGCCTGGGCATCTTGTTGAGTCAAGGCATATACTCTGGCAGTTCCTCTATCGGTTACTTGCTGCCCACAACCTCCTTGTCCTCTACCAAATCCTCTCCCAAAGCTTCCTTCAGTAGAAGTGGTCAGTGCACGAGCGACCAGAGTA
Organism: Biancaea sappan; assembly: GCA_037074585.1. Classification (NCBI taxonomy): domain Eukaryota; kingdom Viridiplantae; phylum Streptophyta; class Magnoliopsida; order Fabales; family Fabaceae; genus Biancaea; species Biancaea sappan. The sequence continues at coordinate 29,261,324 of CM073492.1, read as the reverse complement.
ACTCCTGATTGGATGTGAGATGGAAGAACGGATGTCTGACCAGATTCGAAAGTAAGTTAAGGGCATTCCCTCCTGAAGTGGCCTTCTTGTCTGCAATGAAAACAACTTAATGTTCCCATTTTCCTAAGGCATTCTCCAAAATGGAATTTTCCACACTCAGGACATTGAGGTTTCCCTCTACCTGCTTAAGAACCACCCATGCTTGAAGAATTGTAACTACCTCTATATTCTGAGCGGGGCTTAGCTGCACTAGCTGTGGAGAATGTGGGTTTAGATGATGCAATCGGAATATGCTGTGAAGTGGTGAGAGGTTTTGAGGTTCCTGAGTTCCCTCCTTGGTTAAAATACCTCCCGTCTCTAGACCTCTTTCTGTTTTTAAATTCTTCCTTCTTATTCCACCTCTTTTCCATTCTACATGCAGTATCAATAGCGGCAGAATAAGAGTTATAATTAACCATATTCGGACCCACCTGTAAATAAAGAGAATCGCAAAGACCTTCTACAAACTTCTCCACTTTAGCCTCTTCAGTAGGCACCATTTGCGGAGCATATTCTGCCAACTTAATAAACTAGGCATTGTATTCATCCACCGTCATGGATCCCTATTTAAAATACAAAAAGTCTCTTACTCTAGAGGATCGAACACTTTTTGGAAAGAATTCATTGATAATCATTTTCTAGAATTTCGCCCACGTAACTAGTGGTGCACTTTGGGTTCTCTCATTGTTCTAGGCCTTCCACCATTTACCGACTCTCCCTTTTAGTTGAAAGGAGATAATCTCTACTCTTTATACATCAAAACACCCTAAAGCATCACAAATTGCCTCGCAATCATCTAGAAATCATTGCGAGTCCTCATTATGATCTTCGCCAGTGAAAATGGGTGGCATCATCTTTAGGAACTCAGACATTTTCACGTCCTTAACTGTGCCTTCTCCAGCCTGTTTGGTCTCAATAGTAAGAGGAACCTTTGATGTATCAATAGGTTTTGCTCATTCTCCCTGCTTTTCCTCTATATGATCTAACCAATCGTTCATCAGGCTGAACATCTACATGACAACAGCGGCGTCAATCTGTTGGGCTACTCCAGCTCCCTCCGCCTGGCCACCAGTTGAACCTTCAATATTTGGAGCATGTGAACTATCTACAAAGTCAGAAGAGTTATCCTGCGTATTAACTGGTGGAATTAAAGTCCTCCCTGAGCTTACATGCTCGTTATGATTTGAGGATCCCTCTGATATCGTAGAGTCAAAAGTCTACACAGAGAACAAATACTTCTCAGATCAAACAAGATTACCTCATATTAACCCACCAAGAAATAAGTTATAAAAATAAAAGACACTATGCTCTATAAGGTCTTTTATGGAACCTAATCCCATGGTCATGTCACGACTCACAACAATGGGGAATGGACCACAAAGAACATTTTACTCTGTAATCTATAGGGGACCTAAAAACTGACCTCTTATACCAAAACTGTCACATCCCAATTTAGGGCATGTGAGTAACTGTATAAACTCAAGATTATACCTTTATGGTATCCCATAAAATCTCTGATCAGTACTAATGCATAACATAATTTTTCAGGAAAGATATTTTTACATATATATATATATATAAAAGTTCAACATAGTGAAACAGTAAACACAAGCCAAATATCATACAGTATGATACAATTTACCAAGCCTAGGTGACCTATAGAGATTACAGAGCATTCCTAAGCTTTTGGATTCATAAGCCCTCCAGATAACGTGGAAAGTATCCTCATGGAATACTATTCCTCCTACAGATTTTATTTGTTCTTATCCACTATATCTAAACAAAATGATCATAGAGAGTGCAAGTTCATCAAAACTCAGTGACTAAATGACTGTGCAATAATAAATATGTCACAAGTACAAATACCATAATCATAATCATAATAAGAACAGTTATTTTCATATTGAGGGTTTCTATACCTCTGTATTTTATGTTCAGAAATTCAGTTTCCATTGTATTTATATTCTCAATCATTACATGCATTGGTATCTTGGGGGATCAAGCTCTCACCCATTCCATGTGTATAATTGCATACATTGGTATCTTGGGAAATCAAGTGCTTAACCATTTCATGTGTATAATTTCATGTATTGGTATCTTGGGTCAAGTCCTCAACCATTCCATGTGTATTATATACTCAATCATAATTCTCATTAATATAATCTTAAATCAAATAATAAATTTCATTATCTGGCAATCATTATTAAATATAGAATTTAATTGCGATATGAGGTGGGATTTATATTGTACTTGGAATAAAAGTAAATAAAGTCAGTTAGCAAGGTCATCCACTCACATAGTTTCCGTGTTCAAGTCACTTTTCCGAGTTGTTATAGAGAAGAGTACGTAGCTGGATTTCAGGTTCCGCTACGGAGATTTTCATGAAGATCAGATATAGAAAGTCAGGATTGCTTTTGTACCAAAATACTATTCATACGTACGATCATTATTCATATGTATGGATACTATTCATATGTACGATTATTATTCATACATATAGATACTATTCATACATACAGTTACTATTTATATGTACGAATACTATTCATACGTATGGTTATTATTCATACGTATGGTTACTATTCATATGTACGGTTACTATTCATATTGGAGATAAGGACTATAAGCCATAAAAGAGTACACCAGAAAAGTTTCCAAGAAAGAGTAGAGGGTCACAATGGACACACTTAAGTACAAGGTCTTTCCTTAGCCAGAACTTTCCTAGAAATGTATTATTCACAGTTTGTATTCTATTTTGATCATCAGAGAGTCAAAATAATGTATAGGCAGCTAAGGACAGTTTTTCTGATATGGAAGATCGGTTAAAGCCACAACCACAGAGCATACTTAAGAATATAACTTTTACAATAAAAAAGGCATAGTATCCTTACCTTGGATCTAGGCTAAGGAAGGAAGACCTAGAATTTCAAAGCCCTAACGTAGGAGCAAGAGAAGTTTTGAGGAGAGGAGAGAAGAGAAACTGAAGGTGTGAGTTTAGAAGTAAAATAGAAGAGTCTATTTATAGGATAAGTCAGGGTGCTATGAGCTAATAAAATATTCATTTTACTATACGCTTTAATAATTTAGTTTACTATACACTTTAATAATTTAGTTTATTATGCGCTTTAATAATTTAATTTACTATGCGCACGCGATTTCGTCGACGGTGGCAAATTAGTATTGGGAACTAAAGGGAAAATTATCCTTTCTTCTAAACCTTTAAGTTTCTTTTCACTTTTGTCCCTTTCAATTTAGTCCCTAAAGGGATTTTCTCATATAAGACATTATTTTTCTCCCAGTTTCTTTCAGATTCCTCTTATGCTCAACCATATTTTATCCAAGGGATAAATTCCATATCATAGCATCTATTATATCCCATCATTTATGCAATCTATAAATGAAAATCTGTATTTTTAATAATATGCACAAGCAAAAATTAAAAAGATAGGGAAATTATTTTCTCCAAAATAAATTTATCGTAATTCTTGAATACTTATAACTTAAAAATATAGCGGGTATTACAGTATCTCATGGGTATCCATATCCAATTACCCCAAACCCAAGTGACCCAACTAGAAAAATTCCACAATTAATTATATTAATTCCATTAAATTCCTCTTTCTCCTATATTTCACAATTCATAGAAAAATACCACACAGTAATAAAATATCTAATCCAGTCATTTAACACAAATTTCACAATCAAACATTCAAATAGAATAAATTAATTTTGGAAAATACAATTACTAATTTAAATAAAAATAAATAATGGTAATTTAATGATGTAAATACTATAATACCCCAAAACACGTGATCCCAAATTTGGTGGGTATTACAATTTACCATCAGGTGCGAGTACAAGAGTAAAAGTTAACATTAGGCATTACAATAATCTTACAAGTAGACTTGCTGGACAAAAGGGGGACGGGTCAAAAAGATTTTAGTTAATCCTCCTATATTTTTGGCATGTTTCTTAAGCTTATCTACACAAGCATTGAGGATTCTTCCAATTTTGAAGATTTTGCTGCTTTCAAGCTTAGATATAAGGAGCCTGCAATTTTGGAAGCTAACAAAAAGAGAGTGGAAAACAGGGATATCAATAGAATCGGTTCAATTTCTAAATTCTTGATGTTTAGATCCAGAGCAATTTGAAGACCCTTTTGAAGAGCCAAAGTTTTAACCAAGAGGGGGGATTTGACTCCTATATTCTATGAGAAGCCAATAATCCAATCTGCTCTGTCATTTCGAATAAGCCCTTCAATGGTAGCTTGATTATTTTTGACAGAACCATCTACATTCAATTTGCACTAGTTTGTTTGAGGTTTTTCCCACATTTGAGTACCAGTAGATATTGAGGTGGGAGGAGAGTCAAGAGAAACAGTGGTCCAAAATTTAGTATAATGGAAAATGATTTCTTTTTTGATTTTTTCAATGTCAAAAGGGACCCGTTTGAAAATAAGATTATTTTCTTTCAATCCAAATGCCTCTAATGGCATAAATAAAAAATATTTTCCAAGGAACACTGTAAGGGGAAGGATTAGTGTTTTTGGGATTAGATTCAAGCCAATCTTTATAATTAAGCTAAAAAAAGATAGGCGAAGGATTGAACAAGTACCAAAGTGATAACACGCAATTTTCCATATATTTTAGCCTTTATTCTAGTCATTTTCACCTCTTGAATTTTGCCAAAACTCTAGTTTAATAATGTTTTAAATTATTTTGGGTGAAAGTTAATTATAGATTTATGTGCTTTAACTCCATAATTTTACTCCGAAATGGTTCATTTATGTGTTTTACAGAGTTTAGAGGCATTTGGGCTCGAACTAAACAAGAAACAAAGCAACAGAGAGTAAACTAGAAATGCTAAAATAATGGCCTGGCGCCCGGCTCCAGGAAGCCAAAGCCCGGTGCTAGGAACAGTGAGTCAGCAGGATAACGTGGTACACAGTTTAAAAAATAGGTTAACCCAACGCCCGGCGCTGTGTCACGTCCCAAAATTTGAGCACGTGACCGGCACGGAAAGTGAATTTCATTTCACCTCCGTAAGCCTATCTTTCTCTTAAAAAAAAATCATACAATTCTTTTTCATGCAATCAAAACGAGTTCTGTATACATACTACAATTACTCACATTACATCACTGAATGAACCTACCCGATTACAGAGATTTCTAGATTTATACAACTTAGAATAAAACTTAACTATTATACCTTTATCCTGAACAAATGAAAAGGTAATTATGGACTAAGGATCCATAATTCCTTGTTCCGATATTTACCTTCAGCTGTCAACTCTGAAAAAAAAATATCAATAAGAGGGGTATGAGCAAACCACGTGCCCAGTGAGTAGATAACACAATACTATGACAAAATAAAAATCATGCATCATAATGATAACATGCAGCAATCATACGTAGATCGATCATCATATGATATAATATTATTCATAATACTTCACAACAATATCCAAGTGAATCAAATGCATTTCAACAAAATTCAAAATTCACAACAGCAATCGATGAAATCAATTTCACACACAATTCCCGTACCAACCGGGTCGTCCAGAATACCTCTGGATCGTTGCCCGCGGCCCCCGCCGCATCCACCCTTATCGCTCCATTTATATTCTCCACCCTTATAGCTTCACATAGATTTCTCCATGGGGTGCACCACCATGCCTTTCATTTCCAGTCAAACACAATCACAATCACATATAAAAACATCCTCAATCATAATCTTGAGCCACATACACAACTCAGTCATTTACAATTCAAGCCACAACATAATCAATGTGGTTCTAGCAACATAGCATGTATATAACATAACCCATAAAATAGAACAATTATTCAACTCAGTTCACATGCCATTCACAATCCATCATATAACCTCCATTCATGGGAAAATAAGAAAATATAATTATATACATTACCAGACACGTTCCACAATTGTTTATGCCTCATCGTTCCACATCATCCTCTTCAAACTTGGATATACAACATATTTCCACTATGATGCAAAAAGTCAATAACAGATATTTAATCATAGCAAGTATTAACCCACTCACCTGGATTTCATGCTCTCAGCACTCCCACCTTGCACTTGACCATTCCTATTGTAACCAGATAAAAACCATCAGGGTTACGAAATAGAGAAATTTCCTACCACTACTCTCGACCTTCATCCACTTCTCAAATCATAACTCCTAACTGGTAATGAATATCCAGATGAAACTTATACCATTGGAAACTAGACTCAAAGAGCTTTTCAACGATATTAAAAAAAAAAAAAAAAACTGATGCTACAGTAACGGTCAACGGTCAACGCAGCTACAGTAACGTTGACCGAGTCAACGCTACAGTAACGTTGACCGAGTCAACGCTACAGTAACGAGAAAATCTGGAAAAAATTTTCTCGGTGAACAGTAATTCTGGGGAAAATTTTCGATGTTCTTCGTGTTCTTCATCCAAAAATCCAAAAATCATATCTAAAACAACATTTCTTTTGATTTCTTCCATGGGTTTTCATCCTTAATGTCTAAGGAGTGTTTTAACACCAAAACCCCCAATTTCTACCAACAATCCAAGCTTAAATCTCAAATTTTCATCAAGAACACTAACTTTTTCAAATATCCAAATTCTACGAATTTCTCATAGTTTTCTCCAAATTTCTTGTTCTAATAACATCATAAACCACCTAGGAATGTTTTAGATTAACATCCACACTTAAATTCATCCATTAAAATATTCTACAAAAATTTTGCAAAAATAATAACCAAGGATTTGATCTTGTAATAAGAGGAAGAAGAAGAAGAACATCAACTTACCAATCATCCTAACTTTCATAGCTTCCTTCCCAAAGCAAAAATTGCATGAATGATTGATGAAGAAATTCCTTTGCAAACATAATCGAGAGAGAGAGAAAGTGAAGCTACGGGAGGGAGAATGAGAAAAAGAAAAGAATAAGGAGAAGTGTATACGCGTGGGCCCCACCAATTTCTTTTTCGATAAAATCGCTCATAGCCACCTTAGCTTATAAGATTTGTTCACTTTAATCCCTTTCGATGTCTCAAACTCCACTTTAACCTCGAATCCATCATCTTTTCGGTACCGGACTCATAATTCATTCCCATAAGCTCTATTTTTCTTCTCGGGTTCCTACTTGGTCATTTTTCAAAAGTCCTCTATACTTTCTTTTCTTTTCACTTTAGTCCTTGAGAATTTGTAAAAATTTCCTAAATTAAAAATAAAAATTTCTATTCTCACATTTTCTTCACTAATTCAAAAAGAAAATTTTTCACGTAATTAAATTTTTCACTAAACTTCAAAATAGGCTTTAAATATTTATATAAATTCTTGGGATATTACACGCTGGCATCGCAGAGAACCACTATAAATGTAATTTTTAGGTCAGAACAGAAAGGACTTCACACCAGACTATAGACCCGTGGCTGCTACAGACAAAGGCGACTTCCAGAGCTTGGTTTGAGGGAGAGGAAGCCTTCCCACTTGGGAATAACTCTCCTTCTCCCATTTTCTCCACTTTTCTTCCATTTTCCTTCCTTTTTCTTCCATTTTCCTTCATAGTTTGTTAGTTTTCTGTTGTATTTTATAGATTTTTGTCATGTTCTTCTTCTCTTCCATGTAAATTTCTAAATTTAAGAATTGATTAAGTTGGGTTCTATGAAGCTTTATTGTTGAACATATTCAATTTTAATGCATTTTCATTTAATGGAATGAATTTTACTGATTATTCTTCCTCTTGAATGCTTGATTAACCTTCAGAGTTTGGGATTTTGATGTCTATGCTAGATCTAGCTAGATATTAAGCTTGACCTTGTAATTTCCACCATAAATTAGATTATCTAGATATAGATAGTTTTATTTATGTGGCTTGAATAATTTTCTTGAGCTTCATTAGTTAATTGGATGGTTGATCTAAGATTTTAGTCAATTATTTTAGTTAAGTTAGATTGTAATTTCAAGGTTTTGGGATTCAATCATATTTTAGAAATTGGCCAACATTGAATGAATTGTATTCTAATTGAATTGTTCTTCAATGATTCAAAGATTAATTTTTCTATGAATTAATCGGATTAGACCAACGAAATCAATCCCACTTTCTTGTGTGATCGGTCATTTGATGAAATGAAAATTGTACTTTAATTCATTTAAACCAATGAGTATTTTCTTGGCTAAAGTTCTATTTTATTTGTTGTCCTATGAAGCTTGTTATTTATACATGTATGTGATTGTTGTGTATTTGTAACGAGTGGGACAAGAGATAGCATGTCATATGCGATTGCAGGGCCTTGATGTAATTAGGACTTGATCGGATTATATTTCAATTATAGATTAGTAAAGATCTTCCTAACTATAATTTTAATATAATTCAGTCTTAGAAGATTTTCTGAGAACTTTAGATTGAATATTACATAATGGAATTAGCCAAGAATATTCACAGGAAAGGATGATGATGTATAATTCCAAGCAATCGATGATTGGTTGCACATCTTTTATTTGCTTTAATTATGTCTTAGTCATTTAAATTTCTGCTATTTATTTTGCGTTCTTCTAATCATCACAAACCCCCCTTTTATGTAATTTATGTGATTTTCCTCCAAGAAGTCTTAATAGTATTTCACTTAGCTTAATTAAATTTTATTTGACTCTTCAATCTTTGTGGAACGATACTCTACTTATCACTTTATTACTTGTTGCGACCCAGTATACTTAGTGAAATTTTATATGTGCTATATTATATGCATCACAAAGCTGTTTAATTTTATCACAATCTCTAAAGGCATGAGTGTAAGTCTCAAGAGTGTTATTACAAATAGGATAAGTATCATCATGAGAACAGTTAATTTTAAAGAGAAAATTCTAATAATGAGTCCCTTCCAGGAAGATTGCCATAGGTGAAAAAGTTTTCTTGGATGAGCTTTGATTGTTTAGATCCAAGTAAAGTTTCTAGAAGAGGGACAAGTGGTAGTTTCTTATTGGTTGTCAAGCTAAAGGATTTGCTTATAAGCAGACTTGGAGGTAAAAACATCATTCTTTATATTTTTCCAAATAGTTTTATCATCAGGGGTTAATTATGCTAAAGGCAGAGCTCTAATTTCCTGAAAGATCCTAGAAGGTAAGTTGAGAGGTAGTTCAATTAGGTTTAAAGCAAGGCCATTTGTGGTTCTAACTAGGATGCCATCAGTTGTTTTATCTAAATCAGATTTTAGAAGAGGACCTATGAAGGCTGATATAAGATTATCTTAAAGCCAGACATCCTCTCATAAATTCATATTCTTGCCATTGCCTATAACTTTTTCAGTGCAATTTTTAAAGATATGTATGATTCTTTGAATTCCCCTAAAAGAGTAAGATTTAAGACTATTTCGTTTCTCAACATCATAACCATATTTGTTCTTAATAAATCTAGACCAGAAAGAGTTAAGGTTTGAATTTAGGATTCAGTTTTTTTTTCAAAAATTGAATAGTGTTTTGATGACTTGCATATTTGATACCAAGAACTCCCAATCTTTTTGGTTTAGCAATTTTGTCCCATTTGATAGTGTGTATTTTTTTTGTATGTGTCTTTATGGCCCTAAAAGAAATTTCTCACAGTGGAGTCAACTTTTTTGTGAATTGATTTTGGGAGAAGGAAACTACTCATAGCATGGTTAAAAATATTACTTAAAGTTGAAGTAATGAGATGAGTTTTCCTTGCTTTTGAAAGAAGGTTACTTTTCCATCCTTGAAGCTTCTTGTTAAGTTTGTCAATTATGAAATTGAAATCTTTCTTCCTATAATTAATTTTTAGTGGAAACCCAAGATATATACCAAGATCTTGAGTTTGGTTGATTTTAAAGGTTCTTTTGAAAAAAAATTACAATATTTTCACTAACATTCTTCGAGAACCAAACTTTAGACTTTTGATTGTTGATTTGCATCCCACTAACCCTACTACAAGTATCTAGGACCTTAAAGACAGTTTCAATATTTGTAGTGTTAGCTCTATAGAAGATAAGCATATCATCAATAAAAAGAAGGTGGGACATAGCAACATTTTTTTCCTAAAAAATAAGGGGTCCCATTTCTTTGAATAAGTTTCATCATCAATTAGTTTTGTTAGATACTTCATTGCCATGATAAAGATGAAGGGAGATATTAGGTCTCTCTGTTTTATACCTCTTTCTGGATGAAAAGAAGAGCATTTTCTACCATTGATAATAGGAGTATAAGTAACACTTGCTAAACAAGAGATAAAGAGGTTAATAACACTATTAGGGAAATTTAAGAGTCTTAAAACATTTTTAATAAAGCCCAAAGAAATTGTGTCAAAAGCTTTGGCAATATCTAATTTTAAGGCTAACCATTCGTCTTTTCTTTTAGAGTAACCTATAGAGTGTAAAACTTTTTGAGCTATTAAAAATAAGTCAAAAGAATGCCTATGGGGAGTGAAAGCTCCTTAAGAGGGGGATATAATTGAAGGAAGAAGGCATTTAATTCTTTTAACTAAAATTTTTGTTAGAATTTTGTAAAAGATGTTGCAAAGGCCTACAGGTCGAAAATGAGTAACTAAGTGTACATTCTCATTCTTAGGAATAAGACAAAGAAGGGTTTTCTCCTAGGTGTAAGGAAAAAAGCTTTCATGGAAAATTTTTTGAATTTCAAGGATGAGCTTGTGATTAACAATATCCCAATTTTCCTAGTAGAAGATGGCATATAGGCCATATTCACCCAGGGATTTAAAGGGGTTAAACCTAAAAGTTGCAGATTTGATTTCTTCTTCATTAGGTCGGTTAGTTAAAAGATGTGTGTCATAATCTGGGATTGAGGGAAAATTAGTGTTAGAGAGTGGGAAAGTTGTATTTGTGTTATCATAGTTAACGGCGTAGATTGTTTTGAAATGAGAGATAATCGCATTTTCAATAAAAAGGGGTCATTAATCCAGTTTTGATTATTATCTAAGATATATGTTATCTTATTTCTTCTTCTTCTTCTTCTATTAAGAGCACTTACATGGAAAAAAAAGTTATTTCTATCTCCTAGTAAGACCAGTCAATTGTTAATTTCATCATCCAAAGGCTTTCTTCATCTCTAAGGAGGTTTCTTAGGTGAGTCTGCAACTAATTTCAAGTTTTAAAAGCTAAGAGTTAACTCTGTGATCCATCAATTTTTGAATTCTCAAAAGCCTAGCCTTAGTTCTTTTAATTTCAAAAAAGATATTTCCAAAGTTTTCCTTATTCTATTCTTTAATGTTGTTATGATAATAATTAATCGTATTGTAAAGGTCATGAGCACTAGAATCCCAAAAGCTTTGTGTAAAGGGTTTAAATTTTGGGTGCTTCATCCATAAAGGTTCAAAATGGAAAGGCTTTTGTCCCATGAAAAGATTAGGATTAGTTTTTAAAAGAATAGGAAAATAGTCAGACGTTAGACAAAGGAGATTTAAAACTTTTGTTTCCGGGAATATGGTTATCCAATTAGTGTTAGCATGGGCCCTATTAATTCTAGTTTTAACAAGATTTCCTAAGTTTCTACCATTAGTCCAAGTGTAATTAGGTCCTGCAGAGCCTAGATCTATTAGGTTGGCTTTATTTAAAAAATCATTGAAATTTTTCAATTTATTTCTGTTTGCTGGTTTTCCACCAAATTTTTCATTAGGGTTAGAAATTTCATTAAAATATCCCATTATTAGCCAAGGCAGATTAATATAACTAGCTAGATTAGTAATTTTTTCCTATATAGTCTTTCTGACATTAAAATCTGGACTAACATATAAAGCTATTAAAATAAAGATGCTAGAATTTACCTTAACTTTGAAGTGAACTTCAAAGAAAGAGGTAGCCAACAATTCCACATCATTGTTATGAGGATGCCAAAGGATCCAGATGCCTCCAGAGAAACCTATAGCATCAATTTTAACAAAGCTCTCAAAATCTAAGGAGTTAATCATTGTTTTAGCTCTCTCACCACTAAGCCTAGTTTCCATGAGAATGGCTAGATCTAGCTTATGAGAGTTGCAAATATCCCTAAAGCTTCTTCTAAAATCAGTGCCTTTATCACCTCTCACATTCCAACTCAAAATATTCATTAGTTTAAAAATAAAGGTAAGAGTTAGCATTTATGGAGGGAAAGAGGTTGAAAAAAGGAAGTTAGGCTGAAGGATTCCTTGTAATCTATACCTCCTATGTTAAGGTTTAGGTTTCCTATTACTTCTACGTTCATTAGTGCAAAAAGAGGGTGAGGTGTTAACGTGGTGATAAGTATTTAGTCTCTTCTTTTCTGTACTATCATTCCTTGAGGTTCTATCTTTGTGTAGGTTGGATTTAGTGGTTAGTTGGTTCGTCTTAGATTTTGTGCTAGGTTTACACTCAATATCAATAGGAACCAGCTATAATATTGGGTCTGGTTAATAATTCTTAGTGGAGGGAGTACTAGGATTGCCTGGCTTCTCAAGAAGTTCATATTTGCTCGAGACTGCTTATTATTCTGGATTTATACTAAAGTTATATTCATTAGATGGCTCCATGCAAGAAGCCATAAGGAATTGCTCAAAAGTCCCCTTAAGAGGTTGAGCCATATTAGGATGATCCCTATTTCTACAGACGAATGGTCTTGGTAGGCCCGGTAGAGGTTTAAAAGGTGATAGTGGCAGATGTCTAAGGGAGGAGGGTTGTTGTTTATGTCATATCGAAGAAGATGTGGGATTCTTATTAGTATTGTTAAGAGAGTTACATAGGATAGGTTTTAGGTGGGTGGTATGGTTGAGACAGGGCTGTTCGGGGGTGTTTGAGGGTAATTATTCATTGGATTGTCTAAATGGTATATTTTGCTTTCCATGAGATGGGCTATTGGGACGCTGAGAATTGTGAGAAGATAGAGATAAAGGAGGTAACTTAATTGAGATAAGTATATCTGGAGTTTGTGCAGGTGTTTTTAAAGTGACATACTTGAAGACGGGAAACTTTACAGGTAAGTTTCATCAGGTAAACCCATATGCTGTTGGTGATAATGGCGAGTATTTAAGGGATAGATTCATTACCAGATTTGGTAGTAAATTCATTGGGGTTGTAGCTTAAGCTTTTATGCTGAAGGAATGATTCTCCTAGGACTACTTCTTTAGGCTCATAAGTGAATTCTGACAATGAATAAAGTGGGTGATTTAATGAGTTATTTGTAAGTATGGCTAATATGGCAGGTGTATTAACTGAAGAAGGATTCTTTTTAAAGTCAATATTACCATTGCTTAGGTTCATAGAAAAAGAGAGAGAAAAAAGTTTGAATTTGAAATTATATTTCCCCTAACACTGGAGGACAATGGCCGAAAGAAACTTCTTCCGGTCAAGACATTTTTCAAACATAGTAAATTTTTTACCAAAGCAGAGAAAATATGGGTATTTTCGTATTGTACTTGGTATCGGCGTGAGTTTACCTCAACAAATTCTAATAAGGTTGAGATCAAATTTACCTTTACACATATTTTAACATGGTGTGCCAAAAAGTTATCTCTAGCGTCTAAAGCTATCATTATCCCTACTGTATTCCCCAATTCGATTAGAATCTCCAACGAGTGAAATTCGATAGGCATAAACTTGATTTTTATCTAGATGGCCGTTCTTAAAGCTTTTATTTAATCTTCCATGAAGAATTCTGAGATCTAGGATCTAATAGTGATTAGTGTCATTTTGAGTTTCCATGGTCTCCTAGCTAGTATTATTGTCTACTTATCCTCTAAGGTGTTGTATATGACATGAAACCCTATTCCTATATCCTTTATTCCAAATTGATGGCCAATTCTCTAAAGACTTTATAGCCTTTTCCTCATGATTTGCACTCTTCTAATGAGTTCAAAGATCCTTATTATTAAGGATTTTTTCTGTTGCTTTGAGATTTTCTCAGCGACTCCGTTTGGTATGACTAATTTCAGATGTCGTTTTGTAGGAATCCTTTTTCCATTGTCGTTCTCCTCCTTGTGTGCTCCTGAGATCTTCAATATTTGTTCCCTTTATTCCAATCAGATTTTAGTATCTCTTTTTGATTTAGCATTCGCCTCCTTGATTGGTTTTGAGATCTATCATGCTTCTTCTTCTTGGTCCGACCGAGTAGAAGCTTCCCCCCGATTTGGATAGAAAACATCTCGATATGAGGTTTTTTGGATTGTAACTTGCAATTTCGATGAAGGATGTGATGCACGACTGAGATGGTTGACGACGACTAAGGGTTCAGATGACTGTGAAGGATCAATCGATTATTGACCTTGATTTAGATTAAGGTTTTCCCTTAAAAGTTCCTGAATTGACATAATGGGTGTCATTTGAGATAGAATAATCTATAAGGTTGCATTCAGGTTTAGAAGATCTGGTGTTTGATTTGCATCTCTAAAGTTTCCTCTCTCTACGGCCTTCAATGATGGTTCTCTGTTAGCCTTGGTCATAAATTGCTTGATGGTTTGCCTTGTCTTTGCTTTCCAATTTACTTCTCCGGTGTTTCTTCTCTTTACTACCTTCAATGGTAAATCCCCGTCTGCTTCAATGGCTAATGGTGGCTGCGATTTAGTCTCTCTGATTTCCAAAACTCTTTCATTCTTTCTTTCTCTCACTAGAACACACTCTCTCTCTATCCTTTCTCAGTTTATAATTTCAAATAAGCTTGGACCCTTACTTTCTTTCCCTAGTTTAGTTTATAGCAATTGGAAAGGGAAATCCATTCCCTAAGGAAAGTACTTTAACTCAATAAATCATTCCATGGAAATCCATATCATGGCATTTTTGCCTTCCTCTTGATACCTTTGTTCTTGTCTAAAATGGTGACATTTTTTCCCTCCACTCTCCCTAACCCCGTAATATCACCCATTGGTTAAAATAGAAAGCAAAGGAGAACACCCAACCTTTGGCCACCTTGTCCTCCTCAATGAGCTCCTCTACACTGGCATTCTCAAGGACACTGGTTACGTCAATCTTCCTCCTCTTTCACATTCACATTTGCATTGGCCAGTGAAGAACACTGCGATGACTGACAAACTGGTGCAACTGTTGAGTGCTTGAGGGCATCATCTCCACCTTTCGCAAAGGCATCATCTCCGTGTGGTCCTTGTGCAAAACTCCGTCGACTAAAGATTAAAGTTCACCATTCGCAAAAAGCTTTATCTTTGTCATGGTCCTCGTGCACAAGTCTGTTTGTTGCCATTCGCTATGCTCGTGTTCTAATTAAAGAAATCAAGATGAAAGATTGTTGTCTAAACCATTCAGATCAAGAAGAAAGCTCAGAAAATGATCATGAAAGCATAGCATAAATCGAAGTTTGCCTTTTGGTTTGACTCTGCCAAGCTCATTTTGGAACTTCGAAGATGTTTGTGGCAATGGTAGTTTAGTAAAATTACATTAAAGTCTTTCATTTCCATTGTATTCATTCTTTTGTCATAACAAACACAGTTATATAAATCTTATTCCCTTTTTCATTCTTATATTTATTCGTGTCCGACTCCTTTCCAGTGCCTAATCCTACTAGCCATGTGGCGTGTAAGAAACCGTTGGATGCATCAACCTTTTTTTTAGCCAAATTCGAAACGACGTCATTTTGGGGGAGATTTTTTTTTGGTTTACTGCTTAGCCAACCAGGACACGACACATGGCATTCGAGTTGACCCAACCTAACCCGTTTCTCTCTCTCTCTCTCTCTCTCTCTCTCTCTCTAATTGCATTTTTTTATGCAGTATTTAATTTATAAAAACTACAATAAAATTAAAAAATATACAAACTAATTCATAAAAATGTAAAACTACAAAAAAAAATTAAAGAAAATATATGCTATTTAATTTATTAAAATATAAAATCTCAAAAAATGTATAAATTAATTCTTAAAAGTGGAAAAATACAATAAAATTAAAGGAAATATGGTATTTAATTTATAAAAACGTAAAAATCTCAGAAAATATACAGATTAATTCATAAAAATGTAAAACTACAATGAAATTAAATTATATGTGGTATTAATTTATTAAAAAATAAAATCACAAAAAAAATGTATAAATTAATTCATAAAAATGTAAAACTACAATAAAATTAAAGAAAATATAGTATTTAATTTATAAAAATATAAAATCTCATAAAATATACAAATTAATTTATAAATATATAAATGATACTTCAATTCACTCAAGAATCCCATCTCAAGATGTGTAACACACAAAATCATATTTTGAATTCAACTACATTTAGTAACACTTTCATACTAGAAACTATAAAATGGTCATTCAATGAAGTTATTTTGCATAACTTTTCTATTGTTGTCGAGAAAATGAGGTAATATTGATTAAGAATATAAAAACCCATCATATATTTTGTACAATTTGCTTCTCCAGAAGTCATGTTTTCATCCTGACCCTCCATGCAGCTTGGAGGCATATGACGACATGTATCCGTGGCCATTTTCTTCCATCTATTACATAGAAACAACAAAGAGGAAGGAAAAAAATGTAAAATCTTAGAAAATACACCAATTAATATATAAAAAGATAAAATTAT
Source organism: Biancaea sappan (assembly GCA_037074585.1). Taxonomy (NCBI): domain Eukaryota; kingdom Viridiplantae; phylum Streptophyta; class Magnoliopsida; order Fabales; family Fabaceae; genus Biancaea; species Biancaea sappan. The sequence goes on along the minus strand of CM073492.1, from coordinate 29,244,769 downwards.
GATAAAATAAAATTATATAAGGTATTAATTTATTAAAAAATAAAATCTTAGCAACTGTATAAATTAATTCATAAAAATGTAAAACTACAATAAAATTAAAGAAAATATAGTATTTAATTTATAAAAATATAAAATCTCAGAAAATATTCAAATTAACTCGTAAAAATGCAAAACTACAATGAAATTAAATCGAGGTCAACCATTTAATCATCTTGATTTGGATGTGAAAAATGTCTACTAAACTCTAATGCCTCGAGTGATGGCGTATAATGGTCAACAGACACCTACATTAAGATAAAACAAAAATCAATAGACGAATAATAATTACTTTAAAAATACTAATTTCTATTATGTAAAAGAATTTTAACCATTAGTAATTCGATGAAGTTCAAATTGGCAACATGTGTTGGTGCTGGAGGTGCCAAGCATAATACTCCAATTTATGTTTCATTCATCTGCAAATAACAAAGGTGAATCATGTTAGACATATAAACACATTTTTATTTAAACACATACAAAAGAACATTTTACTTACTTTAGACAGTGATACTGGTGAATCTTTAGCAACTATGAATTATTTTCCTCTTTCCCTCACCCTCTAAACAGCTCTTATTGTGTTTCTTAGAACTCTTGCCAACTTTTTTCTTGAATCCATGTGGCTATGGTGTGCACTGAGTTGTGGGTTTGGTAATGACATCGACAAGTCTATCCAAAGAAGGCTCTTGCTCCCTTCGTAGCGAATCACTTACTCTCTTTTTGCCTTTGAACAATACATCTAACATAACTGTATATTCTTCTTCATTGTTAAAGGCTTCAGCAAATAATCTTATTCTTTCTTGGCTGAGATGTTTGAACCGTTGTGTGCTCTACAATTTAGGATTTATTTATATCTCTTTTCCCTTAACATCAAGTATCACATTAGTTCTTACTTTTTTAGTCCACCAATGTAAAATATATTATTCCGGGAGTAGTCTGACATCATTCACATAAAATAACTTCAAGACATGAGGATAATTAAATTAAATATATATAATTTATAAATACCTACAATAAACTATATTTAAATAGATATAATATTAAATTAAATTAAATTAAATACCTTTAAGGAATGACAATAGAAGACCAACGTTTTCAAACATTTGTCAATTGCATGCAACTATCTGACGAGAAGGGTCAAAAGATATTGTGAAGTCTCCTGGCTTAACTATAAGGTGAATAATGTTAGACATATAGAATCACATTTTAGACATATAGAATTACATATGGAAGCATATTTTACTTACCTAAGAGGGCATCAACATATGTCCATATTTGCTCACTTTTTTTTTTCTTGATATATGCATCCACCATGTCATCATGTTCTTGTTGGCATAATTCAAACACAATACAGGTATAAATTCCAGAAAGCTGTTTCAGCATATAACAACGTGGAATTCTCAACTGTAGGAGGTTTTCCCTAGAATCATAATCAGACTTCAATTTATTGTATTGCTTGTCATTCACAATCCTCTCAAAGTGCTTGAAGAATTATACCATATCCAAGTCTAGTCTCATCAAAACCTTCTGGTCTGAATTGAAACCCTCACTAAGTTATGTGCTTTTCATTCCAAGGGTGAGAGTTCGCCTCATAAAACATGCTACTCACTTTTGCCTGATACTATAAAGTGATGTCAACCACTGATTATCTTCAACACTATGGTCTACCAATAATTAGTCTATGCTGCCTCAAATTGTTGTTCATCCACAACATTGTAAATGCCCCTAGGTAGATAAGACAAATGTTTGGTGGCATTTTGCATCAAATGCCAAGTGCATAGTCCACGCATGGTGTCAAGCATCACCTCACTCAGTGCCTTTGCCATCATCGCATCCTGGCCAATAAATAGTGTAAGTAGATCTTTTTTGCCTATGAGCCTCTAAAAATATTTCAAAAAGCCACTTGAAAGAGTCAGCAGTTTCATCATATAATAGAACTGCTCCGAATATAACTAATCCTCTATAATGATTAAACCTACAAAATACAACAAGCAGCCTATTTCCTTTATAAATGTCGAATGTTGTGTTAAGTGACTCCATATCCCTATAAAAACCCATAATCAATTAGCATTTTTGGGCCAGCCCAAAAAACATTTGTTATCTACTCATCTGATAAGCATGATTGTATGATGGATTTTCTAACAATTGCTTTTGGAAATAGCCTAAAAATGCACCAACCTCCCCATAGGCCATGTTTCGTTGCCTTCTCAACTTCAAATAATTTTTTAGATTTGTGTGCATGTACCTAAGATCAGACCTTCCTCCCACATGTATACTCATCAAGTCAAAAGAGACTTTTTTGTCGGATTCTAGAATCCTCCGCCAATTCAACATCATGTGCTTGCACATCTAAGATTTTTCATTGAGATTGAAGCATATGACTAGTTTTTATAGTATGGAGTTCATCAAATGATTATGTTTCCTTACAAATTGATGAACTTTAAATTTACCATTTCTATATTTCAATAATAGTGAAACCATGCAACCAATCTTAGTCTCTTTGTAGGGATTCTTAGGGTTTAAAAGTCTTTTGTCCTCTTTTCAAAACCCCTCCTTAGAACAGAAAAATTTTCAAGCTGCTTCCATCTTTTTTGCTATTATGAAACCATTCTTTCCTGACTCCAAATCCAACTCTTCCACTATATGCCCTCCAAAATTCCCATGCCTCATCTAAAGTATTAAATTTCATCCCAACCTCGGGTTTCAATATGGTCTCCATTGAAGTCTTCAATTACATAATTAAATTAAACTTTAGATTTATTACCCTATTTGAAGGAATAAAAACTAACATAACTAAACTAAATGTTTGTGTTCTCTAAATGTAGGGAGAATATGATATGTTGGTGTTCCCTCAATTTTATTCTAAACCAAGTGTTTTGCAAAAAATTTAAAATTTTCCTAATATATAAATATGAATTACTTTGTTTATAGAGAATGACTAAACAATATTTGAGTTTTCTTTTACATATAGAAGAGAAATCAAGAAAAAAGTATTTGAATGATATGATATATATATGGAAAATGTTAATTACTTATAGAATACGAAGTTAATTATTTTGAATATATATATATATATATGATATGAATAACAGAAAACAATAATTAGTTTAGTTAGAAGGACCTTCGCCAGCGTCGTAATGAATCAAAAAGGAGCAGAGGACCTTCGCCGACGTCATAACTAGTTAGAAGGGAGTAGAGGACCTTGCTGGCGTCGTAACTAATCAAAAGGGACCAAAGGAGATTGGCCGGTGTCATAACAAACTAGAAAGGACCAGAGGACCTTTGCCGACATCGTAACAAATCAAAACTCCAGTCGAGGCCGATGTTGAACAACACTGCAGGGACCACAGACTCTTTTGCACTGGTGTTGTAACCAACTAGAAGGGACTCCCTGTCTTAGGTAGATTGAAGTGAACTATAAGTGAGGTCAACAATGATAGCACAATAAAGGCGTTACTAAATGGCGATGATAGCACCATTTAAGGGAGCTGCACAATGAGGGTATAAGCCAATATTCAAATTAGGGTATAAGTAGGGCAACATTTCAATCAATAGAGAGAGATAGGTCAAATAGGGGATAGTCGATTTGGGTCAGGTAAACCTGGACGCCACTTGTTGCGTCTAGGTTAGCTAAGCAATAAACCAAAAAAAATCCCCCCAAAATGACGTTGTTTCGACTATGGCTATAAGAAAAAATTGCTCAAAAGTGGATGGATCCTCAACCGTCGGATGCATCTGCATCCAACTGGAGAGGAGCCTGACACTATTTATTCTGCATACCAAACATACTCTAAATATATGTAATGTTAACAAAGATATATTTTATATTATAACTTGATCCAATCTATTTGAATATGACCTTTTTTTAATTAACAAAAAATTGGTTAGTTTTTTTAATAGCATTTTTCTTACCAAAATATTATCTGTAAAGTTAATTAGCACTGTTAAATGAGCTAGCTCGACTCAGCCCGTGACAAGTGATATTGGGCATTTTTATATGCAATTAAGTCCCTATCTTAGTCCTATTGCCATTTTTATATTACCAACTCTCCAATTATATCATATTTTGGTAATTATTGGGTGTAAATTAATTATAGAATTAATGTGCTTCAATTTTATAATTTTATCTCAATTAATTCAATTGTGTATTTTCTAGATAAATAATTAGAGAGTATATGCTGACATGGATGCCACCTAAGCACTGAAATGGACAAATCTGATGACTAGGCGTTGACTAGGGCTGACTTAGACTGACTGGGGCTCACTATTTTGCACTTTCCAGCATGCATCTAACTTTTCTGCATTTCTGCACAACAAACAACAGTAGAAGCAACCAACAGTAGCATTAGAAAAAGCAACAGAAAAGGGCAGCAGCAGAAAAGATGAAAAGGACAGCACCTTAGGTCAAACAAGAATGTATTTTCGTCCTCCTTCCTTGGCTGCACATAAAAGAGACTTCAGAACTCCATTTGCCGTTGTTGAAGAGATGCTTCTTCTTCCTTTTCTGTAGTATTTCATAGGTCTACCCCCTCCCCTCCCCCCCCCCCCAATTTTCTTCTTTGTTTTGTTGTATTTTGGCCTCCATGGAAGGCTAACTTCTCATGTAATCAGTCACACATAATCTGGAGTTGTACTTGAATCCTCTTTAGGTATTAATCAGATAAGTTTTTATTGTTCTTGTTCTATCTTCTGTCACTTTATTTGCCTCTCTATGTTTATACCTATGTTCATCTCTTATTAGAGTGGTATATAGTTATGATTACAGTGTTAATCTTTTTATCTGAGGAATAATCTAGTTATGCATATATAAATGTTATTTTTGTATGTGTATAACAAGATTTAGTTAGGGCTATTTCAGATTTCATTAGGTTTGGGTCAAGGCTAGTGGAATCTAGTTCTAGAAGATTTTTGAAAAATTTTAGGAATTAAAACCAAGTGGCAGATGAAAGTTATGATTGATACAACGCTAGGGAATTGTGGCTAGTTACATGTCTGTGTAATTCGTTTCTATTTGTTCTATTCTGTTTGATTCATGTTCTGTTATGTTTATGTTTAGTGTTTTGTTTTAAGCTTAATTCTTCAATCACCCCCTATGGTAATTAGTAGATAATTAGATTGTAATTAGAGTAATTAGTGTCAGAACAATTAATTAGGCAATTTAGAAATAAGGCTCCTTGAGAGATACGATATGGGACAACCATTATACTGCAAGTTATCACGAATTCAATTCTGGGCGACTTAACAGTCGTAATGGCTCCAACCAACGAGTTGATGTTTAAATGGGTCAGGTCGATTATAAACAAAATTAAGATATAGATATATTTTAATATAATCTGTCAAGTTAATTAGCACTATTAAATGAGTTGGCTCGACTTGGCCTGCGATGAGCTGACGCTTAAATGGGTTTGGCTATTTATAAATAGATTTGGGATAAATGGGCTTGCCCACAATTCAAGTACAATTTTTTTAAAAAAAAAAAATTTGTTCTATTTTTTATTTTTGTTTAAATATAAATAAATATTACTTTTAATGTACCTAAACAATAATTTAGATAATTTTTATTGATTTATTTTTGTGTTAATTCTTAGAATATGAAATATTTAAATCATGAGATCGCTTTAAGTATGTTATGAACTTCTAATAAATGGTTGACCTATATATTAGCAAGTAAAAGAGCATACTTGACAGTGCCAACAAATATATAGTTAGGGATATTTTTTTTTACTTAGTCTATTCAAATAAAAGTGAATTTTGTACATTTTGTATATTTTATCTTTACTAAAATTTAAAACTTAACAAATAACTCTCTCAAACTATACAATTATTCCAAAACAACTCTTTCGTTATATATTTCGTTAATTAGACTGACAATCAATGTTTATTTGTTATGATTTACATTTTTTTCATTGAATAAATAATTCTATTTTTTAATTTTTGATTTCATCCAATTTTTCATAATATATTTTAATTACTATTTTATTTGAATATTATGTTATTTACAAATAAACAATTTTCATGTGTTCAGATGCTGAAAAAACAAACAGGCTTAATCATTCATTATTTAGATTCAACGATAATATCAAAATATTCATATATGTATTTAGATTCAAATATTTTAATCTTAAAAAAATGCTCCATAAGACCTCATATATTTGCACTTAATGAAAGTGAATCTGATTCATTCAGATTTCAAATCATTAAGTGCATTTGTTTTTTAAATTTTTTAAGTGTTTAATATCTCTAAATATATCTTAATAAATTAGATCTCATAACAAGTCTTGTATCATTCAAATGTATTATTTATTTTAGGCAAAAATACGTTTTATCTCCATAAACTTTGTTTTATATGCATTTTACCCTAAACTTTAAAGATTAATAAATAATTCCTTTAAACTTTACCATCTATGCAAAACAACTCTTTCATTAAATATAGTTAAACCTCTATAAGTTAATACTTGCTAAATTAATAGCCTCTTTAAAATATTTTTTTTGGGTTCCAAAACTTGGGCCAGTTTACAAAATTAGTAACTTTGATAAATTAATAAGATAATAATTTTTAGATATAAATCTATAGTCCTGTCAATATCACAAATTAATAGTTTCTAAAATTACAAATATAACTAGGACAATTTAATAAAATATGTTTAGTAAAATATGAATATATTGTTTGTTTTTCCATGAAAATTAAATCCAGGTGAATTTCATCTCTAACTTTTCTCATTGCATTCAAAAGCTCCAGTGTCGTATTCTTGAACTGCAACAAAAAATTGTGAAGAGTTGTTACCACTATGAGTGCTTCCTTTTGCGTGTTTGGTTCCAAAGGTACTGAATCATCCTCAACTTCATTTTCAACAAGATTTTCAATGATAGTAGCCACAATTTCTTCTAGGCTTTGGACCTTTGAACATTCATCATTTCACCCGAATAATCCAATATGTGATTGATATCCATTTTATTTCGGTAACCAAGATCATTAATCATTTTCTCAAACTCATTAATGCATTCTTCAAAAGTTGCTTCATTTAAGTTCCTTGAGGTTACTTCATCCCCTAAACGAATTTTGCAATATCAGAAACAATTTGTTATTGTATCTTGTTGAACATTTAAGGTCTGTTTGGTTTATAAAAACATTTCCTTTTTTATTTTCAGTCTTCATTTTCTGAAATGCATTTCCTGAAACACTGAAAACATCTTTTTGGTGTTTTCAAATTTAGATATATTTTAAGAAATATTTTCAAGAAAACGTTTTCAGTTAACTCAACCAAGCACATTTTTAAATTCATTTTTTGTTTTCAGAAATGAAAACAAAAAATGCCCAAACCAAACAGGCCCTTATCGTCCAAATTGAGATTGTAAGATTCATGACATCTAAAATATTAATCTTTTCTAAATCAAATTGTCCCAACTCATAGTCTTCCAATACCTCATGGAAAAATCTCTTGTGGTAGTGCATCTTGAAAGTTCTAATTATCCTAGCGTCACATGGTTGGATTTTTTATGTCCTGCTAGGTGGCCAAAAAAAAAACAAAAAACAACTCAACATTTCGTAACCTTTCAATATTTCTTTGATGAGTTGGACAATTATCTACTACCAACAAAATTCTTCTACCATGCATTATCTGATTCAACCAACGAACATATTCGTCAAAAAGCACACTAGTCATCCATGCTCTCTTGTTGGCACGATATTGACAATTCAAGCTATTCATGTTGACATTCTCGAAGCAATGTGGCTTTGCATACTTTCCAATAATCCATAAAGGAATTTGTTCTGAGCCATCCTCATTGCAACAAATAACAATTGTAAGCCTTTCTTTGTCATATTTTCTTCATTCAAGTTGTTTTGTTGCAAGATAATGATGTAAAACAAACTAGTTTTTGTCCATATTAAAAACATCTTTCATATGGAACTGGTCTATTTTTTTTTCCCTTTAAAGGCTCTAATTTCTTCTCCATGTCCTCTGTGTTAACCGAACCACTATCTCCAAAATGATGAAATGACTTGATACCATGTCTTAGCTTGAACTCCTCAAGCCAATCTTGAGAAATGTTGTACTTAGAAGGCTATTGAGGGTATAAAAAATTCATCATTTCCTTTGCCTTCTCAAAAATTTTCTCTCCAATTATATTCACATGATATTAGTATTGGAAAAACCACTCATAAACAATCTTTCCCATTTCTGGAAATTTTGTTGGTTTGTGTCGCTTGGTATCCCCTCCTTTTTCTAGGTTAGCCAAAAGGTACTCAAATGATCGTTTGAGAGTATTTGATATTGTACCTTGACTAACTTTCAAATGATATTTTTCATCAAGCGCTGTAAATCTTTTTAGTGCATGTGAGTGATCTCTCTTATACTTACATAATGCTTTACGTATTTGATAGGTTATGATTGATTTCTGAGCACTTTTTAGATGAGAAGTTGTTGTTAAGAATTTTTCTATGTTGTTTATATAATAATTCCTTCATTATCATATGTTAAATGAGTATTTAGTTATATTACAATGAGCCATAAATACAGGTGACTTGTTTTGAATTTTATTTAATTAATCAATACAATGAATATTATTTAGCAATGAATATCATTTACTCATTTTTATAAATATATATATATATATATATATATATGTATAATGAATTTTGAAAAAAAATTAATTCACGAAATATGATACATATATATTGTATATTAATGATATACACGATAATTTTTTTATGTAATTAAATTTATATTCGTTGAATTGAAAAAATACTCTTTAAATTAATAAATTCTTAATTTATCGATTAATTAATACATTTCTAAATTAGTAAAATTTTATAATCCCAATATTATTAATTTATAAAGATTTTATTATATTATGCTAATTAGATTAACAATTAATGCTTATTTGTTAAATTTTAAATTTTTTTCCATTCAATTATGATTTTATTTTTTAATTTTGATTTAATCAAATTTTTCATAACATATGTTTAACTACTAATTTATTTGAATATTATTTTTTTATTATTAAACAATTTTTATGTATGTAAATATTAAAAAAACAATTTTTATCATTTATATTTAAAGACAATATCTTTATATTTAAATATATATTGGGGTTTAAATATTTTAATCTTGAAAAAATAAAAAAAAAAATGCCCCCTAAAGTTAATTATCCGATTGAGCTTGTCTCCCCCCTCTTTTGGACGATGTTAGTATATAGGAAAGTATCAGATTGAAACAACAATAATTTGAGGCACGAAACTGAAATCTGAGATAATTTTATGGGACTAAAGAGAAATACTTGACGAAGATCAGCATAGATCCTCCTCTAGCTGCGAATTGCGACTAAAGACGCTTTTTGGAACTTGAGAGACACGGTGAGCAGTTTCAACCTCAGAAGACGCATGGAACCGCAAACTCCCGCCACGAGTACCTCTGCTCCTTCGCAACCATCTGAACCCTCGCAATCTCAGCCATCGCAGCCTCCACAGCCTCCCGTAGCTTCCCTCCCTCCGTCTTCCTCATCAGCCCCTTCCCCTTCTGCTCCAGTCCATTCTTCCCCAAACCCTAACCCTAATCCTATTCAAAATCAAACTCCACACTCAAACTCCAAACCCCTCACACCTCTGCCCCATCCACCTGCACCAGCTCCCTCCCAACCTCGCCCTCCCACTTCATTCAACAGAAATTTGCCGCAGCAACCACAGCAACAACAGCAGCAGCAGTCACATTATTCGCACTTCTCCTCGCCTCTGTCTTCACTTCCGCCTCCTTCTTCTGCTTCGGTTGGTTCTGGGTCTTCCTTTTCGTCCACTGGCTCACCGTCAATTCCTGGGGCGCCCGCGCCAAGGGGCGGCATGGCAATCGGTGTCCCCGCACACCACCAGAACCCGTCTCCTCCGTTTTCTTCATCTTTCGGCCAGCATTTTGGAGGATTGGGACGAACTGGAGTCAATGTCTCGGATTCAACATCCAATTCTAACGCTGCTCAGGTTGGGTGTTGTTTCCTGGATTTGTTCATTCTTCTTTTTGGTTATGAGATAGAGGCACAAAGCAGAAGAGGATGCGAGATTTTTCATTTCTTTTATTTAAGAGTTAAAGAAATTTACTATCTTTGAATTATCCTGATGCACTTTGTCTTTCCTCTATCTAATGGTAACTATTCCTGATGCGTTGGAACTTCACTAGCTCTAAGTTGTCTGATTGAATGTGGCTGTTGAATGTGGCTGTTTAGGTGAGAGCGCCCACACAGGGAATGGGCATGTTAGGATCTCTCGGTTCAAGTTCTCAAATGCGGCCAGGTGGAATGCCTGCACATCAGCATAGACCCGTTCAATCATCTCTCAGACCGCCATCTGTCCCAAATAACCAGTCCACTGGTTCACAAGTTAGTATCTGCGTTTACTTTGTTCCTCCTGTTGAAGTTATGAGTATGCGTGCGTATTCCCCCTGTGGATTTTGGTAATTTCTGCTTGGTCTAGTAAGAGAGCTAATATGAGCTGTACTGTCCCTTTTCCATGTACTAATATGCATACTTGAAGGTGAATATTTATCTGTCATTGATGAGGGTAAAAAACACTGAATAGGTCAGCAACTCTTATTTAACTGTTCACATATGAAATTTGTTTCTGGAAGTTTTTAAATGAGTGGTGAAGGGTATGCTGTCTTTGAGGACAATTAAATTCTGCTGTTGTTAATCTAGTAACTGCAGTCTGTACATTGCCTACCTAATATGTATAAACTTGTAATCTTTTGTTTTGTAAATATATGCTGGGGGAAAAACTATATGTGGGTGATTCTTTCTTTTGTTATTTTTTCTTTAGAGTTTCCAAGGACATGGACTTATGAGAACCTCATCAGTGGGATCACCTGCTTCACCAGCTATAAGTGCATCACAAGGCATGCAGTCACTTAATCAACCATGGTTATCATCTGGATCACCAGGGGCAGGGAAGCCTCCTCTACCATCTCCTTCTTACAGGCAGCACCCACAAACCCTGCAGCAAAGGTCACATTTACCTCCCCAGCATCACTCCACACCTACAGCCTCACAGCAGCAGCAACACCAACCTTTGCCATCAAATCAGTCGCAGGAGCATTTTGGGCAGCAAGTTCCATCTTCAAGGGCCCTTCATGTGCCTCACCAGCAACAGAATACGAGGGTACAGGGACCTGGAAATCAAAAGCCTTCTTCTCTTGTGGCAGCACAACCTAGTCCAGTTCAAGTAGGGGTACAAAATCGAGTATCAAATGTAGATGCTGATGAATCTTGTACTAGAATTCTAAGCAAAAGAACTATCCATGAGCTAGTCAATCAGGTTAGTCACTCTAATGACTAATCCCTTATGTCCCGTAGTAAATATCATTGTTCATATTCAAAGTTACTGCACCTTTTAGTAGATTATGATATCTGACTATTTCTAGGTTTTGTAGCCTGAGTAGGGATGGCAAAGGTCTCCTATAAAAACTTTCTATTAATATACACAATGATCTCTGTTCCCTTAAGTCTAGAGATTTGCGATGATCATTTTGATTAGTCCCAAATTCCCATTCTAAATTGCATGTTAAAATATGACGAGGTTCCATGGTTTTTCCCATGGTCAGTTGATGAACTTCCTTTTGCCCATATTGTATTAATGTTTACATGCAAGTGTGTAAGTGCTGCGTTGACTTGTGATTGGGGTTTGATATGGATTGTTATGTTTTTCATCACCATTGCAGAATAAAATTCCTCTCTTTCTTTCTCTTCTTGATTTAGTTGCTCTTTGCTTTTTCTCTTTTTTGGTCTGTGACATTACACCCTTTAGCTTTGTTGGGTGGCTCGGATACCCTTCTTTGACATCTAGTACTTCCACAATGAAATTCATACTGTGCAACTTTCTTAGCTGACTTTATTCTTTGGGTTTCTCAGTTTAATTAAAGATGCTGTACACACATTTAAAGTTTTGTGATCAATCGTTCTAGTTCTCATCAAACAGCATTATTTAATAGGAGGAATATTACATGATATTAATGTATAGCATGATTGCAGACTTCTTTCTTTTGTCATGTAAATTGAACCTATTGGTAGTAAATATCTTAATTTCAATATAGAATTATGTGCTTATATCTAGGTTTGATTGCAGTGAACTATCTCTGAAATTAGCTGTAGGTGTGCACTATTGATTCTTGTTAGTTTGTAGCTAAAAGCAAGTAAGATGCTTAGTTATGCAGAATTGTATTAATTGTAGAGGACACACCAAATTTATCGACCTGAGGTTACCCAAATTCCTGTATCAGATGTTGTAATTGTATAATTCATTATTTGATCACATTCTCAAGGATGGTCTTTCTGATCCCCTGTAGGAATGGGGAATGGCTGAAGACAGGAAACTTTAGAATTGCTTCAATCTTGCACTTTTTTGATGATTTTGTTGCCTGGAAAATCAGAAGGTTCTCACTAACCTGGGTTGAATTAGGCTCTTGTAAACCTGAATTCAAGAAACTGGGGTTGCCTTTTTTCTTTTTGGACAAAATGGTTCTGAATTCAAGAAACTGGGGTTGCCTTTATTCCCATATTGAGTTAGCTCCTTTGTGGGCAGGTTGATCCATCAGAGAAGTTGGATCCTGAAGTTGCAGACATTCTTGTGGATATAGCAGAAAACTTTTTTGAGATGGTAAGTTTTTGGATTCAATTCTGTGTACAAAGGTTGTTGGGACTGTTTACATTTTTTGAATTTATTGAAAATTGTTGTTTTTGTGTGTGTGTCTGTGTCTGTGTCTGTGTGTTGTTTTATGTAGTATTAACTGTTGCTTTTAATTAGACTAAGTTTTTGGATTCAATTCTTTGTACAAAGGTTGTTGGGACTGTTTACATTTTTTGAATTTATTGAAAATTGTTGTTTTTTTTGTGTGTGTGTGTGTTGTTTTATGCAGTATTAACTGTTGCTTTTAATTAGACAAAGTTTTTGGATTCAATTCTTTGTACAAAGGTTGTTGGGACTGTTTACATTTTTTGAATTTATTGAAAATTGTTGTTTTTGTGTGTGTGTGTTGTTTTATCTAGTATTAACTGTTGCTTTTAATTAGACTAAGTTAAAAAAATCAAATCCACAGAATGCCAATGTACAAGCAGTAGACAAGAAATTCCATAAAGCAAGACAAATAAAGCTTTCAAACATGTGCTTCACAGCATCCAGATTCAATTTAGAAGCCAAACTTTAGTGGAAAGAAGAAGTTATTAGTTATTACAAAGAAATAATTTGAGAATGAGGTTTTAAAAGAAAGAAAATCCTTGTAAGCCATTGAGTTTTGTGGCTTATAGTTCAAGTACTGAATGAGTGATCATTTAACGTCTCTAAAGAAAATAGTTATTATGTTCACATTTTGAGATCTTTTGTTCTGTCATCTAGCGTCAGCTTTTTAGAAACAAGTGTTTTTATGTAAGGAGTTTTTCAATTTGATAAATGGTTATACTGTGGCTCCTTAAAGTTTCCCTTGGTGGATATTGATAAACTAAGTACATTTTCATTCTTTAAACTCACAATGGCCCTCCTCTTTTTTTTTTTCCCCTCTTTTTTTCTTTTGATAATTCATTTATATCAATAGCCTAATAATTCTTGAACATTCATATCATTTTAATATCCACTATGAACGTCTTTGTCCTGGAAGCAGATCACAAAATCTGGTTGCTCACTAGCCAAGCATCGCAAATCAACTACATTGGAATCAAAGGACATACTTCTTCATCTTGGTTAGTTATTCAAAAAATCCTGCTATGCCCAAATTCTCGTTTCGGATTTCAGAACATATGCAGAAGTTAATTGTACATATGCATCTTTGCAGAGAAAAATTGGAATATGTCACTTCCTGGATTTATTGGTGATGAGATCAAAAGCTTTAGAAGACAGGTATATATAAATATACATGTGTATATATATACACATATATATTGTTGGCTTGTTAAATTTTATTACATGTAAGGTTTTGTTGGTTTGTTTTGGTTTTTTCAAAACTCATTAACTTCTGTCTTCATACTCTTGACTTGCTCTTTGTGGTGGCTTTGAAGCTTACAAGTGATATTCACAAGGAGCGTCTTGCAGCTGTAAGTTTTGGTCTCTCTAGTCGCTACCTTTTATTCTCAAATATATCAAATATATGTATGTGCTTTTGTTTGCATATACTGCATGCACAAAGGCATGTACATAGCTATTTTATGCTTTTAAGATCAGCTGTTTCATGTTGTTAGTCTATGGACTAACTCTTGATTCTGTAAGTTGTGTTGTTATTGCTTTATTCATTTATCCTGTTGGTCTGTTTAGCTTCACCTGGTATTTTAAATTAGTCCCTACATTATAAAAGATTGTAATGGGGCCGTACCTTAATCACTCCGATGATCTGCCTGGTGTTAGATGATAATTGATAGGATCCACATGCGGCAAGTAATTGCTGTGGCTTGGCCATATCATTATGAGCAATGCATGTGATCATTTCTGTCCAAGTCAGCCTTTTTAGTAAAGGGATCGAGCAAAAAGTTGAATGAAACTATGGGAACTAAACTAATAATTGAAAATTAAATTTAATAATGACATTAAGGAAGTCTTAAAAGTGGAATTTCTTCAAATGGAGCAAGATGCAGCCAAATTAGCCCAATTAATGATAATGAAAGTCACCCAACTGCAAACTTTTAAATGTAGTGGCCTATTTGAAACTACAAGAAACTATAGGAACCAAATATTAGTTATTAAACTTTTTATTATTTATATAATAATAATAATAATTATTTGGTTATCTTGGTTATTTTTCTGGCAGATTAAGAAGTCAATGGTAACAACTGAGGTGGCACATTCTAAGGGTTCTGCTGGTCAGGCATCTGGTGGTGCAAAGGGGAGTCTGGCAAAGACACCTGTAAATGTCTTCAGCTCGGCGAACTTAAAAAATTCATGAATTGCTTGAGGAATTTATGCTTCATGTTGTTATGGAGGTACCTTTCTAGAATCTGTCAGACAGGTATTTCTGTTTGCTATTATGCACTAAAAGATAAATGGCATCTCTATTCTTCTGGCATATCCAGGACTAATTCGTTAGGGTTTCTTTGAGTTTGAACATGAAAAGTGTGCCATGCTGTGATGGCTTCATTTCTTTGATACTGGTGATGGCTTCATGTTGTGGAATAGAAAAAAGAAATTGTATCATGCTGTGATGGCTTCATTTCTTTGATACTAGTGATCTATATTATATAAATTTAACTGAAATAAACTTCTTTTGCTTTAGAGGAAAGCAAATAAAGTTATGCATCATTTCTAATAAACATTTCAATCTCCATGTCGTTTCTCATGCTGCTGCCAATATAGACCCTCCGGCAGAGTTAATTTGGAAATGCTAACACTTGCCTTCAAATCCTGAAGTTGCAGCCTAACTTCTTTAATTGGACTTGTTCAACCTAGGCCATCCCAGATTTTCATGAAAGTTCAAAACTTAAAAGTTATCCAACTCATCAGCATAATTCTTCATATTGCTCTCAATCACAAGATGCCTTTATACAGGGTGAGTTTGATACTTGATTTACGAAACTGTGCTTATCTTTGGTCTTCTTAGGTTTATCTGAGTTCCTGCAGGGGTAAGTTTTTGAGGTAAAAAGGAGCACGGAAAGAGTTTGAATGCAAGTGGTGGTTGAACAAATACGAGATGATCATATTACTTATCAATTTTTCGTGAATAACTCCAGCCGCCCTCTAGTTGATAGAACAGATGCCTCTGAGGTTTCCAATTCATAGCCTCCGCAGCCCCGGTTGCTGGTATTGACTTTGAGGGTACCTTTCCTGATTTCTGAGCTGCCATATCCACTGCTACAAATATTTTATCCAAGAAAAATTAAGTACTACATGTGATAATGGAAGTATTATTAAACAATGTGTGCAAGTGAAATTTTATCTTTACCGTTTAGTTTCTTTTTGCACGGGCAAAGGCATTTTATTCAACCAAAATCATAGGTTTCTTGCAGTTATTGTATACATTTCATATAAAACCTATAAGTATTGATGTATGAGAAGTCATTAGTCATCCTTTTTTTTTTTTTTCTCCCCAAAGGGTTTGGAACTTCCTGCCGACAACATTAACTTCAATTTGTGCCTTTTAAGTTTAGTTCTGGGACAGCAAGTCAATAACGCTAGCAGTAAAATGTGTCGTTTGGTTCTTCCCCTTTCTAGCAACATTCCTTGTGAATATCGAGGGAGCGCCATCTGTCAGGAAGTCGCTTCCCTGCTTGGCTTTTGGTTAAGGAGGGGGCCTGCGTCCCATATGTCTTCCAAAAGTCAGTTTCTTATATTAGAAGTTAGACACAAACCAGCATTTCAATCAAACCCAGTTCCGTGGTTCGGAAGTACTGACAACGTACCACTTGCCCCTGAGCTGCCATCTCGTCGCATCATTTTGTGGCCTGGATTCTGTTGTTGTGCACGGATTTAAGCAACACAGTATTAGGAAATACGTATTAAACTCGATTATAGTTTGGGAATATCTGTGGTTCCACTCAATGGACAATATTTCATGACCTTTGTTTCGTGTAATAGTCCCGTTTATTCATGTATGTATTACGTTTATTTCCCAGTCTTGTAAAAAAAGATTCAATGTAAGAACTTAACGTGAGCCGGTACAGTTCTGGGCGGGCAGACTCTGTTGGTCCTATGCTTAAGCTATTGGTTTAATTTATAGTTGATATGCCTCATGAGGGGATGAGCGCATCTATATCAGATATGATATGTGAATAATGTCATGTGCATGCACATGAATTAGGTGTAACCCGTTGACGATTAATGCATGTGCTTTTTATTTTATGGACATCCAACATGTGCCGTATGGTCCGCTGAATGTTTGGCCCCATAATTGTCACGAAACATGATAAATAATGTCCCTCTTGTCCCAATGATTTGGTTGAAGATAAGCAAGTCATAATTCAACTTTTTATTGGAAAGTGCTGAAAGCTCCCTGAAAGTTTGATCTAATTTAGATGGTTAAATTTTATAACTAATAATTCAAATTTTAAGATTTTTTTTAATTTTTTAAAATGATATTTTGAAACATAGACTGTTGATTAAGAAATCTATCTAATTAAATTGGATCAAGCAATTTATTTGACTTTAGGGTCAAGTAGATTTCAATTGATTGAAATCAAATGTTTCATTTATTATACAACAATAACATAGCCTTATCCCGGGTCAGCTAAATGTTTCATTTATTATAACTAAACAAATATATTTTACGTTTTTAATGTTTATTTTGATTTTTATTTATGTTTCTCAATTTTTTTAATCAGATATGTTCTACATGTTTTAAATTTATTTTAAGATTTACTCTATTTTTTTAACACCGTCAGTTAGTTAACAGAGATGTTAACATAGCATTATGACATGTATTACAAATCATGCTGCAACATGTGGCATCATTCATGTTTTGACACGTGGTATCATTTTTTTTTCCCAAATAAAAACATTAAAATTTCATTAGAGAGACTTGAATCCATGACCTCCATTTGACAAAAAAAGACACTTACTATTTAGCTAAATATATTCTTATATCATACGTACTCAACATTTAATATATTAAGGGATTATATTGTTATGCTTAACATTTTAAATAATTTTAAATTACATAAAAATTTAAAAATTTTAATAAAAAAAACTTATAATATAAATTTCTTTTTTATTAAAAATAAATTATGCATATTAAAAATATTTTTTTAATATTTTAATTGAAATGGTTCTACCTGTAATATCTCAAGAATTTATATGAATATTTAAAGTCTAATTTGAAATTTAGTGAAAAATTTAATTACGTGAAAATGTGCTTTTTGAATTAGTGAAGAAAATCTAGGAATAGAAATTTTAATTTTTAATTTAGGAAATTTTTACAAATTCTCAAGGACTAAAGTGAAAAGAAAAGAAAGTATAGAGAACTTTTGAGAAATGACCAAATAGAAACCTGAGAGGAAGAATAAAGCTTATGAGAATGAATTATGAGTCCGGTACCGAAAAGATGATGGATTCGAGGTTAAAGTGGTATTTGAGACATCGAGAGGGATTAAAGTGAACAAATCTTATAAGCTAAGGTGGCTATGAGCGATTTTATCGAAAAAGAAATTAGTGGGGCCCACACATACAATTATTAGTTTTTCTTCTCCTTCTTCCTCCCGAGGCTTCATGTTCTTCGTTATTTCCATCTTCCCTTCTTCAATCATTTCTCAAATTTTCATCCGGCGATCTTGTATTTTCTAACCATACTTCCGATTCTCAGGAGTTCTAGAGGTAAAGAGGTAAGTTTTATCTACTCTATTTCTCTTTTTCTCCATTTTCGGACCTATGGAAGAAAATTAAGATTTTGAGTTTTAATGGATGAATTTAAGTGTGGATGTTAATGTAAAACATTCTTAGGTGGTTTATGATGTTATTAGAACAAGAAATTTCGTAGAATTTGGATATTTGAAAAAGTTAGTGTTCTTGATGAAAATTTGAGATTTGAGCTTGGATTGTTGGTAGAAATTGGGGGTTTTGGTGTTAAAACACTCCTTAGACATTAAGGATGAAAACCCATGGAAGAAATCAAAAGAAATGTTGTTTTAGATATGATTTTAGGATTTTTGGATGAAGAACACGAAGAACATCGAAAATTTTCCCCAGAAATTACTGTTCACCGAGAAAATTTTTCCAGATTTTCTCGTTACTGTAGCGTTGACTCGGTCAACGTTACTGTAGCATTGACTCGGTCAACGTTACTGTAGCTGCGTTGACCGTTGACTATTACTGTAGCATCAGTTTTTTTTTTAATATCATTGAAAAGCTCTTTGAGTCTAGTTTCCAATGGTATAAGTGTCATTTAGAAATTCATTACTGGTTAGGAGTTATGACTTAAGATGTGAGTAAAGGTCGAGAGTAGTGATAGGAAATTTCTCTATTTTGTAACCCTAATGGTTTTTACCTGGTTACAATAGGGATGATTGGGGCGCAAGGTGGGAGCGCCGAGAGCGTGGAATCCAGGTGAGTAGGCAACCTTGCAAAATTAATTTAATAAATTAGTCAAAGCACAATATAAATCCCATTTGCGTTATTTGTGAAATTGAGAAGATTATCAGTGTGTGTTCAGGTTGAGAAAAAGTATAATATCATTGGAAGGTATTTTATTACCTTTGAGAATTGATTTCTCTAGTTGACTAAAGAACTAGATGTGATTGTTCCTTGAATAAATTGGAACATTTTGTAAGTGAATAACCTTACTAAACTAATGTGATCTTATTAGATAAGGTACAATACAAGTCTTGTTTATAACATTATTGAAGTGAGAAATAATCAATCTCGCTGTTGATAATATATGATGATTGTTATGGTTGATGATAGACATTCAAGGGAATAAAAATATGTGTAAATTCATTTATTTCATAGTAATTATATTGTGATAAATTCTCACTATTTTATTGATGAGCAAAAGATCTACGAGATCTAATACACGAGTTTGAAAGGGTTAGAGTCCCATACTACTCGGTGTATAAATGTGAAAATCTATGCACGAGTTTGAAAGGGTTAGAGTCCCATACTACTCGGTGTATAAATGTGAAAACCTATGCACGAGTTTGAAAGGGTTAGAGTCCCATACTACTCGGTGTATAACTGTGAAAATCAATACACGAGTTTGAAAGGGGTTAGAGTCCCATATCACTCAGTGTATAAATGTGAAAATCTATGCACGAGTTTGAAAGGGTTAGAGTCCCATACTACTCGGTGTATAAATGTGAAAACCTATGCACAAAGAGTTTGAGGGTTAAATTCCCAAGTCACTCAGTGCAAGTATTTATGGCATATAATACTATAATTATTTAAAATAAATGATAGATTGATTGTATTAGTAAATGTGGTGTTTGTGCTTATGATATTTTCATGTACAGTTGTTTACTCACTGAGTTATGATAAACTCACACTCTCCATGATTATCTTTTCAGATACAGTGGTTGAGAAGAAGAATTTATAGCCTTTAAGGATATACTCCACTTTTGTCTGGTAAACAATTGGTAAGGATTAGGAAACGCTCTGTAATCTAGTAGGTCACCTAGGCTTGAGAGGTTGTATAGTATTGTATAGTGTTTGAAAGTTGAACATTTTCTGAATATGTATACAAAATATCTTTCTTGGAATATTTATGATTCACATAATTATGGATATTAAGAATGTTCACAGAGATTATGGGGTACCATGGAGGTACACCCTAGGTATTTTATGTTTATATCACATGTAAGTTTTGGGATGTGACACTACCATAGTCTAATCTTTTAATATTTTTATATTTGTGACAAATACATTAATTATTATTAAGGTATATTTCAAAAATATTTAGATATTAAAATTTTACATATATTAAAATATAAAATATATAATTAATATATATCTCACAAATATTTAAAATATAAGACTATGGTCGAATCAGTTGAATTAAATATTATAAAATAATATTTTTAATAAAAATTTAATTTATATTACAAGATTTGTTATGAAAATTTTTAAACTTTTTTGTAATTTAAAATTATTTATGTAAAATAATAATATAATCTTTTATTATAAGATTTGTTATTATTTTATAATATATAATAATAATTTGTGTAAATTGTCTTTTGTATATAATAACATAACCCCTTTATATATTAAATGTTGAGCATATATAGTAAGAATTGTGTTTAGCTCAATGATAAGTGTCTTCTCTTGTTAAATAGAGGTCATGAGTTCGATGGTAAGTGTTTTCTCTTATAATGAAGTTTCAATGTTTTTATTTATAAAAAATAATATCACGTGTTGCGACGTGAATGATGTCGGCATGATTAGTGACACGTGTCATAGTGCCACGTGCCATGACATGTTTAGTGATATGTAGAATATATCTGACACAAAAAAAAGTTAAGGGAGCTTGAATGAAATCGAGATAAATATTATGGACATGAAGTATACTTTTGTCTGACTAAAAAAAGTTTATTTTATGACAAGTTCTTCTAGCCCTCAGATTCATCTAAGGGCATTCACAGCATCCTTTAATTGGATACTTGCATTCTTATTATTCCTATCAATGGCTAGACGTGTAAGTGCTGTTTGGTATACAAGACAAGAATCGAAAGGAAAAGGGAAATGAAAAAGAAAAAAATATGTTTGATATGGGATAAAAAAATGAAAGAAAAAAGAAAAGATGTGCTTGGTATGTAGAACACATTTACTAAAATATACAAATGTTAAATTTATTATTTATAACACATTTACTATTATTTTTGTCACTTAACTTTTTTTGTTTCAATATAGTCCTTTTTTCGGTCAATATAGTCCTTTTAAATTTGTAATTTGCATCATATTTGTCCTTATCCATCCTTTCAATATAGTCCCTTAACTTTTTTACTTTCAATATAATCCTTCTTCCTCTCAGTCTTTTCTCTTCCTCAGTCTCTTTTTTTTTCAATATAGTCCCTTCAATTTCATCCCTCTTCCGTTGTCATCGTTGGCAAATTCGTAACCTCCTTCTTCTTCTTTCTAGCAACTTCCTTCTTCTTTTTGGCAAAATCGACTGCCCAACTTTGCAATATTCCTTTCCTTGAAATATTGGAAAATTGCTTGATAAAACTCCACGTCTTCAACATAGATTCGAAGATTAGCTTGAATCTTGGCGTGAAAATCGAAAACCAACAAAGCACGGAGGACATTTTCAAAGACTGGAGAATAGCGAGACTTGGAGTTGCGAACAACTCAGGGACTAGGGCTTCAGCTCTGGACATTTTTGAAATTTTGTCAAAAGCACGAGTATTTTAGACATTTCACCAGTTTTCCTAACTTTTTTTATAAAAAAAATTTAGAGAAAAAACATCCATTTTCCTAACTTTTTTGGTCGTTCTCCTATTAGGAAAGCATATCAAACGAGGGAAAAACAAAATGAAATTCCTTCTTCCTTTCTCAATGAAAAGGCTACCAAACAATGCCGTAGGGTGCTGCATCTTTTCCTATTTATGACATATTCTTGTTTACAAAGTGCTGTAAAATGGTCTTTATCAAAAAGTTTGGATTGAGATTTCGTTCATTTAAAGAAAAGGAATGAGACAGTCCGCCTCGGTGGATCCATGGCCCACAAGGACCTTATCATATCAATTGTAACTTTGAATTGATTCTTAATTGTTTTAACTTTGATTTGGAATGAGACGTGCGATTAGCATTGCTTCGAAGGGGATACGAATATTTACTAGTCCTTATCACTGTGATTTGTTCTTGTTTACTTTTTTGTATCCAAAGTAAAATAATAAAATAATAATGGAAAGAGATTTGTTTTGGTCACCTCACACATAGTATCGGTATTATTGGATATGCGTTAATAACGGAAGGTGTTAATTGTAAAAAATTAAAAATTCAAGAGTTTAATTGTAATTTTAAAGTTCAGAAAAGTTAATTATATATGACATAAAGTTAAAAAGAATTATGTGCATTTTGTCCTATTTTTTTTGGCCTGGCATTCCTATTAATCAGATTTCAGAAACTCTTTAAAATATGCGACACAACATGGTTCAGACGACGTGGTTCCACGTTAGCTGTAATTCTTATCTTCCATGTCATTTTCGTTTTGAAACCCCAAAAAAAAAAAGGGTTTTGTTTGGTTTAGATACGCAATATGTTAGGCATAACCTGCATTTCTCCAGAAGAAACGTTTTCTTCTTGAGTGTGACCATAACCAATGTTTTAATTTTGTCGGTTCTGAAAATTAATGGGAAATCAAAATAGTTGATTCTACGTCTACGATCCAGTCTAAGAAAAGGTCTTTTAAACCGTAAAGATATTTTTAAAAAATCGTAGATCAAACTTTTTATTTGCTTTAATAAAGAGTTATCGGAGCGAAAAGAGAAAAGGTCATAACGACCCGACAATAAGTGAGATCCAATGGAGACACGCAACGTGTCTTGCTTTGATTGGTCCAAATGCAGTCACCTAACCACGCCTATCACCAATAACTTTATTTTGGGGCGGAGGCGAAGGTAGAAGCTCATATCCTCGTCGTCTTCATCGTCGCACAACCCTCTCTCTGCATATTCCTTTGTACCATTCTCTCTAATCTCTATGTGTGTGTGTATGGGCGTTTCCTCATGGCTTTCTCTATATAATTTTAGCCTTTTACATGCACACATATACTCGTAGATATAATTTAAAGGAATTGCAGTTCAATCCTTCTTTCCTGCTGTTTCGCCATCTCTGAATCCCTAGCTCTGATTCCAATCGATCATGGCGAGTGAGCTCACAGGCGCTAATAGCAACGATGTTCTTGGCTCTTGCGCCAACCCCGAGAAGCTCATTATCGATACTGACCCTGGGATCGGTGAGCTTAAATATTCTAACTTTCTAAGCTCTGCCTTTTTTGGGTCTTAAGAAAAAAAAATGCATCAGAGAAGTTTGGCAATGTCCGCATAATATGAAGTTGGAAATTTAGTCTTTTTTCATTGAGTTATTTATGATTTCCTGGTAAAGTGAAAAATTTGCCTGATGATCTGAGGGTTGTAGTATGCTTATTTTTTTTCGCTTAAAACATATCGATCATTGAACAGAGAAAATCGCTGCAAGTTCCGAATTGCCCTATATTGCAAAGCTCTACTCTGTTCAAGATCATTGTCTATAAAATTACATATATTTTAATCATGTTGACCAGTGTTCTAAAAAGGACAACTAGCTTTCACATGGAATGTTCGACTTGGTAATATAAGCAATCATAGTTTAGTGTCTTCAATTTTATGAAATCAGTACTTTCTTTCATTTATTTATCTTTTGTTTTAAATTTAACTGTATATCCCCTACCTTCTGTGGACCATATGCCAAGCAAAATATGCACTTCTGTTTCATGAAACCGACAAAATTGGATTGAAAAGGCATGTGATCGGGAAATTTGAAGTTTTATAAGAATTCAGTTGTACTCTTTATTGATGATTAAATGGATGCAATTGACACCTGGAATAAATGAGATTGTTATAGTTTAAATGATACCATTTCAATCTAGAGGAGGCTGGAGTCAATTATAGTGGTTGACTGTTGGCATTATAGGAGTGAGACATGTATTACTTGGACTGCATATAATTAGAATAGATTTCTTGGAGAGTATTTGCACCAAATATTATAGCGGGTAGTGATTGAAGATTCAGGATCCCCTTCCCCTCCATCTATATATACATACAGAACTTTGATTCTGTATTATTTTTGCAGTGTTTTCTTCATAATAATAATTAAAAATTGAGAAGTAAAGAAAAGAATGCTTTATTAATATTTGGTTTTATATTTAGGAATAGCCCAATGTAATTTTAACTAGTATTTTCTTTTTGTTGCCCAAATTTATGTGGAATAGAAATTCCTTCCTGTCCATCAATCAATGTGGTTGAATAATAGTTGTCACTAATTTGTATACTTGTTGTTAAGAGTTTTATGTTGTGTTATACTGTGAATGCCATTTTTATGAGCAAACCATTTTGCTGTTTGTAAATCCATAGATGATAGCATGGCAATCTTGATGGCATTTCAAACACCTGAGTTGGAAGTCCTGGGTTTCACAACCACTTTTGGCAATGTTACCACTACAGATGCCACTCGTAATACCTTGCTTTTGGTATGTGTTTCTTTTCTAAATTGTCGTCGCCTTTGGTGGTGACTTTATACTACAAAAAATTCCAGGTCTTTTACGTTTTTGAATCATGTTCATGATCAATTTGTGTTTTTATTCTGCAAAAGGATAGTGTGAGATCGCACGCCGTGAAAATGTTCCGGTGGCAGAGGGCAGCTCTGAGCCATTGAAGGTAGCCATATAATATGTACTTTTGGAATTGACCTGTGTTTAAATTAAATTAGGTTCTATTTAAATGCGTACTTTGCATTACTTGCCTAGCCTCATCTTTTCATCTATTTGCCTCTGCACAATGCATCACATGCTTTTAATACTAGTTTTATTTATTTGTTTTCCTTTGTTATTAAGTCATCTTTGAAAGGCTTGTTGTTGTTGTTGTTGTATTAAGTCATCTTTCAAGTCTTAATTGTATTGTATGCTTTGAAAGGGTGGAGCTCCTCGTGTTGCGGACTTTGTTCATGGTTCTGATGGACTGGGGAACATATTCCTACCCCCACCAAAGGCCAATAAAATTGAAAAGAGTGCTTCTGAGTTTTTGGTGGAGAAGATATCTGAATATCCTGGTGAAGTATCTGTGCTAGCACTTGGACCACTAACAAATTTAGCTTTAGTAAGTTGTACCATGCTTTCTTGGAATTTATGGGCATTGTCATCATAAATCATAAGACTTCAAATTTTACGGTTCTGATACTATAAACTCTGTGATTAGGCAATCAAAAGTGATTCTTCTTTTGCAAGCAAGGTAAAGAGAGTGGTCATACTTGGTGGTGCATTCTTTGCCCTGGGGAACGTAAATCCTGCTGCAGAAGCAAATGTAAGTGGTGGTTTTATGTCTGTTGCTTCTACTGCAATCAGAGGCAGATAAAGAAGGCACAAGGATTTTCCTTTAAGTTTTGGAAGAAATATATGGTCCATATTATGCTGATCAAAAGTGAAAACAACCTCCACTTTTGAAGAGAAAGTCACTTCCTCAGCTTTTTTTCATAATCAAGAATATACTTTACATTCAATACACAACAAACACTAAACCACATAGAAAATACTTTCTAGGAATTTTGCAATCCGTGAATATATTTATTAGAAGTTATGGTACTCATAATGATCTAATTTCATATATTCTGTTGGTCCCAATGACTTCATATTTTTAATTTGTAGATCTATGGAGACCCAGAAGCAGCAGATATTGTGTTTACTTCTGGAGCAAATATTGTTGTTGTTGGAATAAATATTACAACCCAAGTCCAATTTACAGGTGGCATTGCCATTTCTAGTTTGCTTCAATTCCTGGGCTATCTTTCATTGTGCTATTGGATATATTATATTGCTAGTCAGGTACGAAATGTGAATACTGTCTTTGATTTCAGATGCTGACCTCCTTGAATTGAAGGAATCCAGAGGAAAGTATGCACAACTCTTAAGTGACATGTGCAAATTCTACCGTGATTGGCATGTTAAATCTGATGGTGTCTGTGGTAATTTTGCTTGCTATTTAAAATTTTGATGTCTGAAGTCATGCTGTTTAAAGCTCCTATATTAGTTCATCACTAATTTGTTATTGGAATGATAAAATCACTTCTACTTTCAGGAATTTTCCTTCATGACCCTGTCAGTTTCGTAGCGCTTGTTCGTCCAGATCTTTTTACATACAAGAGTGGGGTAGTGAGGGTCGAGACACAAGGTCTCTGTGTCGGGCATACACTCATGGACCAAGGGTTAAAGAAGTAAGTCCAAACATGGAAGTTGTATATATACTCCTTCACTTTGATTTTAATGCCTCTTATCAATGTTTAGTAACATCTGGTTTTCATTTCATACAGATGGAATACTAGCAACCCATGGACGGGTTATTCCCCGGTCTCAGTTGCTTGGACGGTGAATGTTGATGGGGTCCTTGCATATATCAAGGAGCTATTAATGAAACAATGATACTTACACATTTGGACTCCCTTTTCATGGATATGGACAATATGGAATTTGATAGTTGAGCAATCTCTTACCAGGAATTATTGTGTCTGGACAGTTTCTTTTTTGCTATATCAACCAGAATATAGTGAATCGTAGGTTCATTGTCGATCTCAGTCTCCAATGCAGTTGAGATCTTGCCCCAATCTATCTAAAATTCATGTACTCACTAAATTCATTTTTCCTAAAATGAATTGGTATCTGTTAGATTTCCATTACTTCAAGCAAATCATTCTGTTTCTTAATTTTTGGCGAGAATTCCGTTTCAACTCCTTATCAGAGTCACTGGCCCTTGTGTGGTGATGAAATTTTATACATAAATTGAAGATTGACTACGTTCAATTAAATTGTCTTTTATTTTTCCTTGTGATGTTATTATAGTTCAACCTATGAAGATCCATGGCGTAAACAGAAAAAAATTAGAATTACTGATTAATCTTTTCACAAATTTTTATTTGCGGTATCCAAGTAATAGCTCCGACCAATTGCACTGATCTTTATTGTCATGAGCAGCAATATACACCTGAGCCTCCCATCGCATTAGACCATCAAGAGTGTTTGTTGCAGAAAATGTTTTATAGCTACACTTTAATGGCCATCCTCCTTAATTCGGTTCTCTACCTGCCATTGCATCATCACCTCCAATCCAAATCTCTACCTGCCATTGCAGCATCACTTCCAATCCAAATCTCTACCATGCTTATTTGAGACTCACCCTACTTTACTGACACATAGCACTCTCGTTTGTTGACTGTTTCTTCTGGCAGATTTAACGTCAAGTTTGCATGTTGAAATCTTAAGCTCATGCTTTATGTTCAAGATTCTGAGTTTGTTTTCTTTCATTGATGCTCATGGGAGATAAAAATAGGAAAATGTAAGAGCGACTATTTGCAGCCATTTTAAACGTTTAAAATTGCATTTTATAGAAATGTAAGTTCAGTTGACTCTATCATCAGACTTCCATAGCCTATATAAATAACATCCGAAGGGTGAGATGTCCTTTCATCGGATAAATAAATTATAAGCTTCGTTGTATTCATTTACGAAGACATCAGAGATCATAAGAAAATTCCTACTTGAATCATAGGAAGTCATCCCTATCTTTCTGGAGCAGCATTCTGTTCTATTAATGAAATTATAAATAGATAAACAAAGATATCCACAGAAAATCTTGAAAAATAAATGCATTTGACATTCTTATATATTTATTCATAAATTAATTTACTCATCTACATTTCTTTATTAAAATGTATTTACCTCAAAATTTTTCTTCCATCAATGATCTCTGTTATGGAGGACAAGTGGGCAATTGTAGTTTGAACTCAGTTACACCCTTATCAAGCATTTCGGCAAGCTCAACCCTATATTAATTATGCCCTCTCAAACCACTGCTAGATGCTCTTCTGGCCTTGACCTTTTGTTACATGCTTAATAGTCAATACTACTTTAATTTTAGGTAAGTCCAAGCCTAAGATATTCCATAATATCCTCCCTCCCGGATTATGAGGCGCCTCCTCCTTTTTGCTTCCTCATGAATGAGCATCCCTCAATAGGAACAGAGACAGTAGAAGCTTAAACCCTCTCACAACAAAGGGAAAAAATTTATGCACATAGAAGCTAAGTCAAAATCAACAACCAATCCCATTTAATAAAGCAGTTAAACCAACTCTTTCCCATTTTAATTTAATTTGTAGGTCATCATCCCCTTTCGAGTGCTTGATGCTTACCTACTTCGCTGAAGGACCTATCTCAACTCCCTCCTACGACTGTACCCACTCCACCAACCAGGGACAGGTGCCTCCCTCCATTTTTAATATACAAAGTCCCTCCAAAACCAAACATATGGATAAGAGGGATCTTCTTAAATACGCCCATACTTCAAGAACTAAACAACAGACTAGGATACTAAGGATTCATATCATAGGTTTCTGCAACAAGTTGGCCATGGCGTGTGGGTGTTCTTCAACGGCAATGGCAGAGAGGATATCTTGGTACTGTGCAATGTTCCTGGCCATAATGCTGGTTCTGAGCTGCTGCGAGTCAAGCACGAGCGAGTTCGAGCTCAGGGTTGAGATGATGCAGGAGAATATGAAGAAGGCATGCGATGAGATATACGTGGTTCGCGAGGGAGAGACTCTGCAAACCATAAGTGAGAAATGTGGGGATCCTTATATTGTTGAAGAGAATCCACATATTCATGACCCAGATGATGTCTTCCCTGGCTTGGTCATCAAGATTAACCCTTTCGCCAATCGGTAAGAAAGAGAATCTGTAGTATGGTTACTTTTTCAGTTCTGTAAATAAGAGCAGATGGTTCATCAAAATTAGAATTAAGCAGCAGAATATGATCTTCGTAATGGATGGAAATGTATGTGCCCATGTCACTTGTAACATATCAATGTCATTTGTAATTCCGGGACTTCAAAATTCTGCAGATTTGTTTGGGGTTCTTGTTTTCGCTTTTCAAAACTACACGTGTTTTGCGTAATCTGTACTTCTTAATTAATTTATTCGCTAGAAGATACTGCTAATTATATATACGCAGCCCTTTTCTCAAGATTCTAATTTTGATGAACCGTGGCTTCTTTCCTATCGCCATTTTAAATTCTCAGTTCGCTCCTATGGAAATATATTCGTTAAAATAGTGTGTTTGTATATATATATATATATATATATATAATGTGTTGTAATTATTTATAATGGCCACATAATATCAATTAATTTTGTTAATAATTAATTTTTTTTATAAATATGTATAATTAAATTAATAAAAAATAAAAAATGAAATTAACGCAAAAAAATGAGTGATGACATCAAAATTAAGTCAAATATAAATCTATCATAAGATATTATCTTATGACTTATTTTAATTTCAATTAAATCGAAGTCTTAACTAATTTGATGGTAAATTATTTTAACTTATGAGTGAAATATCATTAATAGTTCTTTATTACATAAGGTTTACACAAAATTTTTCCCAAAGGGCCCCATCCCCATTTTTAGTGCTTGATTGGAAACTCAACGGCAAAGGGACAATGAGGTTTTTCTTCCTTTTAATCACGTTTAGTACCAAAATTTATTTGTT
This sequence comes from Biancaea sappan, assembly GCA_037074585.1. NCBI lineage: Eukaryota > Viridiplantae > Streptophyta > Magnoliopsida > Fabales > Fabaceae > Biancaea > Biancaea sappan. The sequence continues at coordinate 29,215,069 of CM073492.1, read as the reverse complement.
TGGTTCAGCGTTGAATTCGGATGGTAAAATTGATTCTGCTTACAAACTTAGATTTGAGTCGTCACTGTGGCTAGAGGTAACTTTCTCCTGAATCGATTTTGCTAGTGTTTCCTTTCTCCCTTTGCTACCCTCCGTGTGTGTTTCCTTCTACTCATTCTTAGGTTGCTAGGTTTGGCATGTGTCTTCGTGTTGGGTCACACAGTCATATCATTCATGAATTGACAACACGAAAAGAATATTGCTTTGTTTGTGTGTGTGTGTGTCTTTTTTTAAAAATCAAGTTTATTTGCTGGGCTTTATTGCTTTCCTTTTCGGGCTACTTCATTTGGACTAAACCCAACTGTATTTTGTCACAGAAAAAACAATTTTGTGGTTCTAATCTTGGGCTTTAGACCTTTTGCGATTAGTTTACTCAAATTATTGATTAACCTAATTAATCTCTTTTTATTCATTAATTAATAATTCAAAAAAATTTATTAGTTAGTAATTAAATTAGTAGCATGATATAATTCATTATATTATATTTAATGAATGAAAATAAATAATAAAAATAAATAAAATAAGAGAATATAAAATTTACATCATTTCTATTAATTACACATTCAAAAATAATTCTACTAACAAACATTCAAATGAAATCTATTTTTTGAATTGCTTTTTTTATGATAGTTTTTAAATATAAATCATGTTCATGCAAATATTATTTTTCCTAAAATCAATTCTAAAACTTAATTATACCTAAAAACAATTTATTCAACTTTTTTTTCGAAACACAATTAATTTTTTTTTTGTAGACCATGAAATTGTAGCCTCCCCCCTCTCTTCTCTCTCTGTATACGTATATATATGAAGACTGGAATATATAAATCATCTTCTCACATCATCACACTGATATGTAAAATGTTCGCGACTAAATATGAACATAATCATTAATTTAACTAAGAGAAGAAAAGAATAGGAGAAAAACAGAATAAAAAATGAAAGATAAATTAGAATAAAAACTTAAAATACAGAGATAAATAAAACATAGGTAAATTTTTTTTTAAAAAAAAACTAATTGGATAAATACAAATAAAAATATAAGCCCCGTACTCACCTCTCCTATGACTGATATGCTGGGACAGCCAGGCCTATAAATTATCCTACATGGAAGGGTAAAAACTGGAAAAAAAGAAAAAAGTCTAATTTTGAAGCATGTTTGAATTAAGTTAAACCTAACTTAAAATCGACAAGGGATTGAAAGGAATCTATATTTCCTTGAGTATGTTTGGAAATTGCATCCAAATACAAAAGTGTTAAATTTATTTGCCCAATTGGCCCCATATGTAATATTAAAATGTGTTAGTTCATTATTTAAATAGTTTAAAATTAAAAGTGATCTAATTGAGAATAAAATTTATAACTTGAAAGTATAATTGTCATGAAATATATAAGTGCAAGTAAGGGACAGAACTAGAAATTACACAAAAATTGAAAAGTAATTAAAATTTATTAGTTACTCATAAGGGGTTATGGTCCCTAATTGTAATATACAATCTATTTTTTTTTTTCTCTTCTTCTCCATCAGAGAAATTCTAAACAAAAATCTAAGGCAAAATTACAATTGGAAGATTAAGATCCCATTACCCGTTAATTGTGACTCCATAAATTCATAAAGTACGCTTCCAGTTTCATTTCTCATCATGAATTAACATGGGTTAAGGTTTAAAATGAAATTTGAATTGGAGAAACATGTTGTCAAGAACTCATTTATAATTTAATATAGAGGACTAAGAGTGAAGATCCTTAACTGATGAATCTGTCACGCCCCAATCTCGGGGGCATGACCGGCACGGCACTAGGATCCCTACAACCACCGTAAGCCTGAATTCACAGACACTTAGCCCACATAACCAAAAGTAATAAATAAAGAAAACCTTGACATTGCCATATACACAGGAAATCTAGAAGTTCTGTCTATTACAGAGCGACACAATAGTCCGAACATACCCAGAAATACCACCATGAGCCCGAAGCTGAGACGAGTGGTGGATTCAAAGACTCCGCTACTCCTCTTATGGAGACTTGCCAACAGAGTAAAAACTTGCAAGGATGCACAATTGGAAAAAGGGTGAGTATAAGAGATACTCAGTGAGAGAAAAACAATTACGAACAAAATTTAAACCTATACACAGCTCACATAAGTGGGACCTTAAACAATACACCACCCGTAATTACCAAGCCACCTAATCCTTCGCTACACAATCAATTTGATTAAACGAAAGATTTTCTTCCACAGTCCAATATGAAAGGTTGTAATTCATCAGTTAGGGCAAGAATGCATATTTATGCCCCCACATAATAACATAAGATTTCAATTATTCCAACAATAATCTTTATTCGAAATAGAAAGGACGCCGAGGCCAACTCACAATAATACAACCACAGAGGCCAATTCTCAGTAATAAGTTTTTTTTCAATTCCTTCGCCTTTCCTACACAAAGCAGCATCTCGAGTGTGGCATTCTCGAGGAATATAGTTCCTTAGCCACATTGCGATTTGTTGTCAGACTGTTCTACTGATAACCCAATGATGTACAGTTCTTGCATCTTTGTAGGGCTCTTCCTTCAGTGCATTCACTCTAGCAATTGAGGTCACCTATGTTCACAATAATATAATATTGGCTTTCTCTCAATGCATCCATTCTAGTAATTGGGGTCACCCGTAGTCACAATAATATAATATCATAGGACTCTTCCCTCAATGCGTTCATTCTAGCAATTGGAGTCACCCATATTCACAATAATTCTATCACACAAGCATTATACAATACTTTCCATTTAACTATTCACCAATTAATGATCAATAAACCGTAAGCCATACGATGTAAGAAATCACGGCTCTTGCAATGAGGATTACTACGTGAGCAACCTTAATTTCCCACAAGGATATTTAAATATCATTCACTCAGTAGTCACACAATTATTCTCACACAATCAATCATTCACTTAGTCACCCTTCCACATGCGGATCTCATCACATACATATGCACTACAATTTCCCATTTCAATACAAAAGGAGTATAAGTACGTGCATAAGTGCTTGTTCATATATTCATATATGTATACTCGCATATATATACCCATAAATGTTTATCAATCATGCACAAGGGTAAACTCAAGAAATTTGAGTAAAACTCTATTAAGTAATCATATAAATAACCCATATATATACATCTAGCATCAATCACTAGTATCATTTTATACATTTGTCTAACTTACTCCACATGTCCCATATCCTCCTTGCACGATCTTAGTTTAACAATTATGAACATGTGTATATACGATCACAGCGCATTCAGTTTAGGGAAGTTTACTGGGGACATTTCCAATATATATAATTCTCGTTCCACAAAACTTAATGGAAGGCATCACCAAGAGGGAAACATACATAGCCATAAAAAGATACAATGTATAAGTATAACTAAGCATTGTACATACACAACCCATATCGAGTGGTAAGAACCCCTCACCTAGGCATGGAGCACTTCAACCTCCAAAGAATGTCCTAGCCAAGTTCTGAACTAACAAATCATCTCTTAACATCTACGGACTAAGTCAACATGAGAAAAATGGAATTAAAATCACACTTCAATTCTTGTCAAGAGGCCAGCGCCCCTTTAACTCTTGGGCACTTACCAGAGGTTTAGAGCCTTGGGAGCCAAGTAGCAGAAATTTAAATGTCACACTACAAAAAAAGGGGATATAGCGTCGGTTTAAAAAACCGAAGTTAGATTTAGAATCTAGCGTCGGTTCCTATAGCGTCTGTTAGAACCGACGTTAGATACCAAATCTAGCGTCAGTTTTGTTAGCGTCGGTCAAAACCGACATTAGTTGACGTCACCTAATGTTGGTTAATTTAGCGTCGGTCAAAATTGACGTTAAATAACGTCGGTTACGTTAGCGTCGATCAAAACCGACGCTAAACACCTTATTTTGAGAAAAAAAAAATAGATAAATTCTTCCATGAAACAAGTCATTCACACCTCTCTTTTGTATTTTAGTTTCACGCCCTCTCTCTATTTTAACTTCTCTCCAATATTTCCCCCCACAACCACCTCTTAACCTTAATTCCTCCAATAGTTTCATGTTTAACCCTAAACCTTCTCATCGTGTGGAGTTAAGAGTGGTGGAAAGAGTAGCAGCAGTGTTAGGTTAAACCGAGAGAAAGAGAGATAGAGAGAGTGTGGCAAATAGGGAAGGAATGTTGGAGAGAAGGCATTGGTGTTAGGTAGTCTCTTCTCACACTTCATGAATTTTCAACCTGTTTCTTCGTCATCATGATTTCCCGATCTTAATCTAGTAACATCTCCACCTCACGCGATTAGATATGCTCAAATCTCTTGGTCTCTTCTTTGTGCTTCACTAAACATCTTATCAATTCTTTTGATTCTAAATCAAACCTCACCCCATACTTTCACAGAACGCGATCCATTGCCACTATAAGAAAAATGACATATACCTACAGTTATTTATAGTGACAATAAGTAAACCATAGGTATAAATAGATAATATATTTACAAAATATTTTTGTTACAAATATAGATAAGACGTATTTTAAAATTAATTTTGCAATCTACAATTTATAAGGTAATTTCAAAATTTTAATTCTTATTTTATTAGTTAATTTTTAATAGGACTATTATCTTTATTAATAATTACAAAATATAGATAAATTACAAGACTTTAACATATTCATATAATCGATTAAATCATACACATAATTTAGACATTTATATGAGTATGGTCTAATTCTTATTGATCAAATGTCTCAAATTTTTAAATAAAATGAATAATTGAATGTCTCATCTTTTTTTCTTCATTCCCTTCTTCAATGTTAATCACAAATAAAATAAATAAAATATTTTTAATTATTTATTTAATTACGTTTCATTAAATTCTTATTTTAAAATAAAATAAATTAATAATTTTTCTGTAAAAAAATTTAGTTCTTATAATTTTTATTATTTTTATTAACATTTTTAATTATTTCATCTTTAAAATTATATCAATTTTTTTAAAAAATTTGATTTAAAAAAATCATAAAGATAAAAAATTTTTCACAATTCCCACTCACTCACACTAATTCAATATTTCGGACTTCCCACTCACTCACACTAATTCAATTTTGGTTCCAGCTCCATGGCGCCTACAACAATAAATTTACGAAAGATTTTTTTGCTTCCCGCTCCTTGTTCAAAAACTCTTAGTGCTATTGTTTATGCAACACACAACTTTGTCCACCCCAAATTTCAGACCCTAGCGCTGTGAGAGGAGGAGACAGTCATGAACCAAGTTTGCTGGCCACCACCGTCGAATATTCTTGATGCATCGTTGATTGACGTCGCCGGTCGCTTTGGGAGGGAGTATCATCGACAGATTTTCTGTTGATAGGTAGGATTTCTCCCTTTGCCCTATTCTCTCCCATGTCAGCAGATGAACTCGAAAAGGAGAAGTCCAAATGGTAAATTTCTTTTTTTATCATCAATGTATATCAGTTTCTTTTTTTCTCCTCCATTTTCCTTTCTCAAATTTGATTGTGAGTTTGGATAGATTTGCATTTTGCAAGTCCCATGGAACCAAGAGCCAGTTGGTGGGCAAGTTTAGTGTTACCCCTAATCTTGCAACCTCTTTCATTGAGACCCTGGAAGCTAACGAGCTTCTCAAGGTATTGATTCCATGAACTTTGATTTATGAACTGGTTTTTATGCCTCGAAGGATTGAGTTTTGGTCCTAAAATGGGTATGATAATTTGGATGGATGTGATTAAGCCATCCTAGGAAGTACTGCCAAATTAAAAAAAAAAACATTTTACTTAATCATTTTATAAAACATAATGTGGAAGAGAGATGTTGAGGCTTGTAGAGCAGTATTTGGAGACTCAACCAACAACTAGTGATGTAAATTATTAGCTCTGCCCCTATCTAAGCATATAAAATATTATTTATCAAAGAAGAGTTTTTTTTTTTTTTTTTTTGCATTCTATTTCAGATGGATCGGCGACCATTTGTCATGGAGACTGTTAAGGCAGATGATAATGCTAAGTTAGGTGAGCATAACATCCATTTTATTGTGTATTTATTTTATATGAATTCCTGAGTAAAGGCTTTGGATCTGAGCATATGGCCCTCTAAATATCTGTACATAAATCATGCTTGGGGAAAAGAAAGGTATGTTATAATAATTTATGCCCCATCTAAGATAATTTGTATTTTGTTTATGATGGTTGAATGGCATGTGCCTACATATGCTAAGAAACTTGTGGATCTGTACAACCAAAAAGGTCAAGTAGATGAGATGCTTTCCAACACGTGACTGTAGCTGATTATGATGCAACCAGCTGCTCAAGTGACTTCCAAGTATGCCATGAGTCTCTGTTTCCATTTTGTTCTGGAGTCATATTGAATGATCAAAAGGATTAGTTTTGTTTCTGTAGATTGAAAATCAGTATACGAGGCCCCTAGCTATAGCAGGCTTATGCTCATTACTGCAACAACTTTAGCTCCAAAGCTTGTCAAGATTGTGCCTCATTTGGATGGTCAAGTAGGTACAGGTTCAGAGAAAAGTGACTCTTGTTATTGCCAATGGCATATATACATGCAGGCCTTGAAATTATGTGACAGTTTTGTGCAGAATCAGCATTTAATTTGGCATCTAGCAAATGTAGTGTATGGTTGATGCTGTGTTTATCTATACATACATACAACAGAACATGCATACTTTATAAAACAGAACCTATACATACATACATGATGTAGTGTATAGTTGATGTTGTGTTCATCTGATTGTCTTGCACATCAATATACATCTCTTGAATATGGATGCCTTATACGACAATTATCTAAGATTGCATTTAAAAGTTCTTTTCTTTCGGAAGTATGAATTTATTTGGCTTTGGTTACTCCACAGATCATATATATAGTGCTCTAGCTAGGTTAATCATTATATATATGTTCTGTTTTTTTCAAGTTTCCCTTTTGGGAATTATAATGAATGATGATCTTTTTATCCTTTTTATGTGCTGTGATAATCTAAAGTCAAGTTTTCGAAGTTTGACCCCTTTTTGCCACCTTATATTGGCTTGAGTGTCAAATATCATATTCCGAATATAAAATGGTTTTTGGGTTGCATGTTCTGTACCTTAGTTTCTAATATGATAACTTGGGATATGCCTTGAAAATTGGTTTATGATAAGTTTGAAATATTGGGTAGGTTTGCAATTTACCAATCCCTTACCTTTCCATAATAATATATTATTTGGCAAATGATTTTGATGGATACTTAGCACCAAGACTGCATTACCTTCCTGATGTTGGTAATCATTAATATCATAAAACCTCTGCCAGTTGGGCTTGCTTGATATAGAATTTTACAAAAATATTCTCCTAAATATGTTTAACTTTTTCATTTTTACAGTTTGAAGTTCCTAAACTGTATCTATTTTGTTGTGTCTTTGTTTTGATTTCTTAAATTTTATCTATATTTTTATCTATATGTTCTTGATACTATGGTCTGATACTATTAGATTATATTTATCTCACCCATCAAAAGCTTTGCCTTCTTTACTTTTTGACCTCCATTCCTTGGTTAGAGAATTAAGTTGGAGCTTGATGGGTATGTAAATACTATTTAGTAATGGACTATATATAAAAAGTGCAGGAGTTTATTAATTTATTATTTTTATTCACTACAATTTTAATAATAAATATTATGTTTACAGGCACTTGATGCAAACAATGCAAGAACTTCACTTCAAAGATGTCGATGTTCTTTTGGAGTTAATCACAATTCATGACTATGACTAATTGTAATATTTGTTTTGTTAGGATATGTGAGACTTGTTCTTTTAGAATGTATTAATTTTTAATTTTGGATTTGATGTAAAACTTATGTTTAAAAATGTATGCTTTTATTCAAATATATTTTCTTTTATAGTTTGGCTTTCATTATCTTTCAAAATTTGGCCAAATATTACATTGGAATATTATAAATGTGCAGGTCAAAATTAAATTTGATTGTATTTATAATATTGGTTTTAGAAATTAATGTCAATTTTAATTTAATTAAAGTAGAAAAAAATTAGCCAAAGTCATCTAGCGTTGGTCAAAATTGATGTTAAATCACATTTTTAGCGACGGTCAAAATCGACTCTAAATGATAATAATTAAAAATCATTAAAAGTCATATAATGTCTGTCAAAACCGACGTTAGATCACTCTACAATTGACGTTAAATAACCAAATAAATATCAATTATGTCATCTAACGTTAGTCAAAATCGACGTTAAATTACAATTTTAACGTCAGTCATAACCGACGTTAAGTGCCAACATATAACGTCGATCAAAACCGACGTTAAATCACAAATTTAGCGTCGATTTTGACCGACACTAAATTTCAAAATTTAACGTCGATTTTGTCAAAACTGACGTTAAAGTTATCTAACGTCGGTTATTCCCACGGATGTTAAAACCGACGCTAAATGACCTCGCAACGGAGCACATAACGTCGGTTTTGTAAACCGACGTTAAGTAGTTTAGCGTCGGTCAAAACCGACGTTAAAGGGTGATTTTGACCGATGTTAAATTCCAATTTTTTTGTAGTGTCAGTTCGGTTTCAACGTTCTAACCCCAAAATCAGCCTTTTTTTTTTTTTTTATCATTTTCCATGATTCCTTTCATGGGTTTTCTTCCTTATTGTTCTAAGGTCAATATAGCACAAAAACCCCCAAGCTAATTCTATGATTCCAAGTTTAAGTCATAAATTTTCAAGATAAACCATAATCTTCACCTATCCTCCTTTTTTCCATGAAATCTAACTTCAAGCATGATATTTTCTCAAATCTCTGATTCTAGACTCATTATAAATCATCCAAGAGTGTTTTAGATGGTTATCCAAACCTTAGAACTTGCAAACAAAGCATTTCTCTTCCCAAAACCCCCAAGATCCGAAAATGAAAGAAAAGGAAAAGAAAGAGATTTTCACCTCGTCCTTCTTGCTATTTCCAGCATTGTGGCTTGTCGGAGCTCCGCCCTCTCGCCAGTGATACACTGCTTAAGGCTTGGAAATGATAAGAATGGTGGAGGTTAGAGGAAGAAAGTTCACAGCTGTTGGGGTAGAGAGGAATCGAGACAAGAGAGAATATGGTGGAGGAAGATGATGGTATGTTTAAATTAGTGTATGTGTATGTGTGTGTGAGGTCTGCTACTTTTCTTTTAATTTGGTCGTTTAAAGAAATCACCTCTAGTAAAATCTTGCAAGGTAATTGTGTGAACTTGACCATAATTGGGACACCCAACTACAAAAACACAAATCTTTACATGCCATTGTCATAGAAATGCTAAAATCCCACATATGTTCATTTTAGTCCCTATCAGTGTTCCGAGTTCTACTCTAACTTCAAATCCTTGAGGCACCGGACTAATGATTCATTCTTCCTCATGGGTCTCTATTCGATATATTCTCAAGAGCATTCCATATTTTCCTTTTTCTTCACTTTAGTCTTTAAATCATTTTTTCCTTCTAGAAGAACGAAAATTTTTCTACGCCCCATGGTACTCCTTAGGGAGTTCCAAAAACTAATGTCCAAAAATAGCGAATATTACAGAATCAATTCCAAAGGCTTTGAAATAAAATAAATAAATAAAGGTAGAGTTATAATATACTTAGGTGTTTATTAAAATTTTCTCCAATTAATTCAAATAAGTTTGATTTCCAAATTCAATTGATTTTAATCAGAACTAGTCGACTAGTGTGCAAAAATAAAGAGATAAGGATAAAAAAACTACATAAATAATTTATTATGGTTCAACCTTCACTTGCTTATGTCAGTCCTCTTATAAGGCAAGATATTTTCTTCAACTTTAAACAAACAAAATACAACGGAAGGTTTTACAAGCTCATCCACAACTTTCTCAAACAAGGTTTCCTAGTTTCAATGTTATCAGAATCGGCCCGGTCATTGACCCAGGTAAATACATTAAAAAAATTAAAATTATATATATAAACTTATATATCTTTACAAATAAATTCAAAAATAAGTAAAATAAATAATTTACATGCAATTTTCATAATTCAAAGTCATAAATATCCATAATAATTTATAAATATTTATAATAATTCAAACATAAAGTCATAAATATTCATAATAATTCATAAAGTAATAAATAAAATTATCTAAATATAATAATTCATATATTAAAAATCTTAAACATCTATAATAATTTATAAAGTCATTAAAATTCTAATATTTTCCTAATAACATTATTTCTATTAGTAGAGTAAATTAGTAAAGTGTTGCTAAAAAAAAAAATTTGAGTCGTGGGTCACTAGGTCACACGGGTCTACTGGTAGGGTTTTGGCCGGGCTGTGTGCAGCCCGGTCCAATCCTTTGACCTGGACTGGGCCAGCCACCGAATCTCTGATTACTAGGTTGACCCAGTCGGGCTGATCCGGGTCATAAAACATTGCCTAGTTCATCTTTAACTAAAGGGTTTACTTAGCTCATCCATAACCTAGTTCATAAATTTTTTTACTATTTTACCTCTAATCCAAGCATGTGACTGGCATAATAAATGAGATTACCTTCATTACTGTAAACGTGATGCAAAAAAAAAAATCTCATTCACAAATCTACAATACAAAAAAACAATTGATTAACATAAGGCATCAAAATAGCAAAATTTCCAAAAATAAGGATTTCCATAAATGTAGCATGATGTTTAATACAACTATCCACGATATTTATAAACATTCTGTGATACAACACAACTAGAGTAATTAACTGAAATGTTCACAAGCAAGGTTTCTAAAGGAATAAGAAGGGCTCGGCACATAACATCCATATATGAAGCATACACAACAAATCCCCTTAGGATTCCACTTACATGATTACAGAGCTTATTCTAGAAGTCCAAATGTGAAAAGTGGTTATATCAAAATAAAAACTCCGAATACAAAAGGAGCACTTGACACGAGATGATCTACTACTCGAGATGCAGAGGCTCTTCCTCAACTAGATTATCTGAAATGTTGAAAAGGAACAAGTGAATATAGACTTAGCAAGAAGATAAATCTACTCTACGAACATAATTAAGGCAGAGTATAGTGCAATTAAATACATAGTCACATATTAAAGTATGAAAAACGCGAGTGAGAACAATTTATAATGTTTGTGCTAAATCATATGACATAAATTTCACTGGCCAAGTTAGATGTTATAAATTGTTTATTTGTTTTTCCCTGATAAATTTATCGTCCACATTACCGTATTTGTTGCTCGTGACCCTAGCTACATCTTCCTTTATTTCTCCAACAATGTTATCCACCCTTATTGTCTCCACAACCCATAGGATGCATCACCTATTGGAGCAGCACCTAAACAATAAGAATAAACACAAAAAATTGAAGAATTAAAGGTTAGAGTAAAAATATAATTCACATGCTACTGGGTTGAGATCTGAGTATCTCAACTTTCTTTAAGGTAATTTCACTTTTCCCACAGGTTTACTTTGCTATATTACCTGGTACAGGGATACACAGACCTGTTACCTCTAGGATACAACAGCCCAGGACTCACCTGTTTGTTTACTACTTCTGCATGTAGGAAGTAAATTAGACTCGCCTTCTCTTGCACCTTGTCTACCCAAAATATCACACAATATATGTATATATATATATATATATATATATATATATATATATACTATTCACGTTAACACACACACTTTCACAAAGGCACACACATGTATATATAGTGCTTGTCTTTCCCTCTTCCCGTTAGCTATTGGACGTTGGTATATCAAACCTTTTTATTGGCCATCATTGCTCTGAACGTTGGTCCCAATTAAGAGAGAATAAAAAGCTTTGATTCTCATTAATCAAATATCATTGAAGAACGTCCAGAGATACTTAACCAAATAAAAGGTATATAATGCAATTCAAACACCTTAAAAGAGCCAACATTGATGATGGTGCTAATGTATAAAAGCTGGTTAATACCAACAATAAAACAACATAAAGGATGCCAACGTTTATACAATTAAAAGAAATCCTAATGTAAATAATATTTTATAATAATATCCAAAAATCCCCCACTTATTATTATAAAATAATTAATATATACTTTAGGTAGAGGTGGATTATTATGCATATTATAGGTAGTTGAATTTAACTTAAACCTGTACTTAGCAAAAATATATTTCTTGATCCATAGCCATAGTGGTATTCACCTTGAACTATGGATAGTTTAGAGGAAATAAGATCTATATATTGCACATAATAACTCAGGTGTAAATCATGAGCCCTAACTAGCATAGTTATGCGGCCTTGTGTTGTATCATGTTTCTTGCGACCCTACTCTGCCATATTCAAATAGGTGAATTCTATCAAAGATGTTTCTGTAGCTTAGATACCACACTCTTATAGAGCTACAGATTTCATTAAGAGTTTTTAAAACTTAACCTTTCATATTCACTGCAGGAAAATGCATTGACATCATAAGGATGAATTTAAGAGTTTAAAACTTATAAAATATGCATTCAAACAAGCAATCCTATGATTCGTTTTTCTCTTTGAACCAAGTTGTTAGGATCTCTAGTCACAAAGTAGGATATCCTCATAGGCTACTTTTAATCCAATAGGCTTAATATTCATCCCTCTTGATATCTCTAGATTCTTTGACTATAGCTATAGGTTTTTAGAAAATCTCATAATTCAAAGAATCTAGGTAAGATGATATTTATAACAATAAGTGATCTCAAATTATTAAAGGTGGGTATACAATCACATAATATGGGGACCTTGGTGGAAGATATTTTGAGAGAAACATATAGTTCAGCTTACTCCATACATCCCGGTACCATAAAGATGTATCAGGATTTAAAATCTTTATATTGGTGGAAAGGTATGAAGTGAGACGTAGTAGAATTCATAGCAAGATGCCTAACTTGTCAACAAGTCAAGGCGAAACACCAGAAATCGAGCGGAGAACTTTAGCAAATCAAAATTTTCAAATGGAAGTGGGAGTGCATTACCATAGATTTCGTGGTAGGCTTACCACGTACCTCGATGGGAAATGATTCAATTTGGGTAATCATTGACCACTTAACCAAGACAGCCCACTTCATTCCAGTGAAAACTACCTTTAATGTGGCTAAGTATGCTCAGCTCTATATTGATGAAATTGTGAGGCTACATGGGATCCCGGTCTCTATCATATCGGACCGAAGACCACAATTTACTTCACGTTTTTAGAGGGCCTTCCAAAAGGCCTTAGGAACCTAAGTGGAATTAAGCACTGCCTTTCACCCTCAGACTGATGGACAGTCAGAGAGGACTATTTAGACACTTAAAGATATGTTGCGATCTTATGTTATAGACTTTGGGGGAAGTTGGGAAAAACATTTGAAGGGAAAAACATTTGAAATTGGTAGAATTTGTCTACACTAATAGTTACCAAGTGAGTATCCAAATGGCTCCATTTGAAGCGCTTTATGGAAGGAAATGCAGATCACTAATAGGATGGTTTGATACAGGGGAGACCAAGGTCATTGGGCCTGACTTGGTCCAAGAAGCGGTGGTTAAGGTTAAGACCATTTGAGATAGATTGATAACGGCCCAAAGTAGGCAGAAATCTTATGCAGATAAACGACGACGAGATCTAGAGTTCATGGTAGGAGATTTGGTATTTCTTAATGTTTCACCTATGAGGGGATTTATGCGCTTCGGGATGCGAGGCAAGCTTAGTCTGAGATATATTGACCTCCCTACGAAATCTTGGAAAGGGTAGGTAATGTGACTTATCGGCTAGCCCTGCCGACAGAATTAGATGGGATACATCTTGTGTTCCATGTGTCTATGTTATAAAAGTACCTTCATGATCTGTCTCACATCATTTATTCCCAAGAAATCATGTTGAATGAGAACTTAATTTACGAGGAGGAACCCGTGGCAATATTGGATAGACAAGTGAAGAAATTATGGTCCAAGGAAATCCCTTCGATAAAAGTTTTATGGTGAAATCACTCTCACGAAGATGCCACGTCGAAAATAGAGGTGGACATGCAGTCTAGATATCAATCCTTATTCACTTAATCTTGTTTCGTGAAAATTCGAGGACCAAATTTCTTTAAGGGAGTAATATTGTAATACTCATAAATTTCTCCCTTTCTTTCCTTTTATTTCTTTTATTATCAAAACTAATTGTGTGTCAATTGCTGATATTGCATACTATGGTTATTGGTGATTATGTGAATTTGAATTTATTTTACATTATGTGTAGTAAAAATTTGATTTGGAATGAACATTGGGTAAGTGACTTATGGGAGACTCTTATGGGTATTAACCATATTATAAGAGAGGTGGGGCCCACATCCTTGAAACCTTTCCTCCTTATTTCTTTTTTCTCCCCTGCGATAGATGTGTATGTGTATAACTTATTTGCTTGTTCTCTCCCTTGTCTCCTTCTTATGTGGCTGGCTGGATTGTGATAGGGAGGAAAAGGAGGGGGCTATTGCTGATATGGTTTTAAGGGGAGCTAGTATGTATTCTAACTTCCACTTCTCCTTCTACTCCTTTTTCTAGTAAACCCTAACTTGCACTCTTTCTCATTGAGGCTTGGATGCTTAATTCCTTCGTGTTCCATTGATGCCCATGGTGTTTGATGTAATAAATAGTTTAACTGAACATTTGGATGGTTAGTTGGCATTAATGGTTTAAGAGAAAAGGGGGCTATAGTCATAAAAACCCTATTAAAAGCTTGAAGAGAAAAAATGGGGGGTTTTTGTGAATTACAACACCATCTTTGGATTAACTTAGCTTAAGACCTATTTTCCTGAGGCTACTCACCTAAATGTAATAAATTTTCAACCATGGGGACCCTAGAACACAAAGGGAGGGAGATTGGCTCATTTTGGGAGGCTTTGCCGCTGGTCCTGATGATCTGATGTCAGGGCTGGCACCCGGACCCTGGAACACAAAGGGAGGGAGATTGGCTCATTTTGGGAGGCTTTGTCACTGATCCTGATGATCTGAGGTGCCCAGAAGTTTCTTGAAACAGAGTCGAGGGCCTGGCACCTGGAGGCGCCACCCGGGGCACCTCGAGCGCCCAATGATCTTTTGAGACAAAGAGTTAGTGGCTTGTGTCACATCCCAAAACTTACATGTGATATAAACATAAAATACCTAGGGTGTACCTCCGTGGTACCCCATAATCTCTGTGAACATTATTAATATCCATAATTATGTGAATCATAAATATTCCAAGAAAGATATTTTGTATACATATTCAGAAAATGTTCAGCATTCAAACACTATACAGTACTATACAACCTCCCAAGCCTAGGTGACCTACTAGATTACAGAGCGTTTCCTAATCCTTACCAATTGTTTACCAGACAAAAGTGGAGTATATCCTTAAAGGCTATAAATTCTTCTCCTCAACCACTGTATCTGAAAAGATAATCATGGAGAGTGTGAGTTTATCATAACTCAGTGAGTAAACAACTGTACATGAAAATATCATAAGCACAAACACCACATTTACTAATACAATCAATCTATCATTTATTTTAAATAATTATAGTATTATATGCCATAAATACTTGCACTGAGTGACTTGGGAATTTAACCCTCAAACTCTTTGTGCATAGGTTTTCACATTTATATACCGAGTAGTATGGGACTCTAACCCTTTCAAACTCGTGTATTGATTTTCACAGTTATACACCGAGTAATATGGGACTCTAACCCTTTCAAACTCGTGCATAGGTTTTCACATTTATACACCGAGTAGTATGAGACTCTAACCCTTTCAAACTCGTGCATAGATTTTCACATTTATACACCGAGTAGTATGGGACTCTAACCCTTTCAAACTCGTGTATTAGATCTCGTAGATCTTTTGCTCATCAATAAAATAGTGAGAATTTATCACAATATAATTACTATGAAATAAATGAATTTACACATATTTTTATTCCCTTGAATGTCTATCATCAACCATAACAATCATCATATATTATCAACAGCGAGATTAATTATTTCTCACTTCAATAATGTTATAAACAAGACTTGTATTGTACCTTATCTAATAAGATCACATTAGTTTAGTAAGGTTATTCACTTACAAAATGTTCCAATTTATTCAAGGAACAATCACATCTAGTTCTTTAGTCAACTAGAGAAATCAATTCTCAAAGGTAATAAAATACCTTCCAATGATATTATACTTTTTCTCAACCTGAACACACACTGATAATCTTCTCAATTTCACAAATAACGCAAATGGGATTTATATTGTGCTTTGACTAATTTATTAAATTAATTTTGCAAGGTTGCCTACTCACCTGGATTCCATGCTCTCAGCGCTCCCTATTGTAACCAGGTAAAAACCATTAGGGTTACAAAATAGAGAAATTTTCTATCACTACTCTCGACCTTTACTCACATCTTAAGTCATAACTCCTAACCGGTAATGAATTTCTAAATGACACTTATACCATTGGAAACTAGACTCAAAGAGCTTTTCAACGATATTAAAAAAAAACTGATGCTACAGTAATAGTCAACGGTCAACGCAGCTACAGCAACGTTGACCGAGTCAATACTACAGTAACGTTGACCGAGTCAACGCTACAGTAACGAAAAAATCTGGAAAAATTTTCTCGGTGAACAGTAATTTATGGGGAAAATTTTCGATGTTCTTCGTGTTCTTCATCCAAAAATCCTAAAATCATATCTAAAACAACATTTCTTTTGATTTCTTCCATGGGTTTTCATCCTTAATGTCTAAGGAGTGTTTTAACACCAAAACCCCCAATTTCTACCAACAATCCAAGCTCAAATCTCAAATTTTCATCAAGAACACTAACTTTTTCAAATATCCAAATTCTACGAAATTTCTTGTTCTAATAACATCATAAACTACCTAAGAATGTTTTACATTAACATCCACACTTAAATTCATCCATTAAAACTCAAAATCTTAATTTTCTTCCATAGGTCCGAAAATGGAGAAAAAGAGAAATAGAGTAGATAAAACTTACCTCTTTACCTCTAGAACTCCTGAGAATCGGAAGTATGGTTAGAAAATACAAGATCGCCGGATGAAAATTTGAGAAATGATTGAAGAAGGGAGGATGGAAATGAACGAAGAACATGAAGCCTCGGGAGGAAGAAGGAGAAGAAAAACTAATAATTGTATGTGTGGGCCCCACTAATTTCTTTTTCGATAAAATCGCTCATAGCCACCTTAGCTTATAAGATTTGTTCACTTTAATCCCTCTCGATGTCTCAAATACTTTAAGCTTTATTCTTCCTCTCAGGTTTCTATTTGGTCATTTCTCAAAAGTCCTCTATACTTTCTTTTCTTTTCACTTTAGTCCTTGAGAATTTGTAAAAATTTCCTAAATTAAAAATTAAAATTTCTATTCCCAGATTTTCTTCACTAATTCAAAAAGCACATTTTCACGTAATTAAATTTTTCACTAAATTTTAAATTAGACTTTAAATATTTATATAAATTCTTGAGATATTACAGCTTGCACCTAGTGGCACCACCCGGGGCACCTCAGACGCCCACACCTGAGAGCTTAAGGGAGTCTAGCTAAGTTAGTAGCGCCCCAGGCGCCATGGGTGGCCTCCCGAACCTTTTCTTACCTTTTAGACCTTAAAATTTCTTGTCTTTTATTTTAGGTGTTCCTACTGTTGCTCGTTAATCTGTTGTGCTCGCGTTTTTCTCTCTTTTTCAACCTCAGGTAAGGGAACTAACTTTAATGAAATGATGTAGATAGTAGTTAAGTACACCACTACATTTAAGGACAAGTGTATTATAAATTTACCTTTTAAAGAACTAAATTCACGAATTATTCGGAATATCTTTGTTATTGATCTTTGAAACAATCTTGTATGATATTGATGTTTATGAGAAAGATATTGGGTCACTTTGTTCAAAAGATATGAATCTTGTTGGGTGGTTTAAGATAAATTCTTAACATGTAAATACACTTTAATTATTTATATTATTGCCCTGAAATAACGAGTATTCTTTAATCATTTCTATTATTGCCCTGAAACAACGGGCATTCCTTAATCATTTCTATTATTGCCTTGGAATAACAAGCATTCTTTAATCATTTCTACTATTGTCCTGGAACGTCAGGTATTCTTTAATCATTTTTATTATTACCCTGGAACGGTAGGCATTCTTAATCATTCCAATTATTGCCCTAGAAGAACGGGCACCCCCCTTAATTATTTCTATTATTATCCTGGAACGGCGGGCATCTCTAAATTGTTATTTTTTCATCATGAAAATTTTCATGGAGGTAATTAAAATTCATGAGCTTCTTACTGAGATTATTGTTATGTATGTTGATATGTGTATGCCCAATCCCTTATTCACGAATGATTATGATTGACGATAAATATTTGTAAGGTTTTGGTGGTTCTCCCTTAATGGGGAATATGTGGTAAGTTTTTGTGTTTAATTCACTGAGTAAATTTACTCACTCCCCTGTGTGTGTGTCCCTTGTAGATCCTGCAATTGTCGACGAGTCTCAGCGAGAGGAGTAGCGGAGTCTCACATCACCACGATTTGTTCATCGTTGGTGATTGTTTCTTTTGATCTTTTGGGTTGGGAATGTCGCTCTATAATCATTAGGAGTTCTAGGTCTTGCGTGAATATCTTTTATGTAATTATCTATTCTTTTGTAGTCAATGAATATGACTAAACTATGTTTTGATCCTTTCCCCACCTTGTTCTGTGATCGGGAGGAAAGTTTGGAAACATATGTTGTTGTAACAAGTATACCATTGAGATGATTTTATTTAATGAAGAGTATTTATGTGTGATTATACCCATCTATCTGTTAATCTGTGTAGTTGAGATTCAAGCTTACAATCAAGGAATGGTTCTTTGATCGTGCCGGTCACTTGCCCATTTTGGGTCGTGACAACTAAAGTTTTATGGCAACGTACCTCATCATGGGTATCATAGTGAAAAATCATTTCTCATAAATAAAATCTCCTTTTGTGAGCAAAAACCAAATAAAAATAAGAATATTTATAAGCCCATCAAAATTTTATAAATTTACTTAATTGAAAATCACAAAGATTTCCTCCACAGAGAAAATTCACAATTGAAAATTTTTCATAAAAAATATATATTTCTATCCGTTGGAAAATCTTTTGGCTACTCATATGTCAAGGGAAGTATATATATATATATATATGGAAATCAAAAAAAAAAAATTTTGGTCACCTTAAATAAGGTCTCATAAATATCATATACTTGAAACTCAAAGCTTATAAAAAATTTATGAGTTATTGTAAAAAGATAAATATTCCACCAAAAATAATTATGCAATTTCTTTTGAAATAAATTCACAAATCCAAATGAAAAAACCAAAAATATTTTCATTGATTTACTCAAATTGTGAATCACAAAATTTCTTCTTAGTGAAATTTCACAGTTGAAAAAATCCCATAAAATGATTTTTCAAAATCTTCCTTCACCATCTTATTTTTTTGCTGCTTTTGTGGGATTCAACATGAAAAAAATTACCTTAAAATTATTGGAGCAACACCTGAAAAATAAGAATAAACACAAAAAATAGAAGAATTGAAGGTTAGAGTAAAAATATAATTCGCGTGGTACTGGGTTGAAGTCTGAGTATCTCAACTTTCTTTAAGGTAGTTTTTACTTCTTCCACGAGTTAACTTTGCTATATTACCCAGTGCAGGGGTACATATACGTGTTACCTCTTAGATACAATAACTCATGACTCGCCTGTTTGTTTACTACCTCTACACATAGAAAGTAAACCGGACTCACTTTCTCCTGTACTTTCTCTACTCAAAATATCACACAAGTGTATGTGTGTGTATGTGTGTATATATATATATATATATATATATATATTCATGTTAACACACATACTTTCACAAAGGCACACACATGTATATATAGGGCTTGTCTTTCCCTCTTCTTGTTAGCTACTGGACGTTGGCATATCAAACCTTTTTATTGGCCATCATTGCTCTAAACATTGGTCCCAATTAAGAGAGAATAAAAAGCTTTGATTCTTATTAATCAAATATCATTGAAAAGCATCTAGAAATACTTAACCAAATAAAAGGTATATAATGCAATCCAAACACCTTAAAAGAGCCAACGTTGATGATGATGCCAACATATCAAAGCTGGTTAATATTGACAATAAAACAACATAAAGGATGCCAATATTTATATAATTAAAAGAAATCTTAATATAAATAATATTTTATAGTAATATCCAACATCACCATGTCCTTTTGTTTTCACATTCACAATCACAATCACAATGCATACATTTCAAGACAATAAACTAGCCAAGTTTGCTATTCAATAGGGGTGTACAAAATCGACCGGATCGAATCGAGTAAAAAAAAGGAGGTCCATATCGATTTTTAAAAATTTTAATTTTTCAGTTCAATTAGTTAGTTTTCGGTTGGTTTGGTTCGGTTATAATTGACCAACTGAACCAAACCACATATTAAAAAAAATTAATTTTTATATATTATATTATATTTATATTTATATATATATAGTAACAAAAATAATATTAGACATACTAATTTACTTATTGGGGGTTTAAAAAAAATATATTTATATAAATAAATTTTTCTAAGGAAGTCTAAGAATGATGAAATAGCTAACCAAAAATGAAGACACATGGAATCCATAGTGTGAAATGCTTCAGCCAAGAGTGATAAATGGTATATGTTTAAGGTGTTAAATTTAAAATTGAATAAAATCATGTGTTAAAGTAATTCCAAAATTGTATTACAATTTACAATAATACACTTGCAATCTGCTTATGATAAATCTAAATGGTACATCATTCTAAACTTGAAAGATATCTAATTATGTTGAAATATGCATCTCTTAAAAATAGTAGACTGATAGCATTTTTTTAAACATAAACCTCTATATTTTAAAAAATATTGTTGATATAAAAAATTAAAAACCATCTACTAAAACTTCCCCAAAACCAAACTGATCGCCCAAACGAAATTGAACCAAACCGCCCAAAATTACAATTGAATAGATTCCATTTTTAGCTGAACCAAACCGGCCTTTTGTACACTCCTACTATTCAACACCATTCAACAACTACATTCACATATACAAACGCAGCCTATCACAATCACAATGCAAGCGCAGACCGTGGCACCTTGGGTGCCTGGGGCACTGTAAGCTACTCACACGGCCTACCTTGTGCAAGCTAAGGTGCCATGCCCCTTTTCTTCTAGCTTGGCCTACCCAGTGTCGTGGGTACCTAGGGCTGGGCAACCTTTCCCCAACATGGGTTCCACCCCAACGCCTTACCATGGCCTCTTTTTTCCTTCATTCTTGCTAAACCATTAATCCTAGATAATTTAAAACATGATTGACAACATAAAATCCCTCCAAAACACAAGATTAAGCCAACCTAAAGTCACATTAAAACATCAAGGTTTTCTAACAAAGCATCCTCATGCCAAACCTTCCACATGAGGAAGTCAAGGAAAGATTCAAATTGCTAAATCCTTCCCAAAATGGAGTTTTAGAGTTAAAAATTATCCATTAAACCCGAGATTAACATCACCCACCTTCCTAGGGTTTTTTTTCCCCAAAGACCCAACAATGGAGAATGCGCTTACCACTTGAGGAGGAGATTCCAATGAAACTTCGATCGCCAGAGGAACAAAATCCTCGCTGGAGTGGAAGAAATGTTGAAATGTTGGTGAGTGATGGAATAGTGCGTATGAGAGACTTGATGAAGATGGGCTAAATGTGTGTGGCGTGGCAAATGGTGAGGAGAGGAGGAAAGTATGAAGTTTTAAATGTAAATATCCACTTTGACCATTATGCCCCTCATCCCACATGTGAGAAGCCTCATGGTGCAATGGCAATTTTGGAACTCTTGTTAAACTTCCTCCTCATTTATTAATTGCACATCACAATTAACCCCCATAACTCACCAAAACACCAACACCGAAATTTTCACCCCAAATTTATAAAAAAAAAGACAAAAGGTTTAAAAATTTCCTTCACTTAGGTCCCTACACAAGGGCCTTTTTAATATAATTCACAAATCATGCGTGCCATAAAGTTAAATTCCGTTAATTAATTATTTCTCTTACCATTACCACCATCCACATGCATATATACACGCAAGAGAAATACATACCACCAAAACTTAAAAATTTCCAAATTTTATAATTCCAATAAATTTTGAATTAATCCTCAAATTTACAAGTAAGCTCATAATAGACTGAACACATTACCCGAGCCAAATAAAAATCCACATGTATTACAAAATCCCTAAAAAATAGTCTCAATATGATCATATTCCAAAATAGGGGAACCAACTGAAATTAAAACGTGAACATCTTTTGTTGCTCTGAAGCAAATAATCATTGATTGATTTATTTCCATTCTTAGTATTTCTGAAAATGAGCTTCCCACAGTTCAATCTTTGGACTTGTTTGTGATGCGAAGAAAATGTCCAAAATTTTATACCTAAAATACATGAACAAGCACCCTACTATTACAATAAAAGATGTATGTTCCCATTTTGATATGCATATTGTTGTGGTAAATGTATTTAAGATCAAATGAACTTAAATATATTTAAAGTCCATTTATTTTTTTTATAATGCCTTCTATTTTATTGGTTGAGCCATCTTATAAGAATATTTATTTTAAAGCCCATGTTAATTTATTTGGCCTACTTATATTTGCACATAAAGTTTAATTATCTTTTGCACCATGTTCAAGAAAAAGATATTCCTGACAGCTTTTTCATTTCCCTGCTTCTTGCACAGAAAAGTGCTTCGACAGAAGTACAAATTGTAAGGATAAAATGTAACTAGCAGAAGATAGAGAGAGTTATTTGTAGCCATAAGAAATAGCACTTAAATTCAAGTTCGGTTCTTCTTCACTCTTCGTGCTGCACTTCTCTTAACCAAGTCAAGGCAAACATTTAATGGAAGACTGCAAGCATTAATTGAGAGAGACGTTATTCTCAACGGTTAGTTCCTAGAGTTTTCCTATTTAAAACCTAATGCAACTCTTGAAGCTTTTAACAAACATATTGAAGAAAGTTATTATTGTATTCAATTCTTCACCTACTCTTACCACACCAATGGCAAAGACACGAAAAGTCAATCTTTTTGCCACCAATAACTAAGGTAATTCTCACAAATGCATTGTGTAACTACTAAGGGCAGCAATTAGTAGTTGTCCGTGAGAAAAATAGAAGGAGGAGAATACTACTCAGTTACATTTCAATCCCCAAAATAGGAGTAAATATATACAACTACTCTAGGTGGACTCTTAACATCTGGTTACGTTAACCTGAATTAATATTTAATATCTATATAAGAATCACAATAAATCTAGATACATAAGTAGTAATGTCAAAATAAACCATAACTCAAGTTTAACCCATTAATTATTTGGTAGGTTTGGACATCATATTTTTGGTTTGTTTAAAAATGGGTCAAAATAGGTTAGCCCATTTTAGTTTATGGGCCAAATATGCTTGGGCTAAAATGCCAACTAGCCAAACCGCTTTTTTTTTTTTCTTGTTTTCCAAAATTTAAATTATTTTGTTTACAAAACTTTATTTTATTTTTTTTATATTTCAATATTCAATAAATATAAAAAAAATTAGATATAAAAAAATTTATAACCTTTTAAATGAATATAGAAATTTCAAAATTACATATAATATAATTAGTTGAAAATGTTATTTTGAAAAATTAAAGTTATTTATAATTTAAAAAACAAGAAAAAGATAATATTCTACAGTTATGAAATGTCTTTTCAAAAAAATTGTAAACTAAAAAAAATTAATATTTAGTTTATTCAATATAAACTTTTTTGGACATTAAATTAAATATAAAATTTAAAAAACAAACATAAAAAAAGTGGCCAACGGGTGAAAATAGACAAGTTAAAACACTATAAAAGTAATTCATTTGTTAAAGTGTGTCTAGTTCATTTAATAACTGGCTCATAATGGGCCCGTAAAGCCAACTTATTTGGTGTGATAACAGTATGCATAAATTATCCCATGCAAAACATATAAACGTACACAATCTTTAATATGAACCACTTACAAAATTATGAAATCACTATTCTCAACACTCCCCATGAATTTGAATGTGTCACATTTTCAACTCTCGATTAGATATCATCGCCCACTTTCAAGTGCCTCGAGTTTTCGCTCCTAATTTTCCGCAACCCCTCTCTTTAATTAACAACGACATAATCTTCCTCCTCTTCTAACATGCAGACCTCAAGGAGACACTCTTCCCCTCATCTTACTGTGAATTGTCTTCATCATACACCACTAATTAATATATATATATATATATATATATGTGTGTGTGTGTGTGTGTGTGTAATTTATAATACATAGCTTTCTAGGTTGAAAAGGTCGTCTCATTCTTGCTATAATTTCTTCCACACTATAGCAACTCCACCACTTTCCCTCTTCAAAGCCTTTTTCACCTCCATGGCTTCACGCAACAAGCACCTATGTTCCCTCCTCTCTCTTTTTCTAATTCTACTTCTCTCAGGTATATATATATATATATATATATATATATATATGTGTGTGTGTGTGTGTGTGTGTGTGTGTGTGTGTATTATATAGTAACAACCCACTCTGTTTCTCAATCTCTCGTTCATATACATATATATGTATTACTTTTACTGTGAGTTTCGTCCAGTAATCAGAATGTTCAAACCTTTTGTGTGTTGTCACTTGTTACAATATATATTGTTATTACAGAAAGACGGGGTTTGCAATTAGTAGAAGGTCGAGTGCCACATCACCAGCTTAATTTTCGATCAAAGAAACTGTTTGTTTTTGGGGACTCCTACGCCGATACGGGCAACAGCAGGAAAGCGCAATCGAAAGCATGGAAACACCCATATGGAATAAGCTTTCCCGGCAAACCCGCCGGCCGTTTCTCCGACGGCAAACTCCTCACCGACTATATCGGTATTTTGTACATGTGTCTTCATTACACTCCACTCCCTCTAATTTAGAGTAATTTCTTTTATAAGAAAAGAAAAATTTTATTTAAAAAAAACAGATATAGCCAAATAAATTACAAATAAAAAGGGACAAAAAAAATCAAGAAAGTTCAACAAGAAAACTAAAGATCTGTTTGGTTTGTGAAAATATTTCCTATTTTCATTTTCAATCTTCATTTCTTAAAATGTATTTCCTAAAACACTGAAAACATCTTTTTGGTGTTTTCAGATTTAGACTTATTTTAAAAAATATTTTTAAGAAAACGTTTTCAGTTAACTCAATCAAATACATTTTCAAGTCCATTTTTTATTTTAAGTAAAAATAAAAATAAAAAATATTCAGACAAAACAAGCCCTACAAGACTTAATACAGCAAGGCTTTTCAATTTCTTTGGATGTGCAAAAGAAACACCTCCTCAAAGACATGGCGGAATCCCAAAGAGAGGCTTCAAAACAAATTCTGCCCCAAAACAAATGGGAAGGCAAAAACTGATTCTTAAAAACTACATTCTTTTTCATCCATAAACACCATGACATCATAAACAGGACAGCCTTAAAAAAGCCAAAAGTCTATTCCATGTTCGTCAAGCCATTTCAAATAATATTTTTTTAAAAGTAAATTATTAATTTAATCTTTCAAATATCATAGTTCTTAATTTGATGTTTGAATTGAAAGATTAAATGTCTCATCTTAGTTATTAAAATATTACATTTATATATTTTTATTGTTGTTAAATACAAAATTTATTATTATAAAATCTCACTTTTTTTAAAAAAAGTCACTTTCACAATTAAAAAAATGAAATACAGATAAATATGCTATTTCAAACATTAAATTAAGATGTTAAATTTTATTAAAAGTCAAATTAAAAGGTCATTAATCTTTTAAAGACTAATTCAGTTACTAACACTACGGCTCTCTGCCACCTTTCCTTTGCGGTCAGAAAAATGATGCATTATTCTTTTGTGTCACACTTCCCTATTTCATCAATGGGGTTTCCAGCAATAGCTTATAAGCTACATGCCCAATAACATTTTTTCGAATGGAAATGCAGCTAGACCCACAAGCCACTTCCACGTTAAAACAGTGAACAGAAATGAAGCAAGAGAGAAACCACAAAATGAATAATGCTAAATATTGCACAAAATGGCTGATAATATATTTATATAGTGTGTTTGGTTTTACATTGGATTTTTACAAATTATGATTTAGATTGTATTAACATAATTTTAATGTAAAATAACATGTTTGTAAATCTTTGCATTAATATAATTTTATCCTTAAGTCATGGTTTCGATAAAAGTTTTGAATTATTGTTACTGCAAATTATAATTTTGTCTAAACTTAAGTTTTCTTAAAATCAGTTCTACAAGTCATAGTTTGTTCAAATCTAAATTTTTCCAAATATTTTCCAAATACATAGACTTTACACAAGGGCATCAATTACATAATATATATAGGATCCCAAGCTACACAACCCTTCTAGCTAAATTAACACACTCCTAGCTAACTTAACAGAGCTATAACAACCAAAACTAACTTCCACATGACACATGCTATATATACTAACATGCTTCACAACTCACAAGCTTCTGCATAATAACTATTTATCTCCCACAGAGGTCAAAAGTAATATAGATGGTTCTTTAATTTGATCAGATTTTTCAGTATTGACAAATTGCGTCTATTTTTAAAGATAATTGAGAAGAGGGGTTAAAATATAATTTTAATATTACTGTTGCCGTGGTTTGTGAGCCTACTGCCTTTCGACATATATGGCTACATGTTATTGGGCCATTGCAGCCATTACATTTTTGGTGCCACAACAGTAGTGTGTTCAGTTTCACACTTTTGCATTTACAATTAGAGTAAATTAGGAATTTCAGTTCAACTATATATATTAATACTTATTTTAGTTTAAATATAACAAAGTGTAATTTTGTAACTTAGCCTTATAATTAATATTTTAAGTTGGACTAATTAAGTACCTCAAAGGGGTTTGTCCTTAATATACTATTAATGCTATTTACTACCAATTTAACACCCATTTAACATCTAACACGAAACTATAAAGTAGCTTTAATTTGTGTTTGTGTGTATGTGTGTGTGTGTGTTTGTATATCCTCATTTTTCTTATCCCCAGAACCTTGTTCCGGTTCTGGACGCATGCATGCTTGTCTGTAAAAGTGAAACATTGGTCCTCCTTGACTGGATGAGTAATCAATTCCGCAGAGCAACATGAATTAGGATTTTACGTAGTTCAACGAGAATTGTTAATTAATTAACTCGCAGTGCTGAATACCGATACACATGCATGCAGGTCAGTATGTGAAAGTGAAGACACCAGTCCCTTACGCACTGATCAAAGAGATGCCACATCATGTTAAGTATGGGATGAACTTTGCTTTTGGAGGGACGGGTGTTTTCGATACTTCAGTTGAAGGTCCAAACATGACGACTCAGATCGATACCTTGGAACAAGGTTTTAAATTGCGGTTGCGGTTGCGATTGCGTTGCGGGTCGCTGCGATTGCGGGTGTTGCGGACGCTGCGATGCGATTGCGGTCATTGCGGTCGTGAATTTTTCTTTAGTTGCACAAAATATATAAAATATGTATATAATTGTTTTAACCTTTAATTTCAAAAATATATGACATATTATATATAATATTTATATTAATTCCATAAATATAGACTCTTATTCTATGCAATCATATTAATTTTACTTGAAAAAATTAAGAAAAAAGATAATTAATGTGTTAATAAGTGAAAAATCATATACAAATGTATTTACATAATTATCAAACAAGATTACAAGATATTAATCATCATTCATCACCACATAGTTGAATAGCGTGGAGGTTTATAACCTGTAGTTTCACTTTCAGTATCACCATGGCTTGCTCCTTGTCCAAAAATATAATCAAAAACCCCTCTCCCAGGCTCCAATTGTTGATGAAAAGCTTGATAAAATGGTTGATAGTAATTAGGCTCTTGATGGTTCATTGAAGGTTGATAATATGGTGGAGTTTGATAAGAAGGTAGCTGATGGGATGGTGGATAATGACCTTGGCTACTTTGAGAAGATTCACCAATGCCAAAGTCACTAAAACTTTGTGAAAAACTTGAAGAGATTGAATCTTCAAAATGTTGTCTTCCATCCCTTTCAGTAGGGCGGTATTCAGGAAAAGATGATATATCAATACAAAAACCTTGATCACGCATAGTATATGGAGTGTCCTGATATGGGTCTTGTTCTCTATATTCATCTCTCCCATGAATGTTTTCTGCACTACCACCACCTCTACCACCACTATTGCTGCTTGGCGGACTCAAACCACCATTAGTATCATTACTATCACTTTCATCATCATCTGCTTCTTCTTCTATTATGTCCTCATCTTCAGAATCCATTCTAGGAAGCCATTCTGCATTTTGAAGTCCATCCAGTACTGGGTCTTCCCTCTCTTCAATCCATGGAGACAAAGGATCATCTTCATGGAATATGTAATCAAGATTAATTGGGTTGAAACTATTTTCTATTTCTTCTGAACTTCTTCTTTTCATATGTCTCATCTTCAGCTTCATGTTGTAAAAGGTAAAGACAAGTTTTTGTAATTTTTTATACTTGAATCTATTTCTTGTCTTTGTATGAATATAACTAAATGTACTCCAATTCCTTTCACAGTTTGATGCTGAAGTTGTTTGGCTAAGGACTTTAATTGCAATATTTTGGAGCTCAGGAGCACATGAACCGTAGAGCAACCACCATTCAGCTATTTGGACAAAATAAATAAATAAATTATTTAGAATATATAAAAATAATAAAACTACAAATGGTTAAACAACAAAAAAAATATTATTATATCTAGAAAGATTGGTAAGAAGAAAATAAAAATAATATTTTTATCTAAGTGGTCAACATTTTTTATAGAATAAAAATAATATTTTTATCTAAGTGGTCAACGTTTTTTATAGCAAAAATATATAAAAAAACCATAAAAAAAATCTTATCATACCTGGATTCATACTAGACCATGCTCGTTGAGCTATATCTGTACCAAAAGTCTCAGCTTTATCCCGAAAAATGAATAACTACACAACAACATATAATATATAATGTAAATACTAAATACACAATATTATATTTTGAATATTTATTATAACAAATCTTTTAAAGTTATATACGCTAACCTGTTGCATTGCTTTGACTTGATCATCTAATTTTCTTTCTAACTTAGAAATTACATTCTTTGTTCCCTCAAATGTTTCTTTATAAACATCTTGTCCATGTGAAACTCCATATTGAAATTGAGGGTTGAGAAAATAACCTGAAACAAAAAGTAAAAGAAATTTTCAATTAATATCCAAATATGTAAATTGGTCTAATAACTTGCAATAAAATAAAATTTATATATAGAATTTACCCGCTGAATGTAGATCAGAATGTGGAAATTTCCACCGCTTATCTATTATAGCGTTATAATGCAAGGGATAGCGACAATTTTTCTCTATAAATTGTTTCGCTCTATCAATAGCCTCGTAAATGAAACCCAAAGTTGGCTTTTCATCACCGTCAACAAGTCTTAACACTTTAACTAGAGGCTCAAATACTTTCAATATGTCATTAGCTTTGGACCAAAAGTGTTCATCCAAAACTATTTTTTTTGCATCATGCCCTGGTCCAGATTTTGCCTTCCCAAATTTGGACTTTCTAAATTTGTCAGAGGTGAACATATTTTTCAACGCTTCTTTTTGCTTCACAATAGATTGCAATTGTATAAATTGGGTAGCAAATCTGGTTATGCCTGGACGAATAATCTCTCTGCCTTTAATGTATTCTTTCATAAGACTAACAGTCCAAATGTGGTTATATATAAAAGTTGTGATCACCTTTGCATCTTCCAACACTTTTTGTACATTGGACTTTTTCCCAATATCCTCTAAGCATAAATCCAAACAATGAGCTGCACAAGGTGACCAATAAATATGTGGCCTTTTTTCCATTAATTTTTTTCCAGCTGCCTTCAAGGCCCCTTCATTATCTGTAACCACTTGGACTACATATTCTTCTCCTACTTCTTCCACAACTTTATCAAGTAACTGGAAGTAGTAATCAGTATTTCTACTAGCAACACTGGAGGCATCAATAGATTTTAAAAAAATAGTACCTTTACTGCAATAGACAAGAAAATTCATGATATGCATATGATTGATACTGTTCGTCCAACCATCGCACATTATTGTCACACCTCTTTCCTTCCATGCACCTTTGAGCCCTTCGATCCATTGTTTCATTTCTTTGTACTCGTCTTCCAAGTAAACATCAGAAATCTCATAAGGTGTCGAAAATCTAACACCTGGGCTACCAAGACTGGCAGCGGTAGTAATTAAACTATGCAACCATGGAGAATTAGATAGGTTCATAGGAAGACGCTCATATATTATAAATTTTGAGACCGCTTGCCCTAACTTTTTTCTCAACGTCTTCATTAAACTAGTTGTAACTTTTGGTTGCTTCATACTTTGACTTCTAACAAGATCAATATCTGTGGACCTCAAATTAAATGCAGTATCTTCTACACTAGACAGACGTTGTCTACTAGCACCGCTGGCACCCACTGCATGACCACGAGAGCTTCCACCCTCATCATACACATTTTGTGCCCCACCTGTTTGATGTCTAAATCTTTGTCTATCTTCCCATTCATGTTGAGCTCTCCTACTTTCTTGAGTTGCATATCTCATTTGCATATCATCATCAATAAACCCTTCTATTTCATCATCATCGTCACCTCGCAATTTTGCTTCAAATTCTTCTTTTCTTTTTCTTGAATCAATTTTTTTTGATTAAGTATCTGTCAGAAGTTTCATCATACCCTCTCTGACAATTTTAGTAACTCTAGGACAAGGAGCAACGTTCCCTTGAAAGTGTGCAATATGTTCCTTTATTCAAGTAATTCCTCCTTTCACTATCTTCCCACAAAGTTTACACTCTATATTGTTTCGATTTCCAGGTACAGGAGTTCCAAAATGCCAACCAGGATCTGTGCTAGGAGCACCTTCAGCTCTTCCAGATGGAAATTCTTCTCTTGGTGGCATTATTTATATTTTGTAGTACCTATTAATAAAACATAACAAACTTCAAGAAAAATATAATATATAAAATAATAATGATCAATCTCAAATTCTCGAATCCAGATTCAGTGACTTAGCCATTTTCTAAGTCACATAACATATTGAAAGAATAGGCTATTTATTCCTTTAAATAGCATGTTTTAAATGCAATAGGGTTATAAAAAAATAAAGTTAAAAATTATTTTTAAATTTCTTTTTAATTATTTTGTTTAATTTGTTTATTATGTTATTATACATAATGCTTATTTAATTTATTTTCATCAATTCTTATCATAATCATGTTCTCATAATTATTTTTCATATTTACGTTGATATTCCAACTAAACAATAGAATGCCCATGCCTAATTGAATAAAATTTTAGACAACATTATTTTATTCCAGCAAAAATTATTTTTATTCCCCAACAGCATTATATATAATAACATAATAAAAAGATTAAACAAAATAATAAAAAAGAAGTTTAAAAATAATTTCTAATTTTATTATTTTTTATAGCCCTGTTGCATATAATAACATAATAAAAAGAATAAATAAAATAATAAAAAAGAAGTTTAAAAATAATTTTCAATTTTATTATTTTGTATAACCATATTGCAATTGAAACATCTTAATTAAGGGAATAAATAGCCTATTATTTCAGTATGTTATATAACTTAGAAAATGGCTAAGTCACTGAATCTGGATTCCAAATTCTCAATTCTCAAATTAAAAAACCAAATAAACTTAATTCGAATATCATGAACCACAAATCGTCACATATCATATCCATAATTTTATCACATAGTCAATCTAAAATTTAATCATAGATAAGATTACTAAATTATTAAATCATAATATCTACAATTTTATCACATATTAGATAGATCAAATAACAAATACACATAATCTAAAATTCTAAATAATAAATCAGTGATTCAATATCAGTATCACATTCACACATCACAGTATCACACAGTCACATAAAAATCACAAATCACATATATTATTCATAATTATCATTGCATCTTCATCATATCTTTTTTTAAATATCACAAAAGATTAAAAAAAAATTCACACTTCCCACTCAAAGGACCCACATAGGACATGGCAACACTCACCCATTATTTCACTTCCCACTCAAATTTTCGATTCCCACTCTCTTTCTTTTTCTTTTGAACAAATCACATATATTATTCATAATTATCATTGCATCTTCATCATATCTTTTTTTAAATGTCACAAAAGATTAAAAAAAATTTCACACTTCCCCACTCAAAGGACCCACATAGGACATGGCAACACTCACCCATTATTTCACTTCCCACTCAAATTTTCGATTCCCACTCTCTTTCTTTTTCTTTTGAACAAATCACATATATTATTCATAATTATCATTACATCTTCATCATATCTTTTTTTAAATGTCACAAAAGATTAAAAAAAATTTCACACTTCCCACTCAAAGGACCCACATAGGACATGGCAACACTCACCCATTTTTTCACTTCCCACTCAAATTTTCGATTCCCACTCTCTTTCTTTTTCTTTTGAACAAATCACATATATTATTCATAATTATCATTGCATCTTCATCATATCTTTTTTTAAATGTCACAAAAGATTAAAAAAAATTTCACACTTCCCACTCAAAGGACTCACATAGGACATGGCAACACTCACCCATTTTTTCACCTCCCACTCAAATTTTCGATTCCCACTCTCTTTCTTTTTCTTTTGAACAAATCACATATATTATTCATAATTATCATTGCATCTTCATCATATCTTTTTTTAAATGTCACAAAAGATTAAAAAAAATTTCACACTTCCCACTCAAAAGACCCACATAGGACATGGCAGCACTTACCCATTATTTCACTTACCACTCAAATTTTCAATTCCCACTCTCTTTCTTTTTCTTTTGATAATAACTTCTCACTCACTCCCGCCGAATCCTCTAGAATCAAGATCTACTCTCTTTCTTTTTTTGATAATAATACTCTCTTTCTTTTTTGATAATAACTTCCCACTCACTCCCATCATGTCGAAACTTTATAGCCTTCTCCCTCAATCATTTCAGATCCATTCATCCAAGCACCCAAGGTCACGAAAAAGTCAATTTCCCTTCAGTCAAGAATCACAATTCACAACTCACAAAAATTAAACTTACATGAGGGGAGACACTGAGAAAGGCCGTGAATATGAGAGAGAGAGTCACAGCAGTCTCGGTGAGGCACAGTCGCACGCGATGGTGAGGGACTGAGGGTTTGAGAAGGAGATCAAGCAAGAGCAGAGGAAGAACAGAGGCAGAGCAGTGCGATGTGCGAGTTGGTGCGCATGAGTGGTCTGCGAAGACAGATCAAGACTCTAGATCGACGACGGGAAGAGAGATTTGAGGCCACGATCGCAGAAGAAAGCCAAAATGGAAAACAGAGGAGGAGAAGAACTAAGTTCTTCTAACTTCTGTACTAACAGGAAACAGAGGAGAAGAGACAGAAAATAAATAGACAGATGAATGAAATCAACGAACGGTGGCCAGCGAGTTTCAGTGGACGACGGAGACGACAGTCTTCAACGGGTAAGTAGTCTCTCTCCCTTCTGAATAGATCTAGGGTTGAAAATGGGATGCTTTGATGTTGTGTTCACTTTTTCTGTCGATTTTATATCAAAACCGCAACAGAACGGTATTGCGCCGCAACGGAATGGAGTTGCGGCCGCAACTCCATTTCGTTGCGGCGCAACGCAGCGTTTTACAGTCACCCCACAATTGCGGGGTGATGCGGACACCGCATCAGCAATATTGTGGCCGCATCGCAACAGTGCGGCCGCAATTTGAAACGCAGCCTTGGAAGGCCTCCTCAATGACAAAGTGTACACCAAATCTGAGCTTGCCAACTCCGTTGCCCTTATCTCCGTCGCTGGAAATGACTACGACTACTACTTGGCCACTAATGGCCATGTTGAGGCAAGTATACTTTCACCCCTTCATTTTTTTGGGCTAGAAGGCCCATGTTTCTTATATCTTTGTTACCACATATATATTTAGGCCCAATGTTGCTAGTAGGTGGCCTAGGTAGATTCCGTTTTCCAATATGGAATAAGACCGTATATATTTGGAAGGACAAAGTTATGAAATAGGACAGGAATTACAAAGCTATGAACGAGAAGATATTAAACAACACAGACGTGTCTAAGATATTAAGCTTGAATGAAATGGCATTTAAATGTTAGAGGGTCTTTGTAAAAGTAGATTTATATCCAACTCAATTTTTCTTTTTCGGTATGTGTTTGCCTCCTTTATTATGGAAGGGTATATTATATTAATCTCATTTTTCATTTGGTTAAATTACATTTGATATTACTCATCTTTTAGATATATACTTAATTTCTCTTCAATTTAATTTTTACTATCTATGTTAACTTTTTGCATAATATATTTTTTAATAATAAAATTACTTAACAATTTTTGTTTGCATTCTAAAAATAAAATAGGAAACTTTACTATCATGTAGAAATAAAATTACCGTTGTATGATGAAAAAATTTAACTGATTTGACACAGAAATTAAATAAAAAAAATTGTATTATATATCAAGATGTTAGAGGAGCTGACAACAATACTTGAAACAAGAAAAGGATTGAATGTAATTTAGCCATACACATTTGACTCCAAGCAAAGGATCTGTAGCCTCATCTCACCAGTCACTATGATCACCTCACCTCTAATATGTGCATGTGGTTTGCTCTATAATTTTTCTTTTTTGGGAATGTATGAACATGGTCATGCTTTTATAATTTGACCAAGTATGCTTTTTCAGGGTGTGCTGTCTTTTATTACTTCAGTGGTGAATCAGACTGCGATCAACATGAGACGTATCCATGACTTGGGAGTGAAGAAAACAGCAGTGACGTCTCTACCGCCCCTCAGGTGCCTTCTCGAGATGACAGCCTCATCCTCATTTCAAAGCTGCAACGATACCTATAACTGTCACGTCCCAAAATCTGAGCACGTGACCGGCACGGAAAGTGAATTTCATTTCACCTCCGTAAGCCTATTTTTTTTTCTCTTAAGCATCATACCATTCTTTTTCATGCAACCAAACCGAGTTCTCTACACAAACTACAATTATTCACATTACATCACTGAATGAACCTACCCGATTACAGAGATTTCTAGATTTATACAACTTAGAATAAGACTTAACTATTATACCTTTATCCTGAACAAATGAAAAGGTAATCATGGACTAAGGATCTATAATTCCTTGTTCTGATATTTACCTTCAGCTGTCAACTCTGAAAAAAAATATCAATAAGAGGGGTATGAGCAAACCACGTGCCCAGTGAGTAGATAACACAACACTATGATAAAAAAAATATCATGCATCATAATGATAACATGCAGCAATCATACGTAAATCGATCATCATATGATATAATATTATTCATAATACTTCACAACAATATCCAAGTAAATCAAATACATTTCAACATAATTCAAAATTCACAACAGCAATCGGTGAAATCAATTTCACACACATTTCTCGTACCAATCGGGTTGTCCAGAATACCTCTGGATCGTTGCCCGCGGCCCCTGCCGCATCCACCCTTATCGCTCCATTTATAATCTCCACCCTTATAACTTCACATAAATTTCTCCATGGGATGCACCACCATGCATTTCCTTTCCAGTCAAACACAATCACAATCACATATAAAAACATCCTCAATCATAATCTTGAGCCACAACATAATCAATGTGGTTCCAGCAACATAGCATGTATATAACATAACCCATAATATAAAACAATTATTCAACAATAACATACTTCAACTATCCGCATATGAATGAACTCAACAATCAGAGTATGATACATTTCAACTCAGTTCACATGCCATTCACAATCCATCATATAACCTCAATTCATGAGAAAATAAGAAAATATAATTATATACATCACCTGGCACGTTCCACAATTGTTTATGTCTCATCATCCCACATCATTCTCTTCAAACTTGGATATTCAACATATTTTCACTATGATGCAAAAAGTCAATAACAAAGATATTTAATCATAGCAAGTATTAACCCACTCACCTGGATTTCATGCTCTCAGCACTCTCACCTTGCACTTGACCATTCCTATTGTAACCAGATAAAAACCATCAGGGTTACGAAATAGAGAAATTTCCTACCACTACTCTCGACCTTCATCCACTTCTCAAATCATAACTCCTAACTGGTAATGAATATCCAGATGAAACTTATACCATTGGAAACTAGACTCAAAGAGCTTTTCAACGATATATAAAAAAAAAACTGATGCTACAGTAACAGTCAACGGTCAACGCAGCTACAGTAACGTTGACCGAGTCAACGCTACAGTAACGAGAAAATCTGGAAAAATTTTCTCGGTGAACAGTAATTCTGGGGAAAATTTTCGATGTTATTCGTGTTCTTCATCCAAAAATCCAAAAATCATATCTAAAACAACATTTCTTTTGATTTCTTCCATGGGTTTTCATCCTTAATGTCTAAGGAGTGTTTTAACACCAAAACCCCCAATTTCTACCAACAATCCAAGCTCAAATCTCAAATTTTCATCAAGAACACTAACTTTTTTCAAATATCCAAATTCTACGAATTTTTCCTAGTTTTCTCCAAATTTCTTGTTCTAATAACATCATAAACCACCTAGGAATGTTTTAGATTAACATCCACACTTAAATTCATCCATTAAAATATTCTACAAAAATTTTGCAAAAATGATAACCAAGGATTTGATCTTGTAATAAGAGGAAGAAGAAGAAGAACATCAACTTACCAATCATCCTAACTTTCATTGCTTCCTTCCCAAAGCAAAAATTGCATGAATGATTGATGAAGAAATTCCTTTGCAAGCATAATCGAGAGAGAGAGAAAGTGAAGCTACGGGAGGGAGAATGAGAAAAAGAAAAGAATAAGGAGAAGTGTATACGCGTGGGCCCCACCAATTTCTTTTTCGATAAAATCGCTCATAGCCACCTTAGCTTATAAGATTTGTTCACTTTAATCCCTCTCGATGTCTCAAATATCACTTTAACCTCGAATCAATCATCTCTTCGGTACCAGACTCATAATTCATTCTCATAAGCTTTATTCTTCCTCTCAAGTTCCTATTTGGTCATTTCTCAAAAGTAATCCATATTTTCTTTTCTTTTCACTTTAGTCCTTGAGAATTTGTAAAAATTTCCTAAATTAAAAATTAAAATTTCTATTCCCAGATTTTCTTCACTAATTCAAAAAGCAAATTTTCCACGTAATTAAATTTTTCACTAAACTTCAAAATAGGCTTTAAATATTCATATAAATTCTTGGGATTTTACAATAACATACTCGTCTCAGTCCATAACAGCCACTTACTGGACGCACTGGCGACACTGAACGGAGAAAGCAAGAAGAATGTAAGCTTTGTGATGCTTAACCTTTATGACAGTTTCATGTCAATACTGAATGGCACCAAGGAACAAAGCCATAAGATTCAGCACACGTTTAAGCCATGCTGTATGGGAGTGAGCAATGAGTATTCTTGTGGGAGCATAGACGAGAATCAGATCAAGAAATATAGTGTTTGTGATGATCGCAAATCGTCTTTCTTTTGGGACACGGCGCACCCCACACATGCTGGATGGCATGGCGTCTATAACATCCTGCGAACAACCACTGATCTTCAACAATTTCAGTACTAGGACGAATAGTAACGTAGCAAGTTTAATTTTGCTCTTGTTATTTTTTGGTCGGAACTCGGAAGGATGGTTTAGTTAGTTGTTGGTAGCTTGTTTTGGTCGTTTTTAGGATTGTAATAAATAATAATGCCCCTTCTTGCGTTTTGTGTTTTGAAAGTAGTCGAATTGGTTTTGGGTCATTGGTGGAATTTGCGAGTAGAATAATATATTTTATTCTGTGTCATGAAAACCTGTTATGGAAGGTGTGTTTGGCGCCGCTTAATGAAATTTGCTCTTGACGCTTAAAGAAATTACTTGTTATGGGATGGGCCTCTTAGTCCATTTTTAACACTCGGTGATGAACGAGTAAGTAACAAGTCAACAACAGATGGATAATATCTTGCAGTTGCGGAGCTGCTATTTCTCCAAATTGGCTTGGTTTAGTTCAAAGCAGTCATTCATATAAAATCGAGGCTTTAATTTCTCATTGACTTTAAATATCTCATTTCCTTCGGTGTATGATAATTTCACCTATCCTTTTTCTCGACCATTACCGGCAACTGGCAAGATCAGTCTGAAATTTAAATGGTTGGCAGTTGGCACAATAATTGTTTGAATTTCTCGTCAATTTTATCCTAAATTCGTTTTTTTTTTTTATGAAATAAATTCTCAATTTTCTATAAATTCTCTAATTTCATTCAAAGAGTTTATTAGGAGTTAGATTTTGTAAGGATCACATTTGGCTAAACACTTCAAGGATAAAATTTAGATAAAATTGAGAGAATCTCAGCGTATCACATAATATATTTTCATCAAAGATTTAATAGAATGGTAGCAAATGGTTGCGGTTCACTAATAATTTGAACTTCAAATTACTTAAATGTTAAACAACACGATAACAAAGAGAAATATATTAAGTCAAATCACAGTATATCAAGTCAAACCCCCAGTCGCAATCCCCCCTATTTGTAAGTGCCCCCCCTCGAGAAGTAATATATTAAAAGATTAAAAGTTTACAAATCAGGAGGGGGCCGGCAATAAATAAAGGCAAAAGAAAAGAGCAGTTGCCAGTTTGTCATGCAACAACACTAGTCCAAACAGAGCTTATCTTTCTTTGATACAAGACGATAAGAATTTGAATAAACCTTTTCCTTAATAACCTGAAATCACTAGCGCAGAGCGCATTTCTCTCCCTATACAGCCTCTCATGGACTCACACAAGCGCCTGTTTTCCCTCCTCTCTCTTATACTATATATTGATTCCCCTTCTATCAGCAGGTATATATACCTCTTGATTTCTGTCTCTCTCTCTATATATATATATAATCTTGTACATATATGATGAGCATATATATGCTCTAAGACTCTTCATTTCCTATTATTATTACTGATTATAAAGCAACGGGGTTTACAAATTGAAGCTCACGAGCAGCATGAGAAGAGCCACAAGCAGGTCAATTCAGGCCCAACAAAACTGTTCGTTTTTGGGGACTCCTACGTCGATACCGGCAACAGCAGGAAAACGCAATCTAGCGCATGGAAATCCCCATATGGAACAAGCTTTCCCGGCAAACCCGCCAGCCGTTTCTCCGACGGCCGAGTCCTCACCGACTATATTGGTATACGAAGCCTACTGTCTGCTGCTTTTCACTTACTTTTGGCTTCAAATATTGCAATTATGTATTCAATGAATTGGAAAACGACGTCGCAGCCATGTTCCTGGGAGTGAAGTCGCCGGTGCCATACAGACTGAGGAAAGCGAGGCCACAGAATATGAGATACGGAGTGAACTTGGCTTTCGGGGGTGCGGGTGTGTTGGATACGGGTGGTGCGCCCAATATTTCGACGCAAGATTGATTACTTGGAGGACCTGGTGGTCACACACAAAGTTTACTCCACCTCGGACCTCACCAACTCAGTGGTCCTCGTCTCCGTCGCTGGAAATGATTACCCTCATTAGTGAACAGTGAACACATGGTTCTCCTGAGTCCTGAGGTACGTACTATTTGTCTCTACTCTCTATATGGCATGTTCTTATTGTTCGGGATTTCTCATTTACTCCTTAATTTTCACACATTTTGTCAGAGAAATGAATATCGAACAGGAAATGAGTGTAAAAAATATATGTCCACTCTCAAATGTGAGGGAAGAAGTAGGAGTGGATGTTACATTTTTTAAAAAAAAAAGCAATTTTAAAGACTATTTTGAGATTTAATTAATACTGAAAAAGTATATTATGATTTAATTCGGTCGTTTGATAATTAAAAATTTAATTTTATTCTTAAAAATATTTTTATTTGTTTTAAAATGTTATTCTCGTATTAAGCTCGTTAACTAATAATTAATATAAGTAAATGATGTGATTTAATTAACAAAATATACTGTATGACGTTATTTTTACTTGTTTATTTGGCCATCAAAGAGCTGTATATGCACTCTTTAAAAGCACAAAACGTAGACTTTTCACTTTAGTGGAGTACTGATGCAATAATTCAATTTTCAACGTCTAAATAAGTCATAATTGACCATATCTCCCATTGAGTTAGGTCATGACTCATATTATGTGTCATGTTCTCATATTATGTGTCATGTTGACTATCTGTTAACAAAATTAACATAAAATAATTATTTTAAAAAAAGAAAAAACCTTTGAATAACGGAAATAAAATGCTTATCTTTGAAAGATTATATTATAATAAAGTTCGAACGGAGATTAAACTTAGTGGAAGGATGTAGTTATAAATTTTACAAAGAAATGAACTCATTCAAATTTCTACTAAAAGATGTATCTATATTTAGTATTCAATACAAACTCTAGTAGGATTGACTCTACTCAAAAATATCTGAAACCGAAAAAATAATAAAATAAAGTACATAGTTGAACAAAAACTCAACACAAACCGACATACATACATATATACATGGGCGGATCTACATGGAGTTGAGGGGGTGTAACAAATTTGCAAGTAAAATAATTTTTTTTATTTTGCCTCCCCTCTTTTTTTTTTGAAACTCCCTTAATATTTTTTTGAACCCCTTTTAGTGACTCAGTCATTTTCTACTGCTCATAGTCATGAGACCCCCACTTTCCAGAGTCACAAAATTTTTTCTTGATAATAATTAATTTCTCATTTCATTATTAGATATTTCTTTGTAAAAACTTGAAATTTGGAGTTTTTGTATATAAGTCTAATTCTATCAAATTGGTTGATTGATTATGTTATTAGAATCATAAGTAACATATTTGTGAAGTCAATTTTATGAAATTTTTTTTTATAATAGTTAATTTGTCATTTTATTGTTAGGGATCTTTTTATAAAAGTTTGAAATTTTGAGTTTTTGTACATAGGTTTAATTCTATCAAATTGATTGATTGATTATACAATTAGGATCATGATTAACATATTTGTAAAATCAATTTCATAAAATTTTTTCTTGATAATGGTTAATTTCTCATTCCATTATTAGGGACCTCTTTGTAAAAGCTAGGAATTTGAGGTTTTTATACATAGATCTAATTCTATCAAATTGGTTGATTAATTATGCAATTAGGATTTAGAAGAAGAAAGATTTTTTTGTAATGAAAATAGGTTTTAAGAAAAAAATATCATCAAATGAATAACAAATTAAAATTAATTTAGAATAATTGACATCAGATTTAGAAAAAAGAATAAAAATGCACTGCATATATATATATATATGTATACACCCATACGACGCATCATTCATACATACATACATATAAAATGTGTAAAATCACATCATAACGCATTTTCGTAGATTTTGTAACTGTGTGTCTTCACACGACAAAGACACATGCAATCCAATTCCTGCCTTGATCTTACCAAGTCTATCTATTAATTATTTATTAAAACGTCAGGACTTGCCGTCGTTCATAGCCTTAGTGGTGAATCAACTGACAACCAATCTAATACGCATCCATGGTTTGGGAGTGAAGAAAATCGCAGTGAACACTATGGGGCCCCTGGGATATTGCCTTTCCGTAGTCACTGCGTCATTCTCATTCCGACACTGCAACGCTGCGTTTAACGCCTTCGTAACTGCCCACAACACCGTCTTAAAAGAACACGTGCTGCGACTCAACCAAAAAAAGCGTGACCGTGGACCCACCTTCGTTCTTCTTGACCTCTGCGAGAGTATCACGTCCGTAATGAACCACTCATCCACATATAACATAATTCGGAAGCCGTTGAAACCGTGTTGTGTGGGAGTAAGCGGTGAGTACTCGTGCGGGAGCGTGGACAAGAACAAGGTTAAGAAATACAGCGTTTGTAAAAATCCTAAGTCGGCCTTCTTTTGGGATCCCGGTGCACCCATCACAGGCTGGATGGCATGCCCTTTATAACAAGTTGCGAACCACCACTGCTCTTTCAACGACTTCGAATAACAGCTCAGGAGTGAAATTTCGCTTTCAGCCTCATGTGATCTTTTCTTACTGCATTTAGTACCGATGTTTATAATATATATATATATATATATATATATATATATATATATATATATATATGCACTTGCTTATCACGTGTAAAAGTTTTTTTTTTCAAATCACCTAATATTGAGTTGTAAAAAATTAATATATAATTACTATCGAGTTTGTAGCTCCAATAGTACAGAATTTATTTTTGTGGATTAGGGGTCATTCAAGACCTTTTGTAATAAAAAAAATATAATTATTTTTTAAAAAAATCTTGCACTTATTGTGTTCTAATAAGGTAACTATGTACTTGTTGTTTTCTAATTCAACAATCTAATAATATAATTATGGAAAATTGCACTTAGTTTTTTCCTATATACAGTCCTTTTGCATTATGTTTGTAGTTGTTTGGTTTCCTAGTTACAATATGTAAGTAGAATGGTATATGTTTTCCTAAAAGGATGCAAGTTATAGAAAATTAATTTATTGTGTTTTTGCAAGTTATTTGCTTTTCTTTTTCTTCTTGTTTCTTTTTATAATAAATAATTTTTTTTTGTAAAATTTAAGTTTTATTTCGTTTATTCTTTACGCCTAATAGACTTAGAGTGCGATTGGTATGCGGGAAAAAAAATGTTAAGGGAAAGAAAAAAAAAAAGTATACCTAATTAAAGAAAAGGGAAAACCGGTTTTTCCTCCTAACCTTTTCTTTCTTTCATACCAAAACAAAAGAAGTACGACTTTCCCTCAAGCATTGTCTCTCATACCAAACGGGCTTACTTAAATATAAATCTTTGAGGAAATTTATTTTAAATCATATGGTTTTTATAAGGTCACTGCTACAAAGTGGCGATGTGAGAAATATTCTTTAAAAAAAGGATTTTTTTTAGACAGATTAAATATCATTCATTTATATGTAAAGAAATCTTCTCACAACACAACCCTCAATTTCTAAAAACAAGATGCAACTAATAAGGCAATACAACTGTTGAAAAGACTATTTAAAAGGTAAAACTATATTTCATATCTCTAATATTTATATTAATTTTTATTGATAGCTCTGACATTTATTTTTTTATTAAATATGTTTTAGATGTTTTATTATTTTTTTTGTAAATATATATTTTTTTAATACCATCAAATAAACTAATAAAAAATATTGAGTGAACTTTCACGTGACATATCTCAAGCGACATGTATCTGTCATGTGAACTCAAATTTAAAATTCTAAAAATATGTTGCAACCCCCTCCGCAAGACTTTCTCATTCATTAACAAATACTAAAGCTTGTTGTATTCTCGTTGCAACTAAATGTTATTATTAGGCAATAATATCTCAGTTCTTAATTGTTTAATTCATGTGCATATGCAACAAATACACAAATTGCTAGAGAGAGCGAGAGCAAGCTTTCATTTTTCTTAATTATTATTAAGGTTATTTGTAATTTAGTTATGAGTTTACGTAACAAGTAACGTGAAGGACTATTTTTGTCACGTGACAGTTTAATTAATATTTTTTATTATTTTATTTGACGATTTTAAAAAAAACATATTTGCAAGAAAAGAAAATATGTGAAATATATTTGTGAGTTGTAAATTTTAAGGAGCCTAAAGTGAGTAACAATTTTCTTCTGTAGAAAAAAAGGAGAAAAACTTCTACAAAAAAAAAAAGAAAATTTTCTAAAAAGAAAAAAATATTTCCAATATGAGAGAGAAGTGAAAACCGAAAACAAGAAAAAGAGGGATGAAAAAAAAGTTTTGGACAAGGATGAAATATTAAAGAATAAAGCTGGGCTTAGGCTTTTATAAAACCCACATCGGACGTACAAAATGAGAATCGATCATCTTTAATATTTGCCATTTATCAAAGACGAAGGATTAAAGTTGGGCTTAGGCCCATTTTTTCACTTCAAAAAATTA
Organism: Biancaea sappan; assembly: GCA_037074585.1. Taxonomy (NCBI): domain Eukaryota; kingdom Viridiplantae; phylum Streptophyta; class Magnoliopsida; order Fabales; family Fabaceae; genus Biancaea; species Biancaea sappan. The sequence goes on along the minus strand of CM073492.1, from coordinate 29,170,784 downwards.
GACTTAATTATAGGGAATTTGCTATATTTTCGTTATAAGGTTTTTAATTAAAAAAATATGATATATGTTAAAAAAACTCCTGAAATTAAACTATAAAAATTATACATTTGTCATGTTTTTATTGAAAAATCTTGATAATAGTAATGAAAAATATTTTAAAATTGAAAATTAAAGCCACCTTATACCTTCTAATTAATTTCTACTAATTACCCGCGTCAGTAATATGATATCCTAAAGCTAAGAAAACGCCGATTCCCCAAACAGGCGAGGAAAACTCGTATGATACAAGAACAAATCCTTTCACTCTAATTGACGTTGGCTCAACAAGATAGACATCACAATTATATATATATATATATATATATATATATTCCTATAAATTCAGGGAATGTAACTATTAGGTGGACACGTACAACATATATCGTGCCTGAGATTACAATTACCACAGAGATACCTTTACATCCTGCATTAGGGACCATCCAATGTGGTCGACAATAGGCAGCCTAATCAAGTATTTTGCTTATTGTCTGCCTATCATTTCGAAGACCTCCAATCAATGTAAATAGGATACAACTTCTCTACTGTTTACAACTTTAATACTTAAATTAATAATAAGCAAAAGGAGAAAGAATTCTAATGTTTGAAGAAGATTGGATGTTAATTATTTGTTAAAGTTCGAGCACATCTATTTATAATGGATTAGCCATGCCTGGATTTTAGGTGTGACTCTCTAGAAGTGGGTGCAGTTTGGTTAATGACCTACATGTCTACTGTTCTACGTTGAGAAAGTTGGATAGAAGCTCTATTTTTTCAAGAAAATGAACGTTTTGTTTGTTTGAGTATGAAATACTATCAAGGTGTCTGAAATATTTTTTTGGGTCAAACGTTGGGTTTATGCATAGTAAACTTAGATTTAAACAAATGTGGGCCCAGTAAAATATAGTTTATTACAAGTTAAAATTAAATGCAATAAAAAATGTACATAATTATATGTTTTAATTTGCTCTGACTTTTAGAGTCCATGGAATCTGGAAATTTCTGAATTGGATGAGAATATAAACCACTGTCATGTCGCGCCAATACAAGACGGTAAACTAAATCGCTTAGTCTTAATTAATTTAATATTGAGCCAACAAAGAAGAAGATATTTACTAATGAACTTTCCAAATTGGTGGTGGATGATAACTCCACTAGTTTCATTTTCAAACGTACTGCGTCAAAATTATATGGATCGCTTTCTTTGCACCCCAAAGGTCAAATAAAACAAATGAAGCATATTACTATATATAGTAGTACTGTTAAGTTGAGAACACCATAAAAGCAATATCCAAATTAATGATTGATTAGCTATCATAAAGAGTCGTGTAATAGTGTCTTCTATATTTTACCGATAGCTTAAATTATTAAGCGAATGTGACTAAATAATTCTGTCATAATAGTAAAAGATGCTCCCTTACTTATTGAGGCGCATCTAGACAAAATGTAAACCTATTATACTTTATGTTAAATTTTAATTTTAATATTTGACTATTTGGACATATAGAACCGCGAACAAAATAAAATCGAGGACCAATTCAATTATAAAAGTAAATAAATAGTTAAGTGATACCCTTAAATAATTTTTTTTGTCAGATTATTGTCTTAATGCTTATTATTTCACTTATTTTTTTACAATTTAGTTCCTGTAATTTAAAATTTTGTAGTTTTATAAATTTTCAATTCAGTTCCTGTTACTAAATTTTTGTTGATGTTCCATTAAATTTTTCGATGTGGCTACCAATGCATATGTTGACACTTTAATCATGCATACACTAATAAAATGGGTAAAAGTAAATAATTAAATCAACTCTAAATATATAGCACGTGATGCAACTTAATAACTTTAACAAAATTTAACAAAATGCTGGTGAAGTATAACAGAGACCAATTTTTTGTTAAAAAAATGAAACTATAAGAATCTAATTGCAAATTTTTAACCATAATTTTAGTATTACTGGCTAACATTTCAGCTATATAATGGAAATGTATATCTTCTCAAGACAGGCGTGTTATATACAATTTGCTGCTATATAATTGGACATTGAGTCTCGAAGATTACGTCTAGTGGTTAAGGCGCCATTATATTTGGACTAAAACTTCATTTTTGTCCCTTAAAGATGTCTTTTCTTTTTAAATTTAGTCTCTCACAAATTTTTATTTTTAATTTAGTCCCTTAAAGATATCATTTTTCTCAATTTATCCCCTTAAATTAAAGATTTTTATTTTTAATTTGGTCATGCAAAAATACTTATTTTCTCAATTTGCTCTCTCACTAATTTCCAATATCAATTTGAAAATGTTTGCAAATAAAATCTGTGAGGGAAAACAAATTGAGGGAAAACAAATTGAGGAAAAAAGGCATATGTGAGGGAACAAATTGATGAAAATAAAAATCTATAGGGGACTTGAGAACATAGACATTTGTGACGGATTAAATTGAGAATAAAAATATGAGAGACTAAATTAAGAATATTTAAATTTTTAAAGAATTAATTTGAAAATAAAAATTTATAAAGAACAAAATTTTAAAAAAAAATTATGAGGAACCAAAAGTTTTGTCTGTATATTTGTCTGAAGCCATTTGACAACCCCACTCTCTGTAGCACCTGTCATTGATCTATCCATGAGGTTGAGATTGCGGTGTTGGTATTTTCTTTGGCATTTTGCTCTTTCCATGTATACAAGCACGATTAAATTATTCTGTCCCTCTATATAACTTTATTCAATTTTTAATTTAATTCTTTATTAAAATTTTAATTTAGTCTACGAACAAAGTTAGATTTAACGAAGAGATTAATCATTCACAAAGTGATGAATTAAAATTTAAATATTCACGAAGAAAGATATCTACATTTAATACTTAATAGTATCTCGAGTAAGATTTTTATCAACAGACAATATATATAAGAAACCAATACTCGGAATATGCAAAACTAAGGGCCTGTTTGGTTTGAGTATTTTCTGTTTTCATTTTCACTAAAAACAGAAAATAAACTTGAAAATGTGTTTAGTTGAGTTAACTCAAAACGTTTCCTTCAAAACATTTTTTAAAATATGCCTAAATCTGAAAATAGCAAAAAAGATGTTTTTAGTGTTTTAGGAAATGCATTTCAAGAAATGAAAACTGAAAATGAAAACAGAAAATGTTTTCATAAACTAAACAGATCTTAATTATGCTAACAAATAGCAGTAAAAGTAAATAATTAAGTAAAATTAATTCAAATATATAACATATGAATATACGGTGCAATTTATATTAAATAATTTGAACAAGTTAATTTAAATTTTATATATATATATATATATATATATATATATATATATATATAGTACTAGGAAGACAAATAGACCAGTAGCCAACAAACGAGGACAACCATTGCGAAAGTGAGAGGACGAAGTTTTTGTGATGGAAAAAAAAAACGTGTGTTCTGATTTGTTTTGTGTCTTTCAATGACGCTCCACTTAGAATCTTTTGATTTTGTTTTCAGAATTTTCTTCTTTTGTTCTGGTGAAATGCAGCATTTTCTTTTTGTTCCTTTTTCTTTTAGTTTACTTCTATATATAATGAATACAGAAAATGAGAGTATATCATGGAAAAACTTGATAATTCAGCCCGAACTTGACAGTTTTTCATTAACTATCGCATATTAATTCTTTGATGTTAACTTAGTAATGAAAAAATAAATTAAAAAATTGAGCATGTAAATTTTTTTAATTAGAATTATTAGTATCCGATTACATATTGTTCAACAGGTGGTAGAGAGAGGGGACTAGTGGTGGCTCCCCCTCCCTTCTCATATTTATTTGTTATATATATAAAAAAAAATTTTAATGTGGTCGCCCAAAAAAATTATAAAATTTTTTTAAAGAACAAAATTTATATGAATTTAAGAAATATAATAATATAATTAATAGTTGCTAATCTGAATAAATCAAGAATTACTTATTATATATCATATGATAAAATAAAGTGAACTCAAATTTAATTTAATTATTTAAGTCTTTAAAATTTTATAAAACTATAAAATACTAAAACTTAAAAGACAGGTACTTTTTCTCACAAATGTATGATGGTATACTATTTTTTTTTTACAAAAAAAAATTATGTGATGAAATCTCACGAATACGTAGAAGCTTGGGGAAAGATCAAATTGGTCTTTGCCTATTTTAAGTTGCAATTGATAATAAAGCTAATGTTTTTATGAAGAATGAAGTAGAAAAAATTGAACAAGTCTGAAGGTAAAATATGGTTGAAGGATCAAAGAGGGCCAAGGAAGATGTAGAAAACAGAGGCATGATTGGGAACATTGGACTATGAAATACATTTAGAATGGATAGAGCCAATGACATGAGAGAGAGAGGTATCACCTCTTGTAGAATAGAGTTATAGAGGAACCAAAATTAGATATTCCTAATTATCCATAATTTTTGAAATTTGCAAAAAATTTTAGAATTTAAGAAAAATCAAAGTAAAAAAATTGCAAAAATTCCTAATCATACAAATATATCAAATTTATAAAATTTTGCAAAGATTTCAAAAATTACATAATTTCAAAAATTCCGGAAAAATTATACAACATCACAAAAAAAAAAACCATCACATATACCAACTCCCAAGCAACCATAATCAATATTCCCTAATTTATCAAATTTATATAATTTTCTAGACATTTCAAAATTTTCACAAAAAAAAAACTTAGGACGGAACCGGGGGAAATCAGACGGTGGTGATGGTAACCAACGGTGATGAACCAAAAACTTTGAGATACAACATTAAAAAAAATCCATCCCAAAAACTGTAAATAAATATTAAAAAGAAGAAGAAAATTAAAAAGGTTTGTTCATTAATGGAAACCCTAATGATGATTCACTTGGGGTTAACGAACAGTGGCAATGGACTCAAGCAGCCACAAATGGTGGAAGAACAAGGATTAGCAACAGGAAGGCTGAGACTAGTTGAGCCGAGCGAAGGAGAAAATGGGAGAAAAAAAAAAAAGGAGGGTCTAACTTTTATTCTACCTACGAAACGTTGTCATGTTGGGTTAAAAAAAGTTGAGACGGAATTGAAAATGGAAATTATGTCTCAAATTCAATTTTAAAAAAATGAAATTTAATACGACTAAATGAATTTTTAAACACTCCAAAAAATTATGTCTTGAATTTAATGTCAGTTTGAGATGAAAATCTACACGAAGAGGCATTCATGTCAAAAAGAATTATCAAATCAAACTCGAAAAAAAGCACGCACTTTGACATTGAAGGTCATTCGTCTCAAAAATTAAAGTTGGACTTTGAGACGAACAAGTTCGTCTTGAAAAAAAAGAGCAAAAAAATCATAAAATAAATAAATTATTAATTTGTGACGGATTATGAGATGGATAATTTTGAGACTCAAATTTTTCTTATTAAAAATTTATATTCATGAAACAATTTTTCACTCTATTCTGAGACGGATTTGTATTGAATTTGAGACCATCAAATTTTCGTATCAAATTTCTCCTTCTTTTGGTGTTATGGATCAAATGAATCATAATATTTAAAAATTATACTTTTATTAGTATGTTTCATGTCATTAGATTGTACAAGTAATTGTAACTATGTATGCCATGTTAACTATTAATTTCTTTAATATTAATACAATAAGATCTTTTGTCTTATATAGATAATTAATTTGGAAAAATTAATATTATGTTATAAGATTTTCGTTCCCCTTTAAAAAATTTTCTCCCCCGGTCCTTGGTTTCAACTTATATATATAATTCAAGTCAAGTAACTCACAAAAGTATGTAGATCTTTTTCAATATTAAATTTATTTATAAAATTTAAATATAAAAACAAATATTAATTAAACCGCTTAGATCAGTGAACTTGAACGGCGTTGGTAGTTATTATTATATATTTCATGGTAAAGAGTAATTAAGGGTAAGAATGAGGAAATGGCTTTCTTATGTATAAGAGGTACTGAATGTAGATGTAACGGTTTTTAATTATTTAATATTTTTAATATGTTTTTGAAAAAAGTTTAAAAAAATTTATAATTATTATTAAATTAGTTGGTATTTATAAAAATTTTATTTAAAAAAATCATTAAATTAAACTAATCAAACAGCTGTCAATTACCTCACGCGCATAAAAGTTTTTTATGTGTAAAGGGCAAATTATTCCCGTAAGAATGATGCCTGCGACACAAACACGTGCGAACTTGAGGAATAACTAACAAGTGAACAAAAAGGATGAAGACTTTAAGCGTCGGTTGTAATAGCGTAAGGGGGTGGAAGTGGTTGGTGTGATGATTTCAGGTGACAAGTTCGCCATGTGATTCTTTGTTTCATCTTTGATGCTTGTATAGTATGAATTTACCTTTAGTGTTATTATTCATTTTCTCTTTCCTTATTTTGACAAGTTTATTAGGGCTATTTGTTTATACTTAATAGAAATTTGGATACAATTGGTTTAGATTCTTAGATCATTAAGTATGTTTGTTTTTTATAAATTCTTAATAGGTTTAAATAAATCTAAATGAATTAAATTTTTAGACAAATCTAAAATTTTTCAAATCTAATATTGAGTTTCGCATTACTAAGTATTGATTATTTTATTTAAATATTAAAAAAGAATTTTTGAAAAAATTCAAACTTTTGTCATGTTAAATTTTAAAAAAAATATTTCAACCATTTAAACAAAATCTTATTACTGTTATTTAAATATAAATTTTTATATATAATATTACAAATGTAACTCATATTATTATTTATATAAAATTATTTTAAATTATAAAAATAAAACAACATATTTTAAATATTATATAATATTAAAAATAATAATTAACAATGAATATTTGATTATTAATTTATTTTAAAATTATTTAAATATAATTTTTTATAAATTATTTATATGTATTTAAATATAAAAAATAAATAATCTTAATTATTTAATATTTAAATTTAAAAATAACATTTTAATAATTAAATGTATATTCAAATTAAAATGTCTTAACCTAAACAAACAAATGGTCTTAATTTAAACAAACAAATGGAATTGGATTGTCTGACTTTGGAGATGTCTACCTCTGCAGTGAAACCAAAGTCATCGTATTGCGCGAGATGTATGACATCTAGTGCGTCCACGTCAGTGTCTTCTATGACTAATGGTGGCACGACCCATGGCAAACACGTTTGGAAGAAAAAACTTCCAGCTGCAGTAAGGAGGGATCAAACCCTTGTCTCACAAGAAAAATAGGAGCACTAAACGAATCCAGCCAATAACTTCTTGTTACTCATTACACTCAAAAGTTAATATATATATATAAGAGAATTCTGTTATTATAAATATACAAAATTCAAAATCATATACACAAATTATTATATATAACAAAACAGTAACAAATCTTATTATAGAAGAATATATTATTATTTTACATAACTCATTTTAAATTATAAAAAAGTTTAAAATTTTTAAGAAAAATCTTAAAATATAAATTTAATTATTATTAAAATATATTATGCATATTAAAATTATTTTTAATATTAACGCCAATCCAGATTGTTCCATTGTCCAGATTTTTTATATTATGCATATTAAAATTTTTATATTATTTTTTATATTAACGCCAATCTAGATTTTTTGTATATTTTTAATAATTAAATTTACTTAGGTTATGAACAATGGAAAAAATCTAGATTGGCTTTAATACAAAAAATAATTTTGATATGTATAGTATATTTTTAATAATAGTTAAATTTATATTTTAAATTTTATTCTTAAAAATTTTAAATTTTTATATAATTTAAAATGAGTTATATAAAATAATAACATATTTTTTTATTATAGGATTTTCTATTATTTTATTATGTATAATAATCTATCTATAATAATAGAATTCCCTTATATATTTAATTTTGAGTATAATAAATAATAAGAAGCCATTGGCTGGATGGTGCCAGTGTTCCTATTTTCCTATTTGTTTCAGTGCCCTAGCCCTTACTCCCCTAGGATTGACGTGTCATCCACCCCTTCTACTCTCTGAATCTGAACCTCCCTCATGTCTCTTATTTGATTTGTTTGTTCTCAGTATGGAGTTGAAAGCGAGATTGGATATGTCAGTTGTCTCTAAAGATAAAATAATAAGTTTGTTTCAGTAGATTGTCAAAGGTCCAAATTTTATTTTATTTTTTTAATTAAATTACTACTTAAAATTTAGATCTCATATCTAAATATACTGAAGATAAGCAACATATCTAATTTCATTGAAGGTTTGGAGCTCTTATCTCCAACTCTTCGTTTTTTTTTTTTTATTGTTGTTGGAATACTTAGCCTATGTTTGAAAGAGTTTTGGTATCACGGTGCAGGTTGAAAAAGTTCAACCAAGTTTCAAAACATTTCAACTTGTTTGGATTTGTGACCACAGATGGCCAAACCATGTTTCCTCCTTAGACCCTGGTTTGAATTAACGTGGCACGGTGTCGTTTGTCAACTACCGTGATTCCACCCCACGTGTTCTCTATTGCAGTTTCCTTCACTACCCTTATTCAATTTGTTAAATTTGTTGTTGTTTTGGTTTAATTAAGATAAAAAGGAAGAAAAAAATTGAAAAACAAAGAAAAAAGAAGAAAGAATGATGAAAAATGCAGCATAAATCGAGCTTTATATGGTCAACAATGGGGGATTTCACTTTGAAAAAAAAAATTACATTTTTTACTTTTTTTTCAAAATTTCACTTAGACCTCAAATTAAAAACTTTCCCTTCATTTTAGTCCTTACACCATTCGCAACGTGATCCCTTTGTCTTCCAGTCACCATTTCACTGTGTAACCACTGTCCCTTTGTCCAGATTGAAAATCACCGCCTCCCTTTAGAATTTTATATATTATTCTAATATACTTATCTATTAATATATCGTATTAACTTTTTAATAGTTATTAATATAATTAATTCAAAGATATAATCAAATAAGATATACATATTTTATTTTATAAATAATTTATATTCAATTATATTAAAATATAAATTAGCAATTTATTAGTACTATAATTATAATTATAAATTGTGTAAATTAAAAAATGATTAAATTAAAAAATTAATTTAATGAGTAATTAGTGATTAATTAGTAATTTTGGTTAAAAAAATAAAAAAGTAAGTGCATTTTATTAAAACATTGATATAGTTATAATTAGTTCAACTTGTTTAAATTAAAAGAAAATATTCTAATGAGTAATTAGTGAATAATTAGTAATAATGAACAAACAAACCAAAAAACAATTTAGTACACTTTATTAAAATATTGATATAATTCATTAAGTGAGATTTAAATAAATGAAAATAAATAATAATGATACATCAAAAAATGAAATATAAAATCTATGCTTCTTTTCTGATAATTATACATCCAAAATTACGTTTGCAAATCAATATCCAAACATTATGATCTATTTCAAACCATGTTTGTCTAACTATTTTCTAAACATAAATCATGTTCACCCAAATCTAAATTTATCCAAATCATGTTCACCTAAATTTAAATTAGTATAAATTATCCACTAATTTTTTAAACACACCCTTAATCAAAGTTGACGTTAATTCAAAGTTGCTCGACGCCTCCACATATTAAAAGAAAAGAAACTATCAAATATCATAATTGGTTGCATACTTATAAATATATAATTTATAAAATTTGACCTTTAACATAGTTATTACTGCTCCGAATCTAATTATTAGATTAATAAAAATCAATTTATATAATAAAATATTAAATAGTAAACAAATATCAATTAATTCCTTTCATTTAAGTTCTTTTATAATCACCAATGGAAGTTGGGTCTAACTAAAAGAGACTACTTATGCCATATAAAAAGAAAATAATATTTGGTGAAAATTTTAACACTACTGCTTTTAAAAGAAGAATGATTAATATGATGTTGGGTAATAATTTTCGAAAATTATTGTAGTTATGAAGTATATATACTTATACGTTGTAACTGTTTTTAAAAATTAAACATTCAAAAAAATTATATCAATTTATTCAAATAATATATAATAGCTGTAGTTTAAATTGAAATAAACAATACAAGGATGAAAGGTGAAGACTCGTAAAGCTAACGAATATTTAAAAAATTAGAATAACATATTTTCATGATAAATCAAAGAAATATGAGAGTTTATGTATTTACTACTTGTGAAAAGACAGTGAGAATTTGTATTTTGGTGAGAAATTGTTGAAAATTTGATGAGAAAAAAGAAATCAATAAAGAATAAAAAATGCATATATAGGCAACAACATCAAACTAGTAATTAATTTAGGTTCATAATAAGGATAATTTGGAATTTAGTTCAAATAAAAAGGTTTTCTTAGACATTAAAATTTATAATACTCATGTTCTCAAAAATTGCTGTGACTTATCATTAAAAAATTAACTAAATATAAGTTTATCGTTTTTAAAAAATACTAAAAAAACGTGAATGTAATCCTAAATGAGCCCTTCTAGTATATATTATTTCTAAAATAATGTAAGTCATAATTCCTTAAGTTTGGATTGGATGAAAATATTGAAATTCAATTCGAGTTTTATATAAGTAGGCAGTATATATAGTAGCTTTATTTACAAGCAAGCAAAAAAAGTTGTAGTATTTATTCATAACATTTGAAATTTACCACGTAATTTATAGAGATAGACATAGGATGAGAGTGTGCGTCTGCGTGTGTGTATATATTTGAAAATATTAATAAAAATGTTTCATATTATTTAAATTAATATTTAAAAATCACATTATTATCATGTAATACTTTATTTCTCCAATCCATTATCTTATTCAATTTGTTTTCATTCACCGTTTCTTTAACTTGTAGTTTTTAAATAATGTAATTTTTAAATACTCATTAATTGATATGTAATGTTTGCATTTTGTACTATAATTTAAGTTTAGTCACTTGCACTACAACTAACCAAGGGCCTGATAATTATCAATAATGCAATTAGATATCAAAGAGAAAGTAAATAGAGCAAGAAGATTTCAAGATGCATTAAAAATAAAGAATCTAATAATTGGAACCTAAAATGTTTTTATATATTAATATGACCTTTAGGCTACATGGCAATCATTCTAAACATGCCATGTCTTATAAATTTATTCGACCATGCTGTAGCTGAATGATTTTTGTCATGTCAGTTGATTATAACCTTATATAAAAACAAAAGAAAGTAGATATCATTAATCTTGATTTAACACCAACTTCAAATGTTGAGTGCTTTTGGAAAAAAATATCCATTCTTTTGCTTCCAAAAGTCCCTAGCTAGCTAATTGGTATGAAGTGGGTCCTCCAAATACATATATATGGGATCTTCCGCCTTTTCTATTTCAATATATTGAACTGCAAATTATCTATATATGCTCACACGTACTAACCTCAATTTTTACAAACTATAAATCGAAGAGTACCGAGAGAGACGTAGATTGTTGTTGTGTTGATCAATTATTTCTACACCTTCCATGGATTTAGATAATTTGCACGGGCATTTTAAAGATTTTGTAATTTGAATATATATGATATATATAAAAGATCTTTAGAGATTAAAAAGAAAAAAGTAGAACAAAAAAACAATTGGATTGTTTTGAGTAAATTATGTCCATTAATCTCGTTTTAAAGTTTGATTAATATATTTGATTTATTTAATTTCAATAATATTATCTAAATCTCTTGAAATTTGATATATATTATAAAAATTATTTAAATTTATTTTTTTAATGAAATTAGTTTTTACAAATTAAATATATATATATATATATATGTGTGTGTGTGTGTGTGTGTGTGTGTGTGTGTGTGTGTTTATTCTAAAAAAATAAAAATACTTAATTAACTAACTGTTTTTCACCACTATAAGAAAATGCAATATCATGTTATAATTTGATATTGATCACTTATACGTTTATACTGTATATTGAAAATAAAATCAAAACTTTATTTTATGCAAAAGAAAATTAACTTTATTATTTAAAAATATATATGAATTAGAGAAAGTATCAGGATAGGTGAATGGTATATCTTTTAAATGAAAAAGGTATTAATCAAATTTCAGAACATTTGAATATAATAATATTCAGATTCACACATATTGTTTTTTGGTTAATGGTAGTGTAAAATAAGAAAGAAGTGAGGCAATAATAATGAGTGGCGTGACATGCATTGGGATGAAGAGGATGGGAAATGTTATCCGCAACAAGATGATGTGTATTTGGGGATTGAAGAGCCAGAGAGATGGAATCATAACATAGTGTGGCAGAGACGAGGGAAGGAGTAATGGTGGGTCCAGTCGGGGTTGGAAGATGACATGCCACTCACAATGTGGCTGGCAGTTGGTTGCATGGCGTATGTATTCACGTACGTTTCACGTCAAAACCCGATGTGTTTTACTCATCAATCATCTTCATCCATCATTTCACCTCCAACATGGGTCCTCCCTGCACTAGACTGAGACTCTGTCTAGCTCTGATTGCCTGGGGAGCTTTTCTTCTTCAAAAGACAGAAATTAAATTAAGGCATCGCAGGACCAAGCACATGATTGTGCCCCCATAAACGTAACCAGGCAATGGGAGAAGGAGTGGTACACTGCCCTTTGATTATTTGCCTGCATGCAACCATATCTTATCAGGCCCCAATTGTATTCCATCACAACTGTCAAATCTAAGTTGAATATACTTGAGCCTGGTTCTTGGAAAACTCTAAATTAAGCCCAAAATGGAGGTACAATTTTAATGAGACGTAACCTTAATTTCAACATACTTGAAAACAAAAGATTTGTACCATATATATATTCAAAGGGAGTTCTTTCCAATCACAGCAACATGGCAAGCAAATTCTCCCGTTTCAAACAATTTTCGAGTCCAAAAGTCATCATTTTAATAACATTTCAGCCATTTTTTATTTTTTGCAATTCTAAGTTTTTTTAATTCATTTTTGGCGTCCATTTCTCGCTTAGTAGGAAAAAAAACTTTTATTACTTTTTTTTGAAGAATTTTGACCAACAATAATTTCAAATTTTTTTCTCAAATTTTTTTCATTTTTTTTTGTGTTTTTCCGGATCAAATATAAATTTATTAAAACAAATCATGATACACTGACCACTGTAATGAATTATAATAAAAATATTTTAATATATATCAATGTATGTGTCATAAATATTAAAATATAAGACTAGATTTATATTATAAGATTTGTTATTAAAATTTTTAAACTTGTATATAATTTAAAATGATTTATGTAAAATAATGGTATATTCTTCTATTATAAATTTATTATTGTTTTATAATATATAATAATTAATGTTTATTTTTTTTTTATAATTACAAAATGTCTTTATATATTAAATGTAGAGTATATATGTCAAGGAAATGTCATTAGCTTGATGGCAAATTCTCTACCTCCTTCCCACCAGATAATGGGTTCAATCCTCGCTAACAACGTGTCACACCGTGATTGGTGCCACATGTCATAATGTGATTAGTATCACGTGTTACGACATGGTTGGTGTCACGTGTCACTATGTGAATGGTGCCACGTGTCAATCAACTGACGGTGTTAAAAAAAGGGTATATCTGAAAAAATTTAAAACATATAGGATATATCTGACACAAAAAATAGTTCAAGGATATTAATGAAAATCGAAATAAACGTTAGGGACATGAAGTATATTTTTGCCTATAAATTTATTAAAACAGATCCTAATACATTGACCACTGTAATGAATTATTATTAATTAATGTTAACAAATTGATTATATCCAAAGTTTTCTCGTTTGTATTCTGAGACGAAATATTCCGTTTCCGTTTTAGGACGAACTTAGAGACGGACTATCCATCTCTAATTTGAAATAGACATTCTGTCCCAGAATTCCATCCCTAATTAGAGATGAATAATTCCATCGCATAATTTCATCTCCAATTATCCGTCCCAAAATTTCGCCTTTGATTTTGCAGTAGCATTTTTTTTATTTGTTGGGATCTTGTAAATGCAAATCATTTTCCAAAACAATACTTGTGAATGAATTCAAGCTATGAATATGAAATGATGAGTTTATATATATAGAAAAATCTATAGAAATAATCGGTTACAACCACGAATGTATTATAACAAATAATAAACAAACACTTTAGTTCAGTCCACGAAACTCTAGTCTAAGGGATGGGATGGGAGCAAAGTCTCATCATCATCAGTCAAACAACCCAGATCACTATCCATGGACTCTACAAAGCGATCCATCATGCGCATGTACCGATCCAGCATAGATGCCTAAGTCTGTATCAATGCCGACTACTTCTCCAATAGTTGGGTCGCCGTGGTAAGTTTGTCCTCAGTACTGCTAAGACAATCTTGCTGGGCCTTGAACTAGTCCAACACAGGCTCCATGTGGCATTGCAACTCCTCCTCAAAGTCAGGATGGAGACTGGATGGCTCACTAGAGAAACGACTCGATGATTCGATCTGATAGAAATGTTGTTTAATTTGAAGTTAAATATGCCATGACCAATGGCAATGTAGAAATAGTGTTACAACTCCACCACTAAGAATGTATTTTCGGAAGCCACGTGGCAACACTAATCCTACCTCTATCATGTTGTTTTGACGCTGCCCCTATTTTTAACTCATTATTTTTATTATTAGTCAATTAATATTTATCAATTCTCTTTATTATTAATCAATTAGGATTTATTCTTTATCCTTAGACAGTTTAAATATTATTATCCTTATCTTTGGTCAATCCCTTATTTTTAGATTCAATTAGCTCTCTACAAATTCTCCCGTATTGTCACGAGGTTAGGCAGATTAAGATTATTTAATTCATCTATACTGGGAGGTTAGTCCACTCCATAAGGACCCATCAACAAAATTCCTATTCAATTTTCTTGGTTACTACTTCTGGTTCATTACTTCCTAAACTCTATTCTTAGCCTTCCTAATATCTGATTCTAATATTGATGACCTGTATATGCTGCCTCTATCAAATAGACAGTAAAAAAAATGATTCTTCTCTTTTTCCATGAGCTTTTGTGTGTGTGTGGAAGAAGCATAAATGGGAAAAAAAAAGAACTAGAGCACAAACAGAACCAGCAAAGAAAAAAAGCTATAATACAGAACACAAAATTGACAAGAATAATCAAACAAATCCAACCGGCAAAGATAAATTGGAGGTAAAATCAAACAAAATGCATAAGGGATGACACTGAATAGCACAAAATCAGAAGAACAAATCCAGAAAAACTAACCTTCTTTGGCCAATTGGAGGTAAAACCAAATTTTCTTGCAAGTCTCAAATCGAACCACTCGTGTGATTAAGATGTTTGAAACAAGGTAGATATTCAATATGGAATTAACTAGAAACCAAAAAAAAATAAAAGTAAAAATGGAGGACGAGCATCAGAACTGAACGAGTGAAGAGATGGAGAGAGAGAGAGAGAGAGAGTACTAGATGCAGGTGGGCACGAAGGACGAACATCGACGGTGGCATTGGAACGATGGGGAGGAATTGAAGAGGCTTCGACAGTAACGTGCAGAAGGGGTCACGGGAGACGATGAAGATGAACCAAAAAATGGACTTCGGTCACAAGTATAATCACGAATGGAAACGACATCGTTTCGGTTACAAAAAAATAGACATGGAATTCCAAGATGGACAAATTCGTCTCTAAGTTAATACGACGTCGTTGTCTACTAACCAAATTAGCCACAGATATTTTGAGACGGATATATCCATCTCTAATTTTGGAGACAGAATTTAGTCACGGAATCCATCCACCTTAAATGTTTTTTATTTTTAAAATTTTTAGAAAAATATTGGAGACGAGATTTAGACACGGACATACCCGTCTCTAATATCAGAGACAAATTAAATCAGAGATAGATAATTTTTGTCTTAGTCTGATTCCAGTGTTCAAAATTTGAAATTAGGGACGGAATTTGAAGTGAATCAGGGACGAAATCTGAGACGAACAAATTCTGTCTCAAAATTTCATCTCTGATCTTTTTTTTGGTAGTGTTAAGCTTGTCTATGTTTGGTGCGCGGCATTCCTCAACAGAGTTGGTCGTGACTTGCCCTTGGTCCCTGTATTGTATTTCCATCACTTTCCCTCTAGCTATTTTTCTTGGCATTTTTTTGTGCCTCTGGTATATGTCTTTTCTGGTCCATAAGAGTGCTTTATTCTCTCCTATTTTCTATGTCAGATGACGTTAATGCACGATCCATCTGGCTGTGGCTCTTTCTAGTGTTTTGTGTCACTAAATAGGTGTATATAGTAGTGAGAGCTGTGAAAAGTACCTCTCTAACATCCTTATAGGCATAAAATCAGCGGGTCACAAAAGTCGGGTCATGAACCTAAGAAGACAACCAATTTTTTTTTTTAAAAAAGTTTTACGGTGGTTAAGGTTTGAACTTGCATATGACCAAATGGGCTTAGTACATTTGGTTATGTAATTAACTTGAAACCCTAATTATTTTGGACTAAAATCTAGTTAATATATAATTAACTTAAAATTTTGATTAATTTATGTAATTAAATAAAATTTAAATAGTGAGTGCAAAACAATGACTATACACAATTTTATTAGAAAGAATGTTGAAACAAATTTCAAATTTAGTCGTTTAGAAAATGAAAACATCATTCGATAAAAGTGTAAAGATCATGTTGCCTCAAAGTCCCTACCTAGTCTAAACATAACATCTTCATCTAAAATAATAGATCGTGTTTGAGACACTATTCGGGATCAAATCATAGAGCATACACAGAATAATTAACAGTTATTTGTACATTAATTATTCCTTTATCATAAGAATGAATTTTAGATTTTTTTTGGCAACTAGGTTCTTTTTTTTCTGTATGATTTACATATTGTTCATTATTAATTTCTCTTATTTTCTCTTACAATCCGTGACCAGTATTTTAAGGAGTAATTAGTGATTAATTAAAAAATCAATTAGTAATACAATTAGCTATTAGTAATTAAGAAATCAATTAGTAAATAAAAAATTAATTAGATAGTCACTTAATTAAGAAAATTATTTAATAATTCAGCTTGTAATTAACAATTTATTAGCACTATAATTATAATTATAATTAGTTAAAAATGATTAAATTAAAAAAATAATTTAATGAATAATTAGTGATTTTGATATAAAAATAAAAAAGAATAAAAAACAAGTGCATTTTATTAAACATTGATATAATTCATTACATTACATTACATTTAAATGAGTGACAATAAATAATAAGGACACATGAAATAATGTAATACAAAATTCATGTCATTTCTGGTAATTTCATATCAAAAAGTGTTTTTACTAACCAACATCTAGACATAAATCACATTTTTGGTTTGTCTAAACCTAGATTACCCAACTATTTTTTGAACATAAATTAAGTTTACTCAAATTTAAGTTTACCCAAACTATAATTTGTCTAAATCTATATTTGCCCAACTATTTTCTAAACACACTAGTGTTGTTCATAAATTATTGTTGGAATTAAAACTATAGATTTATGTTCAAGTATTCACTAATTAATATATTTTAGTTATCATATATATATGTGTGTGTGTGTGTGTGTGTGTGTGTGTGTATTAGCTAGTAAAGGTTTTAGAACTATGTTGTGATAGGTACCGCCTGTTGGAGTATTATTATAAAAATAAAAATAAAAATGTTTTATTCCCTATTCTAACATTGGCTTTGGATCCCATATGGAAATTGAAATTGTTTTATTATACATGAACGTTGGCTTTCTTGAATATTAGTCCATTAATCCTCCTTTCATTCATCATTTATATGATGATGTATGTTGGTTCCAAAATTGGAATGGCATCATACAAACACATAATGTCTTTTAAATATGGCCGACGGTTTTCTTTGGAAAGGGAAGGTCGGAAGCCAACTAATCTCTTATATATATATATATATATATATATATATATATATATGTGTGTGTGTGTTTGTGCTTTGGTATTAATTTGGGATAGATATATATGAAAGAAAAACATAAAATAAATATAAACTTGTGTGCTATTATTGGGTAGAGAAGATGTGAGAGATATAGATTATTTGGCTTCACGGAGGGAGGGGAGTGAAAAGATTTAACGGAGAGGAAGAAAATGGAGGGAAAATAAAATTTTTTTATTTAATTTAGTTTGAGGGTAAATGATAGAAGAGAAAATAAATATTTTTTTTTGTTTAGTTTATAAGGAGAGGAGAGGGAAAATAAAACAAAATAACTATTATAGCCATTTAATTGTATGACTAACAGAACATGATAAATTTATTATCACTTATATTTAAATAAGTTAGCTCATTTATTATGGTAAAATAATATAATATTTTATAAGCTTCAATTTGATTTATCTAAAAAGCATCTCAAATATATAATATGTTTTAAAAATTATATAAAATTTTAATTTTACTCTTATCATAATAAGAAAAGAAACTAAATAATTTTATTGTTAGAAGAAACAATATTTTGTTATTTGCTTAATATAAACTCGTCTTTTACTTAATTTAGGTCATTAGTTTAATAATATATTTTATTCTTTATAAGCATGAAACTTTTGAAACTTGAATTGTAATTAATTTCTTGTATTGTTCTTAGGTAGGTTGAATCATATTATGACTAAAATGAAATTATAGACTGATTTGGGAGACTAAACGGTGAGAAAAAAGTATAAATGTGAAGACTAAGGACTAAAGTAAACAAACTAAAAAGTTTGTAAGAAATAATTTTGACAAAGAACAAAATATATTCTTGAACTAGGGATCTAGACAAAATAGAAGACAAGTTTATATCAAGCAAAGGATAAAAGAAAGATTTTGACCAAAAACCTAAGTGAATAAACTGAAATATTTTTTTATTATTAGGGAGTACACGTGGCTACCACGTGACTGGCCAGTCAATATTTTTGTTAACTTAACTAATGAAGTTACAAAAGAATAGTATATATGACAAAAATTGAAACATGTGGGACATAAATAGGCCAAAACAAATGTTATGGGCATAAACAAAATTTACTGTAAACCTCAAGAACATAAAGTACCATTTTGCCTATAGTATATTATTTACGTATAATAATAATAATAATAATAATAATAATAATAATAATAATAATAAAACTTTTAGATAGTCTAAATATGTTAATAATATATTATTTAAGGAGTAAAATAAAGTAAGTTAGGGGACAATCTTAGTATTAAGAAAAATTGTTGAGGACATTTATATCTTTTACATTGTTACAATTTTATTTTCCTCCAAATCCCCCCACTTTCGAAGGGAAAGAAAATGAGAGGGAGGGAGAGATTTTTCACCTTTATTTTCCCTCCCCTCTCTTCCAACTAATTGAAAGAAACAAGGTTAATTTAAAAAAAAATCTCTCCTCTCCCCTCCCTTCTCCTCCAACCAAACAATACCTTAGAGTCATATCTATCTTTTATGTGCAAGGATTGTAGACCAAACATGTGAGTTTTGGGTTGTTGTATATTAGAGATAACACGTATGTATATATCTGTATCAGGTGATATGGTAAAATCAACTAGTGGAATACATGAAATTACCTTAAAAAAAATAAGTTACTCGACCTTAATTCAATACCACGCATTTTATATTTTAATATAACCTTCAATTTCTTATATTTTGTGTCTATTTTTTATTTTTCAGGTTGTTTCTTAACAATTTTAAGGTAATTCACATTTAATCCTACAAAATTAGAAAATGAAAATTAATAAGACTGGTAAAGAAAGAATTTGAATAATGATTTTGTGTGAAATTTTCTCAATTGCAAAATTTCTCTAAGAAGAAATTTTGTGATTCACAATTGAGTAAATCAATAGAAATATTTTTGGTGAAATATTTATCTTCTTACTATAACTCATAATCTTTATTAGCTTTTGGAATTCAAATAATAATTTTTGATGCCTTGTTTCATGGTGTCAAATATTTGATTTCCAATTACGTGTGTTTTAATTTTTGTGGGCTTATAAAATACCACTTTTTTTATTGTTCCTTACAAAAAAAATTATTTTTGAGAAAAAATTCACTTTTATAAGATATCTATGAATGGTTAATTGTTGCTCATGAGGAGTATTTGTGGAATAGTGATTTCTTCTCCCTACATTATGAGGTAAGTGAACTATTTTAATCTTTGTCTATTATGAAAATTTTATCAATAGGGAGGCAAGAAGAAAAATATTTGTGGATATTATTTTTATAACAACAAGGGGGATATTAGTGTGTTGTTATAAAAATATATAAATTTGTGGTCAAATGTTTTATGTTAATGATCAATAGTTAATAATATTGTAACTTAATAGAATTATATGGATTTAACATTATATTTTTAATTACAGTATAATCCCATAAAATTCTATTGAGATAACTATTAATAACATGGAAAAGGCTTTCTCCAAACTTATATGTGATCAAACATTAAACTTAAAAAATGCTAAAAATTGTATTTGTGATTTTTTTTTTAAAGTTCTCTATTAACGTTTTATGGCCATATTTTTGTGAGTTTTTTAAAGTTATGAGAAATATAAATTTTTACTTTATGGAATTTTTTAATTCTAATTTTGTGGACTTTTGATAAAGCCACATGTAATTAAAAAAAATTGTTGTACTTTGTGGATGTACTTTGAGAAAATGCCTATATCTATTTTGTTAATATATAATGGCATGTTTATAAATAAAAAGAAAAATTGTGATTGTGAATTTTGAGGAAATATATTCACACACACACACGCACACACACACACACATAATGGCATGTTTATAAATAAAAAGAAAAATTGTGATTGTGAATTTTGAGGAAATATATTCACACACACACACACATAAATTGTGATATCACATATGATATTTTAAATAGTGCTTAAAGAATTATATAGTTTTTGGTGAACAAAAGCTTGAGAAATCCTTGTGAAAAAGGCCCAATATCCATTATGAAGGTACATAATTTTTTGGATATCCAAAAATTATAAACGGTATTTTTATTGCTATATATGCAATATAATATTGTGAATTGCACATATAATTAACTATGAATACGTGACCATAATTTTTTTGTGTATTGTGGCATATATATTTTTAGTCAATTTATAAATTAATAATACCATCTCTTTTAGATGATGATATGTCATATATAAAATTTGAAAAAACATATTTTTTTTATGCTATTGTATTAGAACACGTCTATATATTGTGTAGTAAGGTGTAATGATGCTGAACTTTTGGTCACAAAAATAAATTTGAAGAAAATTTTTTTAAATGATTATGTGGTTATGATTAACATTATTAATGGGTATGTGTGTATAAGAGAGAGAGAGAGAGAGAGAGAGAGAGAGAGAGAGAGAGAGAGAGAGAGAGAGAGAGAGAGAGAGAGAGAGAGAGAGAGAGAGAGAGAGAGAGAGAGAGAGAGAGAGAGAGAGAGAGAGAGAGAGAGAGAGAGTATATTATGTGGTTAGATGCCCACCAATAATAATTGTCATATTTTATATGAACTAATTATGTGTTACATTAGGGTATACATAAATTAGGTTACCACTTATAGTGATGAATACTGTCTTATCAGAAGTCTTTGAATTTTGAGATTTTCTAAATCTGTAGTTATAGTCAAAGAATATCTAGAAATATTGAGAGGATGAATATTAAGCCCATATGATAAAGCAATCGATGATGATATTCAACCTTGTGATGAAAGATCCTAAGAACTTGGTTCAAAGGGAAAAATAAATCATAGAGTTGTTGTTTTTGTTAAATGTATATTTTATAAAAGTTATAACTCTTAAATTCATCCCTATGATGTAAGTGCATTTTCCTACAGTGGAGATGTAAGGTTGAGTTTTAAAAACTCTTAATGAAATTTGTAGTTCTATAAGAGTTAAGTGTCTTAACTGCAAAAAAAATCATTGACATAATTCACCTATTTAAATGTGGTAGAGTGAGACCGCTCCTGTATGAAAATATATAGGACGTATTCTCGTAATATATTCAATAAACAATATACGGCACAAGGCCGTATAATCGTGCCAGTTAGAACTCAGATTTTACACTAAGTTATTATGTGCAATATATATATATATAGTCTCTCCAAAGCAGTTATAATTCAAGGAGAATATTACTATAACTCTGGATCAAGGAATATAATTTTGCTAAGTATAAATTTAAGGCAAATTTAGCTACCGATATTATGCATAATAATTTACCTCTACCCAAAATGATATATATTATCGTGTGCAATTTTATAATAATAAATAGAAGATTGTTGAAGTATTATTATAAAACAAAATAAAAATGTTTTATTCTCTATTCTCACATTGTTTATGGATTCCGTTTATAGAAATTGAAGTTGTTTTGTTATACATGGACGTTGGCTTTCTTGAAGATGCACGTTGGTTCCCATTAATTAGAATCAATGGCATTATACAACACATAATGTCTTTTATATGTGACCGACGGTTTTCTTTGGAAAGGAAGGTTGGAAGCCAACTAATCTCTTATATATATACATGTATGTGTTTTGGTATTTGGGATAGAGATGTATGAAAGAAAAACATATAATAGATATATACAGTGTGTTATTATTGGCTAGAGAATGTGTGTAAAAATTAGAGTCATGTCTATATTCTATGTACAAAAATTGTAGATCAAACAGACGAGTTTTAAACTGTTATATTTTAGAGGTAATAAGTCTATGTATCCTTACACTAAAGTGTTATTACAAAATTAACTACGTGAAATTACTTTAAAGAAAAACTATAAAAATAAAATCTAAAAGGTAAGTTATATAGAATAGTAACATATTGGATCTAAAATGTCCTATCGAATTTCATTGTTTGTTTGTAAGAATAGAATCTTCTATTAAAAATATTTTTAGAATAATTATTTAAGTAGTTTTTGTATTTAATATACTTTTAATTACTAGATAAAAAGTTCACTCTATCTTGCCTATCTTTAAAAAAAAATAACGTGATTATATTAATTAAAATATCAAATAACTTAAATTAATTCTTGTCACAAAAAGAACCTTAACGCAATGTATGGTTGGAGAGGAATGGAGGAGAAGGGAGGGGATGTGAGAGATTTTTTAAAATTGATCTTATTTGCTTTAATATGTTTGAAGTGAGATGGAGGTAAAAATTCTCTTTCTTCATCTTATTTCCTTTCCTTCTAAAAATGAGGAGATTTTGAAGGGAATAAAATTATAATTATGTAAAAAGACGGAAGTGTCCTCAATAATTTTTTCTAATGTCAAAATTACTCTAAACCTAATCCACACCATCCCTCCCTGCACAGTTCCCTCTTTTTTGTATTAGCAATTTTGCAAGTTTTCTTTTTATATAAGTCTCGTTGAATTATATATTTTATTCTTACAACTTGTTTAAATTATTAATTTAGTTCTTATATTTTTTTAAATGAAATATTATACTATTATTATTTTTAATTTAGTCTTTAATATTAAGATTTATACAATTGACATGACACATCACATTTGCATGCTAATATAAACCTTTCCTAAACTCATTGGCCCAAAGCCATCTTCCTAATGAGTTTTAATATTAACAAGGAAATGGAGATAAAACTTTGAGCTTTTTGTTCCTCAAATCTACCTACCAATTGATGTATGTGATTAAACTTATTTGAAGATTTTGAGCTTTTTGTTAATATTTTGTACTATGCTCTATGTTTCACTTATTAGTGAATGTTGAGTTATGTATGTACAAACAATTTTTAATGGTCATTTGTGAATCATTTTGTGGACTATATTTTGGGGTTTCAAGTAATTAATTTGTCATGTTGCATTATTATTTTTTTCTATTACTTCATTGCTTATTAACATATTTATTTATTTATTTACAAACAATTTTATAATTTACTTTATTTTGCTGCATATTTGTCTAAATTAAAATTAAAGAGCTATAATAATTATTTTATTTTATTTTCTTTCCCTCCCTTTATAAATTAAACAAAATAAAAATTTATTTTTTCTCCTCTCTCTTCCCCTCAAATTAAACTAAATAAATAAAAATTTATTTCTATCTCCTTAATCTCCTCTCCATTAAAATCCCTCACATTCGTTGAACCAAATTGTCTGTAAATCAGCCCTAAAACCCATAAGGGTTAAGCTTTAAAGGTTTTCTTTTCTAACCAAAAAAAGAAAGGAAAACTGCTATAAGGGCATAGACAAAAGTTGAGCATTAATGTTGATTAATTATTTTAGGAAAAAAGAAACCTGACATCGATATATCTAATCATCAAATCATATCCAATTTATTCACTTTTTAAAATATTTGATGCCATTTAACCAATACACTAACTGACACTAGCTAACAAAATTATCTTGAATAATATGCGCTTCTTGTAAAAATAAAAACGTTAAGCTACTAATTTTATTGTCATATTTAAAATAAAATCATTATCATAGAAGCTTAGTTTTATTAACAAAAGGTAAAGAGTAATAAATTTTTTTGTAATATATATCAAATGTAAGAATCATTGAGTTACATTTTTAAAAAATAATATAATTTAATAAAATCTTAAAAATTAATTTAATTTACTCCATATAATATGAGCAGTTGGTAGGGTTGAAATAGATGTGGTACCAGGCTAATAAAAATTTTTTTTTTGAAGATAAACATTTTTATTTTCTTTATTTTGTTTTTCCGATCCACCTAAACAGAGCTATATAAACCACAGGTTTTATAAGGCATTAAACTTGGAAGGGAGGTATGGATAGAGACATTAAAAAAGTGATCGTTAAAAGATCGTGTATATTTATTTATTTTTTTCATATACCTTCTCTATAATTTCTAAGTTACCATTTGGTTTGAGGAATTCTTTTTTTTTTTTAAAATAAGAATGGGAATGAAAATGACCTTTGATAGAATGAAATATTGTGGCCCAAAATCTTGTTTTGTAAGATATGAAAATGAATGGGAGACCTTTTCATTCTTTGGAATAATTCATATAATAAAAAAGAATTCTAAGCAAATGATCACGACACTTATAGATAATATAATAAATAAATAATGATTTTCTCCCAAAAAATAAATAACATTGCTATGTACGTCTAAATACGAAAGAGATGACATGAATAGAAAATAATTACATTCCTAAATATAGAAGATATAACATAAATTTTATGATTTTAATATAAACATATGATTATGGCATAAATTTCACAATATTACATAAATAGAAAATCATTGTAATTTTTTAAATTTCCTAAGGACTTTAAAGAACTTTTTATTACTAAAATAATGAAAAGTCATTCTATCATATATTTGAGATTGAGAATTTAAGAGTTTATTTAGTTTAGGTATTTTGTATTTTTATTTTTACTAAAAATAAAAAATGAGTTTAAAAATGCGTTTGGTTGAGTTTAATAAAAATGTTCTCTTAAAAATATTTTTTTATATAGGTTCAAATTTAAAAACATCAAAAAAAATATTTTTAATATTTTAAAAAATAAAAAATAAAAAATAAAAATAAAAATAAAAATAATTTTACAAACTCAACATACCCTAAATTTCTCTTAATAGAGAATGAACATTCCAAATGAATGAGAATCCCGACCATTAAAACATGCATTTTGGTCATTTTCATTTTCTTTCCCATGTCCCTCTATTTCATTTAATGGGATATAATTCGAAATTAAATTTTCAGGACGTTAAAAATATTATCTGTTTAATTTTCTGTTGTTTCGGAGTAATATGCCAATAATATACATTGACATTTGCAAACATGAAATATTTTTTGCAATTTTCGCAATTTAGATTCAGGAAGTTCTTCCTTATTCGACTAAGATTAAGCTATAGCTTTGTATATCAATCTGATTTTTACGGATAAATTTTATTATGAGAATGAATTAAAGGGATCTTACATTGTGGAGTAAATTATTAATTTAATCTGTGAAAGATTATAATCTTTTTAATTTAATTTTTAAAATATTAAACGTCTCAATTTAATTTTTAAAATATTGAATTTATTTTAATTTAATTATTTTTATTATTAAATTATAAAATTTATTATTATTAAATTTTAATATCTTAATAACTAAATTAATATAATTATAATTTATTAAAGATCAAATTACTAATTTATTTATGCATTGTAAAATGTTAAGTAATACATGAAACATGGTGTACGTGATTAGAGGTGTCAATCAACCGGCCAGCTCAACCTCACATGAGCTTTCAGTTAATGTGAGATAAGTTGGCAGGTTTATGCTACTAATTAGACTTAAAATTGGTTCAATCAAACCCTTCAAAGGTCATGAGTTGGGCAGGGTTAGCCCATATTTTTTATTTAAAAAATAATTTTTTATTCATAATTTAAATATATATTATGAACTTATATATAATGTAAGACAAAATAAAAAATATATTATACATAAGATATTTGTTTAATGAAACTCAATGAGAAAGAAACATATGTTAGTGTCAAAGATTCAAAACAGAAATAAAAATTTATAACTTTTATGACATTTTATTTTTAATTTTAAAAGTCTCTTTTTTGGATTAAGACATTAATTTTGATCATATACATTACTTTAAGAACCAATTTTTTTTTATACTTAGACAACCTTAAAAATTCATTATTTAAGTAACAAAACAATTACAAACTCAAAAATACTAATATTTTTATTAAAAAAAATTTATGAGACTATTCCGTCCCAATCCACCTCAGTCCTATAGATTTAAATAAATTGGATAAAAGTTCTTATTAAATAAGAACTATTAAATTTTTTAACTCATCCCAATTTATTTATAAGGGCGACCCAATAAACCTAGCCCTTTTTACAGTCCTGATAGAACTAAATCTAAAGATCAATGACAGGTCAGTATTATCCTAAACTCTTGCAGTCTGACTCTGGAAGTCGTAAAAAAGGGTGGTCATTTTTGGTACTATATTACTATATAATTATTATGTAATTTTATTTTGTTAAAATGACGTATCCTATATTAAATTATAGTTAAATTAAATTTTAAACATATATATCCTAGATTGGCTGAATCGATCCATATACGATATAACATTTTTTTTCTTTTTTTTTAATAATAATCAAAAGGTCTAAGACAAAATATATTCGAAAAAAAATTGATAGATTAAGTTAGCTAAAGACAATAGAGTCCCTAAAAGAAAATTTGAAACAGAAAACGAAAAAAAAAACCCTCAAAGAAATTTTAAAATCTATTAAGGAATCTAGAGAAAAAAATATACATCGACTTATTAACCAAATGAAGCAAAATAAGGTATATCGCTGAAATATTTGAAGTCGTTTCATCTATCATTCTTCAGATCATATTGGTAAGTGTTTATACGTTTTGACTAATAATAAGTTTCGTTTTCTCTAAAATCACTCTTAGCCCCGAAGTTCTCTTAAAAGATTGAAAGCCAAACAATACACTTGAAAAAAAAAACACAAGGGATCGGAAACTATCACTCGAGAGAGAAACTATTCGGAGGGTACGAAAGAAAACTATTACCAGAGAGAAAAATTATTCGCAGGGGATGAAAGAAAATTACTATCCGAGAAAGATCTACTCAGAGGAACTAAAAAAGATTAAGAAAAGTGGTGGCTAACTTCCAACTACTCCTGTCACTAAAAAGACCAAAGGTAATAGCAATTTTAAATTTAAATAAAGATGAGAAAAAACATACTTTTTCTCGATAATTGTCCCATAACACAAAGAAAGAGTGGTGGTGGTACATATTTTTCTTTTTCACGGGGCAATCAATGACTATGCTGATTTTGCACATTATTTTACAATTCATTTTTTTTTCTAAAGACGCAAAGTTAAGACGTGTTAAATCGTGTGGTGTGAAATGTGAATTATTGACTTGTTGATTATTTTATAATTTGATTACTCATTATTATACAAAATAAAATCTTATATGATTAATTATCTGTTTAACTACATTACGAATTAATCCCTAATTATACTATAAATTCATCCTTGTTATTCAGCATATTATCAATTTCAATTAATATTAACAATTTCTTTACTTCATATATATATATATATATATATATATATATATCTGTGTGTGCGCGCGCTTTACAAATAATTAATTTATTTTGTCCGACTCAAGCGCTGTAGTGTTACCCTGGCCTAACTCCTGTAATATAACTTGCATCTAATAACTCAATTTAAGTTCGAAGATCTTTTATAACTTTATTATGTGCTGGGAACTCCTCAAGCTAATTAAATCGGTTTTCAACTTTAATTGCCCATATATAAAATCTATTTACGACTTTAGGATATAAAATTGAGTTATATATCCTGTGCAAGTATGAAAATTATACTAATTATGGTGAACATCGAGAACAAGCCGTAACTGACAATTGGTTGAGCTAGTTATGATTAAGGCTTGGCCCGTCCTAGCCGATTCAGTGAACTAATGACTCTGGTAATTCACGAAACAGAGTTTTTCTTATTAAAGAAATTTAAATTATTGTTTATAGAAATTTATTATAATTATTTTTAATGTAACATTTGAAATAAAATATATTATATATGGGATATATATATATATATGTTATTTTTTATTAAAAAGAATGAATTCAATTAATTTATTTGATAATATAGTAGTTAAATTAGCGATGCAATTATTCAATTCCTACTAAACATTTAAATTCATCTTATAACACTTATTCACTTAAAATAAGATTTCAAATTTGAGTTTTATAAATAGAAGAATAACGTTGAGAAAGCTTTATAAATCTTTATGATTTAATTCCACTTGGAACTAGATTATTTACAATATAGTGAATTTTTAAATATTGATTATTCATAAAATCATTTTATTACATCCCATTTATTATACGTATAGTGTGTAGACTCAACAAATTCATACAAGTATAAAACCGATAGAATCTCAATGGTCGTACTTGATGAGGTTGAGATGTATCAGACCCTGAGAGATCCGAACCAGGATTTTTTCTTTAAAATAGTAATAATAAATAATCAATCAGAGAACTGTTCAGTAAACCAAAAAAAAAAAAAACTGTGAGGCTGTGTACTTGGGTTGGCCTGTCCCATATTATAACACGTGAGATAAAGATAATATGCCAATAGTGCAAATTACAAAACAATACATCATGGGTGATGCCCCATGTAGATGGCTCCTGGTCTCTCAGGCTAAATTTGTTTTCTAGCTACTAGCTATCGCTCAGGTTCTTCGTGCCCTCGGTTTCTCCCTCTTTAACTCTGCACTCAATCATTTTTCTTTCTTCCCTAAACCAATACTCTACTGCCTACTCAGCTAATAGTATATATGATTTTTATATCTGTAAAAACAATAATTACCGTATGAAAAATGAAAATAATCCAAAACTGCGGATATATGACCATTACATCACTTCCAATCAATGGCAATCCTCCTTTAATTTTCTCTCTTCCTCTTCTTCCACATCCTTCCTTCTTCCCTGTTTCCTTTCTGTATTATTTATTCAAAACAATATCATCTATTACTATGGAACTCGCAGCTTCCTTGAAGCCTTTCGGTGCTTTCTTTTGCTCTCTGATATTTTTCTCCTCCACCACCATCGTCGTCGTCATCCTGATTTTGTTCCTCTTGTCTTTCTCACCTTCGTTGATTCCCAGACTGAATGCTTTCTGTAGCTGCGAGACTTGCCAGTCTTATCTCACTTCAAGCTGGTCAAAGAACTTCCTTAACCTCTGTGATTGGTATGCTCACCTTCTTCGAAACTCCCCCACAAAGACCATCCACATCCACGTGCTCGGGAACACGATCACGGCGAACCCAGAAAACGTGGAGTACATGCTCAAGACGAAATTCGAGAACTTTCCGAAAGGGAAACCTTTTTCCACGATCCTGGGTGATTTCCTAGGTCGAGGTATCTTCAACGTGGACGGCGAGTTATGGATGTTTCAGAAGAAGATGGCCAGCTTGGAGCTCCACAAGTACTCCGTGAGATCCTTCGCTTTTGAAATTGTCAACTACGAAACCCAACACCGCCTCATCCCTCTCCTATTGGCCAAGCAAGACAGTGTTTTGGATTTACAAGATATTTTCCGAAGATTCGCCTTTGACAGTATCTGTAGATTCTCCTTCGGTTTGGACCCTATGTGCTTGGAGCTGTCTCTGCCCATGTCGGAGTTCGCTGATTCCTTTGACTTGGCCTCCAAATTATCCGCAGAGAGAGCGATGACGGTGTCCCCTCTGATATGGAAGATCAAAAGGATGTTCAATTTAGGAAGCGAGAAGAGGCTCAAGAAAGCCATAAGAATGATCAATCTGTTAGCCAAAGAGGTGATAAGGCAAAAACGCAAAATGGGGTTTTCGTCTCAAAACGACTTGTTGTCCCTGTTCATGACCACCGTAAACGACGAAGTGTACTTGCGAGACATCGTCATAAGCTTCCTATTGGCTGGGCGTGACACGGTGGCATCAGCCCTGACCAGCTTCTTCTGGCTATTGGCCAAGCACCCAGAAGTCGAGTCAGCGATTCGGCGCGAAGCCGACCGAGTGATTGGACCAGAAGAGGATGTCATGAGCTTCGAACAGCTTCGACAACTGCACTATTTACAAGCAGCAACCTACGAAAGCATGAGGCTGTATCCACCAATCCAATTTGATTCCAAGTTTTGTTTAGAAGACGATGTGTTGCCAGATGGGACGCGTGTGAGGAGTGGAACTAGGGTTACTTACCATCCATATGCGATGGGTCGGTTAAAAGAGATATGGGGTCCGGATTGTTTGGAGTTCAGACCCGAAAGGTGGCTGAAAGACGGGATATTTTTCCCGGAAAATCCTTTTAAATATCCGGTTTTTCAAGCAGGGCAAAGGGTGTGTTTGGGAAAAGAGATGGCTATGGTGGAGCTCAAAAGCGTGGCTCTCTCATTGCTTCGACGATTCCACGTGGAATTGGTGGCACCCAGTCACACCCCAAAGTTCTCTCCTGGCCTCACAGCCACATTCAGCTCCGGCCTCCCCGTACTGGTACGTGAAATTGATCATAAGGATCATAATTTATAATTTTATATAATTGATGAATATGTACATACATGGTGTGCTATAGCTAGCTAGCTTTTTATAATTAGATGAGAGAAAGAAATTGTTTGTTTAAATTTGAAGCATGAGGGCACTGCAAATGGATGTATATATATGATTGATATTTGAACTTTATTATTGTGAGTGTGGAATGTGATCAATTGAACGATAAGAGAGGGGAATATCAATGTTTTTGGTGCACCAGCGTGGTGGGGTGCATTTGGTGATTGATCATGAGGGGGAAAGTGAGTGGGGGAGTGAAGTAATTAATGTGGCCTACTTGCAGGACCCTTGAAACAGACTCAGAATGTCTTCTTGTCGGTGGATACTCTCATATATTCTAATAATGGAGTACAAATTAACGTTGTTGGAGCTCTCTGTAGCTGTTGTTTTTTCACTGTGCATGTGCGTATAATTAACCGTCCTTCCTGGATTCAATAGCTTAATTAGTGCGCCACAAAAGGCTGCATTTGCACTTGCACAACTTACACATTATGTTTGTACTATTGTTTGTAGCTCTCCCTTAAGAGAGAGAGAGTACATATGATCCATGCATGCTGTATTGTACCAAAGTCCATTTATCATATTTACCTCAGATTTGTTAATTAATACTTGAATTCCATATTGAAATGGTAGATTTTGCGCACAACACCTGGCTCCACTCCTGACAGTGATTAGACATGTGGTCTCTTTGAACATTAGAAACAGACAAAAACCGTAGTTTTGCTCTATGCAACGTAAAACAACTATACATGTCCTGTATAACAGTGATAAAAGTAAGTTCATGTGCAAAACATAGAGGTAACAGATAAAATTGACTCAATTTTATTATTGTACCAGTAATAGTATATGAATGAAATTATGTTATACAATTGTCTTATATATTAATATTAATATTTTGTCATAAGCTGTAGAATGAAAGGAAAATTCTGTTCTTTAGAGTAAATAGTTTTATTCTCAAGTATTGTTAATAACTGGCATGAAAAGATAGTCTAAATAGGACAACGGAAACACTTGCAGAGCGCCTTTACATATAAGAACAAACAATTTAGTTGCCGAGGATCCAAGTTGCAATAAATGGAAAATGTATGCCAAGAACTTCTGCAAATAAGAATATATATAAAATCTATTTGATTTTGTTGTTTGCTATTTTGCTTTTATTAAATTATATCTGATATATTCCGCCAATTTTAAAATTACTCTCAGCTGGCCTCTAATTTGTTATTTAAATTATCATCAAGCTTGTAATTTAAGTGATATGGTAGATTATGAGTCAGGATTCGAACCCCTTGTCACAAAAAAACTGTTATTTAAATTAATTTTGTTGCATATGTATTTTTTCATTAAGCTTTTACTATAATATAAAATGTGAAAAGAGATGACAATAGTATTTAAAATAAGAAGGATATCAAACATAATTAAATGTCAACAAAAATGAGTGTAATTTATTCAATTCTTTATTTATGCTTCGTCAGTTGCTATTTTTTAATTACTCCAAATTATTATTATTATTATTATTATTATTATTATTATTATTATTATTATTATTATTATTATTATTATTATTGTCCATATATACTATATTTTATGTATGTATCGGAGTTGCAATTCTAACTTTATATCACATCAGATTAATTTTTTCAAATCAGATTCCTAGCATTTAACGATTGACAAACTTAAATCTTATGGTATCTGACTCATAAGCTCCAATAAATATGATACTGATTAACCATAATTAAGTTCCCCCGTCCCCCCTCCTAACCAGATAATAATTACCACTTATGACACGAAAAAAAAGGTATGCATTAAATTTTGAATATTCTCAGTAACATGGATGTCGCAAAATTGAAAATATCATGTTGAAATGGTTTGACTTGAAATAATTGGGTTTGGGTATTTATAAGTGCTGAATGGACAAAGTGATGTCAAATTTATACGCGCACAAAAATTATAGTCAGACAAGAGATATTATATTTTATAAATAAGAGATATTACAGTTTAATTACTAAGGTTAATGTGACCAGAAAAATTTCAATAGGATTTTGATTAATTTCTACTCTTAGAAAATTCATAGATCTTAATTAAGTATAAGTCCAAAGTCCAAAGTCCAAACTATATTGTCAGGAAGAATTACCAAAAACTCATAAGCAATTATATTTATTTACTTTTAACCTTTGCTTCTTAATTGCAATATTTTTCTTAAATAAAAAAACAAAATAATATTTTTCTTAAATATAAAAAAGTTATAAAATTTAAACCTATGATTCAGCCCGATCACGATAAGTTGTTACTTCTTAATTTGGAGAACATTGAGATATGAGCTACAGTATCGTAGGCACCACATTATTTGGTTAAAGTCACATTTCTAGTGCCTAAACTATTGACAATGTTAATGGAACGGACACAAAGAAATATATATATATATATATATATATATATATGCAGAGTAGTGTATGTCTTCTGTAATTGGGAGATTAAGAGGAGCTTCAAGGCTCAATTAACGTTGCAAAACTGATTTAATAATTAGGTGATCACTTCTTAATGAACGGTGCTACAGAGGAAACATACGCTGACTTGTACACTTTAATAAGCAGGATTTTTTCATATTCAATAATTCGAAAATATTTATTTTACTCGCGTCACATTGAAAAATTCTTTAGATTCAATTTGATTATAATTTAAAATTAGATAATGGGAATTTTAAAAAATTGTAATAAAACATGTGACAAAAATATGAATGAAAGTACTAATAAATTAGTTAATGTTACATGAGTACTCAAAATAGATTTTTAGCCCTTGCAGGACAAGAGTGCGAATCACTTTTACAGCAAGGTCTAATTGAACATATAAATTTCAACTGGGAGAATTTTATTATTAAAAAACAATGCATGCGTGTAGAATTATGTTAAGACAAGCATATATTTAAAAAAAAGATTTATATAAAGTTTTTTATATCTTTATTATTACATTTTTTATTAAAAATAAAATATGTGCAAAAGGTATTTTAAAAACGACTCATGTAATCATGAATTGTGAAAAATTTACAGTTTTTTAATAAAAAAAAATTAGTTATAATTCTTTATATATTTACTATTAGATTCTTTAATCCTAATGTATAGTTCTTCAATCAGAATTTATAAGTGTATGTTTTTAAAAAATAACTACATATCTTTTACAATTTATTATTATAATGATTATTTTTTAAATAATTTTTTACACATATTTTATCTTTATTGTAGAACTTGATGGAAAAGATAAAAGAAATTGTATAAAAGATTTGTCTATTTTTTTAAATACCATAAAATTATTTTTTTATTAGAGAACCGTACATTTATTATATTTTGATTGAAAAACATGATGACAAGGTATAAAAAAAGTTACAAAAATATTTTCCTTATATTTATAAACTAGCGAAGATTCAAAATAAAATATTATCTTTTTATTCTTTTCCTTTAATCTTTTCTAATATTATAGCTTTTAAATCAAACATATTATGTGTTAATTTCTAATTCTGTTAAAAAAAATGTCATTTTTTTAATATTTAAACTCGTTATATTTATAAAAATTTGTTAAAAATTAGGAAATTGCACAAATTTTATAAAGAAATGACTTTAAATACGGCGGGCTGATATCTACGAGCAAAGCGCCAAAATTTGAAAAGCTCAAACGGCCAATTGGTGGATTAAACAAACCGTGCTATGACAGTGACATTTTTTTTTTTGGGATAAAACATGAAAGATTTTATTTATGATTTAGAAGCTATATATAACAAGGTCAATACATAAGAAACTAGGGGCAAGTCCATGTGCTGCCTTATTACAAGTTCTAAGAATCCACCTAAGAAACAAATTAATGAAATCTTTGGACACATTCTTTATATCGTTTAAAAGAAACTTTACATATGATGGGCCTCCATCATTCTTCCAAAAAAAAGTTCACCTATTTTGCATCGCTTTTCAAGATTACATGATTAATATTTAGAGACTTAGCAAGACAGACACATTCATACATGGCCATAGCTTCAAGACACATAGAATCATGGACATGGTTTATTGTTTTGATCATAACACCCACACATGCACTTCTCTTACCAGTTTCTAATAACACAAGCGACTAATCTGTCTTTCTTCTCTAACACTGTTGCATCCACATTAATTTTATGGTAGGCGCTACAGGCTTTTCCCATTGATGCATATGGGAGCTTTCTTTAATGACATCTTGCCTTTTTGTCATATCCTTCCATTCATTCCTTAAAGAAAGTCTTTTCTCCAAACTCTTGTCCAAGGGTTTTTTATTTAACCTTCGTGCGTTTCTCACACCCCAGATTAAGCAGCAGGTGATTACAAACAAATCTTATTGTCTCTCATTCCAATTCTTGCCTTCTTCTACTAACCACTATAATTAATTATAGATATTTATTTGGGAAAATAATCTAAGAGTGAACATAAATTGTTCCCTTTGGAGACATATTAAATCGTAAATACTTTAGAAACCTCTTATTCAAATTTCCAAAGGGAAACCCCCAAAAAAACTCAAATCTCCGATCTAGGACTCCACTTATAAAGGTTTTGAAAGAAGAACCACTGAAAAAAGTTTTGAAATTTGAATTTCAGCACTACGTAGTACTTACGAGTCTGTGTACATATACATATATATATATATTGGGCCAAAGGACTTACGTATATATGGCATCCCCAACAAATTAAAATTGCATAATTCCAGTCATGTGCTCCTTCTCAAATTCCCACGAGGCCTTTGTTTTTGGTACCACTTGATCTGCACCAGCATTTTAATATATATATATATATATATATATATATATATATATATATGTATATTGGGCCAAAGTACTTACGTATATATGGCATCCCCAACAAATTAAAATTGTATAATTCCAGTCATGTGCTCCTTTTCAAAGTCCCACGAGGCCTTTGTTTTTCGTACCAAGTGATCTGCACCAGCATTTATATATATATATATATATACACACACACACATATGCCTTGCGATATATAATCAAATCAGGTTTCATTCCCATGTGCTTCCATGTCTTATGCGTTCATTGCCCTGACCTACTCTTCCAATAAAATATAAGGATATTGTTCTTGCAAAATCCTGCACTCTTGTCCATTTTCGTTGTTTTATTTTTTTAATCAAAATGGGCAGATTGTTTTACAATTACAATATAAAACGTCCCGACACATTTGTTTCTGTGACCATTGTCTTTCCTATTTCTCCATTTTTTAGAAATAATGATTCTATCTAAAATCATTTTTAATTAATTATATACTTTAAAAAAATCAAGCAAGTAAACTTTTTTCAAAAGGATTCCAAGTTAAATAAAAATTTATATAATGAAAAACACAGAAACCATTTCTTATGTTGTCTATGCATCTTTTTATAAATTGAATTTGTATTTTCACACTTTTAGGGTTTTGTAAAAGTTTGATAAATTACTTAACATTAATTGGTCACTATAATAGCAACTATTTAAATCTCTTGGATAAAAAATGTTTAATTTTTTTAAAAAATTATCCTTTTATAAAAAATTTAAAAGAAATTAATTTTTTATTTTAATGGGTGAGAATGTACTGTTAGTACGTATAAAGCAAAAATATTGGATAAATTTTTGGGGAAAGAGTTAAATGAGTAATATTTTGGTCTTATATGGTAAGTTATTTTAATCTGCTATATAGCTCAATAAATAATAAATGAGTACAGAAATATTTTGCCAAAAACGAAAGAGTACAGAAATATATTTGTCAGCTAATGTTTTGTACTCACTCGCACACAAAAGCAGACGACTTTTCTTGTTAATGGTAACGAGGCTTGATTGAACAAGTGCTGCCATTATATTAGTTGAGCATATCTATTTTGCAGATGAGGGAGATTTGAATTGGAATAGGGCCACTATATGTGATGATTGTGACAGGGATAATAGAAAATTCGCTCCTTTTTTCTTTCCCATAAACGTGACAATTAGATTGGAACAGGACAAATATGCGGTGACGTGTGGTCCGACCATGAATAGATTTTCTAGATCATCGGCATCCATAAACAGGGTTCCTTCCACAGAGGATCCTATTTTGAAAATTAAAGTTATCGATTATAAATGTTGATGCTTTTAATTTTTATCAATTTTTTATTTAAGCTTCGATTTCTCTCTTTTTAATAAACTTTAATTCTAAATTATCATTCTTCACAATGGACGGTACTTCATATGATAATCAGATGTCCATATTTTGTAAGGAATAGGAGCAAATTTGAATGTGACACTTGGCTCGCATAATAAATCATTATTTATTATGTAAATTAATTAGGATTTATCATTTTTTTTGGTTTTTTTTCAATACTCTTCATTTTGGCTATATTTAACAAAAATAGTTGATAAATTAGGAAAAAGCTTAAAAGTTACTTTTTAGTTGAAAATTAAAATTTATTAAACTAGTTTATTGAATTAGAAGTATTTGTTAAAAGTAGTTGTTGAAATAATTGATAAATATAAAATAACATAAAATAACATATATTTTATAATCTCAAAATAATACAAATAAACATATTATTTTTTATTTTTTAATTAAATTAATTTAAATTATTATATATATAATTAATTGAATATATATATATATATATTTATATATATATTATTATATATATAAAAGAAGACGGACCCCACAGAGAAACAAAATGAACATGTATATGAAACAAATGGTATAATAATAGAATTTTTATAAAATAATAAGGGTAAAAAAGGAAAAAAAATATAAAAGCAATAAGTTATTGAAAATAACATTTCAGAATAAACTATAAATTATTGAAATAAGTTAGTTTACCAAACATTTCTAATAAATTTATAAACTAGTCAAATAAACTATAAGCTAGCTTTTTTATATTGCCAAACACAGCCTAAAAGTAATTTTATATAAGACATTGTTAGACACTAAATATAAATGCTTATCTAAGCCCAGATTCAATCTTAGTTTCTCATTATGTGAGAAATTAGTCATTTCTACTAAATTTATTTTTTGTTGTAAAATTCTAAAGTAAAAGAATATTATTGAATGATGTATCAATATATGCTATATTGATATATATACAGAGGAGGAGTAATAACAAATTAACTGAATAACTAATCTAATTATATCAGCTAATATCCTCCCTAAAAAGGAACTAAGTCTTCTAGGAAATTTTATGAATATCCCTGTGATCCTCCCTTAAACCCAAATCATCAATACTGGTGACTTTGAGTTTGCTTCGCAACCTTTGAAACTGAGGTCCCAAAAGCGGCTTAGTGAGTCTATCTGTGTAATACCCATGAAAAATAAAATATAAATATTTGTTTACAAACTACTGTTACTATTTCAGTATACGGTACTATTCACCCGTATAATACTATTTATGTATATGGTACTGTTCATTTATACAATCGAAATGTCAAGTACTAGATGTGGTTTGGTCATAAGAGAAAACTAGAAAGAAGTTCGTGGGAGAAAATGACGTTTTATGTGTAAAAATACCCTCAGGGACTAAAGTGAAAGGACTGAATTGAAAAGAAACTTAAAGGTTTAAGGTGAAATGATAGTTTTTCCCTTAAGTTTTTTAATAGTAAGCCGCCTGCGACTTTTCCGAAATTTGCACATTAACTGTAAATGATTAACGTGGATTATTTTATTAGAAATGTCATTTTCATGAATAGTAAATTGAATATTTTATTAGTGCATAGTGATAAATAGTACAGTTGACTTTTCTTATAAATAGGCTCTTCCATTTCACTTCTAAACTCACACCTTCAACTTCTCTTCTTCTCTCCTTAAGTTTCTCTTACTCAAATGCTAGGCCTCTGAGATTTTGGGCCTTTCCTTTTCAGCTTAGGTAAGGATACTATGCCCTTTCTATGTCTTTCAAATTTAGAAGTTATTTTCTTAAGTATGCTCTGTGGTTGCGGCTTTGGCTGATCTTCCACATCAAAAAAACTGTCCTTAGCTGTTTATATGTTATTTTGATTCTCTGATTACTGAAATAGAATGTAAACTGTGAAGAATACATGTCTAGGAAAGTTCTGGCTAAGGAAAGACCTGGTTTTTAAGTGTGTCCAGTGTGACCCTCCACTCTTTCCTGGGAACTTACCTGGTGTACTCTTTTACAGATTGTATTCTTTATTTCTGGTATGAATAGTACCCGTATATATGAATAGTGACCGTACGTATAAATAGTATCCGTACATAAAAATAGTATCCGTATGTATAAATAGTAATTGTATGTATGAATATTATCCATATGTATGAATAATATTTGTATATATGAATAGTGACTATACATATGAATAGTACCGTATGTATGAACAGTATCTGTATGAAAACAATCCTAACTTGTTTTCTCTAATCTTTCATGAAAATCTCTGTAGCGGTATACTGAAATTTATCTGTGTACTCTTGTCCGTAACGACTTAGAGAAGTGACACTCGTATGGAATCGAGGTGAGAGATCCTACCTTACCTTGTTTGCTTATTTAATGTATATATTAAAAGTATACTCTATATATATATGTGACATGAAATTCATGCATTCATGTTATACATTGAAATGTGTAAATATGATTCTGTTGTGAACTTTTCCTGAAATGAGATGCATATGGTTGCCTATGATTGTGTAATGTGGTTGTGTTTGATCTTGATAGAAACGGAAATAAAGTTTATGGGATCCCATAGGATGAAATAAGGGTGGAATGAAATCACTATAGCCACGTGATATTGAATATGATATTAGTCCTTTTAAGGACGGGGTGAAATAAGGTTAGACTACAGATTTGTCCCTTTGAGGACAGGGGTGAAATAAGGGAGGATACGGCAGGGGCCGTGGGGCAACGGCCACTTATTGTGGACGGGACCCGAAAAATGTCTGGGAACTTGATTTAGAATTGTATGAATTGTTTGAATTGTTTGAAATGTGATTTGGTTTGATCTTAAATATGTTGTTAATAATTGCGAGGTCGATTTGCTCACTGAGTTTAAAAGCTCACATTGTTTGTACAACCTTTTTGTTCAGATCAGGTTGCCAGTGAAGAATATCCGCTAGAAGAGTAAATCACTTTGGACCCTCCCGCTATCGGGTAGGCCCCTCTATTGTTGTAGATTATGTTGCTCTGTAATCATCTAGGACATCTAGATCAGGGGTTTGGCATTTGGTTTGTATGTCAGCATAATAATATATTTTAGAATCTATTATTATGTGCAAATCATCTCTATGAATTTCAAATAAGAAAATTTGATATATTTTCTTCAGGAATGGTTATTTTGATAATGACTAAACTCATGGGTAGAATTTATCGAAAGGCTTACAGTGATGGGATATTCATCATTGTGCCGGTCATGTGCCCAGAAAACGGGTCGTGACAAAGTTGGTATCAGAGGAATGGTTGTTAGGTCTCCTAGTGATTACAGAGCAAGGTAACCTTAGTAGGACCTCCTCTATCGTTGTGAACCCGGGCACAACTATAGAGAGACGACTCTACTGAAGGTCCTGTAGGATGTTTCCATTTCCTCTCCTTCCGAGACTTATCTCTTCTTAGGAATTATGTTCTCAGTTTTAGTTTTAGACAGATGTGGCTACACTTTTGAACTTAGTAAAGGAAAGGTTATTACTTGTTTTGATTCCGTTGCTGTCGGATCAAATTTTTATATGGTGGATTTTATAAGCTGAATTCATAATTGATTTTGTGTAGCTATATTATTTTAAGGTACCAGCCAATAAAAGAAACCACTTGCATTAAAAAAAAACTGAAGGATTACATTCCAAAAAAAAAAAGAGAAGTCTACTCATGCATGAGTAATCTAAAGGCGAGGTGGTCTTGGATTAGGAGGGTTGTATTGTATCATCACCCCTCGACCATTCCTTGGAGCAAGAGACATAGCAATGTCGCGAAGGGTAGTATAAATTCCATTCATACAATCAACACTTCTCTGTTGTTGATTGCAGAAGCACTGGGTGGACCAATAGAAAAACCTATCTATTCTCGAAGTCATTGCCGTGTTATTGCGTTTGGTTAACTTCTCCAGATCTTCTATCATCTTCTTGAGATTTTTCACCTCCTGCTCTAAACAGGCGATTTTGTCCTCAGAGCTATGGCCTGTGCTAATCTCCTCAGCTTCCTCATTTTTCTTCATCTTCTTCTCCTTTTGATTCTCTTGAGGTTCCTCGAGAGGTCTTTTGCCCTTGTCCCTGCATAAACTTAAGTTTAAGTCAAGTTCTTCTTCCTTAGCCTCTACTGTGAGATCAATGTACTTCCTTGAGGACATGATTTGGAAAAATTTAGAAATTTTCGTAAGAGTATGAGGCGAGAGGAATACTGGGGGATTGTAGGCTCAGAGATTATTACTCTTTGTGGTGTGGTAACTGAGAACGCTGGGAAGGTTTTTATAGAGAAAAATTTGGACTAAGAGACAAAGAAGATATCTCTTCACCGCACCCCTACACGATCAACCTATGGATTTCTGCAAGCTGGAAGCCAGAAGTTTAGGGTAGGCATGCACACTGATAGCGCGTTGCATTAATGCCAAAACCATGAAAATCAATATTCGGTGGATTTGCGGCCGATTTTACTTGGTTTTCCCATTTCTCCCGTTGGCAT
The DNA here is from genome assembly GCA_037074585.1 of Biancaea sappan. NCBI lineage: Eukaryota > Viridiplantae > Streptophyta > Magnoliopsida > Fabales > Fabaceae > Biancaea > Biancaea sappan. The sequence continues at coordinate 29,129,084 of CM073492.1, read as the reverse complement.
TTTCCGAAATTCAAAGAAGTTGACGATGTAGCCATTAAAGATTGCCTTGGATGCTTTTATGATGAACTGAAATGCATTTCTCTATTTTATTGTGTTGTTCTTGAGAGTCTTCAGTTGAGTATAATATACATAACTGATTGAATCATGTTGTAATTACATGTATGTATATTATTCATGCATAATGAGTGAAGGCTACGATCAAGGAGAATATGTGATGATCCTACATATACTCATAGAGATGTTTAATCAAAATGACTTGGATAGAATAAAATGTGTAGATGATGATATATCTTCATGGTTACACATACTTACATATAATGCTCTCGTGGGCAAATGAAAGGCGGTGATTTCCTTACATCATGATAATGCTTAATGCATGCGACCGTAAGCAGTTAACTTTGTTTTAAAATATATATATTGATATACATATATTATGTGTAAATCCAGAATAAAGACACCAATTAGAATCTAAGATACGGCCAATATGAGGCTACCTAATCATAGAGGGACATCTTGATATGGGATTACAGGATAAAACAAGTTTAGAGGGAGAAAATCTCAGACTGAAGGGCGTAGTCAGTCAAAATTTTGAGAAAGGTCAAGATTAGCTGAAATTTTTTTTTTCAGGAAATCTTTGACTTATGTTAATTGCATTAAATTATATTTACTATTTACTTGCATGTCCGACATTAATTGCTGGCATTGCGACGTATGTGATCTGTAAACCTTATAGCGAGAGGCGTGTAGGTTATGATGGCTTTAGCTCCAGGGGCTTCGGGTTGTCTATAAATCTTGTACGCCCGTTACCCCACTCATCACACCAAGCGAACTTCTTTCATTACATACCTATTTCTCAATTTTCATTCCTTTCTTATTCGAAGTTATTTCTGAGATTCCTAGAGCAATGGCCGATAATAAGTCTTTCAACTTGAATTTTGAGACTGGCAACGTGAATTTTGAGACTGGCAACGTAGAGCTTGATTTAAATCTAAGTCTTGGAGACAACAAAGGGAAGAGACCTGTAGACAGGTCACCAGAACTAAAGAAGAGAAAGAGGGATGTAATAGAGTTGGAGGAGGACAGCACTGCAACATCCTCAGAAAATAAGCTTGCGTTCCTAGAGCGTAAGATCGAAAATCTGGAGCGTAAGATAGAGAGCCTGGAATACAAGACAGAGGACCAGAAGCGACTAATAAATCGTCTCTTTGAAAACCAAGAGAAACTGATAAATCGTCGTTTCGGGGAACTGGCCAATCGAGTTGATAGACATTCAATGTTTGCAACTCAAAATTTTCGTGACCAACAAGCAAGGTGTATTGACTGTATGAACGGAGTAACTTCTGCTCTTCGCCAAATTTCTCAGGCGCTTCCTCCAGAAACCCTTTCTAGGCTACAACGATTAGCTTCCTCCTTAAGGTCTGAAGCACCTTCCTCTTCTAGACCCGGAGCACCTTTTACATTTCAAAAGCCTCCTCGTCCTTAATTTATTCTTTCTTTTGTTTGTATCTAAAGCTATATTTGGTCTAAGCTTCATGTATTAAAATTATCTATGTACTAGAAATAAAATTTAAGTTAGTATTTAGATCTTCTTTGTTGAAGTGATTCCTTTTACTGAAAGAACTTGAGGAATGAGAAGATGTTGGACTTATATTTCGTACTTGATTATGGAAACTCTAAAGCAGAGTATGGTAATATCTTTTTGACTGAGCAGAGTTATTAAAATGATATTTCATTACACTTCTGAAATATGGAGGAATGCTAAATAAGTATTTTATGAACCTATAAGAACTATGAGTTTGCCCTAATCATTGAAGGGATACGACTCTATATGAGTCATTGAGGTGAGAGGAATTTCTATATATATTTATTTTATAATTATGCATGAGGAGTATGTTATTTACTTAACACATTTTCTGGGATTGTTCTTCCTAGAGATTTATGTAATAATTTTACGTGATTTTTCTTTTTATATGACGCATTCAGCTGAGAGTATCGCCTTAAGGTAGAAGGATCACCTTCGGGCAAGAATATTGCCTATGGCCAAAATGATGTCTTCAGGTGAGGTGCTTGTATTCGTAAAAGTTATAAGTTATGTGTGTGATAACTTGTGTCCTGATATTCAGTATAAACTAGAAAGACCACGTGTCACTTTTGAGAAGACGCCTATTTGAGGTTTTACATAGAGACAGAGTTCGTCTCTGATCAGATGGTTTAAGTTTGGTAAAGGTTATGAGGATGAGACACTTTATGGTACAAAAGGTTGTGGAGAAGATCAAACTGATGAGGAAGAGATTGTTTGCTATTTAGAAAAGGCAAAAATTCCTATGAAAATTATTAATAATGCGGTCTAGAGTTCATAGTCGATGCTATAGTGTTCTTGTAAATCTTACCAAGGATGTGAAGAGGTTTGGAAAGAAAGAGATACAAAGGATGAGATATAGACGAAGTAATCACACTTATTTCAGTCTTAAGATGAGTTTTGAATTCGGGGGACCGAATTCTCTTAAGGGGGTGATAATGTAATACCCATGAAAAATAAAATATAAATATTTGTTTACAAACTACTGTTACTATTTCAGTATACGGTACTATTCACCCGTATAATACTATTTATGTATATGGTACTGTTCATTTATACAATCGAAATGTCAAGTACTAGATGTGGTTTGGTCATAAGAGAAAACTAGAAAGAAGTTCGTGGGAGAAAATGACGTTTTATGTGTAAAAATACCCTCAGGGACTAAAGTGAAAGGACTGAATTGAAAAGAAACTTAAAGGTTTAAGGTGAAATGATAGTTTTTCCCTTAAGTTTTTTAATAGTAAGCCGCCTGCGACTTTTCCGAAATTTGCACAGTAACCGTAAATGATTAACGTGGATTATTTTATTAGAAATGTCATTTTCATGAATAGTAAATTGAATATTTTATTAGTGCATAGTGATAAATAGTACCGTTGACTTTTCTTATAAATAGGCTCTTCCATTTCACTTCTAAACTCACACCTTCAACTTCTCTTCTTCTCTCCTTAAGTTTCTCTTACTCAAATGCTAGGCCTCTGAGATTTTGGGCCTTTCCTTTTCAGCTTAGGTAAGGATACTATGCCCTTTCTATGTCTTTCAAATTTAGAAGTTATTTTCTTAAGTATGCTCTGTGGTTGCGGCTTTGGCTGATCTTCCACATCAAAAAAACTGTCCTTAGCTGTTTATATGTTATTTTGATTCTCTGATTACTGAAATAGAATGTAAACTGTGAAGAATACATGTCTAGGAAAGTTCTGGCTAAGGAAAGACCTGGTTTTTAAGTGTGTCCAGTGTGACCCTCCACTCTTTCCTGGGAACTTACCTGGTGTACTCTTTTACAGATTGTATTCTTTATTTCTGGTATGAATAGTACCCGTATATATGAATAGTGACCGTACATATGAATAGTATCTGTACGTAAAAATAGTATCCGTATGTATGAATAGTGACTGTATGTACGAATATTATCCATATGTATGAATAATATTTGTATATATGAATAGTGACTGTACATATGAATAGTACCGTATGTATGAACAGTATCTGTATGAAAACAATCCTAACTTGTTTTCTCTAATCTTTCATGAAAATCTCTGTAGCGGTATACTGAAATTTATCTGTGTACTCTTGTCCGTAACGACTTAGAGAAGTGACACTCGTATGGAATCGAGGTGAGAGATCCTACCTTACCTTGTTTGCTTATTTAATGTATATATTAAAAGTATACTCTATATATATATGTGACATGAAATTCATGCATTCATGTTATACATTGAAATGTGTAAATATGATTCTGTTGTGAACTTTTCCTGAAATGAGATGCATATGGTTGCCTATGATTGTGTAATGTGGTTGTGTTTGATCTTGATAGAAACGGAAATAAAGTTTATGGGATCCCATAGGATGAAATAAGGGTGGAATGAAATCACTATAGCCACGTGATATTGAATATGATATTAGTCCTTTTAAGGACGGGGTGAAATAATGTTAGACTACAGATTTGTCCCTTTGAGGACAGGGGTGAAATAAGGGAGGATACGGCAGGGGCCGTGGGGCAACGGCCACTTATTGTGGACGGGACCCGAAAAATGTCTGGGAACTTGATTTAGAATTGTATGAATTGTTTGAATTGTTTGAAATGTGATTTGGTTTGATCTTAAATATGTTGTTAATAATTGCGAGGTCGATTTGCTCACTAAGTTTAAAAGCTCACATTGTTTGTACAACCTTTTTGTTCAGATCAGGTTGCCAGTGAAGAATATCCGCTAGAAGAGTAAATCACTTTGGACCCTCCCGCTATCGGGTAGGCCCCTCTATTGTTGTAGATTATGTTGCTCTGTAATCATCTAGGACATCTAGATCAGGGGTTTGGCATTTGGTTTGTATGTCAGCATAATAATATATTTTAGAATCTATTATTATGTGCAAATCATCTCTATGAATTTCAAATAAGAAAATTTGATATATTTTCTTCAGGAATGGTTATTTTGATAATGACTAAACTCATGGGTAGAATTTATCGAAAGGCTTACAGTGATGGGATATTCATCATTGTGCCGGTCATGTGCCCAGAAAACGGGTCGTGACAATCTGCTAGCTGATGCTCAGACCAATGTGTTGAACATAGATTTCTTTTCGCTAAACTTTTCCTTGACAAAAAAAAAAACAAGTCTAATTCCAGGTGTTTTGTTCTGGCATGAAAAACCGAATTAGCTATCATGTGGACAGTGCTGAGATTATCATAGTGAACCACAGGTTGTTTAGGAATAGAGACACGCAACTCACGTAGAAGGGACTAAATCCATAGTATCTCAGCTACAGTGTTTGCTAAAGACCTGTACTCTACTTCGGTGATGGATCGGGCAATCGTAGTTTGTTTCTTTGAGCCCTAGGAGATCTAGTTTGGACCAAGGAAGATACAATGGCCTGAGATAGATTTTGTAATACCCATGAAAAATAAAATATAAATGCGTGTTTTCAAACTACTGTTACTATTTCAGTATACAGTACTATTTACCCGTATAATACTATTTACGTATATGGTACTGTTCATTTATACAATCAAAATGTCAAATACTAGATGTGGTTTGGTCATAAGAGAAAATTAGAAAGAAGTTTGTAGGAGAAAATGACGTTTTATGTGTAAAAATACCCTCATGGACTAATTGAAAGGACTGAATTGAAAAGAAACTTAAAGGTTTAAGGTGAAAGGATAGTTTTCCCTTTAAGTTTTCAATAGTAATAACAGAAAAAATTTTCATCGTACGCGTAAGGTGCACAGTAACTGCATTATTAGAAATGTCATTTTTATGAATAGTAAATTGAATATTTTATTAGCGCATAGTATCAAATATTACCCTTGACTTTTGCTATAAATAGGCCCTTCCATTTCACTTCTAAACTCACACCTTCAACTTCTCTTTTTCTCTCCTTAAGTTTCTCTTGCTCCGACGCTAGGCCTCTGAAATTTTGAGCCTTTCCTTTTTGCTTAGGTAAGGATACTATGCCCTTTCTATGTCTTTCAAATTCTAGAAGTTATTTTCTTAAGTATGCTCTGTGGTTGCAGCTTTGGCTGATCTTCCACATCAGAAAAACTGTCGTTAGCTGTTTATATGTTATTTTAATTCTCTGATTACCGAAATAGAATGTAAACTGTGAAGAATACATGTCTAGAAAAGTTCTGGCTAAGGAAAGACCTGGTTTTTAAGTGTGTCCAATGTGACCCTCTACTCTTTCCTGGGAACTTACCTGGTGTACTCTTTTACAGATTATATTCTCTATTTCTAGTATGAATAGTACCCCTATGTATGAATAGTAACCGTATGAATAGTAACCATACGTATGAACAGTATCTGTATGAAAACAATCTTAACGTATTTTCTCTAATCTTTCATGAAAATCTTTGTAGCAGAACACTGAAATTCACTTGTGTACTCTTGTCCGTAACGACTTAAAGAAGTGATACTCGTACGGAATCCAGGTGAGTGGAACGACCCCGTTTTAATAGAGTTTTAGCATTACTGGTGATAAAAAGTATGTCGTAGGACACTCCCAAGATTCATAGGGGGAAATTGGATTCAGAATGATGAATATAATGAGATAATTAATCCAGAAGTATGGATAAGACGAAGCAAGTATCTCATGAAGATGTGAAATTTGAATCATATAATTATATACTATACCTGTTATATTGTGCTTCTGATTATGATATGAAATACTGTACTATTGATTGTGATTGAGTGGTATAGTACCCCCTCTCATGGCAAGGCAGAAAACCCGGTTTAAAGGGTGTCTTGACCAATAAGTGTGGAGACAACGATTCCCTCAGTAGGGATATAGCCCAGATTGGTGATAAATCCGTGAGGCGCCCTAACTAAGAGGATGAGGTTGTGCGTCATGGCGGAAATATACAGAATTGGTGAGCCGGCCTGTGTGCACTCTCCGGGATATATTGCCATTGATGAGTACTAGTAACGTTTGTTGAATTAGATGAATTTTTGTCTTCTTGTATGTAATTTCTAACTATGTCTATTGGTTGAGCTTGAGCCTTTGGATATGCTTGCATGACTGGTGATGTATTTGAATTTTATTAACGTAAGGCCGATTTGCTCACTGAGTTTAAAAGCTTACACTCTTTGTACAAACTTTTTGTTCAGATCAGGTTGCCGCTGAAGAACATGCACTAGAGGAGTAGATCACGTTGGACCTTCCCGCTGTCGGGTAGGCTCTTCTTTTGTTATACAGTATGTTGCTCTGTAACCGTCTAGGACATCTAGGTCAGGGGATTGGTATTTGGCTTGTATTTCAGTATGATAATGTATTTTGTACTGAGGATCTATTATTTTTAATTAAGAAAATCTGATGTATTTTCTTTGTATTTATTAAGGAATGGTATTTTGAGAATATAGAGATAATGACTAATAATTTTACTTGTGAGTAGAATTTATCGAAAGGCTTACAGTGATGGGATATTCATCATTGTGCCGGTCATGTACCTAGAAAATGAATCGTGACAAAGTTGGTATCAGAGGATAGGTTGTTAGGTCTCCTAGTGATTACAGAGCAAGGTATCTTTAGTGGGCCTTCCCTTATTGTCGTGACTGCAGCACGACCATAGGATGAAGATCCACCAAAAGCCCTGTAGAATTTAAAATCCCTTCGTGTCTTTCCTTGAAGCATAATAGTGATGATATATATTATTTTTAATTGTAGAATAAGTTTAGATGACACCAAGAAAATCAAACGCTTTTGGAATCCGCACAAGATCTGGCAGGGCCCTGGTCCCTCCAGTTGCTCAGTCAGCAGATGCAAGGCTAGAGATGCCTAATCGTGCAGAAGGTAACCATGAACAAGACAGAGAGATATCCACTGAAAATCCTGAAAGAAGTGGTGGAGTACCATCACAAATTGACGCGACTGTAGTAATGGAAGCATTAGCTGCAATGCAGAACGAGGTGAATGGACTAAAGGAACTTCTGATGGGATAGTCATCTGAAGATGGCTCACAGGCATCAGTACATGCTGCAAAAGTACAAGAGACAGACCAGATGCCACCTCCACCCCCTCCTCAGGATTGGGTAGGGACAGAGGTCAAGATCTCAGAATTTATGAAGCTGAATCTGCCAACCTTTGCAGGAGATGTTAATGAAGACCCACAACGTTTTCTAGATGACTGTGAGAAAATCCTTGACACTCTAGAATGCCCTGAACCTCAAAAAGTAACCCTTGTTACCTTTCAATTAAGAGGTAAGGCAGACTGCTAGTGGCGAACGTAGAAAAAGGGCATAACCAGAAATGCCCCACCCCTTAAATGGAATGACTTTAAAAGAATTTTTCGAGAACAATTTATTCCGGAGAGTATACGAGAAGCAAAGATGAATGAGTTTGAGGCACTCCGGCAAGGATCACGAACCGTCGATAAATACGACAATCTGTTTGTAGAGTTGTCTGAATATGCTACTCACATGGTCCTAACTGAGAAAGAAAAAATCTGACGGTTTATTAAAGGCCTTCGAGAGTCTTTATTTGACAGGGTGGGATCGAAGATACGAGATTTTTCATTTTACACAGAAGCCGTCGACATCACCCGTATGATGGAAGAAAGAGATATGCATAAAGAAAAATGGAATAACAAAAGAAAGAGGAAACAAGATGAGAAATCACGATACCACGGAGAGAGTTCTGGACATGCAGCCTCTACCGCTAGTACACCACAGCGTCAACAAAGTGGTACAGGGGGTCAACAAAGGCCCTGGTGCTCTAAATGTGAAAGAAATCACTTCGGAGCTTGTTTTGTCAACAACAACACTAGGGTCTGTTACCAATGTGGTCAACAGGGCCACGTCAAAAGAGATTTCCCCCAACTCTACACGAGATCTGGCCAAGGGTCAGTACGCCCTAATCAATCAGAGGCCATTGTTGCCAACAGAGCCCCTGTAACTGTAGGAGGCAATGGAATTGGAAGAGGTTCTGGCAGAGGACAAGGTGGTCGAGGTCAGGCTTCAACAGGCTAAGGGAACACTCGAGTATTCGCTTTAACCCGTCAAGATGCTTAGGCGTCTAATACGGTGGTAGCAGGTACTCTTTTGATTGAATCAAATTTTGCACATGTTTTGTTTGACTCTGGCTCTACGCATTCCTATGTGTCACCATTCTTTGCTAAGAACTTTAAGCAAAAAGTTGTTAGATTAGAATGTCCGTTTTTAGTAACTACACCTACTAGAGGCACCCTACTAATAGAACGAGGCTATCGAGCTTGCAAGGTAAGAGTCGGAGAAATAAATACAACAGTAGACCTAATGCTGTTAGATATGACAGACTTTGATGTCATCTTAGGCATGGATTGGCTGGCATCTTGTCATGCCACCCTGGATTGCTATAATAAGATAGTTAAGTTCAATATTCCGGGGGAGCCTTCCTTCGTATTTCATGGTGAACGGAGTGAAATTTCTAGAAATCTTATATCTTTAATGTGTGCCCAAAATTTATTGCGAAAGGGCTGTCAAGGATACTTGACATTTGTTAAAGATATTAAGAAAGAAGAACTAAAAGTAGAGGACGTTCCAGTAGTCCAGGAGTTTGTAGACGTCTTCCCAGATGATCTACTAGGTATACCCCCAGATCGAGAGATTGAGTTCCAGATAGAGTTAGCACTAGATACTCGCCCAATCTCCAAACCCCCTTATAGAATGGTACCAACAGAATTAAAAGAGTTAAAGACTCAGTTACAGGACTTGCTAGACAAAGGTTTTATAAGGCCAAATTATTCACCTTGGGGAGCTCCTGTTCTGTTCGTGAAAAAGAAGGACGGATCGATGAGACTATGCATAGATTACAGGCAACTGAATAAGGTAACTATCAAAAATAAATACCCGTTGCCTCGCATCGACGACCTTTTCGATCAACTTCAAGGAGCCAAGTGTTTTTCAAAGATTGACTTGAGGTCTGGTTATCACTAACTCAAGATCAAGGAGAAGGATGTGCCTAAAACAGCCTTCCGTACCAGATATGGGCACTACGAGTTCTTGGTGATGTCATTTGGATTAACGAATGCACCAGCTGCTTTCATGGATTTAATGAATAGGATTTTTAAATCCTTTCTAGACAAATTCGTCATTGTCTTCATAGACGACATTCTGGTGTACTCAAAGACTTCAGAAGAGCACGGACAACACCTTCGTATTGTGTTGCAGACATTGAGGGATCATCAATTGTACGCCAAATTCTCTAAATGCGAGTTTTGGATTGATCGCGTGACTTTCTTGGGACATGTGATCTCCAAAGATGACATCCAAGCAGACCCAAGCAAAGTAGAAGCGGTCAAAATGTGGCCTAGACCTACCTCCGTCACGGAGATTCGCAGCTTCTTGGGATTGGCAGGATATTATTGTCGTTTCATCCAAAATTTTTCCCAATTAGCCGCTGCTCTCACACGACTGACTAGGAAAGGAGTAAAGTACCAATGGGATGACGCTTGTGAAGAAAGCTTCCAAGAACTCAAGAAAAGGTTAATCTCCGCACCTGTGTTGGTCTTACCCTCAGGACCAGGAGGTTTTACAGTGTACTGCGATGCATCAAGAGTAGGGTTGGGATGTGTTCTCATGCAGCATGGCCAGGTAGTGGCATATGCATCGACACAGCTTAAGAAACATGAACAAAACTACCCCACCCACGATCTGGAAATGGCAGCAGTAGTTTTTGCTTTAAAAATATGGCGACATTATCTATACGGAGAAACTTGCGAAATCTACACTGACCATAAAAGTCTAAAATATATTTTTGACCAAAAGGACCTAAACTTGAGGCATAGGAGATGGGTAGAATTACTAAAGGACTATGATTGCAATATTCTTTACCACCCAGGCAAAGCGAACGTGGTGGCAGATGCCTTGAGTCGAAAATCTATGGGTAGTTTAGCCCATATAGCAGTAACAAGAAGACCATTGATCCAAGAACTACAAGAGCTGAGAGCAAAAGGTGCTACTCTCGAGGTTACAAGGACAGGATCATTCTTAGCCCATATCAGGGCTAGATCTTTCCTTGTAGACCAGATACAGATATCTCAAATGGAGGATCCTGAGCTTGTCTAAATTATGGAAAAGGTGAAGATTGGTGAAATAAATAGTTTCACACTCGATGACACAGGAGCCTTACGTTTTGAACAACGGTTGTGTGTACCAGATGTTGGAACTCTTAGACGAGACATCATGGAAGAAGGCCATCGTGCTGCATATGCTGTACATCCAGGAGCCACCAAGATGTATCAGGATCTGAAACAGATCTACTGGTGGAAAGGAATGAAACAAGACATAGCAGAATTTGTGTCTCGTTGTTTAACCTGTCAACAGGTTAAGGCTGAGCATCTAAAGCCAGGAGGCTCGTTACAACAATTAGAGATTCCTGAATGGAAATGGGAACGAGTGACGATGGACTTTGTTGTTGGTCTACCTCGCTCCACAGGAGGTTATGACTCAGTTTGGGTCATTGTTGACATACTAACCAAATCAGCACATTTCATTCCAGTCAAAACCACTTATGGTGTAGTAACGTTGGCACAATTGTATATTAAAGAAATAGTGAAGCTGCATGGAGTACCTATATGTATCATTTCTGATAGAGGTTCTCAATTTACCTCTCGTTTCTGGAGAAGTTTTCAAGAGGCATTAGGTACTCGAGTGGAGCTTAGTACTGCTTTTCACCCACAGACAGACGGACAGTCAAAGCGGACGATTCAGACGCTAGAGGATATGTTACGAGCTTGTATCCTAGATTTCAGTGGAAGCTGGGAAAAACATTTGTATCTTGTAGAGTTCGCATATAACAACAGCTATCAGGCCACTATTGGGATGGCACCCTATGAGGCCTTGTATGGGAGACGTTGCAGATCTCCGATCAGTTGGTTCGAGATAGGTGAAGCGAAAGCATTAGGACCTGACTTGGCCCAAGATGTCCTAACCAAGGTAAAGACAATACAAGATAGGATGCGAGCAGCTCAAAGTAGACAAAAGGCATACGCTGATCACAGACGACGCGATTTGGAGTTCTCAGTCGGCGATATGGTATTCCTAAAGGTCTCTCCAATGAAAGGTGTGTTGAGATTTGGAAGGAAAGGAAAGTTGAGTGCTAGGTATATCGGGCCTTATGAGATTCTAGAACGAGTGGGAAAAGTGGCTTATCGGCTTGCCCTACCTATGGAACTGGAAGGGATTCACCCTGTTTTTCACGTATCCATGTTAAGGAAGTACCTTCCTGACCCTTCTCACATACTTCACCCTTCTCACAATGATTCTATCCTAGTAGATGAAAACTTGTCATACGAGGAGATACCGGTGGCTATCCTCGATAGTCAAGTAAAGAAACTCCGATCTAAGGAGATTCCATCCGTCAAGGTTTTGTGGAGGAATCAAACTCACGAAGAAGCCACATGGGAAGCCGAGGCCGACATGCGTTCTAGATATCCGCATATTTTACGACTTGAGGTAATTTAAATTCGGAGGACCAAATTTCTTAAAGGGGGTGATAATGTAATACCCATGAAAAATAAAATATAAATGCGTGTTTTCAAACTACTGTTACTATTTCAGTATACAGTACTATTTACCCGTATAATACTATTTACGTATATGGTACTGTTCATTTATACAATCAAAATGTCAAATACTAGACGTGGTTTGGTCATAAGAGAAAACTAGAAAGAAGTTTGTAGGAGAAAATGAAAACTAGATGTGTAAAAATACCCTCAGGGACTAATTGAAAGGACTGAATTGAAAAGAAACTTAAAGGTTTAAGGTGAAAGGATAGTTTTCCCTTTAAGTTTCCAATAGTAATAACAAAAAAATTTTCCATCGTACGCGTAAGGTGCACAGTAACTGCATTATTAGAAATGTCATTTTTATGAATAGTAAATTAAATATTTTATTAGCGCATAGTATCAAATAGTACCCTTGACTTTTGCTATAAATAGGCCCTTCCATTTCACTTCTAAACTCACACCTTCAACTTCTCTTTTTCTCTCCTTAAGTTTCTCTTGCTCCGACGCTAGGCCTCTGAGATTTTGGGCCTTTCCTTTTTGCTTAGGTAAGGATACTATGCCCTTTCTATGTCTTTCAAATTCTAGAAGTTATTTTCTTAAGTATGCTCTGTGGTTGCGGCTTTGGCCGATCTTCCACATCAGAAAAAACTGTCGTTAGCTGTTTATATGTTATTTTAATTCTCTGATTACCGAAATATAATGTAAACTGTGAAGAATACATGTCTAAGAAAGTTCTGGCTAAGGAAAAACCTGGTTTTTAAGTGTGTCCAGTGTGACCCTCCACCATTTCCTGGGAACTTACCTGGTGTACTCTTTTACAGATTATATTCTCTATTTCTGGTATGAATAGTACCTGTACGTATGAATAGTAATCGTATGAATAGTAACTGTACGTATGAACAGTATCTGTATGAAAACAATCTTAATGTATTTTCTCTAATCTTTCATGAAAATCTCTGTAGCAGAACACTGAAATTCACTTGTGTACTCTTGTCCGTAACGACTTAAAGAAGTGATACTCGTACGGAATCCAGGTGAGTGGAACGACCCCGTTTTAATAGAGTTTTAGCATTACTGGTGATAAAAAGTATGTCATAGGACACTCCCAAGATTCATAGGGGGAAATTGGATTCAGAATGATGAATATAATGAGATAATTAATCCACAAGTATGGATAAGATGAAGCAAGTATCTCATGATGATGTGAAATTTGAATCATATAATTATATACTATACCTGTTATATTGTGCTTCTGATTATGATATAAAATACTGTACTATTGATTGTGATTGAGCGGTATAGTACCCCCTCTCACGGCAAGGCAGAAAACCCGGTTTAAAGGGTGTCTTGACCAATGAGTGTGGAGACAACGATTCCCTCAGTAGGGATATAGCCCGGATTGGTGATAAATCCGTGAGGCACCCTAGCTAAGAGGATGAGGTTGTGCGTCATGGCGAAAATATACAGAATTGGTGAGCCGGCCTGTGTGCGCTCTCCGGGATATATTGCCATTGATGAGTACTAGTAATGTTTGTTGAATTGGATGAATTTTTGTCTTCTTGTATGTAATTTCTAACTATGTCTATTGGTTGAGCTTGAGCCTTTGGATATGCTTGCATGACTGGTGATGTATTTGAATTTTATTAACGCAAGGCCGATTTGCTCACTGAGTTTAAAAGCTCACACTCTCTGTACAAACTTTTTGTTCAGATCAGGTTGCCGCTGAAAAACATCCACTAGAGGAGTAGATCACGTTGGACCTTCCCGCTGTCGGGTAGGCCCTTCTTTTGTTATACAGTATGTTGCTCTGTAACCGTCTAGGACATCTAGGTCAGGGGATTGGTATTTGGCTTGTATTTTAGTATGATAATGTATTTTGTACTGAGGATCTATTATTTTTAATTAAGAAAATCTGATGTATTTTCTTTGTATTTATTAAGGAATGGTATTTTGAGAATATAGAGATAATGACTAATAATTTTACTTGTGAGTAAAATTTATCGAAAGGCTTACAGTGATGGGATATTCATCATTGTGCCGGTCATGTACCTAGAAAATAGGTCGTGACAGATTTCCTATCTTCCAAGCCTGTGCCCCAGTCAGCATCACAACAACAAAAGGCCAACCATGGAAAAAGCTGGTAGTAAGAGAGTACCATATGTAGCAGTGACGCTCAAGTATCTTAGGGTTCTTTTAGCACACCTCCAGTGTTCTTCAAGAGGATGATGCATGAATTGACATACTTTATGTATAGAAAAAGCTAGTTCTGGGTGTGTGATGGTCACGTACTGAAGTGCACCCATGACAGACCTATAGAGCGTCGAATCTTCCATTGGTGGACTGCCATGGCTAAGTAATTTTTGGCCTAGAACCATAGGGAGTTGACTCCTTTGGCTTGATACATTTTGGTTTTAAAAAGAAGATCCTTAATATACTTCGTTTGAGATAGATGTAAAGAGACATCAAGAGTTTTCTCCACTTCAACACCAAGGAAGTAGCTGATTTGACCAAGATCACGTAGAGCGAACTCACTATTAAGATAAGCTATAAGTTTAGAGATTGCTTTAGAGCAGCTACCAATGATAAGTATATTGTCAACATAAACTAAAATGAAGATGGTGTGATGGTCAGTGACACGCATAAACAAAGAGCTATTGCATTTACTTTGAAGAAAACCAAGTCTTCACAAAACTAAAGCGAAATGCTTGAACCAGGCCCTATGAGCCTATTTAAGACTATAGAGTACTCTATTCAACTTACAGACTAGAGATTTATCTGTATGGACAAACCTGAGAGGTTGTTGCATAAAGACTTCCTCTTCTAAAGCACCATTAAGGGATGCATTTTAGACATCCAACTGGTGAAAAGGCCAGTGATAAGTAAGAGCCAGTGTTAACACAACATGGATGGAGGTTGGCTTCACGACCAAATTGAAAGTTTCATTGAAGTCGAATCCCTCTTGTTGATTAAAGCTTTTGGCAACGAGCCTGGCTTTGTATCTTTGAACCATATCATTTGCATTTTGCTTGATGCAAAACACCCATTTACAGCCGATGGCTCTTCTATTCGAAGGCAGAAGCACAAGGGTCCAAGTGTCATTCTTTTGCAAAGCGTGGAATTCCTCAATCATTGCTTGCTTCCAATTGGAATCAGCAAGAGCTTCTGTGACAGACTAAGGTCAAATTGAGCAAGAAAAATTTTGGGTTTATGAATTCCTACCTTTGCTCGAGTAGTCATATTACGAGTTAACTACTGTTGGTTGTATAGATACTGTAGGATTACCATCATTGGGTGCTGTGATGGACTGGTTCTCATGAGTCTGATCCTGGGATGAGTCAATGACAGGAGACATAGATAAAGTAAAAGGTGGTTCTGAAAGATAATTATGATTTGGATTCAGCAGATAACGAGTAGATGATGTGTTGGATGAAGAGCTTTGAGCTGAAATAGCCTCTTGGACAACTAATGGGTGAAAGGGAACTGAACGTGACTGATTGCTCCAGATAGGAGATGCAAATTGATCTTTATTTGCAAATGAACCCCTTATGGACATACCCTGTTGAGGATGAACCAGTGAAGGCATAAAAGGTGGTCTTACAAATATAGAAAAGGAAGTCAAGATGATGAAGAAGACACAGTACCTGAAATATCTGAAACATCTGCAGAGGTTAAGAAAGGAAAACGATTTTCATTAAATATTACATGCCTAGATATATACATCTTATTAGTTGAAATGTCTAAGCATTAGTAGCCCTTATGATTCAAGTTATAGCCCATAAATAAACATTTTGTAGACTTGTAAGACATCTTATGAGCATTATATGGCACCATGAGTGAGAAACACGCACAACCAAACACCCTTAACACACCATAGTCTGAAAAATACCAAAAAGTTTTTGAATAGGGGATAAGCCACCTAAGACATTTGTAGGCATTCTGTTTATCAGAAATATTGTAGTCTCAAAGGCTTCTGACCAGTAAATGAGAGGCAAGGAAGCATTTGCTAGTAGTGTCAGGCCAGTCTCCATAACATGTCTATGTTTTTGTTCTATCACGCCATTTTGTTCATGCGTATGAAGATAGACAACTGTGTGTATAATGCCAAATTGATTGAGAACTTTAGAGAAGGCATGGAACTCACCTCCCCAATCAGACTGTAAGGCCTTGATTTTTGTTTCTAACTATAATTTGACCATAGCCTTAAATTGCAAAAAGATAGATAAAGCTTCATATTTTCTTTTTAGCAAATACATCCATGTGAATCTAGAAAAGGCATGCATCTACAAATGTTATATAATAAGAATGACCATGTGTTGAGTGTATAGGTGTTGGACCCACAAGTCTGTGTAAACTAATTCTAAAGGTTTAGAATAAGCAGAGGTAGAATTTGAAAATGGCAATTTGTGACTTTTCCATAACAGCATGCATTGCAAAAGGAGAATTCTTTATTAGAAGTTTTGAGATTACATGACTGCAAAACATAATTAATAATTTTAGAACTGGGATGGCCTAATCTTTGGTGCCATATATCCATAGTACATAGAGAAATAGAAGCTGAGTTAGATGAAAAAGCTGAAACAGTAGAGATTTTGTTTTTTAAATCTGATCCAGAGGCAAGATGAGCCAAATTCATATTGTCCATTGTGTATAAGCCATCCTTAACCTTCCCTTCCAAAAGTGTTGCCTTGGTAGCCTGAGATTTAACATAACAAGAATCAGGGTGAAACTCAAAAAACACTGAATTGTCTTTACATAATTTAGAAACACTTACAAGATTTTTGGTAATCTTTGGCACATGTAAAAGGTTACGGAGAACAAAGGGTTTTGAATTTGAAAGAGAAGTATTTATGAGAGAATGACCTGCAGAGTTTATGGATAAACTTGCACCATTACCAATATGGACCAAATCTTGACCACTGTAATCAGTTTTGGTCATCAAATTTTGCCCATTTGGTGTAATATGGCTGGAAGCACCTGAATCAATATACTAGTTGGGATCACAGATTGTGTTAGGACTAGCAATCATGGCAGAAATCTGATTTTGATTCTTGTAATTGGAGTTTCTATTGGCTGTGTTTGAATTACCATACTAAGAAGGACAAAAGCCATGATCAAACTTGTGATAGCAACTCCATACGATGTACCCTCTCTTTCCACACGATTGACATACTACCTGTTGTTTTTTAGGCATACTCTGATTATATTGAAAAGATGGAAAACTAGGAAGAAATTTTGTCCTCCTCGTCTTCCATTTATGTTGCCAAAATTTCGTCGGCCTCTCCCCTGTTATCTGTAAAAGAACCATTTGTTCCTCTTCCTGAGTTGTTCTTGGTCTATGCTGTATTTGCAGTTGCACTACCATATGTCTTTGTACTATCTAAAAGCTGCAATTAAACTTTCTTTTCAAGTTTGCATTCTTGAGATAGCAAGAGTGCTTCTATTTCATCGACAGTATAAGAATCCATTTTTGAAAGCACTGTGGTTACCATAGACTTATATTCATTGGATAAACCATCAAAGATAACTTCTATATAGTCACTCACTGGGACTGGGTTGCTAACCGCAGCTAAAGAATCAATGACATCTTTAATCTTGAAAAGATATTCTTTCATTTTTAACATCCTTTTTCGGTTGTACATAACTGGGTTTTAAGTTGTTTTACTTTAGCTTTGGTTTGGGAGGCAAAATGCATTCTTACCTTTTCCGAGATTTCACAGGCATAATCACAACCTACTACCCTTGTAAGCATGCCATCAGACATTGACGGAAGAATCTAGGACATCAGAAGCAAGTCTTGCCTTCTCCAATCTACAAACTCTGGATGAATCATCCCTGTTGCCTCATCTTGGGAGTTCTTCAACATCGCCATTATATGCTCATCTGCTACCAAGTGTTTCTCAAAGCTATATCCATGAACAACAATAAGAATTTGTTGTTTCCAAAGTAGAAAATTATGTTCGTCTAATCTGATTGAAACATTATGCGAAAAGGAAACGTTGCTATTGTTCTTTCTTGTAATTCTAATAAGAGGTCCTCCGGCTTGTTGCATTCCTCCGGCTTGAGCACCATTGTTGCCTGAGGATGCAGAAGAATTGTTGTTGTCATTGTTTTCCGTTTGCGTTGACGGGTTTTCAGAGGTTGGCTCTAATACCATGTAAGATTCTGAAGTGAAAGAATATTATTGAATGATGTATCAGGATATGCTGTACTGATATATGTATAGAGGAGGAGTAATAACGAATTAATTGAATAACTAATCTAATTATATCAACTAATATCTGTTAATTTTTTATGGAATGATTTAATTATGCAAAAGGAAGCAAAAGATTAGCCAAATCATTTTTAAATTTTTATATCATACGAGTTTTTACTTGGTGATAAAATGGAAGACGTAATTACTTGGTCAAATAATTAATGGTGAGTTTAAATACATTTGGCCTATGTATTTGTGAACAAAATTTGCATAATATATGGTGCAATTTACTTGGATTAGTTTAGGTGTTTGTAATACAAAGAAGAACAAATCCTAATTTCCCAATAAGAAACCTGTACGAACATTAAAAAGAGGAGATAAATTAAATTTTGAGCTAGTTAAATTATTAGCATCGCAATCGCAACGTGATTCCGGTTGTTTAAACTTTAAACCCACTTGAACTTAGATGTAGTGGGAATATGTGATATGTTTATGTCAGGTAATGAAATAGATTTTATATTGGGAAATGGATAGCCTCACGTGCATTTTCTTTAGTAATAGAATATTAATATTCTAAAACGAATCTTATGCCATACACTCTGCAATACATTATTAATTTCATTTGAGGAGAACCCAATTATTCATTGAAGTTCTATATTTTTATCTAATTTCCATGAAAGAGACAATATTTTAAACATCACTGGTACAAAATTAAATTCTTATTATGCAATTGACTATTTTTAAGTGTGTTTGAAAACTTAAAATTTAAAAAATTTCCATATTTATCTGTAGATGAGTTTATATCTTTAATTTTATTCAACAATATTTGATTAAAACGTCATAAAATTATACTCGGGGTTATGTTTGACATTCAAAATTTGATTATATTATATCATCATGTATACTATACGATGGAAGCCACTTGTTATTACTTTTAACTTAAAAAAAATCGTTAATTTTTCCCCTTTTTTGGTCAAATTAATCGTTAATTTTTTCCTACAATAAATAATTTTAGCATTTGTTTGGTTAATCCTTTAGGCTCATCACCTTCTTTCCCGACAAGTCAATGAACTTTTCACGTTGGGTCCAATAATTCTTCAGCCACTTGTTCGAGGCTTCAAGCATTTGGGCTGCCAGAGACAAAATGAGTTTGAGTCAGCTAATATAATAGGCCAACGTTTTATTTTAATTATTAAAACAATATTTACTTTAAAAGACTGAAATTTTAAGGATTAAGTGTCCAGTGATTTCTAACAAACTGGATTAGCTACTTTGATAGATAATGAATGTGATGCATAATAATAGTAAGAATGATAATTTAATATGCTAGAATAACTTCAATATTCTTATTTCTTGTGGCTACTCAAACAATCATTTAGTCATTTTAATGAAAGTATTTTTCTTTTGATTCTTTTGCAAAATTAATATTTCGTTAGCTTCGTCTTTTGTTGTTATGCGCGTTAAAGCGATTTGTCACATCTCAAAAACTGAACATGTGAGTTATACATATAACACCTAGGGTATACTTCCGTAGTATTCCTTAATCTCTTTGGACATTCCTAATATCTACAACTATAAAAAATATAAATTTTGCATGAAAGATATTTTACATATAAATTCATAAAATATTCAACATTCATACATTACTCAGTACGATATAACCTCGCAGGCCTAGGTGACCTACTAGATTGCAGAGTATTTCCTAATCTTTACCAAAACTTGTTTCCAAGAACCCACCAACCAAACAGTGGAGTATAACTCCGAGAGGTAAACATCCTCCTCAACTACCATATCTGAAAAAGAGAACAACTGAGAGTGTGAGTTTATTAAAACTCAGTGAGTAAACAACTATGCACAATAATATCACAAGCACAAATATCTCATTTGCTATTATAGCTAAACTATAATTTAATTTAATATATCATTCATCTTTATATAAGTTATAACTTGCATTAGGTTTCTTGGGTGATCAAGCTCTCAACCATCCATGTGTCATATTCGGCTATATTCTAGCATCATATTTCTTGGGAGATCGTGCTTAAAATTTAGTTATATTCTAGTATCAGATTTCTTGGAAGATTAAGCCCTCAATCTTTCATGCTTAAAATTCGGTTATATCCTAGCATCAGATTTTTTGGGAGATCAAGCGCTCAATCTTTCATACTTAAAATTCGATTATATTCTAGCATCAGATTTTTTGGGAGATCAAGCCCTCAATCTTCCATGCTTAAATTCAATTAAAACCTTACATAAGATTTCTTGGGAATTTAACCCTCAACCTTTCATGCAACAACAGATAGAGATACTTACTCAATAACAAAGTAATATAAGATATAATTGTTAGGGGTAGGCATGGGTCGGGTTTGGGAAAATTTTCAACCCTACCCAATAATGTGAATGGATTGGATCGGGTTATTGATTTGTCAAATGTTGACCCGAACCAACCCAACCCCCACTCAAACGGGTTGGGTCTGGTTGGTTGGCGGGATCCTTTTTTTTTTTGTCTCTCTCTCTCTCTCTCTCTCACACACACACACACACACACACACACACACACACACACACACACACACACACACACATACACACACACAAAGAAAAGTCTCTCTATCTCTCTCGCTTTTCATTCTCCAATCTCCATTCATCGCAAATCTCCTTATGCTTCTTCATCGCAAATCTCTCTTTTTCATTCTCCATCACAGATCTCTCATCGCCTTCTCATCACAAATCTCTCTTAAGTCTCTCATCTCCTTTTCTCAGTATCTCATCACAATCTCCATCACCAGATCTCCCTCATCTCCTTCTCCATCGCTAGATCTCTTTCTCATCTCCTCGCCTCTGTCTCTTATCTCCTCGGCTCGGCTACCATCACTTATTCGATATCTCTATATCACTCATCTCCTCAGTGTCACAGAGTCACGGAGGGGGAGCCACCATGGATGGAGGAGTGGAGAATGTTCGCCTTAGAAGGATACTGCTCGTCTACTGAGCATAATTCTTAAATAGTAAATAATTTTCAAATGAAATTTATTTCATTTGAAAATATACTCAAAGGGCTTTCCAAGAATACTTTATTTGCTAAAAATAGAGTCTAGATGAAAGAGTTATGATTATTTTAAAATTGTTATTACAGTAGCAGTTTGCTACAGTAACGATTCGCTATAATAACCTGAATCTGAAAATTTTGCAGCTGCCACAATATCTATGATTTTCCTCTTAGTTTTTCATAAATTTGGGGTCAAATCTTCACCATTTAATTTGATTTCTTTCATGGGTTTTCATCCATGATGTTTGAGGGTTGTTTTGATACCAAAATCCCCAATTTATTCCAGCAAGTCAAGTCTCAATCATCAAATCTTCATCTAGAACCCTAACTTTTTCAAATAACTGAATTTTATGAATTTCTTATAGTTTTCTCCAAATTTCTTGTTCTATTGACATTATAAATCATGTAGGAACATTTTAGATTAACACTCACACTTAAATTCATCTATTATAAAACCCAAAATCACATTTTTCTTCCACAGGAAAACCAAGTCTGAAAATAGAAATTGAAGAGAAGAATTGAATTTACCTCCATCCTTTACAACTCGGATGAACCGAAAAACAACAGGGAATAGAAGATTGCTGGAGGAATTGATATAAATGGGTGAAGGAGTTGAGAGAATGAAACTTTCTCTTCTTGCGTCCTAAGAGCTTTTCAACGTGAATAAGGAGAGAGAGAGAGAGAGAGAGAGAGAAAGAGAGGGAAGATGAAGGTTTATGTTATGCCATGTGGGTTAATGGGTGATCTATGGGTACCCATGCCCAAATACCTAACCTATTTGGTCCAACAAGAAAATATTCATAATTAATTCCCAAATTAATTAAATTAAGTCATTCTCTCATAAATTTCACATTCCATTAAAATACACCACACAACATTAAAATATTTAATCTAGTCATTTCACCCAAATTCCATAAATAATATTTAAAAGAATAATTAAGTATGAAAAAATTAAAAATGATTAAATTAAAAGTATTAAAATAATGCTATAAGGTACCGTAATATTCTAAAACACATAACTCTAAATTTGGCGAGTATTACACGATTAATATCTAATAAAAAATTATCACACATATTAAACTAACCCTTAAAAGATAAAATAACTTATTAACAAAAAAATTCACAAATTAACATTTAAGATTATTAAGAATTAAATAATTATTATAACTTTTTAGAACTAGATAATTAATCTTTTTCTCTTTTGAAGATAAATACACACTTATTAAGTTCAAATACAATTGAAGTTTCTTCAATAATAATATTAATTTCTTTTATTGAAATTATAGAAACATTTCTCCAATGTTATTTATTTATGTTTAAAGTAATAAATTTAGTTTATCATATTGTTTTAAGATTTATTCTATATCAATTATTATACAATGTTTACTATATATAAAAGTTATTTTTATAATAATAATTTGATTAAAATAACTGTAACTATAATTTTGTTTTTGGTCTCGACATTGTACTAGAATTCAATTTTTTTTCTTTGATGAAATTGTGATAATTTTGCATCAGCTAAATGCAACAATGGGCTTGGGAAAGAAGAGAAACAAACATGTGAGCTAGACCTACTACCATAAGCAAAACCAGTGAGCGAAGACGGTAGGAAGAAAGTAGTATAAGAGTAGCAGCGAAAAAGCTGAAGTAATACGGTGCAATAACAGAGGAGTGTTAGTAACTGTATATTACATCATAAAAATATTTACATGAGGTATATATACACATGGTTAGTAACATAGACTCAACTGCATAACTACTAACTGTAACTGTCTAATAAGCTGACTGTAACTTCCCTCTAACTAACTAGTCTTACAGTTAAAACTATCTTGCTGATATATACAAGACTACTGTGTTGACGTGGCTGTACAGAAATATATACAAAATTTCTACATCCCCCCCTCAAGTTGAGCTTGGTAACAATCAAACAAGCCCAACTTGGGAATCACACCACTAAAAATGGTACCATTCAAATTCTTTGTAAAAGGATCTGCCAACTGGTCAAAGGAATAAACATGCTGTGGAGAAATGAAACCATCCTTGAGTTTTTCTCTGACAAGATGACAATCAATATCAAGGTGTTTGGTCCTCTCATGGAACACTGGATTCTCAGCAATGTGGATAGCAGCCCGATTATCACAGTGCAATGGAATAGGTAAGGAAATAGTTAGCTTGAAATCATGCAATACACGAGAAATCCATTGCAATTCACATACTGTTGCAGCCATTGCACGGTATTCACCCTCTGTTGTAGATCTTGACACAGTGGGTTGTTTTTTTGTTTTCCAAGAGATTAAAGCTTTTCCTAGAAAAATGCAATATCCAGTGAGACACCTCCTTGTGTCAACACAAGACCCCCAATCAGAATCACTATAGGCATGTAGTTGTAAAGAATTTTCAGAGGGAAAGAACAATCCCAATGAAGGACAACCCTTCAAATACCTTAGTATATGTAGTGCACCTTCCCAATGAGTTTCTCTAGGAGCTTGTACATACTGGCTAAGTTGTTGAGTAGCATATGATAGGTCAGGCCTAGTGAACCCCAAATACAACAGCCTTCCTATTAGCCTTCGATATTTGTGAGGATCTGTCATAAGGTCACCTTCACTACTACAAAATCTCATTCCCTTAGGTAATGGAGTTGATACAGGTTTGCACCCTGTTAAACCAGCATCCTTAAGCATATCAAGTACATATTTTCTTTGATTAACATAAATCCCATCCTCTGATCTAGTAATCTCCAACCCCAAGAAGTATTTGGCATACTACAAGTCCTTTATCGTGAACTTGTCATCTAGAAATTGCTTCACTTTACAAATTTCAGTTTCTGAATTCCCTGTTACCAGTAAATCATCAACATACACCAATAAAGCCAAAAAGAAAGAAGGTGCAGTATATGTAAACAAACAATGATCGTAAGCAGATTGTTGAAAGCCGTAGGACTTGAGTTGTGTAGTTAACTCAGTATTCCATTGCCTAGATGCTTGTTTGAGGCCATATAAAGATTTTTTCAGTTTGCAAACTTGTCCCTCTTTCACTTTGCAGTACCCTTCAGGTGCATTCATGAAAATTTCTTCATCTAAGTATCCATGTAAGAAGGCATTGTTGATGTCCAGTTGGTGAAGGGGCCATGAATAAGCTGCTACTACTGTAAGTAATACTCTAACGGTAACCACCTTGGCCACTGGAGCAAAACAATTATGGAAGTCCACTCCTTCAATTTGGTTGAAGCCTTTTGCTACCAACCTCGCCTTGTACCTATCTATAGTCCCATCCGCCTTTAATTTGGTTTTGTAGACCCATTTACAGCCTATTGGCTTCTTTCCTTTAGGCAGGTCCACAATATCCCAAGTGTGATTCTTTTCAAGTGCTAGTATTTCAACCTCCATTGCTTCCACCCACGTTGTAGACTTCTTAGCCTCTGAATAACATGTAGGCTCCTGCACTAAAGATACATTGGCAACAAAAGAGATATGTGCAGATGAAAAATGTTTGGGTACAACATAAGGATAGGTAGGTGGCGAATAAGTAGACGATTTTAAACATGGTGTGTTAAGTTTGTGAGCATTATGACTAACTTGACAAACAAAATCTTGCATCCAAGCTGGCCTTTGTTTAAGTCTGTTACTTTGTCTGTATGGTACAGCATTAAAAGGCTGATTTGATTCAAAAATAAAAGAAGATGGGTTAGTGCTTGCGGAATCAAAAATGGTTTCATTTGTGGCTGGTTCAGGTGCTTGTAAGGGCTGTAATGGTGAATGATCAGTAATGCGTGTTGAGGAAGAAGGATCATATTGGCTGTCAATACACTCATCCTCTTCAAGAGGCACTATGGGCAAAGATACTCCAGCTTCTGAGCCACTGGACAGGTTAAGGTCTCCCTTATATGGGAAAATTTCTTCATAAAATTGCACATCCCTTGATACAATAATTCTTTTCTCAACCACATCATACAACTTGTACCCTTTCTGTCCTGGTGAAAACCCTACAAAAATGCATTTGGTAGCTCTATGGGAGAATTTATCTTTGTTTGGTTTTACATTGGTTGCAAAACAAAGACAACCAAAACTCCTTATCTCCTTATAATCAACTTCTTTGTCAAATAGCACTTGGTAAGGAGTTTTCCAATGAATTTTTGGTGAGGGTAGTCTATTTATTAGGAAAGTGGCGTGAAGGACAGCCTCTCCCCAAAACTGAATGGGCATCCTGGATTGAAACAACAAGGACC
Organism: Biancaea sappan; assembly: GCA_037074585.1. Taxonomy (NCBI): domain Eukaryota; kingdom Viridiplantae; phylum Streptophyta; class Magnoliopsida; order Fabales; family Fabaceae; genus Biancaea; species Biancaea sappan. The sequence continues at coordinate 29,103,567 of CM073492.1, read as the reverse complement.
TAGCCACTTGTAAAATAGTCCTATGTCTCCTCTCTACTACACCATTTTGTTGTGGTGTATAAACACAACTTTTTTGATGTGAAATTCCAATTTGAGCAAACATAGACACACTTTGTGAGCTTAAAAATTCAGCTCCATTATCTGTTCTTAAGATCTTGACAGGTTTTTTGAATTGAACCTTAACCATTGTCAAAAAATTTTTAAGTATGGAATAGGTCTAACCCTTGTCCCTCATAAGGAACACCCAAGTAGCCTTGCTAAAATCATCCACTAGGGTAAGGAAAAATTTTGCTCCTGACAGACTTTGATTTTTATATGGGCCCCAAATATCTGCATATACAATGTCAAAAATTTCAGCTGTGACTGTGGTGCTATTTGAGAAGGGAAGTCTGGTTTGTTTAGTAAAATGGCAAGTGTCACAAGCAAAATGATGGTTTTTATTTTTCGCATTATAAAATGGTAAATGTTCAAGCACAACATCAGATGGATGCCCCATCCTTTTGTGCCATACAGACAGAGTAACATTGTTGACTAAACATACATTGTGTTTAACAACAAGATTCGACAAAACCTCATAACCAGCTTGGATGTTTTTATGATCAAAAGAATCCTTGTCAAGTATGTAAAGCTTGTTTCTTATTTTGCCCACTGCCACAATTTCCTCAGTCCTCGGGTCCTGTAGAATACAGAAACCAAAGCAAAAAACAAATTTGATATTGTTATCTTTAGCAAATTGGCTTACTGACAAAAGGTTATGATTGAAAGATGGAAGGTATAGGACATTTTGCAAGCTTAAATGTGAATTGTATAGCTGTATGTGGCCACTGGTTGCAACAATTTTATTTGTGCCATCAGGTAAGTGTATCAAAATGGTTTTATCCAGAGATTTCAGATTGCTAAACAATGATTTCAATGCACATATATGATTAGTTGCCCCTGTATCTATAATCCAGCAATCTAATTTATTCTTAGGCATAGAAATAGGGTTCATGGTGATGTTACCAGCATAGTCCTCCATTTGTACAAAATTGACATGTTCACCATTTGTGCCCTGCTTGCCTCTCAGTATCCTTGACACCTCCTGTTGCACCAAATCTGCAAGTGAAGGAGATCATTTTGCAGGTGAGTCCCTTTTCTCTCCATTATTTGGTTCCTCCAGTGGATTATTAACCATGTTAACTTGGTTTTTACCACCAGCAGCACCTTTTTCCTTTTTCAGTTGTTTATACCAATCGGGATATCCATGTATCTTGAAGCATGTATCCTTCAAGTGACCCATTATCTTGCAATGATCACAGTAGCGATCCTCCTTTTTTTGACTTTTCTTATTGCTCTGCCCTCTGGTAAAACCAGTATTGATGTTTTGTACTGACTTAACCATCATAGCATTTCCTTCAGTATTGTCATGCAAATTTACTTGCACAGCTCTTTGCTTTTCCACCCTCAAAACCATTGAGTAGGCCTTGTTCACAGTAGGCAGAGGATCAAGTACCAATATCTGGCTCCTTATGGCATCATAAGTCTCATTAAGACCCATAAGGAACTGTATTAATTTGTTCTGTGAAATTAAAACCATAAGAGCATTGGATGCATCACAGCTGCACTTATTTATGGCTCCACAGGCGCACTGAGGATTTGGTTGAAGAACATTAAGTTCTTCCCATAGTTTTTTTAATTTGCTGTAATACAAGACTACTGACAAATTACCTTGTTCTACTGAGGCAATTTGTCTTTGAATTTGGTAGATTTGGGGTCCATTACTTTCCCCAAACTGCTCCTCCAACTCCACCCAAAATCTTCTGGCTGAACTGCAGTAAATGAATGTTTCGGCAATATCTTTAGTCATTGAATTAAGAATCCATGAAGTCACCATCTGATCTAATCTTCTCCACTTACTGCGAGCAGGTTCTTCCACAGGTTCCTCGACATCTCCACTTATAAAACCTAGCTTGTTCTTTGCTCCTAGTGCTCTCTTAACAGATCTACTCCAAGTCAAAAAATTCAGATCAGTTAAGAGTACTGTTACCAGAATCATTCCCGGAGTATCCGAGTTCTGCATGACGAGAGGATCATCCACGTTCTGGACCGTGGTCGCACTTCGTTCTGCAGCTGAGTTCCCTGAGTTCTCTGTTGATTCCGACATCCTTCTACTGTGGCTATGAGCTCGAGATCAACGTTCACCAGAAAAGATGCGATCGTCAGGAATAGCGCAATCGCCTTCAAGATTCGTTGTGGAACCAGGCTTTGATACCAGCAAAACCGGTGAGTGAAGACGGTAGGAAGAAAGTAGTATAAGAGTAGCAGCGAAAAAGCTGAAGTAATACGGTGCAATAACAGAGGAGTGTTAGTAACTGTATATTACATCATAAAAATATTTACATGAGGTATATATACACATGGTTAGTAACATAGACTCAACTGCATAACTACTAACTGTAACTATCTAATAAGCTGACTGTAACTTCCCTCTAACTAACTAGTCTTACAGTTAAAACTATCTTGCTGATATATACAAGACTACTGTGTTGACGTGGCTGTACAGAAATATATACAAAATTTCTACACTTAACTAAATAGTGAGCTACCTGATTACAAACCCTGGCAATATGGATAAGAGTAAAGTAAAGGAAATTACTAGGGATTTAATATCCAACGCTAGCATTTGCAGTGAAGCTAAGTCCTGCTTACCCTAAAAAGCCTCAATCAACATCAAACAGTCCGACTCAGCTTCAACCTCCCAGAAACCATGGATAATCACAAGCTTCATCTCCCACCGAACTGCAAGTGCCTCAGCAATGGCAAAACCAAAGAAGCAGTTGACATCCTTGGATGTTGCCAACAGAATCTATCCCGTGTCTGATCTAAATGCAATGCCAAGCAGCAGTACACCGTGTTTGTGCAGACTAGCATATGTAGTCATCTTCGTTCTACCTTGTACCAGTGGTTTCTGAGTGCATGACATTAGCGACGAAGGAGAAAGAATAGGAATTGTACTAGTAGCTGCATAATTTGTAAGTATTTGAAAATCCTTTGCTACAGCTTCTTGTGGACTAAGATTTGATTTTAGGATATCAAAGTTTTTTTTGGTTTAAGTATAAATAAATTATAAGATTCGTCTCCCTGCTGCCTTTTCATCCCCGCCTCATTCATCTCGCTCTCTTGCCCATGTTCACAGCCTCTGACCACCTTCAATAAGCACTAACCACTACCGCCAGCCAAAACAAGGCATGATGCACCCATCATTCCAATAGATTGATTTTGGGTTTGGCAAGAATGAACAAGTTGGGTTTTTTTTTCTCTCTTTGTGGGTTTGTTTGGATGGGTCAACCTTATCATTTTCCTTTACCTATATTTGTTGTTATTTTCCTCTTCTACTCTTTGACCTATTGCATAGGAATTTTGTTGCCCTTAGAGTTTAGGGGTTTTGCGGTTTCCACTCCTTCCAGCCTTACCGGAAACTTGCAATTGACAGTGTCATTACTGGTAGGTTATTTTAGTGTCATCAGAGAGTGGGATACCACATTTTCCTGCCATCATCTATGTCACTTCACTCCTTTGGTGGCTCTTTCCCATCAATGTTACATACTTCATTCATATAGAAGGAAAAAAAAAAAAGATCTCCGTGAAATTTTCCCAAAAGCCAAGTGAGTATATGCTAATTTGGTGGTTTATTATACTTCCGTGTTGAGTCATTGTTTGTGTCAAGAACTTTGTGTCTTGTTCCCTGAAAACTTGGAATTAAATAATATAAATATTTGAATAAAGAAAAAGCAGAAATAAAATATGTTGAAGAGTTGAATGATCTAGTTTCACTAGGGTTCACTGCTTCTGTGTTCATATGGAGAATGTATAGTTGAATGATGAAATCTATGAACTTCCAGGATCGTGACATGATAGTATAAAATAAATATTACTGGTTGTGCCAATTTTGGCTAAGGATGCTTTTTACAAGTTAAGTAGTTTCATTTTTTTTTGGTTAGAGATTGTAATGAAATACTCATAGATCTTCACTTAACAGCATAAGTTTTTGCATTATGAATCTTGATATGGAATGAGAGTCTCTATAACTAAGTGGTTTAGAGATTGTTCATTGCCACCCTAAATTCTCTTAATTAAAATTGAATTTATATGGTGGGATTGTGCTATGTTTACACTTCAAGCTCAATGGGCTTCATGTGATAAGGTATATTAGAGATTGTAATAAAACTATTCACAAGTCTCATTTAATGGCTTAAACTTTCGAGCTGAAGTGGTACCTGACAATTTTTTAAGTATATTTGTTTGTTTTTAGGGTAATCTGCCATTTTGTCAATGCTTACTGAATGGGTAAAAAAAGGAAATTTGAGGGAGAATAGATTGAGTGTGGAGCCTGATTTTAGGAAGAAAGTGTTTTAGGGAATAAGAGGTATGCCAAGGCCTTTGCGTTAAAATGAAGGGAAACCTTCAGGGCTTTGCTTTAAAATGATGGGTTTCTATAACCTGATTAAGCTGCATTTGGCTTGCTAGGTCAGTAAACCCATAATTTCATGCTACAATTGATTGGTCTTTCCCTTGCTCAAGCCTATATCTCTCACTTTACTGGTGTAGGTTTCAATCGTAAAATCTTTTGAAAAGTAAAAGAAGTAGACGAGGTAGGTGACTAAGCAATGGTGATGGAAGAGCCAGATGAGGAGCTTGCAGAGCCATCTATTACAAAGCAATTTGGTTGCAAAGGGAAAAAGTCCTTGAAGAGGAAAGCCCAAAGACACTACCAAAAAAAAAGACTTTAGTCGCTATCAAAAGTATAAAAGTCGCCACCAAAAGTCTTTGGTGACGACTTTTAGTGGCAACTAAAGTTGTTGAAAGTCCATGGCAGATTGTTTTTTGATAGCGACTAAAGGAGTCACCAACAAAAGTCATCTTTATTGTAAAAAAAAAATTCGTGAGAAAAAGCGCTTTTGGTGACGACTTTAGTTGTCACTGAAGATCACATTTAGTTGTGACTTTCAAAGACCTTTGTCGCCACTAAAAGTCACTTGCCATCTTTTTAGATTTAAATTGACCTAACAAGTCGACTTGAAACCCATTCGACTTATGCGGGTCTTAGCCAGTCCAATAAATCGCTACCTTGGGGTGACTCAATTTTTTTTGGTGTAATATTCAAGTTTATTTGAAATTAAACTAAACATATGCATACCTGATATTCGAACCTGGGTCTCTTTCTTTCAATCATGTGTGTATCTTATCATCCTGCTACTACTTAATTTGTGCTATATAAGGACAAAATATTATATATATATATAATCTGTTAAAATTATTTTAAGTAAAAAATATTACATAACCAAAATAAAACAATATCTAACTTAATAAAAAGCAAAAATATCATTACTATGGGAGTCACCACAAAAAGTTAAATTTTTTTAAATAAAATTAAAAAAATTAGACTTTTAAAAAGTCAAATTTTTTTAAAATAAAATTAAAAAAGTCAAAATTTTTTAAAATAAAATTAAAAAAGTCAAAATTTTTAAAATAAAATTAAAAAAGTCAAAATTTTTAAAATAAAATTAAAAAGTCAAACTTTTGATGGCGATTCTCATAGTCACCACATCAAAGTAGTCGCCACTAAAAGTCAGACTTTTGGTAAAGTCTAATTTTTTTAATTTTATTTTAAAAAAATCTGACTTTTGGTTGTGACTATAGGAGTTGCCACCAAAAGTCCACTTTTTGGTCGTCACTGAAAGTCAATTTTCTTGTAGTGAGAACAATGAAGAATAAGGCTGAAACAAATGATGTTTAGGTAGAGAATTCAGCAAGAATTCCAAATGATGGAAGTGATCCTATAGTTAAGATTTCATTAATTGATTACTCGGCTGAAAATTTCTTCAAAACCATGGACATTATTGATAAGCTTTGTGGGGAAGAAGAGGATTCTAATTTTGAGCAGAGTGAGATTCAGAGACTTTATTCCTCTGTCACTTTCTTGAGGTAAATTATGCTTGTACATTTTTTTCCTACTTATTTATCGTTTAGTTGTTTTCAAATAGTTATAATGAGTTGTCTAAGCATGGAAAAACATTGTGTTCAATACGTATGTTTTGTAGTATATTATGTCTAGTCATGCTTTCATTTGTTTAGCGTTTTGTGAGTACCTATAGGAAAGTAGTGAACAAGATAACCAGAGTTTGTATTCTTCTTCTCTCTATCCCTCTCTCTAAAATTAAATCCCTTCAATGCTTCTTATCTAGTTGAACCAAGATAAGGTTTAACCTGAGCTCTATTCAAATGTAGTTTTATCATTTGTGGTTTGAAGCATATTTCCTGGCCTTGATCTTTATCTATTTATTTTTTGTTTGTGGCATTATTCACACTGACTATTCAGATTCAGAACTTGAGCAACTAGATTTTTGAAGTGTCTTCTAGTGGTTTTCTTATACTAGGGAATGCCTGCCTTACCTTTACTAGTTCATCCGAACAAGCTAGGCAGTTGTAGCTTGTTGGTGAAGTTTTTCTTATTCAGTAAATTATGACAAGTGGTTGTTATTACTTGCTAATGCTGGTCATAATCTGATTATAATTATGATTTGATGGAAGGTATAGTGTAGAACTTTTATCATAATGCATGTCCTATGAAGAAAACAATACAGGCTGTATATTAAAGGGATATGCATCACTTAACTTTCACTTGTATCATATGTGATGGAAGGTTGTACTTTCTGTTATATTTTAAATGCTTTTCTTTCTTAACAATGTTGATCTTGTTATTTCATATGGAATGTTAAACATATGTCAATTTGTACAGAGAATGGAGACATTTTTGTTATGAACCAAGAAGCATTAGGTTTGCTTGTGGACCTGGAAGTCCTGGGGGAAAAGATTTAATCAATGGTATAAAATTACCTCAATTTTCACCTGCTGCCATTCCTATGGTACAAGCTAGTCTTTATTGTCCCTCTTCTCCTTCTTCTTCTTCTTCTTCTTCTTCTTCTTCTTCTTATTGGTCAAAGGCTGGTCTTCACTACATAAGTTTCTTGAGATTCATTACATTTTAACTTAGATCGTCTTCATGTGTTGTTGGTATGTTGCAAAAGAAATTATTAGCATTCTTGTTTTTTGGTTTTACATGATATGCAGGAGGGGCAACTTGGGGATGTGAAATCTCAAGAATCAAGGTATAGCTGAGATTTTGACCATATATGTTGTTTCTCAATGGCTTTGCTACTCTGTTTTAGGACATGTTTCACAAATCATATAGCATTTTTATTCTTTGACTAGGTAGTGAATTATAGTGTCAGTATCCAATTGATGGTCATCATTTTATTTAGCTAAATGCTTCAAGTCTTGTTGCTGCAAAGACTTTGTGTTGTATGCTGGACGTCTTGTGTGGGCATTGGATTGGTGTCCTCGGGTTCATTAAAGCCTAATAATTCAGTCGAATGTGAGGTATGTGCTTACTTTGTTCCTTTAAACATGCTTTTAAACCTTGCTTCTTCGTTTTTTTTTTTTTTATTGATTTGATTCTGATGGGTGTTACTTTAAACATTCTAAATGGTCAATGATGAATAATGTCTTTCTGATGTTGGACATGCAAAGGATGATTGCCCATTTGAAGTTTTGTGGTGAGACTTGGAGAAGTTAAAAGTTCTGGTCTTCTAGGGTTATTACCTTATATGTTGTGAAATGTGGAACACTGTTGCACTAAATAACTAGGCTATATATTAGAGTTTGATATCAAAGATGTTGCTGTGCTTTGAAAACATTGCACAGATAGGGCATTTATGGATGAAAAGACAATGATGATAACTATACGATATTAATGTCTTTGTTCTATGATGAGCCCCGATAATGAAGGTAAATTCTAGAAGGCAAAAGCAGGGAGGTGAAGGGAGGAAGGGCTGTGAGGAAGAAGTTATGTAACTGTTTTGGTGATTTAGGAAGAGGGGGCAAGGGACAGATAAGGTTTTAGAGTGTGTAAGAAATAAGTCTATACTCTACTATGAGGAAGGAGTAAGAATGTCAAAGGAAGGGAGAGAAGGGTAAGAATATTAATAGAGGAGTTCAAGAGATAACTTGCATCTAGGATAGCTAGTTACCTTATTTTCTGCTACTAGCACTTTTTCCAATTTTTCTTTTTCTTTTTTGGTTTCTGTACTTTTTTTAATCCAAAAAAGTACCAAGTTGCTATTGTCAAGTGAGATTGGAGTTCAACATATAAATTCTCTTAAATTTTTGCTTGGTATTATTTCAGTCTATAGCAATGACATTAATGTAATGTAAATACGCAAGATTAGAGAGTTGTTTAGTGGCAGTGGATAATGTTGCGTGAATACTGTCAAGGAGAATTAAGAAAATTTGGCTAAAAGAGTCCTGGTTCACAAGCCTTATGATATTTCCAAAATCTTGTTAACTGAATCTAAAGTAAGTTGTATCAAAATCTGAAACTGAAGACAAGAAAGGAGGTATATAATCATAGGCAAGATTAAATAATTCCATGTAATTTTATTTTCCAGGTGATTGATGCTCTTAAGCAATTTCTATCATGTAAAGATAAAATTGATGGTATTGGAACCTAAGATTTTAGGGAAATGCACAGCGTTGAAGGAGTATTGGTAAATTTTTTTAAGCAGTAGTTAATGAGATGAATATATTAAACATTGCAGATTTTTTGCTTTCCTTCATTTTGACATTGTATCCCTTTAATCCATGCTCAGTGGATTCAGAATGAGTTATTATCTGAAAATACAAGTTATTGTTGTTTCAAAATTTCTTTGACCATAAATGAAATGACATATACATTTAATGAACTGTAACAGGCATATAGCTTTAAGTGATTGGTTGCATTTATTTGGAATCATCAAAAGGCAACTTTATCATATGTTTGTATGCAGTCGTTGAGCTTTGCTCTTTTGACACAAATTATTGGAAAATATATGGAGTTGTAGACTTCTTTTGTAAAACCTTATAATGAGATGGATTTCTTTCTGATTTTTGTCTTAGTGTCTTGTTGTTGCTGCTCACCCACTTGGAGCTTCTTATCACAAAATGGGTGCTGCACTTACTGGTCAAGGTGTTATACAAATATTGTGCCTCTTAAATACCAGTGATAGCAGTGAAGAAGTGTGTCCTACTTCACAGAAGAGAAAAAAAGGACGTAAAAATGATGAAACCATAATTGACAATTCAACACAAATCAAAAGGCTTAGAGGAAGACCTAGAAAAAAATCCAACAGAAGTTGCAGTGGTTGATGCAAATTGTGAGACTCATTATATGCAAGCTCTTGCTGTTCAAGTTCCAGAAAGTTCTAATGAGTTTCTTGTTCGAGATGGAGTTTTAGAAAACAATGTAGAGGTATCTCCTACCTCAGAGAAGAGAAAAAGAGGACATAAAAATGATGGAGCCACAAATAACAAATCAACACAAATCAAACGGCCTAGAGGAAGGCCTAGAAAAAATCCAACAGAAGTAGCAGTGATTAATAGAAATTGTGAGACGTATTATACACAAGCTCTTGTTGTTCAAGTTCCAGAAACTTCTAATGAGTTTCTTGTGCGAGATGGAGTTTTAGAGAACAATGTAGAGGCATCTCCTTCTACAGAGGCGAGCAAACAAGGTCCTGAAAAAAATGGAGCCACAGGTGACAAATTAACGCAAATAAAGAGACCTAAAGGAAGACCTAGAAAGAATTCAAAAGAAGTAGCAATGGGTGATCCAAATGCCAGGAACCAACAGTTACAAATCCAAGATGTTCAATTTCTTGAATGTTCACTTGAATTTCATTCTGCAGATAGAGTTTCTAGCAATTGCGAAGAATATGATTTGCAACAAGACTCTAGTACAATGCTAAAGCATTCCAATAAGGCTGCATCTGCTTGCACTCCTATGACAAAAACATCTGTTCAAAGGAGTAGGTTGAAAACTAACTGCAAGAGAGGGAAGTTTAACAATAATAGAAGTCTACCACTGTTGACCCAGTGTGAGGAAAATGTAAATTATCGACCAACTTCTAGCTCTGAACTGGTTCCTCTCACAGCTACTTGTTCTATTCCTGAAGATGTCACTTTGCCAAGAATTGTGTTATGCCTAGCACATAATGGAAAGCTAGCATGGGATGTGAAATGGCGACCTCCTAATTCATCTGGTTCCATTTGCAAGCACAGAATAGGCTATCTCGCTGCCTTGTTGGGCAATGGATCTCTTGAAGTGTAAGATGTTTAATCAAAATGTTTGAACTGAATGCTAATTTTTCTTTTTTTTTTCCTGGTCTCGTTTTGCTGTTATGAGTATTCTTCTTGATATATTTGCGATTTGTCTTCTTATCACTCTAAGCGGCCATCGTTTTTTTCTTCTTCCCCTCTAGTGTGGTTAAACACCAAACCATGGTAGCTTGGTACTGTTGTAATGTAGATCTATGTTGGTATGGTCATCGCTAGATTTGAGATATTTAAAACATGATCATGTCAAAGGAAATACAGTTCCGAATATTATTATTGTCTTGTACTATGCAAAAAAGAGGGGGAAAAAAAAAAGCTCTCTGCTGAAAAATTATACAGAAGATAATGGATAATTAGGAAGAGAGAGATTAAGGGTTGGCATTTGAATAATTTTACTGAAATGTGGTGTATCCTATACGGCATATGTTTTTTTGCATGATAATGATGTTTGTGGATGAAGCAAAATTGATAGGAACTTGGTCATGTGAGAGTCTAAGTCCCACATCGGGTAGGGAGAGCTACTCGATGGAATACTTAAATGGCTTGATTCTCTCCCTTAATAGCTAGTTTTTAACGGTGGGTTCCCCAAGTTGTTTGGGTGCTTATCAATTGTTCTATTGTCGAAAAAGCCAGTGGAACTTCAAGAGGAAGCTGACTTGGGGAGGGACTCACCAGAAAAGATCGAGTCAAGCAACGACGAGTGAAGTGCGCAGGTGCAGCCGTCGTGACATCAACTAGTACGAGAGGGGTGCTATAATAGGAACTTGGGCATGTGAGAGCTTAAGTCCCACATTGAGTAGGGAGAAGTAATAAAATGTTCTTTTGTTTAGAGCAAAAGAACAAAATCAGTGGGGCATAAAAAAGACTGGACTTTAGTTAACATATCTAACTTTCTAGTTTGTGATTGATTTTAATCATTTTATTTTTATCAATTAAATTATGTAGAGTGACAGTGTTTGCTACAAAGTAATGTTTCAGTAAACAAACCACAAGCACACTTTGTAGTCCCCATATTTAAGCTGAACTGCTGAAGTTAACATGTAATAATAAATTATTATGTTTTGTTTCATTTACTATATTAGTATTCTTATTCAGTTCCCACATGTAACAAAGGATCTCTTGAAGAAAAAAGGGAAAATATAAATTCTGGCGTTTAATTATATTTGGCCTAGCTCAGAATACTGTTGGAAACTGCTATATAGTTCAGAGAAATGAAGACCCAAATGAGTTTTTTTTTTTTTTTTAAAAAAGCAAGCAGATCTCAGTTTGGAGTTTGAGAAGCAAATAAACTAATAAGGAGAGATTTATATAACTTATGAAAACAGGTTGAGTGGAAGAAAGAGACTGAAGAGTATGTATCGTGGATTTTTTTTTGGTTGAGAAAAATAGTGGTAATGATAAGTTACACCAAGACTACTGGTTAGGATGTCAATGGCACTAGATCCCAAAGAGGTAGACAGGGACCCAACCAAAAGAATTATCTCCAAGGGCCTTTTGGTCCTTAAAGCAGGCTACTCAACTAACCCTTGGGCACCAAGGAGTCAACATAGAGAGAGTTGACCACCAAGCAGGAACGATTACATGAGGATGCAAAGGCTTAGTCCAGATCCCTTCAAACAGTTCAGCCAAGTTGTGTTGCCATGCATTATGGGTTTCTGCACCTTTGAGTTAAACATTTTAACTATTGTTTTTTGAGTTGTTTGATACAATTTTTTCAAACTTATCACTAATGAAACAATTGGCTGTGTAAGTGTGAAGATTGCCCATTAAATTTTCTTCAGTTTTTTTTTTTTCTATGGCGGAGGTTAAAATGTTTGGTGAATGAAACAATAAATGTTAGTTCTGTCTGTTAAATAAAACAAATTTCATCATTTGATATCAGTGATTTGGGGAACAATCTTAGCTTTACAGTCAATGGATTAATCTTGTTGACTCAGTTTATTGGATACAAGTGATGGCATCTTGTGATGTTGTGCCCACATTCTTCTTATCAATTGCAGGTGGGATGTTCCTCTTCCTCGTGCATTGAGAGCAATTTATAAGCATAGAGAGGCCACTGATCCTCGCTTTATAAAATCGGAGCCCGTATTTAAATGTTCAATGTTGAAGCGTGGTGGCTTACAAAGGTGGGTTTGCTTCTTCCTTCTCTGTGGGGCTGTCACTAAATCGGTGTACTTGTTGTCCAACTCATGAACCAGCTGAGTTCAAACTCATTTTTGTTCATTTCAAAATTAGCTAAACTAGTTTAAAGTGAATAACTTAACAACCTGATTGATGATTCATCAATTTTTATCAGATGATGGTTAAAGCATTTATAACTTGATTATTTGACACACTGTTATGTCCCTTGCTGTAGGATCTAATTATGGTTCTAGAGGGATTACAGGATGATTAATCTGATTGAGAAAGGGGGAGGTATTTAATTTCTTTTTTATACCTATTATTGCTGGTTCAGATTATAGAGAGAACCAAGATCTCTAGTGCTAACACATAAGGTTTTTGATAAAAAAAACTGATCTGATATTTTTCATTCATTTTAGGAAGTTTTGAATACAACGTAATAGACCATAACTCCCTCTAGCATAACTTCCTTAAAATATGGAAGTGACAGAAAACTACTCCTAATAACTGCCCCCCTTAAACTAAAATACATTAAAATATAAATAAACATTCTGAAAATAATAACTGTCCCCTAACCCATGAAGTAACTAATGGTTTACTAACACACACATGGCACCTAAGTTAGGATAATTTAGTAATGTATAAAATTCTACATTATAAAGGTAAAATAAAAGTATGTTTCATTCCCCCCCCCAAAAAAACACAAAAAAAAAAAAGAAATGTTTGATAATTGATAAAATTAAAAATAGCAATCTAGTCAAAGGTGTATCTATGTATTAGCTATCAATTTTCTTCGAAAACATAAGTAAACAAACCAAGTTCAAACAATTTGTTTAGTTCATTCAGTGAACCTAAAATTTGTATAAAATTAAACTAGCCAAGTACAAACAAATCATACTTGCTTGAACTTGCTCTGAATGCTTCTGATTTTGTTGGTGAGAATTTGGTAATCTAATGGAGATGAAATTGTATAACTATTAGGTCTTACAAGTTTTCTTCTGTAATCCAAGTTTTCTTTTAGGGTGTTTTTGGCAAAATAGTTGATAAGTTAGCTGAAAACTTATAAGCTAATTTTTAACTGAAAATTGTTTAGCTAACTTATTGACTTAGAAGTGTTTAATAACAATAGATGTTGACGTAATTGAAAAATGTAAAATGACATATATATTATAATTTCAAAATAATACAAAATAAACATATTATTTTTTAATTAAATTATTTTATATATATACATATATATAATTTTTATTTTATATATATATATATATATATATATATATATATTAAGTTAAAATATATTTGAGATTCTTATAATTTCACCCAAGAATGATTTTAGTCCCTTTAATTTCAAAACTCATGAATTTGGTATTTGAATTTACTCATAAGTTAGTCAACCCTCTTATTATTACACGTGTTGTTAACTAGGATGATTATATTAGTTTTAAAATCCACATTAGTGCCATGTGTAAGGCAAGTGATGACGTGGCGCCTCATCTCTCCTTTTTTCTTTTTTTCCTTCTACTTCCTTCTCAGCACTTGTGCACGTAAGATACCTTTGTTTTCTCTCTCTTCTGGTTTTCGAATCTGTGTGCCTCATCTCTTCTGACTTCTCGCTTTCGAATTTGAGTCTCCCCCGTGAGCGTCTCCCTTCGGCGTCGTCTCCTTCGACATGCGCGTCTCCCCTTGCTCTGTCATCGACTATTATTAATTGATGCAATCTCTTTGGCTATCATAACAAACAAGCTTCATCTACAACAATGGCTTCTAATCATCTGACTTAACCATTGATGGCGTTTCTTCCTTCACCTCCAATGGCCTCAGCCAACTCACCAACCACGCTAAACAACAAAATGGTCACGCCTTTTACCCCAACCCAATACTTCTGAACCATCCTTCTTCTTTCTCTACCACTTTTGTTTTCGCCATTAGATCTGAATACCCAAGTCATTGACCACGGAAAGCACTTTCCGACGCTTTTCTATTCAGTACTTAGGCCTCTTCAACGAGACCAGCAATTGTAACCCCGAAAAAAATGTCTTTGCCGTGGAACTCGACACCATCTAAAACAGTGAGTTCGAGGATATTGACGATAACCATGTTGGAATTGATGTTAATGGCTTGAAGTCTGAAAAATCTGCTCCTGCAGGGTATTACATTATTAACTGATGCAAGTTCTTTGGCTATCATAATAGTCGACGACAGAGCACGGGAGAGACACGCACGTCAGAGGAGACGACGCCGGAGGAGACGCACACGGGGGACTCAGAGATGAGGCACACAGATACGAAAACTAGAAGAGAAGGAACAAAAAAATGGTATCTTACCTCACATGAGCACGTGCTTAGACGGGACCAGAAGGAAAAAAGTGATATGGCGTCACGTCTGCATTTGCCTTACACATGGTATTAATGTAGATTTAAAAGCTAGTTTTAAAATTATAGGTACTAAAATTATTATATTTAAAGTATAAGGACCAAAATTATTTTTGGGTAAAATTAAAAAGACTTCAAGTATATTGTTATATTATATTATATATATATATATATTATTTTATATTTTATAATATATATAATGATCAGAATAAGGTAAATAAACATATTATTTTTGTTTTTTAATTAAATTAATTTAAATTATATATAATTAAATATATAAATATGTTATATATAATATAATATTTATTTATATTTTATTATATATATAATGTATGTGAGATAATTAAGGGTATAATGAGTATTTTTATAAAATAACAAGGATAAAAAAAAAATAAAAGTTATAAGTCACTAAAAATAACGTATTAGAATAAGTTATAAACTAGTGAAATAAGTTCATTTACTAAACACTTGTAACACATTTATAAGTTAGTCAAATAAGTTATAAATTAATTTATAAATATTATCAAACACAGCCTTAGTAATCCTTTTGGCCTCGTGTGGAATTGGGGTGCTGCTTGGAAATTGCTTTTCTTGATCCAATTATATTTTTCTCAATTTCAATGTGTTGACTCCGCTATGTTGAATGCATGGGTCAGAGTTGTCATTGTAAAAGGGATCACCTGGTACCAAGGGATCATCAAAGTTGTTGTGAAAGTGTTTTAACCAAAATAGTACTACGAGATCAAAGTTGTCGTTGGTTATTTTTGGTCAAAACACTTGCTGTATAGAGTTCTCTGCTTTGCACCACTTGAAAGCTGAAATCGCTGTAATAAGTTGGTTCAATGGATTAGTGTGATTGACTTCTTCACTTTTTGGCTTCTGCTGGTTAAATTTATGCAGCCGTAGCATGTTATTGTACTCCTAGGATGCTATTAATTTATCAATTTTGTTTATTTTTCTATTTTTCTTGAATTTTTGGCCTTGTCATGTGGATAAATTAACTCCATTGCTTTGTCTGACAGTATCCCATTGACCGTGGAATGGTCTGTTTCACCCCCTCATGATTATTTACCTGCTGGCTGCCATGATGGAACGGTATTTTATATTTACATTGATAACATATTCTCCAATTCTTTGTGCTTCACTTTATCTTGGTTGACGAAGATTCGTGTCAGGGGAATACGAAGAAATCATCTGATTTTTTTTATTAAGGGTACAAGAGATCCTCCCAAACAAATTGAACTGAGAAAGAAACATAAACTATAGAGAAAGAAACATAAACTATAAATATATAACTATATTTTTTATTATCTTGCTGGGATAATTATATATTTATAGTTTATGTCTCTTTCTCAGTTCAATTTGTTTGGGAGGATCTCTTGTATTCTATTTCTCTACCTTTTTGTATGTTCTCTCTTATCAAGAAATTCTTTTTTCATAAAAAAAAATAATTTGTTTGTCAGCATTATCTTGCAGCTAAAAGAATTTCAGTATCTTTCCATCTGAATGTTGCATATGACAATGCATCACATACAAATGTAATTTAGTTTATATTTAGGTTGCTTTATGGAAATTCTCAACAAATTCTTCATCTATATGTCAAGGTAATATTCTTACTGATAGAATAGGAAATAAATTTTATAACTAATGTATTATTACCATTATTGTAATGATTCTCTGACCGTAAGAATTAGGCATGGTTTAAGGGATTAAATTCCTAAACTTCAGGAATTTGTTTTTAGTATTTATGTTAGGTTATTGTTAGACAATAAATTAAGGAGAAAGATAGAGAAGAACATATAAAGAAGTTATATGGTTCGGTCAATGCGACTTGCGTCTACAGACAAAAAGAAGATCTATATTATTTTCTGATAAAAGCTACACTGAGAAAGATTACATAAAATAAAAACCTTCTTCAATGAATTCTCTCACTCACATATATATAGAGAAACTAAATGGGTCATGGGTCATGGGTCGTGGGTCGTGGGTCATGTTACAAACTGGGTCATCCAAAAAATTCAAGTCATATCCAACAATTTCTCTCCTTGACTTGAATTCCCTCAAATCACCAGAACTAAGTACAACTTTATCTTTGTCATTCAAGCCCCTTAGAGCCTCATGAAATGCGAACATTCACCAAGTCCAAGGTATGCTTGAACTTCTCTGAAGGTAGAGGCTTTGTCAACATATCTGCCGAATTATTTGTTGTGGCTATCTTCTCAATGGATAATTTCTTGTCTTCTATCACATCTCGAATATAATTCAATCTGATATCAATATGCTTCGACCTCTAATGGTAGACTGGATTCTTGGCCAAACTTAATGCGCTCTGACTATCACAATAAATGATAGGTCTTTGAATATTTAGCCTCAAATTATCAATCAAACCATGTAACCCCATACCTTCCTTAACTCCTTCTGCCAATGACATGTATTATGCTTCAGTTGTAGACAAGGCAACTGTAGATTGAAGTGTTGCCTTCCAATTGACAGCACATCTATTCAGAATCAAGACATAGCATGTCAAGGATCTCCTCCTCAAAAGGTCTCCAACATAATCAGAATATGTATAGTCAACTAAGCCACTATTAGATTTATCAGTACCATAAACTAAGCAAATATTACTCATACCTTTCAGATACCGCATAATCCATTTAACTGCACTCTAGTGAGCTCTCCTAGGATTACTCATAAACCTGCTTACAACACTGACTGTATGAGCCAGATCAGGCCTAATACACATCATTGCATACATCAAGCTTCCAACAGCATTACAGTAGGGCACTGAACTTATGTACCCTTTTTTCTCAGCTGTAGTAGGTATTGTACTAACATCAAATTTAAAATGTGCTGCCAACGGAGTACTAACTGGCTTAGAATTATTCATTTGAAAAGACTGTAATAATTTTTCTATGTATTTCTACTGAGATATATACAGTAAACCTGTACTTCTATCTCTCCAAATCTCTATGCCCAATACTTCTTGGCTGCATCCAAATCCTTCATCTCAAACTCACTGCTCAACAAGGCTTTCAAACTATCAATTTTAACATTGTTCTTTGTAGCAATCAACATATCATCAACATATAGCAACAAATAAATATAAGAATCATCTGCAAGTTTTTTAGAGTAGGCACAATTATCAAACTGATTACGCATAAAACCATGAGAAGTCATGAATGCATCCAATTTCTTATACCACTGTCTAGGAGACTACTTCAAACCATACAAGGACTTTTTTAGCAAACATATATGATCTTTCTTCCCATAATCAAAAAATCCTTCTAACTATGACATATAGATCTATTAATATGAATTTCCATGTAAGAAAGTAGTTGTCACATCCAGTTGTTTTAACTCCAAGTCAAAAACACTTACCATCAATAAAAGGACATAAATGGTTTTACACTTCACAACCGAGGAGAAAACTTCATGATAATCAATTCCCTTTTTCTATGAAAAACCCTTTGCTCGAGTCATGCTTTAAACCTTGCTGGTTCAACTCTAGGAATACCTTCTTTCTTCTTGAAGACCCATTTGCATCCTACTGGTTTTATTCCTTTTGGTAACGATACAAGATCTCATGTTTCGTTCTTCTTAAGAGATTGCATCTCTTAATTCATTGCAACCAGCCATTCTGATGCTTATCTACTGTCAATTGCTTCTTTATATGATCTTGGATCATCAGAATCAATGCTTTTTCCTACTCCCAAGACATAAGCGACTGAATTGGTATCAACTATATCAACACAATCTGCATATCTTATAGGTTTTCTAATTTCCCTCATTTCCCTCCTTGTTGCTATAAGTTGTGATTCTTTATCGTCTCTGGGTTGCTGTACAGGGTCTGTTGTAACTCTTTTTGAAATTTGAACTTCAATTTCTACCTTCTGGTTGGTACCTTGATTATTATTACCTGCATGACTACCAAGCTCCTCCTTCCATGCCAATCACAAAGAGGAACAAAACACACACACAGCCACAGAGGGGGACACAAAGTTATTGCAATCCTCAGGGGACGGAAAGGTAGTGAGAACGGAGAGAGAGAAAACGCATTACTGCCTTGTTCGGGAGTATATGAATGACATTGCCAAGCATCATAATAGCTCACTACACTTTTTGATCGATAAACAGCAGAATACATAATGCTATTAGAAAAGGAAAACAAATGTTTAAGAACCAAATTAAGAGCCTCTATATAAATTCCTCGTGCTATATCACTGTTCGCAACATCTCGCAATTCAATGTAATGATATCTCCTCTTTAACTTTGGAGTTAAAAAGAGTCCTTGACTGTCCATAGTCATTTAACTGCTCACATTTATTGAATGACTGTAAATCCCACTTGTCACAATAACTCTCACAGTCATCTAATATCTATATAAAGTTAAAGAGCCTCATTAATCTCAAAGCTAACGAAGAAACCCAAATCCCAACTCACCATCCCTCAATGCTAAGAATTGCCTATTTTTGTTGCTTGCCACGTAGGCAACTTCCCGAATTATAAAAGTCGGCTCCGGCAACTATCACGCAACTTGAGGAATGAAGAATAATCTTATATCATAATTAATAAAGTGAAAATTTAAAACATCCCTCTTATGTGATTTACTATTTTAAGTTAGGAGCGAACTCCTCTAAATTTAAATTTTATGTAATATAATTCTTCTATTAATTATTTTGTCAAAAACCTTATGACAACTAATCCATGTAAATTTAAAAAAAAATAAATTAATTAGCAAAATATGAATATAACTCGTCATCCTAAAAGTTTTTTTTTGGGAAAAAATATAAAAAAAATTATAAAATAAGTAATTTGTTTTTTAATTTAAGATGATATATTAGATGATTTTTTTTGTTAATTTAACATTTTTAAGTGTACAGGTGCTAGAATTTTAAATAAATAATCAACATAAGGAATTTATAGAACGTGAATTTTTAGTCTTCTATTTTGATATGATCCTACTATAATTTGTAAAGCAAATTTCAGACCATAATACAGGTATTACATTATATCTCATCACGTTTTAAAATTGTGTCCATGAAAAATTGAGATGCAGCTATTTTGCCTGGCTTTTGCGTGCGCCGTCCCTTTCAAAGTTCTAAATCCTTTTTTCTGTGTCTGAAATTATGGGAATGAGACCACCCAACCGCCGAGTATGTGAACATCTTTCGCCAGTTGGTTTCGGACGCACCTTCCCCTTGGGCCCTCTCTTAATGCCCAGCGCATAGTAATTTAACCAATAGTGATATGGTAAAAATATGCTGGATGTTCATGATATTTATCTCAATTTTTACTTATGTCTCTAACTTTTTTTCTCAGATGTTCTTTATGTTTTATTTTTTATCATTTATGTCTCAAAATAATAAAAATATCCCTCATTTCTCTCTCCTCACTCACACCTAGCTCGACGGAGAAGACACCGGAGAAGTAGAAAATTAGAAAACTCACAGCCAAGAGAGAAATTTTGAGATTGAGAGAAACATGGTGAGGGAAAAAATATAGCGAATTGCTGTAAATTCCCTGATTTTTTACTTCTCCGATATCTTCTCCAACGAGTTAAATATAAGTGAGGAGAAAAAAAAAGAGACAAAGTATATTTTTATTATTTTAAAACATATATAATAAAAAAATAAAATATAAAAGACATATTTAACCCAAAAAAACGTTAAAATCTTAAGTACAAATCAAGATAAACATGAAAAACATCCGAAATACTTTTACCTAGCTTTATTTATCTTTCAACTCGTTGTTAGACTGATTCTTTACTTTTCACTGTTTTGTCTCTTCCCTCTTCTCTTTAAACTCTTCTTTGGGCATTGAGCAAGCAGCTGGAGATGGCAATTTTTAATGCTGCATTGCTAATTATTAGATGCATAATGTTGCTTTGTGCAGAGGGGCGTGTAAGACACAGTACTGGGCATTAAATCATCTCGACCATAGGTCAAATACAGTATAGATCGAGCACAATTTTCATCACTCAATCTTGACATAATGTTTCCACGTTCCACTACTGCTGATCACGTTTAACACTAACTGACTTCTTAGTGGATGCAAACGTGGATTGAGACGATAACAATTAAGTCATCAAAAGTTGAAATGACATAAAAGAACAGATACCTTTTTAACGTTGATGAAAACACCAAAGGTTTCGAAGAGTAAACCTATAGCATTTACTGGGCAGGAAGCATAAACTCAGGCTCTTTATTCTTGAATAGTTCCATTGCCATAAAATCACCTTTACTGCTAGGGGAATGGGGTGATGGACGAGGTGGAGGAGATAGAAGCCCACCGATTCGCCTGCAGGACGAGGGGGTGGGTGGAAATTTAGGAGAAAGGTTAAGCATCTCCAAGGCCTGCACTCTAAGCTGCATGGGATAATCAGCAACACACCCAATCCTGGGCCCAGCTCCTGTAGACCATTTCAGTGAAAGTTGATGCCCCAACTGGTAGGACTTTCCAGCCTTTTTTGAATTGATTCTTTGCAATATAGCTTTCTTGGGCACTTCGGCTCTTGGGCTTTGAAGACCACCAGACAGAGTCCTTTTATAGCTACCTACGGGTTCAGGTTGAGCTTCTACCTGTACTTTCTCTGTTTCCTCGGAAATTTCAGGCTCAGGCATTTCAGCAGTGCTTGAAACTTCAGTCTTGCCATCCTCATACATGTCTGAGTCTTCAGTTGCCTTGGCTATCTGAAACCACCAATGGAAAACATTTAATGAAAATGCATGTACAGAAAGTGAAATACAGGAAGTGTCCTTATCCTGATCAACTACCTTGACTTCGTCAAGGTTGACGCCTTTTTCTTTGAGATATGACTGGAAACAATCAAGATTGTCACTCGTTGGACGGTAGTGTCCGCTGTAGGCAGAAATGGACTGAAAAAGCCAAAGCCATTGAGAATCAGATGTCATATGTGAGTACAATACGGTGAAATTAGGAGCATCTCATAGCAGGTTCCATTACCACAACAATTTAATCATACAACCTATGAAGTTTATTCTACCTTAAGAATACCATGCCCAACCGCCAGCCTTCCAGCAGCTAAAGTAGCTCCTCCAGCCAAGAAACTCGAATGGTGGAACAATCCTTTCTTTTTCTAAAAGGATATCACAATGTATCAGTAGTTCTGGAAAAAAGTCTTCAGAAGAATATAGGAACCAAGAAAAGATGACTGAGGTTGAATTGTTACCTCGCCGGCATAAAATTTCTTAGAGGTGCTCATTACGAATATCCACTTGGCACCTTCAGATGTATGAAGGAGATCTCTCGATTGCTTGTGGACGATCTTGCCCTCCTCCACAATGTATTCATACTGTTTTCTTTCTTTCTGAAGAAACAACGGGACAGAAAAAAGAGCAACATGTCAGAAAAGCATGAACAGAACAGAACCTTTGAAACAAAGCAGTTCAAAGTCGTTATAACCAATCTTTGTTTAAATTAAAAGCAACATTAAATCCAGTTCAAAGAATCACATACAGGTCCAAGATACTTAATGCATTGTTTTTGAAGCTTTGACCGGGAGCACTCCGACAGATCAACATTCTTCCCGTCTCCTATATCCAACCTGCAGAATGTCGTAAAAAAATTCCACTGTCAAAACTTGAATTTGTCCCGGATTTTTCCCCATTCACCCTAATAGAGTAAACTGCAACTTTTCATGAAAACAAGCGACATAAAACAGGAATCAAAATCCCCATCTTCATTTCCAATTTCACACAATTAATTCGTAAAGCAACAATCCTCATCTTTTTTTTTTCCGAAGTAATTCCATTAAGTTGGTAACATCAAGATGAACATTTAACGCCAGAGAATACAAGGGCTAAACCAAAAAATTAGTTGCACAGCTCATTCGTGGAAGACAGTTTATGATGTTGATTGTTCATTTAGAGACTCAGAACCAAGACGTGAAGTCAAAAAATTCTGTCATCTCTAGTGAAACAGATAAAAGCGGAATCCAATACTAATTAATTTCTCTCTCGTCAAACGTCCCCCGGGGAAAAAAGAGAAGAAAACACAGAACAGGAAACAGTATGCCCTGTTTCGAGTAAATTAGTCTTACCAAAAAAAGAATGGCTGACCAGCTTCAGTTTTACACCATTCGTCATAATATTTATGCAAGTTATGTCCATAACGATGGCGTGGATCAATCTACAATTTCAAGTTTAATCACCAACTAAAATGAGAATTAGGAGGTCAAGCCTATAAACTAGTTGAAAAAGAAAAAAGAAAAAAAAATGAAGAAATTCAGAGCAGTACTTACTGCTTCAATCCAATGCTGAAAGGCCAGCTTCTGTGCTTTGGCGTCTTTGGATAAACCCTTACCCACCTGCCATACATCCAAATCGCTTCGAATCAAACTCAAATCGTCTTTTTCCTAATTATGATCAAGTAGACTACAAAGATACCAATTTCATTAAAACGACCCTATAGGCCACAGCAACCACAAGTCTAGTATATCAAAACCAAAGGTCCAAAGGAGGGATTCCAGGCCCTGCGATACCTTGGAAGCATTCAATTTTACTCGACTCCACCGTGATGCAGCAGTTTCAGGTAAATTAAAGAATGAAATCGTGCTGTGATTAAGCCTAACAAAGTCTATCGCCTGCCACCTTCATCAAAAATTTTAGGCTCAGTTTTAACTTTTATATAATAAAAATTGAAAGCGCGCAAAAAGAATAATCTCCGTGCATATACCATAGCTCCTCAGCAACAACCGCAGAATCTGCCAGTCTCCGCCGGGTGCGGTAACTCCTGTACACCTTCTGCAACTTCACCACAGCACTCGTCTCAGGAAACGCGCCTCCCGTCGCGTTTGGCTCCGCCGACACCTGAAAATGTCCAGTTCCCAATCCCGAACCGTCTGGACCGTCAGCCGCCGTTCTTTTGCAGTCGGCCACCGGCGAAGCGTTCCCGTTATTGGGAGAGAAAGGCATTTCGAAGCGCTCGCGTTGTGGATCATCCATCGCCGGAGAAACTGCAGGGGAGGCTTCGAGGTCAGTGATTTCTGTCGCCGGAGGAGTCGGATATGAAGAATCGGGAATTTCGGAGCCCTTAGATTCGTCGGAACGAATGTCAGCGGTGGGTATGCCCATGGAGTTGAGTGAGTAAGAGAATGGACCCCTGGATTTAAGGTCAAAGTTTGAGGGGCTATGAGTTTGAACCTCCATGGGGGAATGGGTCAAAGAGGCAGTTTGAGGGTTTTCTACAGAAACCAACACCGAGACAGCGAAATCCGAGAGGGATACCTTTAGTTTGATCTGCGGAATTTTGCATGTAAGAGAATGAGCGTTTGGGAGGTGTGCGAGTAAGAAGCTTGGAATGACTGAGCTTGTTTATATAACGGAGCTTCAACCGGGAGTCGCTAAAGGGTTCTGACACGCGCTCTACATGAGGTCCTCTTACCCACTCGCTTCGTCACATAGTAGCCATCTTCATAAATCATAATTCATAACCGAAGAGAGTCAGACAAACTTCGTTTCAAAATCAGTACAAAAAGGGTTCTTATAAGAACCCCAAAAAAAACGATAAGCTTATGCTTAGTGGTTGTTAGAAATAAAAATAATCCACTTAGCCATGCACATTATAATTAAACGAAAATTAAGCACTAATGAAGGGGATTGGAGTCTCTCCATCTCCCACAGTTTTTAGATAGTTATATAATCTAAGGAGAAGTCTCATTTGAAAGCGTTTAAATCATCAACAATTAATTAAAAAATTTAGTTATTTTTAACCACAATTTTATAAATTTTAGTCATGATTATAACGTCGCCGATGTTATAATTACAAAATTATAATTAAAAAAAAATTAAACTTTTCAGTTAACTAGAGTGAATAAGAATCTCATTTGAATTTTATAAAGAGAGACTCCCAAATCTTAATAAAAGTAGAGAACTTTACATGATTCGTGCGCCGTTTTACTTTTATTTGGCTATCTATTTAACTTGACTAGTCTTTTATATGGCTCTTGGTTCTTAATATTTATCAATGCTAAAATAATTTATATTAATTTCTTTACAAAACTTTATTCAATTATATATGATATGTTAAAAAATTATATATACTTTTAAACATTTAATATATCTCTGCATAGGTACAATTTTTTTATTTAACGTAATTTTTATTAAGAAACTTAAATTATAATTTATTTGTGATAGATAGTAAAAATAATAGATTAATTTCAAGTTATGATATGGAATTTTGACTTTTGTAAATAAGTATATTAAATATTAAGGAAATTTGGATATAAATTTTGAAACATAAGAGGTATAAAGTTTAATTTAATCAACTTTTTAGGAAAGATTAGTATAATTTACTTTAAATAGAGTTATAATTTGACGTTTTCTTAAAAGGAAAAACGTGTCGCTTCAATATTTTTTCATTATTTTTAAAACTATATTTATCTGTTATTTTATCTGATAAATAATAAATAAAAATTTAAAAAATAAAAAACTTAACTTCTTAAAAGAATAATGTTTTGGCAATGCCATACTTCTTTTATGTGAAAAAAAATAGTTTAATTAAATACTAAAAAGTAAAAGAAAGGAGGAAAAATTTTTTGAAAAAAAAAGTAAAAAATATATTTTTTTTGCATATTTGATTAAATTATATTTACTGTTTTTTCGTTTCAAATACTATATTCAATTACATTTTAATAATCCTTCAATCTTATTTACTTTTAACAAATAATTTAATATTTTATAAAACACAATAATACATTTTTATTTTAATATGACAATAAAAGCAGTTAAATTAATATAACATGTATGTTGTTTTAGTCTTAACTAGTGTTGTGACCCGTGCGATGTACAGATAATTTATAAATTTAAAAAATTTTGTAACTTATAAAATAATAATAATTGAATGACTTAGATTATTGACAAATATTGATTCAATTCATATGCAAATTGTCCTCACAGTGTACACATAATTCTGTTATATCTAAAAAAAACACACACACATATAAGAATAAAGTAATAAATACAAAAAAATAGAATAATTAAAATACAAAAAGAAAAGAAAAAAATGACAATAACAAGATTCTGTATCTTTAATATCAATTTCTATACGCCTGCTCTTAATATCGTTCTTTGAGCTTTTTATGCTATGATCAAATTTATTGACTATCCTAATAACATCTGAAACGAAATAATATTATTTGTATAAAGTTGAAATCAATAACAAATAAAACATAATATATAAAATATAAGATAAAGACTAACCTACTAAATATTTTTTCGTCTGCAACATGAATCAAAATATTACTAAATGAACAAAACATGAAAATAGATTTTGGAATACTCAAATCATCTTCAGCTAGTCAGACATCAGTTGAAAATCAAAACTCAAATATGAATGGATACTTCGTTGTTCGATAATCACTGTTAGATTCAACTACACTAAACATGAACATCACATAAATATTTCCCTTGATTATTTGACATTTAAACTTATTTACATATGATCTTTTCATACGATCATGTATGCGATCATCATTGGAAGCCAAAAAATAAACACAATACTAAAAAATTAAATTAAATTTATTTAAAAAACCAGACTAAAAATCTTCTCAGGCATATTGAATGATAGAACTGTCTACAACTTCACTACCCAAATTTTAATTCTCAAATCATTCTTTGATGCATTAACATCAGCAACGTCGCTAAATTTAACCATATGCAAAGCACTAACAGAATGAAAACTAATTTTGTAAGAAAAATATTTAATACAAATATGAGAGGAATACAAGACAGTTATAATGACCTTTTATTTATATAACGTAAATTTTGAAATAGTAAATTGAATATATTCAATGCTAATGATGTAATTATTAATAAAATTTACGATAAAATTTATAACAATTCATAATTTTAAAAGGGATGTTTTGAATTAATTTGCATTCAAATTTTTCAAATTCATTTGAATACAATCTATATAATCAATCGCACTAATTTGCATTTAATATTTTCTAATTATTAAATTATATTAAATTATTAATAATTAATAAAATTTACAATAATTCACAATTTTAAAATAGATGGTTTGAATTCTTTTGAATGCAAATTTTTCGAATTCATTTGAATGCAATTATAGAATCAATCACACCAATTTATATTTAATATTCTACAATTATTAAATTATTAAATTATTAATAAAATTTATGATGATTCACACTTTTAAAAGAAATTATTTGAATTTATTTGAATTCAAAATTTTCAAATTTATTTGAATGCAATTATAAAATCAATCACACCAATCTGCATTTAATATATTGCAATTATTTAATTATTTAATT
Organism: Biancaea sappan; assembly: GCA_037074585.1. Lineage (NCBI taxonomy): Eukaryota > Viridiplantae > Streptophyta > Magnoliopsida > Fabales > Fabaceae > Biancaea > Biancaea sappan. Next base: position 29,076,594 of record CM073492.1, on the reverse strand, counting down.
ATTAATTAAATTTATAACAATTCACATTTTTAAAAAGGGATGATTTGAATTCATTTTAATACAAATTTTTCAAATTCATTTGAATGCATTATATATTCAATCATACCAATTTACATTTAATATATTGTAATATTCATAAAAGTTAAAGGAAAGCCCTATAATACATTTCAAAAAAGTTGCTTAGAATAAATTTAATGTGTTGTCATTAATAGGAATGAATTTATTCATTTACATTATTTATTCATTTAATTTTTATTTTAATTTATTAATTTTATTATATGTTATTAAATGACATCTATATAATTAATGCTTTATAATGAAATTATTTTAATCTATTATATAGATATCACAGTAAACACTGATAATTGTATTTTTATAAGAAATACATGTTATGTAAAATAAATAAATTTAATGATAAAAACTAAAATTAAAACTTTGAATATAATATTGAAAATAATATTAAGTAGTACTTATATCTAAATCGGAAAATAAACAAGTGCCATTTATTTAAAGGAATAAAAAATACAGCAGCTGATATTAGCTCTTTCGTGAGATACAATGTTCTTGATGTTTGGAGAAAGGGAGCCAGAGAGAATATCGCTTCATTTCTGCGTCCTCATTATGAAGATTTGAGGAATACAGCCCACTAATCACCAGCCACGAATCATGTTGTTAACTAAATAGAGAACAAAAATAAATATAATTTTATTCTCTCAGATTTTATAAATAATTCAATTTAGATTGTAATCATGAATAAATAAGATTTTATTTTATTTTATTTTGTTGAATAATTCAATATTATATTTTATCTTATTATTCATTTAAAATTCAATATCAAACTTAAAGCATTCTTAATTTATATATTATTATCAATTAGCTTTTTGGCAACCAAATTATTTTATAATTAAATTTAACATTCATTTTTTAATTGGGGTATGCCGTAAGGCACAAATTAAATCGATTCAGGAATTAAGAAAATAATATTGTTTACTTTTAAATATAAGATAAAATTAAAACTTTTCTAAAATTAAAGAAATTACAAGTATATTTTAAGAAAAGTACATACAATATAATCAAAAAGACTTTTTTGGTAAGGGATTAACAAGTAATATTGTTTTAATTAACTCTTAGTTTGACGCTGTTAGCCAGCATTCGCTTTAGACTAATACAAGTTCTCAAGTATGCGCACAAAATTGTATAAAAGAGACTTTGTTGAATTAATATGGCTAAGCAAAATTATATATATAATATTATACGATAACACATGGAGATCTCTTATTACAATTTTAAAAAATCACTTTACGAAATCTCATGCACTTAGCCACATCTTGCATTGTGCTGGAATTACGAGTTTGTCATTTGTTTAATATATATAACTTGTCCATTCCTTATTTGGGAAAGCTTCAAGCTACTAGCAACTAGCGAGTAAATAAATTGTTATGTCGTGTCTGTAATCTGCATACATATGCGGAAGAAACAGATAATTTAAGTTTATGAAACTAATTTGATTCCCAACAAGTTATCACCAAATAAATAAAACATTAAATCAGACGAACAACGCTGGGTCAGATAAGATTATCCTATATATATATATATATATATATATATATATGCTCTTAACTCATATTTGGTGCAAGAATAAAAATGAACACTATTGTTGAATAACGTCCGTATATTTATTTCAAAGTGGGCAAACAAGAATGAATTTGAGTTGTCATTTTAGCTTCAAAACTAAAGAGACTTTTTAAATTCTCATAGTTATTGAATAATTGTGAGATCTAATTAATCAAATCAGGTCCAAGTAAAACTTAAAGCTATCCAATAATTATAAAAAAATTAATTATTCTTCTTAACCTTAAAATTAAAGAGCGAGCCAATTCCAACAAAAAAATAAACAACGTAAAGTGATCAACAATATTATTATTATAATCGTGATGTGATCAGTTAGAGAAAATTATAATAAAAAACATAAAATACAATTATACAAGTATTTATTCTTGTCGGCTAATATTAGTTCCCCTACTTAACTCTTCTGACCTTGAATTGTATAATGTCCAAAAAATATGGACTCTACGTCAAGTGTGAGCCACTCTCATTATATGTTCTTCAAGAAATTTGTAGATTAAAATTTGTATAAAGCAGTTGTACCGACTAGGATTTTTAATTTTGATGGAAGGGATACGAGCTCTTTCTAGAGGATGCAGATGCGTGGCGTGGCTATAACGCTACAGACGGCGCTCGTGTGGGAAGAAATGTGGTCGGTTTCTCGCAGAGATGCTAGATAGATAGATACATGAAGAGACAACTAAGACTTAAAAAATATATATTTAAATAATCATATACATTCATTAAAGCATCGTTAAAGATGGTGGGGTCACTTGACCCTGCCCTTCTTCGATGACGCAGAATCACATATATTATCGTGACCGAAGGTCCACATCATTTACCATATTTTTAATATAGTAGAGTATAAAATTGTTACTATACGTTTTAATAATGATAAAAATTATTGTTAAAAAAAAAATACCACCCTATTATATGATAAAAAATCTGGATCTGTGATAGAAAAATACATAAGCCAGTAATTTTTGACAAGTGACAACACAGACGGTTCTTCGGGTAAATTACTAATTTGTCCATGGTTATGAGTTAAGATTTAAGACCCGTGAGTCTGTGACTTACTAACCTAATATGTTATATTTTCTTGAAGTAATATTTAACAAATATTAGTATTCTTTTAATTTTGATTGTGTCAAAAAAAATCCGTACGTATAGTATTGCATCACAGTGTAGAGACAAGAAGCGCTACCATTCCAACCGTGTACCTACCTAATTGGCCAAAGACCAACTAACCCTTCGTACCTTTGTCCCTTTGTTTAGCCCCATCTATTAAACCAAAGCATCATTACTTGTACAAATTATAACACTAGTTACATCATTTCATATCGAATTGCTTATACGGCATAAATATGAATCAAAAAGATCACAAGGATCATCAAATCTGAAGGAATTAAAAATTGCATTTAGAATAACAAGGATGGCGACCAGAGGTAGTCGTATATGCCATTTTTGATACGATTTTGATGGAATTTTCAGGACTTGCCTTAAAGTTTTTTGTCGTCTGGAGACACTTTCAAAATATATAGCTAAAGCTGTAGTGGCTATCTCAATCATTGCTTTTGTCATAAAAATTCACGTCCCACGATTATAAACGTTCTACCATGGAGACCTCAACACATTTCACTGCTTGAAAATGAAAGTGTGCATGCTAACGACTACAATTATTCTCTAGACTCTAGTGATCCATTAATATTGTGATTCACACAGCACGTCACCGAAGAGTTCTTATTCAAACCACAACTATTTTTTAATGATGAAAACAACCATGCACGCGATATATATAATTTTGTAAGCAGTCAACTCTTAGTGTATATATATAATTACACTAACCTCCCCTAACATTTAATTATATTACATTTAGTATTATTCTAATTTTAGATATTACACTCACCTCTCCTCATAAGTCTTAATTTATTTTTGTCATTGAAATTAATATTTTGTACAATACGCATTCCTTTCTAGCAATAAAATCACTTAAAAATTACTATCTAACTAAAAATAAAGTCATAGTTTTATATTAATGTTAGCACTAATTTAATTGTCTTTATTATCATGTTAAAAATAAAATTATAGTGTCGTGTTGTATAAAGTTAGTTAATTTAACATACAAATAAATTGAATGAGAAGTTTTTACAATATATATTAAAAGTTAAAGGAACCTAACTTATTTATTTATTATTAAAATTATTAATATTTAAAAGCCTACTAAATTACGATTAATTTGATTTGTATCAAGTCAAATCACAAAAATATAAAATTTTTTTATTATTAAATTTTTTCATTCACATTATTTAAACTTAAAATATTACTTAAAAAATAAATATCTAATAATTAATCTTTCACTGTGTTGTATTTGTAGTGTGGTATTTAAATAGTTATAAAACTTGCTAGTGGTTCAATCTCCATGGGCTAACAACCAAAAGGGCGTTGGTTTTGTATTTTTGTGACAATGATATAAAATGTTAAATCGTGCATGCCATGGAGTTGCGGTCAATTTTGTGGTGCGTTTGTTTCCAGCTTTAATTAATTACCCATTTGCCATGACTCATTACCTTGCAACATCATGCCACGCAAACGCCCAATTTCCATGCACGTTCGAGGTGCTTTGTCATTCATTTCCATTTTTCAGATGTCTCATTTAGGTCAAACCTCTCTAAATTTTCATAAAAAGTATGAATGATATCATGGCTTTTTTTCACTAAAAATATGATAAACGATTCTCGGGTTTGGTTGAATTTATTGACTTTCAATATCGGTAATTCTGTCAACTATATATAGAACACTTTTATTGAATATCACATTGTTTATTTAAATTTCTTGTGATTAAATGGTTAAGACTTTTGTTTTTATTTTTTGTTTTCATTTTGTTCTATTAATTAAAAGCTCAGCACAGGTAATTATTAGGTATTGCTCTGGCTGTGGAAAGTATAAATACTTTTACAAATGATCTTAAGTTTGACCTTTCATTAATTCTAGTTTGTGCAAAAGAAAAAAAAAGTTCAATACAGATTATGAAATATTAGAAAAGAAAACTTAGGCCTGTTCGTTTCAGATTTTTAAAAACAAAATTTTGTTTTTGAAAATGAAAAACCAAAAAAAAAATCTTTAGTAAGTTAATAGGAAAAAAAAATGTTGTATATATGTCTTAGAAAACAATGATTTGCAAAACTAGATAAAAAAATGAGGTGGCAGAATTGTAATAATGTAGGTTTATTAATGGCATTTATGTAAAAATAATTCACTACGGGAAAAATATATTACTTTAAAACCACCAAAAAAATATTTCTACACATATTGCAACAGTTATGACTGACTAATTGTAACTTTATTTTTTTTAACTTCCTACTTTTATAGAAAGATTTTTTTTCATCTAATTTTTATAAAGTTATAGCGTTTGGTAACTTTTTTTTTTTCCTTTTTATACATATTTTTTTACTAATTTGTGCCAATCTACTTTATTTTATTAAAATTATAATTATTTTGAGCTATTATGTAAATATATTCTTAATAGTTTATGTAATTGGATATATAATAGATTTAATCAATTGATTAAAATATAATGCAAGCTTACAAGCTATGACAATTAATATATAAAATTTTTCATATCAAATAATTTTTAAATATTGTTTTCAAAAACAAATATTCCATTTTTATGAAGTTTAAAAATTATTTTCAAAACAAATTATCAAACGAATCTTTTTTATTTTCAAAATTAGTTTCTAAAACAATTTGATAAAACTTTTTTTCAAAATGAAAAAAACAAAAACATAGCTAAACAAGCCCTTAAATTCTAAATTTCTACTTGGATCTAAGATTAATTTGAAGTCTAAACAATCTATTTAGTTTTTTTTAAAAAAATATGTAAGTTGTTATATTATAAATGAATCAAAATTTGTATAATTATTTTTATTTTGTGGAAATCGGTCAGACTTATTAAAATTATGATAGATTTATGTGTAAATTAATTTTTGGTTCATAAAAATTAATTATTTAATTTCAATCATTCTCAATTTAATATTTTCTTTTAATATCTAATTATCAATGTGATATTTACATTAGCTCAAACAACCTTGTATTTCATTAATGACATAAAATAAAGTATACACGTCTATTAATTAACTGCTATGTTAGAAAATAAATCACATTACTAATTTAACAAAAAAAAAATAGATAGTATAATTGAGCTGAAAGATAAAAGACAAAAATTTAAAAGTGAAAAATATTATATTTAATAATAAAAATATACTTGAAAGATTTTGAATAGTCAATAGACCACTATTCCCCATGCCAGCCTCTTTATTATTTTCCGTGCATCCAACTATGCACTCTTATACTAAATGTGCTTTTCATTCCCATGTGCCTCCTTATTGTTATCCATTTCTGTTCCTTGCCACGTCGCTTCATCTCTATTAATATCTTCTACTTCAAAATTAAAGGGTGGACGGCTCATCACAAACCACAAATGAGAATTGTCGTATTCTTGAAAAATAAAAATCCAACACTGTCATATTTAATTTTAAGCAAATTTAATTTATTTAAAATAAATTAACAAAATTATATGTGATAGTTTTTAAAATGAAGTTATTTCTTATACAATATGTATTTTTTAAAATTAAAATTACTTAACATTTTTATTTTAAAATTGGGTAAATTATACTTCCATCTTCTATACTTTTAAAATTTATAATTCCTAACTATAAAATATACTAAAATTTACTGCGATTTTATATTTTCTACCTAAAGAGATTTATCACAGTATGTATTTTAACATCTGATAATCTAATGTCACATATCATTTGATCAAAATGCCTTATATTAATTTTAAAATATTAACTTTTACATACTGTGATTTTCTTTTCTGTTAATTAAAATAAGATGTTACAAGTATTCTATTTTGTTATATAAAAAAAATCTAACATGTATTTAAGTTAATATATTGTATTTTAGTTTTAAAATATGCGATATTGGGTTCTGAATAACAAAATAATAAATAGACAGTAGCAAACCTCTATGAACAGAAAATGTAAAGTTAGATTAAAGTGTAAAAAATTTATAATTATATGATAGAAGGTTTAAATTTAAAAACTTACAAAGAAAAAAAATGTGATTACTCTGTAACGTAAGTATTCTTTCTGTTGTTATATCAAAAACAAAAGTTACAGTTTTATTTATGCTATATATAAAAGTTGATTTTCTATAAAAATAAATTAAATAAAAATTCGTTAAACATAAACGAAAAATATTAAAGAAGTTGAATGTAATATATTTTTTAAAAAATAAATATAATTAAATTAAATTTTCTTTTTTAAAAATTGATCTAACTTTCTCTTGAAATTTTGAAGAGAAAAGTGAGCCCCAATTACTCCAATGGTTGGTTTTAAATTTTAATATTATAACATCTATAGTAGTGATTTGTAAGAAGTTCTTAAAAGTTAAGAACTAGTTCTTATTTTGATTCATCACTATAGTTTATTATATTAGCTGTCACGCATAAAAACGATTTTTATATAAGAACTGGTTCTTATATAAAAAGTTATTGTAAAATAATCAACTCACAATAAATATTAGTAGAGTTAGTATAGAGTAATAAATGTTAAAATAATAGAGAATTGATTGTAAGACTCATTTGTGAGTTTTTAAGAGATTCACCACTAGATTAGAGAATTGCTTAAAATAATGAAGAGTTATTTAAAGTAATGTGACACTGTGAAACTTACAATAAAAATTTAAATGAGATTCACTACTATAAAATACTCTTAAAATGAGATTATGTGTCCACAATATTATCTCAACTATAATTTTTTTTCTACTAAATTGACAGTATTTTGAGTTTTGACACATTAAACCTTCATTTGTCACACTATCACGATTCACGGTTTCTACTTGCAAGTCAAGCACGTGCCAAGAAAATTCTCACCGTAGTAATGCTTATCTATTCTTTCTTGGACTTGGTGCTTTTTCATCGGCCATTTTACATTCTTCAGCAGCTTCATTGGCACCTTCCAGGAAGAGAGAAAGCCAGATTTTTCTTCTCTCACTTTTTTCCATTCTCAGTGACTACTACAAGAATATTTTTGTAAAGTCCAGCTATTTTACTATAATTAATTAATTGAAGAAAATCACAGTAAGTGTACCATCCCTTTTTAAATAATTCATAGATAAGATAGATAGCGACTTGGGACAACATTGGAAGTAATTGGGTCTACCAATAGATGAGATTATGAACGTTTTCTCATGCACTTAGAAAATATGAGTTGTTTCATTTCATGCATTGGTCAGATAAAACTTTGTGTACCACTTGGACATCTACTGCCCCCTCTTACACTATGTTTTTATATATATAAATGAAAGAAGACAGCTGCATTCACAATAAGGCAATAAATAAACAATCCCTAATTAATCTTAACATCATTGACTTTAACAATAAGTTGATTTTTTTTTTCCTACTTCATTTTAGGCTTTAAACTTTTTTTTGAATAAAATTTAATTCTCATTCATCATAAATGTTTATGTTATGATAAATGATAGACTTTCCTGCAAGTTTGTCATATATTAAAAATTAAAGTCTTTCCGATGTCTTTATCAAATATATATATATATATATATATATATATATATATATATATATATATATATATTCCTCTTTTTTTATTTTATTTTAAAATTTCTTCACTTCTGTATCAAAATTAAATGGCAGATCTTGATTCTCTCTAAACTAATTAAAATGAAACCAAGTTTTGAAATTTAACCATATACTTCTGGTATAGAATTTGTAGTTAACTGTATGAAAAGAATCTTAATGTTAAAGGAAATAATGGGTAACTTAGAGATTTGTTATTTATTGTGGTCCTATTTGATTCGAATTTAGATTAATCGATACTTGTAATTTGGTATTCGAAAATCAGATAGTTGTTTATTAAAAACAATTCAAATTGTTTTAGTAAAAATAAGATTCTGACAGGTGGGGACAAATGCAATTAGCCTACATGCTACATAATTACACGCGATTATATTCAGACCTAATTTTCTCATTCATGAACTCCATCAAACAAAAAAGTAATTATGTAGAATTATAACGGCATAGGTTTTATCTGTTGCTTTTTTTTTTTTCATGTGATCCAATAATGACGTTATAAGGAAAATATTTATTTTGCAAATTGTAAGTGTGCCTCCATTCATTATATAGTTAGGAGTGTCAACGTGGATCTATTTTATTAACTCAGTCTTACAAATGGAGAGGATCAAGACAACAGCTCAGCAATTGGCCAAAAGAAAAAAAAAATCTCAGCCACTCACATTAAAAAAAAAAAGTTTTTTGACTTTGACCTATTAAAGTCTATAGAGTTTAGATAAGTTAGAGTTGAGTGACTGCGATTCAGATATTTTCAATTAATTAGTTATTTTTCAAAAATTTAGTTTATATATCTAGATCTTTACAATTTCAATATCTAATTTTTATTATTTTAAGTCACTAAAAAGTATTTTTTTATCTTTTTAAAAATTGTCTAGGATGGCAGAGCTTATAATGCAAATTTGGCCCACACCAACTTGCCCAATGTTTATTATTTAGTTTTTACACCAGGGTCTGGTCCGTGCCAAGGAGCTGTATCTAAGTCACGATTTTAACCACATTAAATGAAAGAGGCCTAATAAAAGCCTAATTCGTATACTCCCAGGCCCAACTTAGAAAAGCCTAGTTCTAGTTCCTATGGACTTCCAGTCCAAAAACAAAAGTCCCTATGGACTCTAAAGCTTGTTCGTTTTCAATTTTGTTTAGAGTCTTTGTCTTTAAAAAAAGCTCTAAACCAACAAAAAAAAAAAGACTTGCTATTATAAAGAAAAGGACTCTAAATAAAATTAAAAAAGAAAGCTTTTTGTGTATGAAACGATCTCTCTCATTCTACACAACGTTTACTTAAATGCAATAATTCAAAAAAAAAAAAGTTGTTCTTGAATATCTTGATAAGGCATGCTATTACAATTCTGCGTCAAAAAATGAAAAAAAAAATTCACCTAGAAATTACACTTTTTTTAATATATATTTGTCACAGTTACGTTATTTTGTAATTTTTTAATAAACTTTTTTAATGCTGCAGCTTTGCTGCTTTGTAATAAGAAAATATTATAAAATTTTTTAAAGCTGCAGCAATTTTTTTTGGGAATAATTTTCCAATCTTATGGTAAATATAATTCTCTCTTTTTGCACGGTTGGAAAAGAGAAAACATTTTTCTCAAAAGAAAAAGACGGACGCGAATTTCTGCAGTTCTTCTTTCTCCCTTAGTGTATGTTTGGAAACTCGTTGGACAAACTTAAGCTTGAGCAGAATTGATTTTCAGAATTGATTTTGTTCATAATTGATTTTGTATGAACGTGATTTATGTTTGAAAACTGTTATTAAAAAATTGATTTTGAAAAATGAATTTCGTTTGGATATTGATTAGCAGAAGTACTTTTAAATGTATAATTACTAGAAAGGGTATATATATTATATTGTTGTATTTCATTTATTCTTATTTAATTTTTAATTATTAGAACTAATATTTAATTAAAAATATACATTTATGAATAGATAATTTAAAAAAATTGGGTCAATAAATAAATCAATTACATTTTGGTAAAAATTCATTGAACTAATTAATATTAAAAATATATTTTTATGATCAATTCGATTAACTCAGCCTCCACGCGTCTACCATTAAAAATATATAAACATTGTTGTAAAAATAAATACACTTAAACCATTTAGAAAAGTTATATTCATGAATATTATATTCAAGAGACTAAGGACGTAAGTGAAAATAGAAGTTCAAAGAAGAGGTCTAAAAAATTTTAGCCCATTTTAGCCTTGGTGATAGCTCAAGTGATGGACACGTGTACTCACTAATACCAACTTACCTTGGTGGCAAATTAGGCACATAACACGTGTAATCCACTATCATTTGCATAACTTGGCCGAGAAGTTGATGGATTAGAAAGAAAAAGCCCCTATTCTCCATTTTGTTCCCAAAACCTTGTCCTTGATCCCTGGGACTGGACTCGAGAAAGAGAGAACCCAAAATACTCTGTATGGCTAGCACAAATCAAGGGAACCCTATCGATGAAACTAAGTGCAACCGAAGAGAGAGAATTTCAACAATGGAATTTCTGGTTTTCGGGTGTGCTGTAGGAATCCTTTTCCGGCAGAGGCCCAATTAGAAATTGGTGGAAGATGCGGCTAAAATTGGAGCTTGAAAACGAAGAAAGAGAGGCGAAACAGGGAAAAGAAAATATAGAGTGCAAATTATAAGCTGGTTGATGGCGAGAGGTAAGAAAATTTTGGATTTTTACTCTGTTTTTCCTGTAGAAGTCTCTCTCCCGTCTTGTACATGGAAAAGAAAATTTTGGATTTTTACTCTGTTTATCACAAACACACACATCAACAGAGGGGTAGAAGAGTCTGTAGAGTCTTAAAACCTCACCAATTATAATCGATTATGCAGACAAGCTACTCAGGAACGCTTCCATTCAAACGTGAGTCTAGAACTGGAATCAATTGTGATTGAGATGTCCAACGCAGAACCAAACAAAGCCATTTTTGTACAAACGCCAGTCTGCTCCGCCAATCGTGCGTTTACTGCAACTGGACGCCCATCCAAACATAGCCTTAATCTTAATACCTCTATCTTTTGTTTTTGGTCACAAAATCCACTATTTGTTTTTGTCATAAATAATACTTCAATATCAGACAAAAAAAAAATACGTTTTCTTCGGCGAATAGTTTTTTTCACCAAAAGAACGTTTTTGTTTCTGAAGTGGGCCTAATTGTTAATAGGGCCTTGGAAGTGATTTTTGCCCTCTGCTTTCGAAGCCCGATTGATTATTAACATTTTAATTTCTGCCGAAACAAACCCTAGCACTATTTATGAAATTACACTCCAGTCGCTTCTCTGTTCAGTCTGCAAAAGATTTCGCTGCCTGTTCTCTCCTAATATTTCCGGTCTGGATCTACATACTCTCAGGTATTTCTCTTGACCAGTACTCCTTTTTTTTTTTTTATGAATTTGTGGATAATGTTGTTCTGATATTTGTATATATGCTCTGATTTTTGGCAGAATATGAAGGTGATCGCTGCCTATTTGCTGGCCGTGTTGGGAGGCAACACTAGCCCTTCCGCCGGTGATATCAAGAAAATCCTTGGCTCTGGTATCGTATACTTTCAATTTAAAGGACACGACTCACTCCAGTCCCAGTATAACTTCAATCTGTGAAGTTTTTATTTTTTCCTATTTTTTCTCTAATTTATTGTCATACAGTTGCATCAATTGCAAGAGAGAATTGTTTACCAAAATATCGATAAGTTTGATTGTGAATCATTGTAATACCATTGCTGTTATTCTATTGGTAGAATTATTATACAAGCTTACTGTTGGGGCTTTGTGATGATGAAACCAAAGCATTGGTGCGTCATACTGTTTTTCATACATTGATGACTTTCATTTTTAGACGGATTTTCATACTGTAACTTGGGAACTTATTAATAATATATTTGTATAAAAGTAAATATGATAAATTCAAAAATTATGTACCATTCGAGTCATTAATGACATAGCAGAACTGTTCTTTTATTATATCTAATCCTCATTTTTTTATAAATAGATTTCAAAGACTTGGGAAATTACATGGTCATTATGGGTTGTGCGTTGGAGCTTTACTGATTAAGGACTCGTTCAATTTTATTGTGTAGTTGGCGCAGAAGCTGAAGATGATAAACTTGAAAGTCTTTTGTCTGAATTGGAAGGTAAAGATATAACAGAGGTTATTGCCAATGGTAGGGAAAAGTTGGCCTCAGTGCCATGCGGTGGTGATGGTGCTGTTGCAGCGGCTGCTGCTTCTGGAGGAGGTGGCGTCACTGCTGCTCCAGATGCAGCTGAGACAAAGAAAGAGGAGAAGGTGGAGGAGAAAGAGGAATCTGACGATGTAAGTTTCGTTTGTCTGATTTGCACATCATGAGACTGTTCTAGCTTGCCCTAGAAATAGTTTTGCTAATCATCTTTTTAAAGTACGTAAAGTATACAGTTTAGTTAAGGGTTAGTGGAATGGTATCCTTGGCATGATCTGCTTTGCTAGCATGTAAATATAATCTGGATTTTTGGTTGTGTCCGTTCATTCTTAATATAGTTATCTGATTGTTTCTCCGATTTGCGGTGCAGGATATGGGCTTCAGCCTCTTCGATTAATTCATCGCTGTTCTTCTTTTGTCCAGAAATTTCTCAGCCTAGAGTCTCCTAATTTTGTCGCAGTTTTGTTCTGAAGAGTAATGCAGTGTCATTTATACCAATGATCGATGTAGTCGGAAGTTTTTTGTTAGGTATTAATTTGTTTATGATTTTGTGGAATTTAAATTGGGTTTTATTCGGATAAGCGATTTCTTGAATTTACTTTTTGGCCCGTTGACATCTTTGAAGGAATTCATTGTATGTTTCCCCCCTAAAAATTAGACCTAACTGAACATAATTGCTACAGTAGTTGCCTATTTGATTTCGTTTTTGTAGTTGGGAAATTGAAGACAACACTTGAAAATATGATATTGCAATGCAATTGGGATATCAATTGCTTCTAATATAATCTTCCAATTTCGTGCCCTCGTGTTTGTTTCAAAATAGAGCTTGTTCTCTCCATAAATTGAAAGACAATGGACGAGCAGAGCTTACAATTAAGCTTAACATGTAGGATTTACTTTTCTTTTTTTTCGGTGACAATTTTATACCCATTCTTTCACAAGGTTTCCCCTTTATTTTTCTTGTGGTCGATCAATATATGTCGCTTAAAGTCTCCGAACCAGCAAAAAGGATACCAACTCTTTACATTTATTCCTATTTATGATACAAGATTAATGGTTTACTGTTTAAGAACGAAGAAGGAAAAGAAAACACACAGATATGAAGAGAAGAAAAAAGAATGGAAATATGAATGAGAATGAAAATGAGATATTTTACTAAAATATTCTTTTTCCAAAAAAAAACTTAGTATTTTCAAATAGGTAATTTGGACATGTTTTTATTATTTTTTTTATCATTTTATGAATTTCATCGCTATATATCAAGATACCGAATTCTTTGTTTTGTGAAACAGAAGGAAAAATGTAAATGTAAATTATGGATTTTTTTTCCCTGGCCAGTTAGGTTATATTTCTGAAACCAATAAGTATTGCAATTTTATCAAGGTTCAAAAAATTAAATCAATCACTGAGCCTGTTCAATAGTCAATGATCGAATTGCAGTTGAATTAGTGGTATTTAAAATATATAATATATAATTTATAATATTAAAACATTCTAAGCATATTACAAATATATATATATATATATATATTTATACAAATTTTAAATTTTCTCCTAATCATTTAAATTTTTAGAGATTTCTTAAAAATATATAATATTATTCACTAAAAATTTTAAAAAAAATTAAATAGACTGGTATTACTAGTTCGACTGATTTTTCACTTGTTCACACACACATGTTCATTGGTTCAAATCGAACCGATTTTCTAACTAATTCACCAATTTTTCAGTTAAACCGTCCGATTCTCTGAATAGTGATTTTTATTAATTGTGTAGTTCAAAATTTAGCTCATTTCAATATATCTATTAATTTGAAATATTTTTTAATATGTCAATATTTAAATATTTTTAATGTAAAATTAAAACTATAGTAATTTATATTTAAAAAAATTAAAAGAATATAGTTGAGAGATTTTTAACTTCAGTCTTAGTCTTATACATGTATTTTGATTTCAATTTTGCATATAATAATTTTATTTTATTTTCTCAATGTTAATATATAACTTGGTGACTAATAATTAAGTTTGAAAATCTTATGTATTAGTTTAAATTCATTAAAATTTCATTTTGATTTATTAGTAAAATCCAAAGTTCTGAAAACTAGACTAGTTAACAAGTGACTAGTTTAATGATTATTTTTAATGTAAAATTAAAAGAATATAGTTGAGAGATTTTTAACTTCAGTCTTATACATGAATTTTGATTTCCATTTTGTATATAATACTTTTATTTTATTTTCTCAATCTCAATATATAACTTGGTGACTAATAATTATGTTTGAAAATCATATATATTAATTTAAATTCATTAAAATTTTATGATGATTTATTAGTAAAATCTAAAGTTTTAAAAACTAGACTGATTATTAAACAGATAAAAGTACTAATACAAAAATTAGGTCAAATCATAATTGAATGATAGTGTGTGTGTATATATATATATATATATATTGTGTGATTTGCACTTTGAAAAAATTATGTATTATTTCACTATTATAAGAAGAAGATGAGGGTTAATGTAATATTTATAAATGGAAAATCTATCACGGAAATGAAAAATACGATACAGTGAAAGGGATACAATACCCTTCTTGTACGGCGCACTTTGGGACAAAATTAAAATAACAAAACTAAGAAATCCCAAACTTTCAACCTTAATAAAAATTCTAAATTTGAAAAATAACTTTATCATCGCCACGAACTGACAATAATATTTTTACTTGCAAAAATCTTATAGAATATGTTTATAAGACTTGTTTTTTAATTATAATATTATCTAATTAATATCTTATCATTATATGATCATGTATTTAATCAATATTTTTGTTTTTTTTTCAATTTTATAATTTTTTGTTTTTTTATATTTTTTTTAATATTTTAAAATCTTTACAAATCTCTGCATCCTCACAAAGAGTGAGGATGACAAATATTTTTTTTCACTACAAGAACCAAGGACAAGAACAGAAAGCAAGGGTTGGTGCCAGGACAGGGAGTGAGAAAGCACTCTCCGCCTCTTCCTTGTTCCATTGCCAACATTATATAATAGCGCCAAAAATATATTTTTAAATGTAAATAGATTCTTTATAGTAACTACAAAAGGCAATCTATTAATTACCATAGGCTTCAATTTATGCATTGAAATTAAGAATTTTTTTTATCTCATAAACTTTAATTTGACCATTCAATTTAAAATTTGAGGACTGTACTTGTCAAAACACACATGTTTTGGTTGGGCATTCAAGTAGCACAGTCAAAATTAACTTTGGTCTGTCCGCATTTGGGTGGGTTTATATATATATAAATTTAGACCCGTTTAAAGGGTCGGCCCACTTTTTTTAATTTTTTTAAATTTTTATATAATTATATTATTTGGTATATAAATAATCACATTTTATCATATTTTTATATTTTATAATATTATATTTAATAATTATAATAAATTTGAATATTAAAATTTTATAATTTTTAAAAGATAAATATAAAATTTTTAAATTTAAATATAATATAATTAATTTAAAAAATCATAGATTTGAAAATTATAAGACACTGTAATTATTCACAAGAATGCGTAGTTCTTTATAGCAGCAATGTGGTGTGTAACTCACTTCAACTGTTGTTGCTTTTATCTTTTTGGTTTTACATTTTTCACTTACTCCATCCTTTGATGGGCTCGCTCGTGTTAGAGTTGTCAAAATGAGTTTAGTTTAATAGGTCAGTTTATCCTAACTTTACAAATGAGATGGAATGTACTAACAATTTAATAGTTCATTTTGAAGAAAAATTTTTAATTTGGCCCATAAAAACTCTTGGAGCTTAGGTGGGTTGAGACTTTTTTATTTTTATTTATTTATTATATTTTAAATTTTAGTCTATTTTTTAGAAGTTTAATTCTATTTTTTAAAATTTCATCGTTCCAATAGCAAATTTTTTTCATTCAAAAAAATTATAGTTACATTTTAAACAAGAAAATTTGTCTATTTTAATGTTTAATATATTTTTTTATAAGTTTAAGTTAATTTTTCAAAATTTAATTGTTTCAATCTTTAGATATTATCATGAAAATAATTAAAATTATATTTTTTTTAAATAAGATAAATAAACTCATGGACATGGGCTATGATGGGTTAAGATAGGTCAAACTTTTTTAATTATAGATTATATAAAAGTCTAGTCCAGCCCAACTCATACTCTTCACTGACTATAAAAGGCTTGAACTGAGGTAAACTGACCTGACTCATTTTATAATTCTAACTCATGTGAGCTTCTACGAATTACTCATAATCTTAATCGTCTTTTTGGATTTCTCCTTTGTTTTTAGTCCTCGGTTAAATTTAACTTCTGTAGCATTCTCATGCATGCTTGCCTCTGGTTGCTCTATGTATTTTGGTCTAAACTTTTTTTTTTCCTTTAACATGTAACAGTCAAGATTAATCTTTATAATTAATTTCTTATCCCAAAGGCAATTTCTTTTGAAACTAGCACGGTCATAAGCACCAAACACTTGAGCCGGTGCTGTCACTGGCGTGTAATTATTGAACGAGTTAAAACAAAGAACCATTAACTAGCAGCAAGCACTTAAAACCTAATGTCTTGAAGGCTTTATGCATACATTGATTTTTTTTTAATTTGGTCAAATTATTGAATTTTTTTATTAAAGTAATCTTAATATTATATTAATTAAATATAAAAAATTTTATTAAAGAAAAATAACCGACAGACTAGCACGAACATATCTGAGTTTAGACTTCGAACCCGTTTTGTTAGTTAGTGCTACATTCAAGACACATCAAACTAATCAAAATGAGATTGTTCTTGTTTTGTTGAGCTCAATTATCGAGCAAGGGCAAAAGTTCGTTGGTATACAGGATCCAACATCACTGTCGCGGACCGTGCATGCAGTCATCCAGATCGAACAGAGAACCATTTATCCGCAAGCAACATTTTGTGGCCAACCGCCTCGAGATCGATGGATCCATCCTTAGATCTTTACTTCGATTTATGAATACCAATTGAAAGACCAAAACGGGGCCGTACGAAAGCTAAAATCTTATTTCCCGACTTAATCATGGTGCACACAAATGGCATACCAAGTCCGCAAAGAAAAGATGAAGAGAGGGATATGAGACGACGAGGATATAGCATATCCCTTGCAATCACAAATATGTTTTCTAAAGAAAAAGCGACAAAATCACACTAGATCTCTAGGACAAAAACCAGAGGAAAAATAAGTCAATACAGAACATGATTAATATGTGCAACACCATGCATTTGCATCCATCCCATTAAGACAGTCATATTTTACTCGCAAAGGAAAGACCTTCATTTGCAAGTTGATCCAAATTCTGTACTGGTGGCTGGACCTTTGCAACTTTGGCAATAGCCTTGTTCTCTTCAGGAGTTCCACCCTCCAGAAAGGCTCCAACAACTTTCCCGTCTTTGATCCAGTAGGTTCCAAACTTGGGCTTTGGAGAATCAGGCTTGCTGTCTCCAAATAGAACTGTGTCGCCAACATTGTCGCCATAGAATTGCCAGGACAGATCAAAGGAACGAGAATAGAAGTATGGAAGGTAATCGTAGTCCTCAATTGTTTTTCCACCTTCAGCTGCCTTGATGGCCTACATAGAATAATACATTATCATCAGTTATCTAATACTATATATAAAACATCAGTTCAAGTGACTTTAGACTAGGAGGACCAGAAAACAATTTAGCATATATCTATTCTCAGTAGCTCGAGACATCGCATGTTTATGGTCAAGAAAACATTTCCAGGGTATGACACATTGAGCTTTGTGCATAATTGGAGACAGGGACATTTAGAAAGCTGCTAACCTTCACAGCCTGCTCAGCTGATTTGCGAGCATGATCAACATGTTCAACTCTTCTCAACTCACCATACAATTTTAGAGGGAAAGTAGCAACATCACCAACAGCATATACATCAGGAACACTTGTTTTAAAGAAAGCATCAGTCTGCAACCAAAACAATGTCATCGTGTATGTCAATGACAACATGAAATAATTTGCTAGCTGTTTTGTGGATTCTCGTTGAACCATATACAGTATCACTGACCTTGATTCCACCTTTCTCCTCTTGAACCTGTCCTTTGAATAAAGCTGATAAAGGTCTTGCTCCAACACCAACAACAACAATATCAGCTTCCAAAACCCTGCCATCCTTCAGTTTTACTTCTTTTACCTGAATGAAGGATTGAAATCATGACACTAAATTAGATTAGCAACTTTAAAATTTCATCTAATTAAAGAATTTAGAGAGTGCATTTAATGATACCTCTCCATTTGAGTTGGAAGTAAACCCAACAACAACAGTTCCTTTAATGATTTCGACCCCCTTATTTTTATAGAATCCCTCATAGAAAGCAGCTATACCAGATGTAAAAAGCCGTGGCACTGCAACAACAGTTCACAATTTTAGAACTTAAAAAACAGCAAATTTATCAATGAAATGCAAAAATAACAAATGGGTGAGATATGCACAAAGAAACAGTCACAGATCTCCACTTACTACACCAAGGTTCTGGGTAGACCATGGTTGTATCAATATCATTGAGTCTCAACACTGCACTAAGCTCCAAACCAATGTATCCTCCCCCGACAACAACAGCTTTTGCATTCTTCTTTGCCTTGATTACCTCATATAGTTTATCAGCATCGTCAACCTCCCTCAAGTAAAAGATGTTTTTGGCATCAGCTCCTTGTGTACCAAAATCTGTCAACCTTATAACCTGCGAAAAAAGGGAAATAAGTATCAATATGTCTAGAAAGGTTGGGAATTAAACAAGGAATTTCCATCTTCTCCTATATCCACAAGTATTCTTACTGTTGAGCCAGTAGCAATGATCAAAATCTGGTACTTGATTGTTTCTCCTGCTGCGCTGATCAGAGATTTTGCAGCAAGATCTGCTTTTACTATTTCTGTGCTAAGGATTAACTCTATCCCTGCAATCACCAGTTGAATTAGCATGAGAAAACTATTGTTATGTTTGAATCGATTCCTCTATATGCTTCCTCTACCTTCCACTTGACTAAATGGCCCCAACATTGATTCCATAAACCATCTATAAACATTCTATATTAAGAAAATGGGTGAGAAAGCCTGCATACCTTTCTCTTTGTACCACTCAGGAAGCAATCTTTCTCCTCCACTTCCAACACAGACATGGAATCCAGGAAGTCTAGCAGGAGCTGCAGAACCCAAATGTGATGTGATATTTAATGTAGAGTGAGACATACAAGACAAGTTGATGTTTAATGCAAAATCATATTAAGATACATGGATTAACAACAACTAAGATAACATTCATTTGATTTCAATTCTTAAAAAATATTAACAAAGATGCATACAATTACAGTAATATTAGCTGTTGGCACAAAGAGTTAATCCAAACAAGGAGGGGAATAAAGGAAGAAGAAAAAAAAAAAAAGAACAGATGCACACATAAAAACAAAAGATACTTACACTCCGGGAATAGGTATGCCTTGCTCAAAGCGGGGCGTTCATAGGGAGCGACCTACACAAATATATGTTGAATAAGGGAATATGTAGGAGAAAATAACTGCCTGCGATGGAAGTAATAGATACAAAGTTTCAAAAGAACAATCAGCAGAGAACGCTAAAGGAGACACAACGGACATGATGATGATTACACTAGTGCCACTGTTGGAAAAGACAATTTACACCCAAGGGCAAGCTTTCTTAGAAAATTTTCCTTTTGTCTGGAAATGGATAAGAAGTACTAGTCACATGCCCTAGTGAATTTGACGCATGCACAACCTCTAGACAACGTTATAGGAGAGTTACATATTTCTTATCAAAGTAGACAAAATACATTTTTCTCAAACTGCAAAACATAAAGTAAAGGCTCGGTGACAATGGGAACTGCAGTTTGGAGGCGTGACTGACAGAGATCAAGTCTATAAACAAAACCTCAAAATGCAACCAAAATTTACTATGGTAACTTGTATGGTAAAATATCAATATAATATATAATGATTTGAACAATTGTGATCTGATCAATTTCTAATTTGTGACAAATAAAAGAAAAGTCAAGAGAAAAGCAAGCATTATTTACATCCTCCTACTAAGGTGTGCTTGAAAAGCTTTCAGAAAGTAAGGAAAATAACATTAAAACTGGGAAATTATGTACTTGTAGAAGTTAATTATTATGCAATAAAGAATGTATAAAAATTCTACCGCTTCTTTGGATATGATTGCCAGCTCCCCAGCCTGAAGGCCCTGTTTGGCAAACTCTCTTGCTGCATAGCCCTGCGATATTGAATAGATTTAAGCCATGGTGAATGAAAATGAGGATGATGATATAATAAGTCACATTAAAGGATAGTTTTCAGGTTTTAGAGGCTTAGTTATGTTCTTGCTATGTGGACAACTAGAAGGAAGTCCGAACAGTAGTATCAAACAGTTGTTATATTATATGCAATTCCAAGTCGCAGTCCAGTCCCATGCAATGCAAGCTTACGGAACCCATCAAGGGTCGAAAATCATTTCATCAGAGCCTTACCCATGCAATTCCTTTTCAAATCCAAAGACATGAAGCACGGTATATTTAAAAGTCCCCGAAAGTGACATAAAAGAAGGAGCCAAAAGTTAACCTTGGTAAAGTGGCTGCATAAGAAAACACTAACACTTTCTTTTTTAATGGAGGGGGATCCAAATATTCGTAGTTCTTGACGCATCGCATATCGGTATCAAACTAAGCATTGCCGACGTGACACTAAAGTAACTGAGAAAACAGGTTCAAGTTCGCACAATTCCTAAAACCTATGCGCTGTTTCGATCGGTAAATTCTTCTCGATCAACAATAATTCGGATTCAAACATGTATTATGAAGGAATTCAAGAGATCAAAATAATTCAACAAGAATCGAACAGGAAGAAAGAGCATAAATTAAAATTACAAAATATTAGGAGTTAAGAATTAAAAGGAAATAGAACAAAGGATCAGATCAAGGAAAGGAGGATTAATGATGGGGGAACTCACGGCGGCAACTCCTCCTCCGAGGATCACGTATTTGAAGCTCTTCGCCATGGACAATCGGGACAAATCTGCGTAGCGAGAACTAAGAACTGAAAAAAGACACCTGCAAGCTGGGAGAGTGTAAGAGGTGATGAGAAACAGGCCAATTAGATCATTTTAAACAACGACTAGTGGTCTAATAATCTATAACGCCCGTTGTCCCTTTTTTATTATTTGCTGAGTTTTTTTTTTATTATTATTATTTGGCGACTAATTTTTGAGGTTATTTTCGGTAGCGCCTGTGTGAAGGGAATAAAAACGACGTGGCAATATCGTCGACCGTTCACCAAGCCGACTGTGCAGCGTGCACTTGCCACGACCACGGGAACCAATCTGGGTCTATCATTCAAATTTGCATTTGGACACAATTACACAAATATGAGATGAGGATACCTCAAAAATCTACAATTTCGGCATAAAATAAGAATAATATAAATCTAGAAGTTCCTGGAGACGAGGGACATATCCAAAAATTTTGGTCAGTGTAACAAAATATAGTCCATCAATATTTTTATTAAAAAATATTATAAATCTACATAAGTGATAAAAATAATATAAAATATATAAAAAAATATGAGACAATATTTATATTTTTATAGAATAAAAATAAAATTACCATACATATTAATTAAAAAAATCTTGTGGGAACAGTTGCCTCCTCATACTATCATATAGATCCGTCCTTAACTCCTTACTAGAGACTGTTATGGAAGGGAGTGAAGGGTGTGACATAATCAAATTATTTGCTTACTGATCAATTTAATTTCCTAACTAGAGAATTTTTCTCCGCTTTGCGCAATGAGTCTAATTAAAAAAATAAATTTTTTTATGAATATATATGTATAGAAAAAAATTAATTCTATTAATTTATTAAATTACAAATATAAATGTTTTATTATATTTAAAGCTTAGAAGATTTAATCAATGAATATTAGGTCTAGTAAAAAATATTAGTTTCTTATAAAGAAATGAATCCATGTTTAAATCTCTATTAGAAGATATATTCATATTTAATTCTTGACAATGCTTTAAGTAAGATTGCTTTAGTCAAAGATAAGTTTTGTGATTGGAACTTTGTGAATCAAACCCAAAGATTTTTCATTCATTGGCTCAATTGTGAATCACAAAACTTTTTTAATAGAAATATTCACAATTGAAAAAATTTGTATATATAGAAATTGATTATTCAAATTCTTTCATCAGTATTTTTTTTTCATTTGCTGCCTTCATTAAATTAAATATGAAGTTTACCTTAAAATTGATAGAGTAACAACTTAAAAAATATGAATAAACATAAAAAAAGAAGAAAGTAAAAAATAACAATAAAATACAAAATGCGATGTCTTAAAGTGAGGGATGGATATCTTGTATTTTTTTTCAAAAGAAATTTTATACATCCTACAAGTTGATTTTGTCACATTATCTAATACAATGAGTACACGATTTGTTACCTCTAAAATATATACAATAACTTAAGACTTATATGTTTAGTCTACAATTCTTAAAAATAAAAAATCAAAACTTCAGTTCATCCACATCTTTCTCTAACCTAAATATCACGCAATAGTACATATCTATTATGTATTCTCAATTATCCAAACTCGCGCATATATATGTGTATAGTTCTTTGGTAAAATATAAGTTGGTCTCGTTGATAAAGAATAAAAGGAAATAGATATTCTGTTTAGCTTTAAAAGTTAAGAAGGATACTAGTCTATTTTGGATCATTAATTTTTATAATTAAAGATTCAGATTTTAAAATATTATTTTTAATTTTTTTTAAAAAAATAAAATCTTAAAATATGAGTTATTAATTATGAAAATTAATAATCTATATGAGCTAAACATTCTATTTAGTTTCCAAAATTAAACAAAAAATATCATTTTTAAATTTTTTTATAAATACTTAAATAAACTGTTAACCAAACCAAACAAAAATCTTGAATACATGAGAAAAAGCAAAAACCAAAGCTCCAACTTACAAGAATGGACAGATAGTGTAATGCAATTTTAATGTATATAGTTGCCAACGGGGAGGGAGGATATTAAAATATTTTTTATTTAAATATCCAACATATTAATATTAATAAAATAAAATCATTTTTAAAATTATTTTAAATGTAAATGTAAAATATATATATATATATATATATATACATATATATGTATATATATGTATATTGAATAGAGGAGGTGTTACATTACTTCCCGATTAGCTTTATTTATATACATTGATATATTAATTGATATGCCCTTTGCAAGAAAAATTTGAAGGGAACGGAAAAATAAAAGAAAAAAAATTTATTTGATATGACAAAAGAAAAAATGAAAAGCCTTCACTATTATTTGTATGATAAATGGTTTAAAATGAATAAAAGAAAAAAAAATTAAGTATAAATTTACTAAAAGAAAAAAAGAAAAGCACTAATTAGATTTCAACGAATCAAAGTCAACTTCTTCTTCCTTCATCCATGATATTCGAGTTCGAAGCCCCTTAGTCAACGTCAACATCTTCTTCTTCCGCCTCTCCCACCCTCCTTCTCTCTCTCTCTTTCTCTCTCTCTCTCTCTCTGTTTGTTTCGTGAAGGCCCTCAACCCATCGTCATCATCCTCTGAATAAGAAAACTGAAACTTAAGATAAACAAATTACTGTTTTTCTATGCTATTGATAAATATAAATCCGATCTAATTAGTAAAATGAAAAATATTAAATTACTTTCAAGATATTTAAATATAAATGTGTCAGAGAAGTAATGGGCCATGTGGGCAGGTAACTTAATGACGTCATGGGTGATGACAGTTGTTTCTTGGTCAAATGAGATCCATTTTCTTGCCAAGGTTCAAAATTCGAACAAGTTTATGTCATCAGAGTTTGATTTTCCAAAAGGAACTAGCGATTAGACCCATGCAGTACGCCGAATGTATCAATAATATTGAAATAAAGAAAAACTATTTTGAAGTTAATTATATATCTTCTAATGTATTGATGATATATATATATATATATATATATATATCTATGATTAAAAAAATTATCGAATGCAGAATTATTTATACAACTACTGAGAGTGACTTAAAATGTAGTAAAAGGGCAATTTAAGACCAATTTCTCATTAGAATTTTTGTTTGCCTTGTCGTGCCATTTTAATTTTAATTTAAAAATAATTTATCATTCTAGTTTTGTTTTAACATCACAATAGAAATATAATATTTTTAATAAACTTTTAGCTCAATACCACTTGACAGACACAATAGAAATATGATTTAAATTGTAAATTGAAGATTTTTTTGGGTAACTCCTTAACCTTAATATCACCAAATTCAGTTGAAATATTATTATGCAAATATGTTAAATTAAATATATTAGAACATAATAGAATTAAAATGTGTTAGGTATGACTTGAATTTTATGGGTAACACAATTCAATGACCCGACCCACAATCCATGACCAAGTTGGCTTTATATATATATGTATTTTGTGTATGGTAAGAGTGAGTTGTATATGGTTGAAGCTCTCTCAGTGTAACCTCTATTAGTAATAATACAGATCTTCTCTCTATGCGTGGACGTAGCTCGCATTGACCGAACCACATAACGTCTTTGTGTGTTTTTCTCTACCCTTCTTCTTAATTTATTACCTAACAATAACCTAACAAGTGGTATTAAAGCCAATGTTCATTTTTTGGTTCGTCGGTTATTGTAGCACGTCGAAAAGTTTCAGATCTGGCTCCAAAATTTCAGATCTGGCCCTGATTTGGTTGTTTTGGCGCATAGGAAACTATTTTCTGCCTCTTTGGTGTGTTGAAGAATGTCGGAGACCATTTTTTGGTGGTAAGAAAATTTTCAGATCTAGTTTCAAAATCTCAGATCTAGCTTGATTCGTTTGTTTTTTGTGCAAAAGAGACCGTTTATTGCATTTCTAGTGCATCAAAGACCGTTTTCCAGTTGTTTTGGTGCATTTTTATGGTTGTGATACTATTCATCACCAGAATCATCATCAGAAGTACTGTTCATCGTCTCCTACAGTGAGGTACTGTAGCAGTCAAATGGTCAACGGTATTGTAGCGACTCAGTGCACTATAACAGAACGGTACTATAGCAACTCGGTACTGTAACATGGTCAACGGTCAATAGTACTATTTGGTCAAAGCTATTGTTTAGTCAAAATTATAGTTTGGTCAAAGCTATTATTTGGTCAAAGTTACTGTTTGGTTAAAGCTGCTGTTTGGTCAAAGTTGCTGTTTGGTTAAAGCTACTGTTTGGTCAAAAACTGCTGTTTGGCCAAAGCTACTGTTTGGTTATAGTTGTTGTTTGGACCAAGTTTTCTGTTGTAATCGTTATTGTTCCATCGACACAGTTCCAGTGAGTTTATGTTTAATTCAGAAAAGAATTCTGAATTTCTGTGTGAATTTACTGGATTGTATTGGATTGTGCTGAATTGGATTTCTGGTTTACTGTTGTGAATTTTGTTGGACTGCTGTGTTGGATTTTTGTTAATGAAGTTTTTGTCAGTTTGCAAGGTTCTGAACAGTTTTGTGAAATTCGATTTCTGGTTGCAAAATTTGTTAGTAATTTGTCTGCTGTTATTTGAGAAGATGTTGGCTCATAAATTCGATATTGAGAAGTTCAATGAATCAAATGATTTCACTTTGTGGAAGGTAAAAATGAGGGTACTTCTGGTTTAGCAGGAATGTGTGGGGGCATTAGAAGGAGAAGGTAGTCTGTCTAACACATTGAAGGAAGAGGAGAAGAAGAAAATTTTGGCAAAGGATCATAGTGCAATACTATTGAGTCTGATTGATGAGGTTTAAGAGAAGTAGTTGATGAGTTAACTGCTGCAGCTTTGTGGAAGAAATTGGATGATAAATACCAAAAGAAATCTCTCACAAATCGGTTATATCAGAAGCAGCGTTTGTATACCCTGCGGATGACAGAAAATATGCAGGTGAAAGATCATATTGATAACTTTAACCGGATTATCTTAAATTTACAGGGTGTTGGGGTTAAGATAGATGATGAGGATCAGGCAATCATTCTGTTATGTTCTCTATCAAATTCATATGAGAACTTTGTTGACACTATGTTGTATGGTAGAGATAGCATCTTTGTTAATGATGTCAAAGATATTTTGCAGTCTAAAGAGCTGAAGAGAAGAGTCTGTAGTTCTAATGAGGATGGTGCAAAAGCAGATTTGTATGTTGGCAGAGGCAAAGACACTAAAAGGGATGATGGAAAAGAAACAAGTCATGGTCTAAGTCGAGGAACAAAGGAGGACCTCGATGTTATCACTGTAAACAGAAGGGGTATGTCACATCCCAAAACTTACATGTGATATAAACATAAAATACCTAGGGTGTACCTCCGTGGTACCCTATAATCTCTGTGAACATTCTTAATATCCATAATTATGTGAATCATAAATATTCCAAGAAAGATATTTTGTATACATATTCAGAAAATGTTCAACCTTCAAACACTATACAGTACTATACAACCTCCCAAGCCTAGGTGACCTACTAGATTACAGAGCGTTTCCTAATCCTTACCAATTGTTTACCAGACAAAAGTGGAGTATATCCTTAAAGGCTATAAATTCTTCTCCTCAACCACTGTATCTGAAAAGATAATCATGGAGAGTGTGAGTTTATCATAACTCAGTGAGTAAACAACTGTACATGAAAATATCATAAGCACAAACACCACATTTACTAATACAATCAATCTATCATTTATTGTAAATAATTATAGTATTACACTTGTCTGAATTTGCGTATGATTTCTTGGGTGATCAATCCCTCAATCACTTTGCATTATATGTCATAGATACTTGCACTGAGTGACTTGGGAATTTAACCCTCAAACTCTTGGTGCATAAGTTTTCACAGTTATACACTGAGTGGTATGGGACTCTAACCCTTTTCAAACTCGTGCATAGGTATTCACATTTATACACCGAGTAGTATGGGACTCTAACCCTTTCAAACTCGTGCATAGGTTTTCACAGTTATACACCGAGTAGTATGAGACTCTAACCCTTTCAAACTCATGCATAGGTTTTCACATTTATACACCGAGTAGTATGGGACTCTAACCCTTTCAAACTCGTGTATTAGATCTCGTAGATCTTTTGCTCATCAATAAAATAGTGACAATTTATCACAATATAATTACTATGAAATAAATGAATTTACACATACTTTTATTCCCTTGAACGTCTATCATCAACCATAACAATCATCATATATTATCAACAGCGAGATTGATTATTTCTCACTTCAATAATGTTATAAACAAGACTTGTACCTTATCTAATAAAATCACATTAGTTTAGTAAGGTTATTCACTTACAAAATGTTCCAATTTATTCAAGGAACAATCACATCTAGTTCTTTAGTCAACTAGAGAAATCAATTCTCAAAGGTAATAAAATACCTTCCAATGATATTGTACTTTTTCTCAACCTGAACACACACTGATAATCTTCTCAATTTCACAAATAATACAAATGGGATTTATATTGTGCTTTGACTAATTTATTAAATTAATTTTGCAAGGTTGCCTACTCACCTAGATTCCACGCTCTCAGCGCTCCCACCTTGCGCCCCAAACATCCCTATTGTAACCAGGTAAAAACCATTAGGGTTACAAAATAGAGAAATTTCCTATCACTACTCTCGACCTTTACTCACATCTTAAGTCATAACTCCTAACCGGTAATGAATTTCTAAATGACATTTATACCATTGGAAACTAGACTCAAAGAGCTTTCCAACGATATAAAGTTTGCCCAAAACGGAGTCCGGATGAAGAAGTTATGACTGATTGAAAATAAGCTAAGACTTTTCAATATACCTGGCGCCTGGGCGCCAACACAAGCCTGGCGCCTGGGCGCCACACCTGGTGCCTGGGCGCCAAGCCCCTTTTCTTCCCAAAATCTTTTGAACCTTGGCGCCTGGGCGCCAGGATCTCGACCTTTCGCGATTCCTTTCGGTTTTGGCTCAGATCCGGCCAAATCTTCACTATTTTCCATGATTTCTTCTATAGGATCTCACCCTTAATGTCTAAGGAGCATTTAGACACAAAAAACACCAATTTTAATCGAGAAACGAAGCCAGAATCTCGATTTTTACCCCAAACTTTCTGAAAACTATAAAATATGGAAAAGCTTGAGAAATAGAAATTTCTACCTCAATTCCTTGCTTTCCCTACGTTGCTTGGCTCCTAGAGGCTCGCCTCGTAGCCCAGGATCTACCCTCCAAGCCTGGTTGTGGAGTTGGAGTGTAGAGAGAGAAAGAGAGGAGAGAAAGTGAAGAGAGAGAGAGGAAAGGAGAAAATGAAGAAAAATTAGGTGAGGCCGCCTATTTACTCGCCCGGGGTGAAATTATCACTTGCTCTTCAGTTGACCCTCAGTCAAGACTAGTAAAAGCAAATTCATAAAATCTCACCTCGGGTGATTCTAAATCCTAATTGCCCCACAATTTTCTTATTTCACTTTAGTCCCTCTCAGAGTCTCAAACTCCACTTTAACCTCGAATCCATCATCCTTTTGGTACCGGACTCATAATTCATTCTCATAAGCTCTATTCTTCTTCTCGGGTTCCTACTTGGTCATTTCTCAAAAGTACTCCATACTTTCTTTTCTTTTCATTTTAGTCCTTGAGAATTTGTAAAATGTCCTAAATTAAAATTTTTGAAATTTCTATTTCCAAATTTCCTTCACTAATTCAAAAAGAACATTTCTCATGTAATTAAATTTTTCAATAAACTTCAAATAGACTTTAAATATTCATGAAAATTCTTGGGATATTACAGGGTACATTAAGAAGAATTGTCTACAGAGGAAAAAGGGAAATGACGAGAAGGAACTGAATACCAATGGTAGTGCTGCAGTGGTGCAAGATAGTTCTGACGAAGAAGAGGACAATGATGTTCTCACAGTCAGCACCTTTGGTTCTGTAAATACTTGGGTCTTGGACACATGTGCATCTTATCATATGACTTTTTCACGTGAGCTGTTTACTTTTTTCAAGGAGTGGAATGTTGTTGTGAGGTTGGGTGATGATGAGTAGCTTAGTGTTAAAGGCAGTGGTTCTGTGCAGATTCAGATATATGATGGAATAGTCAAGACACTTGATGCTTGGTATATTCTTGGTCTACGGAAGAACTTGATTTTTCTCGGTACTTTTGACAAACAAGGGTACAAGTACTCTGGAGAAAATAGACAGTTGAGAATTTCCAAAGGTGCTCTGGTTATAATGAAGGGTAAATTGCAGCATGGCATTTACTTTCTGATTGGTAGTTCAGTGATGGTGACAGTGGCCGTATCTAAATCTTTAGGAAAGAATGATAATTGTACAGAGTTATGGCATCGCCGATTAAGACACATAAGTGAGAAAGGGCTGTCAATTCTAAGTAAACAAGGATTGTTAGAAGGGGCAGAAACTGGGAAACTGAAATTCTGTGAAGTTTGTGTTATGGGTAAACAACGCAGAGTTAAGTTCAGTTCTGGGAAGCATACTTCTACGGATGTTCTGTAATATGTTCACTCAGACTTGTGGGGTCTTTCTCTAGTTGAATCTCAGGGTCTTTCTCTAGTTGAATCTCAGGGCAGATGCTTTGTTACTTTCATTGATGACTACTCTATAAGGGTTTAGATGTATTTTCTGAAATCCAAAGATGAAGTGTTTGGGAAGTTCAAGGAGTGGAAGACCATGGTTGAGAAACAGACTGGAAACTAGGTCAAAACACTCAGAATTGATAATGGGTTGAAGTTTTATAATGCTCCGTTTGATGAATTTTACAAGAAAGAAGGTATAGTGAGGCACCACACTGTACGTCATACACCATAGCAAAATGGAGTTACAGAACGAATGAATCAAACACTGTTGCAGCGTGCGAGATGCATGCGATTAAACGCTGACTTGTTAAAACAATTATGGGCTGAAGCAGTTAACACAGCTTGTTATCTAGTGAATAGATCGTCATCTACTGCAATTGATTTTAAGACTCCTCAAGAGGTATGGTCCAATAAACCTTCTGACTACTCTGACCTGCGTATATTTAGTTGTCCTACTTATGCTCATGTGAATGATGGTAAACTAGAGCCTAAGGCAATGAAATGCATATTTCTAGGGTATGCACCTGGAGTTAAATGGTACAGACTGTGGTGTACTAAAAAGGATAGAACTCCAAAATTCATTATTAGCAGAGATGTAACTTTTGATGAGTCTACTATGTTTGGTTAGAAAGAGGAGCTTGGTAGTCATGCAGGTAATAATGATCAAGGTGCCAACTAGAAGGTGAAAATTGAAGTTCAATCTTCAAAAAATGTTACAACAGACCCTGTACAGCAACCCAAGGAAGAAAAAGAATCACAACCTATAGTAACAAGGAGGGAAAGGAGGGAAATCAAAAAACCTATAAAGTATGCAAATTGTGTTGATATGGTTGATGTTAATTCAGTCGCTTATGCCTTGGCAGTAGGAGAAAGCATTGATTCTGATGACTCAAGATCATATAAAGAAGTAGTTGAGAGTAGAGAAGCATCAGAAGATTGGTTGCAATGAATAAAGAGATGCAGTCTCTTGAGAAGAACAAAACATGAGATCTTATACCGTTACCAAAGGGAGTGAAACCGGTAGGATGCAAATGGGTCTTCAAGAAGAAAGAAGGTATTCTTGGAGTTGAACCAGCAAGGTTCAAACATGACTCGTGGCAAAGGATTTTTCACAAAAAGAGGGAATTGATTATCATGAAGTTTTCTCTTCGGTTGTGAAGCATAAAACCATTCGTGTCCTTTTATTTATGGTAAGTGTTTTTTGACTTAAAGTTGGAACAATTGGATGTGAAAATTGCTTTCTTACATGAAAATTTAGAGGAGTAGATCTATATGTCACAGCCAGAAGGATTTCTTGATTATGGGACGAAAGATCATGTATGTTTGCTGAAAAAGTCCTTATATGGTTTGAAGCAGTCTCCTAGACGGTGACACAAGAAAGTTGATGCATTCATGACTTCTCATAGTTTTCTGCGTAATCAATTTGATAACTGTGTCTACTCTAAGAAACTTACAGATGATTCTTATATTTATTTGTTGCTATATATTGATGATATGTTAATTGTTGCAAAGAACAAGGTTGAAATTGATAGTTTGAAAGCCTTGTTGAACAGTGAGTTTAAGATGAAGGATTTGGGTGTAGCCAAAAAGATATTGGGCATAGAGATTTGGAGAGAAAGAAGTATTGGTTTACTGTATATATCTCAGCAAAAATACATAGAAAAATTGTTGCATTCTTTTCAAATGAATAATTCCAAACCAGTTAGTACTCCTTTGACAGCACATTTTAAACTTGATACTAGGACAATACCTACTACAGCTGAGGAAAAAGGATATATGAGTTCAGTGCCCTACTGTAATGTAACATCTTGACTTTTTATTTCCTTTAAAAAAAATAATACTTCTTCTCTAAATTGATTTACTAACTAATTTTTTAATAAATTCATTTCAAATAAATAATGAATTTCATTATTCATGAATTTTATTATTTATATGAATAGTAACCTTACAAAAAAACTTACATGATAATTTTCACTAATTATGTCTGAGTTTGAATATATACAAAAAATAATAATAATAGTTTATATAATTTTTGATATTATCTTTACATCTTTGAATCATGAACTACTATAAAATATATTTCTACATTTCAATCTCATCATTAATATCATTAAAGCCTTCCCTTTTGCCATTTTTCCTGAAATGATCAATTTTTTAAAAGTGAGATACAAAATATCTCAGTAGCTAGTCACTTTATTAAAAACATATAAATACAAGAAGAGATCATTTCAGCCATAAAAGCATAACATCACACTGATAGTAATTAAATTTCTCTTGTTCACTACTATAGAACAAGATTTATAAATAAAACTCTGTAAAAAAAAACTTGATTATGCACATGGATATCATAAATCATAAATAATCATACTTTTATGGAAGACTAACTACCTTATGAAGAACGAGTCATAAATATGAATCTAAATCTCTTTTTTCTCTGATATTTCTCATAGTCTTCTATCTTCTTCTTCTTTCTTTTCTATTTATTCTCTTCCTCTTTTTTTTTCTCTCTCTCTCTCTTCTCTTTCTTTCTCTCTTGTTTTCTCTTTCTTTCTTCTTCCCATCTTGCACTCCCATAACACATTCTTACAAACATATATATATATGTCACGACCCTCAAAATGGTACGTGACCGGCACAACCTAGAGATACTCTCTAGTTGTAAGCCTATGTTTTTAGCTCCATATAATAATCATTCTAAAATGTGAGAGTAATAATATAACAAAGACTTATCTTAGTTAAATACTCTGATTTTACTTAATAAGCTACAATCTTACAAAACATACAGTAAACTTAAAGTACTGTAATAACATAATTATGTACAATAACCACTTCCTCCTAGATGTCCTATTTGACTGCAGAGCTTTCTAGAATTTAAAACTGAAGAAACAGCTTTAATTCAAATAAACACCAACCCTTGAAGCAAAGAGGGTTAGGATATTGAACTTGCGCTACTGCTCAGACAGATGTTTTTCGTTAATCTCAGGATCTGAAAAAAAATATATCCACCACAATATGAGATAATAATCTCAATGAATAGATAACGTTACAAGGATAGAAACTTAATTACAGATAATCATCAAGTGATTAACAATACACAAGTATATGTATAAAATGCATAAGTAAAATCATATCATACTTATAATCGACAAACAGCCATAGAATATGACCATAATCATATTCGGCACACAGCTATCTCCACATTTGGCATACAGCCATAGCATATGACCATAATCATATTTGGCACACAGCCATATTCATATTCGGCACACAGCCATTTTCACATTCGGCACACAGCCATAAATATGACCATAATCATATTCGGCACACAGCCATATTCACATTCGGCACACAGCCATAGCATATGACCATAATCATATTCGGCACACAGCCATATTAATTAAAATATTCAGTCAAAGGTAATAGTAGATATACTCTGAATATGTAAATTACTTGGACTATTCATATAATTAAATAAGTATCCAAGTAGGTTAGCTACTCACCTGAAATCCAAGTTACTATATCTTCTTTAAATCTACACAATTACATTTAATGGATTCAATTAATATAATTCTTTAATACATATAATCACGTATACGTACGTGTACTTTTCAAAAATACATATAAAAATGTACACGTATATGTACTATTCAACAATACATATAAATACTATTTATATATAGTTACTATTCATTTATACGTATAGTTACTATTCATATGTACGGTTACTATTCATACATACGGCTACTATTCATACGTACAGATACTATTCATACCAGAAATAGAGAATATAATCTGTAAAAGAGTACACCAGGTAAGTTCCCAGGAAAGAGTGGAGAGTCCCAATGGACACACTTAACAACCATGTCTTTCCTTAGCCAGAACTTTCCTAGACATGTATTCTTCACAGTTTACATTCTATTTCGGTAATCAGAGAATCAAAACAACATATAGGTAGCTAAGGACAGTTTTTCTGATGTGGAAGATCGGCCAAAGCCGCAACTACAGAGCATACTTAAGAAAATAACTTTTAAAAAATCTGAATGGCACAGAAAAGGGGCATAGTATTCTTACCTTGGATCTAGGCTAAGGAAGAAAGACCTAGAATCTCAGAGCCCTAACGCCGGAGCAAGAGAAGTTTTGAGGAAAGGAGAGAAGAGAAACTGAAGGTGTGTGTTTTGAATTGAAATGGAAGGGCCTATTTATAGGAGAAATTATGGTACTATTTGCTACTATTCCATCTACCATTCTCCTATACTATTTCATCTACCAGTTTCACTTACCAGTTTTCATCTACCAGTTTCACTTACCAGTTTTCATCTACCATTCTCCTATACTATTTCATCTACCAGTTTCACTTACCAGTTTTCATCTACCATTCTCCTATACTATTTCATCTACCAGTCTCACTTACCAGTTTTCATTCTAGATTCCACTTTTGAACTGTATATTTACTTAATGGGATTAATTCCATATCATATCATCCATTATATCCCACAATTTATAGAATCTATAATTAAAAATTTATATTTTCAACAATATGCACAAACGAGTATACAAAAATTAAACTGATAGGGAATTTATTTTCTTCAAAATAAATTTATCGAAATTCTTAAATACTTATAACTTAAAAAAAAAAATAATGGGTATTACATTCTACCCCCCTTAAAAAAAATTCGGTCCCCGAATTTAAATTACCTTAAAGATTCAAATAGATGTGGGTATCTAATTCGCATATCAGCCTCGGCTTCCCATGTGGCCTCCTCGTGAGTCTGATTCCGCCATAGTACTTTTATCGATGGAATCTCTCTAGATCGGAGCTTCTTAATCTGGCTATCCAGGATAGCTATCGGTACTTCCTCGTATGACAAATCTTCATCTAATTGGAGGGTATCTTGATGAAGTACATGTGAAGGGTCAGGAAGGTACTTCCTTAACATAGACACATGGAAGACGGGGTGGATTCCCCCTAATTCTGTGGGTAAGGCTAGCTTGTAGGCAACATTGCCTATTCTCTCTAGGATCTCATAAGGTCCAATATACCTGGGGCTTAATTTCCCTTTCTTCCCAAACCTCATTATGCCTTTCATGGGTGAAACCTTGAGAAACACCATGTCTCCAATGATGAACTCTAAGTCTCTTCGTCTATGGTCAGCATAGGCTTTCTGCCTATTCTGGGCTGCTAACATCCGTTCTCGGATAACTCTTACCTTGGTGATTGCTTCTTGCACTAAATCGGGTCCCAGGAGTTTTACCTCACCCATCTCGAACCATCCAATCGGTGATCGACACCGGCGACCATATAAGGCCTCATAAGGTGCCATCTTGATACTTGATTGGTAACTGTTGTTGTAGGCAAACTCCACTAGCGGAAGGTGCTTTTCCCAGCTTC
Source organism: Biancaea sappan (assembly GCA_037074585.1). NCBI lineage: Eukaryota > Viridiplantae > Streptophyta > Magnoliopsida > Fabales > Fabaceae > Biancaea > Biancaea sappan. The sequence continues at coordinate 29,041,093 of CM073492.1, read as the reverse complement.
CACCAAAGTCAAGGATGCATGCCCTCAACATGTCTTCCAAAGTCTGAATGGTCCGCTCTGTTTGTCCGTCAGTCTGCGGGTGAAAAGCCGTACTAAGGTTTACTCTGGTGCCAAGGGCTTCCTGAAAAGTTCTCCAAAATCGGGACGTGAATTGTGGCCCACGATCGGAGATAATCGTCAAAGGAACTCCATGTAACTTCACAACTTCTTTAATGTAGAGCTCAGCCAGTCTAGACACACTATATGTTGTCTTAACCGGTATAAATTGGGCCGTCTTAGTTAACCGGTCAACGATGACCCAGATAGAATCATAGCCACTAGAAGAATGTGGTAATCCTACTACGAAGTCCATCGTCACATCTTCCCATTTCCACTCAGGAATTTTAATTTGCTGAAGTTTCCCTGCCGATCTCAGGTGTTCAGCTTTAACTTGCTGACAAGTTAAACATCTTGATACAAAATCTGCCACGTCGCACTTCATTCCATCCCACCAGTAAATTTGTTTCAAGTCTTGGTACATCTTGGCCATACCAGGGTGAACTGTGTATGCCGTATTATGTCCTTCCTCCATAATCTCTCTCCTCAGAGCCGGCATATTAGGAACACACAATCGATTTTTAAACCAAAGTGTGCCTGTGTCATCAAGTGTAAACTCTTGGGTATCTCCACTGTGTACCTTGTCCATGATCTTGGCCAATTCTGGGTCATCCTTCTGAAATAGACGAATATGGTCGGATAAGGAAGATTTAGCCTTAACGTGAGCCAAGAACATGCCAGAGTCAGATATCTCAAAGTATACCCCACGAGACTCTAATTCTTGTAACTCCTGTACTAAGGGCTTTCTTACCTCAGTTATATGTGCAAGAGTACCTGAGGATTTTCTACTTAAGGCATCTGCTACCACATTTGCTTTTCCAGGGTGGTATAGGATATTGCAGTCATAATCCTTCATCAATTCCATCCACCGCCTTTGTCGTAAATTAAGGTCACGCTGATCAAAGATATATTTAAGGCTCTTATGATCAGTGAATATTTCACACTTTTCCCCATAGAGATAGTGCCGCCATATCTTAAGTGCAAACACAACCGCTGCCATTTCTAGGTCATGTGTCGGGTAATTCTGCTCATGTTTCTTGAGTTGTCTGGAGGCATATGCTATCACTTTACCATTCTGCATGAGGACACAACCAAGTCCTATTCGAGAGGCGTCACAATATACCGTGAACCCTCCTGATCCGGATGGTAATACAAGTATTGGCGCTGTAATCAACCGCAGGTTAAGTTGTAAGAAACTCTTCTCGCATTCATCATCCCACTGATACTTTACATTCTTTCGTGTTAGCTGTGTGAGAGGGGCAGCTATCTTTGAAAAGTCCTGGATGAAACGTCGGTAATAACCAGCCAATCCTAGGAAGCTCCGAATTTCTGTTACCGAAGTAGGTCTCGGCCACATCTTGATTGCTTCAACCTTGCTTGGGTCTGCCTGTATGCCATCTTTTGAAATCACATGACCTAAGAAGGTTACTCGGTCAATCCAGAACTCACACTTTGAGAACTTCGCATAAAGTTGATGTTCTCTCAGCTTCTGCAATGCCATACGAAGATGTTGCTCGTGCTCCTCCGAGCTCCTTGAGTAAACTAATATATCATCTATAAATACTATGACAAATCGATCAAGGTATGGTTTAAATACCCGGTTCATGAGATCCATGAAAGCTGCCGGGGCATTTGTTAGTCCGAAAGACATAACTGTGAACTCGTAATGTCCATACCTAGTACGAAATGCTGTCTTGGGTATATCTGCCTTTTTGACCTTGAGTTGGTGATAACCAGACCTCAAGTCAATCTTAGAAAAATGCTTAGCTCCCTGCAACTGATCAAAGAGATCATCTATACGAGGCAGAGGGTACTTATTTTTTATAGTGACCCTATTCAGTTGCCTGTAATCAATGCAAAGTCTCATTGATCCATCTTTCTTCTTTACGAAGAGAACAGGGGCACCCCACGGGGAATAACTGGGTCTTATGAAACCCTTATCTAGAAGATCCTGCAGTTGTTCCTTGAGTTCTTTCAGCTCAGTCGGTGCCATTCTGTAAGGTGGAATTGAGATAGGTTGAGTTTCTGGTGCCAGATCTACATTGAACTCAATTTCTCGATCCGGGGGTAGTCCTGGTAATTCGTCTGGAAACACGTCTAAAAACTCTCTCACAATTGGCACATCTTCAGGTTTGAGCTTTTCCTTCTCTACGTCTTGTACAAAGGCTAAGAACCCTCTGCACCCTTTTCTCAATAATCGTTGGGCGCCCATTAGGGAGATCAAGTTATGCGGTGTCCTACTTTGGTCTCCCTGGAATACAAATGTGGCTTCTCCGGGCATAGAAATTTTTATGGATTTACTATGACAATCGAGGGTTGCGTGGCATGAAGCCAACCAATCCATGCCTAAAAGTACATCAAAATCTATCATATCAAGGATCATAAGATCTGCCACAGTTTCTAGCCCTCCTACAACCACACTACATTCTTTATACTTTTTCTCTATTAGAACCCTTTCTCCCATAGGGGTAGACACAAGAAACGGTTGTTCTAAACTTATCGGTTTCTTAAGGATGTATTTAACAAAATTTGGAGATACATATGAATGGGTAGATCCAGGGTCAAATAATACATGAGCTTTATGTGAGTAAATGGTCAAAATACCTGTGACAACAGCATTAGATGCTTGGGCGTCTTGTCTGGTAAGAGCAAACACCCTAGCTGGACCATGATTAAAAGACTGCTGCCCTCTTCCTCCTGCTCCTCTTCCGGCTCCTCTTCCTAGTCCACCCCTTCCTGCAGATGAATGAGCTACACTAGCTGATGTTGTCATTGCTTGAGGATATGATGGTTGTGCAGACCTAGCCCCAATAAGTAATTGTGGACATTCCCTTGCAAAGTGACCCGCTTGACCACAATGGTAGCAAATTTTGCTCTCTTTATAACATATTCCCGAATGAAACTTCCCACATTGCGGGCACATAGGCTTAGCATGCCTTTGTTGAATTGGTGCTTGATCATCCCTCCTTTGATTGAAACTCGGTTGTACTACACTGGATGATGCAATAGTTTGCCCCGAAAATGCTATAGGATTTGATTGGCCTGGATTTGGCGGCTTTGGTGCTCCTGCTGAGCTATTGTAGGGCTTTTCTTCCCGTCCTCGCTTTTTCTTCGTTCTTTGTTCACCCTTCACCTCTTCTGCCATTTCCATGAATCTTGCAGTACTTATCATTGCGGCATAAGAAGGATATGTTTCGATTTGGGTCCCCACAAGTTGTCTTAAAAAGGGGCGAAGGCCCATGACAAATCTCCTTATCTTTTCTCTTTCATCTAGATTTTTGTTAGCTGCAAATCGAGAGAGCTGTATGAATTTAGTGTTATAATCGTGGATCGACATAGACCCTTGCTTGAGAGTTTCAAATTCTTGGGTTTTTGCGCCTCGTACACTTTGAGGGAGGAATCTTTCCATGAACATCCTCTCAAATTCTTCCCATTCCACTGGTGGGGCATTACTAGCTCTACCCCCTTTAAAGCTGTTCCACCATTCTTCAGCAATTCCATTCAATTGGTAAACAGCTAATGCCACTTTTCGGACACTTGAACATCCCAAAGCTGTGCAGGCCTTTTCAATACCATCCAAGAATTTTCTTGGGTCTTCATTTGGATCTTCTCCAGAGAATGATGGAGGTTTGAGCTTTAGGAAGCTTGTAAGTTGTTTTTCTGTCAAAATCTCCTCTTGTTGGGGAAGAGGTGCTTGCGTATTTGTTTGAGGTGCCACTGGGGAATTGTTCAGAATAGATTGCCCTATTATCATTGCCTCCATTCTATCCATTCGTTCTTGGATAGTATTGAACATAGCCCTTAGAAATGGATCATTTGGAGGAGGTATCTCATCAGCACCTACAGTCTCAGTACGTTCACTGCTTTCTTGTGATGCATTCACTGAGGAGGAAGGTGTTGGCACTCTTCTAGAGCCCAAACGCCTACCTTGATTAGATGGTCTTCCTCTTGCCATTAAAGGTGTCAAAATCTACACAGATTTAGCAAAGTAGATTTAGCAAACACCTTTAGATATTAAGAATACCTTAGAGCGCAATACTAATTAAGGAGTATGACACCAAAGGAATATTAATGACATCCTATGCTGCCTTCTGTGGAACCTCATCCTATGATTGTGCCGCGGTTCACAATAATAGGGGAGGGTCTACCGAAGACACCTTTTGCTCTGTAGCCAATAGGAGACCTAAAACCAGGCTCTGATACCAACTTGTCACGACCCTCAAAATGGTACGTGACCGGCACAACCTAGAGATACTCTCTAGTTGTAAGCCTATGCTTTTAGCTCCATATAATAATCATTCTAAAATGTGAGAGTAATAATATAACAAAGACTTATCTTAGTTAAATACTCTGATTTTACTTAATAAGCTACAATCTTACAAAACATACAGTAAACTTAAAGTACTGTAATAACATAATTATGTACAATAACCACTTCCTCCTAGATGTCCTATTTGACTGCAGAGCTTTCTAGAATTTAAAACTGAAGAAACAGCTTTAATTCAAATAAACACCAACCCTTGAAGCAAAGAGGGTTAGGATATTGAACTTGCGCTACTGCTCAGACAGATGTTTTTCGTTAATCTCAGGATCTGAAAAAAAATATATCCACCACAATATGAGATAATAATCTCAATGAATAGATAACGTTACAAGGATAGAAACTTAATTACAGATAATCATCAAGTGATTAACAATACACAAGTATATGTATAAAATGCATAAGTAAAATCATATCATACTTATAATCGACAAACAGCCATAGAATATGACCATAATCATATTCGGCACACAGCTATCTCCACATTTGGCATACAGCCATAGCATATGACCATAATCATATTTGGCACACAGCCATATTCATATTCGGCACACAGCCATTTTCACATTCGGCACACAGCCATAAATATGACCATAATCATATTCGGCACACAGCCATATTCACATTCGGCACACAGCCATAGCATATGACCATAATCATATTCGGCACACAGCCATATTAATTAAAATATTCAGTCAAAGGTAATAGTAGATATACTCTGAATATGTAAATTACTTGGACTATTCATATAATTAAATAAGTATCCAAGTAGGTTAGCTACTCACCTGAAATCCAAGTTACTATATCTTCTTTAAATCTACACAATTACATTTAATGGATTCAATTAATATAATTCTTTAATACATATAATCACGTATACGTACGTGTACTTTTCAAAAATACATATAAAAATGTACACGTATATGTACTATTCAACAATACATATAAATACTATTTATATATAGTTACTATTCATTTATACGTATAGTTACTATTCATATGTACGGTTACTATTCATACATACGGCTACTATTCATACGTACAGATACTATTCATACCAGAAATAGAGAATATAATCTGTAAAAGAGTACACCAGGTAAGTTCCCAGGAAAGAGTGGAGAGTCCCAATGGACACACTTAACAACCATGTCTTTCCTTAGCCAGAACTTTCCTAGACATGTATTCTTCACAGTTTACATTCTATTTCGGTAATCAGAGAATCAAAACAACATATAGGTAGCTAAGGACAGTTTTTCTGATGTGGAAGATCGGCCAAAGCCGCAACTACAGAGCATACTTAAGAAAATAACTTTTAAAAAATCTAAATGGCACAGAAAAGGGGCATAGTATTCTTACCTTGGATCTAGGCTAAGGAAGAAAGACCTAGAATCTCAGAGCCCTAACGCCGGAGCAAGAGAAGTTTTGAGGAAAGGAGAGAAGAGAAACTGAAGGTGTGTGTTTTGAATTGAAATGGAAGGGCCTATTTATAGGAGAAATTATGGTACTATTTGCTACTATTCCATCTACCATTCTCCTATACTATTTCATCTACCAGTTTCACTTACCAGTTTTCATCTACCATTCTCCTATACTATTTCATCTACCAGTTTCACTTACCATTTTTCATCTACCATTCTCCTATACTATTTCATCTACCAGTCTCACTTACCAGTTTTCATTCTAGATTCCACTTTTGAACTGTATATTTACTTAATGGGATTAATTCCATATCATATCATCCATTATATCCCACAATTTATAGAATCTATAATTAAAAATTTATATTTTCAACAATATGCACAAACGAGTATACAAAAATTAAACTGATAGGGAATTTATTTTCTTCAAAATAAATTTATCGAAATTCTTAAATACTTATAACTTAAAAAAAAAATAATGGGTATTACAATATATATATATATATATATATATATATATATATATATAAAATATTTTATTCTTTAACTTTTCCTTATTACCCCACTTTTTTTGTCTTTTATTTTATTTCTCCCTCTTTTTCTCTCTTCCGTCCACATATACACACACCTCACACACATCACTTTCTCACTTTTTCTTTTAGTTAAAAACAATAAAAGGACTTTAAATTTTTTTATTCTATTCAATTAGGTCCCTAATCAATGATAAAATTCTATTTATGTCTTTCAAAATTTTCTTAATAACTATTTTATCCTTATTTACTTGCTCATTTTTTATTTAGCCTCATTTTTTAAGGTAATTAAATTTGAGATATCATATTTGTGATATCCCAAATTTAATTACCTTAGGAAATGAAGCTAAATAAATAAATGAGCAAGCAAATCGGGATAAAATAGTTATTAAGAAATTTTTTAGAGATATAAATAGAATAAAAAGATTTGAGGGTTTTTTTTATCATTTTCAACCAAAATAAAAAAATGAGATAGTGATGTGTGTGAGGTGTGCGGTGGAGAAGGAAGGAAATGAGAAAGAAAAGAACGAAAAGAAAGAAAAGAAAGAAAAAGAGACACGTGGGGTAATGAAAAAATAAATAAATAAATAAATATATATATATGTGTGTGTGTGTGTGTGTGTGTGTTATGTGAGTCACGGTGGAGAAGGAAGGAAGTAAGAAAGAAAAGAAAGAAAAGAAATAAAAGAAAGAAAGGGAGACACGTGGGGTAATGAAGAAATAAATAAATAAATAAATAAATATATATATATATATATATATATATATATATGTATGTGTGTGTGTGTGTATGTGTGTTATGTGAGTCACGGTGGAGAAGGAAGAACGAAAGAGAAGGAAGAAAGAAAGAGGAGAGAGAGAAAGAGACGAGGGAGAGAAAGAGATGAAGAAAGAAAAGAAGAAGAAGAGAAGACGATGAGAAACATAGAGCAACGAAATAAGTTTAAAAAGTTGATAGGTTGAAAATCAGATCAGGTAGTTAGTTTTTCATAAAAGCATGATTATTTATGATTTATAATATCTATGTTCATAATCAATTTTTACAGAATTGTATTTATAAATTGTTATCAGTGTGATGTTATGCTTTTATGACTGAAATGATCTGTTCATGTATTTACGTGTTTTTAATAAAGTGACTAGCTACTGAGATATTTTATATCTCACTTTTTAGAAAATTGATCATTTCAGGAAAAAGAGCAAAAGGGAATGCTTTGATGATATTAATGATGATCTTGAAGTGTAGAAATATATTTTATGGTGGTTTATGATTCAAATATGTAAAAATAATAACAAATATTATGTAAATTATTTTTGTATATATTCAAGCTCAGATATAATTAATGAGAATCTTGTAAATTTTCTGCAAGATTACTATTCACATAAATAGTAAAATTTGTGAATAGTAAAATCTATAATTATTTGAAAGGAAATTATTTAGAAAATTATCCAGTGAACTGATTTAAAGAAAAATTATTATTCTTAAAGGAAAGAAAAAAATCGGGGTGTTACAAAAATAATAAGTCAGGGTGTTACAATATTCTTCCCCCTTAAAATGAATTTTGTTCCCAAAATTCAAGTTAATACATATATACACACATGAAAATTGCAACCACGACTTGCACAAAAATATCATAAGTACAAACACCACACTTACTAATATAGTCAATCTATCATTCATTTTACACAATTGTAGTATTATATTTGTTTGAATTTGCCTATGATTTCTTGGGTGATCGAACCCTCAATTACTTTGCATTATGTGCCGTAGATACTTGCACCGAGTGACTTGGGAATTTAACCCTCAAACTCTTTGTGCATAAATTTTCATAGTTATACATTGAGTAATATGAGACTCTAATCCTTTCAAACTCGTGAATAAAATTTCATAGATGTATACCGAGTAGTATGAGACTCTAACCCTTTTAAACTCGTATTTATGATTTCATCTATATAGATCGAGTAGTATAGGACTTTAACTCTTTCAAACTCGTGCGTAAGATTTCATAGATATACACTGAGTAGTATGAGACTCTAACCCTTTCAAACTCATGTATTAAATCATGTAGATCTTTGCTCATCAATAAAATAGTAAAAATTTATCACAGTACAATTACCATGAAATAAATTAATTTATACATACTTTTATTCCTTTGAATTTCTATAAAAATATACTAATCATCATATATTGTCATCTGAAATATTGATTGCTTAATGTCCAAATAATATTGTAAATGAGACTTATATTATATTTTGACTAATAACATCAAACTAGCTTAGCAAGGTTATTCACTTACATTGACTTTTGCCCAATTTTACCTTGAACCATCCTTGAAAATGTGTAAGATAATAGAAAATGCATCACAAAAGCATCTAAGGCAATCTTTTTTTTTTAGTTCTAATTTTATTTTCTTATAGAATTTAATTTCTATTATGAAACATATCTTCACTTGTTTCATAATACATCATAATCATACATACTTTCTTCTAACTCAAATTCTTTCTACAGAATTAAGAGTTATTACATAAACATAGATATATTTATATTAATAACATATATAATCATAAATATGAAATAGAATTCCATTTAATTTTTGTAAAATTTCATCTTCAATAATATTTTTAGAGAGAGAACAAACATATGGATAATTCATATAAACATAGGAAATATAAGCTTTATTTATAATTCAATGTACACTTCACTAGGTACTTAATTTTTATAAAGATAAATATCTCTAATATATTTATCTAGATTATCACACTCAAAGTGAATTCTAATTCAACTTCGGCATACCTTTCTTTTTCATGAATTTGGGCTATAATGATTACTTAGATGTAAAATATACTGGCCAGACATACATTATAAATAAGACTCCATTATTTTCTTTATTCATCAAAAGATATCTGGTATGCCTTTATTTATCTTTAATCAATTTTCTATATGACTTACTTTTACTCAAATATTCTTCTAAATCTCACTTAATCACAATAAACATTCACAATAACTTAAACACAAACATAATAAAAATAATACTTTTAACAAATCAAACAATTACATGTAAGTATTTTCATTTCTATAAAATGGCAAGACCTTTCCTTTGATACTATTTTATAACATCCCAACTTTTTATTTCCTTTTAAAAAAATAATACTTCTTCTCTAAATCAGTTTACTAACTAATTTCCAAATAAATTCCTTTCAAATAATTATGAATTTCATTATTCATTAATTTTATTATTTATGTGAATAGTAACCTTACGGAAAAACTGATAGGATAATTTTTACTAATTATGTCTAGGTTTGAATATATACAAAAAAAAATAATAATAATTTACATAATTTTTTATATTCTTTTTACATCTTTGAATCATGAACTACCACAAAATATATTTCTACACTTCAATCTCATCATTAATATCATTAAAGCCTTCCTTTTTGCCATTTTTCCTGAAATGATCAATTTTCTAAAAGTGATATATAAAATATCTCAGTAGCTAGTCACTTTATTAAAAACATGTAAATACAAGCCATAAAAGCATAACATCACACTGATAGTAATTAAATTTATCTTGTTCACTAATGTAGAATAAGATTTATAAATAAAACTCTGTAAAAAAAACGTAATTATACACAAAGATATCATAAATCATAAATAATCATATTTTTATGGAAAACTAACTACCTTATGAAGAACGAGCTTTAAATATAGATCTAAATCTCTTCTTCTTCTGATATTTCTCATAGTCTTCTCTCTTCTTCTTCTTTCTTTTCTATTTTGTCTCTTCATCTTTTTTTTTTCTCTTTCTCTCGTATTTTCTCTTTCTTTCTTCTTCCCACTGTACACTCCCATAACATATTCCTACAAACATATATATATATATATATATATATATATATATATATATATATTATTCTTTAACTTTTCCTTATTACCCCATATTTTTTTGTCTTTTATTTTATTTCTCCCTCTTTTTCTCTCCTCCGGCCACATATACACACACCTCACACACATCACTTTCTCACTTTTTCTTTTTGTTAAAAATAATAAAAAGACTTTAAATCTTTTTATTCTATTCAATTAGGTCCCTAATCAATGATAAAATTCTATTTATGTCTCTAAAAAATTTCTTAATAACAATTTTATCCTTATTTACTTGCTTATTTATTTATTTAGTCTCATTTTCTAAGGTAACTAAATTTCGGATATCACATGTAATGTTGTTGGAAGCTTGATGTATGCAATGGTGTATACTAAGCCTAATCTGGTTCATGCAGTTAGTGTGGTAAGCAGGTTTATGAGTAATCCTAGGAAAGCTCACTGGAGCGCAGTTAAATGGATTATGCGGTATCTGAAAGGCACGAGTAATATTTGTTTGGTTTATGGTGCTAATAAATCTAATAGTGGCTTAGTTGGCAATATAGATTCAGATAATGCTAGAGATCTTTTGAGGAGGAGATCCTTGACATGCTATGTCTTGACTCTGAATGGATGTGCTGTCAGTTGGAAGGCAATACTTCAATCTATAATTGCCTTGTCTACCACTGAAGTAGAATACATGTCATTGGCAGAAGGAGTTAAGGAAGGTATGTGGTTGCATGGTTTGATTGATAGTTTGGGGCTAAATATTCAGAGACCTATCATTTATTGTGAGAATCAGAGTGCATTAAGTTTGGCCAAGAATCCAGTCAAAGGTCGAAGTATATTGATATCAAATTGAATTTTATTCGAGATGTGATAAAAGACAAGAAATTATCCATTGAGAAGATAGCCACAGCAGATAATCCAGTAGATATGTTGACGAAGCCTTTACCTTGAGAGAAGTTCAAACATAGCTTGGATTTGGTGAATGTTTGTATTCCATGAAACCCTACAGGGCTTGAATGACAGAGACGAAGTTGTACTTAGTTCTGGTGATTTGAGGGAATTAAAGTCAAGAAGGGAAATTGTTGGGTATGACTTGAATTTTATGGGTAACCCAGTTTAATGACCTGACCCATAATCCATGACTCAGTTGGCTTCTATATATATGTGTTTTGTGTATTGTAAGAGTGAGTTGTATATGGCTAAAGCTCTCTCAGTGTAACCTCTATCAGTGATAATTCAGATCTTCTCTCTGTCCGTAGATGTAGGTTGCATTGATCGAACCATGTAACTTCTTTGTGTGTTCTTCTCTACCATTTTCCTTGATTTATTGCCTAACAGTAACATAACAAAATGATTTTAAATTGTAGTGTGAATAATATGATCAATTTAGATGTTGAAAATGTAATGCTTAAGTCCATAAAGTTAAATGTAGATATTTTTGTATAAGTATCATAAGATTTCTTTAAAGCCAACAATTTTTTTTCATAACATACTAATGACAGCAAAGGTGAGTTTTATTATGAAAGCATGGACAAATAAATTATTAGAGAGTTTCACTTTTGTACATAAAAAATAAAATAAAATAAATTGCAACTTGTAGCCATGACAAACTCAATCATTCTTTTGCCAATTTCTAAGGTAATATGCCTAGATGGTAGTTTGACCTATGCACATCTTCTAAATCAAGTTTGCTAGGTTCTAGCAAACATGCTTCGATAAAAAACTCAACTTTTTACATTTGAAATTGAAATAATGTAGGGGCAAAAAAAAAAAAAGACAAGGAGCATTTGCAATGGAATGCTCTAGGAGAAAGATAAGAAACTTTCAATAATTTTGAGATATGAATAGTTATCGCATGCAATATGAAATAAATATATTTTTTAATAGAACGAACCAACAAAAACTCGAATTATAAAAGTTTGAGCTTTTTATTATTTTAAGAACATGTTCCACGTTAGTTGCATTAAATATATTTTGTAAAACTTTTTATAGAAGTACGTAGATGTAGATATAGGGCCCGTTTAGAAGAGTTTATTTTGAGCTTATTTAACTTATCTTATAACATAAGTGCTTATGTACACGTTTGGAAGAGCTTATAGAAATAGCTTATAACATAAAAATAAGCTGTTTTCAGCTTATTTTCATAAGCTACTCTGAATAGCTTATGAAAATAAGCTGAAAACAGCTTATGTGAAGTTTGCCCTCGTAAATTCTTTAATTATAAAAATAGCTTATATATAAGCACTTATATGATAAGCGCTTATTCTATAAGCACTTAAATAAGCTGTTTACCCAAACAGGGCTATAAAGATAGATAGATGTGGCAACATTTAATGAAGTTTGAATTTTGAAAAAAAAAGAAAGACAAGAAGCATTTGAAATTAGAATACTTCAAAAGCAAGATAATCCTCTTCATTAGCCATCTTTGTTAGTTGCGTAAAGAAAATTCAAAAAGAAATACATGACTTTTACATATAACTCTGTAGTAATAAGATGATATGATTTTCTAGATGAGTTGGCAGAAAATGTTCCACTTAAATTGTATATTGAAATAGTTAATTTTCCCTTAAATTCTTGTTAATTGTTGAACAGAAAAAGGCAACATATATATTATTGGCATGCAGATGATCAAAATACTTAAAGTGTGTTTGGGAGCACAATCACCTTGCCGCACCCACGTTTTCTCATGCATCAAACATGGTTGGGAAAATTTTTGGATGTTTGATAGCATTTGTGTGTAAATGTGATTGAAGCATAACTGGGTTTGGAATCAGGATACCAAGGTTTGGTTCAACATAGATCAATAAAGTTTTTTGCATTGAATGTACCATGGTTGGTATGTTCCCAAATTTTGGTTCCTCCTCTACCCTCCTTAGCTCTATTTCCCTTCCTTGCACCACTCACAGTTGTGAGACAGAGAGAGAGAGGAGAGAGAACTCTGTGATTCCAAAGTTCATGCTCTGTTTCTTAACCCAAAAACAAAGGAAACTTTTCAATTATAAAACTTGATTTGTGATTCATTTTCTTTCATGATTTTTGGTCCAAAGTGATATAAATGAATCTTCAAATAAGTTAAAAAGAAATTTTGGGTTGATTTGGAAGCCAAACCCAAGAAAAAAGTAAAGAAAACCAGAAAAATGTTGCAGTAGGGACTAAATTGCAATTACCAAAAAATTTACTGACGTTGATCTAATTTCTAAACAACATATATTCTTAATCTATAGATCTAAATGGATTGAAATATGAGCTCAAATCAAGTAAAAGAACAAAAGGAAAAATGTTGACTGAGGACCTAAATGAATAAATAAAAAAATTTATAGGGATCGATTTAAATTCAAAATAAAATATATTCTAGAACTAAGCACCTAGATCAAGTTAAATATGATTTTAAATAAAACAAAAGTCATAAGAAAAATTTTGACTAAGGACTTAAGTGAATAAACTAAAAAGTTTATTGGGGCAGATTTAAATTAAAAAAATTCTAAAACTAACGACCTATACGAAGTTAGATATGATATTAAATCAAGCGAAAGACAAAAGAAAAATTTTAACTAAGGACATAAGTGAATAAATAGAAACATTTGAAGTAAATGATGAAATTAAAGCAAAATTTTAACTAAGGACATAAGTGAATAAATAGAAACATTTGAAGTAAATGATGAAATTAAAGCAAAATTTGGTTTGAATAAAAAATATGGATTGAATAAAGACGGATTGAGCTAAAGTTTAATTTTAAACTTATATACCAAGTGAAAACTAATTAATTTTGATTAAATCGGTTATTTAAATTATTATGTGAATATTTATATAGGTTTATATTTATATAATCTCTTATGTATAGTAATATTAATTAATGTGGTTATTTCCTTTATTTTGATAATGAACTTCCAATTTTTTTATGCAATTATTAAAATTTTTCTTATTTAGTCAATAATTCTATTTTTATTTAGCAATTTATTACCACTTTAATTATAATTCACCAATTTATTAGTAATTTATTAGCACTTTAAATTAGTCAGCTACTAAAAAAAATTAGTCAATAATTCATTTATTAAAAAATGAATGCACTTAAAACATTGATATAATTCACTAAGCTAACTTTAAACAAATGACAATAGATAATAATGGTAATAAAAAATAAAAAATAAAATTTATGTTATTTATGGTAATTACACATCTCAAACTATGTTTGCATACCAATATCCAAATATCATAATCTGTACTAAACTATGTTTATCTGCTCTAAACTACGTTTGCCCAAATGTTTCCTAAACATAAATCACGTTTATCAAAACTTAAATTTTCTCCAATCACATTTAATCAAATCTAGTTTATCCAACCCAAATTTAATTTATCGAACTCCCAAATACACACTTATACTCAGTGAAAACACGTAAAATTTACCAATTCACATCTAAGTATAGGGATTAACAATGGATCTAGCCATCTAGGTTTGGGTTTAGGAATTTTGTTAGAGATTTTTATGAGTCCATGGCTTAGGAAGGAAACGCTATTGTTGCATTATATTAGCTGTTATGTTTGAGACATATTTGTTGAGACTAGAGGATTTCAAATTATGTTGATTTGAGTGTTTGGGTAATATTTATGGTTGTGGGTCTTTTTTTTTTGTCGTGATTTCATATAAATAAATTTCATCTAGATGATTTACAACTTAAAAAACAATATGCATTTTGAAATTCTCTAAGGTAAATGGGTTCAGGTATAGGGATTCAGAATAACTATTAGGAAGAGAATTAGACATAAGTTTTTTTTTTTTCATGAATTAGAAATAAGTTTGATACTTGCTATTATATGAATTTTGGAAAAAACTTGTGGTGTTTTCAAAAATCACTAGGTAAATTTAGATTAAGAGTATAATTGATTTTTAGAATTAATTTTAAACAAATTTAAATTTAAATGAACATTATTTATATTTTAAAATTATTATAAAAAAATACGTTTGGAAAATAGATTTTTTTTTCTATTTTTCTTTTCTTCTAAATCTTTCCCAACTCTCTTTGGCTCTCTCTCCCTATTTCTCTTAGCTGCCCTCCTCCCTCACGAAGCTCTCTGCAGAGAAAAATGAGGAAGATGAATGGAGATGAAAGTGAGGGTAGCAGAGGAAAAAGCTGGACAGAGTAAGATGATACTCGAGAAGCTACTTCTAATCACGTTGAATTCAACTTAGATTTGCCAAGCATAATCGATTTTGAAAATTTCTACAACTCTCAACCAAACATCTTGTTTTAGTCCTAAACGTGGATAAAAGATAGTAAAAGCGGTTTGAACGTGCCAGCAAGTTTCCAAAGTAGTTAGTACACTACCAATAATGATTCCAAATTGCCGGTTTTCAATTTTACAAAATAATTAATTTAAAAATGTAATTGAAATGGATGTTTTTGGAGAGTAAATTACGTTTCTCTTCTCTGTAAAATTTTGTACATCCCTTCCTGTTTATTTTTAAAATATAAGTTTTTTTTTCTTTGTAACTATAAAACACGCCATGTCTTAGTCCAATGTCATATTTTCTATCTAAATAAATATGTTATAATATATTTTTTAATATCTGATAACCTAACATTACAAATATTTACTAAACTATTTTCTGTTAGTCTAAGAATATCAATTTTTATATTTTATAATAATTTATATTTTTATTAATTTAGAATAAAATATCACAAATATTTTATTAAAAAATTGTAATAGACTTCTGTGAGAAAAAATATAGAATTACATTAAAGCATTACAATTTTATAATTATAAAAAATAAAGATATATATTTGAAAAGTATATAGCAAATATATAAAATTTTAAAAAACTTTGAGGAAATGTAGAGTAGTACTCTTTAGAAAAATAACATACCTGCAAAAAAAGCTGTCGGTTGGCCATACCCGTCAACAATTCTCACCAGATACAAGCTGCACATACTTCATTGAAAAATTTATGCAACTTTGTTCTTTTGTTCTTTGATAGTAGTCTATGGAGTCGAGCTCAAATGACGAGCACGTTATACTGGTTTGCAAGAATACCGATCAAATTGAAAAGGAGAATGGAAAGGAAGAGATATTTGTTTCAACCACAGATATCCTTAACTGGGATTTCTCGACAATTCTCAGTTTCCACATGATAAAAATTCAGGCACCCCGAAATAGGTAAGTACTTCCCAATTCCCATGTACATGCTTATAGTTGTTGTTGTTTTTTTTTTTTAACAGGAAAATGATTTATGCAATAGATAATATCTGTTTTTGAATGAGGTGTGAACTTTTATTAGCTCATGTCTCAAGCGGGGGATTGTTTTCACTCTCCGACAGGCTCATCGAGCAATCTTCGTATTTTCGGGGCCTTCTTTGTGGCAGCTTCAGGTAATATTAAATGCTTACCTTTTAGCAATAAGAATGTTATAAGTCTCAATAGCTGGAATATTATCAATTCAATTCGCAGCCTACCTAAACAGTACTCCATGTCTTTTCCCGAGATGAAACTAGGGCTTCAAGTTGAGGCATACAATGAAGCCAATTTGACATGATACCAAATATTGCTCTTTTTGGTTCTTGAAACTTTCACGCAACGGGCATATGATTTATTGAACTATCAGCTTTGCTCACGCAGTATTAACTTTACAATTTGGTCATTCCTCATCCTGTTCAAATTGATCTAATGCTTGTAATTTTTTTTAATTATTTTTTTTCCCTTTTTGATGGTTAGTTTGCTACTCTATTTATTATTTCCCCTCTCCTTTTCCCCCTTTTTCCTTTTAATCAAAGAATCTAAAGCTTTAATTTGAATTTAAAGAGTGTACAGTCTTGATAACACGCTTCCTATAACTCTTATAGTGAATCATGCTCGGGTTCTATCATTGTTGAGTGGAATGTGGTTGCATTTATGTACATTCTGAGGTATCTGTATGGCTGCCCTTTGGATATTACATCGGATAATTTTCTCTCTCTTTATGAGGTAAATGACTTTCCTTCATCAGTCCTTTACCCTTCCAATGTTGCTGGTCCCATAGAAATTCTGAAACTGATGAGGTACTGAAGAATGTTATTCACTCAAATCTAATGTTTACAAGAAGGGCCAAGGATTTATATACACCTAGCTAGAGCAATTAGAGGAGGAGAATCCTCCACAATCCTAGGAATATAATCAATCCTATTAAATACAAATTAATCATAATCAATCAGACTTAATTCTAAGGAAACAAATTTCTATCAAAAAAAAAAATTCTAAGAAAACAAATCAAAAACCAAATATTTTCAGAAAAGGAAACAAATAAGTCATAATAAAGGAATAAAATTAGAATCCCACATGTGATTTTGGACATAAAGATAAAAAAGTGAGTGTAAAAGCTACTTCTCCAACAAATAGTAGAGCACCTTTTCTTTGCTTTATGAAGGGCTCATTATGTCCAAAGAAGTAATTTATTGGTATAAACATAATACAAATATAATGATATTGAACATGGTTGATAAAATGGTCTTCTGCGATATGGGTAACCTCATTTGTTGAACATCAATAAGCTGATCTATACAAAGAAGAATTACCTTTGTCTTTTTTCTTTAATTGTAGAAGTGTTTCACTCTGCTAATGATTTTATTTTCTGTTTAATATCAAATTATTTATATTATCTGTCCTTGCTCTCTCTTTTTTTTTTTCCCCCCTCCCCTTTGATATATGTTACATAGGTTTTTATCCCATACTTACATTGTTAAGTAGTTACCTTTTGATGTTTTCCTTGTGCATCTCAGGGTGCACTTTATTTTGGAGTGGATACACTTCTCTTGAAGTGCAAGACATGGTTTTCTGAGGTAGCATCATCCAAAGGATTTCAATCAACACAAATGCAATTGGAGGATCTAATTCTAATTTGGAAATTTGGTTTGGAGCATGGTAAAGTCACAATGCTTTTTCATTTATCGGAAATATTAGTGTTTGTGTTATTCATGTTTGACTTTAACATCAAGGAATTCACTGACAGATGAGTTTTTTTTTTTTTTTTTAAAAAAAACATTGTATATGCAGCAAGTGATTTTATCTCAGAATTATGCACGGGCTATCTAGCGAGAAATTTTGTATGTGCTTGACTCCTATTCGCTATGTGGCTTGAACAAACCACCTTGTAATTTTACATTCCTCTTTAATGATGAATTTCTTCCTGGTTATAATATTCTCTACAGTTCATAATCTTGTGTCACTTTAGACACATGAAAACAAGGACGCTCAAAAGTCCTTCTTCCTAAATCTCGCTCAGAAACTCATTTGTTTCTCAATTGTCCAGCAGTGAGATACCTGTGGAATAAGCGGTTTGGTATTTTTGGTGAGAGTTGTGTCAGTGTGTGTTCTAGTACCCCTGAAACAGTTTCTCCTTATTTGATTCAAAGGGTTTGGTAATAAGAAGAAAAACAGAACTTTGTGGCAATGTGCGGTTTATGGGATTTTGTAGTTTGCTAGGTTGGAGAGGAACAACTGCAACTTCAAGGGCATATTATCTCCTTTAATTGTCTTATCGAATAAATCTGTGTATATGGCTTCCCCATGGTCTTTTCAAGGGGAACTCCTTATCTAATTTGCAAAGAGACTGGACAACTCTTTTACACTATTAGTCTGTTTCGGGATTTAATATTTAGTCACTGTGTATTGTTTTGAGCTTTTCTTGTATTTTATGGTTTGAGGATTTCTTATCCTCTAGCTTGTTGTAGACTCTTTGCTTTCTAATAAAATTTCTTCTTTTATAAAGAAGTTATTAAAAAAAACTCCTTGTTCCCATATGATTACAAAAGAAAACTATGGTAAAATAGGGGAAGCAATAACACATTCATTAATATTGGTTTTGTAAGAGCATTTCCAGTTGTGAACCTCACTTGAGTTCTTATTGTGGGTCCCACAATGCAATATCAGCTTAAGCAATTCTCCACTACTTTAAGCAACTATCCACTCCAATGATGAACTTCTTAAGAACTCACAAATGAGTCCCACAAGCATGTCTCCATTATTTTAACATTTATTGTTCTCCACTAACATTTACTTATTTTATTATTATTTTTGTATAAGAACTGGTTCTTACATAAGAATTGTTCTTATGCGTGGCAGCCAACATGAAAAATTTCAATGCTGAACCAGAATAAGAACCGGTTCTTAAATTTAAGAACTCTTTAAGAACCATCACTGGAAATGCTCTAAGTGCTAAAATCAAAATTTTGCCTAGCTAACTCTGTACTTAACTTTCTTATACATGCATTGATAAGTATGCCCCAAAAAGAAAATGAATAATGAACACCATGAAACTCAAGACTCCAACTTCCCTTATTCATATTTTAATACATATGCTGGTAGTACTTTACAATTCTGAACTTTGCTAGATTAGTGGTGCTTGCCTCTTTTGCTTCTATAGTCCTATCAGCAGAAGTGCATTAGATACTCAGTTATGCTTTAAATGTGTTTTGAGAATACTTTCTGGATAATGCAAATCTGAACTTTGCTAGATTAGTGGTGCTTGCCTCTTTTGCTTCTATAGTTCTATCAGCAGAAGTGCATTAGATACTCAGTTATGCTTTAAATGTGTTTTGAGAATACTTTCTGCATAATGCAAACCTTATGTTTTTGTATCTTGGATTTTCTTTTTGTTTCTCTTGCTTTGCAGATGTGGGCAATGCATAACAGTCTCTTTGTAAAGATTCCATATAATATGTTGGTGTCTTCCATAGAGCACCCTGACTTGACTATTGACAGGTTGACTTATTCTTCCCGGAATGATTTTATTGAATCCAATGTTATTTAGAAATCTAATGTTGTAACATTTGAACAGTGAGATGCATCTTGCTGATGCATTTTTCCGCTGGCTTGAAAGTGACTTGAAAAATTTGGAGAGTATGAGCAAAGTTGAAGGCAACCGCAACAGAATTATAAAACAAGTGAGGATTCATGTCTTGTTATTTAGTGTTTCATAATATAATTCTTAGGAGATAAATACAAGCAGAAAGGGTCCTATTGGATACAGCTAATGTCAGGTTGAATACTGATTTTGTCATTGCTAAACAATAGGCTTGAGCTGATAACTAAAACTCGAATGTCATCAATGATATGTAGTTTATGTACAAGGTTGCTGCAGGAATTTGATGGACTATGCAGTTTCTCGCCATTTGTGGCAGTATATAGAAGGGAGTTTTTACATTTCTCAATTCAATACCCATCTGCTTTACATTCATGTTTAAAGAAACTCCTTGGATGGAGCTCAACTTGATCATAACCTGGGCACAAGCAATGTCATGCAGTTGATTGAATTATCCTGCAGGAATTTCAAAAATGCTATTAAGTAAATTACTTAATGTCCTTGTGTTTTAGTGAAACCTATATACAACTCTACCCTTTCCTTTGAAATCCTTATAAGCGTTGACAATCTAAGAGAGTTACTGCATTTTTGCCAAAATAATCACACCTATGAAATATAATTAACTGTTATTGAATTTGGTTTTCCATTCAATTGCTCAGGCTCTGTATGGGGGTTTTTAGATCAGAAGGGAGATTTGTAAAGTGTAACATAAATTAGGAAAGGTTGCTGTAACAACCAAAATTTAGTGAGAAATTTACCAAAAATACATTGGAGACTATGGCTTCCCATATAATGCTTACCATAATTGATTAATTTCCTGGATCTCCGCTCCCTTCTAGTAGCCTCCACCCCATACACATAGATGTAGACATATAGCATGCTCCTACTGTCTTCTGTTTTTTCCCTTTCTTCCCTATTCATCTTGTCCACCTCTAACATATATACGGTACCATTAAAAATCTAAAAGTTTGTGCCTATAATTCAAAAGTATGTAAGTAAAGTTTTTCTTCATCGACAACAACAACAACAACAACAACAACATAGCCTTATCCCACTAAGTGGGGTCGGCTACATGGATCGCACGACGCTATTGAGCTCTATCAATGACCATCTCTTTAGATATTTCATTTACTAAAAGATCCCGTTCAATAATTTCTTTAAGTGTCCTTTTTGGTCTTTCTCGACCTTTTTTCATAGGGCTCCAAACCATCTGCTCAACTCTCCTAACTGGCGCTTCCAACGGTCTCCTTTGCACATGCCCAAACCATCTTAAACGATTTTCAACCATTTTTTCCTCAATAGGTGCCACCCCAACTCTACCTCGTATATGATCATTACGGATCTTATCTCTTCTTGTATGACCACACATCCAACGCAACATCCTCATCTCCGCCACTCCAATTTTATGTTCTTGTTGTCCTTTCATCGACAAATATATAAAATTAAAATTTCATTAACCTATTGCTTAACTTTCAATTAGATAATTTTGATATAGAATTTTAATACATAATTATGCATTAACCACAAAAAAGAGGGCGAGCCTCGGCGCAACGGTAAGGTTGCTGCCATGTGACTTGGAGGTCACAGGTTCGAGCCGTGGAATTAGCCTCTTGCAAAAATTGCAAGGTAAGGCTGCCTACATTAGATCCACAAAGTGGATCCGGCCCCTCCCTGGACCCCGCGCATAGCGGGAGCTTTGTAGCACCAGGTTTGCCCTTTAATTATGCATTAACCAAGGCTGTTAGAACCAGATTGGACTGGCCAGTTCGCTTGGAAAATCGGTGAACCGGCTAGTCCTCTAGTCCAGAATAACTTTGAAAACTAGGGAGGGTCAAACTGGTCAAGAACTGGTGACCAATTTGGCTGGTTCTTGTCTTTTGCCCACCCCAAGCCTTGTTCAGCCACTTCAGAGCATTGTCCGCCCCCAAGCCAGCTGCAAGTTGTTGCCTACCACCATCTACCTTGCTGCATTCTCGGACGGTCACCGGTCTTGCGTAGCCACAACCACCTTTTTGAAGATAGATATATTCAGATGGGAAATTAAGAGAAAGTGGAGAGGAACGTTGAAATGAAGAAAACTTTGTGAGAGAAAGGAAATATAAGAATGGGCATGAGAGTTAAGGTGAGGCAAATATAGTGTTCGAAGATATGTGGAGGAGATAAGGGACAAGTGGCAGTTTTTCTTTTTGGTTTAATTTTTCTTTTGTATCCTTCTCTCTTCTTTAATAAAATTTCTTTTTCTGAAAAAAAAAGTGGCAGTTTTTCTATGGAATTCAAGGTAAATGCAATTAACACGGGGCGTAATTTATAGTTGCATGATGCATCCAAGACATGAGGTTGGGTGTTTTATAGTTTGCAGAAGGAGGAGGAAGTGGGTTTGATTCTCAACAATTGCATGTGAATTGTGAAGGGACCTGACACAAAAAATCACAAAGCTTACTTCACTTCCTCTTATATATATTTTAATATTTTGATATATCTTAAGTACTATTAGTTTGACCACGGTTTAATCATAGTTGGCACCAATTTTGAATTGGTGCCTCTGTTAGTTCAAAGACTGTTTGGTTTTCAAAACCTTGGCATTAACCAAGCTCTTAATTTTAATTTAATATTGCCCTCTCAAATATACTTATGGCTCTGCCACTGAGACAATCTCAGTATATTTGTTATTTTCATTCTAACAAAATCTTGTATAACCTTTTATTTTTGGTGAACAGATTCATGTTGGCCTTTTGCCATTGTGGTTTGCTGCAGGTATATTATATTCTTTTGGATTTGCCTGTAGCTCCGCAAATTCTTATTAGTTTTGATGTTAGAAATATCTTGATGGATCAAGGTAATTTGCTGTATTTATTGGTCAGGCAAAAGAAGCTCTCTGCATTTTAGGCACTTTGCTGAGGAAAGCCTTGATTTAATTTTCAAACTTATAGATATTCCACCTATGGGCTCACAAGATATTTTAGGATATGATGACTTGCAACATCTCAGGATTCGGCTGACAGAATATTCCAAGGTACGTTCAATACTTGGCGCTACTCGATATGATTTTGGCTTTCTTGATGACTGTTTGTTTGATTAAGGGAACTTTAATGGTTTAGCAATTATAATTTTCCCTGCTTTTTGTTTGTATGCGTTGGGGGAGGGGGAAGCAAGTGGGGATTACGGATTTGAAGATTGCCAACATGTTAGTTGAGAATGAGTGTTACTGATAGAGCCCAACAACACAGTATAGAAGAATAACAGAACAAGATGCACAATATGAACTGAGATTATATTGAGTTGAAAGTAGTATCTACCAGTGGGGTAGATGTGATTACAACTATCAGTCCAGTCACAAACAACAATACAGCAGCACTTAAATTAAGGACTCAAAACAGAACATACACCATGGATATCACACAGCCTAGCTTTCGAGAGGCTAGGTACTCTCCATTCAAAACATGATTTTTCTCACACGTTTCCCTCCCCCAGTACACAGTATATCACCCTGCTAAATCCTCCCTTGCCTCCATTACTGTGTCAGAAGCCTTTTTGCCCACTACTGTACCTGCTCCCTTACTCTTTGTAAAATACTCCTTGGGCTCACTGTTATTGTTGGGCTTAGCCCTTACTTCTTTCCCTTTGTGTTTCCTTTTATACTTGTGAATAACAATAGGCCCATCAATACCCTCCCCAATAAATCTCACCTTGTCCTCAAGGTGGAATTCAGGAAATTGGAGGTTTATAGTGTCATATTTTTCCCAAGTACTCTCACACTCCGGGAGGCCAGTCCACTTGATCAGTACCTCTCGATCACCATTGGTCATCTTTCTCTCCTTCTTAACTGCCTCTGGCTGCACTAGGAGTTCTAGTTCTTCTGTCAAATAAGAGGGTAATGGGCAAACTTCAGTTGCTGGTTGGAGAGTCTTCCTAAGCTGGGAAACATGAAAAACCGGATGAATGCGAGTAGAGGTAGGAAGTTCCAACTTGTAAGCTACCTCTCCATACTTGGCAATGATTTTGTAGGGACCATAGAACTTAGGGCTTAACTTCTCATTGGCTCTCTTGGCCAAAGCCTTCAATTTGTAGGGTCTAATCTTCAAATAAACATAATCTCCCACTTCAAATCTCACATCCCTGCGTTTTTGGTCCGCTTGTGTCTTCATTCGATCCTGAGCTTTTTTCAAATGTCCCTTCAATTCATCCAAGATCTGATTTCTATTGTGAACTTGCTGATTCACTTCTTCCACTGCTGAAACAGTATCTTCAAATCTGAAGAGGGTAGGGGGGTCTCTCCCGTAAAGCGCCTTAAATGGGGTCATACCTGCTGATTGATTAAATGTCGTATTGAACCAATATTCAGCCCACTGAATCCACTTTGACCACTGTTTTGGTTTATCTCCAGCAAAGCAACGAAGGTATGTCTCCAAACTTCTATTAACAACCTCCGTTTGCCCATCGGTCTCCGGATGGTACCCTGAACTATAGTTTAAAGTGGTTCCAGCCAATTTGAAAAGCTCCTTCCAAAATTGACTGATAAACACACGATCTCTGTCAGATACCCTAGATTTAGGGAAACCATGCAATCTGGTCACCTCTTTTGTAAATAATTCTGCCACTTCTTTGGCTGTAAAAGGGTGGGACAGCAGTAAAAAAATGGCTGTATTTGGTCAATCGATCAACCACAACCATTATAGTGTCATACCCTTGAGACTTTGGCAGCCCAACAATAAAGTCCATACTTATATCTTCCCAAACCTGTTGTGGAATGGGCAGCGGCTGTAATAGACCCGCGGGGCTCATAGCTTGGTACTTGTTTCGTTGACACACCTCACACCTTGCTACAAACTCCTGTACATCCCTCTTCATCCCCTCCCAGTGAACATGTTTTGCCAGACGCTTGTAAGTTCGAAGATATCCTGAATGACCTCCCAATGGTGAAGAATGAAACTCAGCCAACAATTGGGGTATTCTAGATGATTGCCTTGGCAGTGCCATTCTTTCTTTGTAAAGTAGACATCCTCTTTTCATGGTATAGGGTCCAACAGTGGGCTGTCCAGCAATTAATTGCTGCATAACAGCAGATAATTTTTCATCATTCTGCACTTCTTTATTCCATTCTTCCACGTCGGGGTATTGCCACAAGGAGTACGCCTTCAACTCCACGGTTTCTCCTCTTCTTGACAAAGCGTCCGCCGCTCTATTCTCCGATCCAGGCTTATATTGAATCTCAAACTTCAATCCCATTAATTTAGACACCCATCTCTGTTGATCATCATCCATCTCCTTTTGTTCCAGCAAATACTTCAACGCTTTCTGATCTGTTTTGATGACAAAAGGATGACCCCTCAAATAATGGCGCCACTTTTTGATTGCAAAAACTAGTGCCATGAGCTCCTTTTCATATACTGAACTTAACCTTGCTTTTTGGGACAAAACTTGGCTGAAATAAGCAATGGGTCTCTTGTTTTGCATGAGGACAGCCCCAACACCTGTACCACAAGCATCGGCTTCGATCTCAAATGGCTTAGAAAAATCCGGCATAGCGAGTACGGGAACTGTGGTCATCGCTATCTTCAATGTTTCAAAAGCTTGTTGCTCTTTTTCACCCCACTTGAAGGCATCTTTCTTGAGTAAATCAGTAAGCGGTGTTGCAATCCGCCCATAATTCTGCACAAACTTCCGGTAATATCCGGTCTAGCCCAAAAATCCCCTCAATGATTTTAAATCCTTTGGTATCGGCCAGCAAGTCATACTCTCAATTTTAGCAGGATCCGCTTGCACACCATCAGCGGATATGATATGTCCAAGGTACTCAAGTCGCGGTTGAGCAAAGAGACACTTCTTCCTGTTAATGACTAACTTGTTGTGGCATAGAATCTCTAAAGCAACTCTCAAGTGTCCTATGTGCGTTGAAAAATCACGGCTATAAATTAGGATGTCATCAAAAAAAACTAAAATGAATTTCCGGAGGTGCTCCTTGAATATCGCATTCATCAAGGCTTGAAAAGTTGAAGGGGCATTGGTCAAACCGAAAGGCATTACAAGGAATTCATAGTGCCCCTCATGTGTTCTAAAGGCAGTCTTGGCCTCATCACCTTCTTTCATGCGAATTTGGTGGTATCCAGACTTCAAATCTAATTTGGAAAACACTGTGGCACCTCCCAGTTCATCCAGCAGCTCATCTATGGCTGGAATTGGAAACTTATCAGGTACTGTTATCCTATTTAAGGCCCTATAATCAACACAAAAACGCCATCCTCCGTCTTTCTTCTTTACTAGCAACACCGGGCTTGAATAGGGACTTCGGCTTGGTCTAATGATTCCTGCCACTAGCATTTCATTCACCAGTTTCTCAATCTCTGTCTTCTGTGAATGTGGATATCGGTAGGGTCGAATGCTAGGTGGGTCTGCTCCATGTTTAATGGCTATGGCATGATCACATTCCCTCACTGGAGGCAACCCTTTGGGTTCTTCACACACAACAGCATAATCCTTGAAGATAGAGTTAATCTCCTGACTGGTCTCTTCTTCATATGGGGTCTGTAAAGTGAGAGCACCAAATTCCACCAAAAACCCTTGTTCCCCATGCTTCACAGAACTCAACATGCTCTTAAGGGACACAATGGTCTTCGTTAGTGCTGGGTCCCCTTTTAGATTTACTGGAGTCCTCCCATCCTTGTATTTCATTGTGAGCTGTTTCCAGTTGACCTTTACATCCCCCAAAGACTCCAACCATTCTATTCCCAATACTAAATCTTCTCCACTTAAATCAAATGAATAAAAATTTTGCTTAATGCATGTTCCCTGCAATTCCAGTTCCACGCCTCGGCATATCTCCTTCCCTTGCACTCGATACCTATCGCCCACAGTGATCACAAACCTTTTGCTGATAGTGGGTAGTTTCAATTTACTAACCATTTGATTAGAAATGAAGTTGTGAGAAGCACCACTGTCAATCAACACCAGAACCTCTTCCCCTCGAATTCTTCCCAGCAACTTCATGGTTTTTCCTGCTGTGAGCCCCACGATCGAGTTCATCGACAAGGACAGCATCTCTTCCTCGCAAACGGGTTCACCCACTCCTGCTTCTTTGTCAACTTGTTCCTGTTCGTGTTCCTCGTCTTCGGCCTCCTCCATCTCCGAGAGGATGAGAACACTCAACTGCTTGTTTTTGCACTTATGGTTAGGGCCAAATTTCTCGTCGCATTTGAAACAGAGACCGAGCTGCCTTTTCCGAGCAATCTCTGCGTCCGACAACCGTTTCGAGCCCATCGTCGCACTGCTGTCCCTCTTCGCTGACGCTAAACTCGCGCTGGTCGAAGCTTGCGACTTGCCATCCCAAGGAGTTTGTCCGTCCGACTTGCTCGAAGAAGCAGGAATGGTTATTCTGGTTTGTTCCAGCCCATTTGATGCGCGCGAGAGTGGTTGCTTGGGTAGCCCAATCCATTTTGTTCCCACTGTCGACTTCAGAGCCATTTTCTGGGCTTCCTTTTGCTTTTTCAACAAAGTATTTCGGTCCTCTACCTTTTGGGCCAACTCCATTAGGCCCAGTAAGGATTGGGCTCTCAACATCTTAACTTCAGCCTTGATACTCTCTTTCAGACCATTGGTGAAGGCCCCCACGAGAAGATCATCCGAAGCTTCCCTCAAGTTGGCCGAGATTACCTCAAACTGCTCCCTGTACTCGGTCACAGTGCTCGATTGCTTCAGAGCCATGAGTCGCTCATAATCTCCTCCTTGCTGAGATGGGTGGAAGCGTCTTACTAACTCCGCTTTAAACTCATGCCATGACTGAAGTTTCTTGCGGGTCTCAATCCATTGAATCCAACTAAGGGCTGTTCCTTCCATACATACTGCTACTGCCTCCATTTTCTCGCACTCTGAAATGTGATTAATCAAAAAATAGCGCTCTACCTTGAATATCCACCCCATCGGGTCTTCTCCGTTGAAGATTGGTAACTCCAGTTTTCTATACTTACTGAGGTCTCTTTCTTCTGCAACTTCCTGATTTCTCTGTATATTTTCTCCACTCGGTTCATGAGTTTGATTATTGTGAACGCTCCTGTTATCTGCTTCTTCGCGTCTAGAAGCCCTCATCTCGTCCAACGCTCCTTTAATCTCCTCCATCCACTGTCTAATACTTGTTATCTCTTGCTCAACATTTTCCATTCTTGTCTCCATTCTGGAATCTGTCCGAGTACTTACAACCATTCCCCACTCGTCACCGCTCTGATACCAATTGATAGAGCCCAACAACACAGTATAGAAGAATAACAGAACAAGATGCACAATATGAACTGAGATTATATTGAGTTGAAAGTAGTATCTACCAGTGGGGTAGATGTGATTACAACTATCAGTCCAGTCACAAACAACAATACAGCAGCACTTAAATTAAGGACTCAAAACAGAACATACACCATGGATATCACAGCCTAGCTTTCGAGAGGCTAGGTACTCTCCATTCAAAACATGATTTTTCTCACACGTTTCCCTCCCCCAGTACACAGTATATCACCCTGCTAAATCCTCCCTTGCCTCCATTACTGTGTCAGAAGCCTTTTTGCCCACTACTGTACCTGCTCCCTTACTCTTTGTAAAATACTCCTTGGGCTCACTGTTATTGTTGGGCTTAGCCCTTACTTCTTTCCCTTTGTGTTTCCTTTTATACTTGTGAATAACAATAGGCCCATCAGTTACATAAGGGTAAATGCAAGCTGGTAATAAATGTAAACTCTCAAGTCTTAACAGTGCACTGTTAGTTGACAGTAGGTACTTCGATACTTACTCTTATGGCTTTTGTAAGTGGCTTGATGCTTAGTGAAGTTAGTCAAAATATTGATGACAATTCTTTTGATAAGGTTCTTCATTCTTGTAAGTTAGCTGCAGATGCTTGTATGTAAAGTCAATTTGGAGTCTAGCCGCTCAACTTCTATGTTAGGCATTTGAACACTTCATAATGACAATTTATAATTTTTGTACAAAAATAGAGTCTTGTAGTTGCTTCTAGGAATTGAGTTCAGTATTTGCAATTCAGGCTCTTCTTTATATATACATATCCAATTTAAGCTAACCTGTCTTTTAGTTCTCTGCACTAGGTCAGTGATTATCTATTAGGACTTTTTTATTGTGATTTTGTCATGTAAACTTTTCTTTGCATGTAGAAAGTGAACCTTTCAGATTGTCCCCAAATATCGTTGGCGATTCTGCTTCTGTCGGTGATCCCTTTATCTTATCCAGTGGATCTCAGATTAAGAAAGATGATCAAACATTTTTTCAATAACTTTGAACTCCCTTTAAGAGACAAATGTGAATTCCAACCAAGATTGTTGCAAACCTTGTCCTTTGAAGCAGTTCTAGAGGTAGATATCTCAAAGTGTCGAAAATTGCACATTGAAGGTGCCATTGAATGCTTCTGCCAGTCCTTTCCTTCTTTAAGAACATTGAGAGCAGCTTATCTTCTAAACATCAGGACAACCAACTTTCTTCAATTGATGCAGAAGTGCCCTCAGGTTTGTGAAATTAACTTGACTGTTGATATTACGCCATTAATACCAGCATTAGTTTCAGTTGTATCTTCAAGTCCTGCATCAGAGGGAGCTTCTAGTGTTAAATATAAATCAGTGGATGCCTTATCATTTTATGAATCTAAACCACCACTTTCTAACATTACAAGTCTCACATTGGAAGGAAGAACTGATGTCTATGGTAAGCTACTTCTCTGATGTACGCACGTTGTACCTAAATGATTTTGCTGTATTTTTATATTTTTGCCTCTGTGAACAGCCAACTGAATGCTCTTCAATTGTCTATGCCAGATTTGGATCTTCAGTATATCTCCAAATTTTGTGTTTCACTGTGTCACC
This sequence comes from Biancaea sappan, assembly GCA_037074585.1. NCBI lineage: Eukaryota > Viridiplantae > Streptophyta > Magnoliopsida > Fabales > Fabaceae > Biancaea > Biancaea sappan. Next base: position 29,011,190 of record CM073492.1, on the reverse strand, counting down.
TGAATCTTAAAGGATGTGTTTCAGTCACAGATACTGGCATGTCATATCTCATTCACAGATGTACAAAACTTAACTCAATTCTGGTTTGTCATACTTCTTTTGGGGTAAACTCAGTTGAAGCTCTTTCCTCGGCTATTTCTGATAGTGGCAGCTTTGCCTCTCTACATTCAAGGGATATGCATTTGAGTTCTTTAGCCTCTAATCTTCAAACTCTACATATGGGTGGCTGCCAAGGTAAGTTGTATTTTTTTCCAAAAGGAAACAATACTGTTAAGGAATCAGTAATTGCTCTCATTATATATTGTTAAGGATCCAATTATCCCAAAAGATCAAGCTATTAGGATATGGTTCCTAAATGGTTTTTATTCATATCTTTGACACGCCTTGTCTAGCAAGGGTCCTCTGGCCTGAAAGTATGGGAAACCCCCAAACCCACTGAAACCTTGTGCTGAAATTTAGTTTAATTAGGAGTGTGGACATTGCAAGGACTGAACTTCTGATCAATTTGTCAAGAAGACTATACTGACACTTAGAATCATCAACCCCAAAATCTTAATTTGTTGGAGAAGGCCCATTAATAGTCTTAGTATACATCTCTAAAACATACTTAAAGAGCTTTTAATACCTTGTATTGCCTGCATGTGTTTTTTAACTTGCAGAAGTTAATGAGGCACTGAATTCATGACAAATTCTTTATCTCATTTGGATCAAGTTTTATGTGAAGATGTTTGGATAGAACAAAGGACCAAAAATGGAAATGGTTTGGATGAGAAGTTTTATGTGATATACTAACAGATCTAGGTTTATCTTATTGCTTGATACAGCTTAAACTTGAGAGAAGTAATAATGATACTACTGTTCCTTTTGGTTCATCAATGTGATCCCTTGATTTTTTGGGCTTAATTTTTTTTCTTTTAAACCACAAAGAACTATATTTTCTTCTTCAATCCTCGCTCACTTTAATCACCTCCCTTTGGTAGTAGTAACATGATTTTTTTTTTTTTTTCACCAAAGGTGGTAACATGATCCATTACTAATTATTTAAATATAAGTAAGGACCTGTAGATGCTTTATGATTTTAAATATGTATGGCACCATGTAAACAGTTAATTTGGATTGTATATTCTTATAATGAGTTATTAGCATCTAGAACTATATAGAGAAACATATGATGATTTGTTTTGTAGATGTAAGTGGGTTATCTCTACTCAAGCTTATGTCTCAAATGCAAGTTCTGAAAAGTTTATGCTTGAGAGGGACTAACTTGGAAGACCAAGCACTTTATAATTTCCCAGGTTCTTCCCTGGAGATGCTTGATGTTTCAAATACCAAGGTCTGTCATCAAAGTCTTCACAGCTTGGATGTTTGGTATATCTTTCTATAGTTATATGGAAATACAAGTTGTTGATTACTTTTTATTTTGTGGAAATAAGAAGTACTTGTTAAAATGAAGGAAGTGTTGTGGGAATGTTGTTTACATTTTAAAAAACAATGGCTAGTGTGGTAATTTTAATCTGATACATCGTAGCTAAGACTTCCATGTCTCCTTAATTGCATAAGCATCAATATGCAGTGATTTGGACGTTGTTACTGGCTTAATAAAACAATTATATAATTTTCCTAATGTATCCTAACTGATATATTTGTTGAGTTAACTGGTTAAATTACAAATTAAATCTGCTTGGTTTTTCTATAAAAACAGAAGACAAAGTTGGGTGGTAATTTGTTCAATTTCATGGCCTCTAGTGCTAATGTCTTTTGTGGGCTTTACTGATTGATTTAATATTGAATAACCTACCATCATCAGTGAGAATAGCCCAATAAAATTCTATTTTTATGCAGAGTTATTTTGGCTCATTGTGACACAGTAGATCCCAGAAATCTAGTAGTTTTCTTCCTTATTATCATTGCTATTCTGACTATATTTTTTTCTTTTTCTAATCCAAAAGTGGTGTATTTGTGAAATTGTAGATTTCTGGAGCAGCATTAGCTCATGTTATTAATCGAAATCCAAGTTTAAAGTGTTTGAAAGCAAGAGATTGTAGAAACTTTTTTCATGAAGAACTATATGCCAAGCTGGGAAAAATGTGTAGATTGGAAGAAGCTGAGTTTGGATGGGGTTTTTCATCCCTCTCTTTTAAAGATCTAGAACCTGCACTGATGTCATTACGGACCATCAGTGTAGGCTTAGGTGGAATGTTAGATGAAGATACATTGAGAAAACTACCTGCAAATTGTCCCATGCTAGAAACAATAATACTTTATTTTCAGGTAATCACTTTTGAGATTCTTGCGCCCTGAAGAATAAAGGGGAAAATTGCAATTGATGAATGTGTGATTTTAATTGGCCAATGCCCTCTGTTATCAAGAATTCAGAACATATCTTGTGTCTCTATATAGTTAACTACTTTTACATTATTACTTAAGGTAAATTACTCTCCCTTCCTTTAAGGAGGTGGCACAGTTACACAGTCCTCTCTTCTATTATGAAAATGGGTTTAGTTGTTGCGCATTTTTTGGTTTCAAGGGAGGGCAGCATAAATTTTCATAATAGAGAAGAGGGTAGTGTAACTAAGCTAGGGAGGGGAGAGTAATTTACTGCAAAATATAAAATTGTGCATTTAGTTGGCTGTGATGACAAGTCTTTTCTGTTGGTTTCCTGTTGAATATATGATTAGATAATAGCATATCTATTATACTATAGTGTAATAATGCTGGTTAGGTCAAATGCAGTATTTTTTCTGTATATATACTTTGTTTTATTTGCCCGTTCTATTTTTCTCTTTTTATATATATTGTCTTGAATGAGTGGAGTACTATAATAAATGCTATGTCCCATTGTGTATGCTGTGCTTTGTCATATCTAAATGGCAATTGATTGAATCAGTTCTACTCTTCTAGGGCAAACATTTTGCTTATGTGAAACCATGAGGCCTAGAATTAGTTCTTATTAATCTATCTAACATGCTTCTCACCACGCAAAAGCAGTTTGGGCTTAAATTGTAAATTAAGCACAGGCCCTCTTACCTTGTATTGAAATTTCAAATAATTAGGAGAATGGGGCAGCAAGGATTGAATCCTTGGCCACGTAGTCATAAAGGATTTGATGTCATTTGATCCCAACAGCTAGCTATTTGGTGAAAGCCTATATATGCTCCCAGAAAACTTATTAGTCTACAATTTTTTGTATCAAATAGCTCAAATTTTTTTATTAAAGGAATTATACAAGGGATAATGTGTTCAAACAACAATTCAAAAAAGAATGGTGCTTAAGGTACTCTGTGAAGAAGCTACATAGCCCAAATCGTCCATCAAGAAGTTAAGCAGAAGTCTTAGTATACTAAGCCAGGCCAGGAGGCAGGAGGTTACTTCCGACCACAGATGAATACCTTAGTATTGCTGCTATTTTTCCTACTCAATATTCTTATAGCCATCAAACTATCTCTATGATCCCTATAATCAAATTTAAAAATGCCATATGCATAGTTGCATACCATTAGCTTGGGGTGCCCATTTTCTGTTCCAGAATAAGGCTTCTCAAGCAATATTGCCTCAGCTAGAATCCATTAAGAGTCATCATTGTTACTTTTTTTCAATCTGCCAAATCAAGCTTTTGCCATGAATTGATCTCATCAACAAAAAGCTGAAGTCCTGTCTTTCCAATTCCTTATTGGTATATATTTGTACTCAGTGTATATTGTTTTATATTAGTTTTACCTTGTCATCTGTTAATTTGCTCCGACTTTTTTTTGTGGTTTTTGTAAATTCTCACATTTTATAACTTGTTTCAAAATTCTCATTGCTGGTTTGTTATTTTGATTCTTAACAGGTAATATCTGATGCTATTGTGATGAATATAGCTACATCCTTGAGAAACTTGCAAGTGTTAGCTCTGTGCTATTGTTTTGGTGACATATCCATATCAAGTTTCAAACTCTCCATGCAAAATCTAAGACAGCTGAGGCTTGAAAGAGTAACCCCTTGGATGACCAATGACGATTTGGCTATTCTAGCTCAAAACTGCAAAAATTTGGTTGAACTTTCATTATTAGGATGTTCTCTCCTTAACTCAAGTAAGGATTTATTACTTGCTACGCTGATCTACTGCATTTGTTGGATATGATTTTGTAAATGAGAATGTTGAGTTCTCTAGAAAGTTATATATATATATATATATATATATATATAAAAAGAAAAGCAGCTAGCATGTGATATTTAAATAATCGTTTTTTTCTACTGCTGCAACATGTCATAGTTCCTTGGTAGTTAATAGCAACGAGGAAGGGGGTGGGGTGATCATTTGCACTGCAATGACCATTGCTACTTCAATCAACTAGTGATAATTTCCATGTTTATCTATGTTGTTTTTCCTCGTTGCAGATTCTCAGCAGATAATTTCACATGGATGGCCAGGCCTCATTTCCATCCATTTAGAGGTTTGATAATGTTCTGTTTTCTCTATGAAATAATAAAAATTTGTATACCTTTTGCAATAACATATTGATAAATTTAGCCATATACAATGGATATTGTCTTGTCTTCTATGTAATATGTATATAATTTCTTAGTGTATTTCCCAGAAACCAAGCACAATGTGCAGTAGTCGCAATTTTTAGAGCCGGCACTTTATGTAGTTTTATATATTGATCCCTTTTATGTCAATCTAAATTTTCATAACAGGGGCTGCTGGGTGGCTGCAGTTCCAAAAGCAGCAGCCCCTGTTTCTGGGTATACTTGAGAAATTTGAGAGTAATTATGTAAAAAATTTTGCTTGGGAGGGGATGGAGTGGGGCCCATTGGGGAGGGAGAAGAAATTGGACAAATTGTGGGACTTTGGAAAATGTGCTGTTCATGCATTTGACCTAAAGTACTTCTCCTGTGGTTTAATGGCAATTATTCAGTGTCATTTATAATCTTCTCAAGTTATCAAATGTTTATTGTTTCAGTTGTTGCATATGCTACAAGTTGAGAGCACAATTCTTTAGTTTTTCATCTTTACTTTTAAAATCATTGACATATTATTTAGGAATGTGGAGAATTAACAGCAAATGGATTCTCTTCTCTTCTTGACTGCAAAGCTCTTGAAGATCTCCTGCTGCGTCATAATGTGAGCATTCTATTAGCTTTTTGTATATTTTATTGTAATTTGCACATATACCTAAATTATTTATTTATTTTTCCGGAAAGTGATGTTTGGAATGTTAGCATTCAGTCATCTTTGGAGTTGGATCATTTTAGCATATTATTATTGTAACCCTAAATTCTAAGGATTAGCATTACTGTTTTCAGTGGATGACGACAAATAATATTGATGAAGATTAGCTGATGTAACTACTATTTTCCTTGATGTCATGATTCCAAGAGCAAGAGATGAGATTTTTAACCCTGTCATAAGGGTATCATTTAATACACAAATTATAATCCCCATCCATATTCTTGGATTCTATTTCTACATCAAGGACCCAAACTTTCATAAAATGATTATCCTTGAACTTGATTCTGAAATTCTGATGATCAAACGGAGATTTGTAATTTTGAATGGATGAATTCTTAAGGTTGGTTAAATCATGGAGCTACTTTTACAACTTTTAGCACAGTATCTAAATTATGAGGTTCATGAGATTAAGATTATGCATATGTTTGAAGCCTTATGATCTATGCTGTTATTTAATTTTTTTTCCCTGCCCTTTAAAATAAATAGGTTAATCTTTGGTGGCTGGGTCGATCTTGATTTATGTCCCACATGCTGAAACTGTCATTAATAATTGATATGTCCATGTAGAAGAGGAGGATACAATTTAGGTGCAGTTTTTGTATCTTTGCTAAAAAAACACATAAGTGTTTGGTTTTTGTAGTTTAGCATCACATTGATTAGTTTTTTTTTTTCTTTTATAAAGAATTTTTTTTACACATTTTATATTTTTGTTAGAGAACTTGATAGCAAAAATATAAAAAATTGTACTTTAGTCTAGTCTTATATATGTGTTGGGCTAATTTTTTGAAGTTTTTATTGACAAACATCATTCAGGGACCTGGGCTAGCGAGAAACTTCATTTTTTATGTTGCTTCTAAGGTAGCACTTCTTTGCATTATAATTTTTTTCTTATATGTTTTTGTAAAATGCTAGAAACTTGACTTTTTGCATTTTCTATCTCAACTAACAGATGCCATTGCTTCGAAAATTATCACTTGATTTATGTGATGCAAGCGAAGGTGATTTTGACATTCCAGATGTAAGTCAGCGGAGCCTTATCCCTTTATATGGTAGTTTTAAAAGTTTTTGAGTTGTCATGTCATTGGTTGAGAAGTACTTGAAAAATTTTTAATTCCCTGGGCATCTAATGACCGTAATTCATTATCTTGTTATTTATTTATTCCTGCTTAGCCTCGGTTATGCATTTGCAATACTCATCAATTGAGCTGTTATGATTTCTTAGGTGGTAGGTATCCTATTCTCTCAAGACCTTGAAAACCCTATCACTAAAATATCTGTGCTTTGACATATATAATAAAGTATCATCCCTGCATTGTTCAGGCCATACAACGCATAAATTTTAAATTTTTTATATTTATTATATCCAAACATCTTATAGATAGGTTTTCAGACATTTCAGAAAGTTAAATTTAACATATTTGAAACAGCACCTTTAAGACTAGCTCTTTAACAAGAGTAGCATGGAATGAAGCAGATGTTTAGATTTATATATGTTCTAGCCAAGTTTATGGGTGTGGACCAATTACAGTCGAGTGGAGCATGAATTTAATTGCTTAGAGAAACCAGTTAAGTTGATGTAGTTTTATGCATGTGATTCGGCGACCGTACCCATTTTTCTCAGCTAATTGAACTTAGCGTTGTCTCATTTATCTGAGGCTTGAAATAGTCAAGGCTACACAACACCCAGCAATATGAATAAGTCCATTTCCTGTGTTTATACTTAAGTTTATTCTAGACCCTTTTTCTCCCCTCCTAAGAGGATTCTGCCTGAAATGCATGAGCTCTGATGTCATTTGTCTTTTTCTAAAACGCTCTAGGCTATGGATATTCTGATTTTTGTGTATATTCTGTAGTATGCAGATAGATACTTCTTGAGCAGCTTGAAGATATCAAGATGCGAGTCCCAAAGATGTGCTTTTCATCTCCCATCCCGCTCCCAAGGGAGTCGTGCAAGGTCTGTGCATGTGGAGACGCTGGTACTCGTGTGGAACAGCAGAGATCTCATCAGAGCAGTGGTGAAGGAAAGGCTTTAATGCATACCATACCACTCAGAACTTCAATTAGGTAATTTTGCGGTGTGACAGCCCCTGTCCCAAGTTAGAGGGCCTAGTAGCATAGTGGCAGGAAGTAAGTCTTACACCCGAAGGCAGTTAAATTTTTTCCTGTGACCCAGTGAGCACTAATATTGAAAATGCGATGCGATAGATTCTCTCGTTAATTATCACTAGAATGTGACCCTTGCGGCCCATTTGGCACGAGCCCATCTGTCTGTTTTTCCTTTCCCTTCATTTGGGTCACAACTAGACAAGAGTTTGAATCTATGGTTATTTTAAAGACTATTTGTACCACTAGATTACCCCATAATGGTTTATTTTTTCCATTATTTTTATATATAAGATGTCAAAATATGTAATAAATAAAAATATAAAGACATTTATTATTCAAAATCAAATAATAATAAATTAAATGATTTTGTCAAATCAAAGATTTCATTAATATGACACCAAAGTAAAAAATGCAAAACGTATAGTCACAATGAAAGAAATAAACTTCAACATTTCAAACTTGATACATCTGAAATAAAATATACATAACGTCAGGGCATCATATTCTGTGAGAAAATAATCCAAAGCTATACATTATAGGTGTAGGAATGGCAACGGACAGATGTCTGTCTATTTTTTCAATATTCACATGAGAATCTGATTATAATATTTTATATTTGAACCTCATCAGATATCTAAAAAAATTAAATTATCAAATACCCGCATTCGAATCTAATTAATATCTGAAACTATAAAAATAAATGTGTTACAGTTGATACTCGGACACTTTTGAGTTATTGGATATCCATTACTTAATACCCAATATTCACCCGTTAAAAAAAAGTATCAAATTCATCAAGTTTAAAAAAAAATAAATTTATATAAAACATAAAAGCAGCAAAACAACAACAATAACATAGCCTTATTCCACTAAGTGGGGTCGGCTACATGAATCGCACGACGTCATTAAGTTTTATCATAAAAGCAAATAGCATAAATTTAAATGACATAAATGGCCTAACCCACACATTAATTTAATTTGTATTAAGTTATTATATATCTATAATAAATATTTGTGTGTGTATGTGTATATATATAAAATATTATATTTTACCCAATGAATATTGGATATCCTATCCGCCTATTCATTGTCGGTGGATAAGAGTATCCGCTGACAATGTTAGTTAGTTCAATATCTATGGTTAGTAGATTTTTACTATCAATACCCTATTTGATATGATATTGATATCGAATAGGGTTTTTTCTTTTTAGACGGATTCTATCGGTATCCGAAATATTCGATTGAATTGTCATAAATATAAGCGTCCATCTTCAAAACAAACGGGTGTATTGGATAGATGAAATGGTAATAGGAGAGTGAGTGAGGTAATGGGAGAGATAGTGATAAATTATCCAAATTATCTTATAAAAAAGCACTAAATTTTTTTAATAAAAAAGAAGTAATATTTTAATAAAATACTCTATTTTTATTCTCATTTCTTCTCTTTTTTCCTACCAAACACCGAAAATATACACCCCTCTCTTCTCCTCAACAGAGGAGATTTAATAGCATCATACTTCAAAGGTAAAATCTTATGGTAAAAGAAAGCATCTTTCATGCAAGAAGAGGGATTGTTTCACTGGAAAGGGAGACATCTTTTATGTAAAGAGGAAAACTTTCATAAAGAAATAGAATCTATAAAATAAACCAAAAAAAAAATGAAGAAAACAAAATAAGAGGGGGAGGGAATTTGACAAAGATCCAAGTAAATTGTTACCATATTTGTTTAAAAAAAAATTAGATCCTAGTAGTAACTATTAACCGTTTAAAAATATATATTTTTGTGGTTGATCATATTTATATAAATGTCATTAATCAACCTTCATAATTACAATGATGTAACTATGTTTTTCTCCCTCTTCCCACAAAATTTGTTTTTGGAAACATACCAAACATGTTTTCAATTTTTTATTTTATAAACTTTTTTAAAAAATCTTTTCAAAATATTGTACCAAACATAACTTATTATTGTTTAGTTTTCTAAAAATTATAACACCAGAAGATTTAACTCCATTTAAATACTTGATTCTTAAGCTATCATGATTTTTCTCAAAACGAAATGTGGCATAAAATAAAAGTGGCTTTCAAGTAAAGTTTCTAAATTTTATTGTATCCAGATTTTGTTTATATTTTCTGTCTTTTTTTTGTACATGGTTAAATTATAATTAGGTGAACTCCAATTAATCTTCAATTTGACATACACATCCTCTTATATATTAACTAATAGTCATAAAAATTATAGAGGTTGACTCTTTTGGAACCTACTTCTCTTCTTTGTGGGAGGGTCCTTAGAACACCATAGCTATTCAAGGGCTGTGGTGTTCTAAGGAGTCTCCTTGGCACGTCCGCCAAGCAGATAACCCAAATCTGATTTTTTTTGTACAATTTCTTACTTAAAAGTTATTTAACTAAACCTTGTTTTGTTACCAGATTTAAACGCTAAATATTAAAAAGTTTAGGTAACGTGTACAATTCTAAAATTCACACACATCAGCTAATATTTTCTACAACATATTAGTTATCTATAATAAAAATTCCATACTCAAAATTCACGATTTGATCCCTCAAAAGTCCAAATTACTATATGAATATCTATAACAAGTTCCAATGAATATTAAGATCAACAACACAAATTCTCAAGCTATATACATAATTTTTGTTCAATACAATTTGGCAAGCTATTCTGTGTAATTCATGAGTCATAAGAGGGTTCTAAAACAAGTTGATAACTAAGCAACACATGAAAATGAGGTCAAGCGTTACCTCAAATTCAAGCTCAATTTGCATCATCATAGGAGGAATCCCAAGCTATTGTGCTCATACACCATGAAAGACAACTTTAACCCCAAACTCCCAACAAGTTGTCTCCCTACTTCAGATCATATATATATATATATATATATATATAGATATCTCCCTACTTTTTACTTATATACATAAGTTAAGTCATTTCTTAATTATTTGTATCACAATTTCATATTTTACAATTTGAGAGAGCTGTTTAAACTAGATATTACAAAATTTTTCCTTGAAAATAAAAATAAACAATCCCCTAATAACTTTCAAATACTTCTTTTTATTTATTTAAAATATAATAAAAATTATTATAATGTATTTACATTTTAAAAAATAAATTTAAAAAATTGGCATGCACTAAAATGCTTCCCATGCCACTTGCTTATCATATATGATTTTCGAGTCTTTTCATCATTAGTCCCTAAAATATTATATATTAGCATATACATAAAATAAAATATATAATGCATTATAATTTAGAAAAATTAAAGTGCACTGAGGGTGAAAGAAAGAGAAGTTGAATAAATGTTAAGTACTTCTTTATTATTTTAAAATATTGAAACATACTAGAAATTATTTTTATATTTAGAAAATTATTTTAAAATATTTTAATGCATAGTAAATGTTAGCACACTAGTTATAATAATACTATAATAGTAAAAATATAATGTATAACATTGGAGTTAAAAAAATATGATTTGTAATATAATATTCATATTAACATAGGTTTTATTTTGTTTTTTTGTTTTTGGTGTGTTTTATTCTAACAACTACCAGAACAAAGTGAAATTAAATTATTCCTTATAAGATAGTTTATTTATTTTTAAGTGAGGTTTTTTTTTACTGGTTATTTTTTGTTCCTTTAATAATAAAAAATCGGATTCGTTTATAAATATACGTATGAATAATTTAAAATTAATTTATTGTTTTCAAATAAAAATGACTTAACTTAAATTTTTACCTAAAGGAATAATATTAAATTTTCATATTAAAATTTTAATATATAATTTTTAAATAAAATAACTAAATTTACATGCCCAAGCTACTAGTATCTTCGATTTGTCTATTGCTTATTCAATCATTCTCACACAAATCGACGTTCTCTTTTCCCTTCCGCACCCCAAAATTTTTTCAGCCGCTGCCACCGTCAACCTCAACCCTAGCTGCAGTGCTGTGGATTGCCGTCAACCTGTCGCAGGAGAAGTGCTTCTTAATTTGTCTTCGATTCAGGTACCCAGCTTTCTTGCTTTTTATTTTTTATTTTTTTGGGATTCTGACGTGTAATAGATGGAATTTGAAATCTAATTGCGTTTCTTTCTTCCTTCGTTTATGCAATGCGAATTTGTACTCGACGAAGTCCTTTATTACTTTCTACGGAGATATCCTTCTTTTGAAATTTAATTGCAGTTTGGGTAATCGAGTATGTTCGGAATTTTATACTGCTTCCTATAATGCTTGAGATTATTGCAATTTGTAGTCGTCCTTGAAATTGATGTTTCTATTCACTGGAACGAGTTCATTTTGAAAAACATAGTTAGGGAGAAGAGAGAGAGAGAGAGAGAGAGAGAGAGAGAGAGAGAGAGATAACATCCTGGTTATTTTTCAAACCCCAATTACACTACAAGAATCTCAACACGCCTAATTGAAAGCTAATGTACAGATATCAGATAGAATAACTCGATGAGTCTGTAGTTGGAGTAAAATTGTTGCCTTATCGGGTATTGGGTACCCGAGTCGGCGACATCCAATCCTTGTTCAATATCAGAGAAAATATATATACATATATATATATTAGAAGACAACAGAAGGCCTCCGACTATCAATCCTTAGGCCTGGGCGCTTTATATCCAGTTGACAGGAGCAGAGGCCTCTCCCATATATAGGTCCGTGCTTTCTCCTTCGTTCTGTCTTTGGTTCTTTGTAATTCTTTTCAAAGTTATTTCTTTCTAAATTCTTAAGCTTCCTTTTTCCTGAAAAATACTTATGATTATGGTAACTTTCTCGTCATAAGAAAATTGAACACTTGGTCTTGGGTTCCCGTACTTTGGTACATATGAAATGTATCAAATTATCCATGTCTTGCTCTTGCTTGTTTTGGATAGCTTATGTCTTAATGTTGGCTTATTTGAAAATATTTGGCCTCTCACCATGCCATGAAGTGACTGGTTTTTTATTTTATTTTGTTTGGGTTGTTATAGTGATTAGCGCCTGACTAGTTGCTCAGAAGTTTAGTATTGGGTTGCTGGGAGCATTTTAGCCTTTTTGTTCAGTCAATGTTGATACTTGTTTGCAATGCAAGTTCCAATATCGGACCTTTAACCAGCAAAGAGACCTATATTTTAGTTAATCGCCCTGCTACAATCTTATCAGACTCGTTCGTTTTTTTGAGAGATAATATCTTGTATGCTTTGGAAACCTTGCAGTTTTGCTTTTACATCTTATTTCTCATGACCCTTATTCAATTGCATGTAGAGTCCCAATTATTTAAGGCTGTTTGGTATGTTATTGATAGACCCTGTCTTTCTTGCTGGCCTGTATGTTGATCTAGAATTTAGAGGATCATATCTAAATGATCTTTTGCATAGTTGAATCTGTGATTACCAAATCCTAGTATATAGGAAGGACCTTTAGCACTAGTTATGGTAGATTTTGATTGACAAGCAAAAAAATGTTTATTATTTTCATAGTGGGTATTGACGTAAGAGATATTGCACTATGGTGCTATTGCATTGGAAGATAGAACTCAAAAATAGGACACTCTTTGAAACAGGAATAATAATTATGATCAAAGGCTAAGGATTTTGTGATCAAACCCTCCAGTCCCATTGAACACTTATGAGACTACCTTATGTTTAAAAACCCACCAGGGTAACGGCAAGGAAAAATGAAATGACCTATTGTATCTCAGACTGGATGGAGCAGCGAGCTAACAGGGATTGAGCATAAGTTTATCTAATTTGTTTGGTGAATGTTTTTTTTCTTTCACCTCGTTAGTTGTAATCTGAACTACTGGCTGGATAGTTTTTGTGATACTGTTTATATATTAAGTGGCATTGACACAGCTTGGTAGAAAATATGGCAATTGATACTCGGATGTCATGTTTTCACTTGACAGAGAAATATGCCAAAAGTAAAGACAAATCGCGTTAAATATCCTGAGGGCTGGGAGTTAATCGAACCTACCCTTCGTGAACTTCAAGCAAAGATGAGGGAAGGTTGTTATCTTAAATTTTATGCATGCTTTACAAATTTTATTATGTCCTTTGGCTAACATTTTGGAACTGATAGTTTTATAATGTTTATTTCTGTGGCAGCTGAGAATGATCCTCATGATGGAAAAAGAAAATGTGAGACGTTGTGGCCTATATTTAAGATTGCACATCAGAAGAGCCGCTACATATTTGACCTCTACCACCGGAGGAAGGAGATTTCTAAGGAATTGTATGAATTTTGTTTAGAACAGGGATATGCTGACCGCAATCTGATAGCAAAATGGAAGAAGGTGCCTCTTATGAATTCTTCAATTTTTTTCCTATGAAGTATATTCATTATACGTGGTACTCCATAATATGCAGTTAAGATTGTGAATTGTCCTTGTTCTGATGCCATAACCAAAACTCAATGATTAACTACGGAAGCATAATGGTGGGTTAAATTTAAGTATATGTCTTGAGTGTGAGGAAGATTAACTATTCAAGATGATCTGGGTCAGGTTATCATTCTGAAATTGGGAATATATGGTAAAATGAGAAAATCAAACTCTATTATTCTGATCACGTGAGATCTTGGTTCGAATGATCAATAACTGCTCAAATATAGGGTTTCTAGAAAATGTAGTGGATTTTTTGCTCCTTCTATATATGTTAGTCTTCTCTCTTTTGCGAATTCTATATTCTTTCTTGGTTTCAAATAAATAAATCCCTTTGCTCCTTGTTTGAAAATGCAGCCTGGTTATGAACGTTTATGTTGCTTGAGGTGCATGCAGCCACGGGATCACAACTTTGCCACCACTTGTGTTTGCCGAGTACCCAAGCAACTCAGGGAGGAGAAAGTCATAGAGTGTGTTCATTGTGGCTGCGGGGGCTGTGCAAGTGGGGACTGATTGGCTATTTACTCTAGTACCAGTTGCTAGGAGGAGGGGTTTCTTCGAATTGATTTGTCTCCCGTTGGATTTGTGTTGCTTGTAATCCCCATTAGCCTCGTTTGGAGGTTGTATTAATACTAACTCTGTATAAGATGTGATAAATAACCGCATAGTTTAATTTAAATAGCTGGCAAGACCTAACTGATTACCAGATGTATTATTTGCTCCCCATTCTTCCTGGGTCACACGTTGGATTTAGTCTGCAAGGACTTTGTTGGACCTGGCTCCTCTCCTTAGCACTGTATGCCAAGAAAGGTCTGTGGTACCCACAGTTTGTGTGGACTTCACAGTCATTCAAAAATTGTAGATAGGCCACATAGCCACGGACCCTTCTTAATCAAGGGGGGGAGTAGCATCCGACTTCGTTAGGCTTGTCAAATCTCAACTATATTCTCCTCGAAATAATATGGCAGAGTCGGATTCCTGGTAGTAGAGGTGTATGGCCGTACACCCAATCTCAACTATGTCAGATCTAATGGGCCCACGACTACGAGGCACGGAACATTGCTGGTCTGCCTTTCTGCATGACTCGGCATACTGTAATTCAAGATGATTTTGATTAGTAGTGAACTACTGATCATAGATACTCCCAAGAGATTTACCAATGTTTGGGGGCGGGGGGGTTATGTTGTGCGATTTCCAAAAACGACAGTCAGAAACAAATATGTAATCAGTACAGAGGGGCCAACGCTCCAATAAACAGATTTTATGTAGCGTGGATCCTTTTTAGTTTTTATGTGTTGTAAATTACATTTAAATACCTCACGTCAAATTCGCATTTTATCAATTATTATATTCTTATATTTTATTTTATGAATGGTACGTATGTACAGTTTTTTTGCGATTAAATTTTTTATTAAAAATAAAATATGTATACAAAAATTTTAAAAATTAAACATGCAATGTTGAATTTATAAAATATATATAATTATTTTTAAAGACTAATTATATTTTGACTGAAAATAGTATAGTTATTATGTTCTAATTATGCTATATGTTCGTCACTCTACATTCTATTTTATGCCACACCGTAGTTTCTCTCTCTTGCTCCATCATTGACTTCCCCATCACCTCGCTGTCGCCACCTAAGCCACCATCACCGCCGACTACCTCTGCATGACTCACTAAATTCGTAGTCGTCTCTCTAAAAAAGCTAAGGGATTCTGGGATATGGCGTTCATGCGCTTTGGTTAAAGAAGAGCACTTTCCTCTTCCGATTTATTACTGTCAGATCAGTTTAGGGAACGATCCAAATTGAGTTCTGGTGAGAGAAGCTGGGTCGTTAGATCAACGCGACCCAACGGCTCAAATCGTTTAGGAGCATTTAATGAAACACACCGTTTTGTATTTTTTTTTAAACACATTAATGGCCGACACGTGTCTAACTTTTGCCCGCCCGTCCATCCACACCTCCAGCTCATGCATTCCCGACCTGGTGGCTTCTGTTTGACTTTTTAAAAAAATAAATAAATAAAATACCCCCAATTGCTTGCCACGTGTTTGACTTAATACCTATTACCTCTATTTTCTTCATCTCCAAGCAGCAGCGGCCCGGATCCATTGTAGCGTGCCTAGAGTCTTTGGGCCGAGTGGGGCTCACACTCATCGTGCTTCCCAAAGACGCTATGCTAGGCAGCGGATCCGCACATATCTTCTTCAGCCAGCACCAGAGCATCCTCACATTGCATTCTTCATCCTCCATCATCATCCTCAGGCGTTATCCAGCATTGATAGTGTTCGTCCTCCTCACTCGTTGTCATCGTCCGTCTTTTTGGTTCTTAGTCCGCCTTTTCGTTCTCCATTCAGCATTGTTCATCAAACCAGGGTCCTCCATTGTCCTCCCCTATTACAGCCTGCTCAAAGGTTTATATATATATATATATATATATATATACTCATATATATATATATATATTCAAGCTTCCTATTCAAGATTCCCTTTCTTTGTATATACTCCCAGTATTGAAGATTTCTATATATATATATACTCTGGTTTCTGGATATACTCTGTGTGTTAGTTTTGTTATATTTGATTGAAGAGAGAGGGATTTTACAATTACAAAAGGTGAAGAAAACAAATCAAGCCCTCATACAGAATGTATTTAGGGATTGGTCCCCTTTTGAACTAACTATATTTGAACCAACTATTTTTAAACTATATTTAAGATATATATGTACTCTGATTTCTGGGTTCGTGCTTTTCTCCAATATTCTTAGCTTCCATGTATGTTTTTGAGTCAGTGGAACTTTGTTCAATCTTTTCCTTTTTCTTCAGTGTTTTGATTATGTTGATTTCCTGCTCTGTTTGTGATTTGAGAGTTTAATTGTACATTGGTGATTGTCAAGGCCAAAATCTATCTTTACATGGAGCCATTCAACATTCAAATTTGGATATTGGGTTAATTGTATGATGTCATAAATTTTTTTAAGACTGACAATTAAGTCTATAAACTTTCACATTTTAGCAAATAGATCATTTTGTCTAATTTTTTTCCCCTGATGATGTTAAGTCATTTGGCATCTCAAACTCTTTATACATCAGTTGAGAAACTCTTATATGAAGGTATAATTTAAAAATACCTATTTTGATATATGGAAGTCTGAGATGACAAATAAATTACTGTGGTTAAAATAAATTAGATAAAATAACCCACTTACTTAAATGTGAACATTTATAGAGCAAATTACTTATTTTAAAAGTCTAAAACACTATTTCCAAGTTTTTACATTTTTCCTATTCAGTCTACATATCTCTTTAAGATTAGTTAACAAGTGGTTCAGGGTCATGCTTTGCTAAACTCCTTCACTTTTGTCATAAGCTAAGGTACTTGGCCTCCAATTCCTGCTCCTGTCTAAGCCATCCAGATTTAAATAATTTCACAATGTGACGCCATCTTTCCAACTACTTGAACTATTTTATAGTAGTTTGCTTTTATATATATATATATATATATATATATATATATATATATATATATATATTCTACTTCTTTTATTTTATTTTGGCATAAACTACACATAACTTGATCTCTATTCTATTATAGTAAATTCTTTTATTAGGTGTATTAGTCGAATTCCTTTACAATCCTCATTAAAGTTCATCCCTTTTGAATTGTTTGGTTATTTAAGAAAAAGTAAAATATATTTGCTTTACTGCTCTTTCCTTATGTTATGTGTCTGTGTTAGTTTTGTTAATTGTGTGTGTTAGTATAATACCCGGTGTATTTTAAAGTTATGAATGTTTACGAACTATGATAAACTTATTTTGAAGAAAATAATTTCCCTATCTATTTAATTTTTGTATGCTTGTTTGTGTATATTATTGAGAATATGGATTTTTACTTATAGATTGCATAAATTGTGAGGTATAATGGATGTTATGATATGGAATTTATCTCATAGATAAAATATGGTTTGAGCATAAGAGGAATTTAGAAAGAAACTTCAAGAAAAATAATGTTTTATGTGAGAAAATCCCCTTAGGGACTAAAATGAAAAGGATAAAAGTGAAAAGAAACTTAAAAGTTTAGGAGAAAGGATAATTTTTCCTTTAGTTTTCAATAGTAATAAGGATAATTTTTTCTCTAGTTTTCAATAGTAACTAACCGCCTCGTGATTGCACAGTAAAATATATAGTGCCAAACTGAATTATTAATGTATAGTAAATTGAATTATTAGCGCATAGTAAATTGAATATTTTATTAGCGTATAGTTCTTTGATTTTTCTTATAAATAGGCCATTTCATTTCACTTTTAAACTTACACATTCAGTTTTTCTTCCTTTCTCTCCTCAAAATTTTCTTGCTCCAAAGTTAGGGTTCTGTAATTCTAAGCATTTTCTCCTCAGCCTAGGTCCAAGGTGAGGATACTGTACTCTTTTAATTTCTTGCAATTATTTAGAAGTGAAATTCTTAGTATGCTACGTGGTTGCAACTTTAGCTGATTCTCTATATCAGAAAAGAATTATTCTCGATTGCTTGAGAATTATTTTTTTATTATTGGAATAGAGTATAAAACTGTGAATAATACATGTTTAGAAAATGTTTAACTAAGGAAAAGCTTGTTACTTGAGAGTGTCTATTATAACTCACCTCTCTTTCCTTAAAACATTCATGCTATACTCTTTACGACTTATGTTTGCTATTCTTGGTATGAATAGTATCTGTATATATGAATAGTATTCGTATATATGAATGATATTTATATGTGTGAATAGTATCCATATACATGAATAGTATCTGTAAACATAAATAATATTCGTACGTATGAATCGTGATCATACATATGAATAGTATTTTGTACAAAAGCAACCCTAACTTTCTCTATATGACCTTCATAAAAATCTTCGTACCGGAACTTGAAATCTAGCTACGTACTCTTCTCTGTAACAATTCAGAAAGGTGACTCGGATACAGAATCTATGTGAGTGGATAACCTTGCTAACTGGGTTTATTTATTTTTATTCTAAGTACACGCAATTAGAAATTTTAATTAAATTCCCTATTTAGTGATGATTACTAGATAGTGAAATTTATTGTGTGATTTAAGATTATGTTGATGAGAATTATGATTGAAAATGTAATTATACATATGGAATAGTTGAGGGCTTGATCCAAGATACTCAATGTATATAATTATACACATGGAATGATTGAGAGCTTGATCTCCCAAGATACAAATGCATGTAATGGTTGTGGACAAGAATACAATAGGAATTGAATCCTTGAACATAAATCGTATACAGAGAGTATAGATACCCTGGACTAAATATAATTGTTCTTATTGTGATAATGATTGTGGTATTTGTACTTGTGATATATTTATTATTGCACAATCATTTACTCACTGAGTTTTGACGAACTCACACTCTATATGATTATCTTTTTCAAATACAATGGGTGAGGAAGAAAAAAAATCAGCAGGAGGATTAGTAATCCTTAAAGATACTTTCTATGTTTGTCTGAAGAGCTTATGAACTTAAAAGCTTAGGAAACGCTCAATAATCTTTATAGATTTGGAAAGTTTTATCGTACTGTATGATATTCAACTTGTATTTACCGTTTTACTATGTTGAACTTTTCATATGTATACATGCAAAATTTTTTTCTTGGAAAATTTATGTTGTGCATTAGTACTGATCAGAGATTTTATGAGATACCATGAATGTACACCCTTGAGTTTATAGAATTATTCACATGCTCGAAATTAGGATATGACAGTATGTATTGTAGACAATCAATTAATATGTCACGCTTCATCTTGGAAACATGACTGGGCTTGGAAGTGGATTTCGTCCACCACCGTAAGCCTAACCTCAAGCCATAATACACGAAATAAATATAAGTCTCATATTACAACCAACACAAGATTTCCTAGGTGTTTTATTTCACTACAGAGCGACTTAAAAATAAAACCCAACAAATAGATATACCAATATTCCATGAGAGGAATACAGACACAGAAACTCTACTACTCCTCATACGGAGACTCGTCCGCTAACAGAGAACCTGCAAGGAGTATACCAGAGGAAGAGATGAGTATAAAAATACTCAGTAAGGGATGACAACTAGGAATTTAAAAGGAACCTGTGTACCACTCGCAGTGATGAAACCTTAGATTAAGTCTCATCCATAGTTATTCTTGCACCAACATAATTATTCACTGCAAAACTAAACGGTTAGATAAAGACAACCCATAGCAGCATAGATACCAAACAAGGTTAGGACCAATGGTTAAAGGCCCCACCTGATATTTCATACCAAAACTTGTAAGCAAATATAATGCCCTCATCCGAAATACATCAATTGATAAAATATGATTAATTATATATCTAATCAAGGCTAGAGCCCATAAAAGTAACACCCACAGATAAACACACATTTCCATGATCTCAATATTGTTCACTAATTCAGGACAAAAAGAAATAATATAGTCCACCATTCCAGGATAACAATGATAATTAAATGAGGTCTCGTCTACCATTCTAGGACAAAGACTGAATAATTAAATACAATTTCCTCTTGGCAAACCTCATGAATATAATTCCCTCTTAACAAGTTTCATGGATAAATTCCCCTCTTGGCAAGCCTCATGAATATGATTTCCTCTTGGTAAGCCTCATGAACATAATTTTTTTTATGTGAATTCACTGTAATCATCGCATGTAATCAATTATAATTAAATATTACATCAGCATCATCAATATTCAACCAAAGCAAGCATATATACATATGTCTATTGTGCAAGCATATTATAGTACAATAATTTAATTAACGACTAATACCCCATAACATGATTTCTCACGTAAGAATTTAGTTAGTTCCCTCAAACTTTTTGAATTTCATATTTCTAAAAGGATAAAAGAATGTACGTGTACATGCTCAATTTTAAGTTCCCTTGAATTTCAATTAACACATGCACACACACATATATATATATATATATATATATATATATATATATATATATATATATATATATGCATACACACATATGTAAGATCATGCCATACTCATCTTAAACCATGAAAGAACATGAATATTTATCAAAAGGTTACACATATGTCTCAATTAAATTGTTTTCCACCACTCACAATAACAAAATGGCTCAACATGTTCTAGTATAAATTATTCACCATTCTACTAAAATTAAATATATTACATACTCATATTTAGACTAATCATCCTTGCTCACACTAGAGTAATGTTTATACTTTAAAACATTTCCAAGATTCCTACTTTAATGGATCAACAAGGCACTTAAAAGTTGCATCCCAAGATTGAAGAAGAAGGGGAATTTCTATTAAAATCAATTCTATTTTAACTAGGCTCAAATTATCCACTTAAGATATCATTGAGTGACCTACTATAGAACTAAAAGCCATGAGATTATCCCCTTATGTATCATATAACTTTTCCTATTTAAATTAGAGGCAAGTTCCCTTAAAACAATTAAATTTCACCACAATATCTGTTTAAGACCGGATTTCGGATGCTGAACTTTGTAAATTTATTAGGCAGCCATCACAAGTCCAAAATTCATGAAATTTGGTAGACAACATCCTTAATGTGTCTATAATCTTAGATAAAAATTTCAAAAGGAAATGCTTTGATTTGTGCCCTAAAAACCTCTAAAACGAAGCTGCTGCCCAGACTGCCTCTGCAGCTTCTATAGTCTCGGTTTTTGCAAGTATTGACAGACTAAAACAATTCTAAATCTCATGAAACTTGGTGGACATATAGTTTAATGTTATGAAACTTTCCCATAAAAATTTCGAAGCACAATTTGGCCTTTTGGACAATATAGCATAGCCTTGAGTGAAACTGGTCAGAGTTATTTCAATTCTGAAGTAGTTTCGGTTTCCATATTATTTGACTTAGCAATTGTTTCCCAAACACTATGAAAATGTGCATATCATAACTATATACACCAAGTAATGCCATATAAAAATTTCAAGACCATAAAAGCTCATTTTATACTATAATCAACTCAAAACATCATCAATAGTAATACTAGCACACATACTTTCAAACATTTTTGACCTTCAGTCATTCTTTTAATCATAAAACTTAAACGGTAAGGGATTATTGAATGAAAATTATTCTATACAAAACTAGACTCAATTATCTTTCCAAAGGTATACAGTTTACAAAAATCGGAGCTCAAACGAGAGAGATATAACAATTTTAATCATGCTAAAATTTGCAGCCAGGGCTGGCGCCCTAGGCACCAAGGCCTGCATTCTCAGTATCTCGGGTGCCCCAGGCGCCAGTGATGGCGCCTCGGGCACCCCGAATTGGGCAAGTTCACCATGGCTATAGGTAGGAACCAAAAATTCACATTTGGCCTCCCAAATCCTTCCAAAGCTTACCCAAACCATCTTATATCATTAACACTTGTTTCAATCACTCAAGAACTTCCAAAAAAAAATTAATTTTAAACAATGATTCAAGGTTATAACAACCATTCAAGATTATCCCAAATTATTTCTTAAAATTCTCAAATTCCAATCTTTCTCTACATATTCTCCCAACCATGGTTTTCCTCAAATCCCTAAGTTCTAACTTCATTTGAAAGTATGGAGAAGTAATTGTTTTAGGTCCCAAGCTTAACTTCATGGTTTCCCCAAACTTAAACCTAGGATTTTCTTGCAAGAATCAAAGAAGGGGAGAGAGAGAGCTTAATCCTTACCTCAAGAAGGGGGGTTCCAGTGAGGAGAGGAGGCCACCGGTGGAGGAGCTTGGCTGGAGTTGATGGTGGAGCCACTATAGATGTCTCCTTTTTGGCCAAAAGGATGGATGACATGAAGGGAGAGGGGGAGAGTATGAAAGGGACTAAAAAGAAAATAAATGGGTAAGTGTGGGAATTTCTGATGTAGGTGTGAGTTAAAATGAGTATGGGTTCCACCTTTTCTCTCATTGGTCCTTCAAAATTTAGACAAGTTCACTTAAGTTCCTCAAATGAGGTATTGAGAATTAATTTAAAGAAATAGTTTGCATGGGCACCAAGTCACACTCATAGAAACACATATAAACATCAAGATTTCATTTCTCAACATATTCTGTTTAAAATGTCAAATTTTATTTTAGTTCATTTTAGTCCCTCTCTTTAACCCATCCACTATTTGGGCTCCATTTCCGCCATTCTTGAAACTTCGGCCTCCTCATTCAACCTCCTTGAGCTCTCTTCTCTTCCAAAGTCCTTTGTTGAGGATTTTCTTATAAATTTATCATAACAAAATTTAGAGAATCCAAAATTTTTATAGTTTCACAAAATTTCAAATTAACCCCAAAATTTCACATATGAATATATAATAAGATTAGTATGTTCATCAAGTGAATTTAAATTCATGGGTATTACATAAAAACTTTGATGGAGGGAGAATTGAACCCTGAGGTAGGAATGGAGTTTGACAGTGTAGATGCGTCATGGAGTTTTTGGAGGGTGTATGGTGGCAAAAAAGGATTTGGAGTGAGAAAGGATAGTCATAAGCAAGAATGATAAAACTACGATTGTGTCGATAAAATTTGTTTGTTCGAATGAGAGCTTTAGATGTGTAGACAAAAGGGGTGGAAATGTTAAAAATCCCCCTCAAGAGATTATAACGGGGTGTGTGGCTTGTTTAGTCTTGCAACAAGTTGATGGGAAGTATAAAGATAAACAATTTATAGGGGAACATAACCATGAGTTACACCTTCAGGAAACAACTCTCCTTCCCTCACAACGACATATTTCTAAAGTTCATGCCCACAAGATACATTTTTACCTCGATGGATAAACAGAGTGAGAGTCGATGTCGTATATGATGCTACGAGGAGAGAGATAGAGGAGGACCCAAGACTACAAGTTACACATCAGTTTAGAGACCTTAGTTGAAAATCAATATCTCTATTAGTTGATGCAAGCAAATCAATGGAAGGATCCTCATTGATGTTGAACTCCATGTCGACGTTGCAAAAGCAACTTACCAAGCTTCATTTGACGAGAAAGGGTTCATATGTTGATCTCAATGCCATCACCGCTCCCACACTACAACCAACATGATTCAAGTAGCGAGACGGAGCAAACAACAAAAGGCACTTTAGAAGTTATGTTGAGGGCTGAGGGAAGAAGAAGCAAGGAGTAATACTGACTATAGTAAGTAAATTGTGTTTTCGTGTGTTTAATCCTAAACTCTTCTGTTTATCTAATCTCTTATGTTTAACTCATTTCACCTTTCTATGTGTAGAGGAACGAAGCAATACGGGGATTAACTTGCTCAGTACCTCTAATACCCCAGATACATGCTCTTGAAATGAGCTTTATTGAGATGCTAATGGTTAGATTTTCATTATCTAACATTGTGGGGGGTTTTTTTTTGGGCATTGTAATATGTAAGTACTTTAATGTAATCTTTCTTAATTTAGGCACCAATTGACCATCCTATGGCGTTGTTGGAAGAATTGCAATTTACTAATGATTTTTCACTTACAAACCATTGACGTTAGTTCCATGTTCATGTAAATCTTGTGGCTGTAAATACTAACTTAAATAACATTTGTAGTTAGTACCTTTGGATTATGTAGAATATTTAAATAGCTACAATGTCCTTCATGTGCAGCTTAGAGCAAAACCACTATTGCCGAGAGGAGCAAACATATGAGAAATATGCAACTTTTCTGTTGATAATGCAACTTAGCATTAGACGCACATTTATATTTTAAATGACTTCAAATTGAATTTAAATTTAATTTGCTTAAAATATCTTGTAGATAGGAAAATTGCGATGTGTGTGTGTGTGTGTGTGTGTGATCCAACAATAAGAAGCTTCTCATTTTTCTCTAGTGAAAACTTTTCATTCATTTGTACATAACATGGAGAAATATCAATGGAGTCACTAAGTACATCATAAAAGCAAAATTGGCTTTTGGAGAAACTGAGTATGTGACGTCCTGCCTAAATTACTCTCCTAGATTCTAAAGTTTGAATTTGAGACATAAGTAATTGAGAAATGGTTTAGATTATGTAAATATTGTGAAATATTTACCTAGAAATTAAAAGGAGGAATTAAATGCAAATGGTCAAGAAATGACCTAATTTATGAAAGGAGAAGGGATTAAAATGAAATAAAATTATGTAATAAGGGAAAAGAGCCTAAAATTAGTAAAAGAGGATTACAAGATGCAAATTGTGACAAGTGGCTTCTTCATGACCAAAATAACATGTTGACCACATATTTTCCCTTAATTCCCTCTAGGTTCCCCACCATATTTCAAAAATTCCTTCTATGTCCCAAATTTTTATAAAATGCCCAGATTACCCAAGTTATACATGTGCACCCCCTTTAAGCCATCAAACACCATCATCTTCCTCATATTGTGTGTCTTGGCCGTGACTCCATGGGAGAGAAAGAGAGAGTGGCTTGAAGAAGAAAATAGAGCAAGAGGAAGATGAAGTAGAAGGAAAAAGGGGAAAATTATCTGAGATAAGCCATTTTGAACCTCTAATCACTCTATAGATCCATTTTCTACTCTTAGAAGCTTATTGAAAGAAATGATTGGATCCCAAGAGGGGGGTGAATTGGGTTTTATAAAAATTTTCACAAAACTTAATTGGAAGTTAAAATGATTTTCTGAAATTGGACAATGTTAAAGATCATAATTTAATTCAGAAAATCAAAGTGTTTATCAAGGTGAATAATTTTATAGTGCAAGGAATTAAAGAGCAAATATAAATCTACACAAATTAATTAATACTTGAGGTAGAAATCAAATATAAATGCAAAGCATTAATTAATTAACTTCAAATGTAAATAAAGTAGGGATAGAGAAAGCAAACTCGGAGATTTATACTGGTTCGGCTAATCCCAAGCCTACATCCAGTCCTCAAGAAACCACTTGAGTATTTCCACTATAATTGCAAGTTTAATCCGGGTACTTGCAAACCACTACAACATACTTTTTCTCCCTCAAGGGTGTCTCTCCCCCTTACAACGTGTTTTCTCTCAAACACTAACTCAAGGAACCAATCCTTGAGAAACTAAATTTAAAGGCTTAAGGAAAATAATGGTAGACACTCTCAAAGTGTAGATAACGCAAAAATTAAGCTCAGAATATTTCTCTAGCAATTTAGAGAGAATGAACTCAAGATAATATGAGAAATGAACAATTGAAACTTGATGCAAATGGTGTTGTGAAGTCCCCTTTATATAGTGAAACCTTGCTGCTACAGTGACTGCTTTAGTCAAAATTGCTACAGTAAGCTTCATCATCATTTTTCAACCTTTCTACAACAACCAAAAAACTTTATCAATCCTTTTCAACAATCAATATTCTTTTTCAAATTTGCTACAGTAAAAAGTATTCTTTTTCAAAGTTTATTACAACAACTAATAAACTTTATCATACTTTTTCAACAATCAAAATTCTTTTTCAAAAGTGTTACAGTAAAAGATATTCTTTTTCAAATTATATTACAACACCCCATAAACTTTATCATACTTTTTCAACAATCAAATTTCTTTTTCAAAAATGCTACAGTAAAAGATATTCTTTTTCAAATTATATTACAACACCTCATAAACTTTATCATACTTTTTCAACAATCAAATTTCTTTTTCAAAAGTGCTACAGTAAAAGATATTCTTTTTCAAATTATATTACAACACCCAATAAACTATATCATACTTTTTCAACAATCAAATTTCTTTTTCAGAAGTGCTACAGTAAAAGATATTCTTTTTCAAATTATATTACAACACCCAATAAACTTTATCAAAAATCAATTTATATTACTATATATAAATATATAAAGCATTAAATATATTTGGGCCAAGAAAAATTGAATCATGCATTTAGGCCAATAAGATTAAATCATACATTTGGGCCAAGAAAATTAAATCATACTATTTGGGCTAAGAAAGATTAAATCATACATTGGGCCAAGAAGATTAAATCATTCATTTGGGCTAAGAAGTTAAATCATTCATTTGGGCCAAGAAGATTAAGTCATACTATAATTCCCACATATTTGTCATCATCAAAACTTATAGCATAATACATTAGGGCTAACAATTTCTTCCTCTTCCATGGTGGATTCTAGAGAGAAGGAGGAACCCTAGAGAGATAAAGTCATAGAAACATGAGAAAAGTTTAAAGGAAAGCTTCTAATCCTTTTCTAACTTTATCTTCTTCAATTAGAATTTCAATTTCTAGTCTCTTGATGGTGAAATTCTAGAGAGAGAAAGAGAGGAAGATGAACCCTAGAGAGAAAAACTCATAGAAAGTTTGAAAGAAGCCTAAAGATGAGCATTTCTAGCTAGAAAATGCTCTCTAGTAACAAGTTTTATGCTTAACAACCCAACTATCTCCATATATGTGTAGAAATTCTTAAAACAATGAAGATATAATTTCTAAAGATGAAGTGTGATGGAAATTTGAAGATGAGCTTGAAGGAAGCAAGAAAAGGCAAAGCTAAGAAAAGGTAGCTAGCTAAACTCATAAAAGTATGGCTTTTGTAGCATGTATGATGTTTCCACATGTTATGTGATGATGAGAATTTCATGATTTTGCTTAGCTTGTATTTTATTATGTTTGAATGAAACTTTGGCATGAAGCTTGAGATTTATTCTCATGGAGCTTGGGAGTTTATCTTCCATGGTTTTTGCATCACACTAGCTTGGGGGAATCTTCCTCCATAGAGCTTAAGAACTTGTCTTCCATAGTATTATATATAATGATGAATGATGCAATTTAGCTTGGATTTGAGGTAATGTATAACCTTCTATCTATGGTTATCGTGTGGCCACTAACTTGTTTTTCAACAATCTTGGAAGTCATAAATTGCATTTGGGGAGCTTGCCAAATGGTTTAAAGGAAAATGTATCAAATGAAGAAATTATGTTATGATTTGCCTTACAATCATGGGAAGAATTTATATGTGGGATTCCATACTTCTATACTGAAAATGGATCCTTCTTTTATATACTTGCTAGCTATTGATATTTTTATCTCATTTTCCTTTCAAATAACCATTTTCTGGAAGCCAAGAAAAGAAAGGAAAGAATAGAGAAAGTTAGCTTTGATTTTGCTTTGTTGATTAAATTATGTTGTATAAATGTACTCATGTAATTAGTACATAAAATAACCTTGTTTAGGTTAATGTGTGATGTATAACAATACTTGAAGTTATGTTAATGTGTCTGTGATATCACTACAAAAAAAATGGTGATTTAGTGGCAGTTTTGAAAACTGACACTAAATGAACACTAAGTGGCGGTTTATTTAACCGCCACCATATAGTGGCAGTTTTTTATGAACCGCCACCATATAGTGGCGGTTTTATTCCAACCGCCACTATATAGTGGCTCCAGTGTTTAATTAGATTTTTTTTCAAATAGTCATAACTCTTTAATCTAAACTCTGTTTTTAGCAAATTTTATATCGTTGAAAAACTTTTTGAGTCTAGTTTATAATGATATAAATTTCACTTAAAAATGTTTTACCAATTAAGAGTTATGACCAAAGGAGCTGATGAAGGTCGAGAATAATGGTAGGGAATTTCTCTATTTATAGCCTTGACATGTTTTTGCATAGTTATTTCATAGGGACGACTTATTTGATGCATCTTCTATACCTTTGAGATGTAATGGCGAGCATAGAATCCAAGTGATCGATATAACTCTCCTTTGTAAGATATGTATGTATATTTAGTACCCCATCAGGTAGCTAATATTACTATGTGTGACTTTGGTATCCTATACTCTACCAAAGATTATAGTGACGGTTATTAAGACTTGTTAAATCCCTTAACCCTAAAACCTTTATGTATATGCCCCCTTCTTCATCAATCTTACATGTTTCTCTATTGTCACTGCCACTATTCATCTTTAATTAAAGTTGTTCTAGCTATAATAATCCAGATTACAAATAATTGAAGGCAAACAAGATTAATTGTAGACTATGTAGTGGATAATACTTTGTTAATAAGCTTTGCAATTATCGATATGAGATTATAGTTTGAAGAAGTGTTGACTATGGAATGCGTGTCTTAACTACAAACCGCCACTATATCTTCATTTCGTAGAGTCACAATTGAAAATATGGATAACATAGAAATCAAATTGAAAATTTGATATAAGTTAGAAGGGTTAATTTATAATTAGTCAGAATGATTAATTTAGTGGTATATACATTGTGTGTCTCGTACATGTTGCTTTCAATTTTTTTGTTTTTTTTCTTCTTATTACCTTTTTCTATTTTATTATTCCCTCCATTAAGTTTCTTTCCCTCAATTTTACTAAGGACAATGAGGATAAAAGCATATGAAAACGGATCCAATGCTTGTCTTATAAGGACAAGCACGTGCTTGTCCTTATTTGGACCGTTGGATTTCAAATCCAATAGTCTAGATTGCAAATAATAGTTTTGGTAGTTTTCTTTCTTTTTTTTTTTAAAAAAAATTAAAATCTATACCGTTGGATCTGAACGATCTAGATATGGACAAGCACCAGATATATTCTCATATACTTTTATCCTCATTCCCATCTTTTCAGTGTTAATCTAAACATTTATATTTTTAAATAAAATAAATTATAATTACCTTTCATTAAATTTCTATTTTTAAATAAAATAAATTATAATTTTTATTCTTTTTATTAAATTTTATCCTTTTCAATCTTCCCTCTTCCATTTTTCATGTTCCCTGTCAAATTTCAGACCCCCACCCATTCCCTTTCCATTTGATTTTGTCTAATAGGACCCAAAAGGGGGAGCAATTTTCATGAGTAGATGGTTTATATTTAAACTGTATATAATTTAATCTCTTATTTTAATATATGTACTAAAATATACATTAAGTAGGGTATCATTTGTGTGTGTGTGTGTGTATATATATATATATATATATGTTAGAATAAAAAATTAAATTGAATGATTTAAATTTAAAAGGTACATAATTTAATATATGTACTAAAATACACAAACAATATCTTACTATTATTATAACTTCCTAATAAAATTTAGTTTTGTGATTTTTTTTCTCTTTCTTGAAAAGGCTTTTGTTCCTCCACGTCATCTCTCAATCAAGAGTTGTAAACTATTTGTTATTCCTGAACAATTTGTTTATTTGAAATTGCCGAACAATTTGCTTACTTTAATTTAACTTTCCTATTTTTACCAATAAAATAACTTTAAAATGAATAAAATTTTCAATTTTTTAGTAGTACTTTAAAATAAAATAAAAAATATTTTTAGTTATTTATCTAATTACCTTTGAGATTTGTTTGATTTTGTCCAAAAACATGATTACTCTGATGGAATATAAATAAAGTTATTTATTTCATTTCTCTTAATAAATTAAATATTATAATAAAATATCTGACGAAACACAAAATCACCTAATTTGATTTGGCTTACTTGAGTAGAATTTCATTTTTAAGAAAAAAATTTATATATATTACGGCCATATGTGTCACATGGGTGAATAACTAGTTATATAATAAATTAATATCAAATTTAATTTAAAAATAGTGGACATTAGTTTAAAAGCTAAAACAAAATATATAGAATGATGAAATAATCATCTAGATCCAGATCATCCAATTAAAAAAAATACAACAATCAAGACATAAATCTTATTTCAATATAAGATTATTTAAAATATTAATCACTATTAAATAGTGCCTAATAAGATTTTTTTTTTTAGGTTAAAGGGTCAAGTTGTAATATAAGATTATTTTCAAAAGCTACATATTGATGCAAATCATGTATTTTAGATTCACTTGATCGTGTTGGCAAAGCAAGTAGAGAAGTTGCCCTTCTCACGTCTCTGTCGCACTAGCAGATCTAGTCGCCATCCTCGCGTGGTCTCTCACTGTCGACACTATCCGTCTTCTCCGTTGCCTCTCCGCTGCAGATCTAGTCTCTCCCATCTCAGATCCGATATCTTTACCGTCGCAGATGTGTACTCCGTCTCTCCCTTCTCCGTCGCGTGGTCACGAATCCGGTATGTGTATGCTTATGCTTTACAAAATTGATGGTAAGAGTAGATTATTGATGATTGCTGCAATCTGGAATCTAGAAACTTTGGTTGTCAATGGGCATATAGGAACTGAATGACGATCTGTGGCTGAGTTTTTGGTTGGAAAAAAGGAGGAGATAAAGGATTGATGAACACCGGCAGAGAAACGTGAACGAGAGGTGAGGAACAACCACATTTCTTTTTCTTTTTCTTTTTCTTTCTTTCTTCGATTTCTTCCCTTGGTCCTGAATTGTATTGTTTAGGCCCTTACACCGGCAAAATTGTAAAGTGAAATTGGGATGGATGGAAGTGCTTAAGAAGGTTGATTATAAATTTAGAATACCAATTTGTTGCATCCTAAGGTAATTTCCAAGCTCAAATTGAATTATAAGATTTAATTGAAAAAAAAACTAAAATTAAGGTTGATGTTAAATTAGGAAAGTTGAGATAAAATTAGGGGTTTTAGTATTTAAGAATTTTTTTAAGTTTAATTTCTTCTACAAGGTGAGTAACCTATGTGTGCCAGCAAAGTTTCCTTTAAGAGATGAATTTCCTTGAACTAAGAATTATTTTGATTAATCTGCTTTCTCACAAAGCATGTATTATAAGATAATTTCCTGTTTTATGCTTATAGACTTAAGAGAACTTCATTTTTCTCTTGCAAGATTCAGTGTGTCCTTGAAAAGCTGTTCTTTGTGATAAATTTCATACTTGGCATTATCTTATCTATGTCAACTCATCTTAAAGTATTACTTTAGCTTAATTTATTATATTTGAGAAAATTTTCTAAAAGGATAGTTTTATATGATAGTTTTCTTACTTGAACTTCCAGAGCATTTTTTTATGATTTACTCTCTATGAAATTTGTGATTAATGAGATATACTTTGAAATGAAATGATTATGGTGAATTTCAATAGTTACTCTCTCTCTTTAAAATTGCTATATAATGGATGCTTTAATCAAAAGCCTTAAGTATGATATAAGCTCCTTCTTTTCCATAAAAGTCTAATGATGAAAGTACACTTGAGATAAAATGGCTTGAACTGTTTTTCCATAGCATGAGTATAGATTCAAGTTTCTTTGAAATGCTTCTTTTTCGCACTATGTTATTTTTGTAAGTCTTTCTAGTTTGAAAATGATTCTTGTAAACTTGCAATTATTTAAAGGTTACTTTTTCTGTGATTAACTATTTTGTATACAAGTATTGTTAGGCTAACTATTGAATGCCATGTTTCAATTGTAGGGTCATGATATTGCCTTTATGATCTTTTGTATGCTGATACACAAAATTTGCAACCCCAAAGAAATCAATGGAATACTTCAGACAGTGACGGTACTATAGAACTAGTATTATTATTGTAGGCTTTTGTAATCATAATAGAGACTAGCCTTAATGTAATACTGTAACTTTGTCTGAGAAATTAGTAATCATCCATTTAAAGAAACAGAGTTCAATGTGATTCAGATGATGTGAATAATTATTTATATATTATATTTCTTCACATTTTGATCACTTATTTAATGGTCCACCTTTCTTCTATATATCTTCTTTATTGCTTTATGGAACAATAAAAATAGAATAAATCCCAACTTTTAGAATCACCAAGAACCCTTTTTTGTCTTTCTTCTGGAGATTTAGCACATGGGCCTTTTTTTTTATAACATATGGACTAATTATACATATTGAGTATCATATATAGTTAATAATCCAAGGGTTATTGTAATTATTTGATAGGACAAAATAAAACTTGCAAGTATTGGCTATTTCAGAATGCTCAAATAATGTAACCTTAATGCTAGAATTATTGACTAAAGTATACATTCAATAATTTTTTTTTTAAAAATTTTTTACATTTAGTGGAAGTTTACCTCAAAAACCGTCACTAAATTATATTTTTTTAAAAAAAAATTTGTACATTTAGTGGCGGTTTAAACCGCCACTATGTATATTATTTTAGTGCCGGTCTACTAAAAAAAAATTGCCCCTAAATATAATTTTAGTGGTGGTTTAACCGCCACTATGTATATATTTTAGTGGTGGTTTACTATTTTAGTGGCGGTTCAAACCGCCACTAAATAAAAAAAATTTAGTGGCAATCGCCACTACATAAAAAAAATTTAGTGGCGTTTTAGGGTAAACCGCCATTAAATGTATTTAGTGACGGTTATTCCCGCGGTTGCTTAAAATCGCCACTAAATACCTTGTGGCGCTCAATTTAGTGGCGGTTTGGCAAACTACCACTAAATATAAATTTTAACTGCCACTATGTATTTAATTTTTTGTAGTGTATGGAGATAGCATACTTTGAAGTTGAACAATTTTTGTGTATGTATGTAAGAAACTAAAGTGAAACTATGCTTATGTTACAAATCTGGTCAATATTATGTTTGGGATTGGTTAGTGAAGTAGATGATCTCTTTTTGTTATGAAATTTGGCATGCCACTTGTGCTAATGACTTCGAGTATTGTTATACATACACATCTTTGTCAAATATCAAAGGAATAGAACCTTTCTCAAATCTCGAACTAAACTGACCAATTTTACTTATTGTTTTGTTAGACCAGCTAAATGGTCATAGTTTGCTTTGAAATTTTATGGTATGTTGTCATGATACTAAAGTGTGATCCTACCAAATTTCATGGTAATTGGAGTTGAAATGATGGGTCAAGTATTTGCAAAACTGAGACCATGGAATTCTAAGATAGTCTAGGGGGCCAATCGGGAAACTAATGCTTTTGAAGGGGCAAAAAGTAATATTTCTTCCTGAAATTTTTATGTAGGATTCTAGATATGTTGTGGATGTTATATACCAAAATTTTTTATTTTCTGGAGTTGTAATTCGTACCCAAAAAATTCTTGAATTTTAGGGTCTAAAATTCATCAGGGCCAATTTGCCTAATATACCTTGGCTTTTTAATTTGAATGTCTGTGTTTTCTACTAATCTTATTGATGTTAATGGCAGGAAGGGCTTGTGCAATTGGAAATCATTGATGTGTTTTTTTTTAAAAAAAAAAAAGAGTGCAAAACGGTGTGTTTCATTAAAGGCCTTGCACTATACCGATCCAACGGCCCAACTTCTTTCACGAGAACTCAATATGGGTGTCGTTCCATAAGCTAATACGACGGTGATAAAGACGAAGAGCAAGCATGCCTAGAGCCAGGATTCTGATACCAACTACACTGTGTACATCACCTAACTTTTCTCTCTGTCAATTTGGTCTTCGCCATGCTCTCCGTTACTAATTTCATCGAGCCAAGAACACTGTAAATATGATCCTCACAATGTCCTCGATGCCGTTACCTATTCCTTCACTTGCAACCTCTTCGTTTTTGCCTTTGCATTTGTATCCCCCTCTAACAGCTTTCATCAACCACCAACACAACAAAATTATTGATTTACCCCTAAAATCACCCATTACTCTTAGTGAGTGGATTCACTTACTGAATCCTTATAATTTTTTAATTTATTTTTGAAAAAGTAATTAAACTATTTCAATTATTTTGTTATTAAATTTTAAAATTCTTATAACAAAAAATTATTCTAATAAACAAAAGAATTAAATTAAAATAAATATAATTTTAAAATTATTAAATTTAAATAATTATAATATTTTAGAGATTAAATTTATAATTTATTTTACGTAAACATTAGGCAGCAACATGACAAACCAGCTTAGCCTTTTTTAGGGGGAGTGCAGCCAACTTTATATGTAATGTGCATGAAATAAATTATAGGTATTAAATTAAAAATGCAATAAATTATGACAAACAAATATATAGCTTTCGTAACAAAATCTTTACGTTGAATTTAAGCTAAAATTTATATAGCCTTTTTGTGAACAAAATTTAATAAAGAATCTATTTAGATATGCCTAAGTTAATTTGAGGTGAGTAAATTCAAAATTCAAGTAACATTGTACATTACTTTTTTAAATTTTAGTGTTGGAATTTAGGAATATATATAATTAGAAGAAGACAACTAAGACTCTATTTGACAAAATTAGTAGATAAGTTAGTTGAAAGCTTATAAGTTAGCTTATTGAATTAGAAGTATTCGATAAAAGTAATTAAAAAATGTAAAATGACATATATTTTATAATCCCAGAATAATACAAATAAGCATATCGGTTTTTAATTTTTAAATTATTATGTGTGATATATTTATATATATTATATGATATTATATAATATTGGTGATTTGCCTATGATGTTTTGAACTTTGGTGCTTAAACTTTCTGGAGTTTTGATGAGTTTTATTTGTTTGGAATGATCTAACAGGTTTGTAGTGTAGCGACGATATGTTTTTCTGACTGGCCTGTGCTTCTCGATCTTCCTATGTTTTCTATATTTTGTAGAGGGGGCTTGGATCTTTTCGATTCTATATTGATCACAGAAATTACCTAACTCTCTACGACTACTTTTGAACTCAGTTTTGAACTTATATTGAAGCTTCATGTCATTACATAACGTGATAGCTTAGTTTGTAACATAATTTATTAACTTGCCAAAAGTTATATGTTGATAAGGTATTGTATTGTTGCATTGTTTTTTGATGCTTTCTTTAACTCTTTCTGCAAACAGATTTGGTAAACCTCCTAAAAATCTTTCTTTCTAATAGTCAGCAGCATTATCGGATCTTGTGTAAAGTTTTGTAAGAAACATATCTTTATACCATCTAAAATCAGACATCGTCGGACATCTGAGATTGACCAATTGATTAGCAATCTTTTGTTGGAAATATGTAGGATTTCCTACAAAGTGTTTTGTTAACCAATATATTAAGACTGCTACACCATCCTGAACATCTACTAATTGACTATTAATTTCTTCTTGCCTAACTGCAAATTTAATTGTTGATCTATCTGCTTCAGTGAGATAATTATCCCACCAGCCTTTTAATTGACCAGTAAAATCAATTGTTAACATGGTAACTATTGATCTTTCATCATTATTTTTGATCTTGTATGCCGTGGCACACATTGACATATTTTAAATTATTCCTAACACTTGATGCTCGCTATGACCATCAATATTCCATTCTATTATTGAATCACCTAAGTAACTAGATTCTGTAACTAAAGTATTTTCTTCATATTGAGTGTCTGGATAACTAGATCTTGGGTAGTAATTCCTAGTTATTGGTTTTGGATTTCTGTATCTTATTCTATTTATTTTTTGATCTTCTTCTATGGGTTTGATTTTTGATATTGTATTTATTTGGGGACCTTTTGATCAAACATTGAGTTGATCTAGTCATTTTGTAATTTTTTCAACAAGATTTTGAGAAGTTTTTTCTAAGTTTATTGATCTTAGTTCTTCTCTAGTTAGAGTGAGTATTTTGTATAAGGGTTGTTGAGGTATTGAACTAATTTTATTTTGAAAATGGGTGCTAGTTGAAACTTCTAAAACTTTGTTATTGACCACGTTTTCTATCCTCTCTAATTGCTTACCTATGGTGTTGAGAGCTAAATTTGTAAAATTATTTTGAGATTCTATGTTTTTAACATCTTTCTTTGAACTGGGTTGATTTTTGTTTCCTTCTACAGTTTTGAACGGAGTGGCTTCTATTTCTGAACTATCTCTTGAAATCTTCAGATTTTCTAAAAGTGGATGAACAAATATAACCTTTTAACCTAAAGTTGTATCCCATTCTACTGTTATTCTAGTATAGGTGTTGATCGTTTTTGGATCTTCTATAAATGGATTTTCTATATTATGGTTGTGGCAGTACATACCAAATCATGCGAAAAAGAAAATATTTTCTTTGATCTATTCTAAATATTGATAATATTCTTGTTTCCATTGTTGAACTTGTTCTGTTGAGAAGGTCTTAAAATATCATTCTCTTCTGGAAGTGTTGTAGTCTTTCATGAACTCAGTGTTTATCTGTCACGTCCCAAAATCTGAGCACGTGACCGGCACGGAAAGTGAATTTCATTTCACCTCCATAAGCCTATTTTTTTTCTCTTAAGCATCATACCATTCTTTTTCATGCAACCAAACCGAGTTCTCTATACAAACTATAATTATTCACATTACATCACTGAATGAACCTACCCGATTACAGAGATTTCTAGATTTATACAACTTAGAATAAGACTTAACTATTATACCTTTATCCTGAACAAATGAAAAGGTAATCATGGACTAAGGATCCATAATTCCTTGTTTCGATATTTACCTTCAGCTGTCAACTCTGAAAAAAAATATCAATAAGAGGGGTATGAGCAAACCACGTGCCCAGTGAGTAGATAACACAACACTATGACAAAAAAAATATCATGCATCATAATGATAACATGCAGCAATCATACGTAAATCGATCATCATATGATATAATATTATTCATAATACTTCACAACAATATCCAAGTAAATCAAATACATTTTAACATAATTCAAAATTCACAACGGCAATCGGTGAAATCAATTTCACACACATTTCCCGTACCAACCGGGTCGTCCAGAATACCTCTGGATCGTTGCCCGCGGCCCCCGCCGCATCCACCCTTATCGCTCCATTTATAATCTCCACCCTTATAACTTCACATAAATTTCTCCATGGGGTGCACCACCATGCATTTCCTTTCCAGTCAAACACAATCACAATCACATATAAAAACATCCTCAATCATAATCTTAAGCCACAACATAATCGATGTGGTTCCAGCAACATAGCATGTATACAACATAACCCATAATATAGAACAATTATTCAACAATAACATACTTCAACTATCCGCATATGAATGAACTCAACAATCAGAGTATGATACATTTCAACTCAGTTCACATGCCATTCACAATCCATCATATAACCTCAATTCATGAGAAAATAAGAAAATATAATTATATACATTACCTGGCACGTTCCACAATTGTTTATGTCTCATCATCCCACATCATTCTCTTCAAACTTGGATATTCAACATATTTTCACTATGATGCAAAAAGTCAATAACAAAGATATTTAATCATAGCAAGTATTAACCCACTCACCTAGATTTCATGCTCTCAACACTCCCACCTTGCACTTGACCATTCCTATTGTAACCAGATAAAAACCATCAGGGTTACGAAATAGAGAAATTTCCTACCACTACTCTCGACCTTCATCCACTTCTCAAATCATAACTCCTAACTGGTAATGAATATACAGATGAAACTTATACCATTGGAAACTAGACTCAAAGAGCTTTTCAACGATATTTAAAAAAAAAACTGATGCTACAGTAACGGTCAACGGTCAACGCAGCTACAGTAACGTTGACCGAGTCAACGCTACAGTAACGAGAAAATCTGGAAAAATTTTCTCGGTAAACAGTAATTCTGGGGAAAATTTTCGATGTTCTTCGTGTTCTTCATCCAAAAATCCAAAAATCATATCTAAAACAACATTTCTTTTGATTTCTTCCATGGGTTTTCATCCTTAATGTCTAAGGAGTGTTTTAACACCAAAACCCCCAATTTCTACCAACAATCCAAGCTCAAATCTCAAATTTTCATCAAGAACACTAACTTTTTTCAAATATCCAAATTCTAAGAATTTCTCCTAGTTTTCTCCAAATTTCTTGTTCTAATAACATCATAAACCACCTAGGAATGTTTTAGATTAACATCCACACTTAAATTCATCCATTAAAATATTCTACAAAAATTTTTCAAAAATGATAACCAAGGATTTGATCTTGTAATAAGAGGAAGAAGAAGAATAACATCAACTTACCAATCATCCTAACTTTCACAGCTTCCTTCCCAAAGCAAAAATTGCATGAATGATTGATGAAGAAATTCCTTTGCAAGCATAATCGAGAGAGAGAGAAAGTGAAGCTACGGGAGGGAGAATGAGAAAAAGAAAAGAATAAGGAGAAGTGTATATGCGTGGGCCCCACCAATTTCTTTTTCGATAAAATCGCTCATAGCCACCTTAGCTTATAAGATTTGTTCACTTTAATCCCTCTCGATGTCTCAAATACCACTTTAACCTCGAATCAATCATCTCTTCGGTACCGGACTCATAATTCATTCTCATAAGCTTTATTCTTCCTCTCAAGTTCCTATTTGGTCATTTCTCAAAAGTAATCCATATTTTCTTTTCTTTTCACTTTAGTCCTTGAGAATTTGTAAAAATTTCCTAAATTAAAAATTAAAATTTCTATTCCCAGATTTTCTTCACTAATTCAAAAAGCAAATTTTCCACGTAATTAAATTTTTCACTAAACTTCAAAATAGGCTTTAAATATTCATATAAATTCTTGGGATATTACATTCTTCCCCCCTTAATAGAATTCGGTCCTCCGAATTCAAAACTCAAGATTGAAACAAATGCAGATATTTTGTCTATATCTCATTCTCTCTTCTGGAATTTTCACAATCAAGTACAAAATATAACAAGTTCAACATATTTTTATTTCTCAAGTTTCTTCAGTAAAAGAATTGCCTCAACAAAAAAAAATCAAATACGAAAATTTTTATTTCTAATACATAAGTTACAGGCAACAAGCTGAACTTGATTTACAAAACAGATAATTTTAATACGTAAACATTAGATCAAACATCAGCTTTAGGTACAAACAAAAGAAAGAATAAATTAAGGACGAGGAGGCTTTTGAAATGCAGAAGGTGCTCCAGGTCTAGAAGAGGAAGGTGCTTCAGACCTTAAGGAGGAAGCTAATCCTTGCAGCCTAGAAAGAGTTTCTGGAGGAAACGTCTGGGAAATTTGGCGAAGTGTAGAAGTCACTCCATTCATACAGTCAATACATCTCGCTTGTTGGTCACGAAAATTTTGAGTTGCAAACATCGAATGTCTATCAACTCTATTCGCCAATTCCCTAAAATGACGATTCAAAAGCTTCTCTTGTTCTGCAAAGAGACGATTTATCAATCTCCCCTGGTCCTCAAAGTGGCGGTTTATCAATCTTTCCAAGTCCTCCATCTTTTGTCTCATAAGTGCAAGCTCATTATTAGAAGATGTTGCTGTGCTAACATCCTCTAGCTCTATTACATCCCTTTTTCTTTTCTTAGCCTCTGGTGACTCTTCCATGGATCTCTTATTCTTATAATTCTCCAGGCTAAGATTTAGATCCAGCTACCTTGCCAGCCTCAAAGTTTAAATTGAAAGATTTATTGCCGGCCATACTTTTCTGAGCTATAAAGGTTGTACAGAAGGAGAAGTTTGATGCTAGAAAGCTTATAGATAATGAACTCTTAGTGTAGTGAGCAGCGTAATGGGGCATCCATTATATATAGACGAAATTTAGGGCTACAAAACCTTTACATCATACTCTAAAGATGGCCTGCAGACCTTATCCGACGCAATGCCAACGGTCTCTAATAAGCATGCCAGAAAATAACAAAATATAATCTAATACAAAAGATTTCCTCAAAAATTTCGGCTAACTTTTGACTCTTGCTCAAATTATTCAACTAATCGTCGCTTCAATTTATGACTTCTTAACTCTGTATTTGTCTTATCCAATAATTCTAAATCAAGATATTACTCCAAGAACGGGTAGCTTCATACTAGCCTTATCTAGGTTTCTAATCCATGGCTTTGCCCTAAGCTTACACATTTTCAAACATACATATTAAAATAAAAAAAATTTCTCACATTTACACATCAAGCGTTCCATAAAGTGAGAAAAATTTTTACCTTTCACTTGCCTCTACGAGCATATACGTATAAACATAGAGATATATCATTATCTATATATTTTCATCTATTCAAGTTCTTTTAAATTTCAGACTTCTCATTCTCTAAATGTATGTAGAATCATTACATATTATTCATGGCCATAACAAATAGCCTTCACTCTCTATGCATGAATAACATATATACATATCATATGTATTTAGATACATATAATCACAGTATAATTCAATCAATCATGTATATTATACTCAACTGAAGGCTTTCAAGAACAACGCAATAAAGCAAAGAAATACATTTTAGTTCATCGTGAAAACATCTAAGATACTCTGTAATGGCTACATTGTCGACTTCTTTGAATTTCAGAAAATGCCAACGAGAGAAATGGAAAAAAAAAAATCAAGTGTAAATCGGCCGCAAATCCACCGAATATTGACTTTCGTGGTTTTGCCATTAATGCGACGCGTTGTTGGTGTGCATACCTACCCTAGACTTCTAGCTTCCAGCTTGCAGAAATCCATAGGTTAAGCGTGTAGGGTGCGGCGAAGAGATATCTTCTTTGTCTCTAAGTTCAAAATTTTCCTCTATAAGAACTACCCCATCGTTCTCAATTACCACACTACAAAGAGTAATCATCTCTGAGCCTACAACTTCTCAGCATTCCTCTCTTCTCATACTCCGACATAAATTTTTAAATTTTTCAAATCATGGCCACAAGGAAGTACATTGATCTCACAATGGAGGCCAAGGAAGAAGAGCTCGACTTAAACTTAAGTCTGGGCAAAGACAAGGGCAAAAGACCTTTTGAGGGGTCTCCAGAGAAGCAGAAGGAGAAGAAAATGAAGAAGATCGAGGAAGCTGAGGAGATTAGCACGGGCCATACCTCGGAGGACAAAATCGCCTGTCTAGAGCAGGAGGTGAAAAATCTGAAAAAGATGATAGGAGACCTGGAGAAGTTAACTAAACGCAATCATGCAGAAATGACTTCAAGAATAGACAGGTTCTTCTATTGGTCTACCCAGTGCTTCTGCAATCAACAACAAAGAAGTGTTGATTGTATGAATGGGATTTACACTACCCTCCGCGACATTGCTCTGTCTCTCGCTCCAAGGAATGGTCGAGGGGTGATGATACAATACAACCCTCCTAATTCGAGACCACCTCGCTTTTAGATTACTCATGCATAAGTAATTTTCTTTTTTTTTTGCAATGTAATCCTTCCGCTTTTAATGCCAGTGGTTTCTTTTATAGGATGATACTAAAAAAAATAGTAATAATAAAATTAAGAAAGATAAAGGAAATCATTCACACAAAATCAATCATGAATTCAACATATAAAGCCCCATACATACAATTTGATCCGACAGCAATGGAATCAAAACAATAATAACCTTTCCTTTACCGGGTTCAAAAGTATAGCCATATCTGTCTAAAACTAAAACTAAAAACATAATTCCTAAGAAAAAACAAGTCTCGGAGGGAAAGGAAATGAAAACATCCTACAGGACCTTCAGTGGAGCCATCTCTCTATAGTTGTGCCCGGGTTCACCACGATAGAGGAGATCCCACTAAGGTTACCTTACTCTGTAATCGGTAGGAGACCTAATCCCAAAGCTCTGATACCAACTTGTCACGTCCCAAAATCTGAGCACGTGACCGGCACGGAAAGTGAATTTCATTTCACCTCCATAAGCCTATTTTTTTTCTCTTAAGCATCATACCATTCTTTTTCATGCAACCAAACCGAGTTCTCTATACAAACTACAATTATTCACATTACATCACTGAATGAACCTACCCGATTACAGAGATTTCTAGATTTATACAACTTAGAATAAGACTTAACTATTATACCTTTATCCTGAACAAATGAAAAGGTAATCATGGACTAAGGATCCATAATTCCTTGTTCCGATATTTACCTTCAGCTGTTAACTCTGAAAAAAAATATCAATAAGAGGGGTATGAGCAAACCACGTGCCCAGT
This sequence comes from Biancaea sappan, assembly GCA_037074585.1. Lineage (NCBI taxonomy): Eukaryota > Viridiplantae > Streptophyta > Magnoliopsida > Fabales > Fabaceae > Biancaea > Biancaea sappan. Next base: position 28,968,794 of record CM073492.1, on the reverse strand, counting down.
GAGTAGATAACACAACACTATGACAAAAAAAATATCATGCATCATAATGATAACATGCAGCAATCATACGTAAATCGATCATCATATGATATAATATTATTCATAATACTTCACAACAATATCCAAGTAAATCAAATACATTTTAACATAATTCAAAATTCACAACAGCAATCGGTGAAATCAATTTCACACACATTTCCCGTACCAACCGGGTCATCCAGAATACCTCTGGATCGTTGCCCGCGGCCCCCGCCGCATCCACCCTTATCGCTCCATTTATAATCTCCACCCTTATAACTTCACATAAATTTCTCCATGGGGTGCACCACCATGCATTTCCTTTCCAGTCAAACACAATCACAATCACATATAAAAAATCCTCAATCATAATCTTGAGCCACAACATAATCGATGTGGTTCCAGCAACATAGCATGTATACAACATAACCCATAATATAGAACAATTATTCAACAATAACATACTTCAACTATCCGCATATGAATGAACTCAACAATCAGAGTATGATACATTTCAACTCAGTTCACATGCCATTCACAATCCATCATATAACCTCAATTCATGAGAAAATAAGAAAATATAATTATATACATTACCTGGCACGTTCCACAATTGTTTATATCTCATCATCCCCCATCATTCTCTTCAAACTTGGATATTCAACATATTTTCACTATGATGCAAAAAGTCAATAACAAAGATATTTAATCATAACAAGTATTAACCCACTCACCTAGATTTCATGCTCTCAGCACTCCCACCTTGCACTTGACCATTCCTATTGTAACCAGATAAAAACCATCAGGGTTACGAAATAGAGAAATTTCCTACCACTACTCTCGACCTTCATCCACTTCTCAAATCATAACTCCTAACTGGTAATGAATATACAGATAAAACTTATACCATTGGAAACTAGACTCAAAGAGCTTTTCAACGATATTAAAAAAAAAACTGATGCTACAGTAACGGTCAACGGTCAACGCAGCTACAGTAACGTTGACCGAGTCAACGCTACAGTAACGAGAAAATCTGGAAAAATTTTCTCGATGAACAGTAATTCTGGGGAAAATTTTCGATGTTCTTCGTGTTCTTCATCCAAAAATCCAAAAATCATATCTAAAACAACATTTCTTTTGATTTCTTCCATGGGTTTTCATCCTTAATGTCTAAGGAGTGTTTTAACACCAAAACCCCCAATTTCTACCAACAATCCAAGCTCAAATCTCAAATTTTCATCAAGAACACTAACTTTTTTCAAATATCCAAATTCTACGAATTTCTCCTAGTTTTCTCCAAATTTCTTGTTCTAATAACATCATAAACCACCTAGGAATGTTTTAGATTAACATCCACACTTAAATTCATCCATTAAAATATTCTACAAAAATTTTTCAAAAATGATAACCAAGGATTTGATCTTGTAATAAGAGGAAGAAGAAGAAGAACATCAACTTACCAATCATCCTAACTTTCACAGCTTCCTTCCCAAAGCAAAAATTGCATGAATGATTGATGAAGAAATTCCTTTGCAAGCATAATCGAGAGAGAGAGAAAGTGAAGCTACGAGAGGGAGAATGAGAAAAAGAAAAGAATAAGGAGAAGTGTATACGCGTGGGCCCCACCAATTTCTTTTTCGATAAAATCACTCATAGCCACCTTAGCTTATAAGATTTGTTCACTTTAATCCCTCTCGATGTCTCAAATACCACTTTAACCTCGAATCAATCATCTCTTCGGTACCGGACTCATAATTCATTCTCATAAGCTTTATTCTTCCTCTCAAGTTCCTATTTGGTCATTTCTCAAAAGTAATCCATATTTTCTTTTCTTTTCACTTTAGTCCTTGAGAATTTGTAAAAATTTCCTAAATTAAAAATTAAAATTTCTATTCCCAGATTTTCTTCACTAATTCAAAAAGCAAATTTTCCACGTAATTAAATTTTTCACTAAACTTCAAAATAGGCTTTAAATATTCATATAAATTCTTGGGATATTACATTATCCTTTGCTTATATATCTTGAACTCTTTACTTAACATTAAAATTTGTGATATAGTGGGTGAGTGATTTATTTAAGGTTCGTTGTTAACAGGTTCATATATAGGTTGTGGAACAGTAGGTTGAAAATCTACTCCTCTGAGACTAGTTGAAGCCTCTTAAGTACCAACTGCAAATCTATAATCAGAATCTACAGAGTGCCTGTAATTGAATTCTAATTCTGGATTTCTAAATAGTCTTGACCTAAAAGATGATGATCTTTTCATATTTAACCTAACATGTCCTTCTGGACTTTGAACAAATCCTTCTAAACTTTTTAATTCTATTTTCTTGGGTGTTTTGATGTTATCCAAATCCCAAACGTCTGGAAAAGTAGCCATGATGTTATCATGCCTTAATGGTTTTGGAGTCATGATCATTGATTTTTGTAAATTAGCCTCCATTAGAATTGTTTCATTCCTAGGTAACTCTTTCTTAATAGAGATTCCTACACTTGTCTTTGAGGCTTTATAATGAATTCTAAAAATTACAGCAAGATTATCCAGTTCTTCACTGAATATTCCTTTTGTAGTATTAACATGTAATTTTAGAGCAGTTTCTACGTTTCTTAATGTTTTCATGTAATTTGGAAAGCATTGGAAATAAATTGGTCTATTGCAAAAATTGGACTCTACTAAACTAATCATTGAGTCTTTGAACGATAAAGCGTGCTTATCTTGTAAAAGTAAAAGTACTGGGTGATTAATTCCTAACCTGTGCATAGGTTTGACGGTGACTTGAATCAATCCTATATGGATAAATCCAAAGTCATCTCTTTTGTGTTGATCAATTTGATCCTTATTTAACAAACTTATAGTGACTTGACAAGTTCCTATCTTTCTAGTATATTCTATTGTCCTAACAATGTCTTGAACTTTGAAATTGAATGTTGAATGTTTATAAACTTTGCTAGGTCTGATCCTAGGCATTTCCCAATTTCTTAACATTTCTTCTGCTTCTAATATTGAAATTTTAGCATTATTAGCTTCATCTTGATCTAAATTATTATTATTAGTGGAGCTCGACGCGGGTAAACTAATTTCAGAGTGATTTCTATTAAAAATTCTTCTTATTAATTCAGACATTTTTAAGAAATAATTTCTTAAAATTCTTTCAGTTTTGCTAAGGTTTATCGGGACTACCTCCTACAGGAACACCTGCCTCCTTTTGGGCCTTATGGCTTACCAACGCAGCCACAAGGCTGACCAACGCTAACCCTTAACTTGCTAAAAAAGATTAAAAGAAACTAAATCTTAACCTTTTCTAAATTTCTAAAAAGAGTAATTAACAGTCCTAGGCTTTGATACCAATTTCGCCTGAGGATCTAGATTGTTAAATTTATACTTCTATTATTTAAATTTGATTAGAGTACATATATTCGAAACTATAATCACTACTTAACACAACATCTTGAAAATCTATTAATAGATCTTCTGTAACAATATAAATTTTGGGAACGCTATGATAAACAAAATAATCAAATTTAATAACAAGCATTAAAGCAGTAAAAGGAATTGGAATAGTTTGCTGAATTGAAATTCTCATATTGAAATTTGAAACTCACAATTTGAAACGTAGATTGAAGACTTGAAACTTACAGCGCAGATTACAGAGGAATTTTATAGTCTTTCTATTTTCACTCTCTAAAATGTTCTCTAAAATGTTCTGCCTATACAATTGAACTACGACTCACTAAAAAAGTCGAATTTGATCAGGTTTAAGTCCGTGGATTTCAGAGGCTCTAGAGTCTGCAGATTTGAACTTGTTTGAAGTTCGAAAAGTTGAGCACGGGAGGGCTTTTTTTTGAAAAGCAGCTTTGGCATTTTTTGCCAACACTTCTTTTTTGAAAAGTTATGTCTACCATTTGTTGAACTTCTTTATCTTTGACAGAAAGTAAAGTTGTTGAGCTGGCTAGTGATTTTGTCTTCACATGCCGACGGCTTAACTAAACCATGGTCAAAATTGACTTAGGTTAGCTAGGTCGATGTTGAAACAATTGTCTTCATTTTATTGAAATGGGCTTTAAATTTCAGGATTTGAACCGATTGACGAAGTCTTTTCTGTGGGGACTTTGTTAGCAAGAACTCGAATTAACTGATTGAACTCATCTTCGGTTTGAGTAGTGGCAAGTTCTGCCATGATTTGAGATTTTGAAGCTAAAAATGGAGATTGTTGTTGAACATTTTGTTGATATTTCTAGAGATGAGGATTTTGAGCAAGCTATTTGTCAATGGCGGATTTGTTGAGAAGGTTAGGTTTATAAGTTGACCACCATTTTATGTTGAACGTTCTTGATAAATAAGTTGAATAAACTAATTTAGACTTTGTTTTGAAATCGAAATCCTAAGTCATAATCTAGGGAGTTTCAAAACTTGAAAACATTTGTAACAATTTGGTTCCTTTTGAGAGGTTAGTATGAACTAGGAACTGTTGATAAGCAACTTTAGCATACTGAGGCAAAAATTCATAAGTTGGACCAAAGACATAAAACCATTCTAAAAACTAGGCTGAAAAATCTCTTTGACCTTTGCTGAACCAAATGAACCAGGAGTAGGAAAATGGTTGGATAAGTAACATATTGAACCATGTTATTCGGTAATCCCAATAGCTATAAGTTTGAGGGTTGAACTGTCTTGAAAAGGATTGTTCTATGTAGGAAGATTTATTCTACTGGGATAAGATTAAACATGGTTGATCTTTATTTTTGAGTATAAGATTCTGGAAGGGTTTTGTGGATCATACTCATGAGTAAAAGTTATTGAATTGGTGTCTACAAGAATAAACTCATAGAACACTCTTGTTTTGAGTGGATTTGAGGGATGAAAATACCATCCTTCTTGAAAAGTTTTTTGAGCAACTTCTCCTGCTATTATTTCTGGCGAAGAAACCCATTCAGGTTCAACTGCCATTATTGGAGCATCACACTCCTTTTTAATATACTTATCTTTTTTGGAGATATTTTGAACATATGTTTGAGCATGGGAAAGTAGACCATTTTTTAGGTTGATAGTTGAGCAGGTGTAGTTAATTTTGAAGGTAAGGGTGTTTTTAATGCTTGATCATAAGTTAATTGAGCAAAACGGTTTTGAGAAATTGTTGAAGGAGAAGAAGGCTTAAGGCCTTGTGGTCGAGGACCACTGCCGGAAAGACGAATTTTGAGCGGTGTTGCTAGTATTGGAGATGTCGAAGGATGCAGTGGGGATCCGTATTGAACACCTTTTGAAGGACCCAGTGGGGATCCGTATTGATCTTTACTCACTTCTTTTGATTTTTTCTTATCCATTCTTTGATTTTCCCTGCAAAAATTGCCTTGTGAGAAAATTTGGTAAAGCATTTTCTTTTCCTTTGATATGTTGAACTTCAAAATCAAAACAAGAAAGTATTGATTGCCATCGAGCAAAAATGTGTTTTGAAACTAGATTTTGAACATCTTTTTCTAAAACATTTTTAGCAACTTTGCAATCCATTTTTAAAAGAAAAGATTTATTAAAAACTTCTTTTTGAAATTTTGTGATGCATAATACTATAGACAAAATTTCTCTTTTGATCGTTGAGTATTTTTGTTGAAATTCAGTCCAGGTTCCTGAATAATGCTTAACTATTTGTTCTTTTGAACTATTTTTGGGTTTTTGTTTTAAAATTCCTCTATATCCAAAGTCTGAGGCGTTAGTTTCGACTATCATGAAGGTGTTTGGATCTGAGATTCCTAAACATGGAAGATTTTTTTCCTTGGTTTTTAGGGTTTTGACTGTTGCAATCATTGCACTGTCTTAAACGTGTGCTTTCTTTCTTAACCTTTGATATAAAGGTTTGCAAATAATTCATAAGTTTGGAACAAAGTCTACAACATAATTAAGACAGCCTAAAAATCTTTGTAACTGATTTTTATCGGTTATTTCATCAAAAAATTTGTTAGGAAATTCTATTGACCTATTGATCGGTTTGATTATTCTCTAATAAATATTATATCCTAAAAATCTTATTTTTGTTTAGAACAATTTCATCTTCTTAGCTGAAACTACTAAACCATTTTTCTTAACAATTTCATAAAATTGATCAAGATGCCTAAAATGTTGATTTATTGATCTAGAAAAAACTAAAACATCATCTACATAGACTATTGTGAACTGTGTGTAAGGATTGAAAATATCATTCATAATAGTTTGAAATTCAGAGGGTGTATTTTTTAGACCGAATGGCATAACATTCTATTCATAATGTCCAAAGGGAATAGCGAATGCTATTTTGTACTTATCAGCTTCATTTATCTGGATTTGATAATGTCACGCCTCCAACTTACGCACGTGACCGGCACGATAGATGAGCTTTTACCTCACCACCGTAAGCCTAATTCCGTACCAATTTGATATATATAAAAATGCTATTTCATGAAAGAGAGTACAATAAATATTTCAAATATATCCATTTATTCATTAATAAATGATATTCTCAACGAGCATTGTTCGTCCAAGATTTACCTACCCAAATTACAGAGCTACTACTATAATACTTTTGATAAAGTTTTACATAATAACAAATATTTACCCCGATCAATGGGGTTGAGGACTCGAACGATTAGCTGGTTGTGCCTCTACTTCTTCTTGAGAATCTGTGAGGGGAGGAATGACATGAGTATATTTTACTCAGTGAGGAAATATATTATTCTATCACAAACATAAGAAACAATCATATAAAATCACAAAACATATCATATAGTTCCAAATTAAATTCCCAGACATTTTTCGGGTCCAATCCACATAAGGTGGTCGTTGTCCCACGGCCCCTGCCGCATCCTCCCTTATTACTGCTTTCATAAATGCCTCCCTTATTTCACCCCTATATTTTCAATACTCTTTGTATTGGAACAAATTTTTGTTTAACATGATTTGCCACCCTTATTATCTCCTGCTCCTCCCTTTTTCCTCCCACACAGGGACCCGTCCCCGTAACATTCTCCATCAATCACAAACATAACAATAATTCAACCTTACACACAATACTACCCATGTATGTGATGTTGTTCACACATATAGTATATGATACTCTTCATAAATATAGCACTGTTCACATGTACGTATAACACTGTTCATATGTACAGTATGATACTATTCATAAATATGGCACTGTTCATATGTACGATATAATACTATTCACAAATACGATACGATACTATTCATGAATACGTCACTGTTCATATGTACATATGATATTGTTTATATGTACGGTATGATACTATTCATAAATATAGTACTGTTCATATATACGGTATGATACTATTCATAAATATGATACTGTTCATATGTATGGTATGATACTATTTATATGTACAGTATAATACTATTTATAAATATAATACTGTTCATATATACGATATAATACTATTCATAAATATAACACTGTTCATATGTACATATGATACTGTTCATATGTACAGTATAATACTATTCATAAATACAGCATTGTTCATATGTACTGTATAATACTATTTACGGCATGGTACTATTTATATATGCGATAATCAGAAATAATTTTCAAGTAGCTGAGGATAATTCCTTTCTGATGTGGAGGATCGGCTAAGGCCGCAACCACAGAGCATACTAAGAACTTATCACACAGGTATTTGTAAAAATATAGTACCCTCACAGTATCTTAGTAATCAATAAATAATTCTTAAACAATCGAGGTTAGTTCCTTTCTGATATGGAAGATCAGCTAAGGCCGCAACCACAGAGCATACTAAGAATTTAACCTCTAAATTATTATAAGAATTTAAAAGAGCATAGTAGAATATTCCCTCACCTCGAATCCAAGCTATAAAGGAGGACTTTTATAATAACTCAGAATCTTAACACCAGAATCAGAAGAATTAGAGGAGATGAGAGAATAGAATCTGAAGGTGTGTGTTTAGAAGTGAAATGGAAGGGCCTATTTATAGGAGAAGTTATGGTACTATTTGCTACTATTCTATCTACCATTCTCCTATACTATTTCATCTACCAGTTTCACTTACCAGTTTTCATCTACCGTTCTCATATACTGTTTCATCTACCAGTTTCACTTACCAGTTTTCATCTACCATTCTCTTATACTATTTCATCTACCAGTCTCACTTTCAGCTATACATTCTAAATTCCACTTTTGAATTGTATTTTACTTAATAGGATAAATTCCATAACGTATCATTCATTATATCTCACAATTTATTCAATTTATAATTGAAAATTCATATTTTCAACATCATACACAGCCAAGATAAAATTTACGTAAAAATTTAAGTAGACATAATTTTTTTTTGACGGGTATTACATTCTACCCCCCTTAAAAGAATTCGGTCCTCCGAATTCAAAAACTTACTTTACGATTCGAAGAGGTATGGATATTTTGTCCACATTTCATCTTCTGTTTTCCATGTGGCTTCCTCTTGAGAATGATTTCTCCACAGAACTTTGACAATGGGAATTTCCTTTGTGCGAAGTTTCTTGACCTGTCTATCGAGAATGGTTACTGGCACCCCTTCATAAACAAGAGTTTTATCAAACTGCACGTCTTGTGGCTGGATGACGTGAGAGGGGTCAGAAAGATACTTACGTAACATCGATACATGAAATACTTAGGTGTATTCCCTCTAGGTCCGAAGGTAAAGCTAGGCGATATGCCATGTTACACACTCTAGTGCCCAGAGCTTTATGAAAAGTTCTCCAGAATCGAGAGGTGAACTGGGGTCCTCGATCTGATATGATGGATACTAGTACGCCATGAAGCTTCACTATCTCCTTTATATATAGTCGACTAAGTTTTGTTACACTGTAGGTGGTATGAACAGGAAGAAAATGTGCCGACTTAGTAAGTCGATCCACAATGACCCATATAGAGTCGTACCCATTTGAAGATCGGGGCAAACCCACCACAAAGTCCATAGTAATCCGTTCCCATTTCCACTCAGGAATCTCAAGCCTCTGCATCAACCCAAGTGGTCTCTGATGTTCAGATTTGACTTGCTGACATGTCAAGCATCGAGCGACAAAGTCAGTCACATCTCGCTTCATGCCTTCCCACCAATAAACTTGTTTCAAGTCCTGATACATTTTGTTGGCACCAGGATGAACAACATATAGCGCACCGTGAGCCTCTTGTAAAATCTCCCGCTTCAAGGGTGCAATGTTCGGAATACATAATCTTCCGTTAAACCATAATACACCTTCTGCGTCTACTGAAAAACCCGGTATTAAACCTCCCTTCGCCTTGTCTCTAGTTTTAACCATTTCAGCATCATTCTCCAATGTTGTCTTCACCCTTTCTACAAGGGAGGATTTAGCTGTCAAGTGAGCCAAGAAAGCACCTGACTTAGTAATCTCAAAGAATACCCCACTAGCCTCTAACTCTTGTAATTCCTGAATCAAGGACCTCTTTACTGTGGTAATGTGAGCTAGACTCCCCATTGACTTCCGACTGAGGGCATCCGCTACCATATTTGCCTTTCCTGGATGGTAGAGAATGGCACAGTCATAGTCCTTCAGGAGTTCCATCCATCTCCGTTGCCTTAAGTCAAGATCTTTTTGATCAAATATATATTTAAGACTCTTATGATCCGTGAAGATCTCACATGTCTCCCCATACAAGTAATGCCTCCAAATCTTTAGAGCAAATACTACAGCTGCCATTTCTAGATCATGAGTGGGGTAGTTGAGTTCATACTTCTTAAGCTGTCGAGAACCATAAGCAATGACCCTACCGTGTTGCATTAATACACATCCTAATCCTACCTTCGAAGCGTCAAAATATACAGTTGTTGGTCTAGGCCACTGCTTTACTGCCTCGATTTTACTTGGATCTACATGAATACCTTCTTGGGAGATTACATGCCCCAAAAATGTTACTTAACTCATCCAAAATTCACATTTTGAGAACTTAGCATATAATTGATGTACCCTCAAAGTCTGCAGTACTATTCTCAAATGTTCTGTATGATCCTCAATACTTTTAGAATAAACTAGAATGACATCAATTGATGTACCCTCAAAGTCTGCAGTACTATTCTTAAATGTTCTGTATGATCCTCAATACTTTTAGAATAAACTAGAATGACATCAATTCTTGGTAAAGGATATTTATTCTTTATCGTGACTTTGTTTAACTGTCGATAATCTATGCATAGTCTTAAAGAGCCATCTTTCTTTCTTACAAAGAGTACTGGGGCACCCCAAGGTGAAAAACTTGGGTGAATAAACCCCTTATCCAGCAGGTCTTGTAATTGCTCTTTAAGCTCTTTCAACTCTGCGGGTGCCATACGGTAAAGAGGAATTGAAATTGGTCGAGTGCCCAAAACCAATTCAATATTAAATTCAATATCCCTTTCTGGTGGTAAACCAGGTAGATTTTCCAGAAATATATCTGCGAATTCACTAACCACTGGTATTTGTTCAAGACTTCGTTCCTCCTTGTCTGTATCTTTAACAAAGGCCAGAAATCCATGACAACCTTTTCGTAACATACGTCGAGCGGTTATCATAGATATTATGTTACAGGGAACCTTGCTTTGGTCTCCCTGAAATATGAAATTATTTCCACCCAGTATACTAAATGAAATAATTTTGTCATGACAATTCAATGTAGCATGGCATGAGGATAACCAGTCCATGTCTAAAATTATATCGAAGTCTGTCATACTAAGAAGCATGAGATCTACCTCCGTTTCCATGTCCTTAATAGTTACTTTACAAGAACGATATCCAGATCTGACTACTAGGGTTTCCCCTATTGGTGTAGCTACCAGAAATGGTTCGTCCAGTATAACTGGTTCAGACTTGAACCTCTTGGCAAATAGAGGTGACACATACGAGTGGGTAGAACCAGGGTCAAACAACACACATGCCTTATGAGAACACATAAGAAGAGTACTTGTGACTACTGCATTGGAGGCCTGTGCATCTTGTCGAGTAAGAGCATAGACAGGTGTCTGCCCTCTTTTCTTAAAATTGTTACTTTTTGTTTTATGCCCATATTCGACCATCCGTACAGCTTCAACCACCCCTTCATATGACGGGTAAACATTGATTTGTGGGGATATCAAACTATAAATCGCCTAATTCGACGCTTGTCATTCGGTACCATATGGGGTGCATAGCGAGCAAGGCGAACAAACTTAGTATTGTATTCTTCAATGGACATCTCCGGGCCTTGAGTTAGTCGCTCAAATTCTTGCTCTCGAGCCATCTGAAGGGTTTCTAGAAGAAACCGTTTTGTAAAAGTCTCCTTAAATTCTCCCCAGGTGACTGTCGAGGCTCCTATGGGTCGGCCTGCCAGCCATGTTTCCCATCAATCACTAGCATCATTTCGAAACTGGAAAGCGGCCATTTCAACCATACTATCAGCAGACCATCCTAAAATTGAATGATATAAGAATTCTTGAGGGTCCTTATCCTCTAACCCTGAAAAAGTAGGCGGTTGTAATTTGAGAAACTCTGAAACCTTATTAGTTGTAGGTTGAATAGTCGTAGGGACCGATATTATCGGAGGACTCGTTTCAACATTCTACTTAGCTACCACAACCGTTATAGCCTGTATGGCATCTTGGAAACCACTCGCCATCGTTTCTATGGTGACTTGCATACTTGAGATGAAAGCCATAAGTTGTACATTATCTGGTTGGGGAGATGCTCCTTCCCTTACATGGGGTATTTTTACTGGTTTCTGCATATCGTAAGTGCCTTTGTCATGCTCAGGATTTCCTTCTTTTTCTCGACCCTTCCCTTGGTCCCGAGTAGTTAACATTTGAGGAAGAGATGAGGCTTCCTCCGAGGTCTCACGTTCTCTTTCTTGTATCTCGTGTTGCGAAAAAGGCATTTCGAATCTACAATTTTTTGACTTTTAACGACGTTCTAAAGAACAACAATTTAGGAAAGAAAATGTGACATGACATCCCTATAGGTCCTTTGGTGGAGTCTTTTACTATTACTATACCCGGGCTCATAGTAATAGAAAAGATTCCACTAAGGATACCTTGCTCTGTAATTAGTAGGAGACCTAATCCCAAAGCTCTGATACCAACTTTGTCACGCCTCCAACTTACGCACGTGACCGGCACGATAGATGAGCTTTTACCTCACCACCGTAAGCCTAATTCCGTACCAATTTGATATATATAAAAATGCTATCTCATGAAAGAGAGTACAATAAATATTTCAAATATATCCATTTATTCATTAATAAATGATATTCTCAACGAGCATTGTTCGTCCAAGATTTACCTACCCAAATTACAGAGCTACTACTATAATACTTTTGATAAAGTTTTACATAATAACAAATATTTACCCCGATCAATGGGGTTGAGGACTCGAACGATTAGCTGGTTGTGCCTCTACTTCTTCTTGAGAATCTGTGAGGGGAGGAATGACATGAGTATATTTTACTCAGTGAGGAAATATATTATTCTATCACAAACATAAGAAACAATCATATAAAATCACAAAACATATCATATAGTTCCAAATTAAATTCCCAGACATTTTTCGGGTCCAATCCACATAAGGTGGTCGTTGTCCACGGCCCCTGCCGCATCCTCCCTTATTACTGCTTTCATAAATGCCTCCCTTATTTCACCCCTATATTTTCAATACTCTTTGTATTGGAACAAATTTTTGTTTAACATGATTTGCCACCCTTATTATCTCCTGCTCCTCCCTTTTTCCTCCCACACAGGGACCCGTCCCCGTAACATTCTCCATCAATCACAAACATAATAATAATTCAACCTTACACACAATACTACCCATGTATGTGATGTTGTTCACACATATAGTATATGATACTCTTCATAAATATAGCACTGTTCACATGTACGTACAATATTGTTCATATGTACAGTATGATACTATTCATAAATATGGCACTGTTCATATGTACGATATAATACTATTCACAAATACGATACGATACTATTCATGAATATGTCACTGTTCATATGTACATATGATATTGTTTATATATACGGTATGATACTATTCATAAATACAGTACTGTTTATATATACGGTATGATACTATTCATAAATACGATACTGTTCATATGTATGGTATGATACTATTCATATGTACAGTATAATACTATTTATAAATATAATACTGTTCATATATATGATATAATACTATTCATAAATATAACAATGTTCATATGTACATATGATACTGTTCATATGTACAGTATAATACTATTCATAAATACAGCATTGTTCATATGTACTGTATAATACTATTTACGGCATGGTACTATTTATATATGCGATAATCAGAAATAATTTTCAAGTAGCTGAGGATAATTCCTTTCTGATGTGGAGGATCGGCTAAGGCCGCAACCACAGAGCATACTAAGAACTTATCACGCAGGTATTTGTAAAAATATAGTACCCTCACAGTATCTTAGTAATCAATAAATAATTCTTAAACAATCGAGGTTAGTTCCTTTCTGATATGGAAGATCAGCTAAGGCCGCAACCACAGAGCATACTAAGAATTTAACCTCTAAATTATTATAAGAATTTAAAAGAGCATAGTAGAATATTCCCTCACCTCGAATCCAAGCTATAAAGGAGGACTTTTATAATAACTCAGAATCTTAACACCAGAATCAGAAGAATTAGAGGAGATGAGAGAATAGAATCTGAAGGTGTGTGTTTAGAAGTGAAATGGAAGGTTCTATTTATAGGAGAAGTTATGGTACTATTTACTACTATTCCATCTACTATTCTCCTATACTATTTCATCTACCAGTTTCACTTACCAGTTTTCATCTACCATTCTCTTATACTGTTTCATCTACCAGTTTCACTTACCAGTTTTCATCTACCATTCTCTTATACTATTTCATCTACCAGTTTTCATCTACCATTCTCTTATACTATTTCATCTACCAGTTTCACTTACCAGTTTTCATCTACCGTTCTCATATACTATTACATCTACCAGTCTCACTTTCAGCTATACATTCTAAATTCCACTTTTGAATTGTATTTTACTTAATAGGATAAATTCCATAACGTATCATTCATTATATCTCACAATTTATTCAATTTATAATTGAAAATTCATATTTTCAACATCATACACAGCCAAGATAAAATTTACGTAAAAATTTAAGTAGACATAATTTTTTTTTTGACGGGTATTACAGATAATATCCATATTTCATATCAAATTTTGAAAATAAAGATGCTTTTTGAACTCTTGAGATTATATCTTCTCTATCTGGAATAGGATATCAAATCCATCTTAACACTCTATTAAAGGGTTTGTAGTTAATGACCATACGAGGGGCTCCTCGCTATATTTCTGCCTGATTTTGATCATAAAAGACTGAGCAACTCCAAAGGGATTTACTTGGCCTAATTAATTTTTTGTTGAGTGAGTCTTGAATTTCCTTTTTACAATATTCTAAAGTTTCTTTATTCATCTGTATGAGTCTAGCTTTGGTGGAGATTTTATCTTCTGTAAAACTAAACTCATAAGGTAAAGAAACTATGTATTTTTTCCTATCCCAAAATGCATTTGGACGTTCTGAACATATGTCTTTTTCAAATTTTTGTTGAACAAAGGTTATTCTGTTCTTAACCTGAGGTTTCTCTATTTGTTTTTCTATATTTCTGAAATGAATTTCTTTATTTAACAGATTGATCTGGGTTTTCTTTCTAGTAATTAGATTTAATTTTGAAACAACTAAGGATTTGAGCAAATTAACATTTTTTGTTTTTAAAGGGTTTAAAAATTCAAAACAAATTTCTTTTCCTGAAACAATTGTTGAAATACCTAATTCTGAAACTTTAAAAGGGCAAATTAAAGTCAGAAAAGACGTTCCTAAAATCCTAAGTTCATTTAAATTCCTAACAAGCATAAAGGTTGTATTGAAACATATGTCTTGATTACATATCTTGGCATTTGACAATTTGTATCTTATTGGAAGTTGCTTACCACCTGCGCCGCTGAGGCTTTCTGTGGTATTTTCATAGTATTGAGTGGGAATTATCTCTTATTGAACATAGTTTAAATTGGCTCCTGAGTCCATTAGAGTGATTATCTTGATACTATAATTTTTTTTATTGTTAAAGTAACTTGACAGTACCATTTTTGAACTTGAATTCTAGAGATAATGTTCAAATAATTATCACTAGATTTTGAACTACTTTCTACGGTATCTTTTTTATCATTATCTTTCTTAAGGTCTTCATATGAGTGTCTAGATAACTAGGTCTTGGGTAGTAATTCCTAGTTATTGGTCTTGAATTTCTGTATCTTATTCAATTTATCTTTTGATCTTCTTCTATGGGTTCGATTTTTGATATTTTATTTATCTGGGGACCTTTTGATCTATTATTTGAAATATTGAGTTGATCTAGTCGTTTTATAATTTCTTCAACAAGATTTTGAGAAGTTTTTCCTAAGTTTATTAATCTTAATTCTTCTCTAGTTAGAGTGGGTATTTTGTATAAGGGTTGTTGAGGTATTGAACTAATTTTATTTTGAAAAGGGGTGCTAGTTGAAACTTCTAAAAATTTGTTATTGACCACGTTTTCTATCATATCTAATTGCTTACATATGGTGTTGAGAGCTAAATTTGTAAAATTATTTTGAGATTCTATGTTTTTAAGATCTTTCTTTGAACTGGGTTGATCTTCGTTTCCTTATATAGTTTTGAACTGAGTGGCTTCTATTTCTAAACTACCTCTTGAAATCTTCAGATTTTCTAAAGATGGATGAACAAATATAACTTTTTGACCTAAAGTTGTATCTCATTCTACTGTTATTCTAGTATGGGTGTTGATTGTTTTTGGATCTTCTATAAATGGATTTTCTATATTATGGTTATGGCAGTACATACCAAACCAAGTGAAAAAGAAAATATTTTCTTTGATATATTCTAAATATTGATAATATTCTTATTTTCATTGTTAAACTTGTTCTGTTGAGAAGGTCTTAAAATATCATTCTCTTTTAGAAGTGTTGTAGTCTTTTATGAACTTAGTGTTTATCATTTGCTTATCTATCTTAAACTCTTTACTTAACACTAAAATTTGTGATCTAGTAGGTGAGTGATTTATTGAAGGTTCATTGTTAACAGGTTCATATATGGGTTGTGAAATATTAGGTTGAAAATTTACTCCTCTGAGACTAGTTGAAGCCTCTTAAGTGCCAACTGCAGATCTATAATCAGAATCTACAGAGTGCCTGTAATTGAACTATAATTCTTGATTTCTAAATAGTCTTGACCTAAAAGATGATGATCTTTTCATATTTAACCTAACATGTCCTTCTGGACTTTGAACAAATCCTTCTAAACTTTTTGATTCTATTTTCTTGGGTGTTTGGACGTTATCCAAATCCCAAGCGTCTGGAAAAGCAGCCATGATGTCATCATGCCTTAATAGTTTTGGAGTCATGATCATTGATTTTTGTAAATTAGCCTCCATTAGAATGGTTTCATTCTTAGGTGACTCTTTCTTAACAGAGATTCCTACACTTATCTTTGAGACTTTATAATGAATTCTAAAAATTACAACAAGATTATCCAGTTCTTCACTGAATATTCCTTCTGTAGTATTAACATGTAATTTTAGAGCAGTTTCTACATTTCTTAACGTTTTCATGTAATTTGGAAAGTATTAGAAATAAATTGGTTTATTACAAAGATTGAACTATACTAAACTAATCATTGAGTCTTTGAACGATAAAGCATGCTTATCTTGTAAAAGTAAAAGTACTGGGTGATTAATTCCTAACCTGTGCATAGGCTTGACAGCGACTTGAATTAATCCTATATGGATAAATCCAAAGCCATCTCTTTTGTGTTGATCAATTTGATCCTTATTGTAATACCCGTTAATTTCAGAATATAATTCGCTTAAGAGTATTTTAGAATTTCACAACGTTACTTTAGTTATTTATTTTGGTCATTTTTAATTTTCATATTTAATTGTTCTCTTTGAATATTATTTATGAAAATTGAGTTAAATGACTGGACTGAATATTTGCACCACGTGGGATATATTCTAAGAATGGTGAAATTCATGGAAAAGTGGTTTAAGAATGGTCAATTAATCTATTTATTGTAAATTGACTGGATGGGTTTGGATGTTGGGTTATGGATACCCATGGGTTATTCAATAACCCATTAGAAATATTTAATATAAAACTTCAATAGTAACTTCTCATAATTCGATTCTGAAGCGAAGCAAAAGGAACAGTAATTTCATTTTCTCTCTCAGTTCTTCATTTTCTTCTCAAATCCTTTCCTTGATCTTCAGAAGTTCGATTATTTGTTCGGTTCAAAAGCTTTGTAAGGATCAAAGGTAAGCTTTAATCTCGTTATTTTCCTTAAATCTAAGTTTATATGGAAGATTAGAGGAGGTTTTGTTCTTGAAGATTTTGATGATAATTCGTGAATCTCAGTTGTTTTAGAAGTTATATTTGAGTTATAATCGGTTAAAAGAGTTGAAATTCTGGTTTTGAAACAAGAAAGGAAAGGATGAATTTGTGAGAAATCTCTGCAAAAACTTCTGCAAAACTTGAGTTACTGTAGCGACCAGATCTCGGGAAATTTTCTTCGAGTACTGTAGTAGTACTGTAGTGTCGGCAGTCAACGGTACTGTAGCAGTCAACGTTACTGTAGCGAACCGGCACTGTAGCGAACCGTTACTGTAGCAAACCATTACTGTAGCAATCAGAAAATTTTACATATTTTCGTGATTTTGTTTCCTTTCTTATGTTTCCTTGTAATATATTTTACTAGGAAATTTGCCTACACAAATTCTAGTGTGGAACAAGGTAAACTTGGACAAACATCAAGGTGAGTGAATAACCTTGCTCAGCTAATTTGATATTACTAGTCAAAGTACAATATAAGTCCCATTTACAATATTATTTGGACAATAAGCAATCAATTTTTCATATGGGAGTATATGATGATCGGTAGAAATAAGAGTATGTAGAAATTGTTTTATTTCATGACAATTGTATTATGTGATAAATTCTCACTATCTTGTCAATGAGTAAAGATCTACGGGATCTAATACACGAGTTGGAAAGGGTTAAAGTCCCATACTACTCGGTGTATATCTAAGAAAGCTCATACACGAGTTTGAAAGGGTTAAAGTCCCATACTACTCAGTGCATATCTATGAAACCTATACACGAGTTGAAAGGGTTAGAGTCTCATACTACTCGGTGTATACCGATGAGATCTTATTCATGAGTTTGAAAGGGTTAGAGTCACATACTACTCGATGTATAAGACAATTAATTATATGAGTAAATGTGGTATTTGTACTTTTGATATTTTATATAGTACAGTTATTTACTTACTGAGTTTTTAAATAAACTCACTCTCCCTATGATTATTTTTTTCAGATACAGAAAACAAAGAACAAGAGTATCCGTTTGAAGAATAGAAGCCCCTTGGAATTATCCTCTATTTCTATCTGGTGGGATACCAGTACTTATTAATGTGGATACTAGGAACGCTCTGTACTTTCTATAGGTCTCCTAGGCTTGCGATGAGATAGAAATATCAGACTATGTATGTCTATATTTGCTTATCAGATGAATATAATTCTGTAGTGTGGAATGAATGATTAAGGTTGAATGTAAAACCTTACAGAATATATGTAAATAACGTATGTTTGAGAATTTTATCAAATGAATAGTATCTTTTCACATGCTCAATTTTTGGGATGTGACAATTTGGTATCAGAGGATAGGTTTTATAGGTCCCCTATAGAGTACAGAGCAAAGTGATCTTTGTGGGCCCTTCCCTATTGTCATGAGCCGCGGCATGACCATAGGATTAGGTTCCATAAAAGACCTTGTAGAGTATAACGTCATTTTATAGATAATTTTCAGTGGGGCTAGTAAGTGATATTTTGTTTATGTCTGAAAATTGTTTGTTATATGTGTAGATCTGTGACAGATCAATGTCAGAAGGATCTTCTAATAATAATGAGCATATGGGTCCAAGGAGGGCCATAAATCTACCAGTACATGTGCAAGATGATCCTAACCGTAGTGATAGTTTACATGCTCAAAGTACTGAGGACGCAATTAGTGAGCAAGCAAGGAGAGTCGAACCTGATGCTCACGTTGGCAATGTAACTATTGCACATGTGATTAATTTGATGAATGAACGATTTGACCGATTTGAGGCTGAAATGAGAAATCGAGCTGCACAAGCTAACCTGCCAGTGGATCCTCCTATTGTTGAAGCTGAAATTGTACCACCAGCTCAGTTAGCTGGAGGAGATAACGTAAGGGAGGTAAGAATGTCTGAATTCCAGAAAATGAGGCCTCCTACTTTTTCAGGGGAAGATCCCAAAGAGGACCCACAATGTTTCCTTGAAGATTGTGAAGCAATCTGTGATACTATAGGGTGTTCTCCTACTCAAAAGGTAGAATTCACTTCTTTTCAGTTAAAGGGTAGGGCTGGTAAATGGTGGAAGAACTGGAAGAAAGCTAGAATTCAAGGCACACCGCCAGTTATGTAGACGGAGTTTTACAGATTGGTTATGGAAAGGAGGTCAAAGAATAAAGAAGAATATCGACAAAAGAAGAAAGCTAGATATAGGAGATCTTTTGATCAAAGGGAAGACTCAGGGACTTTGAAACCCTTTACTGCATCACAACATGCTCCAGCCACTCCTACTAAGTCATTTTATTCTACAGCCAGTGTGGCTAAGCCTCGTTCAGAGAGCAGGGGTGGTTTTAGTTCTTCTAGTAGAGGAGGTACTCAAGCTAGAAGGAAGAAACCTCAGTGTCCTGAATGTGAAAAGTTTCACTTCGGAGAATGCAGGTTAAACACTGTTGGTACAGGTTGTTTTAACTGTGGACAAAAAGGACATTTTATAAGGGAGTGCCCTCAGCTCATGACAGGACCAGGTTAAGGGTCTACTTTGCCACCTCGACCACAATCTATTACTCGAACACCAATCCCTTCAATAGTGGGTAGTATGGGAAGAGGTTCTGGAAGAGGCCAAGGTGACCGTGGAAAACAAGCTACTGGCAGAGGAAATGCAAGAGTATATGCTCTAACCCGACAGGATGCTCAAACATCCAATACTATAGTTACAGGTATATTATCTGTCAATACTTTTGTTGCACGTATTTTGTTTGATCCTGGTTCTACTCACTCATATGTGTCACCCCTATTTGCCAAGAGATTTGCATTTGATTCGATTACTCTTAAGGAATCATTCTTAGTTTCCACACCGATGAGAGAGACTTGGATAGTTAAAACATGTTATCGTTCTTGGAAAATAATTGTTGGGGGAATGGAAACTGAGATAGATCTTATGATTCTCAATATGTTAGATTTTGATGTGATTTTAGGGATGGACTGGCTATCTTCTTGTCATGCTACTATAAATTATCGTGACAAAGTTATTTCCTTTAATATGCCGGGGAGGAGTAATTTTGTGTTTCAAGGAGATCGAAGTGATGTACCTTGCAACATGATATCTATGTTAAATGCCCGGCGTATGTTGCGAAAGGGATGTCAGGAATTTCTAGCTTTTATCAAAGATTTAGAAAAGAAAGAACAGAAGTTAGAAGACATTCATGTGGTTAATGAATTCCCAGATGTGTTCCCAGAAGATTTACCTGGATTACCGCCAGAAAGAGATATTGAGTTCAGTATTGATTTGGTCCCAGACACACGACCAATTTCTATTCCACCTTATCGTATGGCTCCTGTTGAGCTAAAAGAACTCAAAGAACAATTGGAAGATTTGTTGAACAAAGGGTTCATTCACCCAAGTTTTTCACCTTGGGGTACTCCTGTTCTTTTTGTGAAAAAGAAAGATGGTTCTATGAGATTATGTATAGATTATCGTCAGCTGAATAAAGTCGCAGTGAAAAATAAGTATCCTTTACCAAGGATAGATGATTTATTTGATCAGCTTCAAGGAGCAAAATATTTCTCAAAGATTGACCTAAAGTCTGGATATCATCAGTTACAAAATTAAGAATGATGATATACCTAAGACTGCTTTTCGTACACGGTATGGCCATTATGAGTTTCTCATGATGTCTTTTGGGTTGACAAATGCACCAGCAGCATTTATGGATTTAATGAACAGAGTGTTCAAATCATTCCTTGATAAGTTTGTAATTGTATTTATTGATGATATTTTGGTATATTCAAAGAGTCATGAAGAATATACTGAACATTTGAGAATAGTGCTTCAGACCTTGAGAGAGCATCAGTTGTACGCAAAGCTCTCAAAATGTGAATTCTGGATGAGTCATGTAACATTTTTGGGACATGTTATTTTCCAAGAAGGTATTCATGTAGATCCAAGTAAAATTGAAGCAGTAAAACAATGGCCTAAACCAACAACTGTGTCGGAAGTACGTAGTTTTCTTGGCTTAGCAGGGTATTACTGTCGCTTTGTCAAAGATTTCTCTAAGACGGCTCTCCCATTAAATAATTTAACCCGAAAGAATGTTAAATACATTTGGGATGATTCATGTGAGCAAAGTTTCACCCAATTGAAAGAGTGTTTAACTTCTGCACCAGTCTTAATCCTACCATCAGGACCAGGGGGTTACTCTGTATTCTGTGATGCCTCAAAGATAGGCTTAGGATGTGTGTTGATACAACATGGTAAAGTCATAGCTTATAGCTCACGTCAGCTTAAAAAGCATGAATTGAATTACCCCACTCATGATTTGGAAATGACAGCTGTAGTGTTTGCCCTAAAGATATGGAGACATTACTTGTATGGGAAAACTTGTAAAATTTTTACAGATCACAAAAGCCTTAAATACATTTTTGAGCAAAGAGATCTCAATCTAAGGCAACGAAGGTGGATGGAACTTTTGAAAGATTGTGATTGTACCATCCTTTACCATCCAGGTAAAGCAAATGTAGTGGCCGATGCTCTAAGTCGAAAGTCTATGGGAAGTTTAGCTCACATTGCCACTATAAGGAGATCTCTAATACATGAACTACAAGAATTGGAAGCTGATGGAGTATTCTTCGAGATCACTGAGTCAGGTACATTTCTGGCTCATTTAACAGTTAGATCATCCCTTGTAGAAAAAGTAAAAGCAACTTTAGAAAATGACATTGATATGGTCAAAATTAGAGATAAGGTAAGGCAAGGTCTAGCACCAAGTTTCTTGGTAGATGAAGAAGGAGTCTTATAGTTTAATGGGAGACTTTGTGTCCCCAACATTGAATCTTTGAAACAAGTTTACTGGTGGGAGGGCATGAAGCGAGATGTGACTGACTTTGTAGCTCGATATTTGACTTGTCAGCAAGTTAAAGCTGAACATCGACGACCACCTGGTTTGATGCAAAAACTAGATATTCCCGAGTGGAAGTGAGAAAGGATCACTATGGATTTTGTAGTAGGTTTACCTCGGTCAACAAAAGGAAATGACTCAATATGGGTCATAGTGGATCGACTTACTAAGTCAGTACATTTTCTTCCTGTTCATACCACTTTCAGTGTAGCAAATCTTGCTCGACTTTATGTTAAAGAAATAGTGAAACTTCATGGTGTACCAATATCCATTATATCAGACCGAGGACCTCAGTTTACTTCTCGGTTCTGGAGAGTCTTTCAAGAGGCTTTGGGTACCAAAGTGAATCTTAGCACAGCATTTCATCCTCAGACTGATGGACAGTCCGAAAGGACAATTCAGACTTTAGAGGATATGCTAAGAGCTTGTGTGATGGATTTCAGTGGAAGTTGGGAAGATCATTTGTCTCTTATTGAATTTGCTTATAATAACAATTACCAAGCCAGTATCCAGATGGCACCTTTTGAGGCTTTATATGGGAGACGGTGTCGATCTCCTATAGGTTGGTTTGAACTTGGTGAAACCAAAATATTTGGACCTGAGATGATACAGGAAGATATAAATAAAGTTAAACTGATCAGAGAGAAGTTATTAACTGCTCAGAGTAGACAGAAGTCTTATGTGGACAACCGACGACGTGACCTTGAATTTGCAATAGGTGATATGGTTTTCTTACGAATCTCACCTATGAATGGAATAATGAGATTCGGGAAAAAAGGCAAGCTTAGTCCGAGGTATGTTGGCCCATATGAGGTTGTAGACAGAGTGGGTAATGTGGCATATCGCCTAGACCTACCGTCCAACCTAGAGGGAGTTCATCCAATATTTCATGTGTCCATGCTGCGGAAATATCTTCCTGATCCTTCTCATGTCATTCAACCCCAAGAAGTTCATTTTGATGAAACTCTCACATACGAAGAGGTACCAGTAGTTATTCTTGATAGAAAAGTCAAGAAATTGCGTACTAAAGAAATTCCTACTGTCAAGGTTCTTTGGAGAAATCATTCTCGCGAGGAAGCTACGTGGGAGGCAGAAGATGAAATGTGGAAAAACTATCCACATTTATTTGAAACTTGAGGAAAGATTTTAATTCGGAGGACCGAATTCTTTTAAGGGGGGTAGAATGTAATACCCGTTAATTTCAGAATATAATTCGCTTAAGAGTATTTTAGAATTTCACAACGTTACTTTAGTTATTTATTTTGGTCATTTTTAATTTTCATATTTAATTGTTCTCTTTGAATATTATTTATGAAAATTGAGTTAAATGACTGGACTGAATATTTGCACCACGTGGGATATATTCTAAGAATGGTGAAATTCATGGAAAAGTGGTTTAAGAATGGTCAATTAATCTATTTATTGTAAATTGACTGGATGGGTTTGAATGTTGGGTTATGGATACCCATGAGTTATTCAATAACCCATTAGAAATATTTAATATAAAACTTCAATAGTAACTTCTCATAATTCGATTCTGAAGCGAAGCAAAAGGAACAGTAATTTCATTTTCTCTCTCAGTTCTTCATTTTCTTCTCAAATCCTTTCCTTGATCTTCAGAAGTTCGATTATTTGTTCGGTTCAAAAGCTTTGTAAGGATCAAAGGTAAGCTTTAATCTCGTTATTTTCCTTAAATCTAAGTTTATATGGAAGATTAGAGGAGGTTTTGTTCTTGAAGATTTTGATGATAATTCGTGAATCTCAGTTGTTTTAGAAGTTATATTTGAGTTATAATCGGTTAAAAGAGTTGAAATTCTGGTTTTGAAACAAGAAAGGAAAGGATGAATTTGTGAGAAATCTCTGCAAAAACTTCTGCAAAACTTGAGTTACTGTAGCGACCAGATCTCGGGAAATTTTCTTCGAGTACTGTAGCAGTACTGTAGTGTCGGCAGTCAACGGTACTGTAGCAGTCAACGTTACTGTAGCGAACCGGCACTGTAGCGAACCGTTACTGTAGCGAACCGTTACTGTAGCAAACCATTACTGTAGCAATCAGAAAATTTTGCATATTTTCGTGATTTTGTTTCCTTTCTTATGTTTCCTTGTAATATATTTTACTAGGAAATTTGCCTACACAAATTCTAGTGTGGAACAAGGTAAACTTGGACAAACATCAAGGTGAGTGAATAACCTTGCTCAGCTAATTTGATATTACTAGTCAAAGTACAATATAAGTCTCATTTACAATATTATTTGGACAATAAGCAATCAATTTTTCATATGGGAGTATATGATGATCGGTAGAAATAAGAGTATGTAGAAATTGTTTTATTTCATGACAATTGTATTATGTGATAAATTCTCACTATCTTGTCAATGAGTAAAGATCTACGGGATCTAATACACGAGTTGGAAAGGGTTAAAGTCCCATACTACTCGGTGTATATCTAAGAAAGCTCATACACGAGTTTGAAAGGGTTAAAGTCCCATACTACTCAGTGCATATCTATGAAACCTATACACGAGTTGAAAGGGTTAGAGTCCCATACTACTCGGTGTATACCGATGAGATCTTATTCATGAGTTTGAAAGGGTTAGAGTCCCATACTACTCGATGTATAAGACAATTAATTATATGAGTAAATGTGGTATTTGTACTTTTGATATTTTATATAGTACAGTTATTTACTTACTGAGTTTTTAAATAAACTCACTCTCCCTATGATTATTTTTTTCAGATACAGAAAACAAAGAACAAGAGTATCCGTTTGAAGAATAGAAGCCCCTTGGAATTATCCTCTATTTCTGTCTGGTGGGATACCAGTACTTATTAATGTGGATACTAGGAACGCTCTGTACTTTCTATAGGTCTCCTAGGCTTGCGATGAGATAGAAATATCAGACTATGTATGTCTATATTTGCTTATCAGATGAATATAATTCTGTAGTGTGGAATGAATGATTAAGGTTGAATGTAAAACCTTACAGAATATATGTAAATAACGTATGTTTGAGAATTTTATCAAATGAGTAGTATCTTTTCACATGCTCAATTTTTGGGATGTGACACTTATTTAACAAACTTATAGTGTCTTGACAAGTTCCTATCTTTCTAGTATATGCTATCGTCCTAACATTGTCTTGAACTTTGAAATTGAATGTTGAATATTTATATAAATATTATATAAACATTCAACATTTTCATTCCTGGCGAAGTTTATCTGAGTTAGATTATGACACAAATAGTGGTAGTGATCAAAATGAAATTTATCAAATAGACCAAAATAGTTCATTATCTAATTCAGAATCTGAAGATGAAAGTCATTCAGATGATATCGGGGTATGTAATTGTAAAGAATGTTCAAAAACTAGATATTCAAAAACCATTAATATGATCAATAGAGACAAAATTCAAACTTTAGTAGAAATAATAGATAAAATTGATAATGAGGAAGTTAGAAAAGAATATTTACTCAAAATTAAGGACATTATGGATTCAGAAGAACCTCAACCAAAACCAAAAGTCAAACCCTACAATGTTCAAGAAATAATCAATAGGTTACAACATAATCCAGTAGAAGAAAAAGCTACAATAAAAGAACTAAAAAAAAGATCAAAATCATAAAAAAAGAAATTTATTTGTTAAAACAAAAGGATATGGATTTATCTTTAGATATTTTAAGTATCATGGCTAACAAAGACATTAAGAAAGATAATGATCAAAAAGATACCATAGAAAGTAGTTCAAAACCTAGTGATAATTATTTGAACATTATCTCTAGAATTCAAGTTCAAAAATGGTACTGTCAAGTTACTTTAATAATCAATTAAAATTATAGTATCAAGATGATGGCTCTAATGGACTCAGGAGCTGATTTAAACTATATTCAAGAAAAGATAATTCCCACTCAATACTATGAAAAAACCACAGAAAGCTTCAGCGGGCAGGTGGTAATCAACTTCCAATAAAATACAAATTGTCAAATGCCAAAATATGTAATCAAGGCATATGTTTCAATACAACCTTTATGCTTGTTAGGAATTCAAATGAACCTATGATTTTAGAAACGTCTTTTCTGACTTTAATTTACCCTTTTAAAGTTTCAGAATTAGGTATTTCAACAATTGTTTCGGGAAAAGAAATTTGTTTTGAATTTTTATACCCTTCAAAAACTAAAGATGTTAATTTGCTCAAATCCTTAGCTGTTTCAAAATTAAATCTAATTACTAGAAAGAAAACTCAGATCAATCTGTTAAATAAATAAATTCATTTCAGAAATATAGAAAAACAAATAGAGAAATCTCAGGTTAAGAACAAAATAACCCTTATTCAACAAAAATGTGAAAAAGACATATGTTCAAAACGCCCAAATGTGTTTTAGGAAAGAAAAAACACATAGTTTCTTTACCTTATGAACCTAGCTTTACAGAAGATAAAATCCCCACCAAAGCTAGACACATACAGATGAACAAAGAAACTTTAGAATATTGAAAAAAAGAAATTCTAGACTTACTCAACAAAAAATTAATTAGGCTAAGTAAATTCCCTTAGAATTGCTTAGCCTTTTATGTTTAAAATCAGGCAGAAATAGAGTAAGGAATCCCTCGCATGGTCATTAACTACAAACCCCTCAATAGAGTGTTAAAATGGATTAGATACCCTATTCTAGATAGAGAAGATCCAATCTCAAGAGTTCAAAAAGCATCTTTATTTTTAAAATTTGATATGAAATATAGATATTATCAAATCCAGATAAATGAAGCTGATAAGTACAAAACAGCATTCGCTGTTCCCTTTGGTCATTGTAAATGGAATGTTATGCCATTCCGTTTCAAAAATGCACACTCTGAATTTCAAAACATTATGAATGATATTTTCAATCCTTACACACAGTTTACAATTGTCTATATAGATAATGTTTTAGTTTTTTCTAAATTAATATATCAACATTTTAGGCATTTTGATCAATTTTATAAAATTGTTAAAAAAAATAGTTTAGTGGTTTCAGCTAAGAAGATGAAATTGTTTCAAACAAAAATAAGATTTTTAGGATATGATATTTATCAGGGAATGATCAAATCGATCAATAGGTTAATAGAATTTGCTAACAAATTTCTCGATGAAATAACCGATAAAAATTAATTACAAAAATTTTTAAAATGTCTTAATTATATTGTAGACTTTGTTCCAAACTTAAAAATTATTTGTAAAAATTCAACAGCTAATGTTGAATTTCAAACATTCAACATTCAATATTATATAATATTATATATATATATGATAAAATATATTATGTGTACAAATTTAATTAAAAATAAAAATAAAAAAAATAAGTAAAAAAATTTAATTATTTAGATTATAAATTTATAATAAATTTATGAGTATAATAAGTATTTTTTTTAAAAAATAAAAGTAAAATAAGAATAAAAACTCATATAAATTATAAACTAGTCAAAATAATATTTTAAAATAAATTATAAATTATTAAAATTTAACTTATAAATTAATCAAACCAGTAGACCATAGCATCAGAACCGTCAACATGTGTGCTTTAATTAATAACGAGATGACGTTTCACCAAAAAAAAGGATGATAATATATAACGATGTGACGGGTGCAGGTGGTGACAAATGAAAAGTAGAAAATTTGGAGGAAAGGAAATAAAAGAAGCCAATGGAAAGATTTGTGAGAAAATACATTTCTTGTGAAACAATAACTTTTTTGAAATATTTATTATTCTTTCATAACTATTAGTTATTAAAATTTTATAATAATTAATTATTTTGTAAGTTAAAATATTAATTTGTCAAAAACTTTTTAATATATTTATTATCCTATAAAGTCACTAATTAATTACATAAATAAATATCTAATTAGTCAAGACAGGAGTTACAACTAAAACTGTCTTAAAAAAATTCGTAACCAAAATGATAGGCACACTAAAAGAATAGTTCCAAGACTTCGAATTATACAAACAATTAAACGTGATATAACTGGATGCAAAATAATGTTGAGACTCGTCCATAAAAAATTTTAGAAGTATAATCATAGAAGTAATAGACAAGATCACAAGGTAGCCATAGGAGTAATAGAAAAGATCACAAGATTAGTTCTAAGAAGGTGCTGTAAGTAGAACATTGTTAGAAAATCATATAAAGACCAGGTGCTAAAAATTATGTTTGGACCAAATAAAAGTTTATCATCAAAGACACAACGATAGGGCCTACCTCTTATTCTAAAAAAAACTAATTTTTGTATGAGTTTCCAACTAGTCTCACCCTCAGTAATCACTTAGAGACTATGGGGTAACCTAAATCAAGAGAAATTAATAGGCCATATAAAGGAACGAAAATCCATCTTTTAGATGCAATTCGTTAATATTATTAGATTTTTGAATTAAAATATAATAAGTTTATAATTTTTTAATCAAAATATAATAAGTATATAGTCTTTAAAATTAATTGTATACTTTTTATAACTTAATATTATATGATTAATCTTTTAAATTTTTTTATACGTTTTATTTTTAATAAAAAATATATAAAAAAATTACATGTAAATCTTCTTTTCCCATTATCTCAGTTAGCAAGTAAATTTTTTACTAGTCACCCCAAGATAACATGTAAATCTTCATAACAGTATCGAACAAGTGAGACGGAGCCACGCAAATATATTTCAACAAAAAACTCTACAATCTTATACTCATTCAAAACAGCAAACACTTAATAATTTTAATGATTTTTTTTCTTTAAGTTTTGAATTTGAATTTTATAAATAAAAAATAATTAAAATTTTATATTTTTATGAAATAACTTAAATTAAACCAAATCAATCAAGGTATCATAAATTTTAAAATACGTATAGTTCTAACAAAAAACTCAACTAAAACACAATAAATGTATAATGTTTAAAAATAACTATATGTTTTTTTTTAAAAAATTAATATTATATAATTAGTTTATTTTTAATAAAAATTCACACATATTTTGTTTACATTTAAGTTTTGTGGTTCTGTTCCTTCAACTAAAAAGACCCCTTGTCCAGCGAATTTTTCTCCTTTAGTGTTGCAATGAAGTGTTCTCTTCCGCAAAATTTTCTACTTTTGAGTTGCAATAAAGTGTTGGAAGTTGGACTCGCCACCTCAGAGAGAACAGAAAAACAAAGAAAATAAAAAAATTAAAATATAATTCAAATCCTTATAATTTTTAAAAATTTAGAAAATAATTTTTAATGTTAGTCAGTCAGATTAATTTAAAACACGTGATATTAACTAAGACGCATACATTAATATTAAGCACCATGTCAATGTTGCGTCAGCATCAAATGTAGTACATTTTAATACCGACATAGCGCATTTATGTGTACATTTCTTTTGACTAATGACAACACAACACGTAGTAAATGTTTTTGAAAAAAAAATAATTTCCTTTACATCGTGCCAAACTCAAACACTCGTCAAAGAGGCAAAAGTTAAAACACTTATACCATCATACCAATGGTTACTTATCAATCTATATGCTCAAAAAGTAATATATGACATTTATCGGTAATTATATACGGAATTCAATGTACAAATTTTTATATATGATAAAATAATAACAAATCTTACAATAAAAAATATGTTATTATTTTATATAACTCATTTTAAATTATAAAAATTTTAATAATAAATCTTATAATATAATTAATTTTATAATTATTATTAAAATATTATAAAATTATTTTTATAATATTTAATTTAATTAGTTTGACGAGTTAAGTAAAATAATAATTTAAATTTTTATTAAAATTAGTATATTTTAATAAAGTTTTTCTCCACATGTCACGCGATCAAACTATTAAAATATTAGTAGTCCTGTAATCGAATTGGTTGGATTAAAATATTATAAAAAATTTTTAATACTCATAATATATTTTTAATAATTATTATAAAATTAAATTTATGTTATGAAATTTATTATTAAAATTTTTTATCTTTTATATAATTTAAAATAAATTATGTAAAATAATATTATATTATTCTCTCGTAACATTTGTTATTATTTTATTATATATAATAATTTGTACATATTATTTTGGATTTTGTATATAATTACATATAAATATTATATATTACTTTTTAACTAGTAGCAGTAAAAGTGTTTAATTTATACTTCATGGACCCGGTGGTTAATGCTGACTCATTATGGAGGGGATTCTTTTTCTTTCAAAAACATTGGCTACATGTTACGCTCTCATTGGTCAGAAGGGACGCACATGCACCATGTCAACATTAAAATGTGGAGTGTTGATGTGGTGCTATGATACTTAATATTGATGTATACATTTTAGTCAGTTTTATATATTTTAAATTAAATTTTGATTGATAGTTGACTAATATCTAAAATTATTTTTTAAATTTTTAAAAATTATAAAGACCAAATCTTTTATTTTAAAATTATAAAAATTAAATTATTTATTGAATAAAATTATAGAAACTTAAGTTATATTTTAATGATAGTAATAATAATATAAAAATATAAATATAAATAAATAAGGACCGCACATCCACAGCCAATCATCTGATAGTAAGTAAGAGTACGTGGTGGGGCCTTATTGCTCATTCGGGAAAGAGTCCATGCGGTTAATGATGAACGATGGAATGAAGGTGGTGGTGATTCCCCAAGTCTCCAGTCCCCATCATCATGCTGTTTTGACTGCACATGTAGCTATCGTAGTTGCTGACTTGCTCGCACAAAGCGCTAACTTGACCGTACATTCTATCTCCTTCATATTATTTTTTTTGTTTTTTTAAAAATTATTTTTATTCATTCAAAGAAAAGAGTAATAATAAATAATAGCTCGTTTCACGGTTCTCTCGCCCCTTGAGCACAACCGTCTGGATACCAGATTCACAACTCCGTCCCAGTCTCGCTGCCTCTTTAGCACCACTCTTTCGTGTTCCTTTTATCAAACGTAAAGAACTGAAATGGTTTATACTATGTCAGGATTACGCTTTCCCGCCGTTCCTTCAGTGTACAAGTTATCGCAGTCGAGCTTTCACGGCGATCGCCGGAGTACAACTCTTTCCTTTTTTCTCAAGAAGGACTCATTCCCTCGTAATATGCCTCCCTCACTTGCTACTTCACTTGTTTAATAATTGGTTTTCATTGTTGAGTTGTACAGTGTTGTTTGCTTCAAATTCCGTTTGGTTCACGTTTTCAAGATCAAACTGGGAGGTGGGCAAACCTTGTTGAGTTGGTTATAAAGCAATGGATACTTCATTGGCTGAAGTAGCTTAGTCTGTTTCAGTAGTAAAATATAGTGGAGGAACTGTTGCTTTTGACTGGAGACAGAACTGTCTCAGCTGTTTTATTGAGGTCTACAATAAAAACGTAACTTAATGAAGTGTAAGGTTCTGATAAAGGCGACCTCGATCCCTAGATAGGACTCTGGTTAGTCAATTAATTTCGGGACATTTTGTAGAATAACGACTTTGAAGTAGCTTTGTTTTCTGCTGTTGGATATATTTTTCTGAATTAAACTACTGGATGCTTACTAACTGTTGATCAAATTACCATCGTGCATCTGACTCCGAATGAATAACATAAGGTGTATTCTGCCTTTCGGGAACTAATAAATCGTACCTGGGTATAAAACTATACCCATTGAATAGAATCAGGCTTCGCGGGTTTACCATAGACATGTTCTGGTTTTTCAAGTTGTATTTGTATGTGAAACTAATAATTCTACATTGTAGTCTTAAAAACGCCCCTTTGACAAACTGTGTCTTTTCTAGGTTTTACCCTTGCTGGAAAACTTTCCCATGATTCTGAATCATCATCTTCCTTAATTGCTGAAGCCGCAAGTCAAGATAATGCTTCATCCCTGACAGGTCAACTTGAAACCCCGGACATAACCTCAGAGGATCAACAGGTACTCTTGTGCATGTCCTTGTCAAAAATATATATGTACTAATTCCTTTTACACTCTTCAATTCTGTTGCATGCCTTTTTTTCTGGCGGGGTTTATAGTTTTGATTCCATATGCAGCTGGATAATGAATAGAACTTTTGTTACATTTTCGTTGCAAAAGTGGTGCATTTTAGATAAATTATGGCATAATGATTGATGTTCAATTAATTGATTGTAACTGTAAGAAAGAAAAAGGCTGGAGAACGGAGGGAAAACAAATATACTCGACAGCATCCTAATGAAAAGTGATCTGGTCATGTAACTTCAGGATCCTTGACTCCCGTCTCACAATTTGCATTTGTATAGGCATTGTTTGAGGACTTTCTGCTTATTATAGTCATATGTCATTGAAGATGTTTTATACATTTTTTTTTTATACATAATAAAACTTCAATAGAAAGAGAGAAAGATACAAGAAAGGAGGATAACATATTTTCCTAAAGAGAGCTGATCAATCTGGGAAAAGAAATCAGAAACAACTGATACTTAAAAATCTAACAAAGAACCTAATCCCTTAGCATATCTGACAGAGCACTCCCTTAAAAGGCAAGTTTTTCTTGCTGTGTCTTGCAAAGGTTGACAGCATTGCTAATTGTTCTGATTATAGATTTGCAGAATTACCGTTTTTCTATATGTTTTTATATTTCAATGAGTAGCATGCTTGCAGGCACATTTGGATTGGTATTTATGTTTGTGCCTTCTGTATATTTATTATTATTAATCTAGAGGTTGGCTTTTTTTTTTAATATATATCATTAATTAAGTTAAATCTTTGCTTAATGCAAATTTTAGGCTGTTTCAGAGGATTTAGCCTTGAAAGATGACGATGGTCCCAAGTACGATGAAGCAGCTAGTGGTTACACAGAGGTTGAAGATGTGCAAGATTCTGTTCTGTCATCAGTTTCTGCAGAAAGGAGAACAAAATTGGAAAGAGATGAAGTTAAGCCTAGGATCATTCCCCCACCTGGCGCTGGCCAGAAAATATATGAAATTGATCCACTTTTGCAAGATCACCGTGATCATCTTGATTTCCGGTGAGTTAATTATCTATATTTGTGTCTTATATCTTAAGTGAAAAAACTATCCAAACTACTAAATGAAATATAGGTTCTTATAATAGGATTGTAATCACCATGTTGTTGATAATTCCGAATGTTTTATGCCATTTGTATAGGGGGTGGGGTGATGACAGATTGTTGCTCATAGTTGCTGATGGTGGTTAGGAGTTATTAGCAATAAATGATAAATTTATCTTTTAGAATTTACCCCTCCTTTGCTTATATTTAAATTAATCATGTTCTATATTTCATGATTTTTTTATTAAATATTCATCACATTGTTCATTTTAATATTTTGAAATGTAATTTCATACCTTACAATGGCTACTTAATAAGCTGTGTTATTAATGCCTCATTTGTATTGTATACTTGGCTTTCCTTGCAGCAACATAAGGAATAGGTTCAATTAAAATATGACCAATAAAAGGGCATTTTTCTGTTTATGAGAATTCCTTTTTCTTGCTGGTTGTGTAAATATCTCATTCAATGGCATTACTTATATGACATGATAAATTGATAATGCCTTGCTAGTCTTTTGTATAAGAAAAATCTCCCTCTCTCTCTCTCTCTCTCCCCTTTGAATTACATATTTCTTGAATTACAGTTATGGGCAGTACAAAAGATTGCGTGATGATATTGACAAGTATGAAGGTGGTTTGGAGGCT
Source organism: Biancaea sappan (assembly GCA_037074585.1). NCBI lineage: Eukaryota > Viridiplantae > Streptophyta > Magnoliopsida > Fabales > Fabaceae > Biancaea > Biancaea sappan. Next base: position 28,934,774 of record CM073492.1, on the reverse strand, counting down.
TTTTCTCGTGGTTATGAAAAATTTGGTTTCACTCGCAGGTATTACATTCTTCTTTTACAGGTTGATGTCCATGAATAGATCTATCTTTTTTCCCTAATTCAGTTGGTACCCCATAATCAACATGATTAATTTTTATCAGCTGTAATTGGCCAAATTCAGAAGATTAACTCTCATAAGTCATAATTATTTAATCTGAAGGAGGAACTTTTTGTGCTCTATTATGTATTCTTACTTCGACCTCCATCAATAGCAAATGGTAATTGGCCAAATGTTATATATGCTTTTCCTATTTTTTTGGGATTTATATGCTTCTCTTTTATGGGAACTGGCTCAAGTTCTCCCTCTCTTAGAAATTATTTTTGACCATTCATTTTTTCTAATGCTCTATTTTAATAACTCCAAGCTGTTTCTGCAGTGCCACAGGCATCAGTTATAGAGAGTGGGCTCCTGCAGCTAAGGTAGACTTCATCCTAATTCTTGAGTTTCTTCTTCTTCTTCTTCTGTGAATTTCTGATCAGGCAGAATCTTTGACAAGAGTGCAAAGTTACTTGTTTTTCTCTGCTTAATTATGCATTTTTAAATATGAGTGCTATTGCAGGTTTTCAGCAATTCTATGTTATAATGACTCCTGATCTTTTCCTTCATCCAAGAAATACTTTAGGATTGATGATGTTTTTTGGATTGCAAGATTTTTAAATGTTGCGCATTTGTGTCTGTAAACTATGAGAATATTATTCTATCAGTTTATTGCAAGCCATTATGGCTATTATTCAATGCTGTTTCAGTCTGCTACATTGATTGGAGACTTCAACAACTGGAATCCTAATGTTGACATAATGACTCGGGTATGTATGTTATCAAAGATTGGCTTTTTAAATTTTATTATTTTTAATTTAGGAAGCTTCTTTTTACTAAAATAAAAGTGCTAGTCGTAGCATGGATTGATTATTTTCTGGTTTTATATTCTCCCACACCTGTAACATGTCTCCTCTTTGTTTGGCCTTAAATCTAGCTTACATGCCTCCTCTCCCCCTTATACTCTTCCAACTCATCAAAATCTTTGTCAAATCAAAATTGATTTGTATTTCTCCGCAGTTCTATGGGGACAATGTGCATTCTGATGGAAGTAGCTGCAGTTAGGTGATTAGGATTTAGGAACTATGAGAACTATCCAGGTAAAAGTGATAGTGGGAGTTTAATAGTAAGATATGCCTAGATTGTGGGTAGAATAATGTAAGATAATCATCAGGAATCAAGGTGGTAGCAGGATAAATTTAATTGAATTGAATTAGGGTTTTACATATGGAAGATCTCTCCCATGTTATCAACTCCTTTAGTAATAATAATATTTTTATATGCAAGGTATTAGGATTAATAATTTTTTTTGAACTATAGTACTTGCCAGTAGTTATATAAGGCTGTAAGATCAGGAATTATTTATCATCATGAAGAGATGAAAGGCTGTTGAAAGCTGTTCCTATTGTTTTTGAGGGCTATCCTCTAATGAAATATATCTTGTAGTGATTAAAGTTTTATTCTGCTTCATGCATGGTTCTATAAAGGCTTATAGAATGCTTTACACACTATTTAGCCCAATCACAAGGAAAGGCTTACTTCAGAATTCACAATTTAATTTGAACAATCTGTATCAAATAATAAATATTGATTATTATATTTGGATAATTGGTATCTTTGGAGCTCATTGTCCTTATAGGATTAAAGAAAGAACCAAAAAATAAAATATGGGCTCTTTATAATTCTAACCCTCTCCTTCTGAACAGATTTGACTTGGGACTGCCTCTTGGTCTCTGGTTGGATACTTTTGTATGACTATAATATGTTCAAGGGGCAACATATAATTCTTTGGAAGTCATTGTTGGGACTTCATATTGATTTCTTAAATATTTTAATTTTTATGCTGATGACGAGGATTGAGGAGTGGCTTAGTTTTGACCTGTACAATTTTGTACTGGGGAATACTTAGAACTTTTATTTCTCTGTGAAAGGTCACTGGGGGACATAATGGGAGAAAACTTGGAAGTCATAGGGGAAACTGATGGTGTGAGCATATGGTGGTCATGGTTGTTTTATCTTATGTACCACCTTTCAAAATCATAGATCTTGCATAAAACTTTCCATTTCAAAGTTATGGTTGTTGCTTTCCATTTTCTGAATTGTGTTTGTGCTTCCACACTTAACATAGATGTGTTGATTATGATGTTAATAGGCACTGGAAAAGTGCTAGTGGTCACTTATGATGGAAAATTGTTTCATAATGTTATGTAGGTCCAAAAAACCATGTTGCTAAAACGACAGAATCTCCTTTGTAAAATGGAGATCATTATGTGTGATGGATGTGACTATAACAAATCTTACCGGCTCCTGGATATAGGATACTCTTAGTCAAATCTAAATTATAACAAGTTTTGTTATGAACTGTTGGCAGTTTTTAATTGTTAATTTTGTCCAAACAGAATGAATTTGGTGTATGGGAGATCTTTCTGCCAAACAACGTAGATGGTTCACCAGCAATTCCTCATGGTTCTCAAGTGAAGGTAATTTTTCTTCTGAATAGAATGCAAGCATTCTCCAGTGGATTGGGATGATCACCACCTATATTCATGATCTTTTACTCTTTTTTTAAAAGCAAACTATCTTATATGTACATGATTTATGTGTAGATTCGCATGGAGACTCCCTCTGGCATCAAGGACTCAATTCCTGCTTGGATCAAGTACTCTTTGCAGGCTGAGGGTCAAATTGCATATAATGGTATATACTATGATCCACCAGAAGAGGTATGGCTCTAGTCTTCCATTCATGTAAGTTAATCTTAGAAAAAGAGGAATGAGGAATCTATTGAATTCAGGTAGAATCAATATACTTCAAACTTTAGTAAGCTCTGGGAGCATGATGCGTAATAGCTACTTCTTTTTTATTTTCATAGTATCAAATAAAGATAATGATTTTATGATAGCAGTAGTTTCCTGTTATCTGGCTAGACAACGACAATAAAACCTTATCCCACTAGGTGAGGTCGGCTACATGTATTGCATGACGCTATTGAGCTTTATCAATGACCAACTCTTTAGATATCTCATTCACCAGAAGATCTCATTCAATGACTTCTTTAAGTATCCTTCTTGGTCTTCTTTGGCCTTTTTGCACAGGAATTCTCAACCGTTCTTACTGGCGCATCCAACTGTCTTCTTTGAACATGTTCAAATCACCTTGAACAATTTTATACCATTTTTTCCTGAATAGGTACCACTCTAACTCTACTTCATATACAATCATTATGGATCATATCTCTTCTTGTATGTCCACACATCCATCTCAATATCCTCATCTCTGCTACCCCAATTTTTTGTCACCCAACATTCACTCTCATATAAAATTGCTGGTCTTATAGTAGTACGATAAAACTTTCCTTTGAGCTTATTAGGTACTTTCCGATCACAAACAACTCCTGATGCCTTTCTCCATTTCAACCACCCAGCTTGTATCTTATGTGCAGCATCTCCATTAATTTTACCATCATCTTGTATAACTAATTCAGATACCTAAACTTTGACACTTGTGATATAACCTGGTCTCTAATTTTAACTTCAAACTCGTTTCTAGCTTGCCGCTTGTTAAACTTACAATGCATATATTCTGTCTTTCTCCTGCTCAGACGAAAACCCTTCGATTCTAAAGTATATCTCCATAACTCAAGTTTAGAGTTAATCTCTTTTCTTAACTCCGCCATATGAGGACAATATCATCTGCAAAAAGCATGTATTTGGAAATTTCTTCTTGAATGTGTTCCGTCAGAACGTTTAAAACCAAGTCAAACAAATAAGGGCTCAAAGATGATCTTTGATGTAGGCTAATCTTAATAGGGAAGTCTTTTGTTTCCCCTCTAAATGTTCTTAGACTAGTTGTTGCTCCCTCATACATATTTTTTATAGCTCTAATATACATTACCCGAACACTTTTCTTTTTTATAGCTTTTCACAGCATTTCTCTTGGTACTCGATCATAAACTTTTTTTAGATCAATAAAAGCTATATGAAAGTCTTTTTGTTTACTCCAATACTTTTCCATCAACTCTCTTAGCAGATAAATAGCTTCCATAGTAGACCGCCACCCTAGCATAAATCCAAATTGATTCTCAGAAATATCCATTTCAATTTTTAACCTACGTTCGATCACTCTTTCCTATAATTTCATAGCGTGACTCATAAGCTTAATTCCTCAATAGTTTGTGCAGTTCTGGATGTCCCCTTTGTTTTTGTATGTAGGCACTAAAGTGTTTCTTCTCCATTCCTCAAGCATTTTCTTGGACCTTAAAATCTCATTAAAGAGTTTAGTTAGCCAAATAGTATCCTCCTTCCCTAAATATTTCCAAACCTCGATAGGAATACTATCAAGGCCAACGGTTTTACCATTATCCATTCTTCTAAGAGCTTTCTTGATCTCGTCAACCTTAATCCTGCGATAATACGCCAAATTTTGTTCGCTCTCCTGAGTTGTTAAATCTTCCAAATCACTAGTTGATCCTGCTTCGTTATTAAAGAGCTGGTGAAAGTAGTCCTACCATCTGTTTTTAATATCTCCATCTGTAACTAAAACTTTTCCTTCTTCATCCTTAACACACTAAAACTTTTCCTTCTTCATCCTTAACACATCTTACTTGATTTAAATCTCTAGATTTCCTTTCTCTATTCTTCACAATCTTGTAAATCTTTCGTTTCCCATTTTTCATTCCTAAGTTCTTGTAAAACTCTTCAAAAGCTTTAGACTATGCTTCGCTTACTGCTTTTTTAGTCTCTTTATTAGCCTCTCAATACCTTTTTCAATTATTTGTGTTATTGCACAAATGTATAGTTTTAAAAGCATTCTCTTTTATATTTGATCTTTTCTTAAACGCTCTCATTCCACCACCAAGATTTCTTATCTCTTTGTCCAAAACCTTTTGATTCTCCTAAAAGTGCTTTAGCAACCTTTCTAACCCTGTTGGCCATCTCATCCCACATGATGTTAGCACTTTCTTGTAACTCCCAGACCCCTGCCCCCAACAGATTCCTCTTGAAAGTCAGTTGTTATCTAGCTAGACCTTAGTTAAAATTTAATCTAACACGTGATTGCAACTTTAATATCATCAGCTTTTTACACATGGTAATTAAGTTGACCTAACTTTAATTGGATAATTATGCCATGCATCCCATGCCAAATAATTTTCTTGTTCTTTTCTTTACAGGAAAAATATGTTTTCAAGCATCCACAGCCAAGGAGACCAAAATCGCTTAGAATATATGAGTCACATGTTGGAATGAGTAGCTGGGTGGGCATCTTTTCCTTTTTCTTTATTTTGATACATGATGTTTTAATGATTCCTTTCCTGGTCATGGTTTCCATAAAATACATGAAGCCTGGCCCATATAAAATGAGCTTGTCATGAGCTCAGACAGATTCATCTGTTTGACAATGATCTTAACTACAAGCTTGCTACCATGTTCAAAAAATGCCAGGTAAAAGACATCAATTGTAATATGAGGCAACGATTTTTTGTAATAAAAAAATCTTGATTGAACCTGGTCTTTTATTTTGGGGAATTCATCTCTTTATCGTAAAATTGGCATCAGGTTTACTTAAACAATAGAAAATTTTGCGTACTGCTGGGACAATATACCAACTATGTTTGAGAAAATGTGTACTTGGAGTATGGTTCCTTAGCCTACCACTAACTGTGTTGTCAATTTTGGCGTGCAGGATTCAAAAATCAACACATATGCCAATTTTAGAGATGATGTGCTGCCCCGTATAAAAAGGCTAGGCTATAATGCAGTCCAGATTATGGCTATCCAAGAGCATTCTTATTATGCTAGCTTTGGGTAACCTTTATTGGGTGCAAATCCATCACAGTTTTTGAATTATTTTTCTTTTGAATTACCCGTGCTTCTACTAGATACTGAAAACAATGGGCAGTTTTCTTTCATATTTTATGTCTCGTGATGTGTTGATGTTTTTCTCCTAAAGTTGGTTGCTAATTGCTATCAATGTACATTATGCAGGTACCATGTTACAAATTTCTTTGCACCTAGCAGCCGATTTGGAACTCCAGACGAACTTAAGTCTCTAATAGATAGAGCCCATGAACAAGGTCTGCTAGTTTTGATGGATATTGTACATAGGTAATATTTGCTCATAATGATCATTTCATTCCCTTTTTATTTTTGGAGGGGGGGTGGGGGGGAGGAGCGGTTAATATCCCTTGGAGTGTTACACTATTGCCCTTTTTCCTATTATTTTATTTATTTGGGCTTTGTGTGTCTTGTTTTCAAATTATCATCAAATTAATGATATTACATGCAAGGTCTTGTCAATGCTACTATTTTAAACTCCTGCTTATACCTGATTATCATTACCTGCTGAATGTAGCCATGCATCAAATAATACTTTGGATGGGCTGAACATGTTTGATGGAACTGATGGTCATTACTTTCATTCTGGGCCACGTGGTCATCACTGGATGTGGGATTCTCGCATTTTCAACTATGGAAGCTGGGAAGTAAGCACTATCTTTGCAGAATTCATTGATATTGTTCTGCTAATGTTAGCTCTCAAATTTTCTTCTACACCTTCCGGTCAAAAGTAAGTGACTTAAATTTATCATTAATTTAGGTACTGAGATTTCTGGTCTCAAATGCAAGATGGTGGCTGGAAGAATACAAGTTTGATGGATTTCGATTTGATGGTGTCACATCAATGATGTACACTCATCATGGACTGCAGGTGTGTTCTAATTGGTTTATATGATATGTCTCTAGTTTCTTGTTATTTTATACTGACTTTCCTATGTTAGTAATTATTCGTCAAGGGATACTGGATTACCAAGTGAAAAAAGAGGTTAAAAAAAAAAAAAACAATGCTATTATGTCTTTTCTTGGAAAATGACTGAAGCATGATTTCTGGAGTTACTGTTCACTCTTGATTGAGATTCTTGGCGCTCTTTTTTTTTTTTTTGGTCCAGTTAGGGGTGTCTATCTTGTGTGGTAAATGTGACCTTGATGATTGTATTTGTGTTTTCATTCTAGAGAAAAATATTATTGGAACACCAGTATCTTCAGCTGATGAAGTATGAACAAATTAAATACAAATTAAATTTGATGGAAATGGAGAAAAGAATTTAAGGAAGCTGTTCCACATACTGAGTTTGGCATGCATGAATAGACACAGAATTTATACACAAAAAATATGAGGATCAAAATTCTCTGGACAGAAATATCATTTCACTCAACCTTTGTTTATACCACGAGGTTATACAGCTCATAACAACGGCTTTAGTGAAGCCTGAAAAGACAAGGTTATACAGCCTGTATCCTAATTTAATCAATGCACTTTATTAAAAATGATTTTTTTTTTTTTTTGTTTTCAAATAACATGATGATCCAATACCATAGTTAACACTAGAGTTTTTTTTCACTTGCTATCTTCTGCACCATTTTCCTTGTGTAGAACTCAGGCTTCAGAAGTTTTCCTCAGTGTTGGCATTTTCAATAAAACAAACTTTACCTGTGATTTGCATTTGAAGTTCTTTGTGTTCTAGAACCAATTGCATACAATGATGTTAACATCTGATGAAAATAATGTGATATGAAGGGGAAAAGTTCAAGGAAAAGGATGAAAGATATTTTAACAGAGGGCTAACCTTTGTGAAAAAGACCCTTCCTATCCTGGGAACTTTTTTAATAGATAAATTCTCCTCTGCTTGCTTTGCTGCAGGTAGCTTTTACTGGAAACTACAATGAGTATTTTGGTTATGCAACCGATGTTGATGCTGTGGTTTACCTGATGCTGGTTAATGATCTTATTCATGGGCTGTTCCCTGAGGCTATCACAATTGGTGAAGATGTATGTTTTCTTATCAAAAGTCATCATAGAGAACTTGATTTTAGTATTTTTTGCTGCTTCATTTGTCCCCTTTCTTGGAAAGAAAATAAATAAACAAACACTCTCTTACGGGTGTGAATTCATGTACATAAATTGAAGTGTGGATTATCACTGGTTGAGGTCACTTTGTTATTAATGAAGGTTATTATCATTTTCGGGCTCAGAGTGATAGATTTCACATAGTAGCAGTCCTTAGTTGTTAATGTTGGTTTAAATATTACAAGTCTGGACTAAGGAAGACAGATGCATTGAATTGCACGTTGGTGCTTCTAATGGGCATTTACACCTCTTGCTCAAGAACTGTTACTGAAGTTGATTAGTTGGTATCTCTTAACCTCAAAAAAGGTCCCGAAAAAATATAGCGTCTACACAACCTTTATTGACTTTAATGTCCAAGGTCAAGAAAATGTATGGTTCAATGATTTCTAAGGCATCAATTTTCAGTATTTGTTGGGTAACGAAATTATTGTGATTTTTGTTTTTATATTATTTCAAGAAATAATGATTTACTAGGTTTTACATCGACTTGCTTGTTGCATTGTGTAGGAAAAAAAATATGACAATATGGTATTTGAACTATGTACTCAGCTCAGTTTAAACTGACACTTGTCTTTCTTTTGGATATTACATTTTTCCTTCTGTTTTATAGGTTAGTGGAATGCCAACATTCTGTCTTCCTACACAAGATGGTGGGGTTGGCTTTGATTATCGCCTGCATATGGCCATTGCTGACAAGTGGATTGAACTTCTCAAGTAAATTTCTATCATTATTTTGAGTCTGAGAACAGTATATAAAGTTTTCTTTGAATTTGTCTTAGTTGTGATAAATTCAACGTAAACATTAAATTTATGAAGCATCAGCATGAATTAGACTTGATTATCATATAACATTAACACCTTTATATCAAATCTTGAGACAAGTAGTGCATGGTGCTGTAGGTTGAAAAGAGTATCTAATGAATGACCGAAATACTAAAAGACCAGAGATTGTCATTGTTAAAGATATTAATAAAATCTTTCATAAGCCATCATCTAAAAACTTCAAATTTTTGAGAAGAGATAGCCTCTGATTAGTATGATAGCCTTTATTATCAAGTGATCAAAAGTTCAATTGTTACCAGCTCCTTTATTCCAATTAAATTTACAATAAGTATGGTGGTGGGCCTGTGTTACGTACAAGCTTCAATGTGAGAACCTACATTAGCATTTATGTTGATTTCATTTTCATCAATTTTTAGCATGCATTTAGAATTGGACATTGAGATTCCAGCTCCAAAGGGATGCTAAATTGGAGTATTCTTTTTCTGTAACTTGTGCAACAAATGCCAAGACTTTAAATACTTGAATATGTCATGTAAGTGTAAATTGCATTTTTTTGTTTGAAGTTACTGCATGTTAGCTGATCTTCCTATTTTACTTGGTTTCTGCGAGTGTTTTTATTACCTTTACATCGTCGAATATGTGTTTTCTATTACTTTTCTTTTTGTTGACATTAATTTGGTTAATTGAAGCCAACATTATATTTTGTTCCCCTTTTTTGCAAGTTCTGATCTAAATTCTGAAAAGTCTTAAACCTCTTTCTGTGACTCCCTCTCCACAGATTGACCATTGGTACTTACTGTTTTTTGGTATTTTGAAGCCATAACCATGGGTGATTTTAACCATGTAATTTTGTGTGTAGGAAGAGAGATGAAGACTGGAAAATGGGTGATATAGTTCACACACTCACCAACAGAAGGTGGCTGGAAAAGTGTGTGGCTTATGCTGAGAGTCATGACCAAGCATTGGTTGGTGACAAGACAATCGCATTTTGGTTAATGGACAAGGTATTCAGCTATTAGATATGATGTGTTTTTGGAATATCAATATACACTTTTGTTTGGTCTTAACTCTTTAAGAAATTGAAAGTTGTGACTCGTCCATCTAAAACTATCAACTGTATTGAAGTTTTTGTTTGCAGCATACACATAAAACAGTGCTTGATTATCTTATATTTTCTGAAATGAACTCCTCCGCATTTGAGGGTAGCTTTCTTTATTGAGAAAAGAGTACTGCAGTTTATGAGCTCTTAATTTGACATCCTCAAGTTCTCTGGCTATTTTCTTCAATGCTTGTAGCTTTACTTGATAGAACAAAAAATCCTCAGGCTTATAGCGCCATTTTCAAGGAAACCTCTCTGATGTGGGACTTTATCATAGAACTGCCCTTGAAGAGCTGATGTTCCGACAGTTGCACACTACGACACTTCACTCAATGTTGCTTCATTCTACTGTGGTCAGCCCCTCTACCTGTCAGAACCCTCCTTTGGTAGTCCTCTCTGTGACGTTAATGAACCAGCTCTGATACCATTGGTAGAGCACAAGCCCTTGGTGGGACCTACCCAAAGGATTAGCTTGTTGGGGATAGAACTCCTCAAACTTACAAGGCCCCATTTTTCAAGGAAACCTTCTCGGTGTGGGACTTCATCATTACTCAACCAGCTAAATCATTTTTCGTTGCAATGCAGATGAACACACATGATTTGAATGTAGATAGGTTACTACACACCATTGTATAACTAAAGCGTCTCTGCATGGATTGTGAAAGACTCAATATAACTTTTGACTTACAGCATCATTGATGAAATTTGCATTCACATTAGAAATGTGTATTACAGCAGCTTACATTATTGGATAATTTTCCTTAAATTCTTTTGGGTGCTTTAGGATATGTATGGCTTCATGGCTCTAGACAGACCATCTACTCCTGCTATAGATCGTGGCATAGCATTACATAAGATGATTAGGCTTATTACCATGGGCCTTGGTGGTGAAGGGTACCTAAATTTTATGGGAAATGAATTTGGCCATCCTGGTAAGTATAGGTTTTGCCATCCTGCTTTGTCATTATTTAGATAGAGATTCCATTGGCATTTTTTTCAGTGATTTGAGCAGTTGTTGGTTTTGATGTTTATCAAGAAAATGTTAAGGTTATTCCTTTAACCTTTTTTTGTACAGAGTGGATTGATTTTCCAAGGGGGGATCAACAGCTTCCTAATGGCAAAGTAATTCCTGGGAACAATTACAGTTTTGATAAATGCAGGCGTAGATTTGACTTAGTAAGTTTGAGTTACTTTAACCTCAGTTTGTAACATTTACTATTTTATATTCCTGCTATTTATGTTTATGGGGTTTCAAATGTTTTTAAAAAAAGGTTTGACCATTTGAATTGTGAATTCTAGGATCCTTTTAATAGGAGCCTAAGCCCTTGGATTTATTAGGTCTAGCAAGTATTGACCTATTATATATACCAGCTTCATAGCCAGAGTTTCATTCACTGTATTTGTTGCTAGAGATCAGCAAATAGTTTAGTATGTCTATTGTGCTTCTTTTATGATCTGCTCCTTAATTTGATGAATTTGATTTTCATTTTTCACTCAGTAATCAAGAACCAAGATTGATTCCTTACCCAAAATAGATCTACGTAATCTTTTTCCTTTTCTGATTTGACTTTCTTTTTTGGGAGGGGTTTTTAAAGATAGACTAATTTAACTGGTGAAATTTCTTTACCTGGGGACCATATTGAAACGAAATCATTATGTTGATAGGAAACAGAATACATATTTCAGTAATGCGTAGCCTTCTTTTTTTCTTTTTGGGGTGGTAAATAGTGCCTTGCCTTTCTACTTAGTTGTACTTTTCTTTTATATATATTATGTAATTATTAAATTGGTTGTGCCTTTGAGTCTAATTTTTACTTTTGTGGGGGTGGTGTTAATGTTCATTCTCTTTGATGATGAGTGATGACAGGTAGAGAGGAGAAAATCTGAGTTCTGAGTACAAAATTCTTTGTTCCTTCCCTTATTTTTCTGCCTACTCATCTAGGCCTCTTGACAAGAAATTAAAATATTTGAGTCTTAATAAGCCTGCTGTCCCCAGCCGTCGTCTTCTGTATGAGTATGCTTGGATATGACAAAAGTATGGATAGGCACTTTCACCAGCTTGCTTGCTAAAGATAATGGTTCCAGTTTTGTTACCAAAACAAATTGCAGAAACAAAATGGATAGAACTCATTACATTTTGGGTGTGACAGACTTTTACTGAAATATAGTATGTGCATGTATGTTTGAAATTGCATCACATGAAATTTTACTGTAGTTTCTGAGATGATTTATTTGAACTGCTAATACATTGAGAAAGCACATAAGCCTAGGTACCATGGTAACATACTAGTTTGGATATACGTATCTTGAAATTGCATGTCAAAGAAGAAATTAGCACTCAGGACAAGATTGCACAAAACTACTAATGTTCGCCTGTAGAATTAAAAGAGAAACAGTGACTATGAAGTTGACACACTTTGCCTTATAGGATCAATCAGTTGTCTTCAAAAATGATAAAACACATGCTTTGGTTACCTTCTAAATCATTTTCAAAGGCTTGTTCAGAAAGTAACTGATAGGTATCATATAGGGGACCATTCGGTTAAGAGGTAAAATGGGGATTTCATTAGAATAGATTAGTTATATAGGCAAGGGAGAGCGAGAGTGGAGGAGGAGAATATTTTGTCAGAAGTGTGTGTAGGAGCTTTGCTCTGGAGGAGGCCTTGGTCTCTGGAATTTCTTTGTTGTTTGCTTTCCTTTCTATTTGTATTTCTGCATCTTAGTAATACATACACCAGTTCTCTATGGTTATTTTCGTGATTCCTATCAGTGGTCTGACCTGTCGAATGACGAGGAAGGACTCGTAGTATCAGCTCATGCCACCAAAATTGTCAGACTGACTAGAGGGGTTGGAAGCACAAGTTGAAGGACTGGAAAGGGGTCTGGTGGATTTAAAACAATCTATTTTGGAAGAGATTGGTCGTTTGCTTGGGAAGAGACCTCAGAATGACAGTGCTGGTGATGAAAGAGAAAGGAATCCATCATCAGGAAGCAATGAACAACCATGGCAGAAGGAGGCTACTGATAAGCTGGAGGAGATTCGTCTCAGCAAAAAAGGTCGAGTTGCCCGCCTTCGATGGAAAGGACCTCGTAGCCTGGATTACGAGAGTAGAGACTTCGAAGTCCAACGCACGTCAGAAGAGGTCCGCATTCAACTGGCGAAACTGAGCATGGAGGGCGTGACGATTCACTGCTTCAACCTTTGGCGGGAATCCACAGATAATCTGATGTGGAAGAAGTTGAAGGAAGCCATGGTGATGCTTTTTGGTAGTGGCCGGCTGGATAATCCATTTGAAGAGCTAAAAGAACTCAGGCAGACGAGGACGGTGGATGAATATATGGCCGAGTTCGAACTCTTTTAATCGCAGTGTGGTCGCTTGCCTGAGGTTCAGTTTCTGGGATATTTCATCAGGGGATTGAAGCTTGAGATTCGAAGCAGGATGCGCACCCTCAAGCCGCAAAATGGTTATCTAGCGTTGCGGTTGGCTCGAGATGTCGAAGTAGAGTTGGCGCCTTGGTTTTTGCAGGATGAATCGGCGCTGAGGGTAAAAGCAAAGGATTGGGTCAGGTATGGAAGTATGGACCGGGTTTAGGTGTGCAACCCGCGGGTTGCAGTAATGGACTTTATTAGGCCGGCCCAAACTCCATCAAATGGAGTTGGGTCTTATCCTGGGTTGAGTACATGTTGTTCTTCGTCTTTGATAATTCAGCAGGGCAACGCGAGTTCAGTAATGTTGTAGGGAGACAGACTTCGACGGCGAGGACGTCTGAGGCAGAAGGATGAGGCAACTCTGAGAGAAACAGAGGAATTAGACACCTCACCTATGCGGAACTGATGGATTGCAAGACTCGTGGACTTTGCTTCTGCTGCGGAGATAAATTTCACCCTCTTCACAAGTGTGCTGATAGCCAACTGAGTCTAATTGTTTTGGGGGATCAAGAAGATATTAATGAGCAGGGAGAAGTGGTCGCGCTAGAGCTTGAAGATGAAGGAACAAACAGATTCGGCTGACGTGTCTCTGTTTTTTCCTATTTCATCCTTGATGACAAGGCTGATTTTAAGGGAGGGGTATTGACAGGTATCGTGTAGGGGCCCATTCGGTTAAGGGGTAAAATGAGAATTTCATTAGAATAGGTTAGTTATATAGGGAGGGGAGAGCGTGAGAGTGGAGGAGGAGAATATTTTGTTAGAAGTGTGTGTAGGAGCTTTGCTCTTGAGGACTCTGTGCTCGGGAGGAGGCTTTGGTCTCTAGAATTTCTTTGCTGTTTGCTTTCCTTTCTATTTGTATTTCTGCACCTTAGTAATACAAACACCAGTTCTCTCTGGTTATTTTCTTGATTCCTATCAGTAACAATTTTTTTCTGGTTTGTTACCCAGGGGGATGCAGTCTCTCTAAGATATCGGGGGATGCAAGAATTTGATCAGGCCATGCAGAATCTTGAAGAAAATTATGGTGTAAGTCCTATTTTTTTTTTTTCCTGCCTTCACTATTGTCTATGTCAACGTATTGTCCAAATAAAGTCCCTCAATGTTAAAGGGATAACTTACCATGATTTGATGGTTATTGCTAGCAACCGGAGATAAATTGTGTGAAGTTGGTTTTGAATACACCATAAATTGTGGAAGCAAATTACCTATTTTCCATTTATCTGAGACTTGCTTTGCGTGCATGGTTATGCCACTTTTTTTTTTTTTTGGGTTAATTACTTAATATTTTTGGATCTAGTTTCTTCCCCCAAGGTTTACTTGTGCTCAACTGTCTATGCAATTCATGACTCTCAATTAGAGAAATAATTGTGCTTAACTGTCTATGCAGTACATGACTTCTGATCACCAGTATATATCGCGAAAACATGAAGGTGACAAGATTATAGTCTTTGAAAGGGGCAACCTCGTCTTTGTATTCAATTTTCACTGGTCCAACAGCTATTTTGATTACAGAGTTGGCTGCTTAAAGCCAGGGAAATATAAGGTATGATCTGTTTATCATTTTTGTGGCCAAAAAAGATAGATTTTTGCATTACTACTCAGGCAAGACTAATCGTTATTATATATATACACAATCATCAAATTGTTACCTGCAATCCTTGTAGTAGGCAGTGATTTAAGGTTTTTCAGCTTCATGGTTGACAATATCTCTGACAGTTGTGGCTCCCTCTATTGCCAGAGCTGCCCATTCATTGTTCTTTCTAAAACCAAATAATCAGTAGAAGAGTAGAACCTTTTGTGTCGACGTTTAATCAGCCCAGTTGAGAATTAGTTGAAGTTGGTTTTAGAAAGTACAATTGAGAAATATGAGGACAAGCTCCCCAAAATAACAGCAACCAATCTTTGCTCCGTTTTACCAGTTATGTGCATTTTTAAAGCTATTGATTTTAAAACGAGACTACTCTTGGAGACATGCCAGTTGCCAATGCTTTCAACAATCCAACCAAAATACTATTTTTTGCCGTTTTTTTTTTCCCTCTCTTCATATTTCTAACACATGTTCAATCTTCTGCTTTTTCTAGATAGTCTTGGATTCAGATGATCCATTGTTTGGTGGGTTCGATCGGCTCGATCACGCTGCTGAGTACTTCACCTCTGTATGGGACTCATCTATCCGGGTGCATTTGGCAATTAGCATGCGAGCATCAGATTGCGTCTTTTTTTTCTTTTTTTCCTGTGCATGCGTTTGCATTTGTGATGATGTTATATTCTCATTTTGCTCTCCCAATGTGGAATGAACAGCTCATTTTAAGTTTTCTGGATGACCAATCATGCAGGATGGGTGGTACGATGGTCGGCCTCGTTCCTTTCAAGTGTATGCACCTGCAAGAACTGCAGTGGTGTACGTCCTTGCGGACGGTGAAGTGGCACCTGAGCTCAAACCCCGAGGTGCGCTTGTTTGAAGACACATGCAACATACTGGACAACTGGATATGTGAGAAAGCATAAGATGGACATATAGCTCCCTAGTCAATATAACCACCATATCTGGTGGTAGTTTGACGGCCCCAGAAACGGCAAAGCAGAACCAAAGCAGAATATCGAATATACGTGAGCCGTACAAGTCTTGTATATGTAAACTGCTAGGTCACTAGTGTTGAGCGCAGCGCGGTAATCATTCTGAGGGATTAACTTGGTTTTAGTTGCATTGCAAAATAAAAGTAGTATTGTAGCGAATCCTTTTTCATATTGTGGTAATTATGAGGTCAAGAATGCCCCCCTTTGCCTCCTTTCTTGGTTTTCATTCTTCCCCAAGAGCACGTCAATACTTTGTGATTCATCTCATAGCTAGACCTTTTTAATTTAGTTAGTTCATTTTATCAAAATGTTCTTCCCATCACGAGGTAAACTGGGCGAAAATTATTTGTCGTTTAATTGGGACCGGGAAGGATGCTTGGCTAATTCTTCCTAGTACGAAATATCTACCTCTCAACATCCTTCTCTATATCCGTTAAAAAAATTATATATATATAGTCCTGCATCTCGATACTGAAGAGAAATAGAAAAAAAAAAAATAATAATTCAACTAGATGTTAAAGAACAAACATTATGACTTTGATCACATGAAAATACGGGATCATCACACATAACAGGATGCAAACATTCCCAGAAAAATCAATCAGAGCACTAATTGACCAACCTAGGTGCTAATGAAGCTGGTTTCAGAGGCAGAACTACGAGGCAATTGATGTAGAACGCTGGTGGGTGAGGAAGATGACGTAGACGATCTGAGAGCCTCTGCAAGTGGTCCTCCCATTGAAGCCACTTGACTAGCCGAAGAGGTCCATCCTCCTGCCCAATTCAACTGCAAATGCTGTGGGTCCACATTTCCACTTCTGGGACATGGATCCTCTCCACCGTCGCCTGTGGACAGTTTCAACGAAACGTCCGACGAAACATTTCCGGGCATTGAAATAGAGAGGCATGTGGCTGAGTTGACGGAGCTACCGTTCCTTTCAGCATTGTCAGGCTCTTGAAGCGATCGTGGCCAATCGTCGAAGAAATGCCGCAATATATGCCCATCTGATCTACCTTCACCGTCCACGTTATCTCTGTTTTCAAATAGGCTCTTGTTTTCGTTCTTGTTGGTCCCAGATGAACTATGAAGGAAGAACCAGAAACATAGACAGTAAAACATCAATCAGGGAATTATAAGAACAAAGCCAACGAGAAAAAAGGGGGGGGGGGGGGGAGGATGAAGTGGGATTGTTTTTATATTGGTATAGAAAGAACTGGTTGGGGTCTATTTGTGCCGAATCTAAAGCTTCCTTTTTCAATTAATGAGACACATTGAGGGCTTTCTGTTAGGGTCCTACCACTTCTGCACCATACTCTCAGGAATGAAGATATCATTCTTCTTTCGATTATTCAATTAGAAACCAATCATACTCAGAACTCACTTTTAGAATATCAATATAATGGTCTTTATAAACAAAGATTAACAGAACAAAAAAATTGTTAGATCAGCTCACTCGTAGCAGTATTAGATATCGTAACTATTCCTAGTGATCTGAAAATCTTAACGCTAGGTCGCTAACTTCCTCAGCAGTGACAGAGCGAAGATTACCATTGACTAAGGTGGAGGAGGTCGAAAGGGGATTTGATAGTTGCTGTTGCCAGGTGCAGCGGAGAGACGGAGGTTGTTGCAGCACCGAGAGGCCCTCCGCCGCCAACGGCGGCAGTGGTTGGTGTGGGTAGTTCCACAGGCTTTCTTGAACGGTTTCGACCACGATGCATGTGGCGCTCGCAGTACTTCTGGCCGGCCACCACGTCCCTCGAGCACCGCCATTTCTTGCCGTCCGTCCTCCGACAGCGGCCGGGCTCCGGATCCATGGCGGCTCCTCCCCAATACCCTGATTGCAACACTATCACCAAGATGTGAAACCCATAAATCATACTGCCCATTCAAAAAAGAATTCAAAAACTATGGCAAAATGTGAACTTTGGATTCTTGACAATCTCAAGATACCAACCGAGTAATCGCATAAAACACGGGACCGGTATCAGTTTAGCACAGAACAAAAATGCTTCTTCTTTTTTTTCCACTTTATGATTTGTTTAGCGGGGAAAAGAGGATCCCTTAAGAGAGAGTAAAGAGAATGGAGGGGGAAACTTACAAGGAGGCTCATAATGGAGGAAATAAGGAGAAGGATGTGAAAGAAGAAGACTCTTCTTAATAGGAAGAAGAAGCTCATGAGGAACAGCAGCACCAGCCAACATGTATCTGAATATCAGGGCCTGCAACTCCAGCTCCTGCCACTGAGCCAGGCTGAAATAACTCCCTCCCATCCCTATCACACAATAAACCGTATAAATGAGATTCCATAGAAGAAAACAAAATATGAAACAAATCCGTATGAAGAACGGTAAAACTTGAAAAGGAGGAAAGTAACCCAGAAGCTACCAAAATTTCCTAGTTTCTATCAAACAAGAAATAAAAAGTAATTAGTATAAATCTTACGGGGAATTCTGGCAGCGGGTACCGTGGAATCAGAAAATGCCGAGGGCGAGCTGATTTTGCTGTTATGTTCAGGTACAAAGAAAGGGAGGGCAGAGGGAGACGAATGTGGTGGGTGTAGATGGGGCTCAAGGAGGAGTTTTGGCATCTTTGCAGAATGCTGTTCTTCTGACTCAGGCTGGTTTCTCCATTGCTTCAGAGGGAAGTCCATGGAGAAAGAGAGAGAGAGAGACGAGTGGTGGCTTTTGGGCTTAGATGTGGGTTAATTAGAGATGGTTTGGTGATGTTGGGTAAGCGAAGAGCAAGTTTGTAAAAAAGCTTTTTGCAGAGACTTCTGCCTGTTTCCTTTATATCTTTGGAAGATACATCAGAGACCTAGAGAGCGAGAGAGAGAGAGATAGAGGAGTCTGACAACAAAGCCTGCAAAGTTTGTTTTGAGGGGTAAGTGGGGGAAGGGTTAAGAGCACTTGAGAAAAGACAGTGAAGACAAGACAGTTGGAGAAAAAGAGAGGGTTGGAAATAATAAAATAATGGAACAATTAGCTAGATACATAAGTAGCTAGAGAAAAGAGATGAAAGAAAGCAAGAAAGAACCTGCAGTCTGTCTGTCTTTCTGCTTTTGCCTTGGAAATTCCACTTCCAGGGAAAGAAAGGCAGCATAGGCTGCATTGGGTCAAGTGAGTTTTCACAGAACCTAAAATAACCTCTACCTTAATTTTCACATAATATAATAATAAGTCAGAATAATATATTAACCCAGTTCACTGTTCAGTTTGTCCTGTAACGCTTTCTTTTTTCATTTTCCCATTAAATTGATGTTCCCCATGATTCTGTTGGTTTTGGATGAATCTGGGGGTTCGAACTTCGAACTGAAACAACAAAACGCGAAGGCAGGCACATTATTGATGATACAGATAAGACTGACAGATCATAGAGTTTTGATCCGACACTGCAGTTCTATTGCAGCTGAGCTAATAGATAGTGATATATAGAGGATATATATATAATATATATATATATATGATAGACAGTGATATATAGAGGATATATATATATATATATATGTGTGTGTGTGTGTGTATGTGTATATGTATCATCACTCAACACTCATCTTCTTCCGGCTTCCTAGGAGACCTAAACAACAGAGAGGCTTCATCAAGGACAAGGAGAATGCATTTCAAGTATTTTTAAGGCTCAGGCTCTTCTCTGTTTCCAAAAACCTCATATATGATATATCACACATGCCTTCTTTGCTCTTCTTTCGACTTTTGATTGTACTGCTCTTTTAGGGAATAGAGTTTAACGTCTTTATATTTCTATAGTCTCCTTTTAAAAAAAAAAAAAGTATTTCTTATTCATCATCTTATCGTGTCATTATTTAAAGAGAATCTGAATATCAAACTTGGGGCATTGAGAACACAGGACTAAAATCAAACATAATAGTTTCATATTCTGGTATTATTAAGAGCACTAGTCCAATAAATAAATAAAAGAGTATAAAAATAAAACTTTCATATTTTTACAATTTAGCTTATAATATAATAAAGTTCAACTTTTTTTTTTCAAAACACAAAACCGATTTCTTATGTTCTGTATTTTAATAAAACGAGGGTCTAGCACTTAATTTATTTGGAATACGTATGCCTCCTCCATACAGTCTTGACTTTTCAGTATATTCAGATGGAAAACATAATAATTAGTGGAAGTAGTTGAAATTGTTAAATAGTGTATACTTTGCATAATTATAATGTAAACTTTCTTACATGTTATTTTGAATTTTCAAAATAACTAAATCAATGTTAAACTTCAATATGAGTGAATAACTTTATTTTTAATATAACAATAAAAATTTTTGAGTAATTTAAATTTTTTAAAAAATACATCGTGCATAAAATTTCATTAACAAATAATGAAATAGAAACAAAATTATATTTTGTATTAAATGAAAAGAAAATTAAATATAATTTTTAAAATTAAAATAAATCAATATGCCGTCCCAAACAGCTCCATTTAAATTTTAGATACAGTTTGATATATGTAAGCACCAAACTGATGAGAACGACTTTTCTATATTTGATGGAAGAAAATGTAAAATAAAATTAAAATCTCAATCGTTCAATAATTAAATAGATGCAAACACCAAACTGATGAAAACAATTTTTTTATATTTGATAATGAAAAATATAAAGTGAAATTAAAATTTCAATTATTTGATTATTAAATAGATAATAATTATTAAATAAATAAAAATATTATATTTTTAATTTTATCAACTCAATCATAAATCGTTAATTTAATTATTGAACTGTTGAGTACCAAAAATAATCAAGACACATGCATATTGCATAATAATGATTATGCAGTTAATATATAGTAAAAAGAAAAAGGAAAGTATAATGTGTCGGCTTCAATAACTTATTTAGAGCCGTTTTGTTGTGCAATATTTGAACTAATTTCATTAGAAAATGTGATTTTGAAGAATTATTTTACAGAGAGTAAAAATATAAATTTATAACGTAACTGATGTATCTGATATATATATATATATATATATATATATATAAAAGCAGAGTAAGACGACATGGCAGTTTAATTTCACGGGACCACATGTTTGACCTATCACGTCCATCTTAATTTCTCAAGGTACTTCATTTTGTCAAGTCTCGTTCGCATCAAGGGGAAATATTTATTGAAATTTTATTGTATTAAAAAACTTGAATATATCATTTTTTTTTGTTTAATCTAATATGTACAATTTCAATTAATTATAAATATTGTATATGAGATAAGGAATGGAATACTGCCGTGTTTATGGTGTAAAGGAAGATAATTAAAAGCTTATAACGACTATTTTTGAAGTGACTTCTGAGTTTAACTATATTGTTTTTTTTATATAATTTTAAAATATTAAATGTTCGATGTGAGGCATTCAGTCTTTATTCGACCTCTTTCTTCTAAGGTAACACGGTGTTCCGTACTTATAAGAAAAAAACTTTTTGCTTTAAAATCTTTTATAAATGGAAGGCTTAATTTGCCCTTTATATGCCATTAATCTTAGTTAAAGAAATAACGTTAATACAAGTTGTTAATTGTTTTTCTTTGATATTAGCAACATATTATGAAAACCAAAAGGAGCACATGCCAAAGGAGTAGGAGCACACAAGATTTGTAAATATGTTGATAGAGATCTGAAACCTAATATTATAAAATGTGCAGTTTGATTCCTAAACCCTAATATTATAATAACAAGTCCAAACCTAGATTCGAATTGTCATGAATTTTTATCATAATCCTTTCTTTTAAGAAAAATCGTGTGATTATGTTTAAATTCAAAGTAAAACCAAATTATGCTAACACCTTCTGAAATAATAATAATAATAATAATAACCAAAAAGTTGCATGAATTTTTGACATTTGGGATGTTGAATATTGAAGTTGAAGAGAATCCAATGTAAGCCGAACACGATTCCTAAGCAATTAGTGGGCCACTATTACTTTCATTTTCCACCACTCTTCTCACATCCTTAAAAATGAAAAGGAAAAAGTACATATAATTCATATACAATATAGTTTAATTATAATTTAAGTTTTTAAAACTTAAAAATGTAATATTTAGTGTCTTAAATTATCATAGGAATTAAAAAATTATATATTGATTAAAATTAATATATAGAAACTATTTTCATAATTGAATAAAAATAATAAATAGTAAATTTATAAAACGCCATGTGATAAATTATATAATTTTTTAGATGTTAATTTTAATTAATATATAATATTTTTACATTTTGTTATAGTTTAGAAAAATGAAACATTATATTTTAAAATTTTAAAATTACAATTATGATAAAAAAAAAGTAAGAGTTACGTGTTTTTCAAAATAAAAATGCAGTTAGATTTTAGTTGTCTCCAAGAAAAGAAGCAAGAGAAGGAAAAGAAGCGTGAAAGCTGAAACCTCAAACCTGAAAGGACATTTGGGTGTGGCGTCCACCCTTCTTTATTCATAAATCATAACCTTACTCCTTTTTTCACATTATTCTTCACCTTATTAAATCCTCAGTTACCTTTTTTTTTTTTACAAATATTTTTCATTAAAAATAATTCTGCTGAAATACAAATACATCTGTTAGTAAATATTCAAACTTAAATCCATTATCGTGTAGAATATTATTTCCTTTTGTTAAATTTAATTTCCATTAATTTTGTATGAAAGAAATAGAAACCCAAAAAAAAAAAACAAAGATAAATTTTAGGGGTCGTACAGATCTAGACGAGTCCTTCACAATCTCACTGTTCAGTCCATGTCACTCAATTCGTCACACCACTTTATCATTGAAAAATATAATTCAACGAGATTTCAAGAGAAAATTAAAATTAAAAGAGTTTTTTTTTATTTTTTTATAATTTTAATTGACTTTGATTAGATTAGTTGAATTACAGAAATTGGAATTAATTTTTCACATAATAAATTTAAGTTTATATTTTTGTCAGATAGACGTTTGTATTTATTGTTTGATAACGTTCTAAGCAAAATTATTTTTGATAAAAAATATCTAAAAGATAAAAAAATAAATTAGTGGAATCTAATAAATTTTAAAATATTAATAATTTAGATAAATATAAAAAGGGTGGGCATCACATGAGTGAGGAGTGAGGAGTGAGGAGTGAGGAGAGAGGAAGATTCCAAGTGAGTGTTTGAGAAGAGACAGCAGCCACGTGGGTCCCATCTTTTTTCTCTAAGGCACGCCAGTCGCCAGGCCCCTTTCTCCTCACGTGCCTTCACCTGACTTCTCCTCTCGATATTTTCACTCCTTCTATTCACCTATCCATTTTTATATTTTAATTTTTACATTTTATTATGATGACATGACTTAAAAGTTATTTTTGAATATTTTTAATAGTGTAACTGTAATAAATTATTTATTGTACATCATACAATAACACATTATCACTTTTTTATTTTAAGTAATTTTTTATTTTAATAATGCAACTCTAAATAATTTACAAATAAGTTTTATAAGTTATCACGCAGCTTTATACTCCTAAAATAGATCTTACAACTCTTCACTACTTTTGTTGTAAGAATTGGTTCTTATATAAAAATGGATCATATATGTAGCAGTCCCACTAGTGCACTCCAATAGTGAAATTCACTAAGAATAGGTTCTTATTTTAAAAAACTCTTTGAGAACTATGGTTAGAAATGCTCTTATAATTTATTTGACTAATTTATAAGTTTGTCTAATCAAAATTGTCACATCCCAAAAATTGAACATGTGAAAAGATACTACTCATTTGATAAAATTCTCAAACATAAGTTATTTACATATATTCTGTAAGGTTTTACATTCAACCTTAATTATTCATTCCACACTACATAATTATATTCATCTGATAAGCAAATATAGACATACATAATCTGATGTTTTTATCTCATCGCAAGCCTAGGAGACCTATAGAAAGTACAGAGCGTTCCTAGTATGCACATTAATAAGTACTGGTATCCCACCAGACGGAAAGAGAGAATAATTCCAAGGGTTTCTATTTTTCAAACGGATACTCTTCTTCCTTGTTTTCTGTATCTGAAAAGATAATCATAGTGAGTGTGAGTTTATTTAAAAACTCAGTAAGTAAATAACTGTACTATATAAAATATCAAAAGTACAAATACCACATTTACTCATATAATTAATCGTCTTATACATCGAGTAGTATGTGACTCTAACCCTTTCAAACTCATGAATAAGATTTTATAGATATACACCGAGTAGTATGGGACTTTAACCCTTTCAAACTCGTGAATAAGATCTCATAGATATACACCGAGTAGTATGGGACTCTAACCCTTTCAAACTCGTGTATAGGATTTCATCGTTATGCACTGAGTAGTATGAGACTTTAACCCTTTTAAACTCATGTATTAGATCCCGTAGATCTTTACTCATTTATAAGATAATGAGAATTTATCACATAGTACAATTGCCATGAAATAAAATAATTTTTACATACTCTTATTTCTACCGATCATCATATACTCTCATATGAAAAATTAATTACTTAATATCCAAATAATATTGTAAATGAAACTTATATTGTACTTTGACTAGTAATATCAAATTAGCTTAGCAAGGTTATTCACTTACCTCGATGTTTGTCAAAGTTTACCTTGTTCCACACTAGAATTTGTGTAGAAAAATTTTCTAGTAAAATATATTACAAAGAAACATAAGAAAGGAAACAAAATCACGAAAATATGCAAAAATTTCTGATTACTACAGTAACAGTTTGCTACAGTAACTGTTCGCTACAGTGACGGTTCGCTACAGTAACGTTGACTGCTACAGTACCGTTGACTGCCGACACTGCAGTAACTGCTACAGTAACTCGAAAAATTCTCCAGATTTTCCAGTTGCTACAGTACTTCGAATTTTGCAGAAAATCTTTCAAAAATTTAATCTTATAATTCCTTGTTTCTAAACCAAAATTTCATCTCTTCTAACTTACTTAACTCAAAAACTTCCAAAACAACTCAAATCTATGAATTATTATCAAAATTTTCAAGAACCAAAACCTCTTCTGATCTTCTATATAAACTGAAATTTAAGGAAAATAATAAGATTAAAGCTTACCTTTGATCTCTACCAAGCTTTTGAACCGAACAATTCTCAAAAACAACACCAAATCTATGGGAGAGTTGAGAGGGATGGTTGAAGGTTGAGAGAATTGTGAGAGAGTGAATGAAGAAGATGCGGGAGAAAATGAAGCTAGAAGGGAAAGAGAGAGTTAAAATGTGGTGGGTTAGTTGGATAACCCAATGGGTATCCATAACCCAACATCCAAACCCATCCAGTCAATTTACAATAAATGGACTAATTGACCATTCTTAAACCACTTTTTCATAAACTTCACCATTCTTAGAATATATCCCACATGGTGCAAATATTCAGTCCAGTCATTTAACTCAATTTTCATAAATAATATTCAAAGAGAACAATTAAATATAAAAATTAAAAATGACCAAAATAAATAACTAAAGTAACGTTGTAAAATTCTAAAATACTCTTAGGCGAATTATATTCCAAAATTAACGGGTATTACAAAAATAGATGTGTTTAGTAAACAAGCTTATTTGAGTAACTTATAATTCATTTTGAAATGATATTTTGAGTAGCTTAAAGCATTTCCAATGGTGAATCTCACTTAATTTCTTATTATGGATCCCACAATACTATAACAGTTTAAGTAATTATCTACTCAAATGGTGAATCTCTTAAAAACCCACAAATGAGTTTCATAAACAACTTTTTACTACTTTAATGGGAAACAAAATCATTTAATACATTTAATCTAAAGTTTACTGTTTGATTATTTTTTATTTTTTTGTGTAAGAATCGATTCTTACGCATAACAAACTCTAATGGTAAACCAGAATAAGAACCAATTATTAAATTTAATAACTATTTAAGAATCACTATTGCAGATGCTCTTATAGCTTATAACTTTTATATTTTTATTTTTTTTATCCTTATTATTTTATTAATATTTCTAGTCTGCCTTTATATATTATATAAATCATCTTTGTCGATCATGTTCACTTTCATTCCTACCCATCGATTATCTTCTTCATTATCCGTTGTCGACATCCATGTCCTTACTGCTTTGATTCCTTTTATATATATAATTATTTTTTATATATAATTTAAATTAACTTAATTAAAAAATAATATGTTTATTTTGTATTATTTTAAAATTACAAAATATTATATAAATATGTCATTTTTCATCTGTCATCTAATTCAATAGTTACTTTTATCAAACATTTATATTTCAATAAGCTAATTGATCAGCTTTCATTTAAAAATTAACTTTTAAACTTTCAGCTAACTTATCAGTTATTTCTACCAAACAAAACCTATATCCATATCCTTAAATTGCCTATCATATTCTTTTTTTTTTAACTCAATCAACATTTTAATAATTTTTTTGAAAAAACGCATATTATATAATATAAACTACATGAGAGTTTATATATATATAATTAGAGGATATTAAATTATACTTTTTAACTAAATTTCACAAATGTGAATGTAGTATACTTTGTTTGAAAATATAAAATTATCTATACTCTTAATTATGTTAATAATTACTCCTAATAAAGCGTACTGGTTATCTATTTAGTTCGGACATATAAAAATTTATATGAGTTAATTTATATAAATTTTAGAGTTAAGGTGAAAGTGACCCTAATGATTGTGAGATTGTGGTTGATTAGAGTGTGTTATTCTCTTAGCCATATATTTTTTTATTGGTCCCCTTGTAAGTGAAGGTACATGTTGTGACCACAGATTAGTTCTTAATGTCAATGTACTTTCCCTCCACTTTGCAAGGGATTATTGAGCACATCATTAAAATTCTTCCATGGTTTTTTCAGACATTTAAATAGTGGTGGGTCAATGAATTACAATCCAGTCTCACACCAATTTGTATAAATGAACCTATGCATATAGGGCTCCTAACCTAACTTTGCCTTTATACAGAAAGAAGGAATGCACAAAGTGTTACATCTTAACAATGTAGCAGGCCATATATTATATATACAAGTTTATTTGGTAAGAAATGCCAAATGTGGACCATGGTGCATCTTTTTTTTTTTTTTGATAACAAAAGAGTTTTATTAATGCATTTTAGTGTATTTTAATACATGTATTGAAATAAATAATTAAATTGTCTGATATTTAATTTTTTTTTTATTTTAACACATATGCTAAAATATATTAACAAAACTCTCTTATTACAAGAGAGAATTGGTGCGTCTTAACTAATTGACGGCTACAATATCTCCAACAGACCTTGTGTAGCCCAAACTCATTTTATTTTGCAATTTTTTCTTTGGAACTTTATATCCTAATCTAGGCTTTTAGAATCTTTCTCATCTTAAGAGATCTTAACTAGTGTGCTGGTTGTTTGACAAACATCGAAACTAATAGTTTATGTAATTTGTATTTATTTCAATTTAATTTTTTAAAAAATAAATATTTTAAAATATTTAAATGTTACATTTGTTTCAATTTAATATTTTTTTATTGATAGATTTCAAAATTTCTATTACTAAAAGTCATTTTAACAAATAAAATTACTTGCGACAGTTACTATCATTTAAAGATTAAATTAAAATACTTGATATTTTAAAAATGAATTTTTTTGGTATAAAAAGGAATTATGACTTAAATATTTTAAGAATGAAATTGAATCAATAGTAATATTTTAAAAATTAAATTAATATTTTACTTTTTCTTTTACTGACATATGACTAACAATTGGGCCAGGCCACACTATTCAGATTCACACATCCACATGGTAAAAACTACATCTCGGAGATTGGCTCAGAGGACCCGACCAAAAAAGATAAAGAGGTAGACTCCAAGTTGACCAAAAAATAAAAGGGTAACTTTTTCTGAAGTTTTGTTAAATTATACTTAATATCTCTCTAATTGAAAATATTAAATTTAGATCTCCTCTAATTTATTTATCGTCATTATATTTAATTTTCTTTGGAATATGCCTTCCTCTTAATAATATTATAAATTATTGATACTCATTTATATTAAGAATAAAATCATAATTTCTTATTTAATCTTAATATTTATTTTAATTCTTTTGTTGTTATATTAAAATTAATATTACAATATTATGTTTTGAAAAAAAAATTAACTTATTTGATAAAAAGTAAATTTAAGATAATATTTAATATTTGAAATAATAATATTAAATGTAATTTAATTTAATTTTAAAAAAATTAATATAATTTTATCAAAAAAAGGAAAAGTAGAATCTCCAAGAATGTTTGGAAGGAGGTCCAACATTTTGTTTTTGGTCAATATACCGAACCACTTTTCAATTCACCCACATTTTCTTTTCTGACATAAATCTCACAAGCCCAAAATTTAATAAGCCCAAAGGCCACCTCCACAGCAGGGCCATTTACACTTTCGATTCTTTTGGTTACCGCACATGTATGAGGTGTTGGAGAGTAATCCGCAGTACCAATATGAATTGAATCCAGTGGAAATAGGTAGTCTTTTACAATATGGTAAATTCATATTCAAATTTACGTTCACATTTAATACTCCAGAATTACTTTTAATGAAAGATAGTAATATGAAAAAAAAAAAAATCTGTGTGTACTTGGCCAAAGACTGAAGACGACTTATAGTTGACAAAAACAAATACTACACAAATTTACTTGGACGTAGACAAACGCGAATGGTTGTTTCCTTTTGTCAACCACAAAATTGGAACATGTCGGAAAAGTGGGTTCCATTATTATTTTGTTAAACCTTAAATGCGAGGTTCACGCTTGAAAGTTGCGTTGCTCCCACGTCGTTGAATTTGCGTTCTGCTATAACTGTCTTCGCGTTCTGTATAACAGAAAGAATAAGCTACACCATGGACGAGGTTGACTTTTTGAACTATTGGGTCAACAACAAGTGTGCCTTTGGAGGTGCGAGTGTGTGACTCCAGTCTCCAAGCCTTGCCGTTCTCCTCTGATTCATCGGATTTCTGAAGCATGTAACTATTTATGTCCCCAGTCCTCACACGTTAACTATGATTTAACTTGCCTTTGCTAATTCACTTTGTCTTCAACCGTAACGGCGTTTCCTAATTGATTTCAAAATATTTTTTAACGTAGTTCCAACGGCCATGAGACCTGACTTTCAAATTTGTCGTATAGTGGTTAAGCTTCCAAGTTTCTACAGTAAAATGAACTCAAAACGCGAGTCGTCTTGTTCCCATATAGCTTTAAAGGGCAGAATAAAGAAAGAGACGAACATATTATGATAGCTTGATTCAAAGAAGTAGAGACCGGGTAGATTATTTGGTTAAGTTAGTTTAACCGGAAAGAACAGAATTTTACTGAATGAAATGATCTTGAAAAATAGGCAATCTAAAGTGGTAACCGGTAAATACGTAGCTTCGCTCATGGTGTAGAGTAAATTCGAAATCCAGTTGGCGTGGCATCTGCATAGAGTAACGGCTACCGACCGTGATACCTTTTTGAGTGCGAGTCGGTGGGACATACAACCTAAGATCCAGATGTCGAGTTGTTGATATTTTACATATATATTGTTTTATTAAGCATATGTCCTATTCGATATAATAAAAAATGGATTTTTTCTAAATTTATTGAGTAAAAAAACAAAATTCTTTCTAAATAAATAGCTTTTAAAATGAAATCATTGCTGCTTTAGAATTTAAACAATTATTATTGTTGTGACTAATCAAATTGATATGTCATTGAAACTTTCAAACTTTCATATCTGAGAGCGATAAAAAAAAAAAAAAGCTTTAATTCCCTTCCCTCGCAACTCCAAATTGCTTGCGATGGCATTAGGTAATTCGCTGAATAACACATTAGGTGCTCTTAATTTCCTGCTTTTCCAGCCTTGTTTTGTTGTTATTATTATTTTGTTTGAAATTTGAAAGTGAAAATTACGGATGTAGCACGCGGAAGGGGTGGGGGATGCTTGTGCCAGAGGGCCCAGCGGGAAGAGAATGGACCCCACATAAAGAGATTCCAAGGATGGATCCATCAGTGATTCCATGTCATATCTCATGATCATGGCCCTTGAATTCAAAACCTATATTTCTCCTTTTTGTTTTTGGCACTTAATTATTTCAATGTTATCATTGTTTGAAATACTCCATCGCTGAATGGACTGTGGCCCCCTCCACCCTCCACACTCCACCCCATCATAATTCATATCGATGGCCATTAATAACATTTAGAAATTAGAATGACTTCACTTTAGTGCATATAATATCTAAACTCTAGAAGTACACCACACTAAGCATTTGCCTCATTAGGATAAATTTAAAGTACTAATTTTAGGAAATAAATACAAAACGAATGTGCTTAAATGAGAATAAATTGAAATAAAGAGGGATAACAGTGTCGCTCTAAATGTCTTGAGATCCTCTACTTTTCTTTTCTTGCTGATTTTTTTTGGCAAGGGACTTTTTATTTTTAACAATGATTAAAATTGTTGTTAAAAATATTGTTACAAAGGTAACGATTTTAACCATTACTAAAAGTAAAAAAAATAGTTACCAATAAAAAACATGAAAAAGAAAAGCAGACAATCCCTTACGGGAAAAAAATATATTTATTAGAAAGAAGCTAAAATATTATTCTAGTCCTTTAACTTTGTCTCAAGTTACACTTTGGCCCTTTAACTTAATTTTGTTTTAATTTGATCTCTTAATTTAACCTCAAGTTTCACTTTGGTCTTTTAACTTTATTTTTTATTCTAATTTGATCCCTTAATAGCACTTTAAGTTTTTCTTTGGTCTCTCAACTTTAAGTTTCATTTTGATCCCTTAAATTTTATTTTATTCCATTTTAGTACCTTAATTTTATTTTAAATTTCCCCTTAGTCCTTTAATTTCATTTTGTTTCAATTTAGTCTTTTAATTTATACCACCAAAATGCTTAATACAAAAAGCATTATGAAATTATATATCAGAGTTAAGCAAGCTAAAACACATAACAATTTTTATATTATGCATCTTAGTGGGTATTAAAGAGAATAACCATTTGAGTGATTTTTGTAAGTTAAAGAACCAAATTGAAATAAAATAAAGTAAGGGACTAAAAGAAAAGTAAAGTTATGAGACCAAATTGAAACATAAGGTAAAATTAATTGAAAGACCAAATTGGAAGAAAATAAAATTAAGGAACAAAAGTAAAACTTAAAATAAAGTTATTGAACCAAATTGAAATAAAATTGAGTTAAAAGGATTAAAATGACATATATATATATATATATATATTCTCTTTGGAGAAAAAAAAGAAAGGTTAGATCGATAAGGAGCGGTGACTGCATTACACTCTTGGTGACCACTCCAAGGCAAAGCGTTGAGCGCAAGCACCGTCCATCGCAAGCACCCGTGATGCCTTTGCTTAATTCTGCGTTTCTGCAATCTTACATATAAACAAATCAAAAGATGCACCAAAAGAACTAGAACTAAAACACTACCCAAAACTGAAGGGACCAAAAAACGTCAATTGGGAGGGACCATGCGAGAATGCTATATATATATTTGCTATTGCTTGGCTTTAGAGACACCTGTAGTGCTGGTGCATGCATGCATGTGCTTATACAATACATAATGTTTCTTTCTATTTTTATTTTCTGCGAAAGGGTACAAAGGAGGCCATGTGAACAATTTATAAGAGAACAAGAGGTAGCTGAATACCTCGGGTCTACCAACTTAACGATAAACGATTATAGGATCCCATCACACTACTAAACTATAAGCAAGCGCCAACCCTCCCCACCTTCACTCTCCATCATACAAAACTAGTGATCGTCGTGTATACACACGTTTGAACTGCTATGGTATCCAAAAACTTAATCACTTCTCACTGTTTTGTTTCGAGCCATATCAAAAACGTGTCCCATCGTTAAATTTACTTTATTCACAAAAATTAAATTTAAGATTTTATTCAAGTATCATGAAATCTGAATCATTAATTATAAAAATTAATAGACTAAGTACTATGCTTGACCTTAAAAAACAAACAAATGATCTTCTCTATGAGTGTCTTATAGATATATTTTAACAGAGACAATCATACTTGAAACATTATTAAGCACTTAATGTGTACTAAGAATTTAAACCTATGAGTTCACTAATTTGTGAAAGAATAACTCGTTTTGTTACAATTAGGATTAGTTACAAGTATTTGGATACTCCAGTTCTTTGTTAATTATAATTTTAACTGTGATTAAAATTTAGTCACGATTTAATTTAGTCACAGTTAAAATCGTGACTAATAAAGAGTTGAAGTCTACATTGACCCATTTCTGTTTTGTTAAATGGAAGTCCATTAATTTTATATATATATATGGCGAAACTGGAGTCAATAAATGACGGACAAACACAACGGTTCCAAATCCTAAATCTATTCCACGTGGGTAGAGCATGAGGTGGAGGACAACATGTTGTGTAGTTAGAGTGAAGAATAAGGAATTTGAATGCTTTGGGATAATGGGTTGGAAAGAATAGAATTCTGAAATTCCAAGGTTATATTCTATGCAATTTAGGCATGTATAGTAATAAAACCAAGGTGGCAACTTTGAAAAGTTTGACGGCAACACTTTTCTCATTCCCTAAAGTAGAATGCCATTGCCT
Organism: Biancaea sappan; assembly: GCA_037074585.1. Classification (NCBI taxonomy): domain Eukaryota; kingdom Viridiplantae; phylum Streptophyta; class Magnoliopsida; order Fabales; family Fabaceae; genus Biancaea; species Biancaea sappan. The sequence goes on along the minus strand of CM073492.1, from coordinate 28,902,272 downwards.
ATTTTATCAGAGATTGGTTGGCAGTTGGGTCGTATCACCTCCTGCTTTTTCTAATTTTCTTTTCATTTATTTATTTATTTTTTTTTCTCATTTTCTCAACTTAGAATACAGGTAGTAAGCTGAGCTGAAAAGAAAGGAGAGAGTTGGAAATTATAGGACTAGTTTTATTTTGATTCTTTTTTAAGTAAAGTAATTTTTTAATTTTTTATTTATTTAAACCTTCGTAAATTCGATTTCTTATATACTCTTTTTTCAATTTAATCTTTTATTATATGCGTTTTTTTAATTTAATTCGTTACAAATAAAATTATTATTAATAATATCATTTTATCAATTTATTAATAAAATTAAAAATTAATGGATTATTAATCTATATATATGCATATAATGGTAACTAATTGATAACATATATGTAACACTGTTAAAATAGGTCGACTCAGTTTTGGACAAATTTGAAATCTTATGTCCAAGTTCATTTGTGCTGGTCTGCGGACTGGCCACTGGGCCAAGTTTTTTTATTTGTTATATTTAAATAATATAATATTAAAATATTTTTAATAAAAAATTTAATAATTTTATATTAAAATACAATTTATATAGGTAAAATATTACTTTTTAAATATTTTTAAATAATTAATAACTTAAATTGTTTATATATTTTTTAAATAACTTTAAATAATTTTAAGTGAACTTGGCCACCATTTTGGAGAGGAATCCAAAGAATCTTGAAACTCTCATTAATAACATATTTATTCACTAATCAGACATTTTCCAATGAGACAAACAGGGAAAGAATTAGGCGAAGTCTAAGGAAGCTATTTGATAAACACCAAATATATTAATTGCTTAATGGCTTCATTACTTTTCATAATGAATAGAATATGGTACTGCCTTTGCTAATTCGCCCTGTTTGACAAAACAAATGAAAAACCATTAGTGCAATCCGTCCTATGATATTTTTTTATGTCAACGAAAAAAAATATCATATTGTCAATTTTTGGATGAAATATTCAAAAATAAACATTATCGTAAATCTAAAATTAAATTTGTCACGACCCGTTTTCTGGGCACATGACCGGCACAATGATGAATCTCTCATCACTGTAAGCCTTCCGATAAATATATCAAATTTTCTTATCTGAAAATCATAGAGATGATTTGCATGTAATAATAGATTCTCAATATAAAATACATTATTATGCTGACATACAAACCAAATGCCAAACCCCTGAATTAGATGTCCTAGATGATTACAGAGCAACATAATCTACAACAATAGAGGGGCCTACCCGATAGCGGGAAGGTCCAAAGTGATTTACTCTTCTAGCGGATATTCTTCACTGGCAACCTGATCTGAACAAAAAGGTTGTACAAACAATATGAGCTTTTAAACTCAGTGAGCAAATCGACCTCGCAATTATTAACAACATATTTAAGATCAAACCAAATCACATTTCAAACAATTCAAACAATTCATACAATTCTAAATCAAGTTCCCAGACATTTTTCGGGTCCCGTCCACAATAAGTGGCCGTTGCCCCACGGCCCTTGCCGTATCCTCCCTTATTTCACCCCTGTCCTCAAAGGAACAAATCTGTAGTCTAACCTTATTTCACCCCGTCCTTAAAAGGACTAATATCATATTCAATATCACGTGGCTATAGTGATTTCATTCCACCCTTATTTCATCCTATGGGATCCCATAAACTTTATTTCCGTTTCTATTAAGATCAAACACAACCACATTACACAATCATAGGCAACCATATGCATCTCATTTCAGGAAAAGTTCACAACAGAATCATATTTACACATTTCAATGTATAACATGAATGCATGAATTTCATGTCACATATATATATAGAGTATACTTTTAATATATACATTAAATAAGCAAACAAGGTAAGGTAGGATCTCTCACCTCGATTCCATACGAGTATCACTTCTCTAAGTCGTTACGGACAAGAGTACACAGATAAATTTCAGTATACCGCTACAGAGATTTTCATGAAAGATTAGAGAAAATACGTTATGATTGTTTTCGTATAGATACTGTTCATACGTACGGTTACTGTTCATATATACGGTTACTATTCATACCAGAAATAGAGAATACAATCTGTAAAAGAGTACACCAGGTAAGTTCCCAGGAAAGAGTGGAGGGTCACACTGGACACACTTAAAAACCAGGTCTTTCCTTAGCCAGAACTTTCCTAGACATGTATTCTTCACAGTTTACATTCTATTTCGGTAATCAGAGAATCAAAATAACATATAAACAGCTAAGGACAGTTTTTCTGATGTGGAAGATCAGCCAAGGCCGCAACCACAGAGCATACTTAAGAAAATAACTTCTAAAATTTGAAAGACATAGAAAGGGCATAGTATCCTTACCTAAGCTGAAAAGGAAAGACCCACAATCTCAGAGGCCTAGCATTGAAGTAAGAGAAACTTAAGGAGAGAAGAAGAGAAGTTGAAGGTGTGAGTTTAGAAGTGAAATGAAAACGCCTATAGGAAAAGTCAAGGGTACTATTTGATACTATACGTTAATAAAATATTCAATTTACTATTTATGAAAATGACATTTCTAATAATGCAGTTACTATGTAAATAGCGACGGCTGAAAATTTTTTCTGTTATTACTATTGAAAACTTAAAGGAAAAACTATCCTTTCACCTTAAACCTTTAAGTTTCTTTTCAAATCAGTCCTTTCAATTTAGTCCCTGAGGGTATTTTTACACATAAAACGTCATTTTCTCCTACAAACTTCTTTCTAGTTTTCTCTTATGACCAAACCACATCTAGTACTTGACATTTCGATTGCATAAATGAACAGTATCGTATACGTAAATAGTATTATATGGGTGAATAGTACCATATACTGAAATAGTAACAGTAGTTTGTAAACAAATATTTATATTTTATTTTTCTTGGGTATTACAAAATTAATTTCTATTCTTAAAAGAACGTGAGCCAGGTTAATAGTGAAATTTCATTTAGTTACTCGTATATATGATCTCTCTTAAAATATAGTATAAACCGGGAATATAATTGTCAAAATTTATTATAATTATTGAATATAATATTTTAAAATATAAAATGTGATAAAATAAAAGTATTTATATATTAAATAATATAATATAATTATATAAATTTTTTTTTAAAAAAAGTAGATTGGCCTACGAGGTTTAAGTCAGTTTTTAAACGGGTTTAAATTTTGAAATCCAAGCCCACCCAAATACGGGTAGGTTGGACTTTACATGCGGGTCAAAGTCTGTTTTGATAATATTATTAATATGTTAATTATTATATTTGTTAATTTCATTAATATTAAATTTATATAAAAATGTTATTAATAATAATTTTATTTGTAAAGGATTATATGAAAAATATCTATTAATTAAGGATTAAATTGAAAAATATAATTTTGTGAAGAATTAAACTAGAAATTATTTCCTTAATATGGGGTTAAATTAAAAAAATCGTATGAAGCAAATTACAAAACTCTAAGGGTCTATTTGGTTTATGAAAATATTTTTTATTTTTATTTTCAGTCTTTATTTCTTGAAACACTGAAAATATTTTTTTGGTATTTTTAGATTTAGGCCTATTTTAAGAAATATTTTTTAAAAAATATTTTCAATTAATTCTACCAAATATATTTTTAAGCCTATTTTCTATTTTCAATAAAAATAAAAATAAAAAATATCCAAACCAAAAATACTTTTATTTTTTTTTTCAAAACAAAAATAAAATGATAGTGGTTGAAACAAGTCACCCGCTTTTTGTTTCACAGTTTATATATGATACTTTAATTGCTTATCACTGGATCCTGCCAGGTGATCTCTTTGCAGCTTTCTAATTTTGAAAATTAATATCCAGAATACTTTAAGGAGGTTAATATATCTATTTAATGCCATCGCTTAAAATCTTAGAAAAATTTCATATTTAAAAAATTTAATTTACTAGTTTCATAAACTAAAATGACATGGAATATAACAACCTTAAGTGATCTCTTTCCCTATGTTGCTCCTTTTCAAATAATTTAGAGTAAATCAAGGACTTGATGCTGTAGGGTTATGCGGTCTTAATTTAGTATATAAAATTAAGTATTTTAATTTAATATCTAATATTATTTTTATTTAATTATTTTTATTATTGAATCTTAAAATTTATTATTGTTAAATATTAAATTTTTTATTGTTAAAAATTAAATTTAACAAATAAAAAGATTAAATTAAAATAATAATATAATATTTGAAAATAAATTAAATTATTTGATATTTTAAAAACTAAATTGTAATAACATTATGTAATGTTTAAGTATCCAATCAATACTTTAGTGGTTAACACTATAGGGGTTCAACGTCTTTAGCCCGTAAAAGCTAAGGTAAGCCGGGTCAAGCTTGAAACTTGAAAGGCTTAGTCGCTTGAACAGTGAGGAGCCGAGGAGGGGCAACATAAACGCACTTACAAGCTGAAACAGAGCAGCTCAGCAGTCAGGAGCCGAAGCACAAGAATAATTAAAAAAAGAAAAAAAAAAAAAAGAGGAAAGAAAAGAGATAAAGCAAAAGCAAAAAGAGAAAGCGAAGAAATAAAGAGAGGATAATAAAGAGAGGAATTGGAGGAAGAAGAAGGGCTCTCGGGAGAAAGAAAGAAAGAAAGGGGTTGGGAATGATGCAGACGGAGCAACAGAACCAGCTGGTAGTGCAGAATTCAGGCAGCCTCAGCTTCAGCAGCCATTTGTCTAAGGAAGATGAGGAGATGTCGAGGTCGGCTCTCTCCACCTTCAGAGCCAAAGAGGAGGAGATTGAGCGGAAGAAGATGGAGGTGAGAGAGAAGGTTCAGGCGCAGCTCGGTCGAGTCGAGGAAGAAACCAAGCGTCTCGCTACGATTCGCGAGGTATGTCGCTTGCTTCTCTTCAAACATATGCCTGCTTTCCTAGATTTGACTCAGATTTATGGGTGATATTCCGTTAAGCTTAGCTGGGGTTTTTTCATTTATATGCCAGCTCAATTTGTAAACAACTAATTTAACTATACTGTGGGAAAACATGATGGGGTTAGCCCGTTTACCAAATGTATGTCATCTAAGGTCTAAACCCCTCATCTCCATTTCTGACCCCCTCTCCCTTCTTTCTCTTTCTTTGTGAAAGAAAAATTATTGAAATTGAATGACCCAAGGTAAAAGAAAGAATGGTGGAATTTCTTGACAATAAAAAATAATAGAGAAAGTATTTGTGGAATTTAATTAAAAAAAAAAAGCAGCTGTGACAGCTTATGTTGGAAAGAGTTTATCCTCTGAGAAAACCGTACCGCTTTCTTTCTTTATGTTGAAGAATTCATCATTTGATGATTTAACGAAACTTGTTGATTTATGACGGTCAGATATTCCTGATTCAAGGAAATACCTCTTGTTCTTCATGTATAATGTCTCAAAATCGTGTTGTCTAATAACAAAGAGAACAACAGAGGAGTGCGGAATCTCTACAGTGCTCGGCTATACCCGATCTGTGGGTTTGGGGCCTGAAATTTTTCCTTTTTGGGGTTCAATTTGGATGAATCGAATTCAAAATTTGAACTTTATAATGGGAAAGAAAACTCATTTGATGTAATTTAAGACTACCTTGTAGTGCTATTCGCCGAATATATTCTTCTCGTAGGACAGTATTATCATGCTACCAACCAAATAACTGACATATTCGCAATCTCTGTTGTTCGAAAGCTATATATATCAAGCTTCTGCTGTAGTTAGTGCCTTTTGAGAATGGAAGAATGGCCCTTTCATCAGAAGAATAAAAAAATGATGTTATTCAACCTCAAAGTGCTATATATGTAATTTTAATTATGTCTTAGCAGAATGATATGAAATTCCCTTGTTTCTTGTGTTTGATGATGAACATCAGGAACTGGAGGCTCTAGCAGATCCCATGAGGAAGGAGGTGGCACTGGTTCGCAAGAAGATAGATTCAGTAAACAAGGAGTTAAAGCCACTTGGCCATACCTGCCAGAAGAAGGTTTAACTCGTGGAAACTACACTTGCATATATTGATGGATATAAATTTTGTAAATTTCTAAATTTTACAGTCATGGAAACAGTTTATTTGGGACGCCATTGAAATGGGGCATGTGATTTTACAGGAGAAAGAATACAAAGAAGCCCTTGAAGCATTTAACGAAAAGAACAGGGAAAAAGTACAGCTAATCACGAGGTTAATGGAGGTAATTAGTCTCATCTTGTGGCTGTGAATGACTGGAATGTGAAAACCGCTTGTCTTGAATGAGGAAGATAATTAATTCTGGTTTGTTCATTTGCTGTGATGAATCAATTCAACAGTTGGTGAGCGAAAGTGAAAGAATGAGGATGAAGAAGCTGGAGGAGCTGAGTAAGAACATAGAATCCATGCACTGATTTAGCCAAACTGCTAATGACTCTCTGATTAGGTCTTTGTGGGTATATCAAAAGATAACGTAGTATATGTATGATTGTGTCTTGTGCTTGTGTATTTTGCTGTGTTAATTATAATTAATGTTTGCTTTTTGTAACATTTGATGGACATGGGCTAATTTAGGAGGGCCAACACCCTTACAAACAGGCTTGTAACTAAATACGCTTGCATATTGTTGTCATTTTTTCACCCCCTTCATTTCACTCTGTACTGTTTTTCCCCCACTTTATTTAATTTATTCATGTAATTGAATTTTGTTCCCAATTATGTTTTCCGAGACTTTTCAATTTATCAATGCACTGTAATAATAATCGAATTGCGCTGGTGCAATGCCTTTGCTTAGTGCAGTCATCCAATCCCAATGGTGTTTAGAGTTAATTATACTTTTTTTAAGAACTAAATGATAAATTGCTTTAATTAATTAAATAAATTTTGACCGAGTTGTGCATACGGAGGACGGCCATGGTAATTGGTAAATGTGAAACTGAAAAATGTACAGATTATTTGGTCCCACCATATATGGAGACACCAAGCTTTCTCTGTAAGTTGCCACGCGCACTTGTGCCACCGTTTGTGTCTTTGAAGGGGTAAAATAGTAAAAGCATGTTGGATTAAACAAATATAAATGGGAAATCATACAAGGAAGCAAGGCGTGGTGTATTGGAATCCGCAGAATTTACTTTTCATCATTACTGCTTTGATCACTGGTTCACACCATCCGACACCTGACAGTACGATCTCTGCCTACTGTTAATTGTGGTTTATAATATATAATAAAATGAAAAAAAAAAAGACAAAATTTTGACGCAGACAAATTATTTAAAATAAAATTCAAAATAATTTAACCAATGCAAAAGCCACAAATTTAAGTGTTTAACAAAAGAAAGGGAAACGAAAAAAGCTAGTGAAATTGCTGAGACCGTTGAATAACCAACAAAAATGGCGAAGGGAGAATGATGGACAGTAAACAGATCTACCTTACAGATTAATTCATTCACTTTTTTTTTTTTTTGGGTGAGAATTCATTCACTTCATAAAACCATCAGAGGGACAAATTCTCCGGTTTTGGAGATTTCCATTCCATGTTAATATAGTACCCAGGCTGTCTTGTCTTTTATCCTTAATTTTGACTTTGACCATCACTCTAAAACAGTAAAACCACACACCTTGGAGCTAAACACACCTACCTATGCACTAATTTTGCTGCTTCTCGGGGCATGATATTATATTACTATTTATTTTCTGCCGTGTTCTTAATTTCACCTCCCAAGAGTATGTAGTTACATTACATAATTATACATATGTTGTGATTATATACTATATTAATAAACGAGATCAAGGAAAAACTTGGGAAATGGACTAAATACTCTAAACCCTAAACATAAGGAAAAACTAAAAATAGAATTTTGGAACATAGACTATTGATTCTGACAGTTCAGATGATCAAGTATCAAAATTAAACAAAAAATTCGTTTCCATATTTCTATACGCATGACCTACATGTGATTCTTTTTATATGTAAGAGATTTTTATTCAATCAATAATCTTGTTTTAAACGCACTCGAGTAACAGTATTTACTTGCTTACCAATAATAATATTTCTTTTTTCATTCACCTAAACCAGATTAATTATAATAAGATTTTTAACTTTCACAATACTAAGATTTTTCTTCCTGTCTACCTAAAAATATTTTCAATCATTCACCCACAACTCTTCTATATCACAAAGCGATTATAGTATAAAAAACTAACAATTTTATCACTCACAAAGTGTATATAATTTACAAATTAAGCTTAAAATAATTCTCTAGCAAACGAATAGAATAAAGAAGATTGATCTACAGAGATAATGATGACCTGAAGTTTGTCTTCCTCTCTATTTAGAACTGTGATCCTTTTAGGTGATATTCTGGATGGAAACTAGGATAAAGTCTTTTAGCTGTTGGTAGCTTCCGTAATATCAATAGTTGAGTGTTGAATTTTTTTTTTTGGGCACATGTAATTGATTATCAGATAATTGAGCTTCAAACCTCTCCTTTTTCGCTTCTGCCATTTTAGAATATGTATTATTTTCTTTATGTTCCAAATCTGACGAGTAAGAAGATATTTGAACCATTTTCAGCTTCCAGTCTTTTTCTTTTTGGTTACAACAGAGGTACAACGCCTGAGAGAAAAGAGAAGTGGAAAAGGAAGATGGGAAGTTAATGGTGAATTTCCTCACTTTATTTAGTGGCATTTAAAACTGTTAGTAACTAAATTTAATAGCGGTTGAAACTATTACTAAGTGACTTTTTGACCGTCACTAATTTTTTTTTTTTCAATAGTGGTTTGAAAGGATGAAAAGAGAGAAAGCCGAATAGGAGAGAGGAAAAACCTGAAAAAATGAGCTTTAAATCAGTAAAATTGGATGTTGATAGTTTGGGGGAAAATTATGATTTTAGACCCACAAAAATTTTCATATTGAGCCCCATTTTTTAAAAATATTAGAATTTGACCCAATTTTTTAAAAAAATTCTATTCATTTTAGTCCTTGCATTATATGTGATTTGACCCTCCATGTTTTATTTCATTTTTGGTTTAATCCATATTTTTTTTAATTTGTGCATGGACATATAGGATTTAAGTTTTTGCAATTAGGTCCCTTTTGTATTATTTACATTTTTGTTCTTTTAATTATATTTTTTTTTATTTTAGCCTTTACTATTATTTTTTGTATTGATCTGTTGATCTTATTTTTATTTATTAAAATATTCATATAATTTATTTTATTATATTTATAATTAAGTGATATTAAATAATAATGATAAATGAAATTAAACAATATAAAATTTATACTTTTTTTAATAATTACACATTTAAAAATGATTCTAATAACCAACATTTAAACATATCAAAGTATCTGCATATTATAATATTATAATTGTTGGGTCGGAATAGGTACCCCAGGTTAACAAAACAGAGAGGCTTGACAAGTTTTGAGGTTTTCATGATAACGGGCCTAGTCACTTTCCAAGATTAATGATGGGCTTAAAAGCCCAAAAGAACTCTTCTGATGTGTCGAGGGCACTATCAACTTATTTTGATGTAACTCTAGTTTTCTACTAGTTGTCCAAAAAACAACTTATTTTGATGTACACCAAGACTAAATCGAGAGGCCGCTCTTTGTCTTTGGGCCAATGATCGAGAGCACACCCTCAAAGAACAAGCACACTGTTTTTTTTTTTTTTCCCATTTTAAGCATGTAGAATTATAATTTTGTAAGATGATTCATACAAATTTAAGAAGTTGATAATCATTTCGTATTATTTGATGAGCTTGCCTTGAAGAATTATATATGTGTTATGTACGCATCTACACTCCACAATGTCCAAATTCTCCCAAATACTAGATTTCATATATTTGCCGTGTAAGTTTAGTTCAGTTTAGTTTGTTTTTGTTTTTGTTTTTGTTTTTGGGGGGTGGGTTTGACTGCTTGAGAGCAAAGCTGTTAAAATACATATTTATCCCCACTGAAAAATACCAACATCAACATGATAGAACAAAACTCAAATTCCAAAGTCCAATTCGTAATTAATTAGTCTGCACCAATATATTGCAGACACGATTGATAAGGATCTTGTCGAGTAATCAAGGTTCAAGAAGAAGCCCCCACCACATTTCCTTGCATGATAAACTATACGAAGCCAAACATCGGATTCCATCCTACGGTCGTTTTATTATATTTCATGTCTGCGCAGAAAAACCACGAACTAGCTAATCGCAATGGTAGCACGCTGTGCATGAAGCCAAGAGTGAGTTTATTTACTTTGTTTATTTAATTTATGGTCCCTATGCGTAAAAGACGAACGAAAAGACGGTGTGTCATTTATATTATATGCCTTCTACGGTATGGAGGAACATTCCAAAACGACAAGCCTCATAATTGGTCCCATCACTCCCCTTTGGTCAATCTCACTCTCATCAAATTCATTCACCAATCACCACATCAATACCAAATTGCAGAGAACACAATCTATATATCCCATTTCCAAATCTTAGCGTTCGATCTGTGCTGAAAAATATCCATTCCATTTCCTTGGCTACATAAAGAGAACCTCTTCTTCCCCACCATTATTCTACGACCATTTTCTGTCTTGTTCGCATCGCGTTTTTATTATATTGTCGAAAAGATTTGTATGTCTGCTCTGAGGGGGGCCTATTTTGAGTAGAAAATACTACCGCCGTATGCATCCTTTCTACCCTCTCCAAGTGTTGGAGCTGGGAAATGCACGTGGTTTTTTATAAAGAAAAGAAATTAGCAGAAGTTTTTTTATAATATATTTACTATCAAGTCATCTCTAATAAAAAATAATAAATATATAATCTTTAAAAAATAATTTTATATTTTTTAAAACTCATCATTATATACTTAGTTTTTAAAAAAATAATTATACATATTATGTTTTTATCGAAAAATAGGAAATTTATATAATTTTTTCTTTTTAAAGATACAATAGATAATTTTCATACATCACCAAAACCCATGTGGTTGAGTGGTTCCATTGGGGACACGTGGCGTACTTAAATAGGTAAAAAATCGAAACTGAATAGACACAAAGAAGAGAAAAAGATGTCGGTAAAATGATGCACAACCTTCAATCAATATTAATAGTAGAAGTTTTGAAAACTAGAGCGTAAAAAGACATACTTGACAGAAGCATATTGAAACTTGTATGGTAAAAATCATAAAAAAAAACAATTAAATTTATTCCACTGATCAACTGAAATTGATTTGATGCATTTAATTTGATGTAATTAATTTATTATTGTTGAATTTTAGTTATAATTCAATTCAATATATCTGAAATTTGAATTTGAAATTCAATATATTTGAAAATTGACATGGGTAGGTATCAATGAGTAGATAAAAATTATGTTAATAAGTAGATAAAATGTTAATTTAAGTATATTTTTATTTTAAATTATAAATTATAATATAATGTAATATAATGCGATAAAATACAATTATAGCATTTATTTAAATTATGTAATATTTAATTAAATATATTATTACAATATTAAAGAGTATTGTATTAATTGATATAAGACTTAATGAATTAATAAATGATGTTTTAGATTATATTAATTATATTATTAATTATTTATAGTACTTTAATAAATTGAATGAATTTAGGAAAAAATGAATATAGAATTAACATTAAAGAATATTAACAGATATAGAATTAAAGAGTATTAACTGATATATTATTAGACACATTATGAAATTTAGCCAAATATAAAATGAAAAAGATAAAGTTAAAGTACTGTAATTTAAGAAAAAATTAATGAGAATACAACATTTAAGAATATCGTATTAATTGATGTAAGATTCAACGAACCAATAAATGATGTTAAAAATATTTATATTATTAATAATTTATATTATTAATTTTATATTTTATATTATTAATTATTTATAGTACTTTAACAAATTGACTGAATCTTAAAAAAAACGAATATAGGATTAACATTAAAGAGTATTAATATATATAGAATTAAAGAGTATTAATTGATCCAGTATTAGACGCAATAGAAAATTTACCTAGATATGAATTGAAAGAAACAAAGTAAAAGAACCATAATTTAAAAAAAAAGTAATTTAGAAAAAAAAAATAATGAGAATACAACATTAAAAAGTATCGAATTGATATTATTTAATATTTAATTTAATTAGTTATATTATTACAATATCATACTTTATATTGTAAAAAATATCTTATAAAATTATATTCTAAAATTATGTATTATGTAGAAATTATATAGTAACAATTTATATAATCTATATAAATTATATAAATTTTCCCAATGCTCAATAAAAAAATGAATTCGGACACCAAGAGAAGGTGCAGTAATTATGGACAATAAGCCAGTGAAAGAAATTGACAGTGAAATCAAAATCATAAAATACCACGTAATGTTATTAAATTTCAATTATAATTCAATTCAATGTATTATAACTTGATAAAAATATAATTATATTATTTATTTATATTATTTAGTATTTAATTTAATTAGATATATTTTTACAATATCATACTTTATATTGTAAAAAATATCTTATAAAATTATAATATAAAATTATGTATTATAATTTATAATTTTACATTTAATGCTCAATAGTAGAATTATAGTCTACAAAATTATAATATAATTTAAACTTATGTATTGATGACATACCTAAAATAAATTCCTAATAATGAAATTCTTTTATTCTATTATATAGATTTCAACTGAGAATTAAATTAATTAATGTAATTTCAAATTAGGATGAAATTGATGTTAATAAATTTTTAAAGACTAAATTGATGCATTTAAAGAGTTTTAAGGACTAAAATGATAGATATATAGCTTTATCTATTATTATTTTCATTTAAATAAAAGTATCTTTTTATTAATAGAAGTTTAATTTTTAAATAAATTATAGAAGTATCAGAAAAAATATATTTAGAAAGAATTTGAAAAAATTCGAAACGAAAGCAACGAATATTATTGATAATAATATAGAAGTTTGCTGCGAAAGTGGGCGTTACAAGAGGAAAAATGAGATAAATTTCTTCATTCCATATATACTACATATATCATATTTGTGGGAGCTTTTAAGAGTAAATAAAAAAACCATTTTTTTCGAGGCTTGAGATATTATATTTGATACTTTGTTTGTTTTAAAAATTACATTTAATTTCTCATAAATGCACTGTTGAAATCCTTCATTCAATTTTTTTTTTGTTAAAAAAGTAATTTTTTGTGCAATGTGAAATCTTAATTTTATTTTTAATATAACAAAAAAAGTAGTTTAAGCTGATGTTAAGTTCTGACATGAAATTATAATTTTATTTTCAATTAATATGGAATATAAAAGTTGTTAAATCGAGTTTCTAGCTAGGAGAGAGTTAAGTGCAATTTTTAAAACGAGGTGGGATATCAATTAATTTTAGCCCAACATTTAAAAAATAAGTGTAATATACTCTTTAAGGAAAACTTTGAGTAGTATAACACATATTATATATATTCTTGTAAGAATAATTGTAATAATAATAATTAATTTAAAATCATTTTAATTCACAATTGATGAGTTTTGAATTTATATTTGATATCATTATAAATACAGTATATATGTGTTATTTTGATATAGTTTAAATTCGAAATTAAAAAAATTATTGATGATTTGTATAAAAATATATTAAGACGATTTATGGAAAAAAAAAAAGGAACTCAAATTGATTCAATTACTTCAGGGTATCAAATTAGGAGTCAAAGGGTTTAACTGAATAAAGAATGGGAGATGCTGGAGATCCGTTGGATTTTAATTTAAAGGAGTGTTCGTGTTGAGTTTTTGTTAAATAAGTTTTTTAATATTAAATAAAATTTTCTTATTTTTTATAAGACAAAATGAATTTAAAATTTAAGAAATTTGTCTAGAATTACTTATATCTTTACAAGTATATTTTTAATTAGAATATGATAATGTATAATTTTTTTAATCAAAACATGATAACTGTATAAATTTTTAAAAATAATTGTGTATTTTTTATAACTCAATATTACATGATTAATTTTTGAAGATTTTTTTACATATTCTATTTTATTTGTTTTGACATTTAAGATTTAGAGTTTATGATTTAAAATTTAAAAATAGAATGTGTAAAATTTTTTTTAAAAATTAATCATGTAATATTGAGTTATAAAATATACACATTTATTTTTTAAAAATATACAATTATCATGTTTTGATTAAAAAATATATATTTATCATATTGTAATTAAAAATATAATTATAAAAATATAAAGAACTTTAGAAAAATATTGTAAATTTTAAATTTATTTTATTTTATAAAACATATTTAATATCAAAATCTAACGAGGAGAGGCCGACTCTCTTTAGCATCCCCTCATGTTGAAATAAAGCGCGTTTTAGCAGGAGATGAAAGTTGTTGGGACTTGGAATAGCTTCGCTTGCCACGTGGAATTGAACAGAAGGTAAAGAAGGTGCATGGACGGAGGTGGAAATTGAAGAGAGGGGAATCCTATGCAGCAAGGAGGGATGGTGCCACGTCATCACAGGGGTAACAAATACGAGGCTGTCTCTGACACGTGGATGTGCTCGTCCGTCAGCACACACACGTGGGAAATGGACTCGCCCGATTGGCCGCTTTACGTGTGATTCACTGGATGACGGTGCATTCATTGCACTCTGTCCTCTACTTTGTCGTTTCACAAGACCTTCGAAATCCTCGTGGGACCACTTTGGATTTTGTCACCTCAAACTATAATTCTGAACCGCAAATTGTCTGCCCACTTAACTTTCCAATCACAATTTCCCCTCTCCTTCCCCTCTTTTGGAAGCCGTTTTGTTCTTGTTAATAAAAAAAAACAGAACCCTATTAAAATAAAAATCAAATAAAATATTTGGGATCAAAATGTAATTTTAAAAAATATGGGGCTTAAATTTATAATTTTAACAAATCAAAAATTATAATTTTTCCCATCTCCATTTTTGGACTATGATGGCTTTCTATTTTTGTTTTCATTTACATAGGGACTAAAATGAAAACAAAATAGTACCTATTACAAATACATACATTCTTTCAGTCAAAAATCAATTCTGAGAGTTATAGAATAGAGAAAGTAATAGAGTTGGGAAAGGAGAGCTAGAGTGAGAACAGAGAGTTACACAAAGAACTAGAGAGCTTGAAGAGAGGGAAAGAGAAGAGAATAAAATAAGAGAAAGGAAGAAGGAAGAAGAAAGAGTGAAAGAATTGACGTTTGAGAGCTCAAATATTCCAAAATGGAGGTGGGTGGTTTGAAAAAATTATAATTTTTGACTTGTTAAAATTATAAATTTAAGCCCATATTCTTTAAAATTACATTATAACCCCAAACATTTTATTTGATTTTCATTTTAATCCTAAAGGGAGACTCCTGTTAGCGGATCCGCTTCCCCCTTTTCTCACTAATTCTATCGTCTTCTTATCAATAACACAGTATCCACCGTTATAAATTAATATTACATATGATAATATTAAATATATATAGTGCTATGTATAATTGGAAAGTTTCCCTCAATATTAAAGTTAAGGTTCTTAAAATCAGACACCAGTTCAAGAATTATTAGTCAGATCGTGATTAAATCGAACTATTTTAAAATATTTTAAAAAATAATATATAATTAAAAATTATAAACATAAATTTATAAATTTAATTAAAAATAAAATTTGATATCAAATTATACAAAACAATATTTCATAATCAAAAGTTTACAGTAAAAATTGACTAGATAACAAGAAAATATTATTAATCAATATAACATTTATTTATATCAAATTCATAAAATATCAATATATTAATATATCCACTAAAATTAATTGATATGTAATATTAATTTTTTTATTACCTGATTATAGAATAAATAAAAGTAAAAATAATTCTAGTGAACCGATTTGTAATACCCATGAAAAATAAAATATAAATGCGTGTTTTCAAACTACTGTTACTATTTACGTATATGGTACTGTTCATTTATACAATCAAAATGTCAAATACTAGATGTGGTTTGGTTATAAGAGAAAACTAGAAAGAAGTTTGTAGGAGAAAATGACGTTTTATGTGTAAAAATACCCTCAGGGACTAAATTGAAAGGACTGAATTGAAAAGAAACTTAAAGGTTTAAGGTGAAATGATATTTTTCCCTTTAAAGTTTCTAATAGTAAATAAACGAAAATTTTCCGTAAGGTGCACAGTTAGAAATGTCATTTTCATAAATAGTAAATTGAATATTTTATTAGTGCATAGTATCAAATAGTACCCTTGACTTTTGCTATAAATAGGCCCTTCCATTTCACTTCTAAACTCACACCTTCAACTTCTCTTCTTCTCTCCTTAAGTTTCTCTTGCTCCGACGCTAGGCTTCTGAGATTTTGGGTGTCACGACCCGTTTTCTGGGCACATGACCGGCACAATGATGAATCTCTCATCACTGTAAGCCTTCCGATAAATATATCAAATTTTCTTATCTGAAAATCATAGATTATCAATTTAAAATACATTATTATACTGACATACAAGCCAAATGTCGAACCCCTGAACTAGATGTCCTAGACGATTACAGAGCAACATAATCTATAACAGAAGAGAGGTCTACCCGACAACGGGAAGGTCCAAAGTGATCTACTCCTCTAGCAGATATTCTTCGATGGCAACCTGATCTGAACAAAAAGGTTGTACAAACAATGTGAGCTTTTAAACTCAATGAGCGAATCGGCCTCGCATTAATAAAATTCAAATACATTACCAGTCATGCAAGCATATCCAAAGGCTCATACTCAACCAATAGACAGAAGATAAAAATTTATCCAATTCAACAAACGTTACTAGTACTCGTCAATGGCAATATATCCCGGAGAGCGCACACAGGCCGGCTCACCAATTATGTATATTTCCGCCATGACGCACAACATCATCCTCTTACATACAAGATAAAAATTCATCCAATTCAACAAACGTTACTAGTACTCGTCAATGGCAATATATCCCGGAGAGCGCACACAGGCCGGCTCACCAATTATGTATATTTCCGCCATGACGCACAACCTCATCCTCTTAGCTAGGGCGCCTCACGGATTTATCACCAATCCGGGCTATATCCCTACTGAGGGAATCGTTGTCTCCACACTCATTGGTCAAGACACCCTGTCAACCGGGTTTTCCGCCTTGCCGTGAGAGGGGGTACTGTCCCGCTCAATCACAATCAATAGCATTTCATATCATAATCAGAAGCTCAATATAATATTCATCCATATAACAGGTATAGTATATAACTATATTATGGATTTATAAACCACATATCAAGATAACAATTAATCCATTTTTGAAAACATTCAAACTTCACATCATCATAAGATACTTATTTCATTTTATCCATACTTATGGATTAATTATCTCATTTAGATTCGTCATTCCGAATCCAATTTCCCCCTATGAATCTTGGGAGTGTCCTACGACATACTTTTTATCACCAGTAATGCTAAAACTCTATTAAAACGGGGTCGTTTCACTCACCTGGATTCCGTACGAACATCGCTTCTCTAAGTCATTACAGACAAGAGTACACAGATGAATTTCAGTATTCCGCTACGGAGATTTTCATGAAAGATTAGAGAAAACAAGTTAGGATTGTTTTCATACAGATACTGTTCATATATACGGTACTATTCATATATACGGTCACTATTTATATATACGGATACTATTCATACGTACGGATACTATTTATACATATGGATAATATTCGTACATATGGTCACTATTCATACGTATGAATATTATTTTTATGTATGGATACTATTCATAGGTACGGTTACTATTCATACAGTTACTATTTATACGTACGGGTACTATTTATACGTACGATCACTATTCATACCAGAAATAGAAAATACAATCTGTAAAAGAGTACACCAGGTAAGTTCCCAGGAAAGAGTGGAGGGTCACACTGGACACACTTAAAAACCAGGTCTTTCCTTAGCCAGAACTTTCCTAGACATGTATTCTTCACAGTTTACATTCTATTTCGGTAATCAGAGAATCAAAATAACATATAAACAGCTAAGGACAGTTTTTCTGATGTGGAAGATCAGCCAAGGCCGCAACCACAGAGCATACTTAAGAAAATAACTTCTAAAATTTGAAAGACATAGAAAGGGCATAGTATCCTTACCTAAGCTGAAAAGGAAAGGCCCAAAATCTCATAGGCCTAGCATTGAAGTAAGAGAAACTTAAGGAGAGAAGAAGAGAAGTTGAAGGTGTGAGTTTAGAAGTGAAATGGAAGGGCCTATTTATAGCAAAAGTCAAGGGTACTATTTGACACTATGCGCTAATAAAATATTCAATTTACTATTTATGAAAATAACATTTCTAATAATGCAGTTACTGTGCAAATAAAGGAAAAAACTATCCTTTCTCTTAAACCTTTAAGTTTCTTTTCAAATCAGTCCTTTCATTTTAGTCCCTGAGGGTATTTTTACACATAAAACGTCATTTTCTCCTACAAACTTCTTTCTAGTTTTCTCTTATGACCAAACCACATCTAGTACTTGACATTTCGATTGTATAATGAACAGTATCGTATACGTAAATAGTATTATACGGGTGAATAGTACCGTATACTGAAATAGTAACAGTAGTTTGTAAACAAATATTTATATTTTATTTTTCTTGGGTATTACATTGGGCATTTCCGTTTTTGCTTAGGTAAGGATACTATGCCCTTTCTATGTCTTTCAAATTTTAGAAGTTATTTTCTTAAGTATGCTCTGTGGTTGCGGCTTTGGCCGATCTTCCACATCAGAAAAACTGTCGTTAGCTGTTATTTTGATTCTCTGATTACCGAAATAGAATATAATCTGTGGAGAATACATGTCTAGGAAAGTTCTGGCTAAGGAAAGACCTGGTTTTTAAGTGTGTCCAGTGTGACCCTCCACTCTTTCCTGGGAACTTACCTGGTGTACTCTTTTACAGATTGTATTCTGTATTTTCGGTATGAATAGTACCCGTACGTATGAATAGTGACCGTATAAATAGTACCGTACGTATGAATAGTGACCGTATGAATAGTACACGTACGTATGAACAGTATCTGTACGAAAATGATCTTAACGTACTTTCTGTAATCTTTCATGAAAATCTCTGTAGCGGAACACTGAAATTCACCTGCGTACTCTTGTCCGTAACGATTTAGAGAAGTGATACTCGTACGGAATCCAGGTGAGTGAAACGACCCTGTTTTAATAGAGTTTTAGCATTACTGGTGATAAAAAGTATGTCGTAGGACACTCCCAAGATTCATAGGGAGAAATTGGATTCAGAATGACGAATATAATGAGATAATTAATCCAGAAGTATGGATAAGACAAAGCAAGTATCTCATGATGATATGAAATTTGAATCATATAGTTATATACTATACCTGTTATATGGATGAGTATTATATTGTGCTTCTGATTATGATATGAACTGATGTACTATTGATTGTGATTGAGCGGTACAGTACCCCCTCTCACGGCAAGGCGGAAAACCCGGGTTAAAGGGTGTCTTGACCAATGAGTGTGGAGACAACGATTCCCTCAGTAGGGATATAGCCCGGATTGGTGATAAATCCGTGAGGCGCCCTAGCTAAGAGGATGAGGTTGTGCGTCATGGCGGAAAAATACAAAATTGGTGAGCCGGCCTGTGTGCGCTCTCCGGGATATATTGCCATTGACGAGTACTAGTATCGTTTGTTGAATTGGATGAATTTTTCTTGTATGTAATTTCTAACTATGTCTATTGGTTGAGCTTGAGCCTTCGGATATGCTTGCATGACTGGTGATGTATTTGAATTTTATTAACGCAAGGCCGATTTGCTCACTGAGTTTAAAAGCTCACACTGTTTGTACAAACTTTTTGTTCAGATCAGGTTGCCGCCGAAGTACATCCGTTAGAGGAGTAGATCACGTTGGACCTTCCCGCTGTCGGGTAGGCCCTTCTTTTGTTATACAGTATGTTGCTCTGTAACCGTCTAGGACATCTAGGTCAGGGGTTTGGTATTTGGCTTGTATTTCAGTATGATAATGTATTTCGTACTGAGGATCTATTATTTTTAATTAAGAAAATCTGATGTATTTTCTTTGTATTTATTAAGGAATGGTATTTTGAGAATATAGAGATAATGACTAACGATTTTACTTGTGGGAAGAATTTATCGAAAGGCTTACAGTGATGGGATATTCATCATTGTGCCGGTCATGTGCCTAGAAAATGGGTCGTGACAAAGTTGGTATCAGAGGATAGGTTGTTAGGTCTCTTAGTGATTACAGAGCAAGGTGTCTTTAGTGGGCCTTCCCCTATTGTCGTGACTGCAGCACGACCATAGGATGAAGATCCACCAAAAGCCCTGTAGAGATTAAAATCCATTTCTTTCATGTCTTTACTTGAAGCATAATAGTGACGATATATATTATTCTTAATTGTAGAATAAGTTTAGATGGCACCAAGAAAATCAAACGCTTCTGGAATCCGCACAAGATCTGGCAGGGCCTTGGTCCCTCCAACTGCTCAGTCAGCAAATGCAAGACTGGAGATGCCTAATCGTGCAGAAGATAACCATGCACAAAACAGAGAAATATCCACTGAAAACCCTGGAAGAAATGCTGGAGAACCATCACAAATTGACGCGACTGTAGTGATGGAAGCATTAGCTGCAATGCAGAACGAGGTGAATGGGCTAAAGGAACTTTTGATAGGACAATCATCTGAAGATGGCTCACAGGCATCAGTACATGCTGCAAAAGTACAAGAGACAGACCAGATGCCACCTCCACCCCCTCCTCAGGATTGGGTAGGTACAGAGGTCAAAATCTCAGAATTTATGAAGCTGAATCCGCCAACCTTTGCAGGAGATGTTAATGAAGACCCACAACGTTTTCTAGATGACTGTGAGAAAATCCTTGACACGTTAGAATGCCCTGAACCTCGAAAAGTAACCCTTGTTACCTTTCAGTTAAGAGGTAAGGCCGACCGCTGGTGGCGAACATGGAAGAAGGGCATGGCCAGAAATGCCCCACCCATTAAATGGAATGACTTTAAAAGAATTTTTCGAGAACAATTTATTCCGGAGAGTATACGAGAAGCAAAGATGAATGAGTTTGAGGCACTCCGGCAAGGATCACGAACCGTCGATGAATACGACAATCTGTTTATAGAGTTGTCTGAATATGCTACTCACATGGTCCTAACTGAGAAAGAAAAGATCCGACGATTTATTAAAGGCCTTCGAGAGTCTTTATTTGACAGGGTGGGATCGAAAATACGAGATTTTTCATTTTACACAGAAGCCGTCGACATCGCCCGTATGATGGAAGAAAGAGATATGCAAAAAGAAAAATGGAATAACAAAAGAAAGAGGAAGCAAGATGAGAAATCACGCTACCACGGAGAGAGTTCTGGACGTGCAGCCTCTACTGCTAGTGCACCACAGTGTCAACAAAGTGGTACAGGGGGTCAACAAAGGCCCTGGTGCTCTAAATGTGAAAGAAATCACTTCGGAGCTTGTTTTGTCAACAACAACACTAGGGTCTGTTACCAATGTGGTCAACAGGGCCACATCAAAAGAGATTGCCCCCAACTCTACACGAGATCTGGCCAAGGTTCAGTACGCCCTAATCAATCAGAGGCTACTGTTGCCAACAGATCCCCTGTAACTGTAGGAGGCAATGGAATCGGAAGAGGTGCTGGCAGAGGACAAGGTGGTCGAGGGCAGGCTTCAGCAGGCCGAGGGAACGCTCGAGTATTCGCTTTAACCCGTCAAGATGCTCAGGCGTCTAATACGGTGGTAGCAGGTACTCTTCTGATTGAATCAAATTTTGCACATGTTTTGTTTGACTCTGGCTCTACGCATTCCTATGTGTCACCATTCTTTGCTAAGAACTTTAAGCAAAAAGTTGTTAGATTAGAATGTCCGTTTTTAGTAACTACGCCTACTGGAGGCACCTTACTAATAGAACGAGGCTATCGAGCTTGCAAGGTAAGAGTCGGAGAAATAAATACAACAGTAGACCTAATGCTGTTAGATATGACAGACTTTGATGTCATCTTGGGCATGGATTGGCTGGCATCTTGTCATGCCACCCTGGATTGCTATAATAAGATAGTTAAGTTCAATATTCCGGGGGAGCCTTCTTTCGTATTTCAAGGTGAACGGAGTGAAATTTTTGGGAATCTTATATCTTTAATGTATGCCCAACGTTTATTGCGAAAGGGCTGTAAAGGATATTTGGCATTCGTTAAAGATATTAAGAAAGAAGAACTAAAAGTAGAAGACGTTCCAGTAGTCCAGGAGTTTGTAGATGTCTTCCCAGATGATCTACCAGGTATACCCCCAGATCGAGAGATTGAGTTCCAGATAGAGTTAGCACCAGATACTCGCCCAATCTCCATACCCCCTTATAGAATGGCACCAACAGAATTAAAAGAGTTAAAAACTCAGTTACAGGACTTGCTAGACAAAGGCTTTATAAGGCCAAGTTATTCACCTTGGGGAGCTCCTGTTCTGTTCGTGAAAAAGAAGGACGGATCGATGAGACTATGCATAGATTACAGGCAACTGAATAAGGTAACTATCAAAAATAAATACCCGTTGCCTCGCATCGACGACCTTTTCGATCAACTTCAAGGAGCCAAGTGTTTTTCAAAGATTGACTTGAGGTCTGGTTATCACCAACTCAAGATCAAGGAGGAGGATGTGTCTAAAACAGCCTTCCGTACCAGATATGGGCACTACGAGTTCTTGGTGATGTCATTTGGATTAACGAATGCACCAGCTGCTTTCATGGATTTAATGAATAGAATTTTTAAATCCTTTTTAGACAAATTTGTCATTGTCTTCATAGACGACATTCTGGTGTACTCAAAGACTTCAGAAGAGCACGAACAACACCTTCGTGTTGTGTTGCAGACATTGAGGGATCATCAATTGTACGCCAAATTCTCTAAATGCGAGTTTTGGATTGATCGTGTAACTTTCTTGGGACATGTAATCTCCAAAGATGGCATCCAAGCAGACCCAAGCAAAGTAGAAGCGGTCAAAATGTGGCCTAGACCTACCTCCGTCACGGAGATTCGCAGCTTCTTGGGATTGGCAGGATATTATCGTCGTTTCATCCAAAATTTTTTCCAGTTAGCCGCCCCTCTCACACGACTGACTAGGAAAGGGGTAAAGTACCAATGGGATGACGGTTGTGAAGAAAGCTTCCAAGAACTCAAGAAAAGGTTAATCTCCGCACCTGTATTAGTCTTACCCTCAGGACCAGGAGATTTTACAGTATACTGCGATGCATCAAGAGTAGGGTTGGGATGTGTTCTCATGCAGCATGGCCAGGTAGTGGCATATGCATCGAGACAACTTAAGAAACATGAACAAAACTACCCCACCCACGATCTGGAAATGGCAGCAGTAGTTTTCGCTTTAAAGATATGGCGACATTATCTATACGGAGAAACTTGCGAAATCTACACTGACCATAAAAGTCTAAAATATATTTTCGACCAAAAGGACTTAAACTTGAGGCAGAGGAGATGGGTAGAATTACTAAAAGATTATGATTGCAATATTCTTTACCACCCAGGCAAAGCAAACGTGGTAGCAGATGCCTTGAGTCGAAAATCTATGGGTAGTCTGGCCCATATAGCAGTAACAAAAAGACCCTTGATCCAAGAACTACAAGAGATGAGAGCAAAAGGTGCTACTCTTGAGGTTACAAGGACAGGATCATTCTTAGCCCATATCAGGGCTAGATCTTCCCTTGTTGACCAGATACGGATATCTCAAATGGAGGATCCTGAGCTTGTCCAAATTATGGAAAAGGTGAAGATTGGTGAAGTGAATAGTTTCACACTCGACGATACAGGAGTCTTACATTTTGAACAACGGTTGTGTGTACCACATGTTGGAACTCTTAGACGAGACATCATGGAAGAAGGCCATCGTGCTGCATATGCTGTACATCCAGGAGCCACCAAGATGTATCAGGATCTGAAACAGATCTACTGGTGGAAAGGAATGAAACAAGACATAGTAGAATTTGTGTCTCGTTGTTTAACCTGTCAACAGGTTAAGGCTGAGCATCTAAAGCCAGGAGGCTCATTACAACGATTAGAGATTCCTGAATGGAAATGGGAACGAGTGACGATGGACTTTGTTGTTGGTCTATCTCGTTCCACAGGAGGTTATGACTCAGTTTGGGTCATTGTTGACCGACTAACCAAATCAGCACACTTCATTCCAGTCAAAACCACTTATGGTGTAGTAACGTTGGCACAATTGTATATTAAAGAAATAGTAAAGTTGCATGGAGTACCTATATCTATCATTTCTGATAGAGGTCCTCAATTTACCTCTCGTTTCTGGAGAAGTTTTCAGGAGGCATTAGGTACTCGAGTGGACCTTAGTATCGCTTTTCACCCACAGACAGACGGACAGTCAGAGCGGACGATTCAGACGCTAGAGGATATGTTACGAGCTTGTATTCTAGATTTCAGTGGTAGCTGGGAAAAGCATTTGTATCTTGTAGAGTTCGCATATAACAACAGCTACCAGGCCACTATTGGGATGGCACCCTTTGAGGCCTTGTATGGGAGACGTTGCAGATCTCCGATCGGTTGGTTCGAGGTAGGTGAAGCGAAAGCATTAGGACCTGACTTGGCCCAGGATGCCCTAACCAAGGTTAAGACAATACAAGATAGGATGCGAGCAGCTCAAAGTAGACAAAAGGCATACGCTGACCACAGACGACGTGATTTGGAGTTCTCAGTCGGCGATATGGTATTCCTTAAGGTCTCTCCAATGAAAGGTGTGTTGAGATTTGGAAGGAAAGGAAAGTTGAGTCCTAGATACATCGGGCCTTATGAGATTCTAGAACGAGTAGGAAAAGTGGCTTATCGGCTTGCCCTACCTATGGATCTGGAAGGGATTCACCCTGTTTTTCACGTATCCATGTTAAGGAAGTACCTTCATGACCCTTCTCACATACTTCACCCTTCTCAGAATGATTCTATCCTAGTAGATGAAAACTTGTCATACGAGGAGATACCGGTAGCTATCCTCGATAGTCAAGTAAAGAAACTCCGATCTAAGGAGATTCCATCCGTCAAGGTTTTGTGGAGGAATCAAACTCACGAAGAAGCCACATGGGAAGCTGAGGCCGACATGCGTTCTAGATATCCCCATCTTTTTACGACTTGAGGTAATTTAAATTCGGAGGACCAAATTTCTTAAAGGGGGTGATAATGTAATACCCATGAAAAATAAAATATAAATGCGTGTTTTCAAACTACTGTTACTATTTACGTATATGGTACTGTTCATTTATACAATCAAAATGTCAAATACTAGATGTGGTTTGGTTATAAGAGAAAACTAGAAAGAAGTTTGTAGGAGAAAATGACGTTTTATGTGTAAAAATACCCTCAGGGACTAAATTGAAAGGACTGAATTGAAAAGAAACTTAAAGGTTTAAGGTGAAAGGATATTTTTCCCTTTAAAGTTTCTAATAGTAAATAAACGAAAATTTTCCATCGTACGCGTAAGGTGCACAGTAACTGCATTATTAGAAATGTCATTTTCATGAATAGTAAATTGAATATTTTATTAGTGCATAGTATCAAATAGTACCCTTGACTTTTGCTATAAATAGGCCCTTCCATTTCACTTCTAAACTCACACCTTCAACTTCTCTTCTTCCCTCCTTAAATTTCTCTTGCTCCGACGCTAGGCTTCTGAGATTTTGGGCATTTCCGTTTTTGCTTAGGTAAGGATACTATGCCCTTTCTATGTCTTTCAAATTTTAGAAGTTATTTTCTTAAGTATGCTCTGTGGTTGCGGCTTTGGCCGATCTTCCACATCAGAAAAACTGTCGTTAGCTGTTATTTTGATTCTCTGATTACCGAAATAGAATATAATCTGTGGAGAATACATGTCTAGGAAAGTTCTGGCTAAGGAAAGACCTGGTTTTTAAGTGTGTCCAGTGTGACCCTCCACTCTTTCCTGGGAACTTACCTGATGTACTCTTTTACAGATTGTATTCTGTATTTCCGGTATGAATAGTACCCGTACGTATGAATAGTGACCGTATGAATAGTACCGTATGTATGAATAGTGATCGTATGAATAGTACCCGTACATTTGAACAGTATCTGTACGAAAATGATCTTAACGTACTTTCTGTAATCTTTCATGAAAATCTCTGTAGCGGAACACTGAAATTCACCTGCGTACTCTTGTCCGTAACGATTTAGAGAAGTGATACTCGTACGGAATCCAGGTGAGTGAAACGACCCTGTTTTAATAGAGTTTTAGCATTACTGGTGATAAAAAGTATGTCGTAGGACACTCCCAAGATTCATAGGGAGAAATTGGATTCAGAATGACGAATATAATGAGATAATTAATCCAGAAGTATGGATAAGACAAAGCAAGTATCTCATGATGATATGAAATTTGAATCATATAGTTATATACTATACCTGTTATATGGATGAGTATTATATTGTGCTTCTGATTATGATATGAACTGATGTACTATTGATTGTGATTGAGCGGTACAGTACCCCCTCTCACGGCAAGGCGGAAAACCCGGGTTAAAGGGTGTCTTGACCAATGAGTGTGGAGACAACGATTCCCTCAGTAGGGATATAGCCCGGATTGGTGATAAATCCGTGAGGCGCCCTAGCTAAGAGGATGAGGTTGTGCGTCATGGCGGAAAAATACAAAATTGGTGAGCCGGCCTGTATGCGCTCTCCGGGATATATTGCCATTGACGAGTACTAGTATCGTTTGTTGAATTGGATGAATTTTTCTTGTATGTAATTTCTAACTATGTCTATTGGTTGAGCTTGAGCCTTCGGATATGCTTGCATGACTGGTGATGTATTTGAATTTTATTAACGCAAGGCCGATTTGCTCACTGAGTTTAAAAGCTCACACTGTTTGTACAAACTTTTTGTTCAGATCAGGTTGCCGCCGAAGTACATCCGTTAGAGGAGTAGATCACGTTGGACCTTCCCGCTGTCGGGTAGGCCCTTCTTTTGTTATACAGTATGTTGCTCTGTAACCGTCTAGGACATCTAGGTCAGGGGTTTGGTATTTGGCTTGTATTTCAGTATGATAATGTATTTCGTACTGAGGATCTATTATTTTTAATTAAGAAAATCTGATGTATTTTCTTTGTATTTATTAAGGAATGGTATTTTGAGAATATAGAGATAATGACTAACGATTTTACTTGTGGGAAGAATTTATCGAAAGGCTTACAGTGATGGGATATTCATCATTGTGCCGGTCATGTGCCTAGAAAATGGGTCGTGACACGATTCAACCAGTTCAATTAACATAGGTTATTTTTCAGTTTGGCCAATTCTTAGTTAATTTGATCACTCACCAATTTTTAATAATTATTTCAAATAGATTCTCTATATAATTTTCAGTCCAACCAATTAGTCCGGTCCAATTCTAATAATACGTGATTAAAACTGTGGTAGGACCATTTAGATATTAGTTCATATCCACCCACGTCAACTGGGTAATTAAATTAATGTAATTCTTATTCAAATTACCAGCTAAGTTTATTCCTCGGCAAAAAGGTGAAAAGAAAAAACGATTCCCATGCATGTCAGTTGGTCAACAACCAGCAAGAGACGAGTAATTTAATTTATAGTATGTCATTATAAAATAAAAAGGTGTCTAATGTGTGTTAACCTGCAAGAATCAGCAAGCACCTAATTATGATGTGCATTTTGTTGTTATTTAATGATATGTATTTCATAAGAAGCATGTGTCATATCATATCAACCTCGATTAAAAGATTGGAAAACGAAGTCGGTGTCTCGTCAACGTGGATACACTCAGGTATTTTATAATTTTATATTTAATAATGCATATGCAAAGCTGAAAGCCGCTTTTTTTATATGAGCGTCTTCTATGTCTTTTCAGTAAGAATCAAAATGGGCGTGCATGACCCTCGTTTTTTCTTTGTTATTCCATTCCATGCTCCTTTTCTTGCTATACTTTGCTTATATAAGTATATCAAACTGCGCGTTCTTGGTTGTATTAATTAAGCTATAAAAAGAGTAAGTTTTCACGGAAATCAAAACCTCCAGTTTGAATTTTTAGCATAAACAGGAAACATATTATACCTTAGTAGAGGAAATTACTGCAAGGAGGACAGTAAATTTCAAATTTTTGAATTCAATTTAAATGTATGTAGTGCTTAGTTAGCATTAAATGTGGATTATAGAGTCAACATTTTTATCGCGACTAGGTCCAGAACTATGATATTGTTCATTCAAAATATTTTAATTTAGTGTCTTTTAATGAATCGTTTGTCTGAATCCTAGTTATAGGTATAACTACGAGTAGAAAGTCAAAATTGAAAGTTAGTGAATAGAAGGAATAATATGATGTGATGAATTGGCATGATTTAGGAAGGTGGAAGGTGGAGGGACCTGGATTCACTCCAAGGGCATCTCTTTCCAGGTCCCTCTAACAGACACTAAAAATTTATCAAAAAAAAAATTAACTTAATATTTTTTTTTTATTTGTTGGATTTGATCCAACGAGTATGGACTCATTCTGGTACTTCAGGTGCTAGAGGAAATCTGGTTCCAAGGTGAAGGGTGTGACAAGTTGTAATATATAAGGGAATGATAGAGAGTCACGGGGTGGGAGCAGGTGGCATTTGTTTCGGGCTTGTCCTGTATGCTGAGGAAAACGAACAAGAAGGAAAAGTGAGGAAGAGGGGCAGATATGAGATATATATACACCAACATACACAAAGTCACAAACAAGTACGAGCCATATTTGAAGGTAACGCAGGCAAAGGCAATTGACTTGGTATTGAAAGCAAGCGTGGGGTGACACTTGTACGTCAAACTCCATCCACATTCTTTTTTGCCCTTAAAAAATAAAAAAGTCTGAGTTGGAAACACAAAACAAGGCTTTTTAGAATAAAAAGTGAGGGTGAAACTGGTAAACCCAGTCACGCGTCACTCCTCCCTAGGCTCTACACATTACACAATCCCATCCCACTAACTTATGTATATTGGGAATGCAGGATATGTAGATATGGAAAATATAGTACATGGAGTTGGCAATATTGTGTTCCCACAGGGGAGGGGAGGGAGATTGATTGCGTGGGACTGGGCAGGCACTCACTGTATTATAATTTGAAATTTAAATTAAAGGTAAAGGGGGTGAGTGTGACTGGAAATGGAAAAGAGACTGATGAATTCAAAAAGAGGAAGGAGTAGGGTTTTGTAATTAGATTTAGGGGTAGGGGAGTATTGTAATTGGATGCAAGGTAGAAGAAGGCTGAGAATGAGAAGGGCCAAGAGAAGGTGATTGGTCAATGGTCAAGATCCGGTTCTTCGGTGAGAGAAGAGTAGAGAGGGGCCTTTTGGGCTCTAGTGTATGCCCCCCCACCACCTTTCCCAACATCTATCTGGTTTATTGCCCTCAACGCCTTTTTTTTTTTGTATTAACTTCAATTATTCTTTCCATAATTTCAACTCATTTTTACTCCGCTCTATCTACTTTTAAAATTTATTATTTTATAAATTTTTACTTTACTCTTTACTACTAAACTTTTTCTGATATTCCACTAGATTTTGTTCACACAATTAACCATGTAAATATTAGCATTTTAATTGAATATGTATAATTCTTGTAAAGCAAATGAAAATAACAGGTAATTCAAAGAAATTGACTCATATATAAAGCATAGATGCAATCTACGAACATTAATTTACGCAAGGAAGCTTACACCATATAATGTAGGGTATCAGGATGGTACATACTTTGTCACATCAACAAAAATATAACGTAAAGTAGTAAAGTATTAATTAGATCTTTAAAATATTATTATTTTTTAATTTAGTATTTTTGTTATTAAATCTCACCTTTTTTTTTTGTTAAAAGTTTGTTAAACAAATATGTGAACAAAATTAAAATAAATGTAACTTTTTAATAATTAAATTAAAATACTTGATCATTTAAAGATTAAATTAAAATAACTATAATTATTAATTTATAATTATTTTGGAAACTAAATCAATAATTTACTCTATTCATGCAAGTTGTTTGATAATGACTAAATTAATTATTCATGTAATTATTTAGTCATTTATTGTTTTTTTTTTTGGTGGACCACCATAAATTCGGGTTCTATTACACTGAGTGATTTCTGAATATGTATTTTTACTGTAGTATTGAATTTTAAAGGAGGGAAATTATGTTTTGGGTTTATCGGGGCGATGCAAAACCGAGATTGAATTTGGGTTTGGAGATTGCAATGAGAGAAAAAAGTGGAAATTTCAGGGAAGGACTAATGTCAGGAGAACAGGTCTGTTTTGCCTTTATTGTTGTTTGGGTGTCGTGGAGATCTCAAGAAAATCAACTGGCATTCATATTTTATCCAGCTGTAAAGCAAGAGTTTCAGTTTCAGTAACGAACTCCATATCTGCCTTTGGAGAAAACTAGTTTTCGCATTAACTCCTAAATTACTGCTATAAAAGACCCCGTTGATCTGTTTATACTGGCCGCAATTCAAGCCACGGTCAAAGCAATGTCCCATAGGCCATAAACCACCCATCTTTAGTTGTAAATTTATTAATATACTGCAAAAGCGCTGACAAAGCACTTGTGCATCATGTCAAATATTTTCATCGGAGGCAAATGCCTGTATTATATAATATTATATATATTAAGAATCTGTTCTCGAGTAACCATAGTTTAAGTGTAATAACACCATAGCTAGAGCTGTGACAAAAGGGAACAGGAAAGAGGGCTATAATAAATGAGTTACACAGGACCCTGCATGTACGTGTATAGTATGCTGTTGTCGAGGCAGTCTCCTCTACGACGACGTGCAGAGACCACATAAAACGCTCCTCCTAGTCCTACCTCACTAGTCACTACTCAGTACTGAGTCTAATTCTATCATTCACCTACAATTTTGTAGCCAAATTTTATTATTGTTTTTAAGAGACACAAGCCTACCATGTTTGCCATTATTTTATAATAATTCGTTTATCACCAGTTCACCCACCCACCCTCCTTCCCTCGATATTTTAACCCAAGTTTAGATTTGAATCAGGAACTCTCCTCCTTCCTTCGCTTCTTCTCTAGCTCTGTGGATACACCTTATTTGAACCCTCGACTTCACAATTACTAAAGCTCAATCTGTTTTTGGTTCTTCATCACACATTCCTCGTCTGGTACCACGTCCTGGTTCTATACTCTGTCATGATGGCTCAGAAGCGATTATTACATGAACTACTCAAGGAAGATCAGGAACCATTCCTCTTAAACAAGTACATTTCCGATAGGCGGAGCCAGCTGAAGAGGCCTTCCCATAACACTTCTCTGCAACTGAAGAAACCTAAACCAATCCATCAGAACTCAAGCTTCCCTCCCAATTTCTGTAAAAACGCTTGCTTTTTCTCCTTCCGCAACACCCCTGACCTCTTGAACTCTCCCCTCTTCGAATTCGCATCTCCGGCCAAAAGCCCCTCCAAGTCCCCCAATGCTATCTTCCTCCACATTCCTGCTCGAACGGCCGCTCTTCTTCTCGAGGCCGCTCTTAGGATTCAGAAACAGTCCTCCTCTTCGAAACCCCTCAGAAGGACCAATGGCTTTGGTTTATTCGGCTCCTTGTTCAAGAGGCTAACGCAGCGAAACCGAAAGAGGGAGATACAAGGGGGTGGGGTTAATGGAAGCAGAAAAGAGGAAGAAAAAATGGTGTCTGAGAAAGGCAAGAATAACTTCAGTCTGAGAAATTATGAAGTGGGCTTTCCTTGCTCTTACAATGGACGGTCTAGCAGTGCTGTTTGGTCTGAGACCAATGAAGATAAATCTTTGGACATGGAAACGTCGAGTAGTGGCCAGTCTGATGACTCCGACCAGATTGACTTTGACTCCAAACGGAAACACATAACGGATCGTGCTTGCTGTGATCATAGCTTCTGTGAAAGCCCTTTCTGTTTTGTTCTACAGAGGAGCCCCTCTTCCGGCCTCCAGACGCCAGAATTTGCGTCGCCGGTGTCGTCCCCGAGTCGTCACGGGACACAGGTTTGTCTTTTCCTTTCTAATTCCTTCAATTTTTGAGTAGGTTCGAGCTGGATACACTGGTCTGACTCGGCTCTGAGCTGAGTTGGTAGACCGAGTTGATTCGTGAGTTAACCGAGTTCTTTCGGCGGTCGTTTATTTTATTGTCGGCAACAGGATCTGGGTCAAACAAATTTGGCCGGAAAGTTTATTTTTTCTTTCTTGATTGACAAGAATACCCTGTGAATCACTGTAAAAAATTGTCAATGACCCTGCAAGAGGAGGGTCACATATGTCAATTCGAGGGCTTCGCTTTCGTGCTTCTCATGATTGTACCTCACGATCATGTGTCCTTCATGCAAATCTTCTCTCGTCTTTTTAACTCTGCACTCGCTTGTCTGGTGAATTAATTACTTGAAAGAAGACAAATTGTGTTTTTGTTTCTTCTTTTGTTTTCTATTATTAGATCCCGACATTCGATTCACTAGAAAATAGTTTCTCATTTATATTTATGTTTAAATTACAAGACTCGTCCTGTAGGGAAAAAAAAAATAAATAGGAAGTCAACAACCAATAATGCAATTATGAATCCGGTGCCGAGTCCAAATCCATTGACATTAGGTTAATGATTAACCAATAATGATATCTGCCCAGTATAGGATAATATTCCAATGATAGTTGTTATGAATTCTAATACAGGACAAAGGAAAAAACGGAGTAGAGTCTCCGGAGAAATTCCAACCAGGGGAAGAAGAAGAGAAGGAACAGTGCAGCCCAGTATCTGTTTTAGACCCACCCTTCGAGGACGATGACGACGGGCATGAAAACGACGATGAAGATGATGGATTTGATTTAGAGTGCGGCTATGCCATTGTACAGAGTATGTCACAAAATTTTAAATATGTACCATTCTGTGTTCACTGCATGGTCGTTTTCTCTCAACAATCTGTCGTACACGTCTCCTCAAACTTGCTTGTCCCATACAATGTATACGATAGATGGGCTCATTCTCATTTGTTTTGCTATTAAACCCTGCTATCTCTCTGGATTTTATTGAAATTTGAAAGATCACGCGGTAGTTCAACCATCCCCCATTCAATGTGGACGTGAGCTACTAGAGATATAAATCTGAACATGACCCCCTTTTTGTAATGTTAGGAGATCAGCCTTAATTGGGTTAGTTCCATTGAATGTGTGTTGGATAGAATTCGAGCAAGCAAAGTTGTGTGCGAAGACTCATCATTATTAAGGGTACTATTTGGTACTGGAGAACTCTGCGTTTCTCAACTATTTTACTGCTTCAAAGTGGTGGAACCCATGTGAGCTATTGCTCTACTGATATGTTGCATTTTCATTTTCCACACTTGATATTTGACAAATATAGTACAAGTACCGCATGATAGGTTAGAGTCTTGCAGTGTCACATAAATGAAGAGTACTCATCCAGAGATGCTTATTTATGATGTTGTTGATGTTAAAATTAGAATAAATGTTTGAACAACTGTTATTAAATCAATATGAAGAAATAAAAAGATATTTACTATTGTTCCTTCTTTTTCTTACAGGAGCAAAGCAGCAGCTACTATACAAGCTTCGTAGTTTTGAGAAACTTGCAGAGTTGGACCCAATTGAACTTGAGAAAAGAATGATGGAACAAGAAGACGAAGAGGATGAATGTGAAGATGACCAAAGTGAAACATCAGGTCAAGAAAAGGACTTGAAAGGGGAAATCCCAAAAGAACTCAAGAGACTGGTTTCAGATCTCATGATGGAAGAAGAGGGAAAAGTAAATTCTTTAGAGGATAGAGAGATGGTGATGAGAAGGGTATGTGAGAGGCTGGAATTGTGGAAGGAAGTGGAGTGTAACACAATCGATATGATGATAGAACAAGACTTCTGTAAAGAGGATGGTAAATGGAAGAAGAATGAAGAACACATAAAGGAGGTGGCAAGGGAGGTTGAGCTCGCTATTTTTGGGCTCCTAGTGGAGGAATTTTTGACGGAGCTAGTATGTTAATTGGGTAAAATTTTGAAGCCTTGGAGGAACCTAATATGAATGATAATGTTTATTCTTTTTATTAGAAGAGTACAGTACAGTACAGTCTGACTTGCACCTCAATGGAATAGGCTAGTTAGAAATATGACCCAACAAGTTAGTGTGGGTTTGGGGCAAAACATGTTGGGTGGGGGTGGTTGTATGTACATGACTCATGTATGTAGCTGGCAAGGGACGACGCTGTAAGTCACCCAACTTAATATGATTTTACAATTCTTGGTCCTCTAGTTTTAACCCTAGAGTTAATGTTCTAATGTTCATTTTATTTACCTTTGATTAATTTTGTTTTTTTATGGTAAGGAAGACAAGAAGACACGGAGATAATTTAAATTCTTTTCCTCATAAAGTGCATGACCACACTATCCTCTCAGCAAGGGAAAGAAAAGATCTAAAATGTATTCTTTGAACTAAGAACAATAAGTGAATTACAATTTATCGAAGTTCAAGTGGTCATAAATGGCTCGTTACGCTTTGCAGACCACTAATCGGTCTGATCTCCAAACTCCTAGCCTAGCCGTGTTATTTTAGTCTCTAGCATCTCTGTTAGTCAGTCAAGAACCTCTTTCGAGGACGCTTCTTGATTCTGAGTTCATAATATGCCTTTAGTTCTTTAACTTTTGGACTCTGGGATGATGAGTAAGGAGGTAAGCTTTGGAACACTAATCAAATAATCTCAAAGATAAATGTAAAATGACATAACATCACATATATTTTTAATTTTAAAATAATATAAATGCATATATCAATTTTTTTAATTAAATTAATTTAAATTATGATAAATATAAAATTTATTAAAAATATATATATTTATATATGAATAATATATTTCACATATATAATATATTTATATATTTTATTATATATAATAAAATATATGTACATATTTTATTATTTATATATATATATATTATATTTATATATTTTTATCATATTATATATATAATATTATATATGTATAATATTATATATAAATATAAATATAATAAAAGATGAGTAAATAGAATATAATAAAGTAAAGAGTATAACGAGTATTTTAAAAAAATAATAAGAATAAAATAAAAATAAAAAATTTTAAGCTATAAAATATTTAAAGTATGTTATCAGAATAAGTTATAAGTTATTAAAATAAATTCGTTTATCAAATATACGAACTTATAAACTAGTCAAATAACTTATAAAACAACTTGTAACCTATAAGTTACCTTATCAATCACTGCCAAAGCCTGATAAACATGAGAGAGTGTTAGAAAGAGAACTCAAATATGAAAATCTGCAGTCTGCACACAATATGCGCCTCGTCTCTTTCATTTGGCATTGCTCTGAAACCAACATAAGGGCTCAAGTCACGGGCGGACACTTGTGTCTAAAGTCATTTCACTCTATCAATCTATTCAGATCAAGATCTGAATTAGGGTGCCTGAGTCAGAACTTAAACATCTTTCTTTCTTTTTCATGGATCTTAATCAATATTCAATAGCCAGATCCAGCTTCCTGAATTTGTGTCCCTCACAGTAGAATTTTTTAAGGATAAATTATAGTAACCTTTCTAACGTTTAGCTAAATTATATTTGATGTCCTTGTTTTATAAATTGCACTCAACTTCTCTGATATTTGGCGAGAACATTGGATCTATCTCAATTTTTTTGGGTCCAAAAAAATAAATTTCACCACAATATGAAATTATAATTTTATTATTAATATGATAATAGAGAGAGTTAAATAATTTTAATTTGAAATATGTATTTATTGTGTGAAAATTAAATTTTATCAATAAAAAATTTAAAAAAGAGTCGACTATAATTTTTAAAAATAAAAAATACATGTGTATTTAAATTGAACTTGAAAAGAGGTGAGTATTATTTATTTATTTGGGCCGAAGGTAAGAGGGATCTGAGTTAATGCGTAAAGCCCAAAAGCTACAAGCCCTTAAGTTTTGGGTTGACATGAGGCCTGGGGATGGTAATGGTTAAACCTACAAGTTCCACGTGGACTGGGTCTGTGAAATTTTAAATCTGCTGTAAATATTAGTGGAAATTGACACAGACTTTGAAAGGTGAATCGGAATAAGTCTTTCCTGTCCGTTGAACAAACATCGATCATCATATTCAATTTCCTTTTCGGGTCCAATTCCAAACATCATAATATTCGTAGACGAAAACCGTGGGCATGGTTTTGTTCCGGTTGGGTGGGTACCAGTGGGAACGTGAGGATGAGGTTCAACCTGAGAGACGAAAGCGGCCGTTGGGCTGCTTGACCCCATTGTCCTCATCCATGCAACTTATTATAAAAAACAGAATAAGAATCAAACCTAAGTGTGTCAAAATTCCATGTGTTTGTTTTTCTGTCTGAAAATTTATTGAATTTTGTTTAATCTACTTTAAAGTTGGATTAAATCATAAGTGTATAATTTTTTTTAATATTAATATTTTTTCATTTACAAAACTCAAATTCAAACTCAGGAAAAAAAGTGCTAGATTATTTAAATTTATTAATTTGCTGGTCTAATTATATCTCCATTGCTTATAATTATTGGAGCGCTTCAATTTGATGTGCTAATGATGATGCACTCCTTTGTTTTTCTAAGAAAGTTAACTTTAAAGTTATGAGATTACTTGCTCAACTGTATTTGAGAAAAGAATATAAGTATATGGAAAATCCAATAGTAATTATAAATTTCAATTATAACTATCTCGTACTAACTCAATTAACTAAAGTGATTTATTTTTTCAAAATATATGTTTTGATAAGGAGGAAAGACAAGTTGTTTGACTGCTTAGCCGACCCATGAGTGGGTCCCCAGATGTGGGATTTCATGATGACCAAACCACAATATGAAAACAATGGCCTCATTAAATCACCGCTTATTGAAAAGGATGTTTAACACGTGACTCATGCAATTCTATATATGTTGTCAAAGACTAACATAATCAGCATACCATAACCAACCTAACTTTTCTATCATCATTTCATAAAAGCGGTTGCATCATCGGCTACGAAACTATCCCAAATGTACAGTTGAGAATTATATATGCATTGTTGTTGTAGTAATTACGCATATGTATATAGTGTAGTGGTAATGATATTTAAATTTACTTTCTTTGTTCCTTTAATGAGAAATCAGTTCAACGTTATCTGGGCTCTTCATATATTAATAATTTCAAAATTTAATCATATGAGCTCACCCAAGCTAGCCTAATTCAAGCCTTACAGGGTGTGTATTAAACTTAAACTAAGCTAGATTTGACCGACATTGCATTATATAGATTGAGAATCTTAACCCAACTTGGGATAATTGAAATTAGACATTAAAATTATGATCTTCAACTAGGTTTATAAATATTTATACCTAATCTCAAAAAAAAAAAAAAAACAAAAGCATGGTAGGGCCAAGCTAAAAACTCCTTATTAATTGGGCTAATCGAACCATTGACTCAACCCATTTGATTACAAGATTGAGTGTCGGGCCCATTGGCTAGACTCACATTAACACCTCTAACAACAAATTAGTGTATTGGTTTTGGATACATAAAGGGTTGTTACATGTGTACAATTTCTTCTGTCAAGCTGCTTCTATTTTGGTAAAAAAACTACGAAGAATTTTAGTTAGAAGTTTAATTTTTTGACACTAAAATTAGATATAAGTCTTTACATTTTCACTACTAGTTTTCACTAAAAATATAACATATATATATATATATAATTCTTTAAAATAACCAACTGTATGAAATGTGATGCTGAATTGTAAAAATATATATTTATTTCTAGTCGTATTCTAATTGAAAAAAATATGATAATAAAAATATATGTAAGTATCAAATTTTCTTTCCTTATACATGAGGTGGCATCTTTTTTTCTTTTTCTTTTCCGCACGTGAAATCGTGGAACATAAAAAAACATAAAATAATAGCCTCATACAATGGAGCACGTTGAACGCATTTTCCGGGTGCTGCAAGACATCACTATATAGTGGGACCATGCACACTGCTTCTCAAACTGCTTGTTCTATATAATATATATTAAATCAGAAACTCCTTCTCAAAGCCACTGCCCTGCAGCTTATTCTCTTCAATGGAATTATCAAATGCTAAATTTAAAGAAGCAGTGATCAGAAGCGAAATGCAGAAGCGAAGGGCCGGAAGGAAGAAGTTCCACGAGACTCGCCATCCCACCTTCAAAGGCGTGAGGCAGAGGAACGGCAAGTGGGTCTGCGAGCTCCGACAACCCAACAATAAAACTCGGGTGTGGCTCGGGACATTCGCTCGTCCCGACATGGCAGCCATAGCCTACGACGTTGCTGCTCTGGCCTTCAAGGGAGACTCCGCTTCCTTAAACTTCCCGAACGCGGTTGGGTCCTTACCACGCCTTGATTCGCGTACGTCCTCCATTAGGGACATTCAGTTTGCGGCCATGGAAGCAGCTGAGAAGTACTTCAGCAGTGATGAGATGAAAGAGGTCTCTGGAGGTTCAGCTTTGACTTCGGATTCAGAGGTGGGTGTGGAAGGAGATTCGAGGAGTGTGTGTGTGTATTGGGATGAAGAGGAGGTGTTTAACATGCCGGGGCTGATGAATAGTATGGCAGAAGGGTTGATCATAACACCCCCGGCCTTGCAGACAGGGTTCAATTGGGTTGGTGTGGAAACTACCACCGACTTAACTCTCTGGGGAGATTGATCATCGTCACTCTTTCACTTTTGTACTTTGGCAAACCCTAAACTCTAGATAGCCATGAGCACTATATACACAGTACTAGGGAAGAACATATAATTCAGTGATAAAATAGGTATACCACAGTTCATGATTTGCTGATGATAGTTTAAGTAGCACCAATCTCAATCTTTAAGATTGGAGTTTGTTTGATGATAGGGTTTTAATTTCTACTCATACTTGCTCCTTAATTATTGCTCAGTCTGGTACTTCTGGTAGTTCCTAACATGATTATACACACACACACACACACACACACACACACACACACACACACACACACACACATATTATATATATGGGGAGTAATAGGAGCGAATCATATTTGACCACGCATAAGAGTTAAGTAAAATGAATTTTTCCTCTAGGAATTAATCATCCAGGGTGAATCGGGAATAAGTGCTACTAAAATCATAATTAAGTTTAACAAAACATCTTGAATTGACTACTCGAGGGAGGAGATTGCTAATTTTACTACTAGGCCATGACTTTAATTTGGCAATAATTAAGTTGAACTCGCATGCTATGGTGGAAATTAAA
The DNA here is from genome assembly GCA_037074585.1 of Biancaea sappan. Lineage (NCBI taxonomy): Eukaryota > Viridiplantae > Streptophyta > Magnoliopsida > Fabales > Fabaceae > Biancaea > Biancaea sappan. The sequence continues at coordinate 28,862,857 of CM073492.1, read as the reverse complement.
TGGAAGCATATAATCGAAAAAAAATGTTAACTACTTCTTTTAGGTTGAGCAGAAATGGAGAAGAGGGTGTAAAGAGTCTTTTCAAAACGATTTTATTTTCAGTATTTTTCTGGCAGCCTCTTATCTTGATTCAATCATACATAAAGAATTACATAAATTTTTAAGATAAACAGTATGCCGGACTATGCATACTTGGTAGCAATTAAAATACTATACTTAAGAATGAATAAGAAGATGAAATTCAAGAGACATGGATTCTGTGTAGTTGACGTTAAAATTGTAAAGTTCTATTTCGTAATTGTGATAATTTGTTTTAAATTGAACAAATACAATTGAAAGGAAGTGTTATTATATGTGGTTTGTCTTTTTTGTTTTTATCCTTTAATCATGACCATTTAATTAATAACAGACAATCATAATTGCACAACAAAATTCTAGAATTTTTGTGCTAGTTATGGAAAATCTGTGTCAAATCAAGGGGGAATTGGCAGGAAAAGAAAGATTGAGATCATTTCTTTCCCTTATTATAAAATGTAGGAAAGGAAGATGTTGCCTACTTTTTCATAATTTATAAGTTCATACTGTACATATTGGATGAATAAAGTATAAGGGTTCAGTTGATCACAACAGGGAAGAAGATGGAGTGAAGAGAAAGTAGAGAGAAACAAGAAAATGCATCTACGTACATTTATAAGTAAAGCAATCTTCATAAAGGATTATGTAATATTTTTGGTTGGCTTTTGTCGATATTTTTAAGTGCTTATTAAAATTTCTCATAGTAACATATATCACACACACACATATGTACTTGTTGATTCACTCAAAATAATGTTTTCACGTCTTATAGTTTAATTTTAACACTTGATATATAATCATTATTCAAAGGACAGCATCTAAATATTTTCCTTATAAAAATACATATATAAGAAAAAGATATGAATGGCACCAACTTTATATGTTAGGCAAATATCAATTGTAATATAGTTGAATTTTGTTTTTTTTCCTTTGCCATGGCGTTGACTGTTTATTTTTCTGGTCAATGCGACTGTTTAGGTTATGTAATTATTTAAATTGTTTTTCTTTTCCTAGGACGAATTGGGCTTTGCCACTTGCTCACCTCTTTCCTTCTTTAAATCAATGTTGAATTGACCATCTGACAAAAAAGACAAATGAATTGACCTAACTTGTGCTAACCTTAACCACAAACCAATTCACCAATTCATCACTTAATTTTTTTTTTAAAATAATTTTTCCTGTAAAATTTTTTACTAAAAATAAAATATATGTAAAAAATATTGAAAGAATTAATTTTATCACATTAAATTATAAAAATATGTAATTATTTGTAAAAATTATATAATTATTATATTTTAATTTAAAATAATCATAAAAATATAAAAACTGCACTTAATTTTTTTTTTCAAAAAGAAAATTGCAGGCAAATGTTGACTGGGTTGGGCACAAGTGGGGACATGAGGTCCTGTTTGACACAGTAAAGCGGCTGGGGGCTGTGACTACTGAAGGCCTCATTCGTGTATACGAAATTACAAATTATAATTATTGTTAACTTGAATTGAAAATATTTAAATATTTTTACTGTAAAAAAAGTTATTTCCATTTTATAAATTTCAAATATCCTCAGTTTAAGGGTTGGATTAAAAAAATTCAACTCACACATGTGTGGGTCGGGTTGCAGATTCAAATTTTTGAACCCAGCCTGACCCGCGAACCCTATCAAATTTAAATATATATATTTTTTATATTTTAAAAATATTATTTGACTTTTTTTTTAACAAAATTGGCTAAGGGTTGCTAAAAAAGAAATTGATTTAAGGAGTAGCATGGATGAAGTTGAAAGAGTTGAAGCAAGTAAATATTTTATGTTTAATGTTGATAATTTTATATTTATACTTACATTTTTTGTTTACTTTTTGTTTAATTATTTTAAAGATATTGAGAATTGATGAATGATGATGGTAAGGGACTAGAGGATTTGAAAAAATGAAATGTTTGAAATAGGTAAATTTTTTAACATTTATAAATTTATATTTTCATACTTTGACATTGTTTCTATAATACTAATTGTTTATATATATAATACTAATTGTTTTTTCAATTATTATCTTATAACTAAAAAGCTCTAAACTCTTAGCTTTTGGGATTGAAGATTAAAAAATGAAGATTGCTAGAATGAAGAATGTTTGAATATAATTATGATGTTGTGTGAATTGTGAAAGACTAAAAGTTCTTTCTTATTTTATTTTTGTGTTGTGTCTTATATTGATTTGTGATTTAAGATTATAAGTCTTGAAGAATAGATATTGTATTTATTTTAGTTATTCACTTTACTTGCCATTGTTTATGGTTTCAGTGTTTTACATTATTTAAGGTTAAAAAAAATAGATTAATTTGTTGGTTCCTACTTAAAAAAAAAAATCCATCCAACCCAACCCTCAAGAGTACGAGTTGGGTTGGTTCGGGTTCAGCAATAAAAAATACTAAACCCGACCCACCCCAACCCGCACATCTTTGATTGATTCGAATTGAGATTTACCCTCAACCTAAACCAATCCAACCCGCGCTCAACTCTAATTGAGAGTCTAGCGAAACATCATATATTAGTAGTTTAGTTTCCAATAAGAAAAAATTATAAAGATATGGATAATTTAATAATAAAACTTAATTTATAAAAGATAATTAATATTATTTATCAATAAGATTAAGTAGAGTGATTTTATTCAACTATATCCCTTTGAAGACAAATTCAACTTCAATGATTGCTTAGCCGACCCATGAATGGTTTACATGGTAAGTGTTTCCTAATAATCAACTTACTGGGTCGTTTTCACATTTTCTGTACATATTGATATTTTGGTCTTCAGAATCTCTATTAAAAATTAACATTGACATAAAACTTCAATGGCCGCAATTTGACGGCAAAAGTTTCAAATCAATTTTTATTAAAGAAACTAGTTTTGTACGGGATAGTTTAAGGAATAACATTCATTTCCATTATTGACATATATAATATATTTGTGTAAATGGACATGTCAGCCGTAAAAATGGAAGAGGGACATGATAAAATTGGTATATGAGATATTGATTATAATATGGATAGAAAATTGCAATTTAAATCAATGTAAAATCAATGGTAATAAGTGTCGTATACTATGTAAAATAAATAATTTGCAAATAAAGAGGGAATTTAATGGAACATGGAAGTTATTCAGGGAAATATAGATATATCTTTTTTTATGTATAACTTGATTACTATTTTAAGTTTCTCATTGAAAAAAAATAGCACTGGAAAGAAATGGGAAGAAAATCATGAATTCCATGTATGATGCGAATTTTTTTGTTCTAGAAGTAACTGAACCTATTTTTCTTTTGTTATAGATCTTAATGCTTTGAGATGGTTAAAATATTGTGGAATCCTAACAATGCGAACGTATGGGAAGAATGATAATTATTAAAAATAAGGTTTTATCAATTAATATTTAACGTAACAATGTAAGATAACATAAACTGATAAAGATATACAGCAAGTGGCTTTTCTGGATATATTACTAATTGACCTATATTTGTTTTGGATAATTTTCATGTCTGTTGTTTAATGTACGTATGAACAAAACAAAATTCATGTCATTATGGGAAGAAATCAAACTATTTAAATCAATGTTCCAATAATATGATTTTAAATTTATAAATACAAAATAAAACAAAAGATAATATTAAGAAATTATTGTTTGTGATCACTTACTTGTACCTGAACCTATAGAGAAATCTGTGTTAATCTCTTATAAATTTAAAAGAGGTTTGTATATATCATATTTGTTCTCCCCCTGAATGTTACAATTTAATTATATAGCGATCCAGAAGCAATAATAGCAGGAAGGAAATAAGAGAAATGGATCGAATGAATTGTTTCTAATTGATCAATATCAATATATATACCACAGACTTAAATAAATCAATTGGGAAGAACGTGTCAAACTAATTGCTAACTAACAGTCTGTAACGGGATCTGATGCCTTTGCCTGGAGACAAAGTATGGCACCTCTGCCTGGCCTTTAATGGCCATTGAATTTGCTCGCATTGGAGAACTAGATTGTAGGACGCGTTATATATCTGGACTGTTGGATCAACTCAATCCAATGACCTAGATCCCCTCCCTTGAATTAATGAAACGATGTGTTATCCCCCTTTTATTTTTTGACTCTTCCTCCTTTGCCATGTGTCCACATAGACCGCTAGCCCACATGATTTTAGGTCGCTGATATAATACCAAACCTGATAAATGACTGAATTTTTTTAAAAAAAATTTAAAACGCCTCACCAATACATAGACGACACCTGCAAAGTGGGGGCTCACATCCGTTTCTTCTTCTTCAACTCTAGGCGCCATTATTTTGCGCCTTCTACAGAGAACCCTTGCACAAGCAATTGTTGTCTAGCGTGCCTTCATTCTGCAGTACCAGTTTTCTTCCTCCCGTTCGTCATTATTGTGTTCTTCCTTTCGTTGAGTTCTTCCTCTCCTCTGTCGTCCTATGGAGCTCAAAGGGTATATAATATATTGTTGATATATTAAACCGGATATATATATATATATATATATGTGTGTGTGTGTGTGTGTGTGTGTATATATATATGTTTGCTGATATATTAAACTGGAAATATAATATATATATTGTGGATATATAATTTGTTTGATGATATATATATATAATAAAGTGAGAAAAAAGAAAGAGTGAAAGTAAAACAATGAAGAGATGGGATTTGATTTTTTTCTAGAAGGTTTTGGTTACTTGACTCTAATCTTAAGCCAACAGATGCTGTTGGAAGAAACCTAGTAAAGAGACCAAAAAATGAAATTTTATTGACAACGTTGGAAGATTGATGTGAATTTTAGTTTATTCAATTAACGCTTGACTTAGCCGCTAACAATATACTGATGTGAATGTACTATTGATAGCATTAGGAATATCGAACTGGCCTGTTTTTATAACAGGCCTGGACTTCAAAGTCCGGGCCGTTCTTGGCCCGCGGGCTCACAAGCTAACCCATGAGCCAAGCTAATTTTTAAAAAAAAAAATTAAAAAAAGAATTACTGCAGGCCCATTTAAATAATTTTATTCTTCTATTTTTTAATAAATTCTACTGCAGTAGCTAATAAGAAATACTAGTTTTCTTTTATGTCTTTATACATTGATTTATGCTAATATTGTCATATTAAAAATGATTTATGTAATATTGGTACAATGTGAAGCAGTATGAAACATAAATTAAATTTGGGCTTCAACTGTGTTCTTCTGAAGAGGCTAACTGAAAACTAGAAAGCTATCTTCTGATCTCAGATTGTTGCTACCATATAAGCATACAACTAACTAATATAATATAATTATATAAACAAATTAATTTCTTCACATAGCCTTTCTCAAAGCATCAATGTGATAAAGTGAGATTATTTACATATTAGCTAATATAATATAATTATATAAACAAATTAATTTTTTTTAAAAAAGAGCCCACGAGCCAGTTCGTTTTTAAACGGCCTATTTTTAAATGTCCAAACCTACTCAAATGTGAGCGGGTCGAGCTTAGCATGTGGGCCAAAGCCTGTATTTCCAATGCTAACTTCTAAAGTGAGTTTCCCTTTAATATAATTCAAATCATACTCGGAATAAGCACAACATATTAGTTAATTAATTATGAGATTCGGTTATAGCATGAAGAGAACTATAGGAACAAATAAGAAAGCAAAAAAAAAAAAATCAGAATGAAACTTCTGAATATCTGGTTTTCTTGTTTCTTTCACCTTTGAGTTTTGATTGTCATAAAACAAAAATTGCATATTGTTTTAATATGATAAGATTAGATAAGTTCCTTACATCACACAGATATAATTATAGTTTCATTAAATGCCTATTGTGGAAGAGACAAGTGGAACACATATCAATCGTGTCCATTAAGTATTACTTTTTACAGTTTAATAAGAAATATTTTTTCAAGATCCATCCAAATGGCACTTTGTAAGTAAAATATCATAATAATCTAGAGAGGGCAATAAATGTCTACCAAAATCCATGAAAACTAGAAACATGCACATGTGGATTATTTTTCTGCTTGTTCTAAATTAAATAATCATGCATATTTGATTCATGTTAGATGAAGTTTGTTATATATATATATTTTATGAGATTATATGTCTTGGACATAATTTATTTGATTTACTTATGCTTTCGATTATATATGTATATTTTGGGTGTGTAGATATATAGATATGATTCTTTTTCTCCTTGTTCTCTTGTTTATCTTATTTGCTAAAGTAATTTTTTTTTTCAGACAATTAGAAGAAAACTTTCATAGAATCTTGAGGTGGGGATGAAATTTGATAGTATAGATGCAACATGAAATTTTTGAAAGATGTATGGTGGGAAAATGAGATTTAGAGTGCGGAAGAATAATCATAATAAAAGCAAGAAGGATAACACAACGATAACGTCAATGATTTATGTTTGTTTGAAGGAGGGCTTTCGAGGGCCTGACAAGAGAGATTTGAACACAAAAAATTCCAAGACTAGAACATGGTGCAAAGCTTCAAACTTGTTTATGGAAAGTATCAAGTCAAAGAATTTATAGGGACGCATAATCATGAACTGCATACTCTAGAAACAAGTCACATACTTCCTTTACGGCGGCAAATTTCTAAAGTTCAAATGTACAAGATTGAATTAATAGAAGATTTTGACCTTAGACAAAAGGCCTCTTTTGATTTGATAAGCTTACATGCCAAAGGAAAAGTGAATACCAGATTTACTTAAGATGATGCAAAAAATTACCTCAAATCAAGAAGAGAACGAAACATGACTTATGGGGAGGCTAGTACTGTTGACGGCTTGGCAAGCGTACCAATCGTATAAGTAATACAAAGTGAGTAGAATATCGTTCCCACGAGGATTGAGGTGCTAAGTACTTGCGAAGCTAAAGTTAAATACTATCTAGATGAATCATTAAGCAGAAATATAAATCTAACGCTAACAATTTAACTAAAACTACTAACCAAAACCTAAAACTAAGCTACTCCTAATGACAATAACCTAGGGTTGATGAGATTGACTTCACTTGACTCTTAATTCGATTAATTTATAGACAAATTAATCTTTGAGTTGCTAAAGAATGATTCAATCCAATTACAAATCCTTTTGGTATTAGTTAAGTTCTCAAAATTGTTTGAACCCAATCCCTTGGAGAAACAAACCTACCTAACCCAAATAATTGTTTAATTCCTTAATCTAATCATTCAAGTAGGTGATTAAGTTTAAGAACTCATAAAAACTACATAAATAGGATTATCTATTCCTAAATTAATCTGATTTATGGTAAAAGTTACAAAGGGCAAAGTTAATATCTAGCTATCCCTAGCTTAGATAAAAACCCCAAACTCAATAAAATGGTGATCAATCATTTTAGAGCAAATCAATCGGTAAAATCTACTCCAACAAAATACGAAATGTAATTGAGAACAATCATTCAACAACAAAACTTCATAAGAAATTAAATTACATCAACCACCAAACCTTTCATTTCTCATAGGTTCCATTATTATTCTCTTACTGTTGCTTTCATCAATTATACATGCTAGTCTAGGGCACCAATATTCCTAGAAGGATTTTTCCAAACCTCAACTAAGATAAAACATAATTCTCCATAATTCTTTATGTGAAAATCAAGTTAATTAAATGAGCAAACCCTAATTTGACTATATGAGGTTAATATCTATATTCCTATGACATTAGCAAATCAATCCCCTCTCCTTTGAGGTTCAAGAACTCATACAACTTATTCCTTAGGTTTAGTTTTTATCTCTCTTTCTCAAGTTTAGTAAAAACACCAAATCATCCCAATAAGTGATCAAATCAAAGGAAAGCATTAAGATTGGAATAAATAAACATGTATTAACCAATCAATAATTACAAGAGTTCAAGAAATTACACAAAACCTAATCTAAAATTGAGCTCATAACAATCCTAGAGTTACAAACTACCTATAACTACAATATACAAGAGAAATATAACATGAAAAGAGAAGAAAATGAAGAGAAAAGAGAAGAGATGGGGGAAGGAAGACCAATCCCAAGAGGGAAGGCCTTCTTCCCCCCTAACCAGCTCTAGAAGTTGCTCTTTTGCTACCTCCAAGCTCCCCAAAATTTCTCCAATCCAAAGTTAGGGCAAAAAGCCCCAAAAGAGGCTTTTAATTGTCAGTTTCTTGACTTGACGCTTGGGCGCCAAGACTGACAGCTTTAAATAGTAAATTATGGGATGGGTGCCTGGGTGCCAATTGGACAGAAGGTTGATCTTGTTCATATGCATGGCGCCTGGGCCCCACGTCTGGCGCCTAGGCCCCAAGCCACTGGGGTCTTGATTCTTCTCTTGTTTTCTCTCCAAAATACACCTACAAAAGATAACAACTAAAATAAATTAAAAAGGCAAGAAAAGGGGAAATAAAACAAGATGAAACTAAAACTATAAACACAAGAGAACTAAACGAAAACATAGATAAAAAGCGCAAAAGGATAGCAATATAAGGCTAAAAGAGGACTGAAAATCTCATATATGATGGCATTATTTGATGACTTTTTAGGACTTATCAAGCACCCTTATGCAATATTTTCATAAGCAAGTATCAGAGAATCCTTCATTCTTTTATGCTTATCAGTTGGACGCAGAAGAACAGATTATTAATGTATTTTGGGCAGACGTAAGGATGTTGAATGACTACGGCCTATTTGGTGATGTGATGTCATTTGACACCACATTTGGTATGAATAAAAAAAATAGGCCACTTGCTATGTTTTGTGATTTAAATCACCACAGAGGGACAATGATTTTTGGAGCGGCGTTATTGTTTGATGAAACTACGGAGTCCTTTAAATGACTTTTTCCAAACATTTCTTTGGCTAATGGGTAGAAAAAGCCTTTTACTATCTTTACTGACCAAGATGTGGCAATAGCAAGAGCATTATCTGAGGTTATGCCAGACACAATGCATGGGATTTGTACATGATGTTTGATGTAAAATGTCATGAAATATCTCGCCTGATTACCTAGGGGGAGTCCCACATATTGATGAAAATTAGACAGTATATGTACAGAATCATTGATGAAGATCTCTTTGAGGTGAGTTGGACTAAAATGGTGGAAGACCACAATTTCAAAGAAAATTAGTGGATAGTTAATGCATACCAGTTAAAGCAAAAATAGGCAGCGTGTTATATGAAAAGGGCTTTCATACTTGGTGTTCGAAGCACACAACTCAGTGAGAGCTTCAACTCAGATTTGAAGGATTTGCTAAACCCGAGTTTGGACCTTGTTCAGTTCTTCAAACTCTTTGAGAGAATTATGGAGGAGAACTGCTACAAGGAACTAAAGTGTGAGTATGATTCTAGAGAGAAAATTTTGCGATTGAGAAAGGCGAAGTCACTTATGCTTAATAAGTTTTCTGAGCGTTATACTCCCTCTATCTTTGAAATATTCCAACAAGAATACGATGATAGAAAGTAGGCATGTATAAAGGGAAGGGATGAGAGCTAGCTTTTTAGACGCTATGTTATTTCTCTAGTTAGTAATGAGAGAGATTACGTAGTGTCATTTGATCTGTCAGATAACACAATCACATGTTCTTGTTGGATAATTTGCATAAGCAACTTGATAAACTTCATTCAACTAGAAAGTGTTCGAACACATATCTCAATGCTGATGTAAACGCCACCGCTACCCTCGCACCACAACCAAAGGGATTCAACCAGAAAGACGATGCAAATAATAAGAAACGCTATAGGAGTTATGTTGAAGGCTAGAGAAAGACAAAGAAAGGAGCATCATCAACTACAATAAGTTATTTGTGTTATTATATGTTTAACACTTTTGCTTTTTCATATTAAAAATATATTTTTTCATGTGTTTTAACACTTTTCAGTAACACTATTACCTTTTCACTTTTGATATTAAAAATAGTTCAGTTTTTTCATGTGTTTCCACTTTAGCATGCTACTGCCCTTGAGAATTACTTTTATTTATTATGCTTATTTTAATATGAAGTTATACACGTTGAAATTGCATATTCCAGTGATTATAATAATTGTTTGGCTAGGTTACATTTCATTTCATTCTACGAGAAAATTCCATACGGTGAGTTAATTTAGGATTCTTTTTTTGTTTTTTTAACATCTAAGCATGCTTAGGAAATTGCATTTAATTTAGAGATGCAATTTTGAAGTATGAAGTATAAAAAATTTCTGGCAGAGCTATCTTCCTCCACAAATTAGCCTTCAACATCCTAGAATATGCTCAGGTGATAGGAAAAAAAACAACTAAAAAATTTTTGGTAGAGCTATCTGACTTCACCTTTCTATATAAGAGTAATGCACCACAACTTGGAGTATCTTGCTCAGCACCTCCAGCACCACTTCTTGAATTGAGTTTCACTGAAATATTAATGGTTAAGATCTCATTTGTGTAATATATAATTTTTTTTCTACGAAATAACAATGCTAATGTATGCTCTTTCTTAATGTAAGCGCCTATTGATTATCCTATGGCATTGTTGGAAGACTTGCAGTTTAGTAATATTTTTTCACATACTGACCATTGAGGTTAGTTTCAAAAAAGAATTGATTACAGATTGAATATTGAAATTATTGATAGTATTATTTGATTTTGCTTATTTATATCCTTGGAATATGATTATAGATTATGCTAGATGATAGGTGTTGTATGTGATAGTTGCTATAAGAAAAAGAATGAAAGCTACAAATATAGTATATCTCTTTTGGTTTCTCTTCTCTTTAATTGTTTTGTGCTTTTCCATTTTCTAAGCATCTTGTAGATACAAAATTTTTTTTCTGATATAGTATATCCTGGGCTTCTTCACACAATCATATTCTGGTCAAAATATTGGAATTCTTCCCCATATTTTTTTTGGTACTGAGCTGCTTAATCTCTTAACTGCAAGTTAAAGTGGTGCACCAGTAAAGATGGAAACTCAAAAGCTAGCGAGATAGATGAAAACTTAAAATGGCGAGATGGATGGAATAACACACTAGTAAACAAAGAATACAAAGAGGATGAGAGGAAGAACCCACCCAAAAATAAAACAAAAACAAAAACAAACAGCATCGACGAAGAAGTTGGGGAGAAAGAATTGGATATAGAAGCGAAAAAATAGAGAGTAGAATTGGATTAGGGAATTGGTTGAATTGGAGAGAGAGAGAGAGAGAGAGAGAGAGAGAGAGAGAGAGAGAGAGAGAGAGAGAGAGAGAGAGAGAGAGAGAGAGAGAGAGAGAGAGAGAGAGAGAGAGAGAGAGATGGCTCAGCAAGAAATCTAAAGTAGAGGAGAAGAAGACAACTGTGGTGCTGAGGGGTTTATCAATTATTCATCGGGTCGTGTATTATATCAAGGACCCAAAATCACGTTGTGGGCGGGCCATGTGGACACGTGTTAAAGGAAGAAGGGTTAGAAAAAAAAAGGGATGGAACACAGCGTTTCATTAATTTAAGGGAGGAGATCTGGGCTATTGGATCGAGACGCTGAATTTGTCTACAACAAACTAGCTTCTATACTTTATATTCCTTTACAAATTAGACACTATTATTTATATTGTGTAACAATTTTGGCAAAAAGATTAAATAATCTATATTTTTAGTCTTTTGAATTTTCTTCCAACTATACCCTAGTGTTTTATGCTGTTGTTGATTGCTAGAAAGTAAATTTGGGTTATACCTTGTGAATTTGTCAATATCATATATGACAATTCATATATAATAGGTATCACAAGACAAGCAACCTTTCCATAGGGAAATGTTTTCGGCCAGTACATTTGCTCTTTAGTGTCGTAATTTGGGCTTGATGAAAACCATGCAAGAATGACATATTGGGCTTTAGCGAGTTTTAAAATTGGAAAATGATTGCAATAATTTTGCTGGGTTGGTCTGGTTAAAAGGGAATGCAAAAATTTATGGAGTATTTACACAAATAAATATCTTCTTCATAAAAAAAAATAAATATTGGCCAAAAAATTATGTCCAAGTAGGTCCCTCTTTATTTTTCATTTTTTAATTTAAAAATGAGGATTGACTTTTTTTTTAAAAAAAAAATTTTATAGGAGTGACTTCTCATTCCCAAAAACCAGTAGTTATTCCATCACATAAGCTAAAGAATTTAGATTTTTTCATTTAAGATGGAGATTCTTAAGAGAATGAGATTCTAATGAACTAAACATGCATTTTGACCATTCCTTTTTTCTTAGCTCAACCAAACAAAACCCTAATAGGAATGAATCCCAAAGAATTTTTAATTAAAAGTATATATATATATATATAGAGCTAGACTCTATATATTTTTAAAAATTTAATGGGTTGACCCATAAAACCTAATCCATTTTAATAAGTTGAAAGACAAAGTTGCCAGGGTTCAACGAGATTGAGTTGTTTGGGTAGTCTTTAGATTTCTTTTCTTCAATGTTTCATTTCTTTTTTTGGGCATCTAGCAAAAGCTAGTCGATAACAAATGGGCTTCAAAAGGCCAGAAAGATCAGATAACACAAAATTAATTTCTGATGGGGTGTTGTCTTCATTTGGAACTGTTTTCTCGCGGTTTTTGGGCTGGATCCTTTTCCTGTATGTTAGGCCCAAAGTGTTCCTACATTGTATGCTATATTTGTCCTGTTTGTTATGTTTTTGGGCCTGTCCAAGAAACCAAAAAAATAAAATGTTCGTTACGACTGAAAAATGAAGATTAAACAAGTAGAAAAATTTGAAGAAAATGTTCTAAAAAAAATCTTTTATTGAAAGAGCAAAAAGAATATAAGCATAAAAATAAATTCCGATAAAACCATAAAGCATTAATTTGTTAGAAAACATTAATTTGGGATAAGGATTTAATTTTATCGTGGAGTATGGTGAAGATGAAGGGGTTTAATTTATACCTTGGGATTCCACGGCACTAATTATTAGTGGTAGGTGCATTGACATATAATTAATATTTGTTGGAATGTCTGCAACTAGTTTTGTTACCATAAGCAATGACCATCATCATCATGATGTGAATTTTTTCACCATTGTCTAAGAGCATCTAAAGAGATTAATTAAGCTTGTTGCTCCACAATAATTATCGAGTGAACTACAGTTTTGTACATGTGATTAATTTGTTTTGATTTTATTTTGGTGTCATGTGATTTAAAAATTGATTATATTCCGTTCTTGATATTTAAAAATTAATTTGTTTCAATTGTTAAATAATGAATCAAAGATGGTTTTTGGCACGAATATGTTCCATATCTGATTTATATTTCGTTCCTGATATTAGAGACGGACTTTTCCATGTTTATACCTTAATATTTTTCACATTTTTTATATATTTAAAAAATTAGAGAAAAATTTGTTCCGTTTAAGAAATCCGTCTCTGATCAAAATGTCGTCTTGGTTTTAAAAAAAAGGTGCTACACGATGTCGTCTTGGATTAGAGATAGATTTGTCTGTCTTAAAAATTTGTCTCTCTCAACTTAAACCCAATACCCCTTCCCGATTCACTTCCTAATCCCATTTCTTCTCTAACCTATCATGCTTGTCTTCGTCTTCTCTGCGGTGGCCGTGGCCTCATGAGTGCTTCCCGCGTAGTCAACTGCCATTGTCTCCAAGATCCGCCATGTGCTCTACCTCTCTCTTCATCTCGTGGTACTCTCTCGCTTTCTTTCTCCTTCACTCTCTTGATCACTTATGTCTCTCTCTCTCTCTCTCTCTCTCTCTTCCTTCCATTGTTGGGTTCTAGTTATTTTTCTCTTTGCTGGGTTCTATGTTTGTTGCCGGTCTCTTTGTGTTTGCTAGGTTCTTGTCGATAGGTTTGAAGTATGAACAACCAATATTTAAAAATAGATAAGCTCTAATTTATCTAGTTCAAATTGGGTTAGACAGAAATGCTCTTAATGTTAATTTGCATTTCTATGTTTCCTGGCCTCTCTGTTAATTTTTCTGCACTTTTGAGGTTTTGCTTAGTATTATAAAACATTAATGTTTATATTTTACCAACATATTGGTTCATTTTTTTTGCTCTAGTGGAGGCAAGACGAGAAAATTAGTTACACTTTGGTATGTTTTAGATTATTTAAATAAAATAATTGCTCTTTGGTGTGTTTTAGATAGGTTTCACTGCCTCTAATTTCATCAGATGGTTGTAATTAGCAGTGTTTTTAAAACCGAATCGGTCATTGAATCGGTGAGGTACTGGTTCAAAGTTCAATAGTTAGATCACGGTTAAATCGGTAGTATTTAAAAATTATTTAAAAAATAAAATATATAATTAAAAATATTTAAATATTTTGCATAATTACAAAATTTGTAAAAAAATACTTATTTATATATTTTTTAGTAAATATTATAAATATTTTAATTTTTTTATTTTTTCTTTCAACATCTAAACTCTACTGCCATAGTGCCATCATTACTTAGTTTCAAGCTTTCCCATTTTTCTTTACTTTTCCTCCTTTCCCATTTCTCTAGATTATTTTGTTTTGTCTTCATTTTCACTCTTCCTCCTTCCTTCTTTCCCAACACTATACCCAAATCCTTGATAGCACCAGCACCATACACATACAAACACAAAGACGAAGGAGAAGAGAAACCCTCAACAGACGTGCATCTACCACTGGTTGAGATGCCCAGAAGCTTACTGCCGTTACCCACTTCGATTCTTCCTTTCATCTTCTTCTCCTTTCAACTATACCTTAATGTTTTTTTAGCTTGCTGTACACTGATTTGAGGTTGAAAAAATAGGAATCGTGTGGAATCGACCACCCGATTTTATATGTTCTATACCAATTTGATGTCCAAGTAGTTTTTAGGCATGATCAGACCGGATCCCCTGTCGGTCACCAGTTTGACCAGTCGGTCCGGTCTGATTTTAAAATCCATGGTAATTAGTATTAGGTTATTAATGGTTTAGGGTTTAGGGTATTAGACTACTAATAGTTTATGGTTTATAATTTAGGGTTGAAATTGAGCCCTAAGTTGAAGGCTATGACCATATTGCTTAGGTTTCCATATGTATAGTCACCATGAGATCAAGTTTCATATTTCATTATTTTACCAGCCTTTTATAAGCATTGTAAAATAATTCATAACTGGATTTAAGTACAACATTTAGTAAACTCTGCACAAAAGAAACTAAAAACATGAACATCATACCTTTTGCTAGGCTTTTAGATTTCTACTTAGAAAATCTGTAACCATTAATCCACCAATTATTTCATGTACTAGAAAATATGAAATCTCACAACATTTTTGAACTTTTACCAACATTACTTCAAACATTACTTTTCATAGCAAACCACTCAATCATTCACTACCATTTGAAGTTATGATGTAAAATTATTTCTCAAGAAATTTTAATTAAGCTAATTCCCTAATAATTAATCATCTTAATTTTCACTATTTCCCTTCTTGGCCCATTTTTAGTCTTTAACAAATAAATTCAATTAATCTTCTTGTTAACTTTGATTGAAATGGTATTTGATTACTTGTGTTCTTTAATTTGTAACAATTATGTCGATGTTTCTCATTTTTTATGTTCTTTGTGCTTGCCAGTAATCATGTCTGGGATGCCTATTGTCACATCCCAAAAATTGAACATGTGAAAAGATACTACTCATTTGATAAAATTCTCAAACATACGTTATTTACATATATTCTGTAAGGTTTTGCATTCAACCTTAATCATTCATTCCACACTACAGAATTATATTCATCTGATAAGCAAATATAGACATACATAATCTGATGTTTCTATCTCATCGCAAGCCTAGTAGACCTATAGTAAGTACAGAGCGTTCCTAGTATTCACATTAATAAGTACTGTACTGGTATCCCACCAGACAGAAATAGATAATAATTCCAAGGGACTTCTAATCTTCAAACGGATACTCTTATTCTTTGTTTTCTGTATTTGAAAAAAATAATCATAGGGAGTGTGAGTTTATTTAAAAACTCAGTAAGTAAATAACTGTACTATATAAAATATCAAAAGTACAAATACCACATTTACTCATATAATTAATTGTCTTATACATCAAGTAGTATGAGACTCTAACCCTTTCAAACTCATGAATAAGATTTTATAGATATACACCGAGTAATATGAGACTCTAACCCTTTCAAACTCGTGAATAGGATTCATAGATATACACTGAGTAGTATGAGACTCTAACCCTTTCAACTCGTGTATAGGATTCATAGATATACACCGAGTAGTATGGGACTCTAACCCTTTTAACTCGTGTATAGGTTTCATAGATATGCTCTGAGTAGTATGGGACTCTAACCCTTTCAACTCGTGTATAGGATTCATAGATATACACCGAGTAGTATGGGACTTTAACCCTTTCAAACTCGTGTATTAGATTCCGTAGATCTTTACTCATTAATAAGATAGTGAGAATTTATCACATAGTACAATTGCCATGAAATAAAATAATTTCTACATACTATTATCTCTACCGATCATCATATACTCCCATATGAAAAATTGATTGCTTATTATCCAAATAATATTGTAAATGAGACTTATATTGTACTTTGACTAGTAATATCAAATTAGCTTAGCAAGGTTATTCACTCACCTTGATGTTTGTCCAAGTTTACCTTGTTCCACACTAGAATTTGTGTAGAAAAATTTCCTAGTAAAATATATTACAAGGAAACATAAGAAAGGAAACAAAATCACGAAAATACGTAAAACTTTCTGATTGCTACAGTAACAGTTTGCTACAGTGACGGTTCGCTACAGTACGTTGACTGCTACAGTACGTTGACTGCCGACACTACAGTAACTAGAAGAAAAATTTTCAGATTTTCCCGAAATTTCTGGTCGCTACAGTAACTCGAGTTTTTTTGCAGAAATTTCTCACAAATTCATCCTTTCCTTTCTTGTTTCAAAACTAGAATTTCAACTCTTTTAACCGATTATAACTCAAATATAACTTCTAAAACAACTGAGATTCATGAATTATCATCAAAATCTTCAAGAACAAAACCTCCTCTAATTTTCCATATAAACTTAGATTTAAGGAAAATAATGAGATTAAAGCTCACCTTTGATCCTTACAAAGCTTTTGAACCGAACAAATAATCGAAACTCTGAAGATCAAGGAAAAGATTTGAGAAGAGGATGAAGAAAGGAGAGAAAACCCTTTCAGCCTGCTTCGGTTGCGTGAGAAAAATGAGGGGGTATTATTGAAGTTTTATTTTAAATATTTCTAATGGGTTATTGAATAACCCATGGGTATCCATAACCCAACATCCAAACCCATCAAGTCAATTTACAATAAATGGACTAATTGACCATTTTTAAACCACTTTTCCATGAATTTCACCATTCTTAGAATATATCCCACATGGTACAAATATTCAGTCCAGTCATTTAACTCAATTTTCATAAATAATAGTCAAAGAGAACAATTAAATATGAAAATTAAAAATGACCAAAATAAATAACTAAAGTAACGTTGTAAAATTCTAAAATACTCTTAAGCGAATTATATTCTGAAATTAACGGGTATTACACCTATGGTTGCATCACTATTTTAAATTATTGATATGTGTTGAACTGCACATAACACATGATTTATCAAGTGGAGGGTACATGGTTGTAATCAGTGACATAATTAAGAATATGTCATTGATTACAACTATTCCCTTCCATTTGGCTGAAGCTGACTTTTTGTGCATTGTAACACATGTCAACAATTTAAATAGAAAAATGGGATAAGAAGAAGGTAAATTTGTGCACATCATCCTAACTCTAATCCTTGCAATTCCAATTCATAACCTTTCACATGGAAAATTAGAATTTTGCAGGAAAATTAGAAATTTTAACCATAATTTTTTAAAATAAATGGCTTCTAATAAATTTGTTTTCTATAATTATATAAATTTGATTCATATAATTGATTAATTAATCCTTAACTTGCTCATCTTTTAAATTTATAGAGATGTCATGTATATTATATATGGGCTTAGTTTGTATATAAATAGAGCAATCATGTGTTTCAGTTTTCATAGTCATCACAATATGAATGTATATCTGTAATAGAAGTTTCAAACTATAACTAGATATATGCTTGATTGAAAGGTACAATTTCCATATTGACAATTCTATATAGAAGCTATAAAATGTAGGGTAGGCACTAGGCAGTATAAATGAATGCTTACATGTTAGCTACGTATATTTGTTGCAGTGAGAGTCAATCTTGTTGAACCCTTCCTTATATATAGAATTGACAGTCTAACACCAGCATTATGATGTATATATACGTTATGATTACTCGTTAACTTTAGATAGCTTATAATTGGTCAGCCTCTCTGTAAGATATCATTTGTAAAGCTCACATGATATACACGTGGGTTGTCTTAGTCTGGTTATTACCGTTAGTGATCTATTAGCTTTGTGTATATAAGGACCATCAAATGCTTCATTTAATAATACATCATTCTTTCTGTTATGAACTCTCACATGGTATCATAGCCTTCAGATTTTCAAAGATCGAAATCAATTCCTTGTCCACATTTGGCTATAATGGAGCAGCAACAACACTAGCCAAAGGACCTCTCCTTAGTTTAACCAGACAAAATACCAGTATTATTTCTTTTTCCCATAATATTTCTATTAAACTAGATGAAAATAACTACTTTCCCTAGAAACAGCAAGTTCTTGTAGCCATTTATGGTTACAGTTTAGAAAAACACCTCTCTTCAGGCAAACAAATGCCTCTAATGTTTAGCAATTCTCAAGATCAAGAATCGGGGACTCTCAATGCAGAGTTCATCCACTGGCAAAGGCAAGATCAGCTTCTGGTTTCTTGGATTCTTACCTCCATGTCTGAGGGTATGCTCACCCGTGTTGTGGGCTGTGAATTCACCTATGAAATCTGGGAACGAGTACGTGTCCACTTTGCTTCACAAACAAGAGCCAAAGTGAAGCAACTCAAGACTCAACTACGTATGGTAAGAAAGGGATCTTCAAAAATGAATGAATATTTGTTAAGAGTAAAGAGCATTGTAAACTCTTTAGCAGCTGTTGGCAATCCGATTCCAGTCAATGACTACATTGAAGCTCTTTTTGATGGACTACCAGACGAATATGATTCCATGGTTATGATAGTTATCTCTAAAGTAGAATCATACACTATAGATGAAATAGAAACGCTATTGATGGTGCAAGAAAGTAAACTTGAGAAAAATATTCAAATCCAACTACCTGATGGCATGAAATCTTAATCCAATAACAATCTAATTGCAAATGTTGCTCAGACAAAGAACACTGGTGATAAGAGCTCCAATGTCGCCTACAACAACAATCAAGGGCATTCATAGAGAGGCTTCTATAGCAGAGGAGGCAAATGTGGAGGATACATCTTTCAGGGGTTTAACAAGAATTTCCCCTTCTCTCAGAAATAAAAAATTGTATGCCAATTATGTGTAAAGAGTGGACATGGCGTCCTAAATTTCTACCATCGCTTTGACTATAATTTTTATCCTACAGTATCTAATAATCAAAACACTAACTATTTCAATAATTAAAACTCTAGTAAGACATCACAAGGCCAAATCTCTGCCATGATAGCTTCACCTGCAACTGTTGTGTGCAATCCAAACTGATATGCTAATTTGGGTGCTTCAAGTCATCTCACTCTAGATTCTTTAAACTTGGCCACCAAAGGTGATTACAATGGTCAGGAGTTGGTTCATGTTAGTAATAGAGCAGGTTTGTTGATTAAATCTATAGGTCACTCTTATCTTTCCTCATCTTTACCTTCAAAATCTTTAGTTCTTCAAAATATTCTTCATGTTCCAAAAATTACCAAGAATCTGGTCAATGTCTCTAAATTATGCAAAGATAATTCTGTATTCTTTAAATTTCACTCAGATTGCTGTTTTGTCAAATCACAGGTTACCAAGTAAATTCTTTTGGTAGGGACGGTTAAAGATGGCTTGTACTCCTTTGATAATCTAAACTTTACCCATCTTAATTCCACTTCAGATTTAAATACTAAAACTCATGCTTTCTCTGTTACTGGTTCTTTTTCTTCTCCTATATGTACTTTTATGTATGGCAACAACACTTTGGTCACCCTAGCTCTAAGATTGTTCATTCAATTTTAAATTCTTGTAATCTTCAACTGTCTAATAAAAGTTCCACATTCTGTAAGGCTTGTTGTCTTGGCAAAATGCATCAACTACATTTTCAATATTCTGATTCCATTTATTCAAAACCATTAGAATTAATATACACTGATTTATGAGGACCAGCTCCCACCCACTCCATACATGGCCATGTTTATTATATTGCATTCATTGATTCTTACTCTAGGTATACATGGGTTTACGTGTTAAAAAAAGAAATCAGATGCATTATCTACCTTCATTAAATTTAAAACCGTGGTTGAACTACAACTTAATGCTAAGATCAAAGCTATTCAATCTGACAGGGGTAGAGAATTTCGTACATTCTCTAACATATTAACCCAATTTGGCATTACTCACAGACTGATCTGCCCACACACATATGAGTAGAATGGAGTCATTGAGTGAAAGCATCGTCACATCATAAAAATAGGACTTACATTATTAGCTAACTCTTCCATGCCCTTCCAATACTAGTCTGAAGCATTTGAAACTGCTATATTCCTAATAAATAGAATTCCAATAATGGTATTGGGAGGAACATCACCTATTTAAAAACTCCTTAGAATTAAACCTGATTATCAAGCCATGTGAGTATTTGGCTGTGCGTGTTTTCCCCTGATGAGAATTTTCCTACAAATCAAAAGAGTATGTCTTCCTCGACTACATTCTAAATCATAAGGGCTATAAGTGTTTAGATCCTATTACACATAGAATCTATATCTCTCGCCATGTCATTTTTTATGAGTAACAATTTCCTTTTTCAATTTCTAACTCTACTAATGCCTCTGTTTCAGATACTGTTTCTCATCCACCAACTTCAGCCACTTTATTTCTTGTCCCAACTTCAGTTTTGCAACATGCCCTAGTAAATGACATCTCTCAATACACAAAAAAATGTACAACAACACAATATCAAAGTGATCAAACTCCAATCACTCACTCACCTACAGTTTCACGGGGTATAAACTCAATAGCATCCACTCAGTTTCAAACATCAACTAGTGTCCCGAATAGTTCACCTTCATCTCTATCAGTCTTTGCTCACGCTGACAGTACGTCTAATTCATCAACTGCACCTTCACATCCTATGACCACCAAGGCAAAGGCAAGAATATTTAAACCCAAAGTCTACTTTGCTCTCTCTAAACCAAACTCTGTAGCAGAAGCCCTCTAGAATAACAACTGGAAGCAAGCCATGATTGAAGAGTACCAAGCTCTCTAAAAGAACAAGACATGGATACTTTTTCCCTTGCCTTCTAGTCACAAAGATATTGGTTATAAATAGATCTTCTGGTTAAAGAAGAACACAGATGGATCTATACAGCGCTATAAGGCGCGACTTGTTGCGAAAGGATTCAACCAAAAAGAAGGATATGATTATCATAAGACGTTTAGCCTGGTTGCTAAACCAACATCCATTAGAATTATCTTAACACTTGCCCTTACTTATCAGTGGCCTATCCATGAACTTGATGTCTATAATGTCTTCCTCAAGGGCACTCTTGAGGAAGAAGTCTTCATGAAGCAACCTCCAGGCTTTGAGCACATGGATCGATCTCTGGCCTATAGATTGGATAAAGCAATTTATGGCCTCAAACATGCTCTTATGGCTTGGTTTGAGAAACTCACAGCTATTCTGCACAAACTTGGCTTTGTCTCTAGTAAATGTGATAGCTCAATGTTCATCCGAAGCACTGCTTCTTCTAAAATATTTATTCTAGTTTACGTCGACGCTAATCTTGTCACTGGTAGTTCCTCGAGTGAAATTTCCTCTGTTATACAATCCCTCAACTCTGAATTCTCATTGCCGGACCTCGGACAAGTTAAATTCTTCCTTGGGGTTGAAGTCAAATGCACCATTGAAGGTTGGCTCCACTTTTCTTAAATGACATACATAGTGGAGTTACTTACTCATACCAAAATGTATCAAGCTAAAAGAGTTAGCTCACCTATGAATCTAGGACAAAAACTACTTAACTATGGCAGTACACCAGTTGTCAATCCTCAAGAATATAGCTCCATTGTAGGAGCTCTTCATTACCTAACCATAACATATCTTGAGCTTGCCTTTTCTGTTCATAAGGTATGTCAGTACATGCACAATCCATTAAAAGATCACTGGAAGTGCGTTAAGAGAATTCTTAGATTTCTCAGGTCTACCACTTCTTATGGTCTTGTTCTAAAGCTAGCTGATGAGTCTTGGCATTCATATATATTCTATGGAGATTTTTGTCATCTTGGCATATTTTTGGCTTTTGTCAGGGTTTTAACACCTAACTTTTGGATAGTTGAATACATACCTCACTCTTAGGTTAAAAATGTAATTTTTGGCCTCTAATCACATTCTTTTTGGGTTACTTTTGTAAATATGTTGGTGATTTTGTTTTTGCAGATATTTTAGCTGGGAAAATGATGTTGAAAGATGAGAAATCCTAAGCCAAGATCTAAATGATGAAAAGAGGAACCTTGGAGAAGAAAAAGGGGCTCAAAATGAAGATTCAAACTGCCCCTCATGCTCCTAAGCGCATAAAGCTCAAGAAGGTGATTCCTCTCTGCCATATTCACGCTTAAGCGGGATATACACACGCTTAAGCGGATACGTGTAACATTGAAGGCTTCATTTTGTTCAAAACACGCTTAAGCGTGAAGAATGTGCACTTAAGCAGGTAACACGTGCTGAAGAAGAGTCATTTTTGCCTAAATCACGCTTAAGCAAGAAAAGTGTGCGTTTAAGCGCACAAATCATTTTACTGTCATGTGCAGCAGGCTTTAAAAGACATTTTGGACTGAAATTTTAGGGTATTCTGGGTTGGAGCCGAGGAAAGAACGATGATTTCAGCTCCAGAGGCTAGGGGAACCAACTTTTAGTGAAGATTGAAGCAATTTCTCTTCCATCCAACTTAGAATCATGGAGTTTTCTCTTCTCTTCTCTCATTTTCTGCATTTTATAATCATGTGTAGCTAAATTTCTGTATTAGGATTGCTATGAACCTTAGTTTGGATTAGGTTTTGTAAATCTCTTGACTTCTTGTGATTATTTGGCCATTAATACATGTTTATTCATTCTTATCTTCTTGCTTTCATTAAACTTGATCAATTTAATGGATTGTTTAGTGGTTTTGCTGCACTTGGAAGAGGAATGTAAAACCTAGACCATAGAATGGATAGTATGAGTTCTTGAACCTTAAAGGAGAAGGGATGAATTTGTTAATGTCATAGGAATATAGACATTAACTTCATATAGTCAAACTAGAGTTTGTTAATCAATTTAACTTGATTTTCACATAAGGAATTATGGAGAATTAAGTTTTTATCTTAGTTGTGATTTGGAAAAATGCTTTTAAGAATATTCGTATTCTAGATTAGCATGTATGGCCGGTGAGAACAAGAGGGAGAGGGATTAAAATATGTGAAGAACGACGGGGGATTAGCAATCCTAAGTTGTGTTAATCTTGTGACTTGTTTTGTGTTTGTATTGTGATTTCTATCGTGTTGGTTAGAGTCCATACAATCATACAACTCATTTCTAACTCAATTTTACATTTTCATTTGCTTTCTGTTAATGAACCATACACATTTAGATTGTCTAACTAATATAACTTAATTTCTCGAGTAGTTAGCACGTTAATCCTCGTGCGAACAATATTCTTACTTAATTTTCACTATACTACTTGTACAACTGGTACACTTGCAAAGTCACCAACACTAGCACCCAATTTGACATTTCATGCATTTAGTAACGTTGATTGGGGCACGAATTTGGAGGACCGACGCTCCATTTCTGGGCATTGCATTTATCTTGATAAGAATCTAGTTTCCTGGGGCTCAAAGAAACAAACAACAATGGCTTGCTCTACAACTAAAGAAGAATATCGTGCTTTGGCCAATACTGTTGCTAAAATTTTTTGGATTCAATCACTCTTACGTGAACTTGGTGTTTCCAACACTAAACAGCCCATCATCTTCTACGATAATCTCAACACTATACACATGACATCAAATCATAGGTACAACAAAAACAACTCTATGTCCAGCACATCTCCTCTGAATTACATATTGCAGATGGGTTGACAAAGCCTTTATCAGGTCTGAAATTCCAGCAGCTGCATAGCAAACTCAACGTTGTCAATCCTAATGAGCTACGTTTGAGGGAGGATCATAAGAAAACTGAGGTTCTTTTTAAGGAAGATGTAAGATATTATTTGTAAAGCTCACGTGGTATACACGTGGATTGTCTTAGTCTGGTTATTACCGTTAGTAATCTATCAGCTTTGTGTATATAAGGACCATTAAAGGCTTCATTTAATAATACATCATTCTTTCTGTTCTGAATTCTCACACTCTCGAGGCAACAAACAAACCCCATTTATATATATATATATATATATATATAATTATAAACCCCATCACTAAATCCCAAATTACCACACCCAGAAGTTATCTCTCCTCCATTCAACAGAACTCATAGGACTATCCCTCTGATTTCTTTTTGATTAATTAGAGCACTAAGATATATAATTGAGGAAGCAACACATCACGCACGCGTGCAAGTCCTTAGTCGACCCAAATTTTTAATTTCTTACAACGCTGGAGGCTCCGATATTCCTTATTTTCCCCCAAGAAAGGGAGGTTGCCCAATTTTATGACTCTAATTAAGGCTGTGACATGTGCAAAACCAGCCACAAAGAAGATGGTGGTTACACTTTACAAAGCTTTTATTCAGTTAGGACTCGTGGTTGATCCTTCTAATCTTCTACAGTTGCTGGCATGGCACGCAAGCTTGGCTACTCAGATTCGCTCCAGTTAAAGGAGCGTTCGGTGCAGACAGTAGCATCTGACCGTTGGAGTTGATCCTTGCAGTTGGACAGTTGACAAATCTCAACCGTCGGATCTTGACCTGACAGTTGTCATCTGCATAAAATCCTCCTGTGTACAAGAATGAAGTCGGGCGCGATTCAAAGTCCGATTTATCGTTTTACAAGACACCAAACATTCCAACAATAATCATGATTAATTCATATCAAAAAGTCTCAAAGTTTATATTTATATATATATATATATATAGAGAGAGAGAGAGAGTAGTACAGAGACAAAATCAGTATTACGTAACTAATTCTTTGAATTCAAAAGCTGCTTGACGCAATTGTATTGACTGTGATTCTCTTATCTGTACTGATCCTGTCTCAAATGCCCGGGGTATAACTATTCTGAATCAAGAAAGTCTTCATCAATGGACCAATTTCAAACCAAAATAAAAAAAGAGCAATTTTTGCTTTTATTTTAGAAATGAACTAACATTACAAAAATTAATGAAATAGAGAATAAATTAAACAGTGGAAGGGAAGAACATATTTCCTTTGAAGCCTTTTTTTTTTATTTGAAAGTTTGTTATAAAGAAGAAAGAAAATGGAGCATATATTTTATCTAAGATTTCAAAATTCTCTATATGTCATTCTTCCTTTATAACTTCCAATTTCTTTAATTTAAATTAAAGAACTTTAGAGAACAAATTTTTTTGAATATATAAGAAATTATTTTTAATCATTCATTCTTTTTTTTTTTCTCCTTTGCAGTGTCTGTGCGTGCTTTATATTCCCATTCCTCATGGCCTCAATGAATAAAGCATTTAAAAGCAATAGGGACACTTTCAATATTGCTTAAAATTGGGGAATGGGGATGGATAACCAACCCTGTGAAGTCGTCAATGTGCAAGAAATAAAAGAAGGCGTAATTGGGATGCTGATCGTACATCAATAAAGGGTTTTAATGAGATGCTTTGAAATGACGTGTGTAATATACAACTCTTTTCTTTAGGTGAGAAAGGTATATAATTATATATTACTAATTGCAACCCTCAATCATACAACCCCAAAAACCACTCCGTTAGTACACTCTTATTCAAAGAATCAAAACACTAGCATAGTTAAATTTAACAAAATAGGTTA
Source organism: Biancaea sappan (assembly GCA_037074585.1). Taxonomy (NCBI): domain Eukaryota; kingdom Viridiplantae; phylum Streptophyta; class Magnoliopsida; order Fabales; family Fabaceae; genus Biancaea; species Biancaea sappan. The sequence goes on along the minus strand of CM073492.1, from coordinate 28,836,681 downwards.
GTCCTTTACAAGGTGGTAATTCATGTTTAAATTCTTACTGAAAAATAAAAAATGTGTACAAGTTATAGTATAGTATACATAGTATTACTTGTAGTAACCGTTATGATTATGACGTAGTTAGCACTTTCATTTGTTTTTTTATTTCTGTTATTTGTCAGTATATATATATATATATATATATTCAGAACAATGTATCACGTCAAGTTTTTTTTACTTACATCAATAAAGCATAACTCAGTTCTTAGATTGTTCATGGTATCAGACCAAAGGTTACGATGTTTGACACCTTGCTCTTTTAATTGATTCTTTCGTTCTCTTTCTTTGGTTCTTTCGTTTTTCTTTCTTCCTCTCCCCTTTCCCTTATGGCAAATCAAGATTTTGTTTAAATTTAACAAAAGAGGTTAGTTTTTTACAAGGTGGTAATTTCGTGTTTAAATTCTTATTGAAAAATTAAAAATGTGTACAAGTTATAGTATAGTATACATAGTATTGCCTGTAGTAGCTGTTATGATTATGACGTAGTTAGCACTGCAGCACTGTGTTCGCAATATTTTGTTTTCTATTATTTCCCTTTTTTATTTCTGTTATTTGTCAGTATATATATATACACCTTCAGAACAATGTATGATATCAAGTTTTTTACTTACATCAATGAAGCATAACTCACTCCTTAGACTGTTCATGGTATTAGACCAAAGGTGACGATCTTTGACACCTTGCTCTTTTAATTGATTCTTTCGTTTTTCTTTCTTCCTCTCCCCTTTCCCTTATGGCAAATCAAGATCGGCTACTAGCTCGAAGGAGGATCCAATGCTTCTCCTAAACTCAGACCACCCTGGGATGAGCCTTGTTACCTCTCATCTGACCGAACCAAATTACCTTACATGGAGTCGCTCGGTTAAGATCGCCTTGGGAGTAAAGAACAAACTGTGATTCATAGATGGCAAATGCGTGCGACCTCAAGAAGCAGATGCTAAGTTCAAGCAATTGCTCAAAGTAGATTGTATGGTAAGATCATGGATACTCAACTCAATAGAAAATAATCTTGTTGAAGCCTTACTTTACGTAAACTCTACAAAAGAACTATGGGATGAACTGAGAAAAAGATTCGGAGGATGCAACGACGCCTTGCTATACCATTTTCTGAGGGAAATCTCAACTGTGAATTAGGGAAATATGAATGTAGTCCAATATTACACTAAGCTCAAGAAAAGCTAGGATGAGTTGGCATGTCTGAACCCGATCCCAGAGTGTTTGTGCAGCGCAGCGAAGGCCATACAGGAAGCCTTTGAATCAAATAAGTTGGTACAATTCCTCATGCGGTTAAAAGAAGTTTACGACCACACAAGAGGACAAATTCTACTCATGGATCCATTACCAAACGTAAACATAGCCTATTCTACGGTCCTTCGAGTAGAAAAGCAGAGGGAGGTGAATCAAGCTTATCTCGAAGGGTAAGAAAACAATGTTTTTCTGGAAAGAACATAGCAATATTCACACACAAAGGGAAGGAGAAGCAATGGCAATCAGATGCGAGGAAGAAATAACCAGATGACTAACAAAGGCAGGGGTCGAAGCAACGACAAAAGTACAAGGTTCTTTGACTACTGTAATACTCCGGGGCATATAATAGAGACCTGTTTCCAATTAAACGGGTACTCGGAATGGTACCAACAGCTCAAGAATTAAAAGGAAGGATCAAACATGGTGAAAACAGAAGCTAGCAAGACCTCTTTTGAAGTAATGGAGAACACAGCAGCAATGCAAGATTCCAATTCTGTGACCAGTATGATGCAAGAATTACAGCAGGAGTTATATATAAAAGATCAAGGGAAAGGTACAAAAAGATGGGCTTACTGTTAATTTCTCCCAAGTAAATGAATTCACAGGTACGCTTACAACTTTACAGTCTAACTACTGATTTCCATACTACTTTCAATGCTTTGGAAAATTTAAAATCAAGCACATGGATAATTGACTCCGGTGCCATCACACATATGTAAGCAAACACTTCACAATTCACTAAACTTTTTTCCACCAAATACCCCATAACCGTGGATTTACCTGATGGCAGTGTTAAGAATGTTACACAATATGACAATATCATTTTGACACTAAAGCTTGCTTTAGAAAAGGCTCTTTATGTTTCCAGTTTCAGATTTAACCTCATATCAGTCAGCAAATTCTTAGCTACTGCAAAAATTAAGTTTTCTTTTCACCCTACCTACTGTCTTTTACAGGACCTCAGGACTGATGAAATTCTCATGAAAGGGAGAATCGTGGGGAACCTATATGTGCTTGATAATTTGTCCATTGTTATGAATACTATAGATAATAGCTTAATTGTACTAATTTTAATAAATTGAATTGTAATAAACCTATTAAAGGTTTGTGTGAAAACACTGTTGATGATGTTTTGGATGATGCTTTTACTTTCAATAATACTGTTGATAACTCTCTACATACTTGGCACAAAAGATTAGCACATGCACATTTTAATGTTTTACAGCATATCAAAATTCCTGATATTTTACAGCACCTAACTAGAATTAATAATACTGGCTTTCATGCATGTGAAGTTTGCCATTGGGCTAAACAAGCTAGGTTACCTTTTTCTCCTAGAACTAGCCATACTTATGTTGCCTTTAAACTTATACATTTAGATATCTGGGGACCTGACTCCCAGCCTTCTTTAACTGGTACAAATTACATGCTTACATTGGTAGATGACTATAATCGTGCTACTTGGATTTATTTACTCCACCATAAATCTCAAACTTCTGATATTTTCTCTGCTTTTGTACGTGTGGTTCAAACCCAATTTGAATCCAAAATTAAAAATTTTAGAACAGACAATGGAGGAGAATTTGTTAGCAATGATTTTCAGGTTATCTTAAGGAATCATGGAATTCTACATCAGAAATCTAACCTCTGTACTCCTCAGCAAAACGGTGTCGTAAAAAGGAAGCATAGACACTTGTTACAACTTGCCAGATCCCTCATGATAGAATCTGCCATGCTTGAGAAATTGTGGCCATTCTCTTTTCTTATGGCTACTCACACCATTAACAGATTGCCCACTCCAATTTTGAAGTGGAAAACTCCTTATGAACTTCTATTTAACAGACAACCAGATTATTCTTCTTTGAAAATTTTTGAGTGTCTGGGATTTGCTACTAACGTCAAACCACATAAGAAAAAGTTTGAAGCCCAGGCAAAAAAGTGTGTTCATTGGTTTTTCTCCTGGTCAAAAGGCTTGGAAACTTTATGATATGGACTCTGAACAAGTCATTATTTCACGAGAAAGTTCACCTATTGATGATGAGTCAGATATAGAAGATATTGAAATGTAGCAAGCAGTGCCACTCATAAATCATCAAGACGATCAAATAAATGATTTAACATAGCGGCAAACCACCAAACAAAGAAGGCCGCCACAATGGCTAAATGACTTTGTTGTTAATAATTCTGTTGCTAATGATATTCCTTCTTCACAGAATTTTCAACACACACATGAACCTCTCACTGATTATACGCCCTACACTTATCCATATGTTGTTTCCTCAGCTTTTAAACCTGAATATGTTAGTTTTTTGACCATTTATCTGAAACTTGTGAACCATATACTTGTAAGCAAGCAAGGCAAAGCACTGAATGGGTGCAAGCTATGAATCAAGAGTTGAAAGCTCTAGAAGAAAACAATACGTGGGAAATTACAGAGTTACCTGAAGGAAAAAAGGCCATTGGCAATAAGTGGGTTTATAAAATAAAACGTCATGCATATGGCACTATAGAACGCTACAAGGCTAGACTGGTGGCAAAGGGCTACCACAAGATTGAAGGTATAGATTATGGTGAGTCTTTTTCACCTATAGAAAATCTGTCACTGTACGCATTCTTCTGGCAATTGCTATAATCAAACAGTGGCCTATACATCATATAGACATCAATAATGCCTTCCTCCAGGGTATGCTTGATGAAGAAATTTACATGTATCCACCTCAAGGCTATGAGAAGGTAAAATCAGGGCAAGTTTGTATAATAATACGTTCGTTATATGGATTGAAATAGGCAAGGTGTTAGTGGAATATTGAATTTTGTAGTAAATTGCAACAATTTGGTTTTACACAATCTTCATTTGATTACTATCTTCTTTTTTTTTAAGAAAGGAAATAATACTTTCACATGCTTGCTAGTGTACGTAGATGATCTTTTAATAACTGGAAATTGTTAGAAAGAAATCAAAAGGGTTAAGGATCACTTGCACAAAGTTTTTGCCATAAAAGATATGGGTTATCTTTGATATTTCTTAGGCCTTGAGATTGCATGAGGTCCTGATGGCACGTACATTAACTAGTAGAAGTATATTTTAGACAAACTTGCAGAAACTGGTCTTTTAGGGGCCAATTCGGTGCTCATGCCTTTTCCAAGGGAACTTAAGCTTGAAGCTAACCAAGGAAAGCCTTTACTGACCCAAATAAATATAGAAGACTTATTGGTAGACTTCTGTACTTAAATTTTACACGGCCAAATGTTACACGTCCAGCAATTAAGTCAATTGTTGGCACACCATATTTAAAACATTGGAACGCAAATTTGCATGTCCTTAGATACCTTAAAGGGTGTTCGTCTAAGGGGCTCTTTTATCATGTTTCCAATGACTTGCAACTTGTTGTTTTTTGTGATGCAGGATGAGCCTCTTGCCCGGATAGCATATGCTCTCTCACTAGGTTTTGTATATCACTAGGAGCTTCTTTAGTGAGTTGGCAGACGAAGAAGCAAAGTACTATATCACAATCTTCAGTTGAAGCAGAATATCGTAGTATGGTTTCTTCAGATATCTAATTGACCTATGGTGCGATAACAAAGTTGCCTTACACATTACGGCTAATTTTGTGTTTCATGAGCACACTAAGCACATGGTAATCGTTTGCCATGTGCCTTGAGAAAAATATCAACAAGGATTAATTTTGCCCATATATGTTCACACTCACTTCCCGTTGGCAGATGTGTTCACTAAATCTTTGGCCAAGCCTCATTTTTAGTCTTTGCTGTCCAAGTTGGGTTTACGTGACATACACCATGAGAAGAGGAAGAGGGGGGGGGGGGGGTGTACAAGTTATAGTATAGTATACATAGTATTACCTGTAGTAGTTGTTATGATTATGACGTAGTCAACACTGCCACATTGTGTTCGCAATATTTTGTTTTATGTTATTTCCGTTTTTTATTTCCGTTATTTCTCAGTGTATATATATACACCTTCAGAATAGTGTATCACGTCAAGTTTTTTACTTACATCAATAAAGCATAACTCAGTTCTTAGATTGTTCATGTTCACATTTACTATCCGTTAATATTTTAAACAAGATTATTTTCATTGAAAGATACTTGTGAAAAAAAAAACTATAATTAAAAAACGCTAGTGTATTTCATTGAAGATGATAAATTATTCTCATTACAATACTTAAGCTTCTATTTGTACAGTCACACACCACCAAATTGCCACTAGTACTTAACCATGCATCAAACTAATTATTAAATACTAATTACCTCGAACAAGCGCATCTCTATTTACCTAATTCTTTACCACACAACAGCTTGTGCTAATCATTTTTACGGCCATTATTCAAGTGGTTTGCACCACACAATTTCTCTTCATTTTATGATTGAATAAAAATTACCTTTAATAGAATTGTTGCATCCATATAAAATAAGCACAAAAAGGGAAATTAGTGCAAGAAAACCACATCAAGCCTTTTCGAATACTGATTTGAAAGCTCAATAGGTTAATTATTCTTTGCAAAGGTTAGTGTGTTCTTTAATGAGTCCACTGTTGCGAAATAATAATTACTAAGTTACTGTCTCCTCAACTAATGTCCAATTATAAGTGCGCCGTTCATGATTATCTTGTCGGATTTCATTGTGTCGGCTTTTGCTATATTCAGGAATTGCGCCATTTAATTAACAAATGAATTGTTACAAATTCAACAGTGTGTTACGCGTTGATTTGGGATTTATTTTCGTTGATTGAATTGTTAACATTTAGGCAATTGATAATATTGAAGTATCTTTAACATTCTAATTTTATAGCTTTACATAACTGAAGGAGGGTTTGTGAAATTAAAGTTAGCTTATAAGCTAGCTTAATTAACATAACTGATGATTTTGTTTTTCTAATTAATGAACTCCTGTTTATTTGCAGTGAAGTATGCCGCAACTTGCAAATTTATGGAGACAGCTTGACCTTTTGCCACATTGTCATGTTCCCTTTTTGCACTAGATGCTTGAGTCTCTATATAGAGAAGATTCTCTCGAGGTTGATATATATTCATTTGTCGATGAGTCATATAATAAAGTTGGTTTGTACAAGATATTTTTTATGATAAAATTAGCTGAAAAGTTAGTCGAAAACTTAAAAGTTAACTGAAAGTTTATAAACTAATTTTTAGTTTATAGTTTATAGCTGTAAGTTTATAAGTTAGTCTATTAAATTAAAAGTATTCTGTTAATGAAAAGTGTAAAATGACATAAAAGAACATATATTTTTAATTCTAAAATAATATCAATAAATATATCATTTTTTTGTTTTTAATTAAATTAATTTAAATTATATATATATATATATATATATAAATTCATTAAAAATATATATTTATATATTTTATTATATTTTATATATGTATAATATATTTTTACATATAATATATATATATATATATGTATATACATTATATAATAAAATATAATTACATATTTTATTATATTTATATATATTATATATATTCATAGTATAATGGATATTTTCATAAATAACAAGGGAAAAAAGGAAAGAAAAGTACAGAAGCTATAGGCTCTGTTCGGCAAAATTAGCTTATAAGCTAGCGGATAGCTTATAAGCTAGCTGATAGCTTATAAGCTAATTTTTAGCTTATAGCTTATAGCTGATAGCTTATAACTTATAAGCTAGCTTATTTGAATAAGAAGTGTTCGGTAAAAGTAGCTGATTGAGTAGCTGAAAAGTGTAAAATGACATAAAAGGGCATATATTTTTTAATTCTAAAATAATATAAATAAATCTATCATTTTTGTTTTTAATTAAATTAATTTGAATTATTATAAATATAAAATTCATTAAAAATATATATTTATATATGAATAATAAATTTTTACATATATAATAATTTATATATATATTATATTTTATTATATATAATAAAATATATTTACATATTTTATTATTTTTATATATATTGTACATATTTATAATATATTTATGTATTTTTATCATATATAATATTATATATGTATAATATATTATATATAAATATAAATATAATAAAAGATGAGTAAATATGATATAATAAAGTAATGGATATAAGGGGTATTTTGAAAAAATAGTAAGGGTAAAATAGGAACAAAAATTTATAAGCTATAAGCTACTCAAAGTAACTTATCAGAATAAGTTATAAGCTACTAAAATAAGCTCGTTTACCGAACACTTTTAACGAGGTTATAAGCTAGTCAAATAAGCTATAAGCTAACTTATAAACTATAAGCTCGTTTGCCGAACACAGCCATAAGCTACTCAAAGTAGCATATTAGAATAAGCTATAAGTTATTAAAATAAACTTATTTATCAAACACTTTTAACGAGTTTAAAAACTAGTCAAGTAAACTATAAGTTATCTTATTGATCGCGCCAAACATAGCCTAAATCAATCATGATTAAATGTGATTATAGGCCACAAAAACACCTTGCCCAATAAATATGATTGGACAAAAATTGAATATGAATTCGAAAATAGTTTATTAAATTAAAAGTATTCAATAAAAGTAGTTGTTGAATTAGTTGAAAAGTGCAAAATGACATAAAAGACATATTTTATAATTCCAAAATAATACAAATAATTTTTTAATTAAATTAATTTAAATTATTATATATATAGATAATTAGTTAATTATATATATAATATAAATATTTTATTATAATATATATATATATATATATATATATATATATATATATATATATATATATATATATATATATATATATATATGACATAAAGGTATAATGAGTATTTTGAAAATATCATAAGGATAAAATAGAAACAAAATATCATAAGCTATAAGTTATATGTTACTCAAAATAACATTTTAAACTAAGCTATAAACTATTAAAATAAATTCATTTACCGAACACTTTTAACAAATTTATAAACTAGTCAAATAAACTATAAACTAGTTTATAATACAACCTAAGAGGAGAAAAGAATAAGGATTGTCTAACTACCGCTATATATCTTTCAATATATATATTTTTAATTTATCTTTGTTTGCCCTATTTTATCACTTTGTTTGATATTCCTTATTTATAGTTTTTATTAAGGTTTTTTTTTCCTCTTCGGATTGTTTAATATTATTCAACTTGCCCTTTGCATTTGAATTGTTTCTAAAACTCTCCAATTTTTCTCTCTTGACATATAGGCATAAATTATCTATTACTCAAATGTTGTTATTGGTTTGCTTTTTGAAATCAGTTACACATGATTCATATGAAGTTAGCCAATTAATGAGACGGAACTGATAAAATGAAATCTATTTAGCAAATATGCCCCTTTTTCATTTTGCATATCTTAGTGTTGCCTGAATTGTCACAGCAGCGTACTTGCTATAAACATCATTTAAGTTTAAATTAACATTTGGCAAAAATATCATTTCCATCCTTAACATTTAACACTGGTTTCAATTTCGTTCCAAATAATTATATGGCATCAATTTTGTTTCACTTGTTTTTTTTTTTAAATCAATTTTGTCTCTACCAATTTAAATTGTGAATAGAAAATGTTAACATAGACCTTTTTCAAGAAAAATATGTCACAACCATCTTGTCTCGCTAATTATACACAAATCATATGGATAGTTGAAATCATACTTTAACCCCCCCCCCCTCCAACCCCCCAATTTTTCATTTGGCTCTTAGAATTTCAGAAGTGAAAAAAAAAAAAAGAGTAAAATTTCACTAAACGCCTCGCCCCAGCAAATGGCCACTTGAAGTCCAATCGACAGCCTCAAAATGAAGGCTTCCAATTTGACAGTGTGATTTGCAGAGTGAAAATCAAATCTTCTCTGAACCCTAAATTTTGTTTGGCAAACAACCTCGATGGAGTGGGAAGTGAAGCGTCAATCTGAGAATCTTCAACCCAACAATGTGCTTCGACAATTTTGTTGGTCGAAGAAATTGTTGCACTTGTTTGATATCTTTACACGACATGTTAGGGTGTTGTATTTGAGTTTTCTGAGAATATCATTACTAGAAGCCTGGGACGTGATTCTTGTACTCATGTTTAATTTTAAAAATGGCATCCTATGTTTAATTTTCTATTTCTGATTTTGGAGCCTTGAGGTTTTGGGGAAATGACGTCAATGGACTGTTGGGTTAGTGTTTTATGTTGAGGAATTTTGTCCTTTTTTCATGGGTTTTGTCTGTGTTGATCTTCAGAAGAATTTCAAGAGAGGTGCTCAAGAGTCAAGACCTGTAATATAGAGCTAAACTCAAAAATTAAAGAGAGAAAGAAAAAATAGGAGAGGATGACATTGTGCGATTTGGGCCTCTTCAATATTCTAAAAGCGTTGGACTCTCTGATATTTTAACCTGTGTTGTCGAATTAAAGTTACGGACGATTTATATCGCTTATAAAATAAAGACCAAATTAAATAAATTCAAAAATTTTTAGTGGTTAATTTAAATTCTAAACTAAATATATTCTAGAACAAGTGAACTAGATAAAGTTAAATATGATCTTAAGTCAAGTAAAAAATTTAAAAAAAAATCTTATATAAAAATTTAGGTGAATAAACTATTTATTAAGCGTATGCGATCTGAGTTGTCAAATCACGTGAATCTAACGATTTAGACTCTCTAATGCTTTTCGTGTGATCTAGACCGTTTGTGGCTTCAATCCAACGGCTCAAGTAAAAATATTGGAGATTCTAATACTTTCAAAATATTGGAGAGGCCCGAATCCAACGTTGTGCACATTGTGAGAATGAAATGGGGGTAAAAGTGTTAATTTAACCATGCATCTAATGAAGTTTCATGTTAGCATTTGCCGTCCACAATTTATATGGAGTTACTAATAAAAACAAAATTGGTACCAATTAAAAATGAGAAGGACAAAATTGACCCTATAAATAAATATTTAAGATAAAATCGAAACTAGTGCTGAACTTTAGGAGGACAAAAAACAGTACTTTTACCTTAATATTGTTTTGTAATATATGTATATATATACTAATTGCATACTATTTTATACATATAAAGTGTTATTTGTAAATTAAATTTCTTTCATATAACATATCTATATTAATTGTATGTTCTTCCTTATAATTTCGACCCCTCTAAATATATATATATATATATATATAAATTAGTTTAAGAAAGATACACTTTTTATTGTTTAATTTTTAAATTTTAAATTTTAAAGATTTAGTCTATATAAATTACAAATTTGATACAAATTATTTTTTTATGACTAAATTATATATTTATTTATTTTTTAAAAAATTAATTTAATAATAATATTTAACAAATTCATAACATAAATTAAATTATATAAAGTTAAACTTTTAAAAACTTAATATCCGTATCTTTAATTTGAGGCCCACTGCATTGTGAATATATACCAAAACAAAAAATAAAAAACAATCTGACTCATCTTTATTCTTCTTTGTCCTCTGTCGCACGCTGGAAGTCAAGAGGAGTATTATGAGCAAAATACTTAAATTAATTCTAAGTATGAGTACTTGCAAAAGAAAAAAAAAGGTATAGTTCTTTATATTTTTTTAATTAGATAAATATATAATTTTTTAATAAGAACACGATAAGTGTATGGTATTTAAAAAATAATTACATATTTTTTTTTCAAGTAATCATTGTATGATTGTTTTTTAAGAAATGTTTTATAAATATTTTATTTTCAATAGAGAAGTTAATAATAAAAATATTATAAAAAATTGTATATAATTCTTATTTTTTTTTTGTAGAAGTTACTCACTAGATCGAGGTAATATGGTGATAAAATATGAATATGGTTACAATTATTAAAATAGATTAAAGTTCATGAGCTTTGCCCACCCTCATTTAAGATGAGTTTGGGCATGCAGACTCGTTGAAAAACAGTTTTAAATGAGCCTAAGTTGTTTGCTTGCGAGCCAAAAATAAGTACAACCCACTTGTCGGATCTTTTTTTTTTTTTTTGCATAATTATTTTTTATTCAAATAACAAATGACTAATAAATAAAGGATCAATTACTTTGTTTAAAATTTAAAAAAATTTTGAGGCAATGATGAAGATTATTAGTATGTGTAATTTTTTCAAAATTATACCCACGTCTATTATTTTTTATAAAATAAAAAAATTTTAAATTCACATTAAAAGATTTCAAAACAAAATAAATGGAGATGCATCAATAGGCTGTGAAGGGAAAGTATGTAAGAAACAAATAATTATGTATTGAATTTAATTTGAATGTAAAATTTTGAAGTTTTGATCTTCAAAAATGATCATATAATAATATAATCAACCATAAAAAAATTAAAAAAAATTCAACTTACTAATAAATGAGAAATTAAAAAAATAGTTTCCATACCATAATAATTGAAGTTTGTGATTAGAATTTAAACCCAACTCAAATATTTCTAACAAAAAAAAAATTTTAGCTAGCCCGCAAGCTAACCTAAGCATTAGAAACCAAGCTAATTTAAGGTGAGACTATTATGAGTTAGGCCACCCGACCCGTTTTGACAGTGTTAAATATGGTGCACACACATTATACAAATACACATAAACACTTATATTTATACAATTAATCAATTTAATTTATTCAAAATTAATAAAAAATTGCGCAAAACATAAATTTTCGGGCATTTTGAATAATTTTAATTATGATTTTATATTAATTAATCAATTTCTTGTAAATGAATCTCACTTGGAAAAAAAACTTGTTCTTTTTAGGTTTTTTTAGGTAAATGAGTTTGATTAAAATATTTAAAAAACAAATACAGAATTAGATGTGGTTTGAGCATGTTACTGTCAAGATATATACATAATAATCAATAAATATGTATGAACTTAAAAGTAAGAAATATAATACTTTATCCATTGTGAACGCTGAGAAAGAAGAATCTGAGCAGAGCCTAGCGGTTGTATATTATAGTTCTGAAAATTGGACTGGACCGATCGGTTCAATCAGTCAGACTGGGAACCGATCCTAGGTCCGGTCCGGAATAACCCTTTGAATCGTTGAGGAATTGAACGGTACAAAATCAATCAAATTGGTTTTGAACCGATCAAATCAGTTAGTTTTTCGAGTTGACCAGTTCACTGATTATTTAAAAAAAATTTAAGCAACTCCAATAGTATTGGAAGAAAAGAAGAAGAAGAAGAAGTTTGAGAGACTAAAAATGACACTGAGAGACAACCAAACCAAAGAAAGAAGATGAAAAGCAAACTTAAAAATCGGAGAAGACGAACCAAGAAAGAGAAATCGAAGTTGCAAAAAGGGGAAGGCATGCTAATATGACATCAGTTGGCTTGGTATGTATGTTGCGTGTATAACACTATATAATGCAAGGATCAGAAGATTGATTGATTGAGTAGAAAAAAAAAATTATCATTGGACAAAGAAATGTAGCCTGCATCGAAGTATTTTAACATTAGAAATAGAAATGAAAGTATCTAATCTAGTCTAATATGAAATAATATTAAATTTTTATATTTAAAAAATTAATATTTTGATAATTTTTATATAAAATATATATAATAGTATTTTTAAAAAATAAAATAATAAATAATTTTAATATTTTAAACTACTAAGAAAATATTTAGAATTTATATATATATATATATATATATATATATATACCTTATATATTTTAATACACATAATATATATTAATTATATATTTTAATATTTTTAATTACTACTGACTCAATCACAATTTATGATGATTTGATCGTTAACCTTTAAATCGATATTTTTATAAATTTAATAATTAATCTAATTTTATAAACTACTATAACCGGTATGTTGACAGTAAATATTTAAACATAAGAATGTTATCGTACTGATGAGACAGGGCAGGAGACAAGTGAATTCCATTGGGGCCACGTTGGTTGAGTTCACTATTGTCTAACGTCAGAGTGAATCGGTTTGGAGATTGAGCACTAATAATATGTGATATACAGTGTTACCATGGGACAGTTGTAATCAGCTAGGTTGTACAAAATTGATGTAATTAATCTTGAAAACGGCGGGTGCTCATATATATATATAAAGAATGTCTGCAAAGAATTTAACTACTTGAGAGGATAAATTTTCTTATCATTAAATTATTTTAAAATTTATATGTATAATAATTAAAAAATATTTTACATAAATTTTAAAGTAATTCAATAATAATATGTTAAATTTTTTATAGACATACCTCTCTATATATATATATATATTTATTTATTTATATATTAGCCACTAAAATATGGGGGACATGTAATCCCTTGTCATGAATAGGAAAAAGCACAGACGAAGATGATCATAACAACAAGTAGTCAATAATCGTGATTATTAGCCTTTTCTCGGTGCTTAAACCCATGCCTATCGCTTAATAATCACTTCTCTTGATTGTGCGCCCATCAATTTGCCTTTTTTTAGATAATATCACTAATATTTAAAAGTTTATTGAGTTTTAACTAATTTGATATATTATAAACCTTTTTCAGATGTATTATTAATTTTTTCTTTTCATAAAATTTAATTTCGAAACTTTACTTAATGAGTGTCAAACCGCAAATCCAACATTAGTTCATGCTTTATCCAACAAGTACCATAACATACTATCAAGCTTTACCCATCTACCCATCCTCATGTGTTTTTGCACTAAATTAAACTTTAAAATTGTAGCGGGTGACGTGAAGCCGAAAGAATTCTAAGGCATTAAAGAAAAATTAAAAAGTAAAAACTCAACCATATATGAGGATCTAGTTCCGGCAGTTGAAGTGAGAAAGAATTTAAATTCGATGACGACTTATTTTAGTTTTATTCTTATAATCTCATATATATTCAAAAGAACCCTCATAGTGTTCTTACTAAATTTAGAAATGTCAAATCAGCAGCCTTGTCTAATATCTATAATATTAACAATAAACATAGATCTAATTGAATGGGACTGATTAAATATGTATTATGTGCTGAATATTTTAATAAATTATTAGTGCAAACCCACCTCATTTACCACACTGACCTTGTATACACACTCCTGAGTACTGCAAAATAAACACGCATTTAATTCCGTCCCTTCCAAAGTGGGGGAAAAGAAAAAGAATGTAACTGTGTTGGTATTAAGCTTTTACAAAATCAAGAAACTAGATTTTGCAGCTTTTAATTTGATGCTTTTGTTTAAAACATCGTACAGTGCAAATATAAATTCTTTAGGAAAAATCCAAGGAGGGCTTAAGGTTGAGTTTTTTTAATCTTATATCAACGTTATATTATTTTAAAATTTATATGTATCGTAATTAAAATTATTTTACCTAAATTTTAAAATAATTCAACGATAAAAATTATAATTTTTTGAGATGTTGAATTCTTTGTACTTACTCAATTCTTTATTAACAACTTTTTAACAATTGGAAGACAAGCTAGCTAGCTATATACGTTCCTTTTCAAACAACGAACCAGCCATGCTTTTGAATGTTATATGTGCAATCAACCTTTGGTTAGGTCCATGGATGAACAACAATTGCACCAGCGCAATACGTACCGACCTGATACAATTTTAACTAATTAATGGCTTCAATTTTGCATAGCAATATATATATGTAGTGTCAAATTCAAATCAGCCCGTTCGTGGACATGCTGTCAAACGTTGTATATAGATAACGTATGGTATTTGTCATCTACGCATGACATGTGGAGCACTGAGAAGTAGTTATCAGAGAAAGGTGAAATGTCAGTGTCCACAAGAACTATATATATATACACATTAATTCCATGTTTTATGAGAGAAACCGAGTCCAAATTGGACTCACCTGAATGTGCCTCCTCCCTTCCTATGTGTCTGTCTATCAAACAGTTCACAATAAGTTACTTTCATAACTTCAACAGATCCACCTTCATTTCTCACACATAGTTGAATTGAAACATTGAAAATAAACCCAACTTCTTGAGAACGACACGTCAACAAAGGGTACATGAGGCGGACCATCCACAAATTCGTGCTCTAAAATAGTGATAATCGCGCGTGTATATACATATATATATATATATACATATGTAACCCAAGAAAATTGTCGACGCCATATTAATATTGTAGTAATCGCGAGAGAGAATAGTAGGTTGGAATTAGGGTACGATCGAGTAGCCTCGAATTCAACGGAGTAATAATCAGATGAGATTGACTAAACCTACGGCCACTTGTCTCCTTTAATTTTCTTTACCAAACTGGACATGGTTTGTGCCCCTCATTTTTATACTTAAAGGACGAAAGCAAGCCTCGCGCACTACGAAACAATGAAGGTAGGATATCAGATCAATGTTTCTAGCGCTGCTCTGTTTTCTCTTCAGCGAGAGACGATGTAAGAACTTGAACGACAGAATAATGAATACATATGTATGCATCAAAACTGGTTTCTGATCACAACTTATAAATGGAAGCGACGTATACGTGAAAATGCTCATGATCACGGCAAGATGCTTAATCCAAAGCAATCAAAGTGAAATGAACTGAAAACAAATTGAAGCAGAGAAATTTGACCTTGAATTGGGGCCGTGTTAACTATTAACCAGCAAGAATCGAGATTCTAGGGTTAGTGAAGATTCAAGAACTCAGCTACGTTAGAGAATAATATACCCAAACAGGCAAACACTCCATTTCATTCACGCACTGCATGAAAGTAAGTAGACGCATTACAACATTAAGTTGCATTGCAACTGCATCAAACCTCGATATAGACTATAGTACAGTACTGTATATATATATAGAACAAGAAATTTAAATAAGAAAAGAAAGGCACACCACTCATACTGCAGGCATTCTATTTCGTCATGTCGAAGCAAAGCTAGGCTTGATGTGAGAGTTCTCCCATAATTTATTACAGGTTAACTTTTTTTTTTTTTTGTTTCTTGGTTTATACATCCTTAATCATTATAGACATATATAGTCATGCAGTGCATAATAATTATAAATAGGGGTTCATATAGATATATATATATATATATATATATGTATGTGTGTGTTAAGGGAGATCAGGGAAATTTCCAGAGATCATCTTCCGATGCGGGAGCATCGTCTCCAGTGAAGTCCAAAGGAGGAGGGGAGAGCAGCATTCCTTGGGCCATATTGACAAGAACATTGGGCAAATCAAAGATCAAATCCTCGTCCACAAACTCAGCCGCCCTTTCTCGCCCTTGTCCCTCCGAAACATTAACATTGACATTCCCTTGTTGTTGGGAAAGAGCATCCCTGGCTGCCCCAGCAGCAGCAGCAGCTGCGGCTGCAGCCACCTGAATATCGCGGGCAGAGGAGGACGCCGGAACGGGAAAGGAGGCGGCGGAGTCAGGGAAGTTGAGGTCAGCGTCCCTGCCCTTAAGGGCAAGGGCGGCGACGTCGTATGCGATGGCGGCCATTTCAGGGGTGGGGAATGTGCCTAGCCAAATCCTATTGGGCTTCCTGGGCTCTCGAATTTCAGACACCCATTTGCCGCTACTCCGCCGCCGCACTCCTCGGTACACTGGGTGACGCCCAGTCGACTGGCTGCCGCTGCCGCTAGCTACGGCGGTGGTGGTAGTAGAAGTAGAGTGAGTGTTGGAATGCATCGTTTTGTTTGTTGGAGAGTACGAGGAGGGAGATTGAGAATGAGATTCGTTGGCAGTTGGAAGCTGAGGGACGGCATGATTTATGGGGGATGGGATTTAACGGGAGAATTGCAGAAGTTCGAAGGAGAAAGTGCAAACCAGTTGTCGATGAACTGCGGCGTGTGAAGGGTCGGGGTGTAAGCCAGCTTTGTGTTGGATATCTGGGTTGGAGACCGTGTTCTGCAGCAACAATATATTAGTGCACATCAAACACCACCCCCAGATTTTCTTTTCCTTGACATAGATTTGATGTATTGGACGGAGAACATAAAGTCCAACTTATTGGTGCAGATCACATAACACTGTACCATATACTGACATGGATTTCTTTTTGTAACTGGCTTTACGACTTCGAATATTTGAAAATTTATTAAATTTTAACTAATTTAATTTAAGTAAATTACATCGAATCACAAAAATATAAAATTTTTTAATACTAATTTTCTCTATTCAGTTAGATGTTATTTAAAAATAACAAATCATAAATCTCTTAAAGCAAGCAAATTAAAAGGTAGGACCGTGTAGTCTTCTTAATTTAGTTCTCTTTATTTTCTTAGTTTCTCCTTATTTTCTTCTACTTTTCCCTCCGACCACTTAGGTAGGGCTTGTGTTGCTGCCTGCTGCCCCAACATTATAAGAACAAGAAAACCCCAACTGATGACACATCATCAGAGATAGTAGCTAACCTCGTCATTACTATTATTAGAGTAATTGCAACTAAACATTACTTTTTCCCCTAAACTGCACGTCCACGTGAACTGTTTGAGAGTATCTCATATAATACAAATATTATGTTCACATCCCAAGTCGCGATACTAGATGCTCAACTACATATATGCGTGCGTGTATATGAGGTGTCTCGGAAACAAAAGAGACTTTTTGTTGTATTGGAAAAGCATGTAAAATAAAATTGTTCACTGCAATACTATGAATATGTTTTCTTGGTATCGAAAGCTCTTCTGCTTGGCCAACATTCTACTGTCAAGCATAGCTATTTGATTGAGATTAGCAAGTCACCCGATCGAATGACTCTGTTTCGTGAAATAAAATACTGATCAAACAGAAAATCTTAAGACATAATAACTGGCAAGTACAACAGAGTTGGAAAAAAGGGACAGACAAGGAACTTTTTTTAATATAGCTTTTAACCTCGCAATGGGACAGGCGTGGGGATCCCCTGTGGGTGTTGGACGTTCGCTGACCGTTCGATGCCTTTGAGCCCACCAACATCAGAGGGCCTGTAAGTGTCCAGCATGCCTAGCAGGAATCCGAGTTCATGAGATAAGGAGAAGAAAAGATTCTTCTAATCCACGCCCAGCGCCTTGCTCTAGTATTTTTTTTTTAAAAAAATAAACTTTTTTTCTTCTTTTTTCTTTTTTACAATTATACTAATTGATTTCATAATTCTTCTCCTACAAACATACCATATCAATTGACATTAGTTTTAATTTCGTTCATAATATTTGTTGTGTCAATTTTGACCTAAATTAATGTTTAAACATTAATTTTAGTATTTTTTAAAAAAATTTTACAAAAAAATTTTACAATTATTTATTCTGTGTTTATTATTGTTTTTATAATTATCATTAGATTAGTTAATAATTATAAAAATATTTTTGTAAATTTTTTGAAAAAAAACTAAAACAAGTTGGATCAAATGATCCAAAGGCTCATATTAGAGCAGGACTCCAAATCCAACCACACCAAGGAGGAGATCCCCTCTTGCATGCACTACAAAAAATGGAAAAATTTTGTCTCTGATTAATCAGAGACGAAATCAGAAATGAAAAAATTTTCGTCTCTAAATAGTCTGTGGCAGACGCTTGAGACTGAAAACATTTCAGTTTCAGATTTAGGGATAGAATTAATTCTGTCTCAACATAGAAATTTCGTGTCAAAATAATTTTGGAATTCTGAGATGGAACACCTTCCGTCCCTAATCTGACACAGGAGAACCGTCTTTGATTCCGTGTCTAATCTAAGAAGGAACACTTCGTCCTAGATCTGAGACGGATATAACAAGGGATCCATCCATTTCTAATCAAAGACGGATATACCCATCCTTAAATCTGTCTTAGATTTGAGACGGATTTTTGAACAGGTTCAATCTGTCTCAGATTTGAGACGAAATTAAGGACGAAATTGTCCATCCCTAATTCTACCTCTAATTTGCAAATAGGTTTTTTTTATATATTTTAAAAAAGAAATTATCGAACTTGTGAACTAAAAAGACACCAACAGCCAGCAATTTTAAAAGTAAGAGACCAAGAATATTTTTATGGAAAGAAAAAATACAAATAACATGTAATGATAAGTATGAAATACAACTAATCTAAATCAATTCAAATAACATGTATGGTAAGAAAAAAGAACAAGTAATCTAATGGGTGATCAGGTGGTTGTGTCTCATCATCATCATCATCAGTCGCATCATTAGGCGGAGTGTCATAGTGCTTGTTAATAGAGTTGATGAAGCGATCCATCATTTACCGCATTTCGATAATTATGTTTGCTCGAATATGGATCATCTCCTACGCAGAATCAAGCTTCTCCTACTGAGTCTTCAGCTGCTCAAGCATAAGATCCACCCTCCATTGTAACTCATCCTCGAAGTCAGGATGAAGACCGGATGTCAGGAAAACAGACTGAGTGGAGGGACCAATCTCACTTGTCTCTTAACTGTGCCAAATATGCGGCCTTTCTTATTCATGCCTCTCATCGCTTGAAGCCACAGCTCTATTGTCACGTCCCAAAATCTGAGCACGTGACCGACACGAAAAGTGAATTTCATTTCACCTCCGTAAGCCTATCATTCTCTTAAGAATCATACCATTCTTTTAAATACAATTAATCTAAATTACATAATTTAAGAATTAAAATAAGAGAATTATTCATCTTTTCACAAAAGATAAGAAAAAACGACTAAACCGAGTTCTCTATACATACTACAGTTATTCACATTATATCACTGAATGAACCTACCCGATTATAGAGATTTTCTAGATTTATACAACTTAGAATAAGACTTAAACATTATACCTTTACCCTGAACAAATGAAAAGGTAATCATGGGCTAAGGATCCATAACTCTTCGTATAGATATTTACCTTCAACTGTCAACTCTGAAAAAAATGTTAATAAGAGGGGTATGAGCAAACCACGTGCCCAGTGAGTAGACAACACAATACTATGACAAAAAAAAATATCATGCATCATAATGATAACATGCAGCAATCATATGTAATCGATCATAATATAATATAATATAATATAATATAATTCATAATACTTCACAACAATATCCAAGTAAATTAAATACATTTCAATATAATTCAAATAATTCACAACAGCAAACAGTGAAATCAATTTCACACATTTCCCGTACCAATTGGGTCGTCTAGGGTACCTCTGGATCGTTGCCCGCAGCCCCCGCAGCATCCACCCTTATCGCTCCATTTGTATTCTCCACCCTTATAGCTTCACATAGATTTCTCCATGGGGTGCACCACTATGCCTTTCCTTTCTAGTCAAACACAATCACAATCACACCTAAGAACATCCTCAATCATAATCATGAGCCACATACACAACTCAGTCATTTACAATTCAAGTCACAACATAATCAATATGGTTCCAGCAACATAGTATACAACATAACCCACAATATAGAACAATTATTCAACAATAACATACTTCAACTATCCGCGTATGAATGAACTCAACAATCAGAGTATGACACATTTCAACTCAGTTCACATGCCATTCACAATCCATCATAGAACCTCCATTCATGAGAAGATAAGAATCACCAGGCAAGTTCCACAATTGTTTATGTCTCATCGTCCCACATCATCCTCTTCAAACTTAGATATACAACATATTTTCACTATGATGCAAAAAGTCAATAATAAAGATATTTAATCATAGCAAGTATTAACCCACTCACTTGGATTTCACGCTCTCGGCACTCCCACCTTGCGCTTTGACCATTCCTATTGTAACCAGATAAAAACCATCAGGGTTACGAAATAGAGAAATTTCCTACCACTATTCCCGACCTTCACTTACTTCTCAAATCATAACTCCAAACTGGTAATGAATATCCAGATGAAACTTATACCATTGGAAACTAGACTCAAAGAGCTTTTCAACGATATAAAAAAAACTGATGCTACAGTAACGGTCAACGGTCAACACAGCTACAGTATCGTTGACTAAGTTAATGCTACAGTAACGTTGACCGAGTCAATGCTACAGTAACGTTGACCGAGTCAATGTTACAGTAACGAGAAAATCTGAAAAAATTTTCTCGGTGAACAGTATTTTCTGGAAAATTTCTGGAAAATTTCCAGAATGAACAGTGATGTTATTCGTGTTCTTCATCCAAAAATCCTAAAATCACATCTAAAACAACATTTCTTTTGATTTCTTTCATGGGTTTTCATCCTTAATGTCTAAGGAGTGTTTTAACACCAAAATCCCCAATTTTTAGCAACAATCCAATTTCAAATCTCAAATTTTCATCAAGAACACTAACTTTTTTCAAATATCCAAATTCTACGAATTTCTCCTAGTTTTCTCCAAATTTCTTGTTCTAATAACATCATAAACCACCTAGGAATGTTTTAGATTAACATCCATACTTAAATTCATCCATTAAAATATTCTACAAAAATTTTACAAATTGATAACCAAGGATTTGGTCTTGTAATAAGAGGAAGAAGAAGAATAACATTAACTTACCAATCCTCTTAACTTTCATGGCTTCCTTCTTTAAGCAAAAATTACATTAATGATTGATGAAGAAATTCCCTTGGATGCATAATTGAGAGAGAGTGAAGAAGCTACTACGGGAGAATGAAAGAAAGAAAAGAATAAGAGAGAAATGTATACGTATGGGCCCCACTAATTTCTTTTTCGATAAAATCGATCATAGTCACCTTAGCTTATAAGATTTGTTCACTTAAGTCCTTGACAATTTGTAAAAATTTCCTAAATTAAAAATTCAAATTTTCATTCCTAGATTTTCTTCACTAATTCAAAAAGCACATTTTCCATGTAATTAAATTTTTCACTAAACTTCAAAATAGATTTTAAATATTCATACAAATTATTGGGGTATTACATCTATATCATTGGCATCATCTTCTTGGTCCTCTACACGCCCATTTGTCGTAGACGCTTGCGATGATTTCATCTTGGTGTACTCCTCCTGTTAAATAGAGTTATTTTGTTAGTTAGGTAATTTGATAGAATTAATAGAATAAAAAGAACAAGATAAGAATATACTCACATAAACTTCCCTCAAGCGTGCATTAACAAATTCCCCATTGTCCTTCTTCTTGTGAGTTCGTATAAATAAATCTACTAGGCAATGTTTTCTCCCTCTTTGCCGCTCCTAGAAATTACAGTGAATGCTATTTAATTTTAAATGACTAAGGAGGATAATATATTTAAAATTAAAAAAGAACGAAGATATTATCAGCGGATGCATGTGCTCGGAGGTAGGAATGCTACCTCTGGTGTGTAATGTACATTCAGTAAAGGGCACCCTATTTTTATGGGCCTTACCACACTTCTCCTTGTAGTCTTTGAAGTCCCACTCCTGAAATAGCTGTTGGTAAATTGCCTTGCTAATCTATGGAGGTCTAACCTTCTCAGAGCTGATGTGGTACATTATACGGCTTAATACATCGCCATACTTCTTACTCTAATTTCATCTAATTTGGCTCTCATGTTGGGGTAACCACTTATTCTGTTTTTACATATAGTAAAATGTCTTAATAGTTGCAAGCACTAAAGAAATAAATTAAACTAGTAAGTCAGAACTAGAACTTATCGCACATTCTTGGAACTATAACTCCCATAACTCTGGAGGAATAGTCTTTTTGGTGTATGCAGGTGCCTCATATTTTCCTTGTTTGATTGGAAAAATCTCTCTAACTGCATGAACAACCAAAGAGAAACTGTGCAATTTGAGAAAAAAAAGTTAGTGCTTAATGGAGTGGAAATCAACATTCATAAGGTTAATATTTATAAATGAATATAAAATATCTTAAACTTGGCTCACATGTCCTTATCAGGGTGTATCCAACGTCGCCTATCCACGGGATCTATCCCAGTAGGCCCCTGGGTAGACTAGATGCTCGCAGGGGTGGATGGCACTAAGCTGGTAGGGAGCTTCAAACTGGATGAAGGACATGTCATTGAATCTTGTGCTGAGGGTGTACTGTCTGATGATATGCTCAGCTTGGTCAACTGTGGTGAGGAGGCAAGTGGTGCAGATGCAACTAGAAGTGGATGATGGAGGCAGATCATCAAACGGCCTTCTCTGCTCCCTCTACCTTGGCTCGTACGTCCACTCGATGACATCTGTATCAATTAAATTCCACATATATAAAAAGGCTATTACATAAGACATTAGTAAAGTACCTAATATTTATAGTCATGGGAATCAAACAGCAGAAAAAATAGAGGCAAAGAACTAAAGTCCACTGATATACCATCAGGTGGGAATTAACTAGTTAGAGGATTTGTGTTGATTTGTATTCTAATCCTCTTCAGTCTTGTTTTGTGACTCCTTATTATCAACTTCTTCTTCTGTCTCATCATTCCCCTCTTCCTCTTCTTCTTTGTCATTAATGAACGATTGGTCAACAATGAGTGACTGATCATTTAAGTCCATGTCAACCTTTTCATATTGCCTATCATCTCGTAAGGCATAAATGTTATTATCATTGTTGAAGATGGTAGGCACAACTGCACTGATTTCTTGTTCTTGAAATACATCAGTACTAATTTCAACATCACGCGCCTCAATAGTCCTCTTAGACTTGGCCTTAATCATTGCCCACCAGTCACTCTTATGTCAATGACATGGAAATGAGGTGTAATAGACTTGTATGGATTGCTAGGCAAAAATGAATGGGTCATATGTGTTCAGCTTCCTTGACTTGTGGATTTCAACAATTCCAGCTTCGGCGTTAATTCGTGTACCACGATTGGGGGTGGGATTAAACCAATCATATTTGAACAATACCAAACATAGTGGCTCTGACCTTATGAATACCAACTCATAAATCTCCTGAGTGTACCGTAATAGTCACTCTCTACATCCTTGTAGTCAGACCTCTTAATGCTAACACCACTATTGTACGTGGACTTATAACGACTATATTCCTCTGTGTGAAATTTGTACCCATTGATTATGTACGTGAGCCATGTTTTCACCTTTCTCACTAAGCCTCATGTAATGCTTTTTATCACGGGATCTTCAACGACGTTGGTTGGGTCAATAACCTAACAATTCAACATAAAACAAAATGCAAAGGCAGGCATAAATATATCAAGAGGATCAAAGTGCACAAGATTAGCTTACATATGATCGAAACCATGTTGGGAATTGTGTGTCTATGCACTTATGAACTTCATCGCTGTTAATATGAGGCATAGAAGCCTTGAGGTTGTCAACAAATAAACTGCAGTCATAAATATGAGTTGCGAAGATAACAACAATAATTTAACGGCAATCATTGACAAATACTTACAATACAAAAATTGGACTTACTCAAGATAAGGTTGAATTTCATCACAGTTCATTAAAATGTACTTTGTGGTAGCCTTTACCTTTTGATTGGTTAAGAATCGATGTCCGTTTTCACCGCTAGGATGCCCAAGATAATTGAAGACTGAGCATCACTTAGTGAGTTCACCCCAATCATCATTCCTAAGAACCCTAGTAATTCTAAAGACAACAGTAGGCTCAAAATAGTGCAAACAAAAAGTAGTTGTCTCTTTGGTGATGCAGGCCTCACATATGGATCCTTCCACTCTGCCTTATTTTTCACCTTTTCATTTTAAAGTGTAGAGGAACCTAGATTAAATGTTAATTTGGAGAAAAAAATTAAAACGACATTGAAACTAGCCAGATGCAATGACATAACATAATTATGTAGAGCATTTAACTCTCGAAATGATATATCCACTGATATTGCACTGGCCTGCCAACCTTAACTTCATATGCAAGTTGTACCGAAAGGTGCTCCATGGAGTCAAAGAAGCAAGGGGGAATATCTTATCCAACTTGCATATTGTCAACGATATATTTTCCTCTAACTACGTTAACTTTTCATTTGTTAATGTAATAGAGCATCTCTCGGAAAAACTTACTAAGTTCTGTTAATGGTCGCTACACAGCATTTGAGAGATCTATGAATGCAATAGGAAGAAACAGCTCTAGAAAAATGTGGCAGTCATGACTTTCCATGCCATGGAGCCTACCTTCCTATAAGTCCACACATCGTGCCAGATTGAAAGCATGCCCATCAGGAAGCCTAAGGTCCTTAACCCACTAAAAAAGAGCACGTTTTTACGCTAGAGAGAATGAGTATCGAGCCTTGGACTTTTGTACCTTCCCACCAACTTCAACTAGTTCCAAGTCTCTCCGGCGGTAATACACCTTTATGTCCATCCTAGCCTTTTCATTATCTTTTGTCCTGTTCTTGACATCC
The DNA here is from genome assembly GCA_037074585.1 of Biancaea sappan. Taxonomy (NCBI): domain Eukaryota; kingdom Viridiplantae; phylum Streptophyta; class Magnoliopsida; order Fabales; family Fabaceae; genus Biancaea; species Biancaea sappan. Next base: position 28,811,254 of record CM073492.1, on the reverse strand, counting down.
ATCTAGGTATTGAAGACATTGTTAAAAGACGTTCTTCTCAATATGCATAACGTCCAAGTTGTGTCGTATCAAATTAGTCTTCCAATATGGAAATTCTCACAATATACTACGTTTTGTCTAATTGTGTGTGACTCCATACCCAATAACAGTCACAACTTGACTACATTGATGGACCATTGGAATGTTACATACTCTGCTACATACTTCTACCCCTTCTAACCTTGAAGGAGGTGATGATTGTTCCTCCTTGTTTCTAATAAAGGCATTCTTGTTCCTCTGATAAGGGTGGTCCAATGGTAAAAATCTCTGGTAACAATCAAAAAAAGATGTTTTTCTGCCATGTTTCAACATAAAAAATATGTGAGGCTTCCATGCAGACAGGGCAAGATAACTTTTTGCCGATCATCCAATCAGACAACATTTCATACGGAGAAAAATCATTTATAGTCCATAGAAGTGGGGCACACATATTGAAATTCTACTTCAATGATGCGTCGTAGGTCATAGCACCATCATCCCACAACAATTTTAGTTCATCAATTAGTGGCTGCAAGTAGACATCTACTTTTACCTTCGGATTGCTAGGCCTAGGAATGATTAGTGTTAGAAACATAACCTCCTGGCGTATGTACCTCCTGGGAAGTAGGTAATAGGGAGTGAGAATAACAGGTCAACATGAATAAGTTTTCCCAGATTGTCCAAATGGCCTAAACCCATTGGAGCATAGGCCAAGCTGTACATTTCAAAGATCTGTCGCGAACCCTGGGTGTTCTTGGTCAAATGTTTTCCATGCAAGTCTGTCGGATGAGTGTGATAACACTTCATCTTCATGGTGATTTTCATAGTGCCACCTCATTACGTTTGCCACAGCCCATAACCTCTGAAGTGAATAATCTTTGAAGTCTCGGCTGCAGAGGAAGGTATCACAATTTCTTCTTTGCAACCTTGGCATGGTTTGCCTAATGGGTTTTTCTAGTGGTATACTTGGCACAACCATAAAACCTCCACTATGTTTCATCTTCATCTAACTTCTAGTACAACATGCAACCATTCTCACAACAATCAATTTTCCTGTACCCAAGACCCAAGCCTACAACTAGTTTCTTTGTCTAGTCAAAGGTCTCGGGTACACAGTGTCCAAATGTGTCACATCCCAAAAATTGAGCATGTGAAAAGATACTACTCATTTGATAAAATTCTCAAACATACGTTGTTTACATATATTCTGTAAGGTTTTACATTCAACCTTAATCATTCGTTCCACACTACAGAATTATATTCATCTGATAAGCAAATATAGACATACATAGTCTGATATTTCTATCTCATCGCAAGCCTAGGAGACCTATAGAAAGTACAGAGCGTTTCTAGTGTCCACATTAATAAGTACTGGTATCCCACCAGACAGAAATAGAGGATAATTCCAATGGGCTTCTATTCTTCAAATGGATACTCTTGTTCTTTGTTTTCTGTATCTGAAAAAAATAATCATAGGGAGTGTGAGTTTATTTAAAAACTCAGTAAGTAAATAACTGTACTATATAAAATATCAAAAGTACAAATACCACATTTACTCATATAATTAATTGTCTTATACATCGAGTAGTATGGGACTCTAACCCTTTCAAACTCATGAATAAGATTTCATAGATATACACCGAGTAGTATGGGACTCTAACCCTTTCAAACTCGTGAATAAGATCTCATAGGTATACGCCGAGTAGTATGGGACTTTAACCCTTTCAACTCGTGTATAGGTTTCATAGATATGCACTGAGTAGTATGGGACTTTAACCCTTTCAAACTCGTGTATAAGATTTCTTAGATATACACCGAGTAGTATGAGACTTTAACCCTTTCACACTCGTGTATTAGATCCCGTAGATCTTTACTCATTAATAAAATAGTGAGAATTCATCACATAGTACAATTGTCATGAAATAAATAATTTATTCATACTCTTATTTCTACTGATCATGATATACTCCCATATGAAAAATTAATTGCTTATTATCCAAATAATGTTGTAAATGGGACTTATATTGTACTTTGACTAGTAATATCAAATTAGCTGAGCAAGGTTATTCACTCACCTTGATGTTTGTCCAAGTTTACCTTGTTCCACACTAGAATTTGTGTAGGAAAATTTCCTAGTAAAATATATTACAAGGAATCATAAGAAAGGAAACAAAATCACGAAAATACGTAAAATTTTCTGACTGCTACAGTAACGGGTTGCTACAGTACGGTTTGCTACAGTAAAGGTTGGCTACAGTGCCGGTTCACTACAGTAACGTTGACTGCTACAGTACCGTTGACTGCCGACACTACAGTACTGCTACAGTACCGAAGAAAATTTTCCAAATTTTGTTTCGAAATTTCTGGTCGCTACAGTAACTCGGTTTTTTGTAGAAGTTTTTGCAGAAATTTCTAACAAATTCATCCTTTCCTTTCTTGTTTCAAAACCAGAATTTCAACTCTTTTAACCGATTATAACTCAAATATAACTTCTAAAACAACTGAGATTCACGAATTATCATCAAAATCTTCAAGAACAAAACCTCCTCTAATCTTCCATATAAACTTAGATTTAAGGAAAATAACGAGATTAAAGCTTACCTTTGATCCTTACAAAGCTTTTGAACCGAACAGATAATCGAAATTCTGAAGATCAAGGAAAGGATTTGAGAAGAAAATGAAGAACTGAGAGAGAAATACTTTTCTGCTTCCTTCGGTTGAGTGAAAATGAGGGGTACTATTGAAACTTTATATTAAATATTTCTAATGGGTTATTCAATAACCCATGGGTATCCATAACCAAACATCCAAACCCATCCAGTCAATTTACAATAAATGGATTAATTGACCATTCTGAAACCACTTTTCCATGAATTTCACCATTCTTAGAATATATCCCTCATTGTGCAAATATTTAGTCCAGTCATTTAACTCAATTTTCATAAATAATATTCAAAGAGAACAATTAAATATGAAAATTAAAAATGACCAAAATAAATAACTAAAGTAACGTTGTAGAATTCTAAAATACTCTTAAGCGAATTATATTTTGAAATTAACGGGTATTACAAAATGGCATGGCCTTACCCATCAATTATGTAAAAGCATTGAAATTCCCCTTGGCCATGTTATAATCTAATTTGATGCTTAGGGGCCTTGCAGTCGTTGACAACTTAGAATAGCTAATGCACTTTTCCCAAAGAGGGGCTTATGCGAACTTTAACATATCATAAAAGGCTTAAGCACATGGATTATGGGGCTCTTTTACTATTTTGTCAATGTCAACACCTGTTATTTGCCTAACTGCATCTAAGACCATTTCCTCATACCTACTTTCTTGTATCTCACTGTCCCCAGCATTAAAAGGTTGGTCAACTGAGCGAGGAATTATTGTTGATGATGACTCACCAATTGGAGGCATTCTTTCCCCATGGGATGTCCAGTGATAATAATCAGGCTGGAACCCCTTTTTTTGGAGGTGTAACCTTACCTCATCGAGTTCTAATAGCTTTTTACATTTACACATTATACATGGACACTTTATTGTCTCTTATGCCAGGAATACATGTAATTGAGATACATGATTAATGAAAATTTCAACCCTGTTCAAGAATTCATCTGTAATCCTAACCATCTTTAGACTCACCCCATTGTACATCCACTGACTTTGTGATCCTAAAATTTCTAGACATTCTAAGATCATTTGTTCAGGACACTACTACACTACTTAACTTTTATCTGACTCTACATCAAGACAGTCTAAGATAGACAACTTAAGTTTTATTTATCTAGTGGTTACAAATAGTATTGCTCTATATTACTATTATCAAATAAACTAATAAAACATAACAAATTAAACAACATTAGCCCATTGGTAAGCACTTCAGCACACACATAAGTGCTGACTAGAAAAAAATAAAACAAATAATTGAATAGCACAAAACAATGCAAGATAAAGCAATCCATGACATAATTTCAAAAAAGCAAGCTAATAACATTACAAGATACAAACTATAAATTGAGGCGGAAGTGAACACAATTTTCAACTTCATTTACAAAATGCATAATAGTTTGATTTTCACCTTCATTTCCAAAATTATTATATGCATTAGCAAATTATAGTAGTTTCAATTTGCTTATGCAAATAATATGTTTATTATAATATATAAATAAATATTCATTTTGTAAATTCACTCTACTAGAGAAGGTATTAATCTTTTTTAATATCATTACATTGAAAGATATTTTTATTTAAGCCTAAACAATTGAGCTTTTAGTTAATTATATATTGCAACAGAAGTGAAGACTAGCTTATACTGTGAGTATATCAAATGAGGGTTCATGAGTTTAGTTACATTAATATGAAGAATTATTTTGTGAAAATTGTTAACTCTTATAATAAAATTCAAGTGGGCCAAATTGTTATATTTCTAAAAAAACTTTTGAGATAAGAGGTCTGTTGGATGGCTTAATTTAATTTGGTTTTTTGAGATAAGAAGTCTGTTGGATGGCTTTTTGATAAAGTAGGCACTTGACAAAATTGTTACTTGGAGGGAAAACTAATTCTTTAAGCTATATTGTACAGGGAAAACTAATTTTTTCTTTACTTCCCTATCTACTTGCCTATCTATAAAGTAAAGCAAAGTATTCAATGAAAGCCTATTTTAGCCTTGGTACTCCATACACATTTTTGTATCACTTTAGCACCTTGACACCCTTTACTGGAGTACTAAAATGACAGCTATACAAACTCCCTAATTTCTTTATTCTCAACAAAGCCCTACGTTCCACGTATTCTCTCCCCATCCTAAAATAGAGTTAGTTTTTGATGTAATCAAGGATAACCCCATTGCAGCCCAAGAAAAGAAGAACACTTCAATTGGGCCTCTAACTCGTTCAAGGGTTAAAGAGCTTGGACTAATTGCAGCCCAAGAAAGGGAGAACACTTCAATTGGGCCTCTAACTCGTTTAAGGGCTAAAGGGCTTGGATTGGGCTTAACCACTTTGTTGAAAGTGGAAGAAGTGTGAAAAAGATTGCATGTGAGATAGTTGCATTTGTTGAATATAGTTGTAGTCTATTACCTATGCATTTATTGTCTTTGACATTTAGCTACCTATGCATTTATTGTCTTTGACATTTAGCCTACACTACTTGACTTTTAGTTGATGCATTTAATGCATTAGTTGGAGTCTTTTGTCTTTTTGTTTTGGAGACCCTCTATAAAAAGGGTCCTTGCCATTTGTTGTAAACCATCTTTGAATCATATATGAGATATTGGTATTTTGCTTTCAAGAGGATTCTTGAGTTCTTTCTCTTATCTAACTTGTGTTAGTGGCGAGAGTGGCTAGATTTCTTATCACTCACATTCTTCTTTCTTGAGTGTGGCGAGATCAACCCATTTCTCTTAGTTGTGGCGCCCTTTGGCTTATCAATTGAGTGATTTGGTTTCATTTGTTTGTTTCTTTCAACCTATCCAGAAAATCGATCAAGTGTTTTCCCTCCGGAAATCACATCATATTGGTATCAAAGCCACTTCAATTCAGGTTCTATTTTTTTTTTGTGTTTTGCCCCTTCGTGGAAAGCTTAATTTTATTCCATTTTATTCTGTGTTTTGCCACCTACATGGAAGGCTTAGTTTTCCTTATTTTGTATTCTGCCACCTATATGGAAGGCTTAGTTTTCCTTATTTTGTAATCTGCCACCTACATGGAAGGCTAATTTTCTAGTCTGTTCATCTTTATCTTTATTTCTATTCTTGTGTTGTTCTATTTTATTACAACTTTTTTATTAAAAAAAAAATTCATCGTTACTGTTCATTGTTCATCGTTACTGTTCATTGTTCAAACGCTACTGTTCATTGTTAATCCGAGTGTAAACACTTAGAGAGTGAACCTACCCTTCACCAAACTCAAACCAACAAATTACAAATCACTATGACAGGAGAAAATAGTTCTGAAGTTCCTTTTGGGCTTAGCCTACAACAAGCTCAAATTGTTGGCCTACAAAGAGGTCAAGAAGAAATGATGGAACAAATAGCTCAACTAACCACTCAAATGGCTAGATTTATGGAGCTACAACAACAACAACAACCAAGAAGAGGAGCTTATGTTGAACACCATGGAGAAGAATCTGAAGCTGAAGAAGGTGAACAACCTAGGCAAAGAAGGCAGCAGAGGGAGCGTGATGCCAACATCAAAATGAGGATTCCTCTATTTAAGGGAACAAGTTCTCCTGAAGAATACTTGGAATGGGTGCAACGAGTAGAGAAGATTTTTGAATATCAAGAATATTCAGAAGCTACCAAATGCCGACTTGCAGCCCTTGAATTCACTGATTATGCAAATCTATGGTGGGAAAATTTGAAGAATCAACGAAGAAGAGATGGAGAGGAGGAAGTTCAAAATTGGAGATTGATGAAAAGGCTCATGCAGAGGCGTTTTGTACCTGATTACTACAAGCAAGAGCTTTATTTTAAGTTTCAAAGCTTGAGGCAAGGAGGTATGTGTGTTGAAGATTATGTCAAAGAATTTGAAACTTTGATGATTCGGTGCGAGCTGAATGAACCGCAAGAGCAAACCATAGCTCGATTTCTTGGTGGTTTGAACAAAGAAGTTGCTGAATTAGTAGAGTTGCAGAATTATGTCTTCTTAGAAGATGTAATTAAATTGGCAATTAAGGTGGAGAGACAGAAAAAGAAAGTTTATGGAAGAAACAATGGAGTGTCTAAACCATTGGAGAGTAAACCTTTCCAAACACTTTCCCAAACCTCAAACACTACCAAAGGGAGTAATAAGGAGATATGGAAGAAAGAGCCGAACAAATCTGAAAGTTGTAAGGGGAAGGATAAGAGAGAAGACAACCAGCCCTCTAAAAGAAGCCGAGACATTAAGTGCTTCAAGTGCTTAGGTCATGGCCATATAGCATCCGAATGTCCTAATAGAAGAGTGATGATCTTGAAGGAGAAACAAGGGGAAATAGAGAGTGAAGATGAAGATATTGTGGAGGAATGTGAAGAGGAAGAATATTTTGACGAAGAAGAAGTTGTTGAGTATGCTGATGAAGGTGCTGCCTTGGTTATTAGACGTGCTTTGAATATCCAAGCCAAGGTAGAAGAAGAACAGAGGGAGAATATTTTTCAAACAAGGTGCACTATCGGAGGCAAAGTTTGTAACGTGATAATTGATAGTGGGAGCTGCACTAACGTTGCTTCAACCACCTTGGTTGGAAAATTGAAGCTACCTATCATCAATCATCCCCGTCCATATAAGCTGCAATGGCTAAATAATCATGGCGAGATGAAGGTCACCAAACAAGTAAAGGTACCTTTCTCTATAGGGAAGAATTACAAAGATGAAGTATTGTGTGACATAGTCCCTATGGATGCTAGTCATCTTCTACTTGGGAGGCCGTGGCAATTTGATAGAAGAGCACTACATGATGGCTTCAAAAACACCTACGCTTTCGAGAAGGATGGAAAGAAGATTGTGTTGGCACCCTTAAAGCCAATACAAGTACAGCCGAAGGAGGATGTAATCGAGGAGAAGAAGCCTAGCTGTTTTGCTTCTAAGAATGAGTTAAAGAAGGCAATAAGAAGGGAAAACTTTGTATTATTACTAATTCTTAAGGAGCTAAATCCAGAACTTGCAGAAAAGCTTCCTAAGCTTGTGAGGGAGTTGATAGAAGAATTTACAGATGTCTTTCCGAATGAGCTACCTAAGGGATTGCCACCCTTAAGAGGAATTGAGCATCAAATTGATTTGGTGCCCGGTGCTGCCTTACCAAATAAGCCAGCAAATAGAATGAATCCAGAGGAGGCTAAGGAGCTAAAAAGGCAAGTTGATGAGTTGATTGAAAAAGGTTATGTAAGGGAATCCATGAGCCCTTGTTCTGTGCCTACATTATTAGTCCCTAAAAAGGATGGCTCTATGAGAATGTGTGTGGACAGCCGTGCTATAAATAAGATCACCATCAAATACCGCTATCCAATTCCAAGATTGGATGACATGTTGGATGAGCTGAATGGTTCCAAGGTGTTTTCAAAAATTGACTTGAAGAGTGGCTATCACCAAATCCGAATGAAAGAGGGAGACGAGTGGAAGACAGCCTTCAAGACAAAGCATGGACTTTATGAATGGATGGTAATGCCATTTGGGCTATCTAATGCCCCTAGCACATTTATGCGATTGATGAATCATGTGCTTAGATCTTTCATTGGAAAATTTGTTGTTGTATATTTCGATGATATTTTGATCTACAGTCAAAGTTATGAGGAGCATGTGCAACATTTGAAGGAAGTCTTGGAAGTGTTGTGAAAGGAGAAACTCTATGCTAATCTAAAAAAATGCTACTTTTGTCAAGACCATGTGATTTTTCTTGGCTTTGTAGTATCTCAGCAAGGAGTGGGAGTTGATGAAGAAAAGGTGAAAGCTATCAAAGAATGGCCCGTTCCAAGAACCATATCTGATGTAAGAAGTTTTCATGGACTTGCCTCTTTCTATAGAAGATTTGTAAGGGATTTCAGCACCATCTTAGCACCCATAACTGAATGTGTTAAGGGAGGAAAGGAGTTCAAATGGAGTGATGCAGCCCAACGAAGTTTTGAGCTTGTCAAAGAAAAATTGTGCAATGCACCCATATTGGCTTTGCCTAATTTTTCTAAGACTTTTGAGATTGAATGTGATGCTAGTGGAGTGGGAATTGGAGCTGTACTTCTTCAAGAAAAGCGTCCTATAGCTTATTTTAGTGAGAAGTTGAATGGAGCCAGTCTTAACTACTCTACCTATGATAAGGAGTTCTACTCTTTAATTAGAGCTCTTGAGACATGGCAGCACTACTTGTTACCAAAAGAATTTGTAATTCACATAGACCATGAATCACTCAAACACTTGAAAGGTCAGAGCAAGCTGAATAGAAGACATGCAAAGTGGGTGGAATTTCTTGAAGCTTTTCCTTATGTGTTGAAGTATAAGAAGGGAGAAACCAACATTGTTGCAGATGCCTTATCAAGGAGATATGCTTTAATTTCCATGATGAATGCTAAATTGTTGGGGTTTGAATCTCTTAAAGACCATTATATGGAAGATTCGACACTTGCTTCTATTTATCTCGCTTGTGAGAAAATGGCATATAAGGGATTTTATAGATTTGAAGGTTTTTTATTTCGCTTGGGGAGACTTGTAATTCCAAACAGTTCTATAAGGGAATTACTTACACGAGAAGCTCACGGAGGAGGATTGGCTGGGCATTTCGGTGAAACCAAGACATTGGAGATGCTGAAAGAGCATTTTTATTGGCCTAACATGATTAGAGATGTGCATCATGTGATTGAAAGGTGTATTGTTTGCAAAAAAGCCAAGAGCAAGGAAGCAGCCCATGGACTTTATACACCTCTACCTGTTCCAGATCAACCTTGGACTGATGTTAGTATGGATTTCGTGCTAGGCTTACCAAGGACACAAAGAGGTAAAGATTCGGTCATGGTTGTTGTTGATCGTTTTTCAAAAATGTCTCATTTTATTCCATGCCATAAGACCGACGATGCTGTGCACATCGCCAATTTATTTTTCAAAGAAATTGTGAGACTTCATGGCATTCCAAAGAGTATCGTGTCAGATCGTGATGCCAAATTTCTTAGCTACTTTTGGAAGACTTTATGGAGAAAGCTGGGAACAAAGTTACTCTTTAGTACTGCCTGTCACCCACAAACTGATGGGCAAACTGAAGTGGTGAACCGAACGCTTTCTACTTTGCTAAGAACTATCATTGGCAAAAACTTGAAAAGTTGGGATGAATGCTTGGCCTATGCTGAATTTGCTTACAATAGAAGTGTACATGGTACTACTAAACACTCTCCTTTTGAAGTAGTTTATGGATTTAATCCATTGAGCCCACTTGATTTAGTACCATTACCACTTGAAGCTCGAGAATGCATAGATGGAAAAATGAAGGCTGACATGATAAAGAAGTTACATGAAAACATTAAACAGCAAATTGAGAAGAAGAACTCCATCTATGAGAAGACTGCCAACAAGAGAAGAAAATTTGTTCAATTCAGTCCAGGAGATTTAGTGTGGGTTCATCTTCGAAAAGAAAGATTTCCAAACCAAAGGAAGTCCAAATTAATGTCAAGGGCAGATGGTCCTTTCCGTATCATAGACAAGGTAAATGATAATGCATACAAAATTGATTTGCCTGAAGACTATGCTGTTTCTACTACTTTCAATGTGAGGGATCTTTCCCCGTACTTAGAAGATAAAGAGGACTTGGATTTGAGGACAAATCCATTTCAACCAGGGGAAGATGATGTAATCAAGGATAACCCCATTGCAGCCCAAGAAAAGGAGAACACTTCAATTGGGCCTCTAACTCGTTCAAGGGTTAAAGAGCTTGGACTAATTGCAGCCCAAGAAAGGGAGAACACTTCAATTGGGCCTCTAACTCGTTTAAGGGCTAAAGGGCTTGGATTGGGCTTAACCACTTTGTTGAAAGTGGAAGAAGTGTGAAAAAGATTGCATGTGAGATAGTTGCATTTGTTGAATATAGTTGTAGTCTATTACCTATGCATTTATTGTCTTTGACATTTAGCTACCTATGCATTTATTGTCTTTGACATTTAGCCTACACTACTTGACTTTTAGTTGATGCATTTAATGCATTAGTTGGAGTCTTTTGTCTTTTTGTTTTAGAGACCCTCTATAAAAAGGGTACTTGCCATTTGTTGTAAACCATCTTTGAATCATATATGAGATATTGGTATTTTTCTTTCAAGAGGATTCTTGAGTTCTTTCTCTTATCTAACTTGTGTTAGTGGCGAGAGTGGCTAGATTTCTTATCACTCACGTTCTTCTTTCTTGAGTGTGGCGAGATCAACCCATTTCTCTTAGTTGTGGCGCCCTTTGGCTTATCAATTGAGTGATTTGGTTTCATTTGTTTGTTTCTTTCAACCTATCCAAAAAATCGATCAAGTGTTTTCCCTCCGGAAATCACATCAGTTTTTGTCTATGCTTAAGTTATAAAGCTTCAAATAACATAATTCCCCAGCCAGAACCCCTTATGAGAAACAATCACTTGGCATACAAGATTGTTATAAAAATAGCTAGTTAAATTAAGTTTGTTCATAACTAGTGGACTAAGTTTATACCAAACTTACATTTGACATAATTTATGATTATAACATACACAAAAGGAGCGCAACTAAGCAAGTCATTGATCTCTGTTGACATAATAATAGAGCTAGGTTTGAAGGAAGAATAGGGCTTCAATAGTTTTTCATTTTCAGAGCTGGAGCTTCAATCACTTCTCCAAGGGAGCCCTGGCCTCCTGTTTCTCTACCATAGTTTTGGTATCCTTTTTTGACCTCTTTTCTAGTGACTCAAATATTTTTTACTGACTACAATATTAACTTAGTTCCTTTTGGTGTGGATCATATTTCATTGTTTTTTGGTTCTAGCCTAGATTTTTTTGATCTATTTTCTTGAGTGCTTTTATTGTTTTTCTTTGTTTTTTGGTACAGCAGCACACACACACACACATATTACTAACGCATACACACCATAGTATATATCAGCACAGAATGCACTCGGCAAATCAGTGTGGTAATCAACAATAGAGGGTACCAATTGGTAAAAAAATGGGAAAAAACACTCCACGGACGACCAGAAGTAGGAAAAGAGACTACAATTGGTGCCTAAAAAAAAAATTAACACAGCAAGTTAGAAAGTGATCGAAGGTACCAACCTGGACTCCACAGACGATTAGAAAAATGGACTAGGGAGCTTCGTGCTGGAATTTCTGCATTGAAGATCATTATGGTAATCAACAATGGAGGGAAGAGAGAGAGAGAGAGAGAGAGAGAGAGAGAGAAAGGTTGGTGGCGCTTGGAGACCACGATGGTCTAGCACGACGGATGCATTGCAAACGGTTGAGGGAGAGACAACAGAGACGCTGCAAAGGCTTAGAGATAATCAGGAAGTGCAAAATGAAAATGGGAGAGGGGTTTAGGTTAAAACACAATGCCAAAACGACGTCGTCTGACTTTGACATAAATTTCTACAATGGATAAAATTCGTCTCTAAGTGAAGACGATATCATTTTGAATATAATAAATTTGAGACAGATTTTCGAAATGAAATAAATCTGTCTCTAATTTTTAAAATATTTAAAAAATTGTGAAAAAATTGTATTTTTTTACAGGACAAATCCATCTCAAATATTAGGGATGGAAAATTAATTAGAATATTTCCGTGCCAGAATCTGGCTTTGATTCACTATATATCAATTTAAAATTAGATACTGAATTTACAACAAATCAGAAAAAGAACGATTTTTGTCTCAGAATTCCGTCTTTGATACTGAGTTTTCTTGTAGTGGTGCAGGAGGGGCTGGAACACCATTGGATTAGTGTTCCCATTTATCCAACATTTTTTTTACACAAAACTTTACATGAAAATTCTTTTTTTTTAAGTATTAATTGATCTAATGATGATTATAAATACAAAAAAATACATAAAATAATAATTTTAATTTAAAAAAATAAAAAATAATTAAATAAATAAAAATTATTGGATCAAAATCTAACTCCTCCCACCACACCCATGCCTCGGTTATGCAAGTAAGGAGCATTATAAAATTCATTTGGTACATCGATATCGGTAATTGACTTGTCACTGGTTATTTAATTATGTATTGAAATTTGGAAAGGCTTATTAAAAAATTGAATGGGTATAATCACTTGCTTGACTAATTAGGGGGTACTAGCACCCCAGAATTCAACCAATTCACCAATGGCCTTTTAATATAAATAATATAAGTAATTAGAAATATTTGTTCTAATTTTGGTAAGTGCGGACTGTAATGGCAATTGTCAAATGTTTTTAATGGACTTTCAGCCCTAACAGCTTGGACCTTGTGGGATATAAAATTCTCGTGTCCATAACTTGTACGGAAACATTGCGTTGGATGTGCGCATTTATGCAACATGCTATGCTTCCATCATATTATCTTCTAGAGCAAATTTTATTTAATTATTATCGTAATTTCCTTTTCATGAGATCTGTTTATTTTGTTAATTTGTCTTTCGAATTTTTTTGACAAAAAATATAATTTAAGTTTGTGTCTACCAATTTGATTTTCTTTTTCAAGAAAAAAATTAAAATTAACGAGGAAAATCAAATCTATTAATTTGTTTCAACTCAGTTATCTGTCGCTGGTTATGTTTGGGTTTAAATAAAATTTTTGAATTGAGTCAGGCTTAAATCTGGGCCTCAATATTTTAATTTGAGCCTAAACAGAAATTTGAAAAATTAAGAAGATAGACTAGTGCTCACCGTATTTTATATATGTATATATATAATGTACAAATAAAAATGTTGAAATAAGAAAGACCTATAAGCCCAAGTTTAGGTTCCAAAATTTTATATATAATTAGAGCAAGTTTAAATTCAAATTTGAATTTTGCAAATTTTTGGACTTGAGCCCAATGTCATATATTTAGGCGAAATTTTAAAAATTTATAATTTAGCCTTCCTCAGACTTAAGCTCTCAAAAAAGGACTTTTTTTAGGGAGAGTCCTGAATTTGAGAAAACCTATAATCCATTTCTCATAATCAAGTCTGTCTAGTATTATCAGTCTAACTGTGTCAAAATGAGCTTAATTTATTGGGCCAACCTACTGGTGAGTTGGGATAGAATAACTTGTTGAGCTTTTTATTAATGCTTTTCATTTATTTTTTTAAGGTTTAGTTTATCTTTTTAAAAAAATTAGTCTAAATATTTTAAAGTTTCATAATTTCAATATGTAATTTTTGTTTTCAAAATAAAAAAAAATATTTTTTATAAAATTAGCTTATTTTAAAGTTTAATATACTTTTTAGAAGTTAGTCCAATTTTTAAAATTTTCATAATTTTAATATTTAGTTTCAACCATTTAAAATAATTAAAAATATGATTTTTAAAAAGGATAAATTAGTTTATGGAGTAGCCCAAAACCACAACCATTGATAGGCTCAACTGTATCAAGATTTTCAAACTGTAAATTATATATGATTCAACTCATATTTATCATTGGTTGTGCAGCAACTCAAAAACACTAATTATCACCATTGTTAGGTATCTAACCCACCATCACTATTCATGTTATATCACCAACAACGACCTCAGCATTATTTTGTTCGCACATTTCTTTTTTCACGTTATCCAAACAAAATTAATTCATAGATCATATTTTTTCTTAAAATGAAACGAATGACAAATTTGAAAAATGTAGTCGTTATTGGAGCAGTGATGACAACTTGCATTCACGAATTATTGCAACCTTATTTTAATCATCTCATGAGACCAAGTTGATTAGAGAAAACATGGAGGCAGTAATCTATCTGCAGGGCTCTCGATGGATCAAAAAGAAGTAAATACATTCTACAACATAGATTGAATTAGGTGGGCATATATATATATATATATATATATATATATATATATATATACATGTTAATTAGATGATGCAATCAATGTGGATGGGAGATTAGTTGATGAATGAGAAGGAATTAAGTGGTAGCTAGAGGTGAAATTCAAAATGCATGGAATGTGTTCAAAATGGTATCAAATCGAAGAATGTAAAAGAAGTCTCGAAGAGTGTGGGGTAGGAGAACCCCACCCCACGTACGGTGGTTCAAACTTTACGCTTACAACTGACAGAGACGTTGGTGCAGAGGGAAGGAAAGAAAGAACAAATACTTGCACACAAGTTGAATACGGATAAGGCTAGGTGGAATTGATCTATCTGTCTCACACATACAATAAATAGATTAAAGATCTCTATATTTAATTTATGTTTTCATTCAAGCATATTGATAACTAATAATAATTAAAATAGGAGGCCGTAACGACTAAAGTAACGAATAATACGTGGGGAGGGGAGTAGCCGACTAGGGTTTGTGCCGCGACCGCGTACGCAGCAATTAATTCTTCCTCCGCTGTGAATTTCATTGTGAATGGATTTACTGTCCTCCTCATCATGACGGTGTTTGAATTTTCACGTAGGATTCGCGAAGCCATTTAATTCGTCCACCAACATGTCAGATATTTTCTCCATTCACTCAATCCAATCCACTACTTCATTCCTGATCCTGAGAGAGATCCTTTTATTTATTATTTTATTCCTCCGGGTTATTCCCTTCCAATTATTATTTATATCTATATCTATATCCTTTTGGTAACCCATAATTTACTCTCCTCTAAAATTTAGGAATCAATTCATTAATTACCCATATTATTATAAATTAGATTACATGACTTTCAGAATAAATTTATTTAGACTACATGACAAAAAATAAAGGGCATATTACAAACAAGGATAATAAGGTTTGGTCCCTTTTTACATTCATACCTGTGGTCTAGGAGTTGGCATTCCAATGATATGCACAAGTCACATAAATTTTACCTGACCAAAAAAAATCTATAATTTACTTATTTTGAAACTTATTTTTTAAATTTCTTTAATTCTCCTAAACACTTTAACCAAATTAATACTTAAGTTTTATTCATATGCTGTAAATAACCCCAAATTTGCAAATTATCACCTAAATCTTTTTTTGGTTCGTCATGAAAAAATAAATAAATTGGAGCTTTAAAAAGTTATTTAGGTATTAATTAGGAGAATGACTGTGAACAATCACATTTTTTTTTAAAAAAAAATTATCTTAAAGAATTAGGTAGCTAATAATGCAGACGAGGCCTTCCTAACATATTTGTTATCTTAAAAGGCAAATAAATAACAAATTTTCTTATTTACCAGAATTTCTGTGAGGATAGACCTAGCTCCGCCATTTAAAACTGATTATTTCTTTTGGAATCAAAATTGATGCTTCGTCGGTGAACGCGCCAGGGAGAGTAAAACTGATTGTTTCTTTTGTGCATATAAATTGATTCTTCCGACCAGTGCATTTATTGATTGTTTCGTTAATTATAGGCAATTTCAGCAATATATGTTCTACATATTAATTTTGATTTTGTTCTTAAATAATAGATATTATCATATATTTTTATTTCTGGTGGATGTTATGAAAAGTAAGTTAGAATACACAGTTAAAATTCAGGGACCTTGACCCGTGGGGATTCAAGAAACGGGAATAAGGGAAAAACTTCTCCCGCAACATTCGCCATTCCTATTAACCACAGAGATTTTATGTGCTAATGGTATGTACCTCTTATTATTTCAATCCCAATTTTTGAACCACATTTGTAAAATTAGCGATGCCGCGTGGTAGAAGTGTCAAGTAGGCGGGGTTAGATCGGGTTTAGTCCAAGCTTTGCATGACATTTAATAAGGATGAGTTGGGCAGGGCTGAGCCAGGCCTAAAAGAATAAATGGGCCAAAATTTATAGCTCAGCTCAACCTTTCAAGGGCCATGGGTTGGGCTGGATCGGCCCACACTTTTTTATTAAAAAATATTTTCCTTCATCCACAATTTATATATTTATTATAAGTTTAAATGTAATATATGACATCTTTGCTAAATAAAGTTCAAACAATCAGAAATAAACATAAACTAGTGTCAAAGATTTAAAAAAAAATAGCTTTTATGATAAAAATTAACATACCTCCAACTCTAGTTTTGGTCTAGGGAAATTGTTAGTTACTGGGATCCCACATAATCTCTTGTATTATTATTTATTCATTTATTGTATTCCTTCATTGACTGATTGAATTGTTGAGTTTATCAATAATATTATCATTTTCATATTGTTCAAGGATGTTATCCTCTAGCTTTGAATATCCAATCTTTCTAATATTTATATTTTTGTACATTTGAACAGTGACATTGTTGATATTAATATTATGTATTTTATTTTTTATTTTAGAAGTCTCTCTTTTGAATTATGACATTAGGTTGAGTCATATACATTATTTCATCCTTCATGAGCCAATTTTAACACTTAGAGGACCTTGATAGCTAATGATCAAAATAAAAAAAAACATAAATTATAAACCCAAAGTATTAGTTGTTTTTTTTTAAAAAATTATTAGAATTTTTTATTTAAAAAAAAAGCCCATTAGGGCCAGCCCACCCTAGCCTACCTTAGTCCTATGGGCCTAAATGGGATGAGTTATAAGTTCTTGTTAAATATTGGCTACTAAAATTATAGCTCATCTCATCTATAAGATCGGATTAGGCCAGTCTAATGAACTTAACCCATTTTGACAGTTTTACCACATGGCTGCTTTTTATAATTTACCCAAATATAAATGGCAATAAGTATACAAGATAGATATCTTGTAGCACTTAGCATTTGGTATTATTTCTGTTTATAAATTGGCAAAGCTATATAATTTTTTTTAAAATTATAATAATGGTAGATCTGAAATATAGACACAATTTATTTATTTATTTATTAAAATTTAAATAATAATATTAAATTTTTGTTTTCAATACTAAGAGGATAATAAACATGTTCCTGAACTGGACTAGCTAATGAAAAAGTAGCAGAAATATATACTTTTTTACTTAAGATAAGTACAAACAAAAATAATAATAAAAACGTTAAAATAGATAAAAGTGCATCTACATTTATTTTAGGGATTTTGATGAATTCTTTTTATTTATCTTAAATACAAAAGTGTATGCAAAAATTATTGGGATGCATATGATGACGTTAAAAATGCAAGGAACAACACTGAAATTTGTTTTTGTTTTTTTTTTTTGTTTTTGGATAAAAACACTGCAATTGTTAGTTTAAGCGCTCGATTGCCCTCGTTAGCACACCACTGTTTTTGCTTGTGAAATGTTTATTAAACCACAGGAGAACAACAAAAAGGGGAGAGAATCCTCCTAGCATAAAAGTGAAACTGAGCCCATTTTCAATGATTATGGGCCTCAATTTTATCAATCCTCTTTACTTTCTTTGAAGGCCAGAGGGAAACCTTTGTTGTTTTAGCAAAAGTTTTGCTTGTTAGAAATAGAAAAAGGAGCGAGATATAACTGGAGGTATCAAAGTAGACCAAACTCCATGGACTAGCCTATTGAGCTATTTAAAACAAATATAGTGGGCTTAGAGAAATCTTGGTTAGTGATAGCAAAATGGCCTTAAGCCCACCGGATTCGGCCCGACTGAATCACAATTAGGGGGTCTGAGTTTTTAAAATTAGACTTGTTTAAAAACATGCATAAAAAGATTTGGCTTGTTTGTTCGTGTGTCTTGAGGGCTAACATGCCTTTTTATACATAGCTTTTTTTTTTATTTAAATAACAAATGACTAATAAATAGAGGATCAATTATTTTATTTAAAATAAAAATATATATTACAATTTGAGACAAGGATGAATATTAGTAAGTGTAATTTTTTTCAAAATGATACCCACCTATTATTTTGTATAAAATAAAAAAATGTTTAATTCACATTAAAAGATTTCAAAAATAAAATAAATGGAGACATGGATGCGTTGTAAAGGGATAGTAAGTAAGAAATAAGTAATTATGTATTTATATATATATATATATATATATATATATAAACTATAAAGACAACGTTCTATCACTTTTTTTTTCATTTAAAAAATGAAAAAAAAAAGATGGCCATAAGTTTTTTGTAAAAAAAAGCTATGGATAAAATGGTTTTTAGAAAACTTTATTTATATATAGATCATTTTCTAATACTTTTGTTTGATTACATTAGTAATTTTTTCATTGGCTAAAAAAGTTATAATAATATAATTTCCTAGTGTGATATAGGTTATATTTTATTTTTCATTTTTTGAATTAATGATTACATAAATTATTAAAGTTTTTATTCAAAAAAAAAAATGTGGCTTGCAGGCATGTATGGATTTCAAAAATTGGCATGTTTGCTAAACTGGCCAAGATTGAGCCTGTTTAATAGTCGACTCGTTTGACACCGCTAATCTTGATCCATTTTTAAACGACTAGCCCAGGCCTAATACAAGTAGGGCCAAAACAAGAAATGGCAGGGCTTAGCCCAGTCCAATCCTTTTTTGTTTTTTACCTTAGATAACTCAATCAAAAAAGGACTTGATTCGATTAAAAAAAAAAAGACTTTTCCTAAGGTATTGTTTGGTTAGAGGGATATGGAGTGGAGGAGAATGGAGGGATTTTTTTTAAATTAACCTTATTTGTTTTAATTAGTTGGAGGAGAGGGGAAGGAAAATAAAGTTAAAAAATCGCTCCCTCTCTCTCATTTTCTTTTCTTCCAAAAGTGGAGGGATTTGGAAAGAAGAAAAATTATAACAATATAAAAGATATAAGTATTCTCAACAATTTTTCTTAATACCAATATTGCCCTCTAATTTACTTCATTTTGCTCCTTAAATAATATATTATTAATATATTTGAATAATTTTTCTTGCGAAATGGTACTTTATGTCCTTAATGTTTACACTAAGTTTCGTTTATGCCCCTAACGTCTTTTTTTATCCATTTATATCCCACATGTTTCAATTTTTGCCATATATACCATTTTTTTGTAATTCCATAAGTTAAGTTAATGAAAATGTTGACTGGACAACCACGTGGTAGCTACTTGTACTCCTTAATAATAAAAAATATTTTAGTTTATTCACTTAGGTCCTTAGTTAAAATTTTCCTTTTATCCTTTGTTTGATATAAATTTGTCTTCTACTTTGTCTAGGTCCCTAGTTTAAAAATATATTTTTTTTCTTTGTCAAAATCATTCCTACAAACTTTTTAGTTTGTTTACTTTAGTCCCTATTGTTCACTTTCATACTTTTTTCTCACAGTTTAGTCCTCTATATCAGTCCGCAATTTCATTTTTGGTCATAATATGATTTAATCTATCATTTCTACCCAAGAACAATACAAGAAATTAATTAAAATTCAAGTTTCAAAGGTTGAATGCTTATAAAGAACAAAATATATTATTAAACTGAAGACATAGAAGAAGTAGAAGATGAGTTTATATCAAGAAAATAACAAAATATTATTTCTTCTAACAATAAAATTATTTAGCTTCTTTTCTTATTATGGTAAGAGTAAAATTAAAATTTTATATGATTTTTAAAACATATTATATATTTGAGATGTTTTTAGATGAATCAAATTAAACCTTGTAAAATGTTATATTATTTCACCATAACAAATGAGCTAACTTATTTAAATGTAAGTGATAACAAATTTACCATGTTCTATTTGTCATACAATCAAAGGGCTATAATAGTTGTTTTGTTTTATTTTTCATTCCCTCTTCTTACAAACCAAACAAAATAAAAGGGCGTTTGGTAGGGGAAAAACACTGAAAAGGAAAACTTACTTCCATTAGTGTTAGTTTTTTCATGTGTTTAGTAAGGTGTACTGTAGATGTAAGAGATGGAACGCATAACTCCCTCTTCTCTCTTTTTCATGATTCTCCTGTTCATAGCTTCCCCAATGAAAAACCGGTCATGGAAAAAGAAACGAAGATAAAATGTGAAATTTGCCATTCCTCTTCCTCATCTGCCATTTCATCGTCACTTTGTCACTCACGATGATAATTGCGCACTAGAGTTTCAGTTTTCCTCAAGTTCTATCTCTCTCTCTCTCTCTCTCTCTCTCTCTCTTTCTCTCTTTCTCTCTTTCTCTCTCTCTCTCTCTCTATATATATATATATATCTTGCAATGTTAATGTACTCGTTAAATTTATAATCTTTGTGTAATACCCAAGAAAAATAAAATATAAATATTTGTTTACAAACTACTGTTACTATTTCAGTATACGGTACTATTCACCCGTATAATACTACTTACGTATACGATACTGTTCATTATACAATCGAAATGTCAAGTACTAGATGTGGTTTGGTCATAAGAGAAAACTAGAAAGAAGTTTGTAGGAGAAAATGACGTTTTATGTGTAAAAATACCCTCAGGGACTAAATTGAAAGGACTGATTTGAAAAAGAAACTTAAAGGTTTAAGATAAAAGGATAGTTTTTTCCTTTAAGTTTTCAATAGTAATAATAGAAAAATTTTCGGCCACTATTTGCACTTAGAAATGTCATTTTCATAAATAGTAAATTGAATATTTTATTAGCGCATAGTATCAAATAGTACCCATGACTTTTGCTATAAATAGGCCATTCCATTTCACTTCTAAACTCACACCTTCAACTTCTCTTCTTCTCTCCTTAAGTTTCTCTTACTTCAATGCTAGGCCTATGAGATTTTGGGCCTTTCCTTTTCAGCTTAGGTAAGGATACTATGCCCTTTCTATGTCTTTCAAATTTTAGAAGTTATTTTCTTAAGTATGCTCTATGGTTGCGGCCTTGGCTGATCTTCCACATCAGAAAAACTGTCCTTAGCTGTTTATATGTTATTTTGATTCTCTGATTACCGAAATAGAATGTAAACTGTGAAGAATACATGTCTAGGAAAGTTCTGGCTAAGGAAAGACCTGGTTTTTAAGTGTGTCCAGTGTGACCCTCCACTCTTTCCTGGGAACTTACCTGGTGTACTCTTTTACAGATTGTATTCTCTATTTCTGGTATGAATAGTAATCGTACGTATAAATAGTGACCGTACGTATGAATAGTGACCGTATGAATAGTAACCGTATATATGAACAGTAACCGTACATATGAACAGTATCTGTACGAAAACAATCCTGACGTATTTTCTCTAATCTTTCATGAAAATCTCCGTAGCAGAACACCGAAATTCACCTGAGAACTCTTGTCTGTAATGACTTAGAGAAGCGATGTTCGTACGGAATCCAGGTGAGTGAAACGACCCCGTTTTAATAAAGTTTTAGCATTACTGGTGATAAAAAGTATGTCGTAGGACACTCCCAAGATTCACAGGGAGAAATTGGATTCAGAATGACGAATATAATGAGATAATTAATCCAGAAGTATGGATAAGAAAAAGTAAGTATCTCATGATGATGTGAAGATTGAATCTCTTGAATTGTGGTTTATAAAGCTATAATATAGTTATATACTATACCTGTTATATGGATGAATATTATATTAAGCTTCTGATTATGATATGAAATGCTATTGATTGTGATTGAGCGGGACAGTACCCCCTCTCACGGCAAGGCGGAAAACCCGGTTGACAGGGTGTCTTGACCAATGAGTGTGGAGACAACGATTCCCTCAGTAGGGATATAGCCCGGATTGGTGATAAATCCGTGAGGCGCCCTAGCTAAGAGGATGAGGTTGTGCGTCATGGCGGAAATATACATAATTGGTGAGCCGGCCTGTGTGCGCTCTCCGGGATATATTGCCATTGACGAGTACTAGTAACGTTTGTTGAATTGGATGAATTTTTATCTTGTATGTAAGAGGATGATGTTGTGCGTCATGGCGGAAATATACATAATTGGTGAGCCGGCCTGTGTGCGCTCTCCGGGATATATTGCCATTGACGAGTACTAGTAACGTTTGTTGAATTGGATAAATTTTTATCTTCTGTCTATTGGTTGAGTATGAGCCTTTGGATATGCTTGCATGACTGGTAATGTATTTGAATTTTATTAATGCGAGGCCGATTCGCTCATTGAGTTTAAAAGCTCACATTGTTTGTACAACCTTTTTGTTCAGATCAGGTTGCCATCGAAGAATATCTGCTAGAGGAGTAGATCACTTTGGACCTTCCCGTTGTCGGGTAGACCTCTCTTCTGTTATAGATTATGTTACTCTGTAATCGTCTAGGACATCTAGTTCAGGGGTTCGACATTTGGCTTGTATGTCAGTATAATAATGTATTTTAAATTGATAATCTATGATTACATGCAAATCATCTCTATGATTTTCAGATAAGAAAATTTGATATATTTATCGGAAGGCTTACAGTGATGAGAGATTCATCATTGTGCCGGTCATGTGCCCAGAAAACGGGTCGTGACAAAGTTGGTATCAGAGCAATGGTTGTTAGGTCTCCTAGTGATTACAGAGCAAGGTAACCTTAGTGGGACCTCCTCTATCGTTGTGAACCCGGGCACAACTATAGAGAGACGGCTCTACTGAAGGTCCTGTAGGATGTTTTCATTTCCTTTCCCTCCGAGACTTATCTCTTCTTAGAAATTGTGTTGTCAGGTTTAATTTTAGATATATGTGGCTACACTTTTGAGCTTAGTAAAGGAAAGGTTATTACTTGTTTTGATTCCGTTGTTGTCGGATCAAATTTTTATATGGTGGATTTTATAAGCTGAATTCATGATTGAATTTGTGTAGCTATATTATTTTAGGATACCAGCCAATAAAAGAAACCACTCGCATTAAAAACAAAAAAAACTGAAGGATTACATTGCAAAAAAGAAGAAGTTTACTCATGCATGAGTAATCTAAAAGCGAGGTGGTCTTGGATTAGGAGGGTTGTATTGTATCATCACCCCTCGACCATTCCTTGGAGCAAGGGACATAGCAATGTCGCGGAGGGTAGTGTAAATCCCATTCATACAATCAACACTTCTTTGTTGTTGATTGCAGAAGCACTGGGTAGACCAATAGAAGAACCTGTCTATTCTTGAAGTCATTTCTGCATGATTGCGTTTAGTTAACTTCTCCAGGTCTCCTATCATCTTTTTCAGATTTTTCACCTCCTGCTCTAGACAGGCGATTTTGTCCTCCAAGGTATGGCCCGTGCTAGTCTCCTCAGCTTCCTCGATCTTCTTCATTTTCTTCTCCTTCTGTTTCTCTGGAGACCCCTCAAAAGGTCTTTTGCCCTTGTCTTTGCCCAGACTTAAGTTTAAGTCGAGCTCTTCTTCCTTAGCCTCTACTGTGAGATCAATGTACTTCCTTGAGGCCATGATTTAGAAAAATTTAGAAATTTTTGTAAGAGTATGAGGCGAGAGGAATACTGGGGGATTGTAGGCTCGGAGATTATTACTCTTTGTGGTGTGGTAACTGAGAACGCTGGGATGGTTTTTATAGAGAAAAATTAGTACTTAGAGACAAAGAAGATATCTTTTCACCGCACCCCTACACGATCAACCTATGGATTTCTGCAAGCTGGAAGCCAGAAGTCTAGGGTAGGCGTGCACACCAACAATGCGTCGCATTAATGCAAAAACCACGAAAGTCAGTATTCGGTGGATTTGCGGCCGATTTTACTCGGTTTTCCCATTTCTCCCGTTGGCATTTTCCGAAATTCAAAGAAGTTGATAACATAGCCATCAAAGATTGCCTTGGATGCTTTTATGATGAACTGAAATACATTTCTCCGTTTTATTGTTTTGTTCTTAAGAGCCTTCAGTTGAGTATAATATACATAATTGATTGAATCATGTTGTAATTACATGTATGTATGTTATTCATGCATAATGAGTGAAGGCTACGATCAAGGAGAATATGTGATGATCCTACATATACTCATAGAGATGTGAAATCAAAATGACTTGGATAGAATAAAATGTGTAGATGATGATATATCTTCATGGTTACACATACTTACATATAATGCTCTCGTGGGCAAATGAAAGGCAGTGATTTCCTTACATCATGATAATACTTACTGCATGTGACCGTAAGCAGTTAACTTTGTTTTAATATATTGATATACATATATTATGTGTAAATCCAGAATAAAGACACCGATCAGAATCTAAGATAAGGCTAATATGAGACTACCCGATCATAGAGGGACATCGTGATATGGGATTACAGGATAAAACAAGTTAGAGGGAGAAAATCTCAGACTGAAGAGCGTAGTTAGTCAAAAGTTTGAGAAAGGTCAAGATTAGCCGAAAATTTTTTGAGGAAATCTTTGACTTATGTTAATTGCATTTACTATTTATCTGCATGTCCGACATTAATTGCTGGCATTGCGACATATGTGATCTGTAAACCTTATAGCGAGCGGCGTATAGGTTGTGGTGGCTTTAGCTCCAGGGGCTTCGGGTTGTCTATAAATCTTGTATGCCCTTTACCCTACTCATCGCACCAAGCAAACCTACTTCTTTCATTACATACCTATTTCTCAATCTCCATTCCTTTCTCATTCGAAGTTATTTCTGAGATCCCTAGAGAAATGGCCGATAATAAGTCTTTCAACTTGAATTTTGAGACTGGCAATGTAGAGCTTGATTTAAATCTAAGTCTCGGAAACAACAAAGGGAAGAGACCTG
This sequence comes from Biancaea sappan, assembly GCA_037074585.1. NCBI lineage: Eukaryota > Viridiplantae > Streptophyta > Magnoliopsida > Fabales > Fabaceae > Biancaea > Biancaea sappan. The sequence goes on along the minus strand of CM073492.1, from coordinate 28,786,164 downwards.
TAGACAGGTCACCAGAAATAAAGAAGAGAAAGAGGGATGTAATAGAGTTGGAGGAGGACAGTACTGCAACATCCTCAGAAAATAAGCTTGCATTCCTGGAACGTAAGATAGAGAGCCTGGAATACAAGATAGAGGACCAGAAGCGACTAATAAGTCGTCTCTTTGAAAACCAAGAGAAACTGATAAACCGTCGTTTCGGGGAACTGGCTAATCGAGTTGATAGACATTCAATGTTTGCAACTCAAAATTTTCGTGACCAACAAGCAAGGTGTATTGACTGTATGAACGGAGTGACTTATGCTCTTCGCCAAATTTCTCAGGCGCTTCCTCCAGAAACTCTTTCTAGGCTGCAACGATTAGCTTCCTCCTTAAGGTCTGAAGCACCTTCCTCTTCTAGACCTGGAGCACCTTTTACATTTCAAAAGCCTCCTCGTCCTTAATTTATTTTTCTTTTGTTTGTACCTAAAGCTACATTTGGTGTAAGCTTCACGTATTAAAATTATCTATGTACTAGAAATAAAATTTAAGTTAGTATCTAGATCTTCTTTGTTGAAGTGATTCATTTTACTGAAAGAACTTGAGGAATGAGAAGATATTGGACTTGTTATATTTCATACTTGATTCTAAAGCATAGTATAGTAATATCTTTTTGACTGAGCAGAGTTACTAAAATGATATTTCATTGCACTTCTGAGCTATGGAGGAATGCTGAATAAGTATTTTATGAACCTATAGAACTATGGGTTTGCCCTAATCATTGAAGGGATACGACTCTATATGAGTCATTGAGGTGAGAGGAATTTCTATATATATTTATTTTATAATTATGCATGAGGAGTATGTTATTTACTTAACTCATTTTCTGGGATTGTTCTTCCTAGAGAATTATGTAATGATTTCATTTTATATAACGCCTTCAGCTGAGAGTGTTGCCTTAAGGTAGAAGGATCGCCTTCGGGCAAGAGTATTACCTATGACCAAAATGATGCCTTCGGATAGGGTGCTTGTATTCGTAAAAGTTATAAGCTATGTGTGTGGAAACATGTATTCTGATATTCAATGTGAACTGGAAAGACCACGTGCCACTTTTGAGATGACACCTATTTGAGGTTTTACATAGAGACAGTTCGTCTCTGATTAGGTGGTTTGAGTTTGGTAAAGGTTATGAGGATGAGACACTTTATGGTACAAAAGGTTGTGGAGAAGATTAAACTGATGAGGAAGAGATTACTTGCTGTCTAGAAAAGGCAAAAGTCTTATGCAAATTATTGATAATGCGGTTTAGAGTTCACAGTCAATGGTATACTATTCTTGTAAATCTCACCAAGGGTGTGATAAGGTTTTGGAAGAAAGAGATGCAAAGGATGAGATATGGACGAAGTAATCACATTTATTTCAGTCTTGAGATGAGTTTTGAATTCGAGGGACCGAATTCTCTTAAGGGGGTGATAATGTAATACCCAAGAAAAATAAAATATAAATATTTGTTTACAAACTACTGTTACTATTTCAGTATACGGTACTATTCACCTGTATAATACTACTTACGTATACGATACTGTTCATTATACAATCGAAATGTCAAGTACTAGATGTGGTTTGGTCATAAGAGAAAACTAGAAAGAAGTTTGTAGGAGAAAATGACGTTTTATGTGTAAAAATACCCTCAGGGACTAAATTGAAAGGACTGATTTGAAAAAGAAACTTAAAGGTTTAAGGTAAAAGGATAGTTTTTTCCTTTAAGTTTTCAATAGTAATAATAGAAAAATTTTCGGCCGCTATTTGCACAGTAACTGCATTATTAGAAATGTCATTTTCATAAATAGTAAATTAAATATTTTATTAGCGCATAGTGTCAAATAGTACCCTTGACTTTTGCTATAAATAGGCCCTTCCATTTCACTTCTAAACTCACACCTTCAACTTCTCTTCTTCTCTCCTTAAGTTTCTCTTACTTCAATGCTAGGCCTATGAGATTTTGGGCCTTTCCTTTTCAGCTTAGGTAAGGATACTATGCCCTTTCTATGTCTTTCAAATTTTAGAAGTTATTTTCTTAAGTATGCTCTGTGGTTGCGGCCTTGGCTGATCTTCCACATCAGAAAAACTGTCCTTAGCTGTTTATATGTTATTTTGATTCTCTGATTACCGAAATAGAATGTAAACTGTGAAGAATACATGTCTAGGAAAGTTCTGGCTAAGAAAAGACCTGGTTTTTAAGTGTCCAGTGTGACCCTCCACTCTTTCCTGGGAACTTACCTGGTGTACTCTTTTACAGATTGTATTCTCTATTTCTGGTATGAATAGTAATCGTACGTATAAATAGTGACCGTACGTATGAATAGTGACCGTATGAATAGTAACCGTATATATGAACAGTAACCGTACATATGAACAGTATCTGTACGAAAACAATCCTGACGTATTTTCTCTAATCTTTCATGAAAATCTCCGTAGCAGAACACCGAAATTCACCTGAGAACTCTTGTCTGTAATGACTTAGAGAAGCGATGTTCGTACGGAATCCAGGTGAGTGAAACGACCCCGTTTTAATAAAGTTTTAGCATTACTGGTGATAAAAAGTATGTCGTAGGACACTCCCAAGATTCACAGGGAGAAATTGGATTCAGAATGACGAATATAATGAGATAATTAATCCAGAAGTATGGATAAGAAAAAGTAAGTATCTTATGATGATGTGAAGATTGAATCTCTTGAATTGTGGTTTATAAAGCTATAATATAGTTATATACTATACCTGTTATATGGATGAATATTATATTAAGCTTCTGATTATGATATGAAATGCTATTGATTGTGATTGAGCGGGACAGTACCCCCTCTCACGGCAAGGCGGAAAACCCGGTTGACAGGGTGTCTTGACCAATGAGTGTGGAGACAACGATTCCCTCAGTAGGGATATAGCCCGGATTGGTGATAAATCCGTGAGGCGCCCTAGCTAAGAGGATGAGGTTGTGCGTCATGGCGGAAATATACATAATTGGTGAGCCGGCCTGTGTGCGCTCTCCGGGATATATTGCCATTGACGAGTACTAGTAACGTTTGTTGAATTGGATGAATTTTTATCTTGTATGTAAGAGGATGATGTTGTGCGTCATGGCGGAAATATACATAATTGGTGAGCCGGCCTGTGTGCGCTCTCCGGGATATATTGCCATTGACGAGTACTAGTAACGTTTGTTGAATTGGATAAATTTTTATCTTCTGTCTATTGGTTGAGTATGAGCCTTTGGATATGCTTGCATGACTGGTAATGTATTTGAATTTTATTAATGCGAGGCCGATTCGCTCATTGAGTTTAAAAGCTCACATTGTTTGTACAACCTTTTTGTTCAGATCAGGTTGCCATCGAAGAATATCTGCTAGAGGAGTAGATCACTTTGGACCTTCCCGTTGTCGGGTAGACCTCTCTTCTGTTATAGATTATGTTGCTCTGTAATCGTCTAGGACATCTAGTTCAGGGGTTCGACATTTGGCTTGTATGTCAGTATAATAATGTATTTTAAATTGATAATCTATGATTACATGCAAATCATCTCTATGATTTTCAGATAAGAAAATTTGATATATTTATCGGAAGGCTTACAGTGATGAGAGATTCATCATTGTGCCGGTCATGTGCCCAGAAAACGGGTCGTGACACTTTGATTGCAGTATTTCATTTTTTCCTGACTTATTTCAGCTTTCTGTCGTGGTAGCCATTAGGATTAGCAAAATCTGTCATGGATATTAGGCAAATGTATGACCAGTATATGTGATTTAGGGCAAAAACTGAATTGCGTTTCTAAAATTATCAGGTTTTGATGGGGAATGAACATCTAAGATGACTAAAGAGGATTTTGAATTTAAGAAAGAGCCTCTGCCTCTATGTTATTCTAGAACTTATCCACATCCACATCAATAATGCCCACTGGTCAATCTACACCTAAGCGACTGCCTGCTGCAAGCCGATCGACCGGCCTGCTATAGCTGACCGACTGGCTTGCAGTAGGCCAGTCGACCGACTTGTAGTAGCCGATCGACCGGCTTGCAGTAACCAATTGACCACTGGCAGCAAGCTGGTTGACTGGCTGGCAGGACATGTGCAGGCATCACGAATTCTTATAGGAATAATTTAGTCATTTCGTTATAATTTTTGCTTTCTTTCTTCTTAAAAAAATACATACCAAACACATAAAATATTTCATTCTTACTCTATTTTCTATCTCATACCAAACATTTTTTTTTCATTCTCTTTTTCTTTCTATTTCTACTCTTTTCTGTACACCAAACGGCCCCAAAGGTTTATTTTCTCACCCCTTCCCTCCAATCCACTCAAGCTAAACTAAATAAAGAAATTTTATTTTCTCTCCCTTTCCCTCCCCTCCCCTTCCTTCCCCTCCCCTCCCCTATGTTAAACCAAACAGTCCCAAGAGCCATTCACAGGTCTTAGTAAGATTAAGTCAAACTAAAAAACTTTTAGGGTTAAACTACAGAGAGGTCAACCTCCATAAAAGTCGACTTTTCTCACACTCTTTCTCTCATATTGTTTTTCGTATTGGTTATTTTTTTAAACACGCGTTTAAAAAAAATAGAGGAAAAAAAATCGACCGTTAGGGAAGTCAACCACCCCATCAAATTTTTCAAAATTTTAACTCATTTAAAAAAATGAATCAACTTCACCCAACCTAATAATAAGATAATAAAAACGAGTTAGGACTGGGCTAACAAATTTTGATCCCTTTAGTTATAAGTTAAATGCTCCGTAACATTTATGATCAAAAGAAGTTGAACAGAAACCGAATATCTCTGACAAAGTTATCAGAGTCCCATGTAGGTAGGCCAAAAAGTCTAGTCCTTGAGTAACGTTTCAACTTTTAATTACCTTTATAGAGAGGAAAAGCTAACTAGCTAGGTAGAATCATTCTAAATACGTTGGTATGGTACCTACGTTGATTGAATTTCCCTGTAAAATTACCTCTAAGGTCGGGAAGCCATGCATAGCCCTGATTATCATAAAAGTGACATTACGTAGGCAAGGCAGGCTCAACGGATGAGAAGTGACATTACGTATATATATAGGCAGAGTCTCACTGAGCCGAATGTAACAAGTAACAACCTTGTGTCGTCTTCTGTAAGGATTTGGAATATTAGTTTGTTGTCTGATTTGGTAATGGCAGGTACGAGTGATGAGACCTTTAATGTCTGTGGGAACAATGGATGAGTTGGTAGTCGTGGAGGAAGAGTACAAACTCCAAGTTGTTTGTAAGGAATCAATGGCATTTACCATTCGTGGATTTTATTGTTTCTGAGGAGTTGGCCCGTTTTATATATGTTGGGCTGTTGAGTGTGTTTGTGAACGACCCAAAATATTAAAAAAGGTAATCGTCTGTAATTTGACGTCCATCAGTGTCTTATACCCCTCGAAACATTTAAATTGGTTCACGAAAATAAAAGCCCAAACTACTTAGAGGAAAATGTTCGATCTATGCATTGGCAAAATGTGTGTGTGTGTAGTTCCTAAAGATTGCCTCAGCTGTTCCATGAATGAGCAGTAGTAATAACTTGAAGGCTTTAACCAAGTTTTTAAGTGCGAAGAGATTTATAGAATATGAATGACCCGGCTCGGTGAAATAACTTTTGTTTGCACAAGTGAAACAGAAAAAGAAAAAAAACTTGCATGATCTAACTTATTTTGCCAATGCCACCGAATGTTAGTAACCGAAAATTTCTAAAATAATGTAAAATATTCAAATCTTAACTGAAAGACCTTCTATCACACACAATTCCCGATTGTAGTAGGTTAATTAATGTAATTCACATGACAATCTTTGCCAAAAAAGAAGTTTGCAATAAAAGGACTTGTCTTTAATTTTTTTTTTTTTAATAGATTCATAAGCTTTTCTTGATTCCTTTTATTTTTCCCGATATGTGTTTGTTAAGCATTAAGATTCTTAATAATTCATTTTACTGTTCATGAAGCTAATCATTCAAATAATCTAATATATATGTAATAATTTTATTTATGACGAACAGTGCTCATTGGGTCAAGCTAATCAACCCCCCTATAACAATTATGTGTCAAATTGTCAATCATGTCAGTGATGACAACATGAATAGCCTCGCAATATGATTTTGGTTTTCTATTTCTATAGGTCAGTTAAAGAATCGTGTTTTATGTTATAAAAAGACTAGTAGAGTAAGAGAAGCTAGGAAACAGGAAATAGGAAATAGTGGTGTAGGAGATGGATGGAGAAGGTGAATGGAGAGAGGGTAAGGCAGACAGAGACGCCTGTGGGGATTTGGATGCCAAATGATGATTCAAACACAAAGATACCTTTGGCTGCTGGAAAAGCCACTCCTTTAATTACTGCTTCAAATCAACCCCTCTAACTTTCTTACTTCTAATCATTAATTGACAACTCATTTGTCACTCTCAGTCCCGGCCATAATCTCAATTTTAAAACCAAAGCCCCTTACAATCCCACCATTCTCCCTTCAATTTTCCCGCCGGATGTTCTCCGGCCGCCAATCATATCACCGCTCTCATAATTAACAATATTCCCTCCCCTTTTTTAAAATTTTTATGTCACACTCACACACAAACTTAGGCTTCTATTATACTTAATTAATATTATATTGCTATAATTTCATGCCTTGATTATATCTACAACTAGCCCTAGCTAGCATCCTATCCAGCAGGTTTCATTTTCATGCAAAGGCATCATGGCGCCCAGGCCCCACTTTGGATTCCATTGAATCACTATCTCTTGTAGTGCCAACTATCCCTAAGTTGCAATTTTGAATTTGAGAACTGCTCTCTCTGTTGGACAATTTATGCTTTTTCACTGATATCGTGTCCCGGGTGACCCCATCTAATGATCTGCCTCCCAATCAAACTTCAACACACCATTGCATGCCTTCCACTATTGACAACGTCAATCGTCCGATGCATGTATTCTCCACCGTTTCATTTGTCTCACCCAGCTACAATTTAATCAATGTCTCTTGTCAATATTTATTGTGTGTATTACAGGATGTGTCCTTTCTCGGCACATAACGAAACAAATAATTTACACCGGATACAGTTTCAAACAATATATATATATATAAACTTAATTAATAGTTATGTTTATTTAATTTTAAGAAACACATGAATTAATTAATATCTTTTTAATTTCTAATAGACATATTAGTTTAAATACTTTTTATCTATTTAATTTCTAACAAATATGTCATTTTATATTTCAAATTTCAAGTCAAATAACATAATTGTTGAGATTTTAAAATAATTAAGATTCAATTAACGCATTATTTTAAATTATTCAAAATATATAAAATTCAATCAACATGTCAGTTTAAAATAACCACATAATATTACAAACTATACAACAGATAATATATGCATCCTCCTTTATTTATATCTTATGCTCATAAATAATTTTAAAAAGTAGTAGTCCAATCATATCAAACTACTATAGAGAAAAACAATGAGACTGTTAAAATCTTAAATATTAATTTGATCAATCATGAATGGAGATAAAACGTTTTTATGTTCTCAGATAGTGATTATATGTAAAATTTGTGTTTAAAAAAATGCTTAGGAAAGTTTCCCTAAAAAATCTGGGTACTATGTGAGTTAAGGCTCCGGGGCAAAACATTTTTTTTTACCTACTTTAATTTTTCTAAATTATGTAGAATTTTAAAGTAAACAAATATTTTTTTAATAAAGGAATTTGTGAGTGCATCGAAAAAAGGAGAAAGAGAAAAGGAAATTGACTTTCATCTCATGATAATGTGGTCCACCCCTTTTTGAGATTACACTTTCCTTGTGGTCTGATCCGATGCTTCAGAGAAATAAAATGAAAAAAATGGGGGAAAAAAAAAAAGCAGGGAGGGGGGGAAGCATTTCTCTCTCTCTCTATGCAAGTATGAGTGAAATGTCAACCTCCGATGCATCAACTCAATCGTGTCCGTCCATCAGAGAACTATTAGAAGGGACGGGCGTGATGGATGAGGGACCCACTTTCCAAATTTCAGAGAGACAAGAGCCTCGGGGATCGGGTCATCCCAGCGTCAGAGATCCAATCATTCACTCCCTGATAAGGCCACGTCATCAGCCTGCAGGCACCTGATCAGCGAGGTTCATGCTGATGGTCATGGCCACTCGTGCACAATTTTCTTTTCTCGAACCGGAAGCAAAATTGAAAAACGAAAAACGAAAAATGAGAGATTTGGTTTTTGATATTATATAAATATAAAAATGCTAATAATTGAGGTAAGCTTTAAATGCGTATGCATAGATGGAACGTTGTGCTTCTTCAAAAGCAAGCTATCAGTTCTGTGCCTCTGACCTGTCTTTCTCATAGCCTCAGAGACGAGAGGACTGAGATATTCTCACCACCACCACTGTCTTCCCTTGTATTATATATTTCCTTCGTACCTCACAACTCCAAAATCCAAATTAAAAAAATCAATCAATTAAAATAAAATACATTTACGAGCTTAATAGTAATATTCTTACGGCCCGCTTCATTAAAATTCCTTTTTACAAATCTGGTGAGACCCGTAAAAAAAAAATCCTCTTACTCAGTATTGAATCACATAAAAGGTTCTATAAAAGTAAACTTACAATTTTATTGTTAATCCTTAATTATTTGACGTTATACAAATTAAAAAAACGTAATAAATTTGAGCTGACAAATAAAAGAATCCTCATGTAATTGAACAATTATAGGAAGTTCTGTATTCTTATGGTTGGAACAATTATTGTGAATTTATTAATAAGCAAAAATCAGCTCTACCCTTTTTTTTTTTCCTAATATTATGATTTAAACATTAACGTACTCAAATCCCATTTCAACATGGAACCACCAAGTTAGCCCACTCCTTCTCGGGTCCAATATTATTTTAAAAAGTTATACGTGCGTGCGGCCGTGTGTATTATAAACTACATGCACGCGCAACGATATTTTCGCTTTTTCCTATTTGCATGTTGTGCTCGTGAGCGGTGCGGATATTTTTTTCTTTTCTAATCAAGCATATATTTGGTATGCAATAAATAAAAGAGAAAATAAATAAAAATATTTTTTTAAAAATTTCCTAATTTTAAAAATATACCAAAAAAATAAGTTTAGTACTTTTTAGAAAGATATTTTGAACAATTCTTTATTATCCTCGTTTTTTTTTACTTTGTTGATTCGAACGCCTCTAGATTATCTACCATGCTACAAGTGTTTACTTTTTTAAGTTGTAAAATTGTTGTAGCATTTCAGATTTTCATCTTTTTCGGCTGGATTAAATTATATTTAATATTTGTTACTTCAAAAGTTGTATTCAGTGTATTCTAAATGTTTAAATATATTACAATTTTTTATCTAATTTAATATTTTTCAGAATTTTTTTTGAAGAGCATGATATTGTAATTTTATTAATAATATAATAATAAATATAATTAATTTTATTTTATACTCCAATATAAGATTTTATTTTATCTCTAATATAACAATTAAATTATTAAAAAATTTTGTTTTTATAAAGTACACATTATGTAAAAACTAACAACCATAATTAAAGAGAAACTGAAAGAGTGGAATATTTTTCTAAAAATCAAAATATTAAATGTAATTTAACTAAATCAATAAAAATAATTTACCCTGTATTTTTTCTTAGTGCTTTCGGATTTGTTATCAAAAAGAGTAACATCGTGTAATACTTTTATAATAATTACGATTTAATCATGTTAATTTGTTTCAGCAGTGTAGTTTAAGTTAACCACCAGGGTACAATTTTTTATGGAATCGACTTATATACAATTTTTTTTTATGTTTTTATGATTAAATTAATTGTTAAAAATATAACATGGGTAAAATATTTTTAAAAAAATTAATTGTATAATTCTAAATTATAAAAAATATATATAATTATTTTTAAAGACTAATATTTATTATACTTTATTTGAACAATTATATACTTATGATATTTAAAAAATTTAAAAACAAAAATATAAAGAATTAAATATATATTTTTCTCTCAATTTACAGTACAATAATCATTACATACTTGAATATCATTTCATGTTTCCAAGAATAATTTTACAGCCAATTTGCGACTTTTTTTTTATTGTCGAGGAACTGTTTTGTTTTTAAATTCTCTCAATATATTTTTTAATTATTTATCTAGGTCAGAATTATTGTATTAAATGCCCTCGAAAGGTGACTTATGTGCAATTATAAGTCGTCATTCTAGATGACAACTTAGCATAATATTTTAATACGTGCAACCATAAATTTTCTTTCGAAAAGGCAACTCACGTATAATATATTTTTTACTTTTTTTATTGTTGTAACTGACCGTTAGGTCTCCTCTATAAATACTCTATCTTTCTCCAAAACCCTCACTACTGATTTTTCTCATTTCACCACTACTCTCTTCTCATTCCTTTATTTCTCTCATTTTTATTATAATCTCTTGTTTCTTCTAATCAGATACAAGATTTATTTGTCTCATTTTATTGCTAAAGATCACAAATAAGGTAATTTTCTTAGTTATTATGATTTAGCTATTTTTATGCTATTATAATTTTATTATTTTTATGTTACTATAATTTTATTATTTCTTACATAATCAGTTAATTAATGTTCTACTTACCAAGTAATTTTATTATGATTTAGTTATTTGTTTCACTTTATTATTTCTTAGTTATTATGATTTAGTTAATTATTAATTATTTCTTACGTTAATTATAATCCTTATGTTAATTATTACAATTTTTTAAGGTTAATTATTTTTATGTTAATTTTATTATAATTTATCTTATTGTTTCTTATTTTTATTTAATGTTACGATGAATGTGGAATTTTTTTGTTACTATCTATTAATCAATTACATCAAAGAGAATAAATTTTAGATATAGTCGCTACATTCAAATTTAGTTGTAAAAAAGTAATTTATAATTAGTAAAGTTTTATTTTCTTAGTTACATATCAATTTCCATTGATCTAAAAACTTATGATTATTAATATTTAGAATTTATTATTTAGTGTGCTAATTATTTTTTTAAAAAAAATAGAATAGGATGAGTCGAAGTAGGACAGTCCTGGTTTATGTTTACTTCAAAGGGACTATATTGAGTGGCAATTCCAACGATGTATTCTTCGAGGCTGATAACAAGGTGGCGATAAAAATTAGGCGCAATCTTTAGATATTTTGAGACAATTAATCTACTAGAAGTTAAGGCTAGGACAAAATGAAAAGATATCTCGATTAATATATAGATATCCTAAATAAATGATGCTGCTTATGTTCGGTCAATTCAAGCTAAACGACGATGATGTAGAGGTGATGATTGATTATCACCAACAGTTGGAGGGGATGTTGACAACTATGGAAATCTATTTAGAAATTAAAACAGAAGTTCAATTCAATTCCAACATTCCAAATTTAAATGAGCAGGACATGTGGAATGAGGACGCCGGATCCTCTACTCAATATACCTGTCAAAACGGGCTCGAGTTACACATTAAATAGGCTAGAAAATGGGCAGCTTGGCCGTGCTGTGCGGGCCAAACGGGCTAGTCCGTGCTGTGCGGGCCAAACGGGCTAGTCCGCACATTTTTTTTAAAGTTAACATTTTTTTGGGTTATCATCCTTCTATGTGTTGTGTGCTCTCCACAACTTCTTCTCCATTCGTCGCTCATCGAAGAGGAAGAGGATCAACTGTCGGGGGTAGAGATGGCCAAATGGGGGCTAGTTGAGAGATGACGGTTGACGACGAAATAAAGATCGAGTGAGGGTAATGTATCGCAAATCATCTTCTTCATTTAAACCAAACCCCAAATAGATGAACCCTTTGACCCCAAATGAAGGAAGAGGACGATTAATGGTCACAGACTCACGGCCACAAGCAGACCAGTTGAGCACAACGGAGAAAGAGGAAGATCAAGAGTACCCGTTGTATACCTGAGCCTAACGAAGGAGGAGGAAGAGGAAGATCAATTTTTTTTTCAAAGATGACATAAACAAAGTATGGACTCGAAGTGTACCTACCTCACATTCGAACTTCGATTCTTCAGAGAAAATTGTCGAGGCGAACAAACTTCACAAATCAACTACAGAGACCATGTAAGGACTCAAATGGAAGGAGGAGCCGAGGACGATTTGGGAAATTTGGTTAAGGTTCATATGGGAGAGGAGAGTTACTAGAACTCAAAAATTTATGATCTCTGGGTGTAAGTGTATTCAAGAATCAAAAATGAATATATGATATTTATCTTTTTAAAAAAATATTTCAATGGGTTACCCGAGGTAGGCCAGGTAGGCTCGGTCCTATATGAGTTGGCTTTTTGTCAACCCAACCCTCTCTTAAGATGGGCTAAACAGGTTCGACCTGTTTTGACTGATCTTCTATAAGTATCATATATCAATCCTATATTAGTCTGCAAATTCAGGCCACAGAGGATGGCACTGACATTCTACCACCTGACCCACTATGTGATATTAGAGACGACATCAAGGATGTTGAGGATGAAGATGTTGACTAACCAGAGTTTGGAGCAAGTATATAAGGATTAATGGGCGAAGATGTAGATGTTTAACTAGTTGAGCTCATCACTTACTATGCTTCATCCCTTTATTTGATGCAAGAAAATACAACCCCAGTAGATGAGCTGAAAGTTTCAAACATCATGGAAGCCTACATATGGGATCATGATTCAGACCTTGCCGTCATTTTATTATTTCCAAACAAAAATTTACTAATGGTGGCACTAAAAACATACTCTATCAAGAGGCATAGCACCTACAAGGTGGAGAAGTTTTCTAAGAAATACATGCAGGTGAAGTGTGTGAAGTTTGGAAAAAGTGGCATAGAGGTCATAATATACGAGTACATAAAAGGCATTAGGGGTGCATACATCCTGTCACGACCCAAAATTGGGAGCTGGGATTTTTATCACTGCCAGGAAACGTGACCATGATCAGCGCGGATAATGTGACATCCATACTGCCGCAAGCCTATATCTCTTCCAATCAACCCTAACCATATACACTATACTCTAGGTAACCTATCTGATCACAGGGCATACTAGAGTAATAATTTAAAAGTAATTAAAATTTACCTTACCTCGAGTAATAGAGAGATACCTTTGATTTATGTGTCATCGATCTAAATGGTCTTCTATACATGAAATTGTGAAGAAGTGAGTCTAATCTACAAATTCACCCAAACTAGCCTTACTCTACACAAACAAGCAATATTAATATATATGTAGAACGCCATGCATTAACAAACACATGTTCTCATCTCGTGAGCCTACGTTCCAAAAAATACCTTATTGGGCTCTAATCACGGGACTTTCTCTCCCTAATTGATGTCACTTAAGAAGTCTAAGTTAGGAGTCTACATTCCCCTAAATTTGATCCCCAAGTTACATTGATCTGGATCTACCTATTCATGGATTTGGCATTCGAGTCTTGCCATGGGTCTATGTTCCCACGGCAAGGTCTCATCCTAATGTAACACAACACAAAAAAAAAAAGACACACACGCAATACACAACAGGTATGCTACACACACATAACTCATCCTCCCCCACGTTCGTGTACATTCCTATGGGGACTCACTTAAGAGCCATGTTATTAAAGGTTTACGTTTCTCCTAACATTCTGATCAAGAGTTTCATTATATGTGTATGCATCCCTATATTCTTGTTTCTCAAGGCTTCATCAATGTGGGTCTACGTCTCCACGAATTTGTAGCTAAGATACCATCCAGTACTCGAGAGCTTTATCAACGTAGGTCTATATTCCTACAGACTAGTTTTCCCATCCATCACATCCACAAACACAAACACATATAAGAATAATTAGTAATTACAATTCTAGTTTGGTAAATCATACTCAGTGGATACGTTATTGACAAATCGCTCCTTGAGAAATTTAGTAGTCAACCTTGGCATTTCTTAAGTCGAGCCCTACCTTGCTATGACGTTGCCCCTATGGAGCATTGTGTAGCCCATCTTGGCTTCCTTAACTTGGGTACCACATTTCTACTTCACTCGTAAACCCAACTCTCATAGAAATACCAAATCACATTGTCCTTTATATCCAAATTAAATTCCAACAATATATTAATTCACTGTTTAAGATTTTTAAATTAAAAATTATCTACGTGGTCGGCAAACAATTGCTCAATATCAACCACGCAAAGATAATAATTTTCCCCATGTTATAACATACCAAACATACATATGTTTAACATATAAATGCATTTTAAATAAATTTAGGAAAAACAATCCTAAAATATACAAACATATAGAGAAGAGCTAGGTCCATCACCTTAATTCCAAGCTAGCCATTTCATCCCAAAAGAGGTGGAAGATGCTTCAAAGAATTCATTCATATAAGGTAACCACGTAAAAATAAGTCAAGGTGACAAAATAAAGAAATTCTTACCACTAATTCAGACATTTGATCACTCTTTTTGTCATAACTCTTAAATGGTAATGAATTTTCAAATAAAATTATCTCATTAGAACTAGACTCAAAAGATCTTTCCGACGATATATTATTTGTTGGAATCGGAGTTCAAAAGAGGATGTTATGACCATTTGAAAAAATGCCTGAATTTTCTGGCATGGCGCCAGGGTAGAATGCCCTATTTCGGTGAAAAATGTCCCCATCTGAGTTTTTCTTGATACCCAACTTAATTCTTGGCCAAAATCAATGATTTTTTGTTCTAAATTCACTCCTCTAAACACTAAGAGACATCCCCAAACAAGAATACTCAATTATAAACAAGATTCATCCACTAATCATTCATTTCCTTCATTCAAAAATAACTTCTTATTTTTCGAATTTCATTTTTCTCAGCCCTAAAGCCTAACATTTCTCATGGTTTCCTTCAAATATCTTGTTCTTTGATCATTGTTAAACAAGTCTGAAAATGAGCAAAAATGGAGTGAAAATTGAGAAAGTGAGATGCCTGCCTCATTTCCTTGCTCTTCCGATGGTGGTTGGTTACCAGAGACCCAAACCTTCCCCAGAGAATGGTTGTTGGAGCTTGAGTGGTGGAGAACTTGAGAGAAAAAAGAGAAAGAGTTTTTGGGAAGAGAGAGAACTCTTGAGAGGGAGAGGAGAAAATAAGAGAAATGGGTATGGGTCACCTATATATACCTCATCTATGGTGAAATTACTATTTTGTCCTCCGGTCAACCCTCAATCAACGTCATTCGTAACAAATCTGTAATTTCTTCAACTTTGGTTTTTCTCATATTTTAGGTATCACATAATTTTTCTTATTACATTTTAGTCCTTCATTGGACTTAGTAATTTTCTGGCCCCCCCTCAGTGCTACGTGTGCCTCTCCCCTATTCCCAATCTTTAATTACTCTTCTCGGGGTGCCATCTTTAATCTCACATTCCTTACTAAGCAACCAAAAAAATTTCTCCCACATCCAAATTATCTCTTAAAATCAAACTAAACTAATACCTGAGAATCATGAGTATTACACATCCTATGCACTCTCGATGAGCCCTTTCAGTGTAGATAGGTGGCATGGTGTAGGTAGAGGGGCCTCCGCTAGTGTGGACTGGTGGGACCGGGGGAGTTGAAGGTAGTGCGCTAACATCTACCTCATCAGCTTGTTGTCGCATGGTTCACTGCTTAGGTGTATAGCCTGCTAGTCGACAATGCTCTCATCTTGCACCCGTTGAAGGCACTTCTACTGAAGATGTTAGAGGTGCTATGTAGTCAGCAGGTTGAGGCTGCAATTGTTGATCCTAACCCAACGCCTTCAGGATATCCATGCTAAATTGTCGTATGTTTTCCAACGGGCTAGGTTAGAAGGTCTCTTAGTAGATGACTTCGTGTACATCTATCTGTAGCATAATAATAAATGTTAATTATAAACATCATTATAAAGAAATACAATGACAGTAATTAATAATCAATAAAAACTTACGCTCGCCTCTAATGTAGCTGCTTGAGGTGAAAACCACTGATACGTGATATGCTAATACCATCTTTTACGTTGGGAATTCTTATGCAATGGTTCCTGGAGCGGTTGTGAAGAGATTATCCTTTTCCTTTGTGCTTGCTACTGGATGATGTCTTCAGATTGCTTAGTTTCCCAATTAATATCACATTTCCCCTTTAGTTGTTGTGAGTGCTGCCAGTCGTTATTAGCAGGGAAGGATAGGATAGCTTGATCTTACCAAACAATAGAAGACATTTATCTGGCTAGTGCCACTCAATGATGTGAAAGGCACAACCGCCCACATACGCTAGGCTTATATGGCTCCCACATAACCTGTTGAGGAAACTTATAGTCAAAAGGTGAAATTGTGAAGAATAAAAAAAGAACCTCATTGTTACAAGTGAAAACTTACATCATTTTCTATCAAACGGTCTAATGTCTGTCGATATTGTATCAGCATATGTTGTAGGTGCTCCTTTAAGGCTTTAAAATCACTCCACATACAAATTAAAAGAGTTGACACATAACATGTTATACTATATTATAAATAAAACATATAATTTAACTAAAACAAAAATATCAGGGTGAATACATATCTAAAGCTCAAAGGTGAAGGATCAAGGTAATCAACCTCTTCTTCATCTGGATACAACCGTCTCAAGTGTCAGTCTCAGATCCAAGGCTGGGTTTGTGGAAATCAATCCCATGACCAAACATAGAACATGTGCATACAACTTGCAATCTCCTTCTTACTGACATTCGTGGCCTCACATAATTTACGATACAGGTGTGCTAGCACTATAGAGCCTTAACTATATCTACCGGCAAGATGAAAGTCCCGTAACAAGGAAAGATACATTAGGTGCACGCATATGTATCATTAATCAACATGCCTTGAATTAATTTTAGAATATAAGCATGAGCATGTTGTTGTAACTATTCTTTTGTGGCGTTCGGCGGGGTCTCGTTGAATTGATCACCTAGCCAAGCCAGTGATAATATTTTTCCTTAAATGGCGTCATCAAGAGGAGTGACACCGAGCAGTTCCTGACACTGCTCAATCTAAATGTGATTGGTTTGCCCAACCACAGGTAACTGTCTATAGGCAGGCCGAGCTGGGAGGCCACATCTTGCAAGGTGGTAGTGATCTCACCAACTGGCAAGTGAAATGTGTGAGTCTCAAGCTTCTAAAGCTCTACCAATGCAAAAATCAAAGCATAATCAACTTCGAAATTTTTCGTCCGTGAGACTCCGCAAAATCTGGCCTGTTGAATGTATGGAACAAGAGACTGCGGTAGGTAAAAACTATGTGTGTGGATATAACAATGTCGTACTTTTCTAATTATGTGGCGACCTTGTCACAACAATGTTAGTTAGCTCAGTATTATTATAGTAATAAAAACTAAATGAACAAATTAATTTTGTATACATTTACCTCCCCTTCCCACACAACCTTGAAAATGTGCTTATCTTATAGGTATAAAACTGATGCATCCTCAAGGCCAGGGGTTTGGGATCAGACTTATAATGTTTTGTGCCATTTTACTTGCTACAATTTAAAAATCATATCAATTAGATATAAATATTAACATAAAATATCACAATTAACAAAAATTAATTGTAATAAACTAAAATTAATAGTAAACAAACAAAAAAATTCAAAAAAAAAATTTAAAGAGAAAAAATGGAATTATATAATAATTTTAAACAAATGAAAAAAATTAAATATAACGTTGAACTAAAAATAAAATAAATTAAAATTACAAATTACCCAAATTAAACACATCTAAATTCTTTTCCAGAAATACCAATAATTAAAAATGACTAATTATTCAAAAAAAATAAATTTTCGAAATTAATAAGACCTAAATATTTTATATAAAAAGATATTACTACAATTTACGAAAGTATATAACAAGTAAAAAAAGAAAGAACTTACATATTTGAAAAATAAACAAATAAACAAAAAATAACTTAATTGTTCTAAAAATAAATATTTAAAATTAATAATACCTAAAATTTATATATATAAAAAAAATCACTAAAATTTAAGGAAGTATACAACAAGTAAAAAAAATGAAAGAAATTACATATAAAAAAATTAAAAAAATAAAATTACAAATTTCCTAAATTAAACACATCTAAAATTTTATCTAAATATATCAATAATAAAAAATAACATAATTATTCCAAAAGTAATTATTTACTATTAAGAACAATTCAAATTTTATGTGAAGAAAGTATTACTACAATTTATAGAAGTATATAACAAGTTAAAAAAAGAAAGAAAGAAATTACATATCCAAATACCCTAAACTAAAAAAAACTAAATCCACAAATCTCCTAAAGTAAATGCATCCAAAATTTTGTCTACATATACCAATAATAAAAAAGATAACCTAATTATTAAAAAAATAATTATTTAAAATTAATAACTAGAACTAAAACAAACTAAAATTATAAATTAATTAAATCAAACGTGTCTAAGAATTTCTCTAAATATATCAATAATAAAAAATAGACTTACATATTCTAAAAATAATTATTTAAAATTAATAACAAGTAAAAAATAATAATACTGAGATAAAAAGCTTACCAAAAATGGTTGAAAGGGAAAGAGAGAAGGGACCAACAGAGGGGCCATGCGAATGAAGACAGGAAGGAGAAGGTGAAAATGGCAAATGGGAGAGTGAAATGGTTGATGAAATGGGAGAAGGAGAAAATGCTGCAAAGGAAGGAAGGAAGGCGAATGAAGGAGTGGGGAGACAGTGAAAACATGGAAGGAGAAGGTGAAAAAGTAAAAAGGATAAGGATGGGCGGACACGCGTCTCACCCTTATGCATCCTTAGGATTACCGGCACATACGTCACCTTTGAAAAGGGCGACATATAGCAGCACGTAAGTTCCAAATTTGTAATGTTTCTCAAAACTAAACCCCAAACTTCTTTAGATTTTCAATTTAAACCTTTTTCACAAAATGATCCTAAAACATTTCGAAGCTTCAGATAAATCCCTTTCAAAATTAACCCAAAAATTTTGGGATTTTCAAATTGATATTTTTTAACTTAAACCCAAATTATTTTTTAGATTTTGCAAATAACCGCCCTTTTGAAACTAACTCCCAAACTTTTGGAAATTTCAACCTATTCCTTTTTGTCAATTGATTCCAAAACTTTTGAGATCTTCAAATTGATCCTTTGGAAAAAAAAAATTCAACCTTCAAAAAGCTTAGGGATTTTCAGAATGGACCATTTTTTAAAATTTGAATTACACCCCAAAATCCTGACAGGCATTTTGGCTTTGAGACTTCAATAAATCCTAAAAATGGGCAAATTTATTTCTAAATATTTTAAACCCCTCTCTCTCTTTCTCTCTAATTTTTTCATTACCTCTAAATTTCCTAGAAAAATGCAAAAAGGGCTTCGACAAAATGGGTATGGTTTGCCTTTTGTGCACAGAGGTAAATGAAAATTCAACGACTCTTATTTATTTAATATTTTTTTTAAATAAAAATGTATAAGCATCAATTAATTTAATAATAATTGTAATAACAATAATAAACATAAAATATGTAAGTGTAAATTTTATTTTAAAAAAAAAATAAAAAAAATACTGAATAATTAATCCAACGACTCTCAGTTTGTCTCTGCGCGCAAGAAGCAAACCATTTCCAGACAAAATACAATGTCTAAACGAAATATCTTAGACTAACTCATTTATTGGTGACACATTAACCCATTTTGATAGTTTTATTTTTCTAAAAAATTGATAAGGATAATTAAAAAAATTTTCCAAAACATTTTTAAGAATATTAAAATGTACCAAGCTTGGAAATAACACATTTCTAAGAATCACATGACAAAAAATGTGAACATTTTCGAGAATGTAAGATTTCTCATGCCAAAAAATCACTTAACGTCTGAAGTCCCCTTGGAGTTCAATCAATATTGGTTCCTAAATAGCAAGTTACAAGGTTATTTGTAGAATGTTCGGGTATCATGTGAGAAAGTATGATTGACTGATTGCTTGCATCATTAGATATGTAAAATTATTTTTAAAAAATTTTAAACTAAGATTTTATTAGATGGTCGTTTTCAGTCTTATTTTTATCGTTCTTAAATTTTTAAATAATTACAGTCTGAGTTATTTATTTAAAATATTTTTAAAATATTTTTAATATACATATATATAATCCATAATTAATTAGTTCAAATTTAAATATTGAAAAATATAAAAGAAAAACTTGGATGTAATATTCGTGCACTATAAAAATATTAATTTTTATTGGCGACTTTTTGGTGACAACTAAAAAAATTGTTACTAAAAGTCGACATTTCATGGCAACTAAAGGAGTCGCAACCAAAAGTCAGATTTTTGGTGGCGACCTTTTAGAAACGTCACCAAAAGTCTAATTTTTTTAAATAAAATTAAAAAAAATTAAATTTTTGGTGGCGACCCTAATAGTCATTCTTGAGAGTCGAACTTTTGGTGACGACTTTTGAGAATCGCCATTGAAAATCTAATATTTTTTAAATTTTATTTAAAAAAATTAAATTTTCAGTGGTGACTCCTATAGTCGCCACCAAAAGTTAATTATTTTTAAATAAAATTAAAAAACTTAGACTTTTGGTAGCGATTCCCACAGTTGTCACAAAAAATAATTATTTTTAAATAATAGTAAAAAAATTTCAAAAAAATTAGACTTTTGGTGACAACTTCCATCATCATCACCAAAAGTCGGACTTTCAGTGATGACTTTCTTAGTTACCACCAAAAGTCAATTTATAATATATATAATTATTTTTTTATCTCTTATTCTATTAATAATAATATATTTGTTTTATGTTAAGTTAGTTGTTGTTTCATTTCGGTTTTATGATTTTTTGGCTTAAAATAATTTTAACAGATTATATATATATATATATATATATATATATAATTTTTTGCCTTTATATAGCACAAATAAAGTGGTGGCATAGTGGCAAGACACATATGGTTAAAAGTTAAAGAATCCGTATTCGAATCTCATGTATGCATATATTTGGTTTAATATAAATTGAATATTACACAAAAAATGAGTCACCCCAGGAGAGTTAATGAACTGGCCAAAACCCGCATAGATTGAATGGGTCTCGAGACTATCGATCGAGCCAATCCAAGTCCTAAAAAATAATGATTGACTTTTGGTGGTAACTAAAAGTCGCCACCAAAAGTCTTTTGTTGGCGACTTTCAAAATCACCACTAAATGTTACTAAAGTCACCATTAAAAGTAACCAAAAGTCATATTTTAGAAAAAAAAAATTTTGGCAACAAAAATCACTTTTGGTGGTGATTATCATCATCACTGAAGGGCGCACGGATCCTCTATTTGGAAAAAAATCAAGCAGAGGCCTGCTCAGTTTTTAGCAACGATTTTTACCGTTGCTAAGAACAGTTTAGTAACAAAAAACTGTTGCTAAAAGTTTTTAGCAACGGTAAAAACCTTTGCTAAAAACTGAGCAGCCAAAATTCAAAGCAGAAGATCCGGATCCCACTGAAGGATAACTTTTGATGGCGACTCCTTTAGTCACCACCAAAAACCTTTTAGGCACGAATTTTCAACAATGACTTAGTAGCTACTAAAGTCGCCACCAAAAAATTTTTAGTAGCAAATTTTAGACTAATGTTACTACCAAACGTCTTTTTTTAATAGTTGTGTTGGAAATTAAAGTGGGTAATATTGAAAAAATTGGCATAGAGAATGAATAAGCGGTGCATATTTGGCATGCGATGTCCGTGAGGGATATTAAGAAGGAGAAAGGCATAACAATAATATAATTGCGGTGATTCTCACAATTTCACAGTGGAGGATTTGAGGAACAAAGAGTGGGTGTAAGGAGTGGGCAATGGCCAATGAATGCAAGATTCTCTATTGTCCGGGTTTTGTTTCATTTAACCCGTTAATTTTAAATTAAATTATATTTAATAAAAAAACAAATTTCTCTATTTTTAAAATAGTTTTGAATTGTGGATTGTGTTGTAGATTTATTATAGTTAAGAGAATTAGAGCGAATTGACTGATTCAATTAAAAAATCAGTGAATTGTCTAAGTTTTCGATCAAATTTGGATTAAAGAACAGACAAAAAATTGATCAAATCGAAAAAATTGGCTGGTTCAATCAGTTTTTTTTTAAAATTTTTAATGAATATTATTAAATATTTTTATAAATCTCCAAAAAATTAAGTTATTAGGAAAAAGATCTATAACTTATATAAATATATACTTGTAATGTTTTAAATATTTTAATATTATATATTATATATTTTAATATTTGTAATATATACATTAATTATATATTTTAAAATTTTAATATATTTTAAGTACAACCGATTCAACTATAATTGTATTACGATTTGACTATTAAATATTAATCATTGAACTTATGTCTCGATTAATTTAACCATTGATCCGATGTTATAAATTTTAAGATTTACATAATAATATTCTCATAATGAGTACATAAACAAGAAAGGGTTGCATGGTGGAGAGCAGAGGAGTATAACACTGCGCTTGGTTCGCATGCCTAGGCGAATGGTACTCTCAATGGAAGGCGACTTTCTACTATGGAAAAAAAATGTCACTATTTTCCTTCAGTTTTTTCCACCCCTGAAGTATTAGAAAACTACATTCCTATAGTGGAAAACAAAGTAAATTACATATTTGACCTCAATTGCCCCATTGTCATCAGTCATTGTTCAGCCATTTGTGGGTTATGGGTCAGAGTTATCCCATGGTAATTTTCGAAGAGTTGTTCTCAGTTCTCTCTTTCATCCATCAAGTTCACCCGTGAAGAGAAGAAAACAACGGCGTTATCCTCTATGGGTTATTGGAGGATGGTAACGGGATGGTAAAAATCGAAGATGATGGCAACATTAATTCATCTGTAAAAGACGATGTTGGAGAAAGTTGAGAAAGATGTGTTGACAGAGAATATGAGATCGATGAAAAACATGGAGTTGACGGAAACGACGAGAAGGGAGAGTCCAGAGGAGAACGCGAGAAATTCAAGATACAAGGAGTTTTTTTTTTTAAAAAATACATATTAAAATATTTATTTTTTAAAATAAAAAATATAGAAGTATTATGGTCAAATTATAATATTAAAAAATAAATACTAAAATATTTATTTTCTCTTTTTTATTCTTCTTTACATTTCATATTAAATATTTTTTTTTTCTTTTCCTTTTCTCCTTTCTATCATCTTTTCTTTTTCATTGCTTATTTATTTTCCAGTCCAACTTTTATATTACAAATCAAATAAGTCATAAATATGGAGAGTGGCGCCGTTGTTGAATAAGAACAATGATGGCCATCAGCTGCTTCTCTTCACATGGCCTTTGAATTTACTGTTTATGACCAACTAGCCGACAAACGCACCCCGCCACACTACTCATCTTATTTCTCATATCGCCTATATTTTAAATTGATTAATGTAAGCCATCTACTTGTGAGGGGTATAACTGTGTATGTAGTTAAGAAAAGGTTATTATTATGTTCTCTCATATACTAAAAATATAAATTAATTAATTATGATTTTTTAAAAAATTACAATTGTTAAACTTTGACCTTTTAAAAATTAAGTATACTAAATCTCAAAATTTTTATTACCCAAAATCATATTAATAAACAAATAAATGAAAATGAGACTTCTATAATTTTTCAATAATTAAATCAGAATACTTGATTTTTAAATCTTTCAAGAATTAATTCAATAATTTACTTATATTCTATTCCTTTTTTAAATAACTCATTAAATTTCTTTAAATTATATTCTTAGCAAAAAAAAAAAAGACTACTCTAATCTGTTTGGTTCTTATTTTCATAAATCATTTTTTGTATTTTAAAAAATAATTAAACTTGTTAGGCATAATATTTTAAATTAATATTTATAAAATAATAACCATAATATATATTTTCAAAATTTATATTTTGAAAATATACTTTTTGCTATAATTAATAATCACTGCTAAAATGTAATTTTTTAAGAAAAATATGGCGGTGAATTTGACGATCACTAAATGTAATTTTTTTTCTCTATCAGTAATCTATACTACTTTTTTTAACTTCTATGAAAATAATTTTATTTTTCATATCACTTTCAATATCCATTTTCTGGAATTTATATAAGCACCTTTTTAGCTAATTTATGTCAATATGTTTTATCTATTTTAAAAGAATAATTTTTTTAAATCCTTGTGTAAAAGAATTTTTAACCAGTTATTTAGTCAAAAATTGGATAAAGAGATTTAATTAATTAATTCAAATGTATAGCTCAAGTTATAAACATTAAGTTATTCGAGTTAAATTTATTTCTATCTTTTTTCTTGAATTGTTCTTAATTATTTTATTATATTGAATTTGTCAAAATAAATTATGTGTTAAATATCAAATAATTTTTTTAAAAAAATTCCTTTCAAATTTCTTTTTAAATTTAAAACTTAAGTTTAGAATAAATTAGTGAAATAATAATATGTCGTATTATGTTGTTATCAAATTATGTATTATGTATAGTGACATGCATGTATATAACAAGTTGAAGGAAAACATTGGCTTGGATGGTGAGCTGCTCCTTCAAGATCTCGTCACCTCCGGTTTGAATGACTGCAGGACCACTACTTTCATTATGGAACAAGTAGACCCATACTGATTACTGAACCGGTTTAGTTTGCAGTTTGCACCGCTTTTCGCCCAAACCCATCTGGTCAAACTTCATTTTGACCACATTTCACTGCTTTCTTTCTTTTCTCCACCGGTTCTCAATGCATATCCGGTTCTTTCCTCCACCAACTCCATTGATTCTCCCTTGGTGGACTCAATGCATTTGTTTTTTTTTTTTTATTATTTGAAACCTTAAATCAGATTTCAAGATTAACATTAGTTAGTTCAAATAGTTTGACATATTTTTCGTAAATAAGGACGTGATGTTGAGATTTGTGAATAAAAAAAAGTACTAAAAAAATTTTATATTTATTTGATTTGATTACTTAAATTAAATTAATTAGAGTCAAGTAGATTTTTTGAATACTGAAAATGTAAGAAATTTTTTTTTGAAGTGCTATATTCCTATTTAACTGTTTATATTATTAATAGCCAATAATATTCTTACCATGGGGAGAGAATCTACTCCAGCTCCTTTGAGGTTGCGACATGTGTCCCGTTCCTTCTTATCACGATAGATATCAAATTACATGTCAATAAAACAGAGTAGTAGGAACGATACATGTGTGTGTAAGCAATCAATATAAACATTTGCTTGAATTTCTTTGAGGTCGGTCATGTGTTCACTGTTCGTGATGCGGAAGTAATAATCGGGGTAATCAGCTTAGATAATGCAATTGGAAGGAGTGGCGGTGTCAACGGCCAAAAGATGGTGGTCGGACCATGGGAGCGCTGGGCGTTGCAGATTTCATCGACGATGACTATTGTAGGGCAAGTTGAATTGGAAGAGCAAACGGATTTCATCACTATGGTTTTCCTAGGAAAACACGCACAAACAGATATCTATGATTAATGGATTATTAAATTAAGAAACTAGAACATGGTAAAAGAGAAGAATATACCGAGACGTCAATGGAAGTAGCTAGAGATGGAGTAAGCACGCATGCTATCGTGATGAAGAAGAAACGGGACACATGCTATCGCGATGAAGAAGAAACATGACACATGTCGTAACCTCAAAAGAACGGCGTTGAAGCAAATCCACTCCCTTTTTAAGTTTCTATTTTATTAACTATTTCGTATTATGAATTGTTGTAATTAGCACTTAGAGTTACTAGAAATAATTAAAACGCATAAAACACATGGGTACGTAAATTATTAATTTTAGTTAGAAGTTATATAATAATTAAGGTGGATAGCTGGGAATTGTTGAAAGGAGATGAAGTAGATACAATGAATGAGAAAACGGAAGAACATATACGGAGAGCAAAATTACTTCTCCACAATATATAATAAAGTATATTATCTTATTTAACTGTTAATTATTAGACATTAACAATAACAACAATAACAACAAAGCCTATTCTATTAGGTGGGATCGGCTACATAGATTGCACGATGCTATTGAGCTCTATTAATGACCAATTTTTTAGGTATCTCATTTACCAGAAGATCCCGTTCAATAACTTCTCTAAGTGTCCTTTTTGGTCTTCTTGGACTTTTTTTCACAGGGTTCCAAACCATCTGCTCAACTCTGTTTACTGACGCTTCCAACAATCTTATTTGAATATGTCTAAACCACCTTAAACGGTTTTCAACCATTTTTTTTTCAATAGGTGCCACTCCAACTCTATCTCGTATACGATCATTACGGATCATATCTCTTCTTGTATGACTACACATCTAACGCAATATCCTCATCTCCGCTACTCTAATTTTATGTTCTTGTTGTCCTTTTATCGTCCAATATTTATTCCCATATAAAATCGTTAGTCTTATAACAGTATGATAAAACTTTCCTTTGATAATTCACTCCCATATTCATTCATTAATTTATAATCAATCAATTAAGAAAGAGGTAAAAGTGGGAAGATAAAGGCCGAAATCCTTCAATTACTTCAAATCTTCCAACCCCCCACTAAAATATGATACATGGAAAGTAGACTTTCCTACGGTGTTATGTACAATGCATAGCCTTTTAATTAATAGTTTCATACAATGAAAGTTACATATTCACGGCAAGATGCTCACCCCCTGGGAAAACAAATATAAGACAACAAGGTTCAACTAATAAAAAAAGTTGTCCGAAACCCTTTTATGGCATGAATATATATAGTAAACTCGCTTTTTGGTCAAGTATTAAGATGGAATATTGTTACAAGACCAAATCTATATTTTCAAAAAACGACTTGGTAAATATAATTTGTAATCTTTTTTAGCCTACTTCACATTTCTAGCTGTCACTTAATTACATTCAACCACACTCCAATGGAAGCAAACAGATTATAACTGGCAAAAGTTTTTGGGATTTGTGAGTTGTACTAAGCAGTAAGCAATTTAGAAAGGAGGCCAATATTAATTTAAATACAACCATTTAACTTGAACCAAACATAATATATATATGTCCAGAGTCGGTGACATATTTTGGGACGAACGGGTCTACTCAATTGCTCCATTGTACAAGAACGTAATTACCTAACTATATTTTCAATTTCACTACACGACAGAGAAGACTATCTGATTTTTTTTTAATGATATAGTAATAGTTTGAATCTAAGATCACTTATTAATTAAACTATCCACATCTGTCACCAGTATCACCCAGTGACTTAAAAATGTTTCGTTAACCACCAACAAATGCCATCGCATCTTATATATTTCTTATCATAACTGTCACTAATTAATCTGACATAATATGACTATTATAGTTTTATAGGAGTTATTACCTACACATTATGCATCGGTCTCTTTGACTTCAGGCAACGCATTCTCATATGCTTTTTTTTGGTCAATGTATTCTCATAACTCAATGGCCACTATTTTTTTTTCCTTAATTTACTTGAGTTGTTATCGATTCCAAAAACTCAAGCATAAATTTCAGTATATTTGTATGATCCTTAAAACCATTGACTTCTATTATTTCAAAGTCTACTCATAATAACCTAGTAGATCACTTACAAAAAAGAAAAAAAGGGAAGAAACTACTTGATTATGTTCCTCATTGTTTTTTCTTTTTCTTTATTCTTTATTTAGACATGTGAAGTGAGAAGCAAGAGAAAGCAAGTAAAAGTAAAATGTAAATTCTTGTCAGACTAACCTGGCCAATTGGAAATGTATCGCTTTACATATTCTTTTCTTCCTTTTCACTTA
Source organism: Biancaea sappan (assembly GCA_037074585.1). Taxonomy (NCBI): domain Eukaryota; kingdom Viridiplantae; phylum Streptophyta; class Magnoliopsida; order Fabales; family Fabaceae; genus Biancaea; species Biancaea sappan. The sequence continues at coordinate 28,758,341 of CM073492.1, read as the reverse complement.
CTTTAGTCTTAAAAAATGAATACATAGCCGAAGGAGAAAGTGGAATTATGCAAAGCTGAATTTAAAAAGCCCGGATAATGCTATTCAAGTATGAAATTAATAAATTGGAAACTGTTTATATGTAGTTTGTTTCAATAGTTAAACTCTTTATTCTTTCGTGCAACTTGCCAACATGTTGCCTAAGGCGAAAATCGACATATTTGTGATATATTTTTGACATTCTCGTTTTTCCAATTAGCACACGTTGACAACGTTAGTAGACTTAGATGAAAATGTCTATTCAAGAATTTTTTTTCTTAAAAAAAAAAATTCATGCATACTGAAAGCGATACTACAAAAGAAAGGTGTATAAATTAGTGTATGTTGCATCTTATCCTCATATACTATACAACTTTTTTTATTAATTTTTTTCATATTTACAACAGAAGATTTTCTGACTTAACAATAAAAATAATAAAATTAAAACAAATATAATATTTTAAGAACTAATTTAAAATACTTAATATTTAAAATGTTAAATTGAGACAATCCTAATTATTTGGGTCTAAGTTAGTAAATTAATCTTAAAACATGACAAAATATAATTCCAGTTATTATTGAAAATGAAAAGGCAGAGTTGCATGAAATGAAATGTAATTGTAATATAATGGAAATGATGGTGTAAAAGGGCGAGGGGAGATGTGGGTGTAGTGAATAATTGCCAAAAGTCAAAAAGGTGGCGTCGAAGTCACTATACACGCGTCAGCAGAGCAAAACAAAACTCTGCTGTCTCCCATTCTTCGTATAACTTTAAACTACGTGTCGTTGTATGATTAGCAGCCTCCAACCCCTATTAATTATTCTATTAGTTTCCTTTGTTTTGTTGTGCTTAGGGCTTAGGCTCCTCCATTACTCTCAGTCTCTCACTCCAACCCCACCCCTCTTCCGTACTCCACAAAGAATCAGCATTCTTCACTGAAAAAGCGAAGCACACACACGCACACGCGCGGAGAGGCCTATCTACCCTATACTATAATAATCTTAATAATACTAATACCAATTGAGAGTGTGTGTGTCTTATATGTATACTTTTATACAAATACACTGATACACATACAAACACATGGGACCATTGTCCTTCGCTTAAAATTTGAGATTTTTCGTGGACGACACGATCCGAGTCTGCCGCTTCTCCCCTCCTCCCCCTTCTCCTCTCACCTTCTCCTTCACTCTTCCCTCACTCTCTTCTTCTCCTTACTCTTTTGCTTACCTTCCTCTTCTCAACTTCCTCAGAATCTCATGGAAATGGAGGATCACCACAATCACAATCACACTCACCATCATCCCCAGCAGTATGGCATGCCCGATCTCCGGCAGCTCCTGAACGGAGGGCCCAGGCCCACCCCCACTCATCTGCCCGCTGCCATACAGCCGCAGCCCACGGCGGAGCTCTTCCAGCCCCACCGCAATCTCACTCCCACCCACCACCCACACTACGACATGATGATGTTTGGTCGCCACGTGGCCGATGTAATGCCTCGTGCCCTCCACGACTTCGCTTCCGATTCCCCCACCGCCGCCGCTGCCCCCACTAATATCACTGTAGCCACTCCGGCCACCACCGCCAGCGCCTCCACTCCTTCGCTCAGTGGCTTGGACGCCGAGACCCCAGGGTGCCTCGGTGGGGATGCCTCCACCGGAAGATGGCCCAGGCAGGAAACACTCACTCTTCTTGAGATCAGATCTCGCCTCGACCCTAAATTCAAAGAGGCCAATCAGAAGGGCCCCTTATGGGATGAAGTCTCTCGGTACGATTTTTTTTCTTCTTCCTTATTCTTCAATACTACTTACTAGTTAGTAGTTCACTACTTCCTTCTTCTATTGAAAATTTTAAAATGATAATTTTCTTTTGTTAATTTGTGAAACAAGATTAAGGAGAGCCGACAAAAAATTAAATACTCGTATGTTAATGTATGTGTAACTCCGTGACAATTAATTACTAGAGCAGCGGTTACGATGAGTGCACTATGTGTTAAATTAATTAATTTGGTGGCTGTGATTTCTGGAAACTCGGAGCGGGGAATACAGTTTTGTCAATCTTGCTTCCGCTGGAAAATGACAATACTGGGTTCAGTGGGATGCCCAGGATGATTCCCTACTCAATTTGCGGTTGTTGATCGTCATGTCCTTCAGGCATTTAAGTTCAATTAACAAGACTAGTTGTAGTACGGTACTACCACTGACTCGTTTCCCATTTTGAAAATTTGTACCCCCCTTTTACGCGCAAGTCTTTCCGTTTTCTCTAAGCTTCCACTAATTTGCAATTCACCCACCTTTTCGATCCTATGCACCCGTGTTCTTAATTTCTTATTTTATATTGCGAACTGAAGTGAGTGACATGACCTTAACCAGAAGCTCTTGCTTCGAAAATCTTTATATAGCAGGTTGAATGGTCATAAGCTTGGTTGTATTTGCTATAACTAGGTAAAGGAACATCTAAGTTTAAAACTTTCAGTGCATGGCATTGCATAGCAATATGGCATGACTAGTTATGAGATCATCGTCACATGGGGGCATCATAGGGATTTTCCAATCACACCTCTAACTAGCTAGGGTTCATCTGCCTATAAAATTAAGCGTATGCTTATTTGGTTTAGCATATCCAAAATTTTTGAAAGTTAGTTTAGACTACTAGACATGATTGTGAGCACACAAATAATTGTTTGATTTGACATTTATATCACTTCTCAAAATAAGTTTTTTTTTCTCATACCCTTGTTTATTAGAAACACCGTTGATTTCTTTTTAACCAAATTTGAAAAGTTAAATTGATCAAAAATCAAACGTTAACTAGGTCAGTTGTTAGGCCACCGCCGTTTTCCTTCCATTACATCCATTAATTTCGTTTCGATTTGTTTTGATGGTGATGCAGGATCATGTCCGAAGAACATGGATACCAACGGAGCGGGAAAAAATGCAGGGAAAAATTCGAGAACTTGTACAAATACTACAAGAAGACGAAGGAAGGCAAGGCGGGAAGACAGGATGGGAAGCACTACAGGTTCTTCCGTCAACTCGAAGCCTTGTACGGAGGAAATGGAACTTCAACCTCATCTGTCCCAGAAGCCAATTATGGTAGCAGCAGTGTTCGGTTTCAGACCCCTTCCCAAGCAAACCAAGACATGCTGTTTCGGTCTCACAATGAGAATCACAATAATCACAAGCATTGCGATAGCCTCAGCCTCACCAACTCCTCTGACTTGGACACGTCATCATCGGACGACAATGACCTCAGCATGGAGAACGAGTCCACGGAGAAGGGGAGGAAGAGGAGGAGTGGAGGCAGCTGGAAGGCGAAGATTAAGGAGTTCATTGACTCCCAGATGAGGAAGCTGATTGAGAAGCAGGAGGCGTGGCTGGATAGGCTAGTGAAGACTCTTGAGCAGAAGGAGAAGGAGAGGGTTTTAAGAGAGGAAGAATGGAGGAGGCAAGAGGCTGCGAGGTTGGAGAGAGAACACAAGTTTTGGGCTAAAGAGAGAGCCTGGATTGAAGCGAGGGACGCCGCTCTAATGGACGCCTTGCAGAAGTTAACAGGAAGAGAGATTAAAGTTCAATCGCCCGAGGGGATCATTGTGGCTAATGAGATTCAAAACCATAGGGAGAACCAGAATGAAGAAGGAAGTGAGATTCTGAATGGGAGTGTTAGGGGAAGTGAGAGCTGGCCGAAGTCTGAGATCACAAGGCTTGTAGAGTTGAGGGCTGAGATGGAGTCCGGGTTTCAGCAAAGTGGGTGTTCGGTAGAGGTTATGTGGGAGGAAATAGCCAACAAGATGGCTTGTTTTGGCTACGAGAGGACGGCTTTGATGTGTAAAGACAAGTGGGAAAGTATCACAAACTATTCAGACGGTAAAGATGGGAATAACAAGAAGCGAAAGGAGAAGTCAAGAAGCTGTTACTACTTCGACAACATTAACATTAATGACCAATCATCCTTGTATAACCAAGCAAGTGCTACTGCTTCCTACTGTGACATCAACGAACAACGCCACCATAACGAGAGGCTACAAACAACAAATGATGGCTCCTCTCCTTCGAATTCCAATGTTGGAAATGCAGTCACGGCTGACGTCAGCTGCTTTCCCTTCTTCATTAGTGCCGAGGGGGAAAATCTGTGGGAAAACTACGGCTTGAAGCTCAATAAAGGAAACCAAAACCAGTGAGTGAAACATGAGTAATGAATTATGACTCCTTAGAGGCAAGCAGGACGATATCTGACACCCTTTTTTCCTCATCGTTTGATCATCCCTTGTGGTCTCACATAACGTAAGCAACAGCTAACTGAGGGTTTATATATATAGATCGATGACAAATAGATGTGGTCGGTTCTTCATGATATATTTATGGTCATTTAGCAGAAAAATAATGAATTCCACCGTTTCAAGTCATGTATGTTTTATGAGGGAGGCGAAGTGGCAAATTTCACTTAAAATGTGTTGGAATATGACACCTTTTCAGGTAAGTTTCTTTGGTCCATTTTTTTTTTTTTTTCATTTTAGGTATGCGAATGGAGTTAATTACATTATGTATTACTTCACATGTTGCACCTTCAATAATGTTCATAGCAGCGAGTTTTTTCCCCCCGACTTTCCTCCCCCCTTTGTTTTGTATGTAATTTTGGGATAAAGAAACTGTGCATGTCTGCGGTCTTTGTACTGGTCAGTGATGGTGTGTAAGTAAGGTAGCAATTTTTTTTAATAATTTTTCAATATTTAGGCATGGTAAGAGATATTAATGGGTTTAAAAAGATATTCTTTGACAGTTAAATTTGAGGCCTATTTTATTATGAAAACACTTTTGAGTTGAAGGTAAAATTAATCATTTTTAATTTGTGCCACATATGGTGTTTCTTCTGATTCTGAATTAGAGAATATAACTCTTCTTATGTGATTCTTTACTCTCTTGTTGAATCTTTTGCAATTCAATAAGGATTAGAGGACAAAATGGCCATGTTCTGGAGTGGAGAGTAATCAACAAATTTTTGAGGAGTACTTATAATCCAGCTAGGTACAGGTGTACTACATATGTACAATGAACAACCATGCGATCGAGTACAACTAGAGAAAAGTAAAAATGTTTCTTTGAAATTTGATTACTTTCAAGTAGTCTTTTAATTTTGAAAATGACAATTAACTATTAAGTCTCTAAATTAAACTTTTAACATTTTAACTAATAGGTTCTTTTTATTTAATTTTTCTGTTAATAGTATTAACTAATTTGCTATCTCAAACTGTCCATATTCTAGCTGAGAGATTACTAGTTAACTATATTAAAAAAAAAATGTTGTTCAGACATACTTATTTTGACACAAAGAGAATTTTGAAGTGACAATTAAGTAAACATAAAAAAAATTTAAACAAAAGGACTTACTTTTTTTTTTGGGCCAAAAAACGTTGTAAACAAAAGGATTTGATTGCGAAGGTTTAATGGTGTATTTGGTTTGACATTTATGTACCTTAAAAGTTAGTTTAAAGTCTTAAACATGATTTTGAGCACAAACACAGTTATTTAGTTTGGTAATCATCTCACTTTTAAATTTTTTTTTCTTCAAACTTCTATTGGTTAAAAGAAATTTCAATTTGCTGTTAACTAAAACCAAGTTTGAAAATTAAGTTAAACAAAAATTAAGTTTGTGCAATTCCAATCCAAGCACACACTAAAGATCCAATTTTGAATTTAAAAAATCTAAAAATATTTTCATGTAATCTTAAATTCAAGTTAGCTTTTTCATATTTCTCTGAATTATATTTCTAGCTATTTCCAGCCTCGACGAACAAAGTATATGGAGTCGGGAGTTTAATTCGGTAAAAAGGATTCCAGATCAGGACACAAATACAAACACAGACACACAGATTTTACCCTATCTACACCCGGAGCCGATCCCCTATCGGTCCTGCCACCACACCGCAGAACGGGAGCTCGTGTGGAACCTTTTATTTATGGCGTAACAGCGGTGGAATCTGCTCATTACTTGACAGATTGAATTGAACATGACCCTAACAAGTTTTGCAAGTATAATGAACAACATATGTTTATATTCAGCGAGTAAAGTAATTACATTGCACAACGGGTAACCTATTTACGTTTATGGTTTACCAAGAATATTGTAGCTAGCCTAAGGTTTATACTAACACTAACCCCACGACTTCCATAATTGTAACTTGAAGAGCCAAATCTGGAAATGAAGGTGGTAACTCTAGCAAGTGGTAGATGGAGCAGCAAGTTTGTAATTGTAAGTCATAGCATATTATTATAGAAGTAGAAGTGGTTGGCGTATTAATTACTTGTAAGCGCACGACAACCACTGACCTTGAATGAAATGTGTAGATATAGTTTTAATTAAAATTGGTCCCGTCTACCTCTAATTGAATTTGACCATATGTAGTGTTAGCAGGATTTGTGCAGTAAAGATCGTTGAATACCGTACAGCAAAGTAACATTGCAGCATAGAAAGTCTCCAGCGACACAGTCCACACACACTTATATTATTATGTGGTCCTACCTACCTAGCTTCCTCACCACTCCAACACCACCCAAGACCCAACCAAAAACGTTGTCCATTCCACACATGTCTTACCTCTTGTGTGGTCACATGTTCAGGATACATTGCTGCTATATCATGACCCCAAAAAAAAAATGTATATCTAAAAGAAAAAGATTGTTCACGGTTTCGATTTCAACTTTCTTCGGAGCATACTTGATTTTTTCAGAGCAGCTAGTAAGGAAAGATGTTTCACAAATCCTCTTTGGAAGTTAATTAAGTTTTTTCCTTTGGGACCTCTATATATAGATATAGATGAAAACCCTACCCAACATCATGCATGATCCATATACGTCATAAATGAATGATGAATGACTCAGAAAGCGAAGTAGTAATTAATGAATGATTGATCAAAAAGAGAGAGAAGAGAGAGAGGTAGATGGTAATGTAGTATAGAGGGAGTTGTGAGGAGTCTAATCTTGAGGTTGCATAATAAGGGGTGGTGACACTACACGTACATATACGCTTATCCATATTAAAGTGTTAAGCGTAAGGGTAGTGGACAGGCAGTGTCCGTACTTGGGAAAGAGTAAAGAAGTTTCCTGGAAAAGTGTTTGATTAAACTGCGTTTTGGGAGACATGGCAGTCAGTCCAATATCATCACGGTCACACCCTTGGGAGTTGGGAGTGTGTGGCTTCAGCTTTCTTTTTTCCTGAACCCACTTAGCTTGTCCCGACGCCTACAGACAGTTAAGTAATTTAGCAGTCCAAGCCATACGAAATTGCGTTTACAATAATGAAATGAGGAGAAGAACAATACATTAAATGAAATTCAAAGCTTTTCCATTTGATGTTGCAGACTTGACTACTTACTGAACCACTGGCACCCCAGAAATTTAAAAGCAAACTGTACCATACATAATACAATCTTTTCTTTCTACTCTCTTACTTACGCCAGAGTCCAGACAGGGAATTCTCGCCTTTTCAATCTGCTTTATGTATTTTGGCCGTAAAAAAGGCAATCGTCAGTACTTATCGTAATTCAGGTTCTGTTCTGAGTTCTGACACCACTTCTTTATGTTGTATTTAGGAAAATGGTTCCTATTTCTGGCCCTAAGATACTATTACTATCTCTGGCCGAGAAGCTAGCCCACACTACCCCTTTTCTACTCGGCCGTCTTAACTCTTAAAAAAGTTGTGGGCCTCTATGGAGTTTTGGATAAAAACACATGTTTTTTGGGTAGGGATAAAAACATTATGGAAGTGTTACTTTGGAAACAGTGTCAAACTATGGGTCCAAGATTTCGAGTTTTGAGACCCCCAATGTTCTTTATGAACCAAGTCCTATCCGTTATATAGAATTTTCGTGATCTGTTAATGTGAGAGTACTAGACTGAAAGAAACTTCTCATTTCAAGATATCAAAAGGGAATGGCTAATGTTGCCCAACCTTGGAGAACCCCTCAATCACCCCAAGTGAAGTGGTAAAAATTAAGAATTTATTTGTTTTGTGAAAATATTTTTTTATTTTTATTTTTGAAATATATTTTGTGAAACATTGAAAATATCTATTATGTTTTCAAATTTAAGTCTATTTTAAAAAATTATTAAACTCAACTAAATATATTTCCATGTCTATTTTCTATTTTTAATGAAAATAAAAATAAAAAATATCCAAACCAGAGCTTAAAAATTTTTAATTGAATTTTGATGATCTTGTGTGAATGAAAGAAGGATTTTGAGTGTGATATTAGAGATTGGGAAAGTAAACTTATTGGTGCATTACCCAAGAGAGTTTACGACATCAATGATCCCTGCATTCATAAAGCTTTGGTTGTAAGATATGGTATTCAATTTGCTTCAGATTTTGGCCATGGAAATATTTGGGTTGAAGCCAATTCGAAGATGGCAAATGATAGTTTGTCACAGGGCCAACTTAATTCTAGTTATTTTCAAATTATCATTTAAGATATTCAAGTTTCGCAACCTAACTGTAAAAAGTTACATTATTTTGGGTCTAACATGCCTATCTGGTAGCTCGTAGTGTGACTTAAGTAGATATATAATTCAGAGAATTATTCGTTTCTTGGTTCTTTTCTTGCTTCTTCTTTTCATACTGTTATTGTTTGACAGGTTTTTTGGGTCCATGTTTAGGACCTTCTGCTCTGTTTTCTTTGGGATATTTGACAGGTTTTCGTCTATAAATTTGGAACCTAACTAGGTTGATGTCATTAGAGGTAGAGGAAGTAGGTAGTGACATTGATATTGCATTATTGCAAAGATTGAGCATGAAAAAGAAACCGGGTATACCCGTTCTTCTTATTCACAAAACTGAAAACCAAAATGTTACAAAGAGTATGTCTAAAGCATCCATTAAATAAAACAAAACCGGGCTATATACACCCTCATGACTTAACGGCCTGGACAAATCAGTCCAATAATAGGACCGATTCAGACAACCGGGTGGACCTAGTCAAACCAATACTAAAGCCCAATATAATTTGCAAATAATTTTATATAATTTAGCACCTCCTTCAAGTTGAGGCTTGATAACAATCTAACAGGTCCAACTTAGAAATCAATATTTGAAAATTGGGAGTACTGAGCCCTTTTGTGAAACAATCAGCTATCTGCTCTGAAGAAGGCACATGATGAACAAAGATAAAACCCTGTTTGTACTGATTTCTAACAATATGATAGTCAATGTCCAAGTGCTTCGTTCATTCGTGAAAAATGAGATTCTCCGTGATGTGGATTGCTGCTTTGTTGTCACAATGGAGAGGAATAACATCTGTACAAGAAATGCGTAAGTCATGTAAAATATAAGTAATCCATAATAATTCATTTACTATTGTTGCCATTGCACGATACTCTGCCTTAGCTGAGGATTTGGACACAGTAGGTTGCTTCTTAGTTTTCCATGATAGTGGGGTTCATCTAAGAAAAATATAGTAACCAGTCAACGACTTGCTAGTGTCAATAGGTGACTCCCAGTCTGTGTTACAAAAGGCCTCAATTTTGAAGTTATTGGTTAACATGTTTAGAGACTATTCTAGATGGGTGTCCTAAACGTGAATGCCACACAACAGAATCAACATCATTACTTTTTGCAGTTAACATCAAACTTTCAGAAGGAATATCAACAGTATTGTCCACAATAGCATCAACAATATCCACAGTAGTATCAATAGTAATATTTTTTTCTAGTCACTAACAAATTCTCAAAATTATTAGAACTATGCAATTTTTGTTTGGAGTCAAGAATATACAAATTCCTCCTCATTTTTCCTATAGCTATGACTTTACTAGTCTTCCGGTCCTAAAAAATGCAAAGAGTATCATGAAAAAGACGTTCCATATTTTTATCATGTAATACCTTTCCTACAGAGAGTAGATTAAATTTAAAAGAGGGTACACATAGAACTTTTTTCAAGGTTAAAGATTCATTCAAAATTATATTTCCACATTTGTTTGCTATCTTAATGCTACCATCAGGTAAGTGTATATTGATTCCTTTTCCTAAATCTCTAATTTTTTTAAAATAATTTTCAAAAGCATAGATATGACATGTGGCTCCAGTATCAATAACCCAAAATTTCCAATTCATACTAGAATTAGTACCACAGTTAATACAAATATTACCTACAAATTTAGAAATTTGTGTGAAGTTGATGCATTCACCCTGCTCCCCTTTGAGGATTATGCTCACCTCCTACCACACCAAGTCCAACAGGGTTGGAGATGACTTTGTTCCTCTTTTTTTTTTTTTCCAACGTTGACTCTTCTTCCAAAGGGCTATTACCATGTTAATGTGAACCTTATGAGCACTATTTCTTTCTTTCTTTAATTGTTTGTACCATTCAGGATACCCATGTATCCTAAAATAATTTTCTTTCATATGCTCAATCCCCTTACAATGTTCACAAGTCCTCTCTTCTTTCTTGAAATCTTTCTTTTTGTTTCCTTGGTTAAAATTCCCTTGTGTGGTTTTGACAACCATTACACTGTTATCTAAAACCTCAAAGAAAGGGTTATGTATATTCTTTTGTTTTTCAACCTTATTATCATAGAAAAAACCTTATTAACAAGGGGAAGAGGATCTAAGACTAATATCTGACTCTTAATATTGTCATATGTCTCATTTAGGCCCATAAGAAATTGTATCAATTTACTTTGGGCAATTATACTTTACAAATTGCCTTGAACATCACAGGAGCAGTTCCTCAATGCTCCGTAGGTGCACTTCGGAGAAGGTTGAAGGACATTCAATTCTTCCCAAAGAGTATTGATTTTCTCATAATACGCCGAGATGGACATGCTATCATTGAATATGGTAGATCAGTGGTCCATTGTTGACTCCCATTTGTTCTTCAAGATCCAGCCATAACTTTTGCGCCGAAGTAGAATACACGAAATCCTTTGAAATCTCCTTGGATATGGAGTTGATTATCCATGTGAATACCATATCATCGACCCTCCTCCAAGCGTCACATTTCGCCTCAGTAGTGGGTTCCGTTAGGGTTCCCCCTATCTTGTGCTTGGTCGCTAGGGCACACATGATGGAGTGATTCCAAATCAGGTAGTTATTCTTTGTTAACGGCACAGTTATGAGCGTCATCCCCAGGTTGTCTGAGCTGTGGAGCATCAGGGGATTTTCTCTGTTCAGACTTCGTCACTTGATTGTCGGCACCACTATTTCTTCTTGAGCAGCCATCATGATGAGAAGAAAGGAAAGAAAGTAGAAAGAGTGGAATGGGTCAATGATCAACCCACTCTGATGCCATCAAAGATTAAGCAAGAAAAAGAAATCAGGTAACACCCGTTCTTCTTATTCACAAAACCGAGAACCAAAATGTTACAAAGAGTATGTCTGAAGCATCTGCTAAATAAAACAAAATCGGGCTATATACACCCTCATGACTTAACGGCTCTAACAAACTTGCGTAACAATAGGATCGGTTCTAACAACCGGGTGGACCTAGTCAAACCAAATATAATTTACAAATAATTTTATATAATTTAGACAAAACGATACTATATATCATTAATGTTTATCCTGATTTTTATTTATGCCCATAAAATTTTTTTTCCCCGATTATATCCTTCATCTTTCAAATTTTATCATTTATATTCCAAAATAACAAAAATACCCTCAATCCCTCTCTTTGTCAACCAGATTTGTTTCTTAAATTTCATTTTTTACCAAGAACTTTTTTGTTTATTCATCTAGGTCCTAGCTAAGATTTTTCCTTTTATTTTTTTGCATGATTTAAGATTATATTTAACTTCATCTAGGTCTCTTGTTCCAGAATATATATTTTTAAATTTAAATTGACCCCTGTAGACTTTTGGATTTATTCAGTTTAGTCTCTGTCATGCATGTATCACGTTCATCTCTCAGTTTTGCTTTTTAAACTAGTTTAAAACTTCATCTTAGATGTTTTAAGGACATTTTTGATCATTTCCATTCCAGAGCAAGGCAAAGAATGAATTTTAAAAAATCAAGTTTTCTAATTTATTCAAGCTTTCATGACTATTCACATCATTTTTACTTTGTTCTTCATTTGTTCTGGTTTTTCTTGATGGTTTGGTTTTCTTCTTAACCCCTTAAGTTTTAAATTAACTTAATCTAGGTATATTTAACTAATTCTACCTATAAAAAGATGAAAATATGAAGAAAACTCGTTTTGTCAATTTTTGCTTTGTTTTTACGATCTCAATATGTCCTTCTTGTTGTAGAACAGATAAATCCTTACACTTTAAAATTATAGTCTGTTTGAACTATATATCAACGAGAAGTCATAAAGTTATTGTCTACATGAGAATATAAATAACAAATAAAGCATACATCAACTTCTGAATTGCAATAGTTCCACTAGGATAACCGTACAAATACGATAATTACAATGTTAAGCATATGGGGCCAAGAATGTATGATTTGGAGAAACTGCACTCTAATATGTCATCATATAATTGTAGCATCTTTCAAGTAAGGAGATTGTTTTAACTTGGTCACATGAATTCACAAACAAAAACGAATACAGGAAAAAATTTCAAGGTCAGTAATATAACCACTGTGAGAGACTTTGCCTCGGGCCTTCTTTCATAAACTTTCCCATTGTTTGATGAATAAATCAGCTTACTTCACATCGATTAAGCTGTAGCCAGCTTTTTTGGGAACCTTCATGCTAATCATCTCTCTTCTTACTCGATCAACCTCATCCCATCTCTAAACTTCAGCATAAATGATACATAACAAGAAATAATCTCCATCAATTAGATTCTCTAACATGGCAAGCTGTTGGAAGCATATCTCAGCCAACTCCACATTTCCTTGTGTCCTACAATCACTTCTATAATGAGAAGGGCAGATTGAGAATGTAAAAATAGAACAAAAATCGAGAAAGTGAGTTTTTTTTATAACTTCATCTTTTTATGGGTAGAATTAGTTAAATAGCATAAGTTAATTCAAATCTTAAAGGGTTAATAAGGAGACCAAACTACAATAAAAACCAAAAAAAAAAATGAAGAACAGAGCAAGAATGACTTGAATATTAGTGAAAGTTTGAAGAAATTCGAAAACTTGATTTTTAATTCATTATTTACTTTGCTTTGGAATGGAAATGACTGAAAATGTCCTAAAAAATCTAAGATGAAGTTCTAGATTGGTTTGGAAAGCAAAATTGAGAGATGGAAGTGATAAATGCATGATAGGGACTAAACTGAATAAATCTAAAAGTTTACAGGGATCGATTTAAATTCAAAATAAAATATATTATGAAATGAGACACTTATATGAAGTTAAATATGATCTTAAATCATGTAAAAGACAAAAGAAAAAATCTTAGCTAAGACTTAAGGGAATAAATAAAATAATTCTTGATAAAAAATGAAATTTAAGAAAAAAACCTGATTGAAGAGAGAGAGAGATGAAAGTATTTTCATTTTTAGACATATATGATAAAATTTAAAAGATAAAAGATATAATTGAGCAAAATAAAATCTTAAAAATATAAATAAAAATTAAGGTAAACAGCACATATTACCTCTTTTGCCTATAATTATTATTATCTGCTTGAAGTCAAGAAACCCATGACTCGAGTTATTAGCGAGACAATTCAGCGATATTTGACAGGTTATGCATAAGTAGTGATTTTAGTCTACATTATTTGCATAATAAGTAGAAAGCGAATGTCAAAGAACGAGAGACCTGGTTTGTATATATCAATGACATCAAGCTATTTGTTTAACATTTGCTAATACACGTGCAAAAAGAGCTTAGTTGCAAGCTAAAATATGATTAAGCCTAGGCTATATATATTATTCTGAGGTTATTATAACCAACTATATAAGACCAAGAACAGGAAACAAAACAACGGAGTTTAAAGCTGCAAACGAGCACCAAATCCCGAATGCCAATAGAGCTAGGAACTCCAAGTGAAGATGTTAGTACTTATAGTCCTTGACATGGAGTGACTCAGCGGCACCCTCACCAAGCTTGGCATCCCCTTTGTAGGTTCCCAGAGTGGCCTCTGAGTTGGCCTTACACCTCGTCAACAAAGCAGCCTGGGCCTTGGAAATGTTCTCATTCTTCCCACCCCATGCCTTGATCGTGCTCTGTTGAAGCGCCCTCCCGAACGAGAACGACAGAGACCACGGCTTCTTCCCCTTCACCTTGTTTATGGCATTGAGGTTGATGGTCGCCTCCTCCTCACTCTGCCCTCCCGACAGGAACACCACCGCCGGAACCGCGGGGGGAACAGTCCTCTGCAGAGCCCTAACAGTGTGCTCAGCAATCACCTCAGGAGCAACCTTTGCAGTGTCTGATCCAGGAGTCACCATGTTTGGCTTCAACAGGGTGCCTTCAAGCAGGACATGGTGATCATTCAAGGCCTTGTAGCAAGCTGCCAGGACTCGCTCTGTCACTGCGGCACACTTGTTTATGTCATGTGGTCCGTCCACTAGGATCTCAGGCTCCACAATGGGGACGAGCCCGTTTTCTTGGCATAACACTGCGTATCGAGCCAAGCCATAGGCGTTTTCATGGATGGCTAGCTCGGACGGCTCGTTTGGACCGATTTTGAGGACGGCGCGCCATTTGGCAAACCGAGCTCCGGCTTCGTAGTACTTTTTGCATCGCTGACCAAGGTCGTCGAGACCCTGAGTGGTGGTTTCTCCGTTAGTCCCTGCGAGCTCCACCACTCCTTTATCCACCTTGATTCCAGAAATCACACCGCCTTCCTTCAACAAATCTACAAACTTTTTTCCTACGCACAATCAATCAAGAATGTTGAGGTTTTTGTGGTTGAAAGGAAATGTTAATAGAAAGCTCAATCTCTGTTTTATCCTTGATTCAAGAGTAGAAACACTTATGCTCTTGAGAAATTGAACTTTTTATAGACTTGCCGAAGGGAGGAATCAAGGGGTACCTGAAGCAGTGCTTTGGTAAAGGGTTTCCTCGAACAAGATGACACCAGAGAGGTACTGAAGAGTATTAGGGGCGGTGAAGAGGAGTTCCCGAAGAGCACGCCTGTTGGTTTCGACGTTCTCGACATTGATGCTGGCGAGACGCTTTCCGATTGTACCCGTGGACTCATCGGCGGCGAGGATGCCCTTTCCGGGGGTCGCAATGTAAGCTGCTGTGGCAATCAGCTCATCTGCAATTTATGCCACATCCATTGCAACATTAGCCACAATTTCAGGTACACACTGAATTGGATTAACCAAAACCCAATGCCATACATGTGTCACAATTTTAGTTACAAATTTACCGTAACAGCTCTTAGTCATGATCCAGGTATTCC
Organism: Biancaea sappan; assembly: GCA_037074585.1. Taxonomy (NCBI): domain Eukaryota; kingdom Viridiplantae; phylum Streptophyta; class Magnoliopsida; order Fabales; family Fabaceae; genus Biancaea; species Biancaea sappan. The sequence continues at coordinate 28,743,021 of CM073492.1, read as the reverse complement.
AAAAATTAAAAAAAAAAAAAAATCCAATCTTTGATCATAAACTACGCAAATGAAACAGCCATTCAGAGTCAAATGAAACATGTACTGAAAGGAAGAATTTACTGATCAAAAGAGGTGGACCAGAAAAAATCAGAGTACAGAGGAAATGGATAAAACTAAAATGCGTGTGATGAGAAGTAGAAAAGCATGAGAGGAAGAAATCATATACCATGGTATTTGCTCTTGAAGGCAGTCATGGTTGGTTGTGAGACAGATCGCAGAGGTTTGTTTCAGAAAGAGGAAGGTGTGAAGACTGAAGAGTGTAAGGATTGTCGTGGAAGAAGGGGCCTCAATTATTTATTTTGGAGAGCCAAGGGTTGAATTGAAAGTCATTTGCAAATTTAGAAATATTAAGGATGTGATAATTTTAATTCCAAAAATATGAAGATAATTAATTTAAAAATGTCCAGAACAATAACTGATAAAAACCTTAAGCGGAAAGGCCGCAAAGACGAACCGCTGGAAAGGGTCAAAACACCACAAAATATTAGAAAAACACAAAAAACGTTAATGATTGTTTCATATTTTCAGAAAAAAGTTTCTTTTTTAAAAAAAAAGGAAAGTGAGAAAGGTGTGGAAAGACATGGTAAAATGGGAGAGAAACAGCTATTCCGGTGGGTTAGGTATAGTTGTTGCTTTCTATTCAATTTTATGAGTGACTTTCTGGCTTGTCACCTTCTTCCCGCTTCTCTCGTGGTTACTTTTTTCTCTTCTCCGCCCCTCACATTATTCTCTTTGCTTTTTTTTTTTTTAAAAAGTAATAATTTGACTTTTTTTCTCTTCTCCATTTGCTTGTGTTTTTTGCCTTAATTTTTTTTCTTTTATTTTATGAATTTTTATTAGATAAATAACAAATGTTCCAGCAAAGAACCCCACCTCATCAATGACCTGGTTTTCCAATAAAGGGCCCAAATGGCTGGAAAGAAAATCTATATTGAATGACAATGTTTCTCCCAAAAACTAAAGATATAGGATAACGATTTTAATCAAAGAACAGTTGCAAATCTTATTATTTAGCTTCTAATAAAAAACGAAACTAACATAGCCACAATTTCCCCTTCAAGTTAACGCAAAGCATTTTGAACTAAAACAATAGGCATCTACCAGATATTAAACTCATAGTGTGATTTAATTTCTGCACATCATACACTTCTATTTAGAAAAAAAAAAAAGAAGCTAATGATTTTTTTTCATTTTACTTTTTTTTTTGGGTGTAACAATAGTACACTTTTTTTTTAACAAATAGAAATTATTTCCATTAAAATGACACTAAGTCAGGATACATAAGATTTTACAAGACTTAAAGATAAACTATTACAACACAAGTGTGAACTTATGGGATAAAAGATACAAATTTAAAACAAAATCCTAAAACAATACTTAAATCTAAAAAACAAAATTAGAAAACTAAAAAAATAAGACGAACAAGCCATAAAAGCAAAACTAAGGTCTAATGATATGAGGCCGGTGTAATAAGCTAGTAAGACAAGACAATATTTTTGGGCGGACCATGCAAAGGCTTCTTGGACCTATCTTAATGAGAAGGTCAGCATATTGATTAACTTCTTTGAAAAAAAAAAATGTAAGAGACATAAAAAATACTAATAGCAAGAATTTTCCTTATGTGCTCTCAATAGTGATATCATAAATGTGAGAGGAGAAGTTTATTCCCCCGCAAAGATGAGGGAGCAAATTTCTGCTTGAACTCAAGAGACATCAAGCTCTAAAGAAACAGTGAGCCCTTGGCTCGCAACAGGTTTTGCATGCATGTTAGAAGCAAAACTAATAGAGCTAAAGAAGCCAATGATCCAGTTGCCAAGCTCATCACGAATGAGATTGCCAATGCTTGCTTACTCAGGATTATCCAACAAGCTACCATCCGTGTTGATTTTCAAGTACTGCCTAACATATTTGCACCATTGGAACAAGTGGGGGGTTTGCACCAAATCCTTCACTCGATCATCACACACCTTTGAGTACACCTACACAAAACTCAAAATATCATTACGCACACTCACAAAATTAAGATTATTTTTATTAATGATGATGCCATTTTGAAGTCCCCAACACCACAATAAGATACAAAGAAAGAGGATACCATAATTGAGATCACAATTCCTCATTACCCCACAAGTAACATTGAGATGAATCCAAGTTGTACTGAAGTTAGGGAACATAACAAAGCCAAAATGGCTCTAGATACTCCAAGACCTTGCACAATTTCTAAGGCAATGAATAATGGATTGGGGTTGAAGTGGCATCTCTCACACATGTTACAAGTGCCCAATTGATTATACATTTGTTCATAATATAAACGAGGGCTTCATTTAATTTGAAAAAGAAAAACATTTAATAAAAAGGGCGATGACATAAGTTAGGCACCCCAAATATATTTGGTCTCTAGACTCTACCAATGAATGTCGTAATGCTTAGTTTTTAAGTTAAATTGTATAAAATTTCTCTAAACTTAGTAGTCAGTATACTTTACTCCCCTCAATTTTAAAACTTAACGAAAGATTTTCATAAACTTTTAATTTGTTGCAAAAAAGTCTTGTTATCTACTAAACTGTTAGTCAACTAACGGTCAACTCTATATCACATTAATTTTGTTTAGATAAATGATGATGTGGCATTTTTCCTCAACTTCTTTTTTTAACTCCCATTCTATCCTTCCAAAATGCAGCACCATAAATAGAACCGACGGCCGACCACTGCATTTGTGCAGGTTATTAACTACTCTCCACTCTATCATCTTCGAAACAAGATGAAAATGCTCTTTCTCCCTCACACCTCTCTTCTTCTCTTCCACCTCTCTCTCCAGTTACACCTCTCACTGCTTTCACCCCACCCCGCCCCTCCACCAACCAAGCTCTGATCAATTTCTCCTTCTCTTCATTCATTTTCTACTTTTTTTCTTTTCCTTCTAATTCATATTGATGCAATTTATGAACCACATTTCATTTTCCTCTTCATTCCCATGCTGCTTTACTTTAGTGGGCTGTTGCAGTTCTGCAAATATGTTGTGCTAGCGTGCATAAAGTTTCAAACTCACCTTCCTTTTCCTCTGTTTTCTTATTTGCCAAACCGGGCAATCCACCCTATGTTTTTTGTTTCATCTTATTGATCATATTTTATTGCCCAAACATTATATGAGTATTCTTAGTTCACATGGTCTCCATTGATTCCCTTAATTAATGAGAATTTGAAAACGAGAAAAAAAATTTCTTTTTAAAAAGTCCAATATAGAAATTGAATTGCGAGGGGATTTGAGTCATCATCATTCTAACGATTAAATGTTCGGACTAAATTTCAATTTAAAACATTTTCTGGGTTTAATTACCTACAGTTCATAGTTTCATAAAGCTCTATGCTGTAATGTTTTTAAGCTTCTTTTTTCTTTTCTAATTTTGTTTTCTGCTCCTGCATCTCTCTCTAGTCTCTAACCTTGGACATACTTTGATGTGACTTCCTCTATTTTGAGATGTTGTTGTGTACAGCATTGCCATCTTAAAGGCAAAGTGTCCCAAATGACATTTGAATGTCCCTATTGTGATAGCAAGAGTCCTTTAACTTTGATGGGTCATATGATGTGGCTTCCCATTGTTATCAGTTATAATTTGTGCCATGTGTAACATTTCTTCATGTGTGAATTTTGCACCCCCCCCCCCCCCTCAGAGTGGACGAAAGCGATTCCCTTGGCCACTCTAAGTGAGATCTTCAATTTGAATGCCAATCTAATATAGTTCTTCTTGCACCTCTGTTTCCTATTGTTGAGAGAGAGAGAGAGAGAGAGAGAGAGAGAGAGAGAGAGAGTTAATTATATTTGAAGTTAGCTATATATAAATATCCACAATCTTCATAAGAAAATGTAAGTTTTGTCAATAGAGTAAAATCTGATTGAATTTCTACACGTGCGATCTTTGTATAAGTTTAATCTAGATAAGCTCTTAATTAGTTATGCAAACACTATAAGGTACTTATAAATTTTTCACTTGGAATAATTATTTGCTTATATATAAACAATAGTAGAAATGTCAAATAACATACAAACTGACAGACAAAATGATCCCAGTATAATTGCATAAATATGAATGATTTTATTGGTATTATGGTCCACATATTTGCATCATAAACACCTCCTAAACTCCTAATAATCAGCTGTCCATTGTTGCCTTCATAATGATTTAAAAAGTAATTTTAATTTGGATTTATAAATAACTTAATTTATATGTTTACTCTTGGAAGAATGCTAATGGAAAAAAGTAACATAAAGAGAAGCAGTTTAAATATCTTGTAATTCTAAGAATTACAATTCAAATAAGTTGATGTTTTTCCTAATGAATAAATTACATTACCATCTATTTTGGTTTTTGGCTAAATTATTCATGATCCACTTGTTTCAGAAGTATCATTTGGTTTCCTTGACATCTTGTCTATATATATTGTAGAAACCCCTCCTTTAATTTACATGTAATTTTTTGTTTAACTTGAAATTATAGTTTTATTTTTAATAACAATAAAGACATATAAATTTATGTTAAGCTTTCTCTTGAGCTTGTGGTTTTATTATTAATATGATTAAAAAAAGCTAAATAATTTTGTTTTCGGAAGAAATGCACCTTGAGTAAAAAGTAAATAAATTAATAGAAAATTAAATTGAAAGAAATATTTTTGTTATATAAATCAAATGTGAATATGACTTTTTTTTTTTCTTTGGGACGAAAAGGAAGATGAGCCAGTTGAGACACTTGATTATTGTGTACTATTGTGGGTTTGGTTAGTTTTTTTTTTTGGGCGGCTACTAGCAGATATAATAACTAGGCTGCTAAAGCCCAAGATAAACCAAATAAAAAACTAGACAAGAGAAAAGTGAGAAAGACATTGTGTCTGAAATGCTGGAGGGGTGAAAAGCGGAGACCACGTGGCTGCCTTTGTCTGGCAGCATTGTAACTTGGAGATGAGATTAGAGAGGCTACGTAATCTTCTCTTTGTCGTGGTCAAGAATTTCTTGCAGAGGGCTCGGAGGGAAGGATGTCCAGTGATGGGTGAGGCTAAATGTCTTGCGGAGGTGAGCAATTTTGTCTGCTGCCTTGTTAGCTTCTCTTTTGCACTAGGAGTATGCCACGATTTCAAAGTTCTTTTTCAATTCATTGATTGCTTGTGTGACGAGAGAAATTTGCCAGTATGTTGCTCTTTCTTTACATATTGCCACAAGATCTTTGTTATCTGATTCGAAAATTATGTGTTTGATTCCCAGATTTGCTGCAAGTAAGTGGGCTTCTTTCAGTGCGAGAGATTTGGCATGTAAAGGGGAGATTGCTGGGAGAATTCTTACTACAACCGATCTAGTCATTCCTTGTTCATCTCTCAAGATGATTCCAATATATAGCGCAAATCCTTTTGCATTCGTCGAAGCTAGCGTCGGTGTTGGGTTTTAGCAGACCTTCTAGTTGGGGGAACCATGAGTTCTTATGCTTTGAGTATGTTGCTTGGGGGTCATGAGCATTGAGATGGCTTTTCTTGGTGAGCACGGAGAGGCTTTCATTGGATATCTTAATTGCTGTTGTTAGTATATATTTAAGCTGATGGTCATGATCTTCAAAGATTTTTGCATTTCTTCCTTTCCAGATATACCAGCAAATTATGAAGAGATAGGCAACGTTTTGATTGAAGTTGTCTTTGTTTGATGAAAGAAGGTTAAGTCTGTCTTGAAGCCAGAGGTCAAATTTGGTAATGGTCTAACTTATAGGATTCCATTAAAGTGGAGAGCCAAACCAAATGGGTCTCATCCAGGGGTAGATGAGAAGTAAGTGCTCTACATCCTCAACTCCTTCTTTGCAAACATATATGCTCCAATCCAACATATTTGGTCTCATCCATGTTTAGTTAGTTATAAACAAACATATTTGCTCCAATCCAACATAACTTTAATATTAATGGGCTTTAAGTGTTTTAGGATTATATTGGGCATTTGTGTAATATCTCAAATTTAATTACCTTAGAAAATAAGGCTAAATAAATAAATGAGTAAATAAGTGAGAAGAAAATAGTCATTAAAGAATTTTTGAGAAATATGAATAGAATTTTATTCATTAAGAGAGGGACCTAATGGAATAGAATGAAAATATATGAGGTCTTTTTATTATTTTTAACCAAAAGAAACAAAATATGACACATATAAGAGAAATGGACGGTAAAGAGAGCAGTTTAGGATAATGATAAATGAAAGATAATGATATAAAATGGAGTAAGTGGGGTGATGGTAAAAAGGAAAAGAAAGAATATATATGTGGTAGGTGTGTGTGTTCGGTTAGTAGAAGAAGAAAAGGAAACAAAGTGAGAGAAAGAGACAGAAATAAAAAGAGAAAGAGAGAAAGTGATGTTTAATTAGAGGTGTGAGTAGTGTAAAAAAAATATTAATATATATATATATATATATATATATATATATATATATGAGTGATTGCTTTTCCTTTTAGTTCTATATATATGTGTGTTGTCTACAGGAGGAAGAGATGTGTATGAGAGGAAGAGAATAGAAAAGAGAGAGAAGAAGAAACATAGAACACAACTGAGAGAGGAGAGAAACAAAGCAAACAATTTAAGAAGCTGAAAACAAAGAAGATTAACAAGAGTTAGATCAGTTAGTTTGTCTTTCATAAAAGTATATTTATTTATGATTTACGATATCTATGTGCATAATCAATTTTTACAGAGTTTATATTATAAATCTTGTTCTATAGTAGTGAACAAGTGATATTTAATTATAATCAGTGTCATGTTATGCTTTTATAGCTAAAATGATATCTTCTTATATTTACATGTTTTTAACAAAGCGACCAACTACTGAAATATTTTATATCTCACTTTTAGAAAATTGATCATTGTTATCAACTTGGCAAGCGTACTAATCGTACAAGTAATAAAGAGTGAGTAGAGTATCGTTCTCACGAGGATTGAGGTGCCAAATACTTGCGAAGCTAAAGTTAAATACTATCTAGACGGACCATTAAATTGGCGGAAATCAAAAGGGTAAACTTAAACAGAAATATAAATCTAAAGCTAACAAATTAAACTAAAATCTAAAACTAAGCTACTCCCAATGACAAGACCCTAGAGTTGATGGGATTGACTTCACTTGACTCTTAATCTGACTAATTCATAGACAAATTAATCTTTGAGTTACTAAAAAATGACTCAATCCAATTACAAATCCTTGTGATGTTGGTTAAGTTCTCAAAATTATTTGAACCCAATCCCTTAGAGAAACAAACCTACCTAACCTAAATGATTATCTAATTCTTTAATCCAATTATTCAAGTAGGTGATTAAGTTTATGAACTCATAAAAATCACATAAATAAGATTATTTATTCTTACATTAATTCGATTTATGGTAGAAATTACAATGGGCAAAGTTAATATCTAGTTATTCCTAGTATAGATAAAAACCCCAATCTCATAAAAATGGTGATCAAGCATTTTTAGAGCAACTCAATTCGATAAAATTCACTCCAACAAAATACGAAATGCAATTGAAAAGAATCATTCAACAACAAAACTTCATAAGAAATCAAATTACATCAACCACCAAACCTTTCATTTCTTATAGGTTTTATTATCATTCTCTCACTCTTGCTTTCATCAATTGTACATGTTAGTCTAGGGCATAAATGTTCTTAGAAAGATTTTTCCAAACCTCAACTAAGATAAAACCTAATTCTCTATAATTCCTTATGTGAAAATCAAGTTACTTAAATGAACAAACCCTAATTTGACTATATGAAGTTAATATCTATATTCCTATGACATTAACAAATCAATCCCCTATCCTTTAAGGTTCAAGAACTTATACTACTCATCCCAAAGGTCTAGTTTTCACTTCCCTTTCCCAAGTTCTGCAAAAACACCACAACAATCCAAGAATTGGCCAAATTAAAGGAAAGCATTAAGATTAGAATGAGTAAACATGCATTAACAATCATTGATTACAAGAGTTTGAGAAATTATACAAAACCTAACCTAAAATCAGGTTCATAACAACCCTAGAAATGAAAACTAACTAAATAAACCAGCAAAACAGAGATTACAATAGAAAACAGAGGATTCATGGTGAAAAGAGAAAGAAAAGTGGGAGAAGGATGACCAATCTCAAGTGGGAAGGCACCCTTCTCCCCCAAACCAGGTCCAGCCATCGCTCCCCATCTGTTTTTGTCCAAAAATCCGAAGATATTAGATCAGAAAACCTAAAATTGCTTAAATACTGCTGTCACGTCCCGAAATCTGAGCACGAGACCGGCACGAAAAGTGAATTTCATTTCACCTCCGTAAGCCTATCTTTCACTTAAGCATCATACCATTCTTTTAAATACAATTAATCTAAATTACATAATTTAAGAATTAAAATAAGAGAATTATTCATCTTTTCACAAAAGATAAAAAAATACGGCTAAACCGAGTTCTTTATACACACTACAGTTATTCACATTACATCACTGAATGAACCTACCCGATTACAGAGATTTTCTAGATTTATACAACTTAGAATAAGACCTAAACATTATACCTTTACCCTGAACAAATGAAAAGGTAATCATGGGCTAAGGATCCATAACTCTTTGTATAGATATTTACCTTCAACTGTCAACTCTGAAAAAAAATGTTAATAAGAGGGATATGAGCAAACCACGTGCCTAGTGAGCAGACAACACAACACTATGACAAAAAAAATATCATGCATCATAATGATAACATGCAGCAATCATACGTAATCGATCATAATATAATATAATATAATTCATAATACTTTAGAACAATATCCAAGTAAATCAAATACATTTCAACATAATTCAGATAATTCACAACAACAAACAGTGAAATCAATTTCACACATTTCCCATACCAACCGGGTCGTCCAGGGTACCTCTGGATCGTTACCCGCGGCCCCCGCCGCATCCATCCTTGTCGCTCCATTTATATTCTCCACCCTTATAGCTTCACATAAATTTCTCCATGGGGTGCACCGCCATGCCTTTCCTTTCTAGTCAAACACAATCACAATCACATCTAAGAGCATTCTCAATCATAATCATGAGCCACATACACAACTCAGTCATTTACAATTCAAGTCACAACATAATCAATATGGTTCCAGCAACATAGCATGTATACAACATAACCCATAATATAGAACAATTATTCAACAATAACATACCTCAACTATCCGCGTATCAATGAACTCAACAATCAGAGTATGACACATTTCATCTCAGTTCACATGTCATTTACAATCCATCATATAACCTCCATTCATGAGAAAATAAAAAAATATAATTATATACATCACCAGGCAAGTTTCACAATTGTTTATGTCTCATCGTCCCACATCATCCTCTTCAAACTTGGATATACAACATATTTTCACTATGATGTAAAAAGTCAATAACAAAGATATTTAATCATAGCAAGTATTAACCCACTCACCTGGATTTCACGCTCTCAGCATTCCCAGGTTGCGCTTTGACCATTCCTATTGTAACCAGATAAAAACCATCAGGGCTACGAAATAGAGAAATTTCCTACCATTATTCCCGACCTTCACTCACTTCTCAAATCATAACTCCTAATTGGTAATGAATATCCAGATGAAACTTATACCATTGGAAACTAGACTCAAAGAGCTTTTCAACGATATATATATATATATATATATATATATATATATATATATATATATATATATATATATATATATATATATAATTGATGCTACAGTAACGGTCAACGGTCAACGCGGCTACAGTGTCATTGACTAAGTCAATGCTACAGTAACGTTAACCGAGTCAATGCTACAGTAACGAGAAAATCTGAAAAAATTTTCTCAGTAAACAGTATTTTCTGAAAATTTTCTGGAAAATTTCCAGAATGAACAGTGCCGTTCTTCGTGTTCTTCATCTAAAAATCCTAAAATCACATGTAAAACAACATTTCTTTTGATTTCTTCCATGTGTTTTTATCCTTAATCTCTAAGGAGTGTTTTAACACCAAAACCCCCAATTTCTACCAACAATCCAAGCTCAAATCTCAAATTTTCATCAAGAACACTAACTTTTTTCAAATATCCAAATTCTACGAATTTCTCCTAATTTTCTCCAAATTTCTTGTTCTAATAACATCATAAACCACCTAGAAATGTTTTAGATTAACATCCATACTTAAATTCATCCATTAAAACTCAAAATCTTCCCAAAAGAAAATTACCCAACATCATCAAGGAAATCATTACCGAAAGAAATCTTAGCTAAAATTTCATGAGAATGGATCATGAGTTCGAATTCTTACCACTCAATACCTCTGTCTTTGTAGTTCTGGTATAAGGTGGAGCAGCAAAGAAAATCAAGGGAATGCATAAGGAAGAAGAAAGGAGGAAATATTGTTTCTCTCTCTCTCTATTTTTCCCTTTCGGTCTCTCACTTTCTCTTTCCTTTCTTTCTTTTTCTTTTTTTTTTTGTCTTTGTCCTTTCGTCTTTCTCTCCCTCATCCTCCTCCGCACACCTCACACACATCACTTTCCTTTTTTTTTTTTGGTTAAAATTGCTCTTAGCCACCTTAGCTTATAAGATTTGTTCACTTAGGTCCTTGAGAATATATAAAAATTTCCTAAATATTGAATCCATCATCTTTTCGGTACCGGACTTATAATTCATTCTCATAAGCTTTATTCTTCCACTCAGGTTCCTATTTGGTCATTCTCAAAAGTACTCTATATTTTCTTTTCTTTTCACTTTAGTCCTTGAGAATTTGTAAAAATTTTTCAAATTAAAATTTTGAAATTTCTATTCCCAAATTTCTCTCACTAATTCAAAAAGAACATTTTCTACGAATTAAATTTCAAAATAGATTTTAAATATTCATATAAATTCTTGGGATATTACAACTACTATAAACACGGGACAAAAAAATGTGTCATGAGCTTAAGCGTACTATTTTCCCGCTTAAGCATGATTCAGCCAGAATCGAAACATTTCTCAGCACAGAAATCCACTTAAGCCTGAGGTTTTCCCGCTTAAGCCTGTGGTGGACAAAATAGATCCTTCAATGTTTGCACAGAACCGCTTAAGAGTGTGTAAGTCCGCTTAGGCGCATGAGATAAAGCTTCAAATCTTCATTTTGAGCCCTTTTTTCTTCTTCAAGGTTCTCTCTTTTCATCATTCATGTCTTAGCTTAGGATTTCTCAATCTTTCACATCATTTTCCAACTAAGATATCTGCAAAAACATCAGCACCAACAGATTTATAATTATAACCCAAAAAAGAATGTGATTAGGGGCCAAAAATTGCATTTTTAATCTAAGAGTAAGGTATATATGCAACTATCCAAAGTAAGGTGTTAAAACCCTAACAAAAGCCAAAAGTATGCCAAAATGACCAAAATCTCCATAGAATTTATATGAATGTTGATGACTCATCAATCATTTCAGGAAAAAGGGCAAAAAAGAGAGGCTTTAATGATATTAATGATGAGATTGAAGTGTAGAAATATATTTTATGATAGTTTATGATACAAAGATGTAAAGATAATAGCAAATATTATGTAAATTATTTTTGTATATATTCAAGCTCAAACATAATTAATGAGAATCCTGTTATTTTTTTTTGTGAGGTTACTATTCACATGAATAATAAAATTCGTGAATAGTGAAATTCATAATTATTTGAAAGGAATTTATTTGGAAATTAGTTAGTAAACCAATTTTAAAAAAAGTTTTATTTTTAAAAGAAATAAATAGGCAGGATGTTACACTTTGGACCTACGTCTGATTTAGGGAAATGGTTTGTCTCCTACGCATAGAAAGCTCTTATGCACAGGAGGTAAACTGGGAGCTGTTAGATCAGTTTAATCCAACGGTTTCTATTCATCAAGTATTTTTTTCTTTTTTTTTAATAAAAATTTTACAAGTACAAACTGATCCAGTAATAATTATAAGTACAATAATAAACATAAAATGATAGTTGTAAATTTTTTTAAACTTTTTTCAACGGCTCTGTAATACCCAAGAAAAATAAAATATAAATATTTGTTTACAAACTACTGTTACTATTTCAGTATACGGTACTATTCACCCATATAATACTATTTACGTATACGATACTGTTCATTTATACAATCGAAATGTCAAGTACTAGATGTTGTTTGGTCATAAGAGAAAACTAGAAAGAAGTTCGTAGGAGAAACTGACGTTTTATGTGTGAAAATACCCTCAGGGACTAAAGTGAAAGGACTGAATTGAAAAGAAACTTAAAGGTTTAAGGTGAAAGGATATTTTTCCCTTTTAAGTTTCCAATAGTAATAAAAAATTTTGTGAGGTGCACAGTAACTACATTACTAGAAATGTCATTTTCATGAATAGTAAATTGAATATTTTATTAGCGCATAGTATTAAATAGTACCCTTGACTTTTCCTATAAATAGGCGCTTTCATTTCACTTCTAAACTCACACCTTCAACTTCTCTTCTTCTCTCCTTAAGTTTCTCTTACTTCAATGCTAGACCTCTGAGATTGTGGGCCTTTCCTTTTCAGCTTAGGTAAGGATACTATACCCTTTCTATGTCTTTCAAATTTTAAAAGTTATTTTCTTAAGTATGCTCTGTGGTTGCGGCCTTCGCTGATCTTCTACATCAGAAAAACTGTCCTTAGCTGTTTATATGTTATTTTGATTCTCTGATTACCGAAATAGAATGTAAACTGTGAAGAATACATGTCTAGGAAAGTTCTGGCTAAGGAAATACCTGGTTTTTAAGTGTGTCCAGTGTGACCCTCCACTCTTTCCTGGGAACTTACCTGGTGTACTCTTTTACAGATTGTATTCTCTATTTCTGGTATAAATAGTAACCGTACGTATGAATAGTGATCGTACGTATAAATAGTAACCGTATGAATAGTAATCGTATATATGAACAGTAACCGTACGATGAACAGTATCTGTACGAAAACAATCCTAACGTATTTTCTCTAATCTTTCATGAAAATCTCTGTAGCGGTATACTGAAATTTATCTGTGTACTCTTGTCCGTAACGACTTAGAGAAGTGATACTCGTATGGAATCGAGGTGAGAGATCCTACCTTACCTTGTTTGCTTATTTAATGTATATATTAAAAGTATACTCTATATATATATGTGACATGAAATTCATACATTCATGTTATACATTGAAATGTGTAAATATGATTCTGTTGTGAACTTTTCCTAAAATGAGATGCATATGGTTGCCTATGATTGTGTAATGTGGTTGTGTTTGATCTTGATAGAAACGAAAATAAAGTTTATGGGATCCTATAGGATGAAATAAGGGTGGAATGAAATCACTATAGCCACGTGATATTGAATATGATATTAGTCCTTTTGAGGACGGGGTGAAATAAGGTTAGACTACAGATTTGTCCCTTTAAGGACAGGGGTGAAATAAGGGAGGATACGGCAGGGGCCGTGGGGCAACGGCCACTTATTGTGGACGGGACCCGAAAAATGTCTGGGAACTTGATTTAGAATTGTATGAATTGTTTGAATTGTTTGAAATGTGATTTGGTTTGATCTTAAATATGTTGTTAATAATTGCGAGGTCGATTTGCTCACTGAGTTTAAAAGCTCACATTGTTTGTACAACATTTTTGTTCAGATCAGGTTGCCAGTGAAGAATATCCGCTAGAAGAGTAAATCACTTTGGACCTTCCCGCTATCGGGTAGGCCCCTCTATTGTTGTAGATTATGTTGCTCTGTAATCATCTAGAACATCTAGGTCAGGGGTTTGGCATTTGGTTTGTATGTCAGCATAATAATGTATTTTATATTGAGAATCTATTATTATGTGCAAATCATCTCTATGAATTTCAAATAAGAAAATTTGATATATTTTCTTCAGGAATGGTTATTTTGATAATGACTAAACTCATGGGTAGAATTTATCGAAAGGCTTACAGTGATGGGATATTCATCATTGTGTCGGTCATGTGCCCAGAAAACGGGTCGTGACAGGCTCGCAGTACCTCTTGCACATAGAAGCTTACTATGCATAAGAGGCAAGTCATTTCCCTGATTTAGCTGGATCAATAGCATGATTTATTTTTATTTATTAAGCAAAAATAACTTTTTCGCCGCTCAAGCACTTTGTTCCTGACTTGTACAATTTCAATTTTAATTTTGTTTAACGTTTTTGTGTGTGTCAATTTCATTCTAATTTTTTTTGTTTCAATTTTGTTTTTGAAGCCAATGTTGTTGACAAAGTTGATAGAAAATATTAACGTAAACTTTTTCATGTGACATGTGAGCTCTTCCAAATGACATGTAAATTTTTTCATGTGATATATCAAATGTTTAAATGTTAATTCGGGGCGAAATAGAGAAATAAAAAATTATCATTTGGAATGAAATTAAACTTAGTCAAATATTTAAGATAAAATTAAAATTAAAATTAATTAGTATGATATTTGATAATAGATACGTCATATAAAAAAATCAATCAATTATGTTAACAAAATTAGCTTTAGGAACAAAATTGGCACAAAAAATATTAGAGATAAAATTAAAACTCGAGATAAACATTAAGTACTAAAAATATATATTTTCTTATTTATTATATTAGTTTTATGTATCATTATATTCGATTTTTACTTTAAAAAATCATGTATTTCTTTTTTGACTAGTGGGTTGTTGATGTTGGGTTGAATTGGTTTCAAAAAGCCCATCCTGATGAACTTGACAGTTTCTTGTCTCTTCTATTTGGCATATCAACCCCTCCCCTCCCACTACAAAAAGCACAAAGTCGCCCAAACAAAAAGAAACTCCCATATACATTGCGGTCGCGCCAAGGGAGGTATACTTAGTTACACTGCATTTACTGTACAACTCAATTCATTTAAAATGCTCTCTCCCAATTCAATATTTGTCTTATGTCTCACTAAACAATAACAGCATCCAATGTCTTTATAATTATGATTAAACCCTTACAAATTTAAATAAATTAAAGCAACAAATTCCTTTGAGGAACAGATCTACGGTTCATATATATATATATATATATATATATATGTCAACTTCCATCTTGCATAGTAAATATGCTGAATTAATTACTTGAACAGTCACCTGGATAACAGGAGCAACAGTCGTAAATAAAGTTAATATATAAATAGATTACTCGACTGGACAAGAAAGAATTAGATTCAACAAAGTAATTTCGGAGTAGGAACAGAATGACTATAGATTGAGTAGACAGAGGACTATTGTGTATAGTTTCAACCAACAATATTACAGCAGCAACGCAAAACCCAGAGTTTTGTACCCCAGGTAAATGTTCACGGCGGCCATCACCCCATGACCCCATGCCTCTAAAATTAACCACCCATTCTTTATATATTTCGAGACCGGATCATCTATAGTAACTACAGCCCTTTGCAGTCATTACAGAGAATCCAGAATACATATGAATGAGCACGCACGGTTGTCACTTTCATTTCTTCAAAGTCCAGCTAGTTCAACTAGGAAAAAAAGAAAAAAATTTGAAATAGGAAAGAGAGATGAAAGGTTGAATTTGAGTGATGAATGTTCAGTCAGGGTTCTTACAGGCACATATTATGAGAGAGAATCCAACTGTATCTTCATCTTTGTGTGTCCCCGGAGTCTTATCCTCCAACCATAGCCTACTGTCCATGCCACTCCTTGTCCTGAACATGAACACAGCGAACCCATTGGTGGGTTTGAAGAGCCAATCATGAATATCCCACATCATATCCACCAGCAAACCATCCACGAATATTGCTTGGTTCCCTCTGAAATTCCACCTCAATCTCTTCACCTCGAAAATCGTCTTCTTATCTATGCACACACACAACGCTTCACCCTTAGACTTCGACCCTCCATCTTCAGCAACACACTTTATCATTATGTCGTGAGCAACTCCGGTTTCGCTAAATTGTGCCTTCGTTGAATAAACACTGCTCCCAGAGAATCGCTCACTCCGAGACACCATTGACATAGTTCCCCTCCCCATCCCTGCTTTCAAATCCTTCACCTCCTCTGACAATTCTTCCTCCTTGTCTCCAAGATGAAGACCCAAATCCGAGTCCACCTGAACCACGACGTAGAACCCACTCAGCGGCTCTGGTCCGCCGTCGTATTTAGCAGAAGACAGATCCCAAAGGACCTGGATTTTAAAGTTGCAGACTTGGAATGTTTCGGTGCCTTTATTCTTTCGGAGATATCGAGAATTTGTATTGAATTTAGCGGGAGAGGACGTAGGGTTGGAGATGCCTATGATGAAGCCTTGGCTTATGAGTTTCTTGGTCCATGTTAGTGAAATCAGAAGCTGCTTTTGCGAGGAGAGGTTGACTTTGTATATGGAGGTCACTGAGTCTTGAACGGAAGGGCTCTGTTTTGAACAGAGGTAGGCCTGGTTGGAAGGCCCTGAACAATATGAATCCGATATTCGAATGGCATGTTCGTTGTAACAGGATGTTAGGCTTCTCATTATTGAAAAGGAGGAACTCTCTGAATCACAAATAAACCGACATAAAAAGATCGAGACTGTTTGTGATATCCATCTGTTTTAAAGTTGAAAGTCAGGAGAAAAAGGTCGGACAATATGCGGGAGAGATAAATGGATTAGTCTTGCTTGCCTATGCCTCAAGAAAGAATGAGCAGCATCTAGAGAGAGAGAGAGAGAGAGAGAGAGAGAGAGAGAGATTGAAGGTGACAGGAAGATAGGACACTTCTTCTTTCTGAGATTTTTTGTGTGAATGTCCTTTTTGTTCTCCAACGTACCTGTTATAAGAAACATCAGTGGAGACAAAATAGAAAGGAAGGAAACGAAATCCATGTTGATCTAGTTTATTAATGAAATATTCATCAATTACATGACTAAACTGCGCCTACTTAAGCTTCCCCTGACAGTTCACCCACCAAGAAAATCAGTTGAGTTGCGATTAATCTGGCTTTGACCCGATCTTGGTTTCTTTATAAAAAAATAATAATAATAATAATAATTGTCAGTTACTTGTGTTGGTGAACTACAGAGTATTGAAAAAAAAACTAACGTCAATTTTATAGAAACTGATGTTTTAAATTAGTGAAGTGGGTTTGTGTAATAAGCAAGCTCATGTAGTGTGATAGATACCCTTCTGACATGTGGATTGGGATGAGTCTGAAAGTTATCTTATTAGGATAACGAAGGAGATAGTGAATTGGACATGATGGAGAGACGAGAGCGATGGCTGGCCCTACGAATTAAAGCCAGGCTTAAAATTTACCTACTTCGACCCAAGACAACTATGATTGGAGTTTCACTTTGGAATCCCTCTTTATCATTTTTTATGATAATTATTACACTGTTTAAGTTACAAAAGTTAATCCTTTCCCCTCGTTACAATACAGACAGACGACCTTTTTCATATGCTGCGATTCATAGTGCTTCTTAAAAGCGTTTAGTCAGTTACGAAGGAAGCACAAATCCAAATTGCTAATTTAAGTGTCCAACTCTATATAATTACTCATACTAATCAACGACTTTATTTGTTGTGGCAACAAAAGTCACCAACTTTGCAAATGAATCAATCAGCTCTGTTTAGCCATATGGTCAGAGCTAGTGTCTAAACAAACCAGAAGACTCATTTGATGTGGCTTTAAAATTATGTGTCATTATGCAGAGGATTGTAGTTGAATTGATTCGATAGTGATTAGTTGGCTAGTTAATATATTCTTTTCCCAAATTGACGTTGTGTGGATAATTCTGACTTTTGTCATTTAGAAAAAGGCGGTGGCCTTTTCATTAGTTAATGAGATGGGCTCCAGCAACAAACAAAATTAGAGAAATAGTGTTCATTTTGGGACCTGTGAGCTAGGCGATCACATATTTTATGGACTGTCGTTTTATTAGGTCGAAACGAATCATTCAGACATCCCATCAAAATGCAACTGTGATAATAATACACCATTCCTAATGCCAACATATCATACTTGCTTGTTGAGGTAACAAATAGCGGAAACAGCGAGAATGATTCAAACAACCACTTGCCACGCTCTACATTGAATCCACTTATTCATTCCCATTTGCATTTGTTCATACTTCATACTTCATGACCTTTTGTCATAGCGCCATGATACCCATCAACACAAAACAGTTTAAGCGGAAAACGCCTCATGATTCAGAGTTTACTTTTAGATAACAAGTTTATCAACTGTCACTAGCCTTTATAACTGGGGATGTTGAAGTAAACCTACTAACATGGGTCACCATCAATTAGGGTAAGCATTTTCTTGAAAAAAAACACGATGTAGGCTGGGCAACCCGACACAAATCACTTCGTGGGGATTATGGGACCAATCTCATATAAATAAAAGGAAGTCTACTTGTTGAACCTTTCTCAAACAGCGAGAGTTGCAGCATTATAATTTGTATTAGTTAAAAATTAAGAATCAAAGAATCAAATCCTTTGTATATCTTATCCTTAATAATGTATATTTATTGCTTTCTCTAAAAATTGTAAATATAAAATAGGATAGTGGACGCATGAGGCATCGTGACAGCACTATATAGAGTTGTAAACTTAATCGGAACTAATAAGAGGTAATACCAAGAAAGAGATTGCGTGGTAAAAAAATCAAAAGAATATTCGTTTCTTATATTCACACTGGCTTCCTGCAGTTAGAGGAAGCAGCCAATGGAAGATTTATTCTTTACAACAGGTGTAGGTTTCATGTTGCTTCAAAAGACGGCATACTTTGAACGTATGATGTATCTCCAATAAAGGCACAAAAGATTCCTGCAGCTACCCCCTCAACATGTAACGTCCATGTTTCAATTTCCCAGTGTCACACCGTATAACATTCTTTACAGAGTTGCATATATGCTTAACCACATAATATTGTACCTTTTTTTTTAAAAAAAAAAAGGAAAAGAAAAGCACTAGGGTTGTGTCTATCCGCGCTAGCTATTGCTCATGCTGTGGGCCTCCGGTGAAGAACTTTGGACTAGATGCCCATTACAAGACTACCATAAATTTGAATAATGTCATAGTTATGGGCCCAAAATTGTGTGGCCCAATAATTTTAATTTCCTTAGATGTCATTATTTTGGTCATAGTAAAAATAACTAAATAAATAAGTGCAATTCTTTATATTTTTGTTATCACAGTATTAGTTTCTCCAATTAGAATACATTGAGTGTATGGTTCTTCAATTTAAATACAACTGTAAGGTCTTTATAAAAACAAATATATATTTTTTATAAATTATAACTCAATATTGCATGTGATTAGTTCTTTTAAGGATTTGTGGCACATGTTTATTTTTAATGGAGAATCTGGTACTACAGATATAAAAAATTATATATAAGTTTTGTTCTTTGTCAAAAATCAAAGTACAAAGAATGCCCCTCAATTTAAGGGGTTGTATTTGTATAATTTATTTCTTCAACTTTAAAAATTGACAATATACTCCTCTAAACTTTCAATTTTGTCCAATATAGTCCGTTTTATTTTTTTGTCCAAAATCTTAACATTGCCTGTCCACATAATTTTTTTAAAAAAATAAAAGTACATTTAACATATTATTCCCAAATAACGAAACAACGGTTTTATTTGTTAATTTATTCTAAATGTTTTAACAAAAAAGACTCCTTAGGATGATTATAGATTAGATATATATTTTGCTAATTTGACTTTTTTTCAATTCACATAGGTAAGTAATATAATGACTTTAGAAGAAAAAAAAAATCAGCGGACGAATAATGTTATACACAAAAGTTTAAGGGAATCTATTACTAAGTTAGGAGAATAAATTGCTCAACTCTCTATTTAAGTTGAGGGAGTTATTTGTACGTTACCCTTCAATTTTTTTGTGGTATTTTCGTTTTCCATTTGTCAGTCTAAAGAAATTCACAGACCTATATGAAATTATTTTTCTTTATGGTTTATCTTCAAATATATCAAGAAACGATCCTGAACAAACTTTAAATTAAAATGTAAAATTAATTTATCAATTATACATTTGAATAGACATCTCTCGAATTTCAATATAAGTCCTCAATAATTTAATTATTCAAATTATGTTATGTCACCTCGTGTCTATTTTTGACGAAAGGTTTGTTAGATGCACGTGTGATTGCAAAGAATAACAAAATAGATTAGGCATGAATCTCGCAATGCATATATATATATATATATATATATATATATAGATGCTGTTTAGTACATGAAAGATTTAAATTTTATATATTTAAAATGCCGGAAATAAATAGAATTAAAAATACTCAAGTCTCAGTGTGTTTGTTTGGTGTACTCTCAGGTCCTAACAGTGACTGAGTGGAAAATCCCGTGATTTGAAGACCTAACTCAACTCAGTATAGCGAGGCACGGGTAGGGCATCTACTTTCCCAAAAATTACTTTGACAACAAAAGACAATTTCACTGCCAATAAATTAAATAATTGAATTATAAAAAAAAATCAAGAAAAAATAAAAGCGGAACCTGAGCTTGGTTCTAATTTGTTTATTAATTTAATTCAATTTCTCTCCTCCAAGGTAGATCCAGTTTCAGTAACAAGGAGGAATCAATTCAAACTCGCGTGGTGCCTATGCCCTATGCGCCGTCTCACCATTCGCCAATCCACGACCTCCCAGTCGGGCGCGGTCCCACTTTTCACCAAATCGACTTTCTACAATTCTACTTCCACCTCAAACCCCCATTTCTTAATTAATTAATTCAGTCAATATACATCCATCCATCTCTAATATTGCGATTGCGTCACCCCTTGCGTCATCCACCTTTCCATTATTGGCTAGTGGCTAGTGCTCATCTCGATGGACCTAAAACTCGCCGACCCAAGATTCTTATACGGGCCGGGCGAAGCCCGATTCTCCTCCTCCACTATTCCTCTCCCCCGTCCCCTCTGCTTCCTTCTCATCATGTAAGTCGCCACCCCTATCATCCCCGCCACACCCACCAGCCCACCCACCACACCCCCAACCACTCCCACCACCACCCGCTTCTTCCTCCCTCCTCCACTCTTCCTCACCTTAAAATACCCCACTTTCCCCTCATCCCCCGTCCCCACCATCGTCTGGATCGGACTCTCCACCACATAGCAATACGACGTCGCATTGTTGTACAGCGCCCCCCAGCACCTGCAATCCTTCTCGCACATTTCCTCACACTCCTCCACCCTCGACTTCCTCTCGGTCTTCAATAACTCTTTGTGCGCCGCCTCCACTCCTTTCCTCCTCACAATCCAGTACTCATCTCTTGCTATCCCTTCCCCGCACAAGTCCCCGTAACCCTCATCCAAACACCCCCCAGACGAATAGCTTGTCCGGTTATCCAAACACGAGCATCCCGACACGCCCGGCGTGCACAAACCGTACGCACCACAGGGATTGGGTAGCTCGCAGATTTCTTCGATGGCCTGGTAGTTCAAGGCCCAGTTGGATCCGGTCCAATAATACCCTTTCAAATTCCCGTCCGCTTCCAACCGTATGAATAGAAACGTCGACAGTGGGCGTTGAAAGCTGTTGAACTTTTGCACGTCCACTGGTTTTGTGCCGGTTTGGTACATGCCGAGATAACCGTCGGAACTGATTCGGGCGTAAATGGGACCCTTGCCTTCCTCGATTTCCGCTTTAGCTTCCAACGCACTACGCTTCCAATATAACTGCTCCGACCCTCCTTTAAACTTTGCATACAGGCCCATGAAGTCCTGGCCCATCCGCAGAGAATAGAGGCCGTTGGATGAAGCCAAAGCCCTGTCAGCCGTGAGATTTTGATTCTCTACCAGGGTGTTAGTTGGAAAGTCAAAACTCTGCCACACTACGGGGTCAGATACACCATCCTTGTGAACTTGCAAGTTGGAGGAGTTGAGAAGTACAACGCGATCTCCATCGGTGTGAGTTGACCAGAAAAAGTTGGTTTCAGGATCCGAGATCGCGAGACTGCCGTTAAAAAAGAGTTGAGTGGTTTGGGACCAGGAAGCCAAGTGAGTGGGGTTGGCGAGCCAGAGGGGCTCGGAGGAAGCCACGTGGATGACGGCGAGGGCGAGCTCGTTTTGATTGAGACGGAGGAATCCGAGAGAGAAGTTGACGGATTGATCGATGAGAACGGGCTGAAAGGACGTCACTGAAGAGAGTGGAATCGCAGAGAAGCCCTTCAAAAGCACTTGGTTCGAAGTGGCAGCAAGACATGACCACGTAATTCCAAAGGAGAGAACAAGAATAGGAACGAGGGCTAATTGGAGATGAATCGCTACCATGTTGATGGACAAGACAGATATGAAGCAAACGGGGAGTGATCCCGCGAGATTTATAAGGCAAGGCTACCGGCGGGTAAGACAAGTGCAGTATCATCATAATTGGCCTGTGTATTGATATTTTATTATAAAATTCATGCGGGAATATATACAATCCTAATTAAAGACTAACTTTGATGAACAAAATTAAAAATAATATTGTTATTATTATATAGATCCGAGGCCAACCTTTTATTTTAAGCTGGCCTAAGACTTAATTAATTTGCAAAATCTCTGGTTGATAGTCCAAGTTACAAATAGCTTACTTTTCAGTTCAAAAAAAGCAAATGCCAACTTTGACCTGGTTTAACTGTTCAACTATAAGTACAAGTACATTTTATACTTAATACTATTACGACACAAATTGGTGTTCAATTATATTCTTTAACCTTTGATGATATGTGAAAACAACCAAAACCAAAACAAATGAACTGGTTTGGAGCTTTATATAGTATTCAAATGTATACATCCCTATCGGGTGTGCGATTCAAAATGTCCACATGGTTCCACAATTTTTTATTGTAACGACAAATGAATGCTATCACTGGATAGTTAAAAGATTAAAGAAAATGAAGGGATCAGTGGGTGCTGGAGAGTTGACCTTAATTCATAAATAGGTGAGAAACTAACTTGTACAAACAGAGGAGGAACTTCTGGAATTTAATGTTGGATGGGGTTTGGTTCTTTGGTTAGCTAACTAGGCTTTTCTACAGCTAATAAAGAGTATGGATCGAACCATATATAACGAAAGTCAAATACTAATAATAATGAGAGTATCCCAGGCAGAAAGTCAAAGGATGAGACGTTCAGAGGTCTTAATTTTATCAACAACCCCTACGATGTTTCCTGACACCATTAACATTTGAGCATTGCATGCCGTGTATTTCAACCCCTATGTATCTTTTTGGACGTGCTTTAGATTGTATATTCCAAAAAAAATAAAAACTTCGATAGGATGGAAACTTTGTGCCTCAATTTCTTCAATTAATGTATCCTTTCATGTGTGGATTAGCCAAGACGAAAAGGTTGACATTTGACCTGCCTTAATTATAAGTTAATTAGTTAGAACGTCATAAAATTACTGCCGTGGAGGGTTCAAAGGTAAAACTAAGAGTATACATTGGTTTGGATTAAATTGATTTGGTCACTATGACCCATCCATCCGATCTAATTAGATTAGATAATTATTATTTAATTAATCTGATTATTTACATAAAATTAAACTCAATCTAATCTAGTTATAATAAGTTTGAATTGAATTGGATGATCGATTTATTTTTTGTGAGTTTCTAAATTTTTATAAAATTAAAAATTATACTTTTTATTTTCTAAATATTAACAATTAAAAAATGTTTTTCAACAATAAAAATCACATTTATTAAGCATCACAACATAATACATAAAATTAATCCAAATCCAATATCATGACATAATCAATATTCATTCATAAGTTCATCTATCCAATCACTCATAATACAAACTCATCATAAAGAAAACAAATACAAAATTTTATGTTATATTAAATATATATGTATATATATTACATAAAATATTTTATATAATATATAATATATTCATATGTAATTAGATGGTAGATTTGGATTGAAAGGCTACTATAGCCACTCAACAACCAATACTATTAAATCAATTTTGAAGAAAATTTATCCAATCAATTTGATTTTTCAATCATTCTGATTGAATTAGATTGAATCCAATTTAGCTAGAATTTGATTGAATTGGATTTGAACACCTCCGGTTAAACCCTCCCCCATAAAGTGCATGGTTGACTTATTTTGCTAAGAAAAATGAAGGATTAATTAATAGAAAACAAAATGATGGTGTTATAAATTTAGGTCTATCGTGAATTCTAAAAATGATGTAATAATTATTAAATATAAAAATTATTTTGCTCTTTCATTAAATTAATTATTTAAATGTATTGATCACATGCAACTCGAATTGATTCTATTAAAAAGTATTAATCATTGAATAAATTAATACTTTTATTTAAACAATTAAACACAAGAACTACATTTATAAACTTCACTTGAATTTTTATGATGAATCTTACAATACTAAATCAGTTTAAGTAACTCTCCACTACTTTAAGTCTAAGTAACTCTCCACTGCAATAGTGAAATTCTTTAAATCTCACAAATGGGTCTCACAAATAATTTTTCTCTCTAGATAATAGCATGGGGAATAGTGTCATTTATTAAATTTAATTTAAATATTTCTTTTTAATTGTTTTATTATTACTTTTTATATAAGAACTATTCTTATGAGTAACGGTTAACATGGCGAACTCCATTGATAGTAATGAACCAGAATAAGAACTAGCTCTTAAATTTAAAAAACTTTTTGAGAATCATTACTAAATATGCTCTTAGCAGTTATAATAAATAAATAAAATATTGCGTTACTTTTAGTATTATTGGCTGATTGTTGGAGTCCATAATAAAATATCATTCCTCAATTAAAGAAAAAAATATAACGGCATGTCTTTTTAATATACCGAATAATGAAGCCACTTTTACTCTCGTTTTGTGAACGAAAAGGCAAAAGAAACTTCAAAAAAAAAATACTCGGTCAAGGCTTTATTATGAAAACAAAGCCATTTATACAAAATAGGCCTAACTAACAGATAAAACCATTAACAACAAAAAAGACAAAAAACAAACAGAAAACTGAACAGAGTTAATTGATAAAAACACTTATCAACTCAACATTCCCTCTCTTGAACTAAACTTAGTTCACTTGTACAAACATCCAAGTCTTTTCTGAACCCTTAAAAAAATCAGATTTCAGAGATTTTTTCAGAGATTTTGTCATAAGATCTGTCAGTTGAACTTTACTTCTGCAGAATTGCAAACTGATGACTCCTTCTTTAGACAAATCCCTAAGAAAATGAAATTTCACATCTATGTGCTTTGATCTCCCATGAAGCACATGATTTTTTGACAGCTTAATAGTCGAACTATTATCACAAAAAAAATACGGTATTCCATTTTCGTTGTCCATCTAAGTCTTCTAAGATTCTCCTCATCCATACTGCTTAACACGCACATGCTGCGGCAGCAACAAACTTCACCGCCGTGGATGATAATGCAACAATAGGCTACTTCTTTGATGACCACGCTATTGTACCCCCACTTAGCATGAAAATGTAACCAGACATACTCTTCCTATCTCCCAAATCCCCAGTGTAATCACTGTCTGTAAATCTCACTAATTCTTCTATTCCACACTTTTGGTAAAAAATTCCATAATCCAGAGTTCCCTTTACATATCTTAAGATTCTTTTTGTTGCTTGAAGATGTAAATCAGTGGGACAACTCATAAAGCGACTAATCAGACTTGCAGTAAACATGAGATCCGACCTTGTAGCAGTAAGATACATTAAGCTCCCAACAATTTGTTTAAGGTAAGTCTTATCTACCTTATCAACTGATTTGTCCTTGTGAAGCTTCTGACTTGGTACCATAGGATTTATCATAGGGTTGCAATCATTCAACCCAAAACACAGCAGCACCTTTGATGCATTTTCTTTTTTGATATATGAAAATACCATTGTTTCTCTGCACAACTTCAATCCCAAGGAAGAAACACATTTTTCCCAAGTCTGTCAGATCAAACTCCTCCTTCATGTGCTCTTTGAACTCTGTCATCATCCTTTCATTATTCCTTGTAAGCAACAAGTCATCAACATATACACTTACCACCATAATAATGCCTTGTTCCTCTTTCTTTATGAATAGAGTCTGTTCATTGTTGCTTTGTTGAAACCCTTGCTTCACAAAGTAGCTTTCTATGTGACTATACCACGCCCTTGGATCCTGTTTCAGTCTATACAGGGCCTTATGTAATTTATAGATCTTCTCCTCACTTCCCTGAATTTCATTACCTTTTGGTTGTTCCACATATACATCCTCATTTAATTTCCCATGCAAGAAGGCTGATTTTACATCTAATTGATATAGTTTCCATTCTCTGCTTGCTGCCAAGGCAATTATCATATGTACCGTGTCTAAATGAGCTACTAATGCAAACATTTCAGTGTAGTCTATTCCTTGCTGCAGTAGATACCCTTTCACTACAAGTATCGCCTTGTATTTATCGACTTCCCCAAATTCATTTAACTTTGTCTTGTATATCCATCGAACACCAATCTTCTTGGCTCCTCTTGGTAAATTGACTAATTCCCATTTGTGGTTCTTTTCAATGGAATGGATTTCGGAATCCATCACTACCTTCCATTTTCACTATTTATAGCTTCTTTGAAACTCAAGGGATCATATGAGACAATAAAAGCCATATTGGTCTCATCTGATAGCTCTTCCCCTTGTACATAATCTTGTATTCATGATGGTGATTGTCTCATGCGAATTTCCCTTTTGCTTGTTTCTTCTGGGTTGATTCTCCTTGATTCTACGCTTTGACCCTCAACTTCACTGTTTTCTATCACAGATCAAGGTTCTTTCTCAGTGTTTGAACTTTCAGAGGTGCCTTCACTCTCCAGATCCACCATTTGTTCCTTCTCATAGTTGCTTTCCCATTTCCACTTTGCTCCTTCTTCAAAGGTTACATCCCAACTTACCAAAATCTTTTTGGCAATAGGGTCATACAATTTATACCCCTTGGATTCATTGCCCACTCCTAACAGTATACATTTAACACTTTTATCCTCCAGTTTAGTTCTCCTAGCATCAGGAATGTGGACATGGGCAGTACAACCAAAAACATGGAAATGTTCAACTAAGGGTTTCCTTTCAGACTAAGCTTCTTTAGGGGTTTTTTCTTCCACTACTGCTGTGGGTGATCTATTCAACACATAAACCGCCCAATTTACTGCCTCAAGCCAAGACACCTTAGGTATATCTTTTCCAATTAGTATTGACCAAACTATACTCATCATGGTTAATTGATGCTTAATCCCATGTTGTTTGCAGAATGATTCAAAATCTAAGGAATTAAATTCACCTCCTCTGTCAGTTCGAAGGCACTTAATAAGCACCCCAGCTTCCTTTTCAACGTAGGCTTTGAAGTGTTTAAAATGATGTAGTGCCTATGATTTATCATTTAAGAAATAAACCCAAGATTTTCTGGTGAAATCACCAATCAAGCTTAGTGTATATCGTTTGTTACTATTTGAAGCTGGACTTATTGGTCCACAAAGGTCTGCGTGAACTAAACCAAGTTTCTGATAAGCCTTCCATTTGCGTTGTTTAGGAATTGTGTCTCTGTGTTGTTTTCCTTTCATGCAAATTTTACACATATCTAAGTTTCCTGATAATTTGGGCAATCCGATTACCATATCATTTGAATGCAGCATCTCCAATCCCCTGTAACTAATATGCCCATATTTGCAATGCCAAAGGTATGAAGTATCTTATGCCATTATACTGAAGCAAGTTTCTTTTCTAGACCGTGTCTGTACTCTAAGAGCGAACATCCTGTTTGAAGTCATATTAGTCTGAATGATCAGACCCTTTTGAGGGTGGTATATCTTACATGTTCTTGATTGAAATAAAATCTTCAATCCACGTTCTTGTAGCTGTCCCAGACTCGGCATTATTTTTTAACTCAGGAATATAATACACCCTTGTAATCACATGAACCCTTCCATTAACACATATTTTTACATTTGCTTTACTGGAAACATCCATCTTCATATTATTCCCGAGTTATACCACATGCTTAAAGTTATCATCCAATTTACTGAACGCCGATCTTTCTCCGCACATATGGTTTGAGCACCCAGAGTCTAAAAACCACACTTCTTCTTTCTTTATTTCTTCATCTGACACCATTAGCAGAAGTTCATCTGTTTCTTCCATTTCTGCGTAATAAGCTTCCCTGTCCTATCTAGGACATTCATGTTGAAAGTGTCCAAGCTTATGGCTTTTATAACACTCAATCGTATCTTTATTCCAGTGCTGCCTTCCTCTACCTCTGCCACGTCTTCTTGCCCCATATCTCCCTTTTCCCCATGACGTTCCCGTTTTATCAGCAGAGCTGACTTTTAAAGCATGTTCCTCACTATCTTTCTTGTGAAATTTCTACTCGTGAACCACCAGTGAGCTTTGTAATTCGTCTACGGAGAAAGAGTCTATGTCTTTAGATTCTTCAATGGAGTAGACAATGTAGTTAAATTGTTCTGTCAATGATCGGAGTATTTTTTTTCTACTATCTTAACGTCGGGCATGTTCTCTCCATGATTGCGCATATTATTCGCAACCACCATCACTCTTGCAAAGTAGTCAGTAATTGATTCCCCAATCTTCATTTCCAAGATTTCAAACTTTCGTCGGTGAGCCTGAAGCTGTGCCCTTTGGACTCTGACATTTCCTTGGAATTTCTTTTTAATGGAGTCCCATATTTGTTTAGCAGTATCCTTTTTTATGATTGTTTTCAAGATCATCTTGTCTATATATTGAAATAGTGATGTAATCAAGGATAACTCAATTGCAGCTCAAGAAAGAGAGAACACTTCAATTGGGCCTCTAACTTGTTCAAGGGCTAAAGGGCTTGGATTGGGCTTAACCACATTGTTGAAAGTAGAAGTGTGAACAAGATTGCATGTGGGAAGGTTGCATTTGTTGAATATAGTTGTAGTCTATTACCTATGTATTTATTGTCTTTGACATTTAGCTACCTATGCATTTATTATCTTTGACATTTTGTTATCTATGTATTTATTGTCTTTGACATTTAGCCTACACTACTTGACTTTTAGTTGATGCATTTAATGCATTAGTTGGAGTCCTTTGTCTTTTGTTTTGGAGACCCTCTATAAAAAGTGTCATTGCCATATGTTGTAAACTATCCTTGAATCATATATGGGATATTGACATTTTGCTTTCAAGAGGATTCTTGAGTTATTTCTCTTATCTAACTTAGGTTAGTAGCGAGAGCAACTAGATTTTTTATCACTCACATTCTTCTTTCTTGAGTGTAGCGAGATCATCCCAATTCTCTTAGTTGTGGCACCCTTTGGCTTATCAATTAAGTGATTTGATTTTTTCTTTGTTTGTTTCTTTCAACCTATCCAGAAAATCAACTAAGTGTTTTCCCTCCGGAAATTACATCATATTGGTATCAAAGCCACTTCAAATCAGGTTCTATTATTTGTTTTGTGTTTTAACCCTTCGTGGAAGGCTTAATTTTTTTGCATTTTATTTTGTATTTTGTCACCTACATGGAGGGCTTAGTTTTTCTTATTTTGTATTCTACCACCTACATAGAGGACTTAGTTTTCCTTATTTTGTAATCTGCTACCTACATGGAGGGCTTAGTTTTTCTTATTTTGTATTTTGCCACCTACATGGAGGGCTTAGTTTTCCTTATTTTCTAATCTGCCACCTACTTAGAGAGCTA
This sequence comes from Biancaea sappan, assembly GCA_037074585.1. NCBI lineage: Eukaryota > Viridiplantae > Streptophyta > Magnoliopsida > Fabales > Fabaceae > Biancaea > Biancaea sappan. Next base: position 28,713,280 of record CM073492.1, on the reverse strand, counting down.
ATTTTCTGGTCTATTCATCTTTGTTCTTATTTCTGTTCTTATATTATTCTACATTGTTCCAGCTCTTTTATTAAAAAAATATGTTCATTATTCCTCGTTACTGTTCATTATTAATCCGGGTATAAACACTTAGAAAGTGAACCTACCTTTCACCAAACTCAAACCAACAACTACAAATCACTATGACAGGGGAAAATAGTTCTGAAGTTCCTCTTGGGCTTAGCCTACAACAAGCTCAAATTGTTGGCTTACAAAGAAGTCAAGAAGAAATGATGGAATAAATAGCTCAACTAACCACTCAAATGGCTAGATTTATGGAGCTACAACAACGACAACCAAGAAAAGGAGCTTATGTTGAACACCATGGAGAAGAATCTGAAGCTAAAGAAGGTGAACAACTTAGGCAAAAAAGGCAGCAGAGGGAATGCGATGCCAACATCAAAATGAAGATTCCTCAGGGAACAAGTTCTCCTGAAGAATACTTGGAGTGAGTGCAACGAGTAGAGAAGATTTTTGAATATCAAGAATATTCAGAAGCTACCAAATGTCATCTTACAGCCCTTAAATTCACTGATTATGTAAATCTATGGTGGGAAAATTTGAAGAATCAACGAAGAAGAGATAGAGAAGAGGAAGTTCGAAATTAGATATTGATGAAAAGACTCATACAGAGGCGTTTTGCACCTGATTACTACAAGCAAGAGCTTTATTTTAAGTTTCAAAGCTTAAGGCAAGGAGGTATGTGTGTTGAAGATTATATTAAAGAATTTGAAACTTTGATGATTCAATGTGAGCTTAATGAACCTCAAGAGCAAACCATAGCTCTATTTTTGGGTGGTTTGAACAAAGAAGTTGCTGACTTAGTAGAGTTACAGAATTATGTTTTCTTAAAAGATGTAATTAAATTGGCAATTAAGGTAGAGAGACAGAAAAAGAGAGTTTATGGAAGAAACAATAGAGTGTCTAAACCATTGGGGAGTAAATCTTTCCAAACACTTTCCCAAACCTCAAACATTACCAAAGGGAGTAATAAGGAGATATGGAAGAAGGAGCTAAACAAAACTGAAAGTTCTAAGGAGAAAGAGAAGAGATAAGACAACCAACACTCTAAAAGAAGCCGAGACATGATAAGTCCTTTATTTTGGTTATTTTCCTATGATTTTATTGGGTTTTTTCTTTCCCTTGCTCCTATTTTGCTTTCCTTTTTGCACTCTTTATCTCAGTTATTGCATTGTATTTATTTTTTGTGGTTCTCCTTGTTCTTTCCTTTTTTATTCCCTTTTTTCCTACATTTTGGAGTAATATTTGTGTATTTCCTTGTAGGTGCATACTTTAGAATGATACAAGTTGGGGAGCTGAAGAAACCTGAAAGGAAAGTGCAGAATTGAAGGCTGGCGCCACGCATGGCGCCTAAGGCGCCATGATACAAACTCTCGGCCTAAAGAATTAAGGTGCCACACAAGGCGCCTAGAAGCACCAGCGCCCTAACTCTCTATCTCGAGGCTTGAAGTTGGCCCCTGGCGCCAAGACATAATAATTCTAACTATTTTCTGCATGGCACCTGTCCTGACCCGTTCATGACTCAGCCTATAAATTGAATTTCTGAAGCATTTTTTAGGATCTTTAGCTAGAGGAGGAAGAGCTCTGCTAGGGTACAATTAGAGGAGAAGGGAGACCTCTTCTTCATTGATTTTGATACTAATTTCTTTCTCTTCTTCCTATTGTATCATGTTTATTTATGTATTTGTGATGTTTTTCTTTCCTCCCACCATGTGTAACTAAGTCTCTAGGGTTAGGGGATTGATGTAATTGACTCCTATGAAACTTTGTTATTGAATGCTTTAATATAATTGTAATTTCGATTATTGGAGTAGACTTTACCGCTTTTTATTACTCTTGGATGCTTAGCTATCATCTTCAATGAACCTAGAGTTTATATTAATGCTAGACATAGCTTGATATAGACTTGCCTTTGTAATTTCTACCGTGATTCAGGTTAGTCTAGACATAGATAACCTTAATTGTGTGATTTTCATGAGTTCTTAAGCTTAAACTCCAAATCAGTTAATTTGACTAAGACATTAGCTAATTAATTGAGTAAGGAAGATTTGTTCACCAAGACATTGGGTTCAAATATTTGTGTGAACTTATCAACATTAAGAGAAATTTGCAAGTATATCGAAGCATTCTATAATGACTCAAATGTTAATTTGTTTATGAATTAATCGGATTAGGAGTTAAGTGGAATCAATCCCCTACACCCGCTTCGTGATCATATAGTTTTTCGTTATGCTAGTTTATTCCTTGTCTTAATTTAGTTCACTTTAGTTAAAATTAGATTCATCCACTCAATCTTTTACATTATCCAAATATAACTTAGGCTAGTGAAATTGGTAATTGTTAAAGTCAATCCCTGAGGACAATAACTTTTTGTCTCACTTACTACTTGTGCGACCCGATACATTTGTCGGGAAATAATGCAGCAAGACATTAAGTGCTTCAAGTGCTTAGGTCATCGCCATATAGCATCCAAAAGTCCTAATAAATGAGTGATAATCTTGAAGGAGAAACAAGGGGAAATAGAGAGTGAATATGAGGATATTGTAGAGGAATGTGAAGAGCAAGAATATTCTAAAGAAGAAGAAGTTGTTGAGTATGCTGATGAAGGTGCTGCCTTGGTTATTAGACGTGCCTTGAATATCCAAGCCAAGGTAGAAGAAGAACAGAGGGAGAATAATTTTTCAATCAAGGTGCACTATCAGAAGTAAAGTTTGTAACGTAATAATTGATAGTGGAAGTTGCATTAACTTTGCTTCAACCACCTTGGTTGGCAAAGTGAAGCTGCCTATCATCAATCATCCCCGTCCATACAAGTTGCAATGGCTGAATGATCATGGCGAGATAAAGGTCACCAAACAAGTGAAGGTAACTTTCTCTATAGGGAAGAATTACAAAGATGAGGTGTTATGTGACATAGTCCCTATGGATGCTAGTCATCTTCTACTTGGGAGGCCGTGGCAATTTGATAGAAGAACAATACATGATGGCTTCAAAAATACCTACGCTTTTGAGAAAGATGGAAAGAAGATTGTGTTGACACCCTTAAAGCCAAAACAAGTATAGTCGAAGGAGGATGAAATCAAGGAGAAGAAGCTTAGTTGTTTTGGTTCTAAGAATGACTTAAAGAAGTTAATAAAAAGGGATGACTTTGTATTATTGCTAATTCTCAAGAAGCTTCACCTAGAACTTGCAGAAAAGCTTCCTAAGCTTGTGAGGGAGTTGATAGAAGAATTTGCAAATGTCTTTCCAAATGAGCTACCTAAGGGATTGCCATCCTTGAGAGGAATTGAGCATTAAATTGATTTGGTACCCGGTGCTGCCTTATCAAATAAACTAGCATATAGAATGAATCCGGAGGAGGCTAAGAAGATCAAAAGGCAAGTTGATGAGTTGATTGAAAAGGATTATGTAAGGGAATCCATGAGCTCTTGTTCTGTACCTACACTATTAGTCCCTAAAAAGGATGGCTCTATAAGAATGTGTGTGGACAGTCGTACTATAAATAAGATTACCATCAAATACTGCTACCCAATTCCAAGATTGGATGACATGTTGGATGAGCTGAATGGTTCCAAGGTGTTTTCAAAGATTGACTTAAAGAGCGACTATCACCAAATCTAAATGAAAGAGGGAGACGAGTGGAAGACAGCCTTTAAGACAAAGCATGGACTTTATGAATGGATGGTAATGCCATTTGGGCTATCTAATGCCCCTAGCACATTTATGCGATTGATGAATCATGTGCTAGATCTTTCATTGAAAAATTCGTTGTGGTTTATTTCGATGATATTTTGATCTATAATCAAAGTTATGAGGAGCATGTGTAACATTTGAAGGAAGTCTTAAAAGTGTTGCGAAAGGAGAAACTCTATGCTAATATGAAAAAAATGTTACTTTTGTCAAAATCATGTGATTTTTCTTGGCTTTGTAGTATCTCAGCAAGGAGTGGGAGTTGATGAAGAAAAGGTAAAAGCTATTAAAGAATGGCCCGTTCCAAGAACTATATCTGAAGTAAGAAGTTTTCATGGGCTTGCCTCCTTTTATAGAAGATTCGTAAGGGATTTCAGCACCATCTTAGCACCCATAACTGAATGTATTAAGGGAGGAAATGAGTTCAAATGGAGTGATATAGCCCAAAGAAGCTTTAAGCTTGTCAAAGAAAAATTATGCAATGCACCCATATTGGCTTTGCTTAATTTTTCTAAGACTTTTGAGATTGAATGTGATGCTAGTGGAGTGGGAATTGGAGCTGTACTTCTTCAAGAAAGGCGTCCCATAACTTATTTTAATGAGAAGTTGAGTGGAGCCAGTCTTAATGTAATATTCCAAGAATTTATATGAATATTTAAAGCCTATTTTGAAGTTTAGTGAAAAATTTAATTACGTGAAAAATTTACTTTTTGAATTAGTGAAGAAAATCTGGGAATAGAAATTTTAATTTTTAATTTAGGAATTTTTTACAAATTCTCAAGGACTAAAGTGAAAAGAAAAGAAAATATGGATTACTTTTGAGAAATGACCAAATAGGAACTTGAGAGGAAGAATAAAGCTTATGAGAATGAATTATGAGTCCGGTACCGAAGAGATGATTGATTCGAGGTTAAAGTGGTATTTGAGACATCGAGAGGGATTAAAGTGAACAAATCTTATAAGCTAAGGTGGCTATGAGCGATTTTATCGAAAAAGAAATTGGTGGGGCCCACGCGTATACACTTCTCCTTATTCTTTTCTTTTTCTCATTCTCCCTCCCGTAGCTTCACTTTCTCTCTCTCTCGATTATGCTTGCAAAGGAATTTCTTCATCAATCATTCATGCAATTTTTGCTTTGGGAAGGAAGCTATGAAAGTTAGGATGATTGGTAAGTTGATGTTCTTCTTCTTCTTCCTCTTATTACAAGATCAAATCCTTGGTTATCATATTTACAAAATTTTTGTAGAATATTTTAATGGATGAATTTAAGTGTGGATGTTAATCTAAAACATTCCTAGGTGGTTTATGATGTTATTAGAACAAGAAATTTGGAGAAAACTAGGAGAAATTCGTAGAATTTGGATATTTGAAAAAAGTTAGTGTTCTTGATGAAAATTTGAGATTTGAGCTTGGATTGTTGGTAGAAATTGGGGGTTTTGGTGTTAAAACACTCCTTAGACATTAAGGATGAAAACTCATGGAAGAAATCAAAAGAAATATTGTTTTAGATATGATTTTTGGATTTTTGGATGAAGAACACGAAGAACATCGAAAATTTTCCCCAGAATTACTGTTCACCGAGAAAATTTTTCCAGATTTTCTCGTTACTGTAGCGTTGACTCGGTCAACGTTACTGTAGCGTTGACTCGGTCAACTTTACTGTATCTGCGTTGACCGTTGACCGTTACTGTAGCATCAGTTTTTTTTTTAATATCGTTGAAAAGCTCTTTGAGTCTAGTTTCCAATGGTATAAGTTTCATCTGGATATTCATTACCAGTTAGGAGTTATGATTTGAGAAGTGGATGAAGGTCGAGAGTAGTGGTAGGAAATTTCTCTATTTCGTAACTCTGATGGTTTTTATCTGGTTACAATAGGAATGGTCAAGTGCAAGGTGGGAGTGCTGAGAGCATGAAATCCAGGTGAGTGGGTTAATACTTGCTATGATTAAATATCTTTGTTATTGACTTTTTGCATCATAGTGAAAATATGTTGAATATCCAAGTTTGAAGAGAATGATGTGGGATGATGAGACATAAACAATTGTGGAACGTGACAGGTGATGTACATAATTATATTTTCTTATTTTCTCATGAATTGAAGTTATATGATGGATTGTGAATGGCATGTGAACTGAGTTGAAATGTATCATACTCTGATTGTTGAGTTCAATCATATGCGGATAGTTGAAGTATGTTATTGTTGAATAATTGTTCTATATTATGGGTTATGTTGTATACATACTATGTTGCTGGAACCACATTGATTATGTTGTGGCTCAAGATTATGATTGAGGATGTTTTTATATGTGATTGTGATTGTGTTTGACTGGAAAGGAAATGCATGGTGGTGCACCCCATGGAGAAATTTATGTGAAGTTATAAGGGTGGAGATTATAAATGGAGCGATAAGGGTGGATGCGGCGGGGGTCGCGGACAACGATCCAGAGGTATTCTGGACGACCCGGTTGGTACGGGAAATGTGTGTGAAATTGATTTCACCGATTGCTGTTGTGAATTTTGAATTATGTTAAAATGTATTTGATTTACTTGGATATTGTTGTGAAGTATTATGAATAATATTATATTATATGATGATCGATTTACGTATGATTGCTGCATATTATCATTATGATGCATGATATTTTTTTTGTCATAGTGTTGTGTTATCTACTCACTGGGCACGTGGTTTGCTCATACCCCTCTTATTGATATTTTTTTTTCAGAGTTGATAGCTGAAGGTAAATATCGCAACAAGGAATTATGGATCCTTAGTCCATGATTACCTTTTCATTTGTTCAGGATAAAGGTATAATAGTTAAGTCTTATTCTAAGTTGTATAAATCTAGAAATCTCTGTAATCAGGTAGGTTCATTCAGTGATGTAATGTGAATAATTGTAGTTTGTATAGAAAACTCGGTTTGGTTGCATGAAAAAGAATGGTATGATGCTTAAGAGAAAAAAAAAATAGGCTTACGGAGGTGAAATGAAATTCACTTTCCGTGCCGGTCACGTGCTCAGATTTTGGGACGTGACACTTAACTACTCTACATATGATAAAGACTTCTACTCTTTAATTAGAGCTCTTGAGACATGGCAGCACTACCTGTTACCAAAAGAATTTGTAATTTACACAGACTATGAATCACTCAAACACTTGAAAGGTCAGAGCAAGCTGAATAAAAGACATGCAAAGTGGGTGAAATTTCTTGAAGTTTTTTCTTATGTGTTGAAGTATAAGAAGGGAGAAACTAACATTGTTGCAGATGCCTTATCAAGGAGATATGCCTTAATTTCCATAATGAATGCTAAATTGTTAGGAGTTGAATCTATTAAAGACCATTACATGAAAGATTCAACACTTGCTGAAATTTATCTCGCCTGTGAGAAAATGGCGTATAAGGGATTTTATAAATCTGAAGGTTTTTTATTTCGCTTGGGGAGGCTTGTAATTCCAAATTGTTTTATAAGGGAATTACTTACACGAAAGGCTCACGGAGGAGGATTGGTGTCACGTCCCAAAATCTGAGCACGTGACCGGCATGGAAAGTGAATTTCATTTCACCTCCTTAAGCCTATCTTTCTCTTAAGAATCATACCATTCTTTTTCATGCAACCAAACCGAGTTCTCTATACACACTACAGTCATTCACATTACATCACTGAATGAACCTACCTGATTACAGAGATTTCTAGATTTATACAACTTAGAATAAGACTTAATTATTATACCTTTATTCTGAACAAATGAAAAGGTAATCATGGGCTAAAGATCCATAATTCCTTGTACAGATATTTACCTTCAGCTGTCAACTCTGAAAAAATTGTTAATAAGAGGGGTATGAGCAAACCACGCGCCCAGTGAGTAGACAACACAACACTATGACAAAAAAATATCATGCATCATAATGATAATATGCAGCAATCATACGTAATCGATCATAATATAATATAATATAATTCATAATAATTCACAACAGCAAACAGTGAAATCAATTTCACACATTTCCCGTACCAACTGGGTCGTCCAGGATACCTCTGGATCATTGCCCGCAGCCCCCGCCGCATCCACCCTTATCGCTCCATGTATATTCTCCACCCTTATAGCTTCATGTAGATTTCTCCATGGGGTGCACCACCATGTCTTTCCTTTCTAGTCAAACACAATCACAATCACATCTAAGAGCATCCTCAATCAAAATCATGAGCCACATATACAACTCAGTCATTTACAATTCAAGTCACAACATAAACAATATTGTTCCAGCAACATAGCATGTATGCAACATAATCCATAATATAGATCAATTATTCAACAATAACATACTTCAACTATCCGCATATGGATGAACTCAATAATCAGAGTATGACACATTTCAACTCAGTTCACATGTCATTCACAATCGATCATATAACCTCCATTCATGAGAAAATAAGAATCACCAGGCAAGTTTCACAATTGTTTATGTCTCATCATACCATTCAAGCACAATATAATTTAAACATATAAATATATATATTTGAGTCATCATCCTCTTCAAACTTGGATATACAACATATTTTCACTATGATGCATAAAGTCCATAACAACGATATTTAATCATAGCAAGCATTAACCCACTCACCTGGATTTCATGCTCTCGGCACTTCCACCTTGCACCTTGACCATTCCTATTGTAACCAGATAAAAACCATCAGGGTTACGAAATAGAGAAATTTCCTACCACTATTCCCGACCTTCACTTACTTCTCAAATCATAACTCATAACTGGTAATGAATATCCAGATGAAACTTATACCATTGGAAACTAGACTCAAAGAGCTTTTCAACGATATTTTAAAAAAAAAATGATGCTACAGTAATGGTCAACGGTCAACGCAACTACAGTAACGTTGACCGAGTCAAATGCTACAGTAACGTTGACCGAGTCAACGCTACAGTAGTCAAGAAAATCTGAAAAAATTTTCTCGATGAACAGTAATTTCTGGGGAAAATTTTCGAATGTTCTTCGTGTTTTTCATCCAAAAATCCTAAAATTATATCTAAAACAACATTTCTTTTGATTTCTTCCATGGGTTTTGTTTCTCAATGTCTAATGAGTATTTTAACACCAAAACCCCTAATTTTTACCAACAATCCAAGCTCAAATCTCAAATTTTCATCAAGAACACTAACTTTTTCAAATATCCAAATTCTACGAAATTTCTTGTTCTAATAACATCATAAACCACCTAAGAATGTTTTACATTAACATCCACACTTAAATTCATCCATTAAAACTCAAAATCTTAATTTTCTTCCATAAGTCCGAAAATGGAGAAAAAGAGAAATAAAGCAGATAAAACTTACCTCTTTGCCTCTAGAACTCGTAAGAATCGGAAGTATGGTTAGAAAATATCAGATCACCGGAATAATTTAAGGAAAGAATTGGAGAAGAAGATGAAAATGAAACGAAGAGAAATGTTGAAGGAAGTTCTCGGGAGGAAGAAAGAGAAGAGAAACTAATAATTGTACGTGTGGGCCCCACCAATTTCTTTTTCGATAAAAGTACGCATAGCCACCTTAGCTTTTAAGATTTGTTCACTTAGGTCCTTGAGAATGTATAAAAATTTCTTAAATATCGAATCCATCATCTTTTCGGTACCGGACTCATAATTCATTCTCATAAGCTTTATTCTTCCTCTCAGGTTCCTATTTAGTCATTCTCAAAAGTCCTCTATACTTTCTTTTCTTTTCACTTTAGTCCTTGAGAATTTGTAAAAATTTCCTAAATTAAAAATTAAAATTTCTATTCCCATATTTTCTTCACTAATTCATAAAGTACATTTTCCACGTAATTAAATTTTTCACTAAACTTCAAATAGACTTTAAATATTCATATAAATTCTTGGGATATTATAATTGGCTGGGCATTTCGGTGAAACCAAGACATTGGAGATGCTGAAAGAGCATTTTAATTGGCCTAATATGATTAGAGATGTGCATCATGTGATTGAGAGATGTATTGTTTACAAAAAATCCAAGAGCAAGGAAGCAGCCCATGGACTTTATACGTCTCTACTTGTTTCAGATCAACCTTGGATTGATATTAGCATGGATTTTGTGCTAAGCTTGCCAAGGACACAAAGAGGTAAGGATTCGATCATGGTCATTGTTGATCGTTTTTAAAAAATGTCTCATTTTATTCCATGCCATAAAACCGATGACGCTGTGCAAATTGCCAATTTGTTTTTCAAAGAAATTGTGCGACTTCATGGCATTCCAAAAAGTATCGTGTCAGATCGTGTCACTAAATTTTTTAGCTACTTTTGGAAGACTTTATGGAGGAAACTGGGAACAAAGTTGCTCTTTAGTATTGCTTGTCACCCACAAACTAATAGGCAAACTGAAGTGGTGAACCAAACACTTTCTACTTTGCTAAGAACTATCATTGGCAAAAACTTGAAAAGTTAGGATGAATGCTTGGCCTATGCTGAATTTGCTTACAATAGAAGTGTACATGCTTACAATAGAAGTGTACATGCTTACAATAGAAGTGTACATAGTACTACTAAAACACTCTCCTTTTGAAGTAGTTTATGGGTTTAATCCTGTAATACCCGTTAATTTCAGAATATAATTCGCTTAAGAGTATTTTAGAATTCTACAACGTTACTTTAGTTATTTATTTTGGTCATTTTTAATTTTCATATTTAATTGTTCTCTTTGAATATTATTTATGAAAATTGAGTTAAATGACTGGACTAAATATTTGCACAATGAGGGATATATTCTAAGAATGGTGAAATTCATGTAAAAGTGGTTTCAGAATGGTCAATTAGCCCATTTATTGTAAATTAACTGGATGGGTTTGGATGTTGGGCTATGGATACCCATGGGTTATTGAATAACCCATTAGAAATATTTAATATAAAGTTTCAATAGTACCCCCTCATTTTCTCACTAAGCCGAAGGAAGGCAGAAAAGCGTTTTCTCTCATTTCTTCATCCTCTTCTCAAATCATTTCCTTGATCTTCAGAGTTTTGATTATTTGTTCGGTTCAAAAGCTTTGTAAGGATCAAAGGTAAGCTTTAATCTCATTATTTTCCTTAAATTTCAGTTTATATGGAAGATTAGAGGAGGTTTTGTTCTTGAAGATTTTGATGATAATTCGTGAATCTCAGTTGTTTTAGAAGTTATATTTGAGTTATAATCGGTTAAAAGAGTTGAGATTCTGGTTTTGAATCAAAATAAAGGAAAGGATGAATTTTTGAAAGATTTTCTGCAAAATTCGAAGTACTGTAGCAACTGGAAAATCTGAAATTTTTCTTCGAGTTACTGTAGCGACCAGAAATTTCGAAAAAAATTTGGAAAATTTTCTTCGGGTTACTGTAGCAGTTACCGTAGTGTCGGCAGTCAACGGTACTGTAGCAGTCAACGTTACTGTAGCGAATCGGCACTGTAGCGAACCGTTACTGTAGCAATCAGAAAATTTTGCGTATTTTCGTGATTTTGTTTCCTTTCTTATGTTTCCTTGTAATATATTTTACTAGGAAATTTTCCTACACAAATTCTAGTGTGGAACAAGGTAAACTTGGACAAACATCAAGGTGAGTGAATAACCTTGCTCAGCTAATTTGATATTACTAGTCAAAGTACAATATAAGTCCCATTTACAATATTATTTGGATAATAAGCAATCAATTTTCATATGGGAGTATATGATGATCGGTAGACATAAGAGTATGTAGAAATTATTTTATTTCATGACAATGGTACTATGTGATAAATTCTCACTATCTTATCAATGAGTAAAGATCTACGAGATCTAATACACGAGTTGAAAGGGTTAAAGTCTCATACTACTCGGTGTATATCTAAGAAAGCTTATACACGAGTTTGAAAGGGTTAAAGTCCCATACTACTCAGTGCATATCTATGAAACCTATACACGAGTTGAAAGGGTTAAAGTCCCATACTACTCAGTGTATATCTAAGAAAGCTTATACATGAGTTTGAAAGGGTTAAAGTCCCATACTACTCAGTGTATATTTATGAAACCTATACACGAGTTGAAAGGGTTAGAGTCTCATACTACTCGGTGTATACCGATGAGATCTTATTCACGAGTTTGAAAGGGTTAGAGTCCCATACTACTCGGTGTATATCTATGAAATCTTATTCATGAGTTTGAAAGGGTTAGAGTCTCATACTACTCGATGTATAAGACAATTAATTATATGAGTAAATGTGGTATTTGTACTTTTGATATTTTATATAGTACAGTTATTTACTTACTGAGTTTTTAAATAAACTCACACTCCCTATGATTATTTTTTTCAGATACAGAAAACAAAGAACAAGGGTATCCGTTTGAAGAATAAAAGCCCCTTGGAATTATTCTCTATTTCTGTCTGGTGGGATAACAGTACTTATTAATGTGGATACTAGGAACGCTCTGTACTTTGTATAGGTCTCCTAGACTTGCGATGAGATAGAAATATCAGACTATGTATGTCTATATTTGCTTATCAGATGAATATAATTCTGTAGTGTGGAATGAATGATTAAGGTTGAATGTAAAACCTTACAGAATATATGTAAATAACGTATGTTTGAAAATTTTATCAAATGAGTTGTATCTTTTCACATGTTCAATATTTGGGATGTGACAAATCCATTGAGCCCACTTGATTTAGTACCATTACTACTTGAGGCTCGAGAATGCATAGATGGAAAAAGAAAGGCTGACATGATAAAGAAGTTACATGAAAACATTAAAAAGCCGAAGTAGTTTATGGGTTTAATCCATTGAGCCCACTTGATTTAGTACCATTACTACTTGAGGCTCGAGAATGCATAGATGGAAAAAGAAAGGCTGACATGATAAAGAAGTTACATGAAAACATTAAAAAGCAGATTGAGAAGAAGAACTCCATCTATGAGAAAACTGCCAACAAGAAGAGAAAATTTGTTCAATTCAATCCTGGAGATTTAGTGTGGGTTCATCTTCGAAAAGAAAGATTTCCAAACCCAAGGAAGTCCAAATTAATGCTAAGGGCAGATGGTCCTTTCCGTATCATAGTCAAGGTAAATGATAATGCATACAAAATTGATTTGCCTCAAAATTATGCTGTTTCTACTACTTTTAATATGAGGAATCTTTCTCCTTACTTAGAAGATAAAGAGGACTTGGATTTGAGGCCAAATCCATTTCAACCAGGGGAGGATGATGTAATCAAGGATAATCCAATTGCAGCCCAAGAAAGGGAGAACACTTCAATTGGGCCTCTAACTCGTTCAATGGCTAAAAGGCTTGGATTGGGCTTAACCACATTGTTGAAAGTAGAAGAAGTGTGAACAAGATTGCATGTGGGAAGGTTACATTTTTTTAATATAGTTGTAGTCTATTACCTATGCATTTATTGTCTTTGACATTTAGCTACCTATACATTTATTGTCTTTGACATTTTGCTACCTATGTATTTATTATATTTGACATTTAGCCTACACTGCTTGACTTTTAGTTGATGCATTTAATGCATTAGTTGGAGTCTTTTATCTTTTGTTTTGGAAACCCTTTATAAAAAGGGTCATTGCCATATGTTGTAAACCATCCTATTTCATTCTAGTATACTACTCACACCGTATTTGCTCTACTACCAAATGTGAACGAAAAGGCAAAAGAAACTTCAAAAGAAAAAATACTCAGTCAAGGCTTTATTATGAAAACAAAGCCATTTATACAAAATAGGCCTAACTAACGGATAGAATAGTTAACAACAAAAAAGACAAAAAACAAACAAAAAATTGAACAGAGTTAATTGACCAAAACATTTATCAACTTAACACGTTTTATATATTTTGCGCGAAGAAAAACCTTTCCTTCATGTGAAAGTGCACATGTATAACACGTTGCAACTTGACTCCCCCAAATGCCTAATTTTTGGATGAGAGAGCAGAAACCCTTTTGTGTTGAAGCATCGTAGTGCTTACAACATTGAAATTTGAAGACAAGTGAGTTTGAGTCTGTCACGACCCGTTTTCTGGGCACATGACCGGCACAATGATGCATCTCTTATCACTGTAAGCCCTTCGATAAATTCTACCCATGAGATTAAATTATCTATGTTATCAAAATAATAATTCCTTAATAAATATGAAGAAAATATATCAACTTTTCTTATCTGAAAATCATAGAGATGATTTGCACATAATAATAGATTCTCAATATAAAATACGTTATTATGCTGACATACAAGCCAAATGCCAAACCCCTGACCTAGATGTCATAGACGATTATAGAGCAACATAATCTACAACAATAGAGGGGCCTACCCGACAGCAGAAATGTCCAAAGTGATCTACTCTTCTAGCGGATATTCTTCATCGGCAACCTGATCTGAACAAAAAGGTTGTACAGAGAGTGTGAGCTTTTAAGCTCCGTGAGCGAATCGGCTTCACGTTAATAAAATTCAAATACATTACCAGTCATGCAAGCATATCCGAAGGCTCATACTCAACCAATAAACATAGTTAGAAATTATATACAAGAAGATAAAATTCATCCAATTCAACAAACGTTACTAGTACCCATCAATGACAATATATCCCGGAGAGCGCACACAGGCCAGCTCACCAATTCTGTATATTTTCGCCATGATGCACAACCAATTCAACAAACGTTACTAGTACTCATCAATGGCAATATATCCCGGAGAGCGCACACAGGCTAGCTCACCAATTCTGTATATTTTTGCCATGACGCACAACCTCATCCTCTTAGCTAGGGCGCCTCACGGATTTATCACCAATCCGGGCTATATCCCTACTGAAGGAATCGTTGTCTCCACACTCATTGGTCAAGACACCCTGTCAACCGGGTTTTCTGCCTTGCCGTGAGAGGGGGTACTGTCCCGCTCAATCACAATCAATAGCATTTCATATGATAATCAGAAGCTGAATATAATATTCATCCATACAACAGGTATAGTATATGTAATACCCGTTAATTTCAGAATATAATTCGCTTAAGAGTATTTTAGAATTCTACAACGTTACTTTAGTTATTTATTTTGGTCATTTTTAATTTTCATATTTAATTGTTCTCTTTGAATATTATTTATGAAAATTGAGTTAAATGACTGGACTAAATATTTGCACAATGAGGGATATATTCTAAGAATGGTGAAATTCATGGAAAAGTGGTTGCAGAATGGTCAATTAATCCATTTATTGTAAATTGACTGGATGGGTTTGGATGTTGGGTTATGGATACCCATGGGTTATTGAATAACCCATTAGAAATATTTAATATAAAGTTTCAATAGTAACCTCATATTTTTCACTCAGCCGAAGGAAGCAGAAAAGATTCTTTCTCAGTTCTTCATTTTCTTCTCAAATCCTTTCCTTGATCTTCAGAAGTTCGATTATTTGTTCGGTTCAAAAGCTTTGTAAGGATCAAAGGTAAGCTTTAATCCGATTATTTTCCTTAAATTTCAGTTTATGTAGAAGATCAGAGGAGGTTTTGTTCTTGAAGATTTTGATGATAATTCATGAATCTCAGTTGTTTTAGAAGTTATATTTGAGTTATAATCGGTTAAAAGAGTTGAAATTCTGGTTTTGAAACAAGAAAGGAAAGGATGAATTTTTGAAAGATTTTTCTGCAAAACCGAGTTACTGTAGCAACCAGGGATTTCGAAACAAAATCTGGAAAATTTTCTTCGGGTTACTGTAGCAGTACTGTAGTGTCGGCAGTCAACGGTACTGTAGCAGTCAACGTTACTGTAGCGAACCGGTACTGTAGTGAACCGTTACTGTAGCAACCCGTACTGTAGCAACCCGTTACTGTAGCAGTCAGAAAATTTTACGTATTTTCGTGATTTTGTTTCCTTTCTTATGATTCCTTGTAATATATTTTACTAGAAAATTTTCCTACACAAATTCTAGTGTGGAACAAGGTAAACTTGGACAAACATCAAGGTGAGTGAATAATCTTGCTCAGCTACTTTGATATTACTAGTCAAAGTACAATATAAGTCCCATTTACAATATTATTTGGATAATAAGCAATTAATTTTTCATATGGGAGTACATGATGATCAGTAGAAATAAGAGTATGAAGAAACTATTTATTTCATGACAATTGTACTATGTGATGAATTCTCACTATTTTATTAATGAGTAAAGATCTACGGGATCTAATACACGAGTGTGAAAGGGTTAAAGTCCCATACTACTCGGTGTATATCTAAGAAATCTAATACACGAGTGTGAAAGGGTTAAAGTCCCATACTACTCGGTGTATATCTAAGAAATCTTATACACGAGTGTGAAAGGGTTAAAGTCCCATACTACTCAGTGCATATCTATGAAATCTATACACGAGTTGAAAGGGTTAAAGTCCCATACTACTCGGTGTATATCTATGAAATCTTATTCATGAGTTTGAAAGGGTTAGAGTCCCATACTACTCGATGTATAAGATAATTAATTATATGAGTAAATGTGGTATTTGTACTTTTGATATTTTATATAGTACAGTTATTTACTTACTGAGTTTTTAAATAAACTCACACTCCCTATGATTATTTTTTTCAGATACAGAAAACAGAGAAGAAGAGAATTTGTTTGAAGATTAGAAGCCCCTTGGGATTATTCTCTATTTCTGTCTGGTGGGACACCAGTACTTATTAATGTGGATATTAGAAAAGCTCTGTATTTTCTATAGGTCTCCTAGGCTTGCGATGAGATAGAAATATCAGACTATGTATGTCTATATTTGCTTATCAGATGAATATAATTCTGTAGTGTGGAATGAATGATTAAGGTTGAATGTAAAACCTTACAGAATATATGTATATAACGTATGTTTGAGAATTATATCAAATGAGTAGTATCTTTTCACATACTCAATTTTTGGGATGTGACAAATTTGGTATCAGAGCAAAGGTTTTATAGGTCCCCTATAGAGTACAGAGCAAAGTGATCTTTGTGGGCCCTTCCCTATTGTCATGAGCCGCGGCATGACCATAGGATTAGGTTCCATAAAAGACCTTGTAGAGTATAACGTCATTTTATAGATAACTTCTCAGTGGGGCTAGTAAGTGATATTTTGTTTATGTCTGAAAATTGTTTGTTATGTGTGTAGATCTGTGACAGATCAATGTCAGAAGGATCTTCTAATAATAATGAGCATATGGGTCCAAGGAGGGCCATAAATCCACCAGTACATGTGCAAGATGATCCTAACCGTGGTGATAGTTTACATGCTCAAAGTACTGAGGGCGCAACTAGTGAGCAAGCAAGAAGAGTCGAACCTGATGCTCATGTCGGTAATGCAACTATTGCACATGTGATTCATTTGATGAATGAACGATTTGACCGATTTGAGGCTGAAATGAGAGGTCGAGCTGCACAAGCTAACCTGCCAGTAGATCCTCCTATTGTTGAAGCTGAAAATGTACCACCAGCTCCGTTAGCGGGAGGAGTTAATGTAAGAGAGGTAAGAATGTCTGAATTCCAGAAAATGAGGCCTCCTACTTTTTCAGGGGAAGATCCCAAAGAGGACCCACAATGTTTTCTTGAAGATTGTGAAGCAATCTGTGATGCTATAGGGTGTTCTCCTACTCAAAAGGTAGAATTCACTTCCTTTCAGTTAAAAGGTAGGGCTGGTAAATGGTGGAGGAACTGGAAGAAAGCTAGAATTCAAGGCGCACCGCCAGTTATGTGGACAGAATTTTACAGATTGGTTATGGATGAATTTCTTCCGGCAAGTGAACGATCATCCAGGGCCAGAGATTTTCTGTATCTACGGCAGGGAACCATGACTGTTGATGAATATTCAGCTCAGTTTGTTAAATTATCTGAATATGCCCCTGAAATCATTCCTTCTGAAAGGAAGAAAATAGAAAAGTTTGTGGAAGGGCTTCGTGATGCCTTATATGATCAAGTGGGTTCTAATATGAATGATTACTCTTCGTACTCAGAAGCTGTTGATGTGGCCCGAAGAATGGAAAGGAGGTCAAAGAATAAAGAAGAATATCGTCAAAAAAAGAAGGCCATATATAGGAGATCTTTTAATCAAGGGGAAGACTCAGGGACTTTTACTGCACCACAACATGCTCCATGTAATACCCAAGAAAAAAAAAAAAATATAAATATTTGTTTACAAACTACTGTTACTATTTCAGTATACGGTACTATTCACCTGTATAATACTATTTACGTATACGATACTGTTCATTTATACAATTGAAATGTCAAGTACTAGATGTGGTTTGGTCATAAAAGAAAACTAGGAAGAAATTCGTAGGAGAAAATGACGTTTTATGGGTGAAAATACCCTCAGGGACTAAAGTGAAAGGACTGATTTGAAAAAGAAACTTAAAGGTTTAAGGTAAAAGGATAGTTTTTCCTTTAAGTTTTCAATAGTAATAATAGAAAAATTTTCGGCCGTTGCCGCTATTTGCACAGTAACTGCATTATGAGAAATGTCATTTTCATGAATAGTAAATTGAATATTTTATTAGCGCATAGTGTCAAATAGTACCCTTGACTTTTGCTATAAATAGGCCCTTCCATTTCACTTCTAAACTCACACCTTCAACTTCTCTTCTTCTCTCCTTAAGTTTCTCTTACTCCAAAGCTAGGCCTCTAAGATTTTGGGCCTTTCCTTTTCAGCTTAGGTAAGGATACTATGCCCTTTCTATGTCTTTCAAATTTTAGAAGTTAATTTCTTAAGTATGCTCTGTGGTTGCGGCCTTGGCTGATCTTCCACATCAGAAAAACTGTCCTTAGCTGTTTATATGTTATTTTGATTCTCTGATTACCGAAATAGAATGTAAATTGTGAAGAATACATGTCTAGGAAAGTTCTGGCTAAGGAAAGACCTGGTTTTTAAGTGTGTCCAGTGTGACCCTCCACTCTTTCCTGGGAACTTACCTGGTGTACTCTTTTACAGATTGTATTCTCTATTTCTGGTATGAATAGTATCCGTACGTATGAATAGTAACCGTATGAATAGTAACCGTACATATGAATAGTATCCATACATAAAAAATAATATTCATACGTATGAATAGTGACTATATGTACAAATATTATCCATATGTATAAATAGTATCCGTACGTATGAATAGTGATCGTATATATGAATAGTGATCGTATATATGAATAGTACCGTATGTATGAACAGTATCTGTATGAAAACAATCCTAACTTGTTTTCTCTAATCTTTCATGAAAATCTCCGTAGCGGAATACTGAAATTCACCTAAGCACTCTTGTCTGTAATGACTTAGAGAAGCGATATTCGTACGGAATCCAGGTGAGTGAAACGACCCCGTTTTAATAGAGTTTTAGCATTACTGGTGATAAAAAGTATGTCGTAGGACACTCCCAAGATTCATAGGGGGAAATTGAATTCAGAATGGCGAATATAATGAGATAATTAATCCAGAAGTATGGATAAGAAAAAGCAAGTATCTCATGATGATGTGAAGATTGAATCTCTTGAAATGTGGTTTATAAATCCATAATATAGTTATATACTATACCTGTTATATGGATGAATATTATATTGAGCTTCTGATTATGATATGAAATGCTATTGATTGTGATTGAGCGGGACAGTACCCCCTCTCACGGCAAGGCGGAAAACCCGGTTGACAGGGTGTCTTGACCAATGAGTGTGGAGACAACGATTCCCTCAGTAGGGATATAGCCCGGATTGGTGATAAATCCGTGAGGCGCCTTAGCTAAGAGGATGAGGTTGTGCGTCATGGCGGAAATATACATAATTGGTGAGCCGGCCTGTGTGCGCTCTCCGGGATATATTGCCATTGACGAGTACTAGTAACGTTTGTTGAATTGGATGAATTTTTATCTTGTATGTAAGAGGATGATGTTGTGCGTCGTGGCGGAAATATACATAATTGGTGAGCCGGCCTGTGTGCGCTCTCCGGGATATATTGCCATTGACGAGTACTAGTAACGTTTGTTGAATTGGATAAATTTTTATCTTTTGTCTATTGGTTGAGTATGAGCCTTTGGATATGCTTGCATGACTGGTAATGTATTTGAATTTTATTAATGCGAGGCCGATTCGCTCATTGAGTTTAAAAGCTCACATTGTTTGTACAACCTTTTTGTTCAGATCAGGTTGCCATCGAAGAATATCTGCTAGAGGAGTAGATCACTTTGGACCTTCCCGTTGTCGGGTAGACCTCTCTTCTGTTATAGATTATGTTGCTCTGTAATCGTCTAGGACATCTAGTTCAGGGGTTCGACATTTGGCTTGTATGTCAGTATAATAATGTATTTTAAATTGATAATCTATGATTACATGCAAATCATCTCTATGATTTTCAGATAAGAAAATTTGATATATTTATCGGAAGGCTTACAGTGATGAAAGATTCATCATTGTGCCGGTCATGTGCCCAGAAAACGGGTCGTGACAAAGTTGGTATCAGAGCCAGGTTGTTAGGTCTCCTAGTGATTACAGAGCAAGGTAACCTTAGTAGGACCTCCTCTATCGTTGTGAACCCGGGCACAATTATAGAGAGACGGCTCTACTGAAGGTCCTGTAGGATGTTTCCATTTCCTTTCCCTCCGAGACTTATCTCTTCTTAGGAATTATGTTCTCAGTTTTAGTTTTAGACAGATGTGGCCACACTTTTGAACTTAGTAAAGGAAAGGTTATTACTTGTTTTGATTCCGTTGTTGTCGGATCAAATTTTTATATGGTGGATTTTATAAGCTGAATTCATGATTGAATTTGTGTAGTTATATTATTTTAGGATACCAGCCAATAAAAGAAACCACTCGCATTAAAAACAAAAAAAAAACTGAAGGATTACATTGCAAAAAAGAAGAAGTTTACTCATGCATGAGTAATCTAAAAGCGAGGTGGTCTTGGATTAGGAGGGTTGTATTGTATCATCACCCCTCGACCATTCCTTGGAGTAAGGGACATAGCAATATCGCGGAGGGTAGTGTAAATCCCATTCATACAATCAACACTTCTTTGTTGTTGATTGCAGAAGCACTGGGTAGACCAATAGAAGAACCTGTCTATTCTTGAAGTCATTTCTGCATGATTGCGTTTAGTTAACTTCTCCAGGTCTCCTATCATCTTTTTCAGATTTTTCACCTCCTGCTCTAGACAGGCGATTTTGTCCTCCGAGGTATGGCCCGTGCTAGTCTCCTCAGCTTCCTCGATCTTCTTCATTTTCTTCTCCTTTTGTTTCTCTGGAGACCCCTCAAAAGGTCTTTTGCCCTTGTCTTTGCCCAGACTTAAGTTTAAGTCGAGCTCTTCTTCCTTAGCCTCTACTGTGAGATCAATGTACTTCCTTGAGGCCATGATTTGGAAAAATTTAGAAATTTTTGTAAGAGTATGAGGCGAGAGGAATACTGGGGGATTGTAGGCTCGGAGATTATTACTCTTTGTGGTGTGGTAACTGAGAACGCTGGGATGGTTTTTATAGAGAAAAATTAGGACTTAGAGACAAAGAAGATATCTTTTCACCGCACCCCTACACGATCAACCTATGGATTTCTGCAAGCTAGAAGCCAGAAGTCTAGGGTAGGCGTGCACACCAACAATGCGTCGCATTAATGCAAAAACCACGAAAGTCAGTATTCGGTGGATTTGCGGCCGATTTTACTTGGTTTTCCCATTTCTCCCGTTGGCATTTTTCAAAATTCAAAGAAGTTGACGATATAGCCATTAAAGATTGCCTTAGATGCTTTTATGATGAACTGAAATGCATTTCTCTGTTTTATTGTGTTGTTCTTAAGAGCCTTCAGTTGAGTATAACATACATAATTGATTGAATCATGTTGTAATTACATTTATGTATGTTATTCATGCATAATGAGTGAAGGCTACGATCAAGGAGAATATGTGATGATCCTACATATACTCATAGAGATGTGAAATCAAAATGACTTGGATAGAATAAAATGTGTAGATGATGATATATCTTCATGGTTACACATACTTACATATAATGCTCTCGTGGGCAAATGAAAGGCAGTGATTTCCTTACATCATGATAATACTTACTGCATGTGACCGTAAGCAGTTAACTTTGTTTTAATATATTGATATACATATATTATGTGTAAATCCAGAATAAAGACACCGATCAGAATCTAAGATAAGGCTAATATGAGACTACCCGATCATAGAGGGACATCGTGATATGGGATTACAGGATAAAACAAGTTAGAGGGAGAAAATCTCAGACTGAAGAGCGTAGTTAGTCAAAAGTTTGAGAAAGGTCAAGATTAGCCGAAAATTTTTTGAGGAAATCTTTGACTTATGTTAATTGCATTTACTATTTATCTGCATGTCCGACATTAATTGCTGGCATTGCGACGTATGTGATCTGTAAACCTTATAGCAAGCGGCGTGTAGGTTGTGGTGGCTTTAGCTCCAGGGGCTTCGGGTTGTCTATAAATCTTGTTTGCCCGTTACCCTACTCATCGCACCAAGCAAACCTACTTCTTTCATTACATACCTATTTCTCAATCTCCATTCCTTTCTCATTTGAAGTTATTTCTGAGATCCCTAGAGCAATGGCCGATAATAAGTCTTTCAACTTGAATTTTGAGACTGGCAATGTAGAGCTTGATTTAAATCTAAGTCTCGGAAACAACAAAGGGAAGAGACCTGTAGACAGGTCACCAGAAATTAAGAAGAGAAAGAGGGATGTAATAGAGTTGGAGGAGGACAGTACTGCAACATCCTCAGAAAATAAGCTTGCATTCCTGGAACGTAAGATAGAGAGCCTGGAATACAAGATAGAGGACCAGAAGCGAATAATAAGTCGTCTCTTTGAAAACCAAGAAAAACTGATAAACCGTCGTTTCGGGGAACTGGCTAATCGAGTTGATAGACATTCAATGTTTGCAACTCAAAATTTTCGTGACCAACAAGCAAGGTGTATTGACTGTATGAACGGAGTGACTTATGCTCTTCGCCAAATTTCTCAGGCGCTTCCTCCAGAAACTCTTTCTAGGCTGCAACGATTAGCTTCCTCCTTAAGGTCTGAAGCACCTTCCTCTTCTAGACCTGGAGCACCTTTTACATTTCAAAAGCCTCCTCGTCCTTAATTTATTTTTCTTTTGTTTGTACCTAAAGCTACATTTGGTGTAAGCTTCACGTATTAAAATTATCTATGTACTAGAAATAAAATTTAAGTTAGTATCTAGATCTTCTTTGTTGAAGTGATTCATTTTACTGAAAGAACTTGAGGAATGAGAAGATATTGGACTTGTTATATTTCATACTTGATTCTAAAGCATAGTATAGTAATATCTTTGTGACTGAGCAGAGTTACTAAAATGATATTTCATTGCACTTCTGAGCTATGGAGGAATGCTGAATAAGTATTTTATGAACCTATAGAACTATGGGTTTGCCTCAATCATTGAAGGGATGCGACTCTATATGAGTCATTGAGGTGAGAGGAATTTTCATATATATAATTATGTGTAAGAAGTATGTTATTTACTTATCATATTTTCTAGGATTGTTCTTCCTAGAGATTTATGTAATGATTTCATGTGATTTTGCCTTTTATATGACGTCTTCAGCTGAGAGTATCGCCTTAAGGTAGAAGGATCACCTTCGGGCAACAGTATTGCCTATGGCCAAAATGATGCTTTCGGGTGAGGTGCTTGTAATCATAAAAGTTATAAGCTATGTGTGTAGTATCATGTGTTCTGATATTCAATGTGAACTGGAAAGACCACGTGCCACTTTTGAGATGACACCTATTTGAGGTTTTACATAGAGACAGAGTCCGTCTCTAATTAGGAGGTTTGAGTTTGGTAAAGGTTATGAGAATGAGACACTTTATGGTACAAAAGGTTGTGGAGAAGATTAAACTAATAAGGAAGAGATTACTTGCTGTTTAGAAAAGGCAAAAGTCTTATGCAAATTATTGATAATGTGGTTTAGAGTTCACAGTCAATGGTATAATATTCTTGTAAATCTCACCAAGAGTGTGATAAGGTTTTGGAAGAAAGAAATGCAAAGGATGAGATATGGACGAAGTAATCACATTTATTTCATTCTTGAGATGAGTTTTGAATTCGGGGGACCAAATTCTCTTAAGGGGGTGATAATGTAATACCCAAGAAAAAAAAAAAAAATATAAATATTTGTTTACAAACTACTGTTACTATTTCAGTATACGGTACTATTCACCTGTATAATACTATTTACGTATACGATACTGTTCATTTATACAATTGAAATGTCAAGTACTAGATGTGGTTTGGTCATAAAAGAAAACTAGGAAGAAATTCGTAGGAGAAAATGACGTTTTATGGGTGAAAATACCCTCAGGGACTAAAGTGAAAGGACTGATTTGAAAAAGAAACTTAAAGGTTTAAGGTAAAAGGATAGTTTTTCCTTTAAGTTTTCAATAGTAATAATAGAAAAATTTTCGGCCGTTGCCGCTATTTGCACAGTAACTGCATTATGAGAAATGTCATTTTCATGAATAGTAAATTGAATATTTTATTAGCGCATAGTGTCAAATAGTACCCTTGACTTTTGCTATAAATAGGCCCTTCCATTTCACTTCTAAACTCACACCTTCAACTTCTCTTCTTCTCTCCTTAAGTTTCTCTTACTCCAAAGCTAGGCCTCTAAGATTTTGGGCCTTTCCTTTTCAGCTTAGGTAAGGATACTATGCCCTTTCTATGTCTTTCAAATTTTAGAAGTTAATTTCTTAAGTATGCTCTGTGGTTGCGGCCTTGGCTGATCTTCCACATCAGAAAAACTGTCCTTAGCTGTTTATATGTTATTTTGATTCTCTGATTACCGAAATAGAATGTAAATTGTGAAGAATACATGTCTAGGAAAGTTCTGGCTAAGGAAAGACCTGGTTTTTAAGTGTGTCCAGTGTGACCCTCCACTCTTTCCTGGGAACTTACCTGGTGTACTCTTTTACAGATTGTATTCTCTATTTCTGGTATGAATAGTATCCGTACGTATGAATAGTAACCGTATGAATAGTAACCGTACATATGAATAGTATCCATACATAAAAAATAATATTCATACGTATGAATAGTGACTATATGTACAAATATTATCCATATGTATAAATAGTATCCGTACGTATGAATAGTGATCGTATATATGAATAGTGATCGTATATATGAATAGTACCGTATGTATGAACAGTATCTGTATGAAAACAATCCTAACTTGTTTTCTCTAATCTTTCATGAAAATCTCCGTAGCGGAATACTGAAATTCACCTAAGCACTCTTGTCTGTAATGACTTAGAGAAGCGATATTCGTACGGAATCCAGGTGAGTGAAACGACCCCGTTTTAATAGAGTTTTAGCATTACTGGTGATAAAAAGTATGTCGTAGGACACTCCCAAGATTCATAGGGGGAAATTGAATTCAGAATGGCGAATATAATGAGATAATTAATCCAGAAGTATGGATAAGAAAAAGCAAGTATCTCATGATGATGTGAAGATTGAATCTCTTGAAATGTGGTTTATAAATCCATAATATAGTTATATACTATACCTGTTATATGGATGAATATTATATTGAGCTTCTGATTATGATATGAAATGCTATTGATTGTGATTGAGCGGGACAGTACCCCCTCTCACGGCAAGGCGGAAAACCCGGTTGACAGGGTGTCTTGACCAATGAGTGTGGAGACAACGATTCCCTCAGTAGGGATATAGCCCGGATTGGTGATAAATCCGTGAGGCGCCTTAGCTAAGAGGATGAGGTTGTGCGTCATGGCGGAAATATACATAATTGGTGAGCCGGCCTGTGTGCGCTCTCCGGGATATATTGCCATTGACGAGTACTAGTAACGTTTGTTGAATTGGATGAATTTTTATCTTGTATGTAAGAGGATGATGTTGTGCGTCGTGGCGGAAATATACATAATTGGTGAGCCGGCCTGTGTGCGCTCTCCGGGATATATTGCCATTGACGAGTACTAGTAACGTTTGTTGAATTGGATAAATTTTTATCTTTTGTCTATTGGTTGAGTATGAGCCTTTGGATATGCTTGCATGACTGGTAATGTATTTGAATTTTATTAATGCGAGGCCGATTCGCTCATTGAGTTTAAAAGCTCACATTGTTTGTACAACCTTTTTGTTCAGATCAGGTTGCCATCGAAGAATATCTGCTAGAGGAGTAGATCACTTTGGACCTTCCCGTTGTCGGGTAGACCTCTCTTCTGTTATAGATTATGTTGCTCTGTAATCGTCTAGGACATCTAGTTCAGGGGTTCGACATTTGGCTTGTATGTCAGTATAATAATGTATTTTAAATTGATAATCTATGATTACATGCAAATCATCTCTATGATTTTCATATAAGAAAATTTGATATATTTATCGGAAGGCTTACAGTGATGAAAGATTCATCATTGTGCCGGTCATGTGCCCAGAAAACGGGTCGTGACACTCCAGCCACTCCTACTAAGTCATCTTATTCTATAGCCAGTGTGGCTAAGCCTCGTTCAGAGAGCAGGGGTGGTTTTAGCTCTTCTAGTAGAGGAGGTACTCAAGGTAGAAGGGAAAAACCTCAATGTCCAGAATGTGGAAAGTTTCACTTCGGAGAATGCAGGTTAAACACTGTTGGTACAGGCTGTTTTCACTGTGGACAAAAAGGACATTTTATAAGGGAGTGCCCTCAGCTCATGACAAGACCAGGTCAAGGGTCTACTTTACCACCTCGACCACAATCTATTACTCAAACACCAACCCCTTCAACAGGGGGTAGTATGGGAAGAGGTTCTGGAAGAGGCCAAGGTGACCGTGGAAAACAAGCTGCTGGCAGAGGAAATGCAAGAATATATGCTCTAACCCGACAGGATGCTCAAACATCCAATGCTGTAGTTACAGGTATATTATCTGTTAATACTTTTGCTGCACGTATTTTGTTTGACCCCGGTTCTACTCACTCATAGTGTCACCCCTATTTGCCAAGAGATTTGCAATTGATTCGATTATTCTTAAAGAACCATTCTTGGTTTCCACACCGATGAGAGAGACTTTGATGGTTAAAACATGTTATCGTTCTTGTAAAATAATCGTTGGAGGCATGGAAACTGAGATAGATCTTATGGTTCTCAATATGTTAGATTTTGATGTGATTCTAGGGATGGACTGGCTATCTTCTTGTCATGCTACTATAAATTGTCGTGACAAAGTTATTTCCTTTAATATACCGGGGAGGAGTAATTTTGTGTTTCAAGGAGATCGAAGTGATGTACCTTGCAACATGATATCTATGTTAAGTGCCCAGCGTATGTTGCGAAAGGGATGTCAGGGATTTCTAGCTTTTATCAAAGATTTAGAAAAGAAAGAACAGAAGTTAGAAGACATTCATATGGTTAATGAATTCCCAGATGTGTTCCCAGAAGATTTACCTGGATTACCGCCAGAAAGAGATATTGAGTTCAGTATTGATTTGGTCCCAGACACAAGACCAATTTCTATTCCACCTTATCGTATGGCTCCTGTTGAGCTAAAAGAACTTAAAGAACA
The DNA here is from genome assembly GCA_037074585.1 of Biancaea sappan. Classification (NCBI taxonomy): domain Eukaryota; kingdom Viridiplantae; phylum Streptophyta; class Magnoliopsida; order Fabales; family Fabaceae; genus Biancaea; species Biancaea sappan. The sequence continues at coordinate 28,685,995 of CM073492.1, read as the reverse complement.
ATTGGAAGATTTGTTAAACAAAGGGTTCATTCGCCCAAGTTTTTCACCTTGGGGTGCTCCTGTTCTTTTTGTGAAAAAGAAAGATGGTTCTATGAGATTATGTATAGATTATCGTCAACTGAATAAAGTCACAGTGAAGAATAAGTATCCTTTACCAAGGATAGATGATTTGTTTGATCAGCTTCAAGGAGCAAAATACTTCTCAAAGATTGATCTAAGGTCTGGATATCATCAGTTACGAATTAAGAGTGATGATATACCTAAGACTGCTTTTCGTACACGGTATGGACATTATGAGTTTCTTGTGATGTCTTTTGGGTTGACAAATGCACCAGCAGCATTTATGGATTTAATGAACAGAGTGTTCAAATCATTCCTTGATAAGTTTGTAATTGTGTTTATTGATGATATTTTGGTATATTCAAAGAGTCATGAAGAACATACTGAACATTTGAGAAAAGTGCTTCAGACTTTGAGAGAGCATCAGTTGTACGCAAAGCTCTCAAAATGTGAATTCTGGATGAGTCATGTAACATTTTTGGGACATGTTATTTCCCAAGAAGGTATTCATGTAGATCCAAGTAAAATTGAAGCAGTAAAACAATGGCCTCGACCAACAACTGTGTCTGAAGTACGTAGTTTTCTTGGCTTAGCAGGGTATTACCGTCGCTTTGTCAAAGATTTCTCTAAGACGGCTCTTCCATTAAATAAGTTAACCCGAAAGAATGTTAAATACATTTGGGATGATTCATGTGAACAAAGTTTCACCCAATTGAAAGAGTGTTTAACTTCTGCACCAGTCTTAATTTTACCATCAGGACCAGGGGGTTACTCTGTATTCTGTGATGCCTCAAAGATAGGCTTAGGGTGTGTGTTGATGCAACATGGTAAAGTCATAGCTTATGGCTCACGTCAGCTTAAAAAGCATGAATTGAATTACCCCACTCATGATTTGGAAATGGCAGCTGTAGTGTTTGCCATAAAGATATGGAGACATTACTTGTATGGGGAAACTTGTAAAATTTTTACAGATCACAAAAGCCTTAAGTACATTTTTGAGCAGAGAGATCTCAATCTAAGGCAACGAAGGTGGATGGAACTTCTGAAAGATTATGATTGTACCATCCTTTACCATCCAGGTAAAGCAAATGTAGTGGCTGATGCTCTAAGTCGAAAGTCTATGGGAAGTTTAGCTCACATTGCCACTATAAGGAGGTCTCTAATACATGAACTACAAGAATTGGAAGCTGATGGAGTATTCTTCGAGATCACTGAGTCAGGTACATTTCTGGCTCATTTAACAGTTAGATCATCCCTTGTTGAAAAAGTAAAAGCAACTTTAGAAGGTGACATTGATATGGTCAAAATAAGAGATAAGGCAAGGCAAGGTCTAGCACCAAGTTTCTTGGTAGATGAAGAAGGAGTCTTATGGTTTAATGGTAGACTCTGTGTCCCCAACATTGAATCTTTGAAGCATGAAATCTTAATGGAAGCTCATGGTTCACCCTACGTTGTACATCCTGGTGCTGTGAAAATGTATCAGGACTTGAAACAAGTTTATTGGTGGGAGGGCATGAAGCGAGACGTGACTGACTTTGTAGCTCGATGTTTGACTTGTCAGCAAGTTAAAGCTGAACATCGACGACCACCTGGATTGATGCAAAAACTAGATATTCCCGAATGGAAGTGGGAAAGGATCACCATGGATTTTGTAGTAGGTTTACCTCGGTCAACAAAAGGAAATGATTCAATATGGGTTATAGTGGATCGACTTACTAAGTCAGCACATTTTCTTCCTGTTCATACCACTTTCAGTGTAGCAAAACTTGCTCGACTTTATGTTAAAGAAATAGTGAAACTTCATGGTGTACCAATATCCATTATATCAGACCGAGGACCTCAGTTTACTTCTCGGTTCTGGAAAGTCTTTCAAGAGGCTTTGGGTACCAAAGTGAATCTTAGCACAGCATTCCATCCTCAGACTGATGGACAGTCCGAAAGGACAATTCAGACTTTAGAGGATATGCTAAGAGCTTGTGTGATGGATTTCAGTGGAAGTTGGGAAGATCATTTGTCTCTTATTGAATTTGCTTATAATAACAGTTACCAAGCCAGTATTCAGATGGCACCTTTTGAGGCTTTGTATGGGAGACGGTGTCGATCTCCTATAGGTTGGTTTGAACTTGGTGAAACCAAAATATTTGGACCTGAGATGATACAGGAAGATATAAATAAAGTTAAACTGATCAGAGAGAAGTTGTTAATTGCTCAGAGTAGACAGAAGTCTTATGCGGACAACCAACGACGTGACCTTGAATTTGTAATAGGTGATATGGTTTTCTTACGAATCTCACCTATGAAAGGAGTAATGAGATTCGGGAAGAAAGGCAAGCTTAGTCCGAGGTATGTTGGCCCATATGAGGTTGTAGACAGAGTGGGTAATGTGGCATATCGCCTAGACCTACCTTCCAACCTAGAGGGAGTTCATCCAATATTTCATGTGTCCATGCTACGGAAGTATCTTCCTGATCCTTCTCATGTCATTCAACCCCAAGAAGTTCATTTTGATGAAACTCTCACCTACGAAGAGGTACCAGTAGCTATCCTTGATAGAAAAGTCAAGAAATTGCGTACCAAAGAAATTCCTACTGTCAAGGTTCTTTGGAGAAATCATTCTCGTGAGGAAGCTACGTGGGAGGCAGAAGATGAGATGTGGAAAAACTATCCACATTTATTTGAAACTTGAGGTAAGATTTTAATTCGGAGGACCGAATTCTTTTAAGGGGGGTAGAATGTAATACCCGTTAATTTCAGAATATAATTCGCTTAAGAGTATTTTAGAATTCTACAACGTTACTTTAGTTATTTATTTTGGTCATTTTTAATTTTCATATTTAATTGTTCTCTTTGAATATTATTTATGAAAATTGAGTTAAATGACTGGACCAAATATTTGCACAATGAGGGATATATTCTAAGAATGGTGAAATTCATGGAAAAGTGGTTGCAGAATGGTCAATTAATCCATTTATTGTAAATTGACTGGATGGGTTTGGATGTTGGGTTATGGATACCCATGGGTTATTGAATAACCCATTAGAAATATTTAATATAAAGTTTCAATAGTAACCTCATATTTTTCACTCAGCCGAAGGAAGCAGAAAAGATTCTTTCTCAGTTCTTCATTTTCTTCTCAAATCCTTTCCTTGATCTTCAGAAGTTCGATTATTTGTTCGGTTCAAAAGCTTTGTAAGGATCAAAGGTAAGCTTTAATCCGATTATTTTCCTTAAATTTCAGTTTATGTAGAAGATCAGAGGAGGTTTTGTTCTTGAAGATTTTGATGATAATTCATGAATCTCAGTTGTTTTAGAAGTTATATTTGAGTTATAATCGGTTAAAAGAGTTGAAATTCTGGTTTTGAAACAAGAAAGGAAAGGATGAATTTTTGAAAGATTTTTCTGCAAAACCGAGTTACTGTAGCAACCAGGGATTTCGAAACAAAATCTGGAAAATTTTCTTCGGGTTACTGTAGCAGTACTGTAGTGTCGGCAGTCAACGGTACTGTAGCAGTCAACGTTACTGTAGCGAACCGGTACTGTAGTGAACCGGTACTGTAGCGAACCGACACTGTAGCAAACAGTTACTGTAGCAAACCGTACTGTAGCAACCCGTTACTGTAGCAGTCAGAAAATTTTACGTATTTTCGTGATTTTGTTTCCTTTCTTATGATTCCTTGTAATATATTTTACTAGGAAATTTTCCTACACAAATTCTAGTGTGGAACAAGGTAAACTTGGACAAACATCAAGGTGAGTGAATAACCTTGCTCATCTACTTTGATATTACTAGTCAAAGTACAATATAAGTCCCATTTACAATATTATTTGGATAATAAGCAATTAATTTTTCATATGGGAGTACATGATGATCAGTAGAAATAAGAGTATGAAGAAACTATTTATTTCATGACAATTGTACTATGTGATGAATTCTCACTATTTTATTAATGAGTAAAGATCTACGGGATCTAATACACGAGTGTGAAAGGGTTAAAGTCCCATACTACTCGGTGTATATCTAAGAAATCTAATACACGAGTGTGAAAGGGTTAAAGTCCCATACTACTCGGTGTATATCTAAGAAATCTTATACACGAGTGTGAAAGGGTTAAAGTCCCATACTACTCAGTGCATATCTATGAAATCTATACACGAGTTGAAAGGGTTAAAGTCCCATACTACTCGGTGTATATCTATGAAATCTTATTCATGAGTTTGAAAGGGTTAGAGTCCCATACTACTCGATGTATAAGATAATTAATTATATGAGTAAATGTGGTATTTGTACTTTTGATATTTTATATAGTACAGTTATTTACTTACTGAGTTTTTAAATAAACTCACACTCCCTATGATTATTTTTTTCAGATACAGAAAACAGAGAAGAAGAGAATTTGTTTGAAGATTAGAAGCCCCTTGGGATTATTCTCTATTTCTGTCTGGTGGGACACCAGTACTTATTAATGTGGATATTAGAAAAGCTCTGTATTTTCTATAGGTCTCCTAGGCTTGCGATGAGATAGAAATATCAGACTATGTATGTCTATATTTGCTTATCAGATGAATATAATTCTGTAGTGTGGAATGAATGATTAAGGTTGAATGTAAAACCTTACAGAATATATGTATATAACGTATGTTTGAGAATTATATCAAATGAGTAGTATCTTTTCACATACTCAATTTTTGGGATGTGACAGTATATAACTATATTATAGATTTATAAACCACAAATCAAGATAACAATTAATCTGTTTTTGAAAAGATTCAAACTTCACATCATCATGAAATACTTGTTTCGTCTTATCCATACTTCTGGATTAATTATCTCCTTAAATTCGTTATTCTGAATCCAATTTCCTCCTATGAATCTTGGGAGTGTCCTACGACATACTTTTTATCACCAGTAATGCTAAAACTCTATTAAAACGGGGTCATTTTACTCACCTGGATTCCATATGAGTATCACTTCTCTAAGTCGTTACGGACAAGAGTACACAGATGAATTTCAGTATTCCGCTACAGAGATTTTCATGAAAGATTAGAGAAAACAAGTTAGGATTGTTTTCATACAGATACTGTTCATACATACGGTTACTATTCATATATATGGTCACTATTCATATGTATGGTCACTATTTATACGTACGGTTACTATTCATACGTATGGGTACTATTCATACCAGAAATAGAGAATACAATCTGTAAAAGAGTACACCAGGTAAGTTCCCAAGAAAGAGTGGAGGGTCACACTGGACACACTTAAAAACCAGGTTTTTCCTTAGCCAGAACTTTCCTAAACATGTATTTTTCACAGTTTACATTCTATTTCGGTAATCAGAGAATCAAAATAACATATAAACAGCTAACGACAGTTTTTCTAATGTGGAAGATCAGCCAAAGCCGCAACCACAAAACCTACTTAAGAAAATAACTTGTAAAATTTGAAAGACATAGAAAGGGCATAGTATCCTTACCTAAACAAAAAAAGAAAGGCCCAAAATCTCAGAGGCCTAGCTTTGGAGTAAGAGAAACTTAAGGAGAGAAGAAGAGAAGTTGAAAGTGTGAGTTTAGAAGTGAAATGGAAGGGCCTATTTATAGCAAAAGTCAAGGGTACTATTTGACACTATGCGTTAATAAAATATTCAATTTACTATTTATGAAAATGACATTATTGTAGTTACTGTACATCTTAGTGCTATTAGAAACTTAAAGGAAAAATTATCCTTTCAACTTAAACCTTTAAGTTTCTTTTCAATTCAGTCCTTTCAATTTAGTCCCTAAGGGTATTTTTACACATAAAACGTCATTTTTTTCCTACGAACTTCTTTCTAGTTGTCTCTTATGACCAAACCACATCTAGTACTTGATATTTCGATTGTATAAATGAACAGTACCATATATGTAAATAGTATTATACGGGTGAATAGTACCATATACTGAAATAGTAACAGTAGTTCGTAAATAAATATTTATATTTTATTTTTCATGTGTATTACAGAGTCTTTCAAAATAGGCCAAAAAAAAACATTAATATTAAAGATGACGAAGTATGATCATACACACTAGTACACAAATATTAATTCACAAGAAAATGACTTGATTAAGAAGGTTTAAATTCTGATAGTAGATAGGTCCAAGTCTTTCGTAGGGATTAAGACAACAAACAGCCCCTTAGTCACAGGATTTGTCATTTTATTTCTCGTTTTGTTATCGACTGAGTACATGTTAGAAATAATGTAAATTAAATTAGTTTAAAGCATGATAAATTACTTTTCTTAAAGAATTTATATCTATGTATTAAAAAATTACAACCAAACTCATTCATAATACAACAAAGCCTTTTATAACCTTTGAATATTTTATATCCCTCTAACATATTTGTGTGTAAATTCTGAATATATATATATATATATATATATATATATATATATATATATATATATATATATATATATATATATATATATATATATATATATCTATGTTAACAGTTATGCTTATTCGATTTTCAAGAGACACATTATATAAACAATTGTTTCATTTTAATTTTCAATAAGGACATTAGTTTAAGTTTATTTAATTTTTAACAGATGTGTTAGTTTATATTTTAAATTTATACTAAACAACATAACTGTTGAAATTTTAAATTATCTTCAAATTCAACCAATACATTAGCTCGAGTAATTTCAACTAATACATTATTTTTAACTAACACATCAGTTCGTAATGAAGGTAATTAGACAAAATTTTAATTTCATATAATATTACAAAATATACAACAGTCTCCTACTAGTTTGTAATATTGCTATGTAATATTATACATAATAAAAAATATCTTACAGTAATTTGAACTACAATTTCTAATAATGTAAGCACCTTAAATTTTGACAAAGCTATTAGTATTTTAAAGTTTTGACAGTGTTTGTGGAGTGAAAAGAAGACGACGGTGTGTGGTGAGAAGGAGGAGAAAAGTGCAACTCGTGGTTTGTGGTGGATGCAGAACAGCGATGCTAATCTGGAAGATTGGAAGGTGATATGCGTTTACACGTGGAAGGAGGGAGGAGTAGAACTTGGTGGAAGCACACGGAATAGGAGAGAAACAAATACCGAGATAAGAGAGACGAGTCACAGAAGAAGAGATTTTTATTTTTAAAATATTTTTGTAATGCTAAGTTATAAGTATACATAATAAATGATGTGATAAATGATATTTATTGGGTGATAATTTAATTAATATTTTTTGTTAATTAATTTCAAAATATTAAAAAAAGATATATCTAATAAAAATTAAAATATATAAAATATATTTTATTAAAATAAATTTTATAGATATAAATAAAAATTAACGTAAATATTAAAAATATAAAATATAATTTTACTTTACGATTACAACTTCTGAAGGACATGAGTTCAAAGGGCAATCGAATCCACGATGTTTAAATGCACGATGTCACACATTGACTGTATAGCAATTTAACATTAATCAAATATGATGTCGTCAACTGCAGCTTCATGACATGATAAGGACGCAAAATTCTGTGGCCAATCTGACAAATGTATATATCATCATGTTTCACTTGTTCATGGCTCGCGTTGTCTGATATATATATATATATATATATATATATATATATATATATATTCTGAAATTAGTGCTCTCGGTGCTGTTTGGTTTCTACTTTTTAAGACTTAAAAATAAATATATTTGGTTCAGTATTTTGAAAAGATGTGTTTTAAAAATAGGTTTTAAATATTGTTTTTATAAGAAAATGCAAACAAATTTTATTTGTTTTTGAAAACAATTGTTTTGAAAATAAATAAAAATTGGTAGCATGATGATAGAGATGACGATTTATGTAAATGTAATCCACTAAAAAAAAAGAAAAAGAAAAGCTAGCCGCAATTTAATAACAACTTCAAAATCTAGAAATCTCTTTTAATATTTCAGTGATTTCTGACTAGCTAAAATATTTTTTTAATTTATTTTATCTTCTTCAAAAGTGTAATATTAATGGCATTAAAATAGGTCAGGTCTTAGAGATTATCTCATTCAATTTATATAAAAAAATAAAAAAAATAGACTGAGTTTGAAAAATTGACCCATTTTCAATTCGTTTTATTTTTTTTAATCTAAATCTTCTTCAGCCCTAAGGCCGAATGGGCCGAATGCGGCAAGTTGAGTTAGACTGATTCAACCATGTTTACTTTACTTTTTTCTTTGAGGAAAAAAGTGCCTTAATTAATATCTAAAACATAGGAAAAAAAAAATACATGCTGCAGATACAAAATGAAAATAAATACTATGATAAAAAGAGTACATCAAGAGAATATAATGTACTTAAAGTGCCGATGGAAATTAAGTTGGCTTCGGTTAATTTATTATTTTGAATATTTAATATGTTAATTACTTACCTTATTGAGTTTGAGGACAAGTAGATAAATATTATATAAATAGTCAAAAGTAGGTATGATAAAATAGAATGTCCATTAAAAAAAAAGAAGTTAAGCCCTATAGAGCCTACTCAACCCAACTACAAAAAAAAAAAAATTAGAGCCTAAATACAAGGCTACTAGGCTAGGGATAGGCCGGAGTTAGTTGCCTTGTTTTAACACTTCTACTAATTGCATTAAGCTCATGTGTAAAGTGATTCTTAATAATTTATATAATCAAATTATATAATAATATTAACTAATTCATTAAAATACAGCTCAAGTTATAACAATTAAGATTTTTGACTCGTCTTTTTTTAAAAAAATTATTAATAATTATTTTATTGTATTGATTTTATAATAAAATCTTATGTAAAACTTTGGTATTAGATGATATTTAAGTCCTGTTCTTAAAACATATATATTCCAAACATTTTTTTTTAGTTTTAAAATTGTTTTTAAAGGAAATTATCCAAGTTTTTATTTTTTATTCTTCAAACGAATTTTAAAAACAATTTTATAAAAATTATTTTCAAAATAAAAAAAATCCTAACCTATCAAACCCCTAATTATTCAACTCTTTTTTTTTTTTAAGATTTTTAATGGAAAATATGTATTACTTATCCAATCATTGGTAGGCTTCACTTGGATTTTACGGTCTTCTAGATTGAGAAGACCAAAAGTTAAGTGTAAACTTTTACAAAATATAATCTATACCCCAACACCTTATTGTTGTATGCCTATACTCTCTTTTTCTGTGATTTACTAATCCTATCTGTAAAATCAATAGTAAAATCTTGATTCCAATTGGTGTGTAATTTGTCTGGTCTCTTCTTGTTTGTAGTTTATGTTGAGGCTTTTATGGTCCAACTTATTACGGTCAGGTTTTTCTTCCCTTTAAGAAATTTAATTTCTCTCGTCTTATATTCATTTGGCGTTTTTTAATTTTTATAAATGAATAAAAAAGATCTATTTAAGCTAGAATTATTTATTAATGTTATTATTAATATAAATAGCATGATTCATTAAACTAGAAATATCAGTGGGCAATACACAGTACCCACAGATAGAACATTGCTGATGATCGAACATCCACTACAAGCACAATGGATGGCGCATCTGCGTTCTCTTTCCGCTTCAAATACTGCCAGAATACCCACTGGAATACCAAGAGGAGGTAAGGGTTCATATCTGCGTAACTCATTTTATATTGACTAACCTCACTTTAATTGGTTTTGTTTTGTAGCAGCATATTGGACCACCATGAAAATGACAATCCCTCTTTTCTCTGTCCTCTTACTCAGACAAACGCTTCTCTCTGCATGAAATGATGCCATGCTTGCTCTTATCACATGAAAGGGTGTATTCTGTGTTGACCAAAGCAGATGTTACAATAGGTAGGCCCCACTGCATATGTTGTGGAACTAGTAACTGCCATTGTTGATCAGGGTCGGTCTTCTCGTGACTCTGAAAGCTTAGCTGTTCTATATATTTATTCCCTTCTATCTTCTCAGACTCAAGTTTGCTACTTTCTTTCACTTTCTGTCTAGCTAGTTCCCCCTGGATGAAGCAATGAAACAACAAAATCTTGTGTTCTTCGTCTTAGTTTTCTTCGTTCTCCTTCTTTCTTCTTTCTCAGCATCTGCTCGCCTTCTTCTACCAAAACAAGGTACAGCTATAATATTTGTTTCATTGGGTTTTGTTGTACTGCCTCCTCTCTTTCTCAGCTATTTTCTGAGCTTGGAACTTTATACAGGTGACAAGGAAGTGGAGGCCAGTGATATCGCTCATGCTCGTTCGTCCGCAGAGTTCAATTATGAAACGGAAGTAAGAACAACCTCATCTTCTTTCTCTTTTTCTCATCCTACACAAGAAAGAAGAGGGTTAAAAATAAAGTTACCACCTTTGACCAGGATTGGTTGATTTGGTTTAGCTTGCGTTTTTCTGATATGATGCAATTTCATACAGCTAATGGGGTCAGATGAGTGCGATAAGGAGGATGAAGAATGCAGCAGGAGAAGGATGATTGCTGAGGCCCACTTGGACTATATATACACACAGCATAAACCTTCCTATAAACAAGAACCTTAGTTGAATGCAATGTCAGCTTCGATAAATATTAAATAAAGCGTCCCCGTGAAATATCAAATTTAGCTCTTGGAAAATACATCTTACTGGTTACCGATAGGTAAATCATACTCTTTAACTAGTCAGAAGCCCTGCCATGACGGGATTACTGCGCTTTTAATCAGGAGCCTAGGAACAAAGTTCAGAGATTTTTAGCTTCACATTGAAGTTGCCGATTTTAGTATAAGCTCATAATTCATCTACCTCAGCTCTTTTTTACAAACTTAACACTGTGTTTGGTATGTGTTCCTTTTTTTTTTTAATGGAATTGTGTATCGTGTTTCATCATTGTACTCATCTCCATTGTTAGTATGCGATATGTATAGTAAATTACTTTTTCAGATTGCTTTTTACTCTCTCATTTTTTCGTACGACACTCTTTTTTTGGTAAAGCAATAGAAAACGAGGAAGGAAGTGGAAAATGGATTCGAAATACTAATTCTCCCTCTAGTGTTGTCCTCCCATGCTGCCCCACCATTGCTGTTGACCTCCCGTCCATGCTCTGCAACATTTTGCCCTCCTATCTTCTACCCTCCAATTTTTAATCACTATTTACCAGAGAAAGAGAAATGAACAAAGAGAACAGATAAATGAAGATGGACAAAGCAAATGAAGATGAAAGAAAGGTGAACGGCGAGGAGGAAGAAAGTTCAGTCATGATAGTGACAATGAGAGAGCAGCATAGTGAGAGAGGGAGCATCGAAGAGAGAGGAGAGGCCCGTTAGAGAGAGGAGAGATGGGATGATGCGAGTGAATTTTGTTTTAAAGGTTTATCATTTTTTTTAGTAAAGTAAAATAAATTATCTCAAGGGTAATGTTATAAAATTACTTTAATATTTTTTCCTTTTCTTTATTTTTTTTTCCAATTTTATACCAAGTAAATTTTTCTTATTTTTTGTATTCCTCTTCCTTTCCTTTTTTTCTTCCTTTCCTGCGTGTGAATATTGATATCTCGTAGGGGCTGGCTGATGCATAAATGGATTAATCTTCGCAGAATATCACTCCAACTCTTCCCTTTTATCGGACCTCCTTTGTTTTTTTTTTTTTCGAAATAGCACTCCGACTCCGACTCTGTCATCGTCTTTTGGATCTAAACTGATAGAAGAATTAGTCTCATAACCCTAAATAAAGAGCCACCATAGGGCAGATAAGGAAAGACATAATCGATATTAAAGATTTTCTTTTTCTTTTTCCCTTTTAACGCCGCTAGATGTAAGCAAATGCGTGCTCTATCAAGGGATGGAACAACTATTTCAACATTTCTTATGAGAAAAAATGGCAACAACTATGGCCACTGAGGTTCTCAGCTTCACACTACGATAGTTCTCTAACTTATGAAGCACTTTTATTATTTTATCTTATTCCCTCCCTTAAATCTAGAAGGAATCATAATCTGACTATTGGCATAACCTCTATAAAGATAGGCGCAATTTCCCATCGCAAAAATGCAAGAATAATTGTTTAAGTAGAACAAAGGTACAGGGAGATCCAAATAAGGAAGTGTATTTTAGAGCAGCAAAATTCACAATTAACAATCTCACTATTTAGTAAGCAAAAACATCATAATTCAATAACTATGACACTGTATTTTAGGCTAGGTAACAAGTACTTCTATTATTCTACTCCAGCAAAGAATCAATGCCATTTAATCCCAAAAGGTGAGAGTGAGATAGAGAGGGAGAGAAGAAATTAGGGGAAAATAAAGGGAGGCAGGGACTAGAGTCACAGCTGTTGTAACAACACAGAACCCCGTCTAGCATTTGTGATAAACATAGCCCTAAGTGCTCTGGCTTGTATTAGCACCAGATGCTACTAAAGTATCCACTACGCCATAGTAAAATTAAGGAACACAACCACGTCATTGAGCAAGTTGAGCTGCAAAAACTTTCTGCCATTTATATATTGAATACTATGGAGTATATTTCCCTGGACTACAAGAAAAAACCAAAAAAAAAAAGCACAAAATTTGTTTGACGGCTCTAAGAACCAGTTAGAGGTGATCATTAATCAATTTGGCATGAAAGGGTCATGAAAATCAAGTAAATGCAAAGTAAACCTGAGTACCCTTTGAAAGCTGCTGACAAAAACACTGGTGCTCGGAGTATCCAAATTAAAGCATTAATCCTGTTCCTGCCAAAATATAACAGGTTCAATAAATTGGCCAACATCGCAACGATACATCCCATTCAATTTGAAGCAAGCAAAGACACTTTTACTGTAAGCAAAGATACATTGAAGAGGTAAAAAGGAAACTAGCCAAAGAAAAAAGGAACTAAAGAAAGATACTTTTACACCACCTGCAATATTATCGTAAAGAAGAGGACATCAATTTCCAAATTACAATGTTCATCTTCCAACCCAGAAGATATCAGCTCCTAGCCACACAATATTTTAAACACAGCCAGTGGCAATGGACACACCTCAAATATCAAATTTAAAAGATAACCCGTTATCCACTAACATCAGATATTATGCCTTACCTTTGTAGCAGCACTGGATATGGAGCTCTCTGAAAAGCATCTCGCATGAACAATGGGGCCCCTAGCAGTACTGACATTGATACACGGGTCACCATCACTATCTGAAAGAGATATGTAAACAGCCCCTTTGAACATCCACTCGTCCTTTTCTTGATAGTAAACATCTTCAAATACTTCACCACACAACACGCACAAGCACTGGTCTTCATCTACCGGAACCACAGCATCCAGTTCACTGTTTTCTGATTTCCTTCCATGTGATTCTACAGAATCAATATACTCATACTGAGATGAAACTTCATCCTTGCCAACAATCCAATCACTTGACCTTAAATACCATCTTCTCGAGGCCTTAACTTGATCATTTTGTTCTCTTTCTCTAGTAGCATGCCACTCTGAATGTCTATTAAACTGTTCCTGATGTTTAAGCCTGAGGCCACAAATGCCACAATGGTATGGAAAATCGTCCAATAGTTCTCTGATCACAGGTAAATGCAGTTCTCGGATTACATTGGACTTAAACTCAAAACCAATGAGATTTCTTATCTCTGTGGTTGTTAATTGACCAGAGCTTTTTGCAGGTTGATCATCTCTGGTAGATGATACAGGGACAGCCACAGAACCAGAAATCGAAGCAACTGGCAAAGAGCTACTGGTGGTAATGCTTTCGCTTTGGTCTTCCAATCGGATCAGCATCTCAGATGGCACGTTAGTTGATGTCTCTGTTTTTGCAGAAATCAAACCCCTCGCAACTAAGGAGCTTAAAAGGTTTGAAACTGGACTAGGGTTATTATTGGTAGCATTTGAGGTCTTGGCTGAGGCACTGCTCACAGTAGAGGAAGCTAGTGGTAGAGCAGGCACCATTGGTGGTGCTCCAACCTTTCCTTCAGATACTTTTGGCAGAGCGGATGAGTCATCATTGGAAGAAGGACCTAATGGAGATGGTGATCCAACGCCAGGCCCTGAAGAAATTGATGTGGTAGTCGAAGTTCCACTTGGCCGGCTAGGCTTCAATGGCAGATTCCTTTTATCTAGGAAACTTGTGGTAGGTTGACTACTGGAAATTGAATTGTTCGTGAAAATCCCACTCTTCATAACTGCAGCTAACAAACTACTTGTTGTAGTTGCCTGCTCTGAAGTTTCTCCAGCTACAGAAAATTTAGATTGGGGTGGCTTTTCAGTAATATCAGAGACCTCAGTCTGAGATGAGCCAAGCTGACGCTGCTGTGAAGCTGCCTTGTGATGTCTTGGCTGAAAGGCAGACACTGAAGTCGATGGACCTTGCAAGTCCTTTTGCTGTGATCTTCTTGAATTACTGAACTGAACAATATGTGGAGGGACAGGTGAAGAATCTTGAATATCTTGGCTCTGTAGACCTTCTGAAAATTGAGATGTTTTAAAAGTCTGTGAACGGTCTTGATCAGGAAAATTACGCAATTGATGAGGAGGATGGCGCACATTAACTGGTGGTGATGGAGACTGTTGTCGCGAAGGTGACTGCCCCGAAGGGGACTCTGCTCCAACAAAATGGAGTTGCTGTTGTCGCACCATTCCTGTTGATCCTATTGTTGCATTTGAAAGGAAAGATCGATTTCCCATTTTGACAGCAGAAGAATTTGCATTTGTTGGTAGACCACCACGAGCAGATGCAAAGCTTTCCGAAGGACATGGCTTACGATTCAGAACATCAAATGATTGCTGCTCCTGCAACTGCCAAGATAATGATGGCCGATGACCAAAAGCAGGTAGCAGTTTCTTTTGAGTGGTTACTTCTCTATCAAACTTTGCCCCAAAATTGTGTGGGATTTGAAGGCGATCTTCAACTGCCTGCAAACAAAGGGGGAAAAAATCAGTCAACTAAACTTGCCAAGATCTACATAATGTCATTCATCAATAGTGTGTCACTCCACATATCCTTACGTAACAACAATAACCTAGGAAGCATGGACACTAACATGGACATGGCAATATGACAAAATCTGAGGTATCAACATGTAATTCGAAAAAGTGTTTTGTGATGTGTGCCATGTGGCCAATATGGCCAATGTGTCTGATATAGACATGACTCCTTTTTTGAAGTGTCCATGCTCTATAGGCAATAAGAAATGATACAACAACATTCTTATCCAAACAAAGCAATTTGTATTTAATAACGGCCACTCTATTTAGAAGAGTTGTTGGATGAAAAACTGCTAGTGTATGCCAATCAGATAGTCATTCAATAAAAGGGAATAGGTGGCATCCTTCAATTTAGTTACAGGTTGTAATGGTTTACAACATTATTCCAGGACATAGCCATAAAAATAAGTTACTTGTAGCCATATTTCCAAAAAGTGTAATGGCCTACATGAAAGACTAGCATAAGTTAGGAAAAATGTTGGACCAATCTATAACGCAATCCACTTACAAACTTAAAAAATGCACAGGCATTCAATGAAAATTGTGGCTAATCAAGAATTGATCTTCAACTTACATACATGACTAGCAAACATAACAAACCAGCCCCACATTTGATTTCTAAAAGGACTTTCCAGGTACTAGAAAAGTTGCATGGGATGATTAAAAGATTAGGGTATTTGCAGTCAATTCACCACTATCTCCAACAGCAAAATCCACCAACATAAACCAAAGAATATATTCGGGTATTTAAAAAAAAAAAGGCCCAGGTAAATTATCTGCATCTAATAAAACTCTGTCAAGACATCCTGAATAAAGATTAAAAAGCCAGACAAATTATTAATAGTTTAATACCAATGAATGACGACTCTGGCTCCAAAGTTTAATTCTCAAAAGCTTACCAAATTGTCATCATCAGCAGTCCACTGGTCTTTGCCCAAGTCGTTAGAGACATTGGATGCACCACGATCAGTCAATCCAGGGTTCATCTCATCCCACATGTATTCCTCTTCCTCAGAATTTTTCCAGCTACTTGACAACACTCCACTCTTTATGCTAGTTAGACTTTGTGATGGCTGACTATGTTCATCCAAATTTGTGGACTTTGGTGCTTCATGATTTGATAAACCACGCTTGAGACTGAAACCGTTTCTTTGGCCAGACACCATCTCTGCAGCACTATTGCCTGTTCTGTACCAATCTTTGTCATGTACTAACTCAGGGACCCTCCCACCAGTTCTTCCAATCCCCAATTCTGAATTCCTTGAAAGATCAGAACCATATTCATTGCCACCATAGGATGCACCAATGCCCTTTTCAGGAACAGAATCATTATATGCATCTCTGTTAGAGCGTTGAATGTTCTGCAATATACACCATTACACTAAAATACAACAAGAACAAAAATACAGGATGAAGGAGGAAATTAAAAATTACTTCTTCACATACTTGCATGTTAACACTGGAATCCACCCAGGGTCGTCCAGCACCCAATGCTCTATCTGCCCCTTCTGTACCATCAGTTGAGTTTGCAATAGCTCCGGCCACATCATTAGCTATTCCTTTAGTCTTCATAACATGAATAAAGACAGAATAAAAGAATCACTAACTAGATATGCAATATTAAAAATGGACCAAAAGTCAACAAATGTAAATAAGTAATAAGACAGCATTCATTGCCATAATCTTATCATATCTTTTAGGCCCGCACAGTAGAGGTAAAATACTTATAACACTCAAAGATATAAGGATTTTATTTGCTGACATCTCAAACCCAAGGCCCTAGCTGGGGAAAGAAAAAGAGAAGTTCTCAAGTGTACCCCAGGTGTACACTTGCAGGTTCAGGTTGCTTGACAAGTTGGATTTGTAGGCAGACAGGACACAAAGGTGTCTCTTGAACTCTTAGACCTCCAGTAACCAGATAAAACTAAGAAACCATAAAAGCAGGACACTTCATATTTATTCAGGAGATCAAAGGCGCTTAAATTAGTTTACTAAAAAGATGCAATCTGTAATTGACTGCAAGAATATTGTATTGTGTGTCCTGTATGCAACAAGAAAGATTAAGGCATGACATCAAATCTCCCGGACCCTCTATCCTCATGTGAGAAATACATGACTGCATAATTCCTATTCACGCAGAACATAAATCATACACAATCTTGAACTATCCAAAAGACATGCAACAATCTAAACTAAAATAATAATTTTTAAAGTTGGAATACTCCACCCACCCTGCCAGACTGCTGAAGATGCTGCCTCTCTAAATATTTAGGATTCACATGGATACTATGCTGTGGTCGTTGTGACTGAGAATCACTCCTGAGTGTAGAAGATGCAGAAGATGAACCATTGACAGCAGGGGTGAAACCAAGTTCTTTCTCAATCATCTGGAGGGTCTGAAGAGGAAAGACTCCTTTCCAAGTTCCAAAAAGATGCCTCAAACTTGAATGGACAGAAGGATCAACCTGTCTGTATGCCTTGCAGAATACCTAAAATATAAAGGAGCAATTGGCAAGTACCTAGTTAAAAGTAGGTGTGTAAAATCAGAAATGTATCTTCGAAAAAATGTTCGAAAAAAAAAAAAAAAACAACAACAATGTCAATTCCTAATATTAAGATAATTAATTGCTCATTGTCAATGGAAACACAAGGGTTCGTACAAAAATCATTAACCATGTAAGAAAACCAGATATAAGTAGCTCATGGTATAAATTTTATTACTTCACAATCTGAAGAATTCGTATTTAAATATTTTAAACACATTAATAGGTAGGTTCATGTAACGTTAAGTGACGAATAGATATCTGACCTCAGGTAGTCTAGCAGCAAAGTATTTTATATAGTCCCGCCCAATGTTTTTAACAATACTGTCTAAAAGATAAAGAGATGGCAGCTTTTGTTCAGTAGGAACCTGGAAAGCCAATAATAGAGATAGATGAAACGTCAGTTTTCTATGTATAACATATATAGTTTAACATCAGTTTTCTATGTATAATCCACCTAGAAGTTAGCACCAAATTACATCAAAAGACAGCACTGTCAAATTGACAGTAATTAGCTCAAAATAAACACACAAAAAAAAAAAACATGATAAGGAGGCTTACAACATGATTAAAAAACAAAACATCAAAGATAAACAACTGCTATTACTAATGATTAGCATAAGATGATTACTGTAACTCGTCAATGGCCTAAGTTAAGATGCTATTTCTAATCACATTAAAGATTCCTTATTCCTTAACAAGAGCAATTACTAATGTCTAAGTTCATATGTTATTGTTTTTAACTTTTATGAGCACAAGATACACCTTTAACATCCCTTCTTTTCTTATTATAAGGAAATGCACTAGCTTTCTACCAATTCTATGCTGTTAATCATAGTTAATCTGTTTCTCCATTTTCTCACAAGTTACATCTATCAGCACAAATTGACCTTTTTATCCCTTCTTTCCTATTATAAAGAGATGGAATGCCCCTCCAGCCATTCTAGGCATGCAAACATTTAAACAATTCACTAGAAGACAAGGAACAACTGCAGTACATACAGGAAATGGAGGAATAAATAAGAATACAAAGAGGATAAACACCAAACATGTTAAAGCAATATGCAATTATGGCTTCTACATCAGATATTTTCATGCAAGCATAACACCTTTCGTCCAACCTTTCCATTAGTTTCAGTCCCCCCCGCCGCCCCCCCCAAAAAAAAAAAGAAGAAGAATAGTAAATCTGTTATCTTTTTGGACATACTTTAATTCATTCCATAAGTCAAAGCATGACACTAGCACTGAACTGATATTATACAAGATCAATGCCTCTATTCAGCTTGGCTATGTTAATTCTGTCTCTTCCTCAGTAGATTAATTCTCATAATAAAATCTAGTTACTTTCTAATTCTCCAATATTTAAAAAGAAAGAAAATAAAGCATGAGAGGTGAGATAAACAATCACACATTTACTTCAGAACAATGAAGCAGTCCTACCTTTCCCAAAATGTGCATGAATATTATATCATCTAATAAAATAAAACAAAACAAAGTAGAAATAGAGGATTGCAAGTCCGCAACACTTACTGGGGTTCCGAAATGTGAAGAGGGAGCATTCCCCCCCCCCCCCCAAAAAAAAAAAGCACAAAACTCAATGTTCTCAAAATTGCAGCTTTTTTGCAGACAAGCTTAAGAAAACACTACGGACGCTCTGCAGTACTCCCCTCAAACAAAGCAGCTTATCAGATGAATATAAGATCATTTGAACCCTCATGAAGTTGACCGAATTGCCATCAGCAATTAAAAGGGTTGATTTCATCATTCTTTAGTATTATTATTATTATTATTATTATTATTATTATTGTAAACTAGATATACTTCTTTTTCCTTAAGTAGAAAATTATAGAACTTGAGAACATATACCATAGCTGATCAACAGCAAAGAGCCTTGACAAGACCCATGAAATGAAACTAAATGAATCATAATAGCCTTTTTCTAACTGGTAAAACAAGCATTATCCTCTCTTCATTTGACAATTGCAACTCTTCCCATTAATCATTGTTATCGTACAAGTTTCTAGAACTTACACAATACTTTGAGAAATTCATATCAAATAGATACTTCAGTTGATACCATTGACTTAGAGAGAAACCCATACTTTAAAACCATGAAATTCCACTAATGCCGAGCTTGTAATATACAACCAAAAAATAAAAAGCTTTTTTTTTTCTCCACTAAAATTTTGTCGCACAGACACATATAAGTGATAACACCATCAGTTATAATGATTTCAAGAAGATCAAGAATTCAAGAAAATGGCCCCCTTTTATTCCAAATTTCTTACATTCAAATCAATCAGCAATTGGACACAGAAACAGCTGCAC
Organism: Biancaea sappan; assembly: GCA_037074585.1. NCBI lineage: Eukaryota > Viridiplantae > Streptophyta > Magnoliopsida > Fabales > Fabaceae > Biancaea > Biancaea sappan. The sequence continues at coordinate 28,666,125 of CM073492.1, read as the reverse complement.
AGTGTAAACTGGATTCACCTCTAAAATGTTAGCACAAACTGTGGCTGCAATTGCCTTCGCGGCATAAAGGTTCTCGCCTGCAATGATAGTCAAGTTGGTAATTATCGGTTTAGAATTGAAAGTGAGCTCAGCAAGCGCGGTTTTATACTGAGTTACAAGCTCTTGGTGTAGCGGCTGGGGTTGGTATCCACCGCGAGCCGAGTCACTGCTTTCCAAATTTCTGTTGTTTGTCCTAAACCTTGCTGAGGCCAACATATTAACCCCAGAAGCCAGTGGTCGCTGAGGAAACGGTCGGGCATTGGAATTTGAGCCGCGCTCGAGCTCGTCGGTCAATCGGGGCTTCTTGATACCTGCCTCTCTCGATCTATCGAACGATCTACGTGAGCTATCCATGTCCATCACCGTATAACAAATCTAAACCCTAATCCTAATTCTGTTACAATGCCAATAGCATGACTAATTGAGAAAAAATAAACAAATAAATGGCATATTATCACTGCTTATGTGAACTAATTTGACAGAATCGACTAGTAATAAAGGGAACAATTTAAAAACTAAATTATAAATTGTACAATGAGAATTGAATTGAGATAAAACCCTAATCCTAATACATGATAAAGATTAGAAAAAAAGAACGATGGGGAAGAAAGGGATAAACACGGAGCGCTGAAGGTTGTTGACTCTGGGTTACATATAACGTGAAGACGCTTCGATGGGGATCTGGTGAATAAGCGCTAGGAGGGTAGTGAAGCTTTGCTCAGTTCAGACATTGAACTTTCATAAGGAAAAAATAAATAGGCGATAGTTTTTTCTTTTTAATATCAATTTCGACCAAGTTGTTGATTTCAATCGACGAGGCGGTTTTGTTTTGTTTTTCTTTTTCTTTTAATATACTTTATAAATAATTTTGTGAAAATTAATTTTTAAAAGCTAAATTTGTTGACACTGACGTTACAAAGAGTGCAACTTTCTTATTGTATCTTTTTAATTTTTTTACAAAATAATTTTGTGTGTGCATATATATATATATATGTATATTAAAATGTTTAACAATAAAAACTTAAGCTCTACCAAGCAATAAATAATGGCACAGCACCAATTACATGAATGATGGGTACAACATTACGATTAATTAGTTTAATGTTAAATAGAATTTTAGTGAAAATTAATCAACTATCTTGAAAATTGGTCTTCTAAAAATAAATAAATAAATTTGAATATAATTTTTTTGTCTGTAATGAAATTATTAAATAAAAACATAATAAGTAAATACATTTTTATAAATATTATACAAAATTAAATATTTTTTAAAAAATTATTTAACTGTTATACTTCTATAAAAAATTATTAATAATAATTACTGTAATATATTAATCCGCTTTACAGTAATTTATTTATATCCGATCTTTATTTGTGCGCTGTAGCTGCAGGAAACCTTACCGCCCTAGAAAGTGTACCAAAAATATATTAATCCGCTTTACTGGAAGAAAATAATAAAGAAAGCGAATTTTATAACCGTCCTTGGTCGCAGACGTCGTCACGGTGAGAAAGAAAAGTGCAGGGAAAAACCCTAACTACTTATTTACAGAGCTGGAAACCCCGCCGTTGCAGTAGAGCTTTGAGACGCTGCCTCCGACGTTGGTTCAGCGGTACCATGACGGAAATAAAAACGGCTAAAACGCATAAGGGTAAACGGCAGCTCGAGAAACGTGCTCCGAAACTCGTGAGTACCACATCGCTTGTTCTTTCGCTTTTGGTTCCCCATAGTTTGATTCTTTCCCACAAGACTTGGAATTCATATTAAATCGACATTGGTTGCATTTGATATTACTGAATGTGTTTTGCAGGTCGAAACGAGGAAGAATACACTTATACTACACGGTACAAAGACCAGCAGTGTATTAAATGCTGTGCTTACTGAGATTTATCACCTTAAGAAGGATAGTGCCGTAAAATATAGCCGTAAGAACGAGAACATTAAGCCATTTGAGAGTGGCGGCGAAACTTCCTTGGAGTTCTTTTCTCTTAAAACGGATTGTAGCATTTTTGTGGTACGCCTAAAACCTTCCTCTTCCTATCTACTATGCGTCATTTTAATTTTTACATTGCACTAGGTTTATTCCATTCTTGTTATATGTATTCATTGCTATATTATTTGTGTGGAGAAGAATACATTTTGAGCTAGATAGGAGCATGTTTTGACTGACAGTTCCACTTCATGTGCTTTTGTGTCTTTGATATTGGCAAAGCTGCTAATAAACCGAAATAGTAACTTATGTTTGGCAAGAGAAAGAAATATAGGCCTGGCATTTTTTGGGAATCCTTAACTGTTTCATGATTGATGTTTGATTCTACCCTAGGATCCTGTAAATTATTGTTTCCAAGTGATTTACCATGCTTTTCTTTCCCGGCAATCCAGTGAGACAAGCAGTTTCTTAATGGCTGCTTGTATTTTGCAGTATGGATCTCACTCCAAGAAGCGCCCAGATAACCTTACTATAGGGAGAACTTATGACCATCATATCTATGATCTAGTAGAAGTTGGGGTAGAAAATTTTAAACCCATGGAATCATTCTCGTATGATAAGAAATTGGCTCCCAGGGAAGGGTCAAAGCCTTTCGTTACTTTCATTGGAGAAGGATTTGAGAATGTGGAAGAACTTAAACATTTAAAGGAAGTTTTGCTTGATCTTCTTCGCGGAGAGGTGAGTCTTAGCATCTCTTAGTCCTCTACAGATCTTATTGTTTAAATGGAGTTATATTAATGGGATGATTGGTCCTGATCCATCCAGGTTGTTGACAATTTAAATCTTGCTGGACTGGATCGTGTATATGTATGTACTGCTGTATCTTCAAATAGGGTTTTCCTTACACATTGTGCATTGAGGCTGAAAAAGTCGGGCACTATTGTGCCAAGAATGGAATTGGTAGAAGTTGGCCCTTCCATGGATTTGGTAGTTCGTCGGCATCGTCCCCCAAATGAAAGTTTGAGGAAAGAAGCCATGAAAAGTACGAGGGAGAAGCCAAAGAAAAAGGTAGGGCCGATGGCTTAATTTACTTTGGTCAATTAATTAATGTAATGTGTAGTTATACATCTACAATTTTATGTACTTACTATGTTGTTTGCAGGAGAAAAATGTTAGAAAGGATGCAATACAGGGCAAAATTGGAAATATATACATTCCAGATCAGAAGGTAAGAAAGAACTGTATACATATATTTTTCTTTGTTCATTACATCAACTGCGAGTTCTTGCTCTATCTTTTTTTTTTAACCTACATGTCCTGCAAATATTTTGGGTGCAAATCCGATTTTTTTAATTCTGTTCTTCTCTCCTGGGATCTTGGCACTAGAAATGGACGACTAGGTGATAGGGGCATAGCCCAACTCCAGTCTGTCCAACTATTGGCAGTATATTATTCTTTTGCTGTTCTTGTTCCGTGAAGTAAAGGATAAGTTATTCACAATTTATTATTTTTCAGATTGGAGAAATGGCTTTACCAAATAAAGCAAAGGGAGTGAAGAGGGAACGCCGAGAAGCCAAACTGAAAAGTAAGAGTGGTGAACCCCCATCAAAAAGGAAGAAGGATGATTCTTAAATTTTTATATACACTAATGTGGTAATGGTGGTTGCTGCACTTTTTCCCGGGTGGGCTATGCTCTGCCCTGCCATCAGTCATATTTGTAGGCCACCAAATGATTTATTATATATGGTTCTCAATAGTTTAAGCAATTCTACATAATATGGATTTTGTTGATTTCCGCAATTTGGTGGAATTGTGTCTTTTTTGGGTTTAACATCTTCAAGTTTTATCATAGTAAAATGAATTATCCTCGAATTTCATGATCTGAATCATTTAACTTTCTTTACTTCTAGATATATCTTCTGTATTCAATGAAAAATGCAGAAATCATCCGAGTCACTAGAGGAGACTTTATATGAGAATCTGTCCAAGAGATCTTAAGAAGTCAGCACTTTTGCGCCTTTTTCTGACTCTTTGTCGAACAGGTTCTCTAAATTACACTGCCAACTTACAAACGTTTCTTGTGCAAACGTTTCTTGTGCAAATTATAATGGCTTTTAGCTTTCTGATCTTATGTTTGAAGTGTGCTTGAAGCAGAAAAATGTGTATGAAATTGATCAGATCTCGATTAAATTGTGAGTTGGTAAGATTCATTACTATCTTTGTGGAACAGGTTCCCTTTGCATGCTATGGGGTTGGTTTCTGTTTTTGTCATTGAAAATAGAGAATGAGTTAGAGGAATCACAATTCACAAGTCAGACGCACTAGCAAGCAAATCTACCATTTATAACCGTCAATTCACACTTCTGAAAAAACAAATTTCAGATAACAAAGACAATGAGATCATTTTACATTCTTCATCTTTCTAAACACTAGTTTCTATAAACACAACAGTACATCGTTTTGGAACTACAAAAATTTACATGGATCTTTGAAAGACGTTCATAAAGGATAAGACAGTAAATCTTCTAACTCCAAGACACCTGTGAAGACTCGCCAAAGTTTATAGAAAACTAATTATCTCAAGTACATACACCCCGTTAAGAAAGGTGTCAAATTTCCTATAACAGGGAGGAACATCTTTTTCATTGAACAAAGGAGTATCTCAGCGCGGATAGAGATAAAATTAAAAACTCTTCTAGCTAAACCACGAACGATCTTTGAACTATAAGGAAGCATCTATTGGCCTAAATAAATAAGATAGTAACTAGACAAAAAACATAAACCATTAATATCATAAATTGAACAAGCAGGTATAGAACAGACAAGGAAGAAAATAACAAGAATTTAACAAATTAATCTGAATAATAGTATATATTTATTTCAAGAAGGAAGTGCAAAAAAGAAAAAAAAAAAGTCCAAATGAAAGGTTTGTTTGATAATACATGTGTCTTCACTTAAAACATCCATTGGATAAGAAAACTTATCTTGTATTTCTTGGTAAAATTTGGTGATCGACTAAAGGAAATAAAAGTTGTCAGGAATTTAGAATTTCCATCACATTTAAGATTTCCAAAATCAAGCACGAAAAATTACACCATTAATTAAAAAAATGTATATATGTAATTTAAGAATTAAAGCTGGTGAGTGGAATACCCTATATTAATCAAATAGTTCCATCACAGGACCCCTAGGAACTAAGCATATCAAATATCAAACAGCAACAAAGCCCTAAGGATTATTGATCATCTTTTGGGCGATCAGGCTGGCTTTCTGTTTCATTGAGAGGGAATTCATCAGTTGGCCACTTCTCAATATTTATTGTTTCTTGCATACAGCTTTTGCCCCAGATGTCTGGCATGCCACTTGTCACTCCAAATTCTGGCCCATCATAACTGACAGGATTGCCCCACAGTTCATTCCCAGAGCTAGAAGCAGCACCGCTAACGTTAAAGCCTGGGTTCCATATATCTTCTTGTTTAATAATGCTTTCAGTTTCAGGAGGGTAAAACGTTGAAAAACTTTTCTCCATGGTCAAATCCTCCGGGAAAGATACAAAATACTCCAGCATAACTTCTTGAACTGGGCTCAGGACCTTTTTCCCTTTGTAAAGGGGATCTTCAAGTCCTAAGCCTGAAGATCCTTCTCCTATGATCTCTGGAGTTGCCATAAACTCATGCACTGCAGCCAATTCATCTGATACAATATTCTCAACTGGCAAATTCAGATTCTCTGCTCCTGAAATCGGTTCTGTTGCTAAACCCTGTGAAAGGTAGCCAGAAGACTGCTCAACAGAAACTGGATTTAGTACTGATGTTTCAGAAGGGTTGGTTATATTTCTCCGATCAGGTTGGTATTTTACAAGCTGCCCTTCCTTCAAAGAGTCTGATGTTCCTGTTTCATGGCGGTGCTGCTTGACAAACTTTCTCCTCACTCTTGGAGAATCTATATCTGCTTGTTCCTTCCTTTGCTTAAGGCGGGCTAAAAAGGCTGGGTTTTGAAATAACATTGCTAAGAAAGAAACCATTTGTTTCTGTCTTTGCTCTGTAGACTGGAGCCTCTGGTTCACTTGTCCAGCATGGTGAATAGTCCTTTGCTGCTGTTGCTGCAAATCAACCACGTCTTGCATTAACATACTTCTTTCCTTCCTCAGTCTTTCTATCTCAACCTCGAGTCCAGATTTTCCTGCAGTGGATGGTCCAATATAGCTACCAACATGCTGGGATTGAAGCGACCTGCGCCTTTGTATGTTCTTCAACAGATGTCTTTCTCCCTGCTTGAAACCTTCATTGGCAAACTCCCACTTATCAGAGTCAATCTTGCGGAACCCCTGGATAAAAATCCCCAGTAAGTTGAGAATGAATGGAGTAGAAGTAAAAGAAACCCCAGGGAACGGAGAAGCGGAAAAAGAAGAGAGTTAATAAGCAAAGGAAATCTGGATGAATGTCTATTCATCAACATATAAGCCATCAGAAGTGATGGTACGTATTTGAGTATGCAACCTGTGAATAAAAAGTAAAAACAAACTTACACAAACAGAAGGAAATTATTACGATGAAAACATGCAGTGGAAAAATCAAATTCTAACAGAATTGCAAATTCCCCGTACAAACCTAGAACACTAGTGCAGAAGATAAAATCCTCACCTTTGTAGTCACTCAGCAGGCGAAATATTTCTTCAATTGCCAATCTTTCAATCTTAACTATAATCTAGTTAGGAAATAACTGAATTAAGCCTTAATTTTCAGTTCCATCAGCTAAAAAGGCATACTTAAAAGTTATACCAGAGAATGGAGGCCTCATAACAGTTCCAGAAAGAAAGAAGGCCAATATTCGTAAGTCCGCTTTTAACAAATGACATATAATAAATAAAAACGTAAATTTGTGTCACTTTTCCTGCACAAACACAGATATCAAGAACACATCCAACCATTCCAAAGCTATATCTATTCAGAAACTTCATTCAGAGAAAACCTTATGCAACAAGAGAGAATTAAGGATACACCAGCAAAATGCCTCCAAAATTTTACATTGCCAGTTGACACAATATTTTGTCCAACTATACATGGTAGATCTTCAATTAATCAATCTTACATATAAAATAAACATCAAATGTAAGGAAGAACTAGTACAACAAATATAAGAAAAGGGAAAGTAATACATACAGTACACAACACAATAGAAGGAAAAAAGAAAAGAAACAGTAAACACTATTTACATACAGATCACAGCAGCCATTCCTGGCTGTGTTACTGCAATACCCACATAAGTATTTAGCTGGCGGACAAAACTGGAGAAATTGTTATGCTTGAAATTCCTTGGCAAGATGATCCTTGCAAACTCCACAGGGTCCCATACCACGAAACTAGCACCGCTCGAGCCCCATGATATGATCGAATCCAGCGACGGATCATCCACCAGATCGTAAGTTTTCCAAAGAAATGGTGGAACTGGATTCCCCTCTAAACTCTCAAGCGGCTGCGGCACATCAACCTCCTCCAACTCCTCCCCGGTAGGTCGTGGCAACGAAGGAGGTCTCTCGTCAACGGGCATTGCCATAACAGGGGAAGCAGAAGAAGAAGAAGAAGCGAGAGACGTCGGGTTCAGGGTTGAAAATGCTTCAAACTCCATCCAAGGGTCAGAAAGGCCAATGTCCGCCATGGAAACACTATCCGCTGTATATCCGAACGATTCAGAACCCAATGCTTCAAACTCCATCATTCCCTGCTCCGGTTCCGTCGCCAAACCAGAAGACCTCGTCGGAGATTTTGGTTCACCTTTGTCTTTGGGGTTCATATTAATCGCGGGGGTAAAAACAATGTGCTGCTTCAGGAGACAAGAAAAAAAACGGAAGACTAAGGAATGAGGTGGGCAAGTAAACGATTTGCCAAGGTTTTTATATGTTTGGTGGCGTTGCCGACAAGGTGCTGGATAAAAATCTTAAGAGGGTAGAAAGGCGGTGAAGCGTGGTCATGGAAGCTTCTTCTGCCTCTGGTAACAGTACAGTGAGTGGCTATAGAAGTATGAGTTGAAGGGTGGGGTTAATAAGCGCCGACCTAGAGGTGGTTTCCGGGTAGTTACGTTCGTTTGGGGACGAGACTAGCGGATGTGGGTGGCCCACATATGGGTTAGATATTTTTGTCTTGTTGGTCTGATATTTTTGGTCAAAATGAAGTTTTGGGGCATTGGGGAAATACTTGGACACTAAGCTAACTGTATCGCCCAATCACAAAGTAGCAAAACTTGAATTTGGATTTCGAGACTAAAAGCTGTAAGCAAGTGATTTGTCTTGTCTATGATTTCTTATGGGCCCAATGTCGATGTCTCGAGATTTCTTGCGCCTTAGGCCACTCTTACACTTCTCGCGACTGATAATTAACCACGTATTAGTCTGTGAGAGACGGAAGAATTAATTTTTATTACACTAATACCACTTTTCTTCCCCGTTTCCATTGATTTTTTTTTATTTTTTTAATTCTCAAATAGGTCTGTTGCTCCATAAACAACATAGTATTTCTTTGACTCTGAGGAAAAAAAATTTTAATGAATTTTCTTAGTTCGTTTATAATGATTATTTTATTTGGAAAAATATTAAGATGATGCATGTCTACCTCCCTTAATAATAATTTTTATGATGCTAATATGATTTTTTTTTGGTTGGAGTTCAATAATAGAAATTAATCATAGAGATAATTTTTTAAAAAATAAGGAAATCTGAGGACTCCTATTAGCCAGTAGCCACTGATTATAAGGATAAAGCGTGGAAGAAAATGAAGCACGAACGAGTGGATGTGACATGATGCAAAGTAGAAGTGCTACTTGCTTCCTGCGTTTCACGCTTTCATTTAGTTAACCTTATATATATATATATATATATATATATATATATATATATATATATATGTTAAAAAAAAAAGAGGCTATTTTATCGTATGTATAACTTACTGGCTACTGCTCCTCTTTCACAGTGAATGTGATATGACCACAGTCCACCCGTTACATGATTCAAATTTTATATCACATTACTCCCTTACAAGTGTTTGTCGTAAGGAGGGTCAAGAAATTTATTTTTCTCTTTTCAGATTCCAATCATTTCACTTGAAAAAGAGCACGCGGAAAGGGAGAGCAAAAAGGACCCATCACAACTTTTTCATGAAGACACTCATTCTCCACTGTAACATCCATTATTAAATTTCAAGCGTTTTTTTTCTCTCTCTCTTTTACCTCTTCCAATACAGCCTCTCGTATTCATTTTAAGCCACAATTCAATTGGTAAAAAATCTGCATTATTGTCAAATCCCTGCATATTATTAAGGCTCTCATTTTCATTTTAAGGCCCAATATAATTAGCACAAACAACATGGACAAATTAAATAATCCAAATCTAACCATATGGTTCTATGTTTCTGGTAACTTTTCTTTTTGGACATTCCCTGGGTCTGTTCACATTAGCCTATCAACAACCACTTGAATTCAATACCAACTAGAGATTAGATCCACTGGCATTCATTCATAATAGGAACTTATTATTGTTGCGTTCTATATGCTAATAACATGCTGGTCCCATTGACAAGATCATTATAAATAACCGTATCAGAAATTGGATAGACGATAACAAGAACATTAGTCACTCTGGTAATAGGCAAATTTCTAAGGAGCGACAGAACAGGAAAGGGCAGAATTGGATTAAGGCAAGAAGCAAGAGTATAAATGTTGATGATGAAGGCGATGAGATCAAGGGCACTTGGGTCCTCCTTCCTTGGTCTTCCAGTTGTTGTAGCAAGGGCACACTGCCTTGTTGCCATAATACCCGGGGGGGACGCACAGGCATTTCCTGCAGCATTTCTGACAGAAAAACATGCAGGGCTTGTGGTACTGTGTTTTCTTACACCTCCTCGAGCATTGTGATGGGCATTCTGCTCACAGTATTGCAAAAGAAATGTTACATTAGACCCTCAAGACTCTTGATCCCACTAACTCAGTCAAAGGAAATTTCACGGAGGAGGCCGCGATCACGGTGAAAACAGAGAAGGAGAAGAAAAGAGTTAAGAAGCAGAGTGAAATGGTACCGTAGCTCTTGAGACTGCCGGGTCCAAATTTTCTCTGGATTTATGAGCACTAAGTCAGCATTTAAACAAGAAATTCTGAAACCCGTTACTTATTTGCTCCACAACGAGATAATTAGGCTCACCTTATTTTTATAGTGGTGGCCTCCCTGACCATGATCTGCCATGACCTGCATAATAATTAAGCAAAGTAATTAGAATTTGTGAGAGAACATTTCAAGATCTGAGCAATGTATGTTAGAAAAAAGACAAAAGTGTGCTTGAGCTTGTGATGCTAAGGTTGAGAAAAGAGAGATCAACCAGTGTGTGAAGCGTGGAAATGGCAATGAGGGCCAAGATCAGTGCAGCAAGAAACTTGGCCATTGCAGTTCTTCAAGAGGACCAACTGAAACTAGAGGGAATCAGAAAAGAGAGAAAAGCGAAGAGACGGTTCTGAATTAGATGAGGACGGAAGTGGTAGAGTAAAGCTGGTTGTATATATAGTTGTAATACAACACTGAGCGGTCGTGGGATGAAACGGATAACAATTTATAAATTTTTAATGAAAATATAATAAGCATATGAATTTTCAAAATAAAAAATATATATTATTTTTACAGTTTAATAAATGCCTGTGTCGGTACCACCAAAGAAAGAGAATATAGAAATGGAAGCGACTACAGATCGAAAGGCCTTTACTTGCACTGTTAAAATATAATATTTAAAAAAAAATAGTCGAGGGAGTGTTACAGTAGAGCATTGAAGACAGTTAGTTAAGTCGTTGAGAATAGGGCCCACATATTAGTAGGCAAAAAGTAATTTTCTCAACATCCTAAAGAATTGACTTTCTCATAAACTTATAAGAAAGAGTGTAATGAACGATTAAAAAATCTTATTGTAAATATGTAAGTATTGGGAGATAATGCAAATAAGGAGCAGCTCTGTGAAATTGAAACTGGCACAGCTTATCCACTCATCACGTGCTCTGCTCAGTGCGTCGCACATGCTCGTTGGTCATAACTGAAACCACTTTTTAAACCTGGACTTATGGAGTCCTTCTCTCTCAATTTGTTTGTTTATAATTAAAAAGAATGATCAATTAATATAGTTAAACTTAACTGCAGGTGTTATTCGTTAGTCGTCTTTCCCGCTTAAATAATAAATCATAGCTGCCAGAGAAAGAGGTAAGTTAGATGTTGATATTAATGGGATACAATTCCCTACAGGGGAATGAGAGGAAGCAGAAGGAGGAAAGGCATTTGAGTAATGAGAAACATAGAAACTTTGGGTGGGGGAGTAATGGAATTGGATATGGGAAGTGAAAGAGGATGGGGATGGCGTGGGTTATACAACTTGAAAAGAAGCAAAGAGTACGTAGTTAAAGTGACAATGAAGATGTTGGATGGATGAGGGTGAGGCATATTTAAGGGGTTAGTTCGTGCATTCCACGGTACTATACGTCATACGGAAAAGCAGTACTAATTAGAGGCTATACTTATACTCCAATCACACCGCCCATGTTCTTGCACGTGGTCTCTGGTTCCACATGATCCCCCACTCATTTTATTTAAACTTTCATCATTCCTAAACCCCTTCAACATACAAATTTAAATCTTTCAATTTGATAATAAAAATAATCAAATTGAGGCAAATATATTTTTTAAAAAAATTATTAAATTTCTTACTCTTACTAGGCCACCCATGACCCAACCCTCCCTTGCAATAGAACAAGGCCACACTGCTCACACCTATCTCCTTTTACTAATATATATACACACACAACAGACCCAACTTGCTATCCCAAACCATTGGGCCTTCCAAAAGTCGGAATGCTAATTGGGGCACCCCTTGTGTTGGGTTGGACCTGCACATGAGAGAATTGCCAGTGGGCCTAATGCTAAGATAGATAATAGAGGTAGAGGTGGGTTAATTGTTAATAGAGAGATAATTACAAGGGCGGTGGGATGTAGAAGAGAATAATTGAGGTGGTTAAGGAGTGGTGTCAAGTTGTAAGCAATGTGGCGTATGATGGATCATGGATGGGAATGGGAAGAAAGCATAGTAACAAAATTTTGGGAGCGGCGGTGGTGAGTGGTGACATTGCACTGTGTATGTAGAATATGTAGAATGTAGTATGATTTATGACTCACTCTCTTCATTCACAGCCTTTTCCCAAATTTTGAATTTGTGGTATTTGTTTAGAGTAATTGCCAGTGTGGCGTAGAGGATGCATGTGGTGTGGCAGTAGGCCCAGAAAAGCGTTATTTTTAGATGGTTTTAGCAGCAACTTTCAGAAATTTGTGCAGTTGATAATGACTATTAGGTAGATTTGTCAGAGGCCATAATAACGATAGATGAATTGTCACGAGGTGTTAAGAGTCCCATTTTACCTTCGTGGGCCTCTTGAATAGACCACTTAGCACACATGGGCCATCCAACCCGCACCTGTTATTAATTCATAATATCATCCATGTTCTTCACTTAATTCATTTTTCTTACGCGATTACTCCCTGCTAATACTTTATTCACCTCTAATTAGGTTGCTTCTTTCATTTGAAATGTGATTTTTGTAAGTCTTCCGGGTTCTGGTCTGGGGTGGGGAACGTTCAAATTTGAGTACAATCATACCTAATTTCTTCGTGGTCTCTCACAATTAATCTCCAAATAATTTGTCAGTATACTGTTAGGCAGAGATAATGACCATTTGGTGATTCAGAATTAAACGGTGGCTTGTTACATAACCGTTCAATTTTTGAATGGTTATAAAATGGTCCTTAAAAGAATTATGAATTTGGATTTGTATAAAAAAAAAATTTTTAAGTTGTAACTGTTCTGCTTAATTCATTTATTAATTAATTAATTAATTAAAAATATCAAATAGTAACTGCCAAAAACTGTTTTTGATGAAAGAATAGTTATATAATGATTAGTGTGGGTTAAGGGTCGCTAAACACAAAGATACTCATAACCATACCATCTAGTGAGATTTTGAGTGGTTAGAAGTACTCTAATTCATTGTGTAATTTAAGACGAGCAATGGCTAGAGGTAACTATTGATCTTTTGTTTCCGCTGCCTTTTCATGCTTTTATAATTGAGTATATTTCAGATTATTAAGAAATAACTTACATGTGGTATCAGAGCCTTGGTTTAGCCTCTGTCTTGTTGGTTTTGAAAATCCATAAAATTTTTGATAATGTCGACAAAGCCGTTTTTTTATACGGTTAATTTTTCAAATCATTATTTGAAAACTTTCATGGCAAAATGATGCTATGGATCATGTGAAAATTATTTTTTCATGAGTTTTGTGATTTGAAATATTAATTTTCATGTTTAATATATGAAATCAATTTGGGTCATGAAATGGGTTGAAAACGGGTATTATAGACCCGACGAAAGGTTGATGACGGTAGTCTAGAAAATTATTGAGTTTTTTTTTCTTTTTATTTGATTACTATCGAAATTGGCCCTAATAAAAAAAAGAGATAAAGTGGCTTACGTGTGCATCCGTCAACCATTAAGCACATTCTCACAATTTATTGATTTTAGTACATATTTCAGCGCCTATTTATGTTCCATTATTTTATTCTATTTCCAAATGGTTCATATTTGATGGTAATACTGCCAGTGCATGCACAATGGGCGATTCATTTATTTACTCATATATATATATATATATATATATAGCAATCATGGCAAATTATTTTCCTGCACGTATTCTCAATGGCAATTAATATTGTACATGAAGATGGTATGGTATTGTGAATATTTGAGTTTTATGTGATTAAATATTTTTTGTATAATATTTGTTTCTCTTATATATACAATTTAGAAAATATTTAATTAAATCAAACTTGATTTTTATTCATTTGCATATTGTGTTTTGCAATTAAATTTGAATAAAATTTTGGAATTAATAATTAGTGATCTACATAATTTTATTTAATTAGGGAGTAGCCACAGCATCTTTAATTAAATAAAATTATGTTTATGACCACATAAAGAAATTATAAACTGCATAATGAATTAGCAATTTTATGTATAAAATTTTAATGTCTAGTGATCCATAAAATATTATTTAATTAGAGATTAGCCACAGCATTTTTAATTAAATAAAATTATGTATTGTGTTTAAGATCACATGAGGAAATTACAGACATTGATTGTGATTAATTATGTACAATATAACAAATTATATTCCACAGGAAATTTATTTGCATAATTAATTAGGATAAAATATTAAATAATTTTTCATAATTTACCCACAGAAATTATGAATTATAATTTAATAGTTTTATCATAAAGTAAAAAAAATATAGAATATCAAATTATTTTAGGTATAAAATTTGATAATTCTATTATATAGTAAGAATCTAGTTGAATTAAAAATTTAGCCCACAAGTAATTATTATGTCATTAGATTCGATTTTTACATGATTTACATTGGTAAATTATGATATTTGTCTATTTGCCTCAAATTGATGTTAAGCATGTATTTATTAAATTTTTGCAGTTATACAACCTACAAATTTCTCTGATATTAACTGTGATATTCTTGAACTGAATGGTGAAAACTATAAGATTTGGAAGGAGAGAATTCTTCTTCATTTATGGTGCATGGACATTGATTATGCTATTAGGAAAGACGAACCAATTATTACTGAAACCAGCACTCCAGCTAAACTTGCTCTTTATGATTGGTGGGAGAAATCTAACCGACTTAGCGTTATGCTAATTCAGACCAAGATTTCTACTGGTATTCGTAGTTCTGTCGAACAGCATAATGATGTTAGGGCATTGTTAAAGGCTATTGAAGAACAATTTAAGACTTCAGATAAGGCACTTGCTAACACCCTAATTATGAAGTTTTCTTCCTTAAGGCTCACTATTGTGAACGGTATGCGTGAGCACATTATGAAAATGAGAGACATTGCGGCTCAGTTGAAAAGACTTGAGGTTGAGATGTTTGATTCTTTCCTAGTGCATTATATATTGAACACTCTCCCACAGCAATATAGACCCTTCAAAATCTCTTACGACACACATAAGGATAAGTGGTCAATTAATGAACTTTTGACCATGTGTGTTCAAGAAGAAGGAAGGCTAATGATGGAACAAGGGGAAAGTGTATTTATGGCAACACAAGGAAAGAAGAAGTATCAATCCAAACAAAAAGGGAAGGGCAAACTAGCTCCCCAAGTTAACATAAAGAAGGAATCCAAGTGTTTCTTTTGTAAAAAGAAGGGACACATGAAGAAGGATTGCGTCAAATTTCAGAGATGGCTTGAAAAGAAAGGTAATCCAATCTCATTTGTTTGTTATGAATCTAATATGGTAGATGTTAAACATAACACATGGTAGATTGATTCTGGATCAACAATCCATATTTCAAATTCCTTGCAGGGCTTACAAAATCTAAGGAAGCCAATGGGAACTGAACAAAGCATCTATTCAGGAAACAAGATGCGTTCGGCTGTGGAAGCTATAGGGACATGCAGTTTAGTTTTAAGGAGTGGTTTCATTTTAAATTTAGAAAAGACATTTTATATTCCTAGTTTCTCTAGGAATTTAATTTCTGTTTCAAGACTTGTATCATTTGGTTATTCCTTTAACTTTTCAAATACTACTTTTAATTTATTTTTTAAATTTGAACTTGTTGGGAATGGTACATTATCTGATGGTCTTTTCTCTCTTAATTTAGAAAATGATATCACTAATAATGTCATGCATGTTCAAGTTGGCACCAAACGATGTGTTATGAATGAAGATTCCTCTAGTTTGTGGCACCGTAGATTAGGACATGTTTCCATGGATAGAATTAAAAGATTAGTAAATGAAGGAGTACTTAGTGCTTTGGATTTTACTGATTTTGATACTTGCGTGGATTGCATTAAGGGAAAGCAGAACAACAAGTCAAAGAAAGGTGCCAAGAGGAGTTCTAACATATTAGAAATTATACATTCAGATATTTGTTGTCCAGACATGGACGCATATGGTTAGAAATACTTATCACCTTTATAGATGACTACTCACGTTATATGTATCTCTACATGCTTCATAATAAGAGCGAAGCATTAGATGCCTTTAAAGTTTTTAAGGTAGAAGTAGAGAAACAATGTGGAAAGCAAATTAAGATCGTGAAAACTGATAGAGGTGGAGAGTATTATGGTAGATACACTGAGAATAGACAAGCATCCAGTCCATTTGCAAAGTTTCTTCAAGAAAATGGGATAGTTGCCCAATACACTATGCCTGGGTCTCCAGACCAAAATGGTGTAGCAGAAAGAAGAAACCGAACTCTAATGGACATGGGACGCAGTATGCTAAGTAGCTCTAAGCTATCTAAATCATTGTGGATTGAAGCTCTTAAAACAGCAGTGTATATATTAAACCGAGTTCCAACTAAGGCTGTCCCAAAGACACCTTTTGAGTTATTAAAAGGTTGGAAACCGAGTTTGCGACATATACGCATATGGGGATGTCCGTCTGAAGTAAGAGTTTACAACCCACAAGAAAAGAAATTGGACACAAGGACCATTAGTGGGTATTTTATTGGATATGCTAAAAAGTCTAAAGGATACAGATTTTATTGTCCATCTCACAATATTATGATTGTGGAATCAAGAAATGCAAAATTTCTTGAAAATGACTTAGTCAGTGGGAGTGATCAATTTCAGAACATAGTTTCTATGAGAGATCAACCTTCAACTTCAAGAAGCAAATTGGTTGTCATTCACAACATCCCTCAAGTTCAAATAGGTGTTGATCAACCAATTGTTGAAATTCCACAAGATACTGACAATTTTCCAGTAGATCAAGTTGTTCAAGAAATTCCAGAAAATATTGAACAACCAGTTGAACAACATAATCATCAAGAAATCGTTGATTCAACATTAAGAAGATCTACTAGAGAAAGAAAGTCAGCAATTCCTAGTGATTATATGGTGTATCTACAAGAATCTGATTATAATATTGGAGCTGAGAATGATCCTGAATCCTTTTCACAAGCCATGAGTTGTCAAGAGTTAGAATTATGGTACAATGCCATGAAGGATGAGATGAATTCTATGAAAAGCAATGAGGTATGGGATCTTGTTGAGTTGCCTGATGGTGCAAAAGCCATTGGATGTAAATGGGTCTTTAAAACAAAGAAAGACTCATTAGGCAACATTGAGAGATACAAAGCAAGACTTGTTGCTAAAGGATTCATCAAAAGCAAGGAATTGACTACACAGAAACATTTTCTCTAGTGTCTAAGAAAGATTCCTTGCTTATTATGTTGGCATTAGTAGCCTATTTTGATTTTGAATTACAACAAATGGATGTGAAGACAACTTTTCTCAATGGTGATGTCACATCCCAAAAATTGAGCATGTGAAAAGATACTACTCATTTGATATAATTCTCAAACATACGTTATATACATATATTCTGTAAGGTTTTACATTCAACCTTAATCATTCATTCCACACTACAGAATTATATTCATCTGATAAGCAAATATAGACATACATAGTCTGATATTTCTATCTCATCGCAAGCCTAGGAGACCTATAGAAAGTACAGAGCGTTTCTAATATTCACATTAATAAGTACTGGTGTCCCACCAGACAGAAATAGAGAATAATCTCAAGGGGCTTCTAATCTTCAAACGGATACTCTTATTCTTTATTTTCTGTATCTGAAAAAAAATAATCATAGGGAGTGTGAGTTTATTTAAAAACTCAGTAAGTAAATAACTGTACTATATAAAATATCAAAAGTACAAATACCACATTTACTCATATAATTAATTGTCTTATACATCGAGTAGTATGAGACTCTAACCCTTTCAAACTCATGAATAAGATTTCATAGATATACACCGAGTAGTATGGAACTCTAACCCTTTCAAACTCGTGAATAAGATCTCATAGGTATACGCCGAGTAGTATGGGACTTTAACCCTTTCAACTCGTGTATAGGTTTCATAGATATGCACTGAGTAGTATGGGACTTTAACCCTTTCAAACTCGTGTATAAGATTTCTTAGATATACACCGAGTAGTATGGGACTTTAACCCTTTCACACTCGTGTATTAGATCCCGTAGATCTTTACTCATTAATAAAATAGTGAGAATTCATCACACAGTACAATTGTCATGAAATAAATAATTTCTTCATACTCTTATTTCTACTGATCATCATATACTCCCATATGAAAAATTAATTGCTTATTATCCAAATAATATTGTAAATGGGACTTATATTGTACTTTGACTAGTAATATCAAATTAGCTGAGCAAGGTTATTCACTCACCTTGATGTTTGTCCAAGTTTACCTTGTTCCACATTATAATTTGTGTAGGAAAATTTCCTAGTAAAATATATTACAAGGAATCATAAGAAAGGAAACAAAATCACGAAAATACGTAAAATTTTCTGACTGCTACAATAACGGGTTGCTACAGTAACGGTTTGCTACAGTGCCGGTTCGCTACAGTACCGTTGACTGCTACAGTACCGTTGACTGTCGACACTACAGTACTACTACAGTAACCCGAAGAAAATTTTCCAGATTTTGTTTCGAAATTTCTGGTCGCTACAGTAACTCGGTTTTTTGCAGAAGTTTTTGCAGAAATTCTAACAAATTCATCCTTTCCTTTCTTGTTTCAAAACCAGATTTTCAACTCTTTTAACCGATTATAACTCAAATATAACTTCTAAAACAACTGAGATTCATGAATTATCATCAAAATCTTCAAGAACAAAACCTCCTCTGATCTTCTACATAAACTGAAATTTAAGGAAAATAATCGGATTAAAGCTTACCTTTGATCCTTACAAAGCTTTTGAACCGAACAAATAATCAAACTTCTGAAGATCAAGGAAAGGATTTGAGAAGAAACTGAAGAATTGAGAGAGAAATGCTTTTTGCCTTCCTTCGACTGAGTGAAAAAAATGAGGGGTACTATTGAAACTTTATATTAAATATTTCTAATGGGTTATTCAATAACCCATGGGTATCCATAACCCAACATCCAAACCCATCCAGTCAATTTACAATAAATGGACTAATGGACCATTCTGAAACCACTTTTCCATGAATTTCACCATTCTTAGAATATATCCCTCATTGTGCAAATATTTAGTCCAGTCATTTAACTCAATTTTCATAAATAATATTCAAAGAGAACAATTAAATATGAAAATTAAAAATGACCAAAATAAATAACTAAAATAACGTTGTAGAATTCTAAAATACTCTTAAGCAAATTATATTCCGAAATTAACGGGTATTACATTCTACCCCCCTTAAAAGAATTCGGTCCTCCGAATTAAAATCTTACCTCAAGTTTCAAATAAATGTGGATAGTTTTTCCACATTTCATCTTATGCCTCCCACGTAGCTTCCTCGCGAGAATGATTTCTCCAAAGAACCTTGACAATAGGAATTTCTTTAGTACGCAATTTCTTGACTTTTCTATCAAGAATAGCTACTGGTACCTCTTTGTAGGTGAGAGTTTCATCAAAATGAACTTCTTGGGGTTGAATGACATGAGAAGGATCAGGAAGATACTTCCGTAGCATGGACACATGAAATATTGGATGAACTCCCTCTAGGTTGGAAGGTAGGTCTAGGCGATATGCCACATTACCCACTCTGTCTACAACCTCATATGGGCCAACATACCTCGGACTAAACTTGCCTTTCTTCCCGAATCTCATTACTCCCTTCATAGGTGAGATTCGTAAGAAAATCATATCACCTATTGCAAATTCAAGGTCACGTCGTCGGTTGTCCGCATAAGACTTCTGTCTACTCTGAGCAGTTAACAACTTCTCTCTGATCAGTTTAACTTTATTTATATCTTCCTGTATCATCTCAGGTCCAAATATTTTGGTTTCACCAAGTTCAAACCAACCTATAGGAGATCGACACCGTCTCCCATACAAAGCCTCAAAAGGTGCCATCTGAATACTGGCTTGGTAACTGTTGTTATAAGCAAATTCAATAAGAGACAAATGATCTTCCCAACTTCCACTGAAATCCATCACACAAGCTCTTAGCATATCCTCTAAAGTCTGAATTGTCCTTTCGGACTGTCCATCAGTCTGAGGATGGAATGCTGTGCTAAGATTCACTTTGGTACCCAAAGCCTCTTGAAAGACTTTCCAGAACCGAAAAGTAAACTGAGGTGCTCGGTCTGATATAATGGATATTGGTATACCATGAAGTTTCACTATTTCTTTAACATAAATTCGAGCAAGTTTTGCTACACTGAAAGTGGTATGAACAGGAAGAAAATGTGCTGACTTAGTAAGTCGATCCACTATGACCCATATTGAGTCATTTCCTTTTGTTGACCGAGGTAAACCTACTACAAAATCCATAGTGATCCTTTCCCACTTCCATTCGGGAATATCTAGTTTTTTGCATCAAACCAGGTGGTCGTCGATGTTCAGCTTTAACTTGCTGACAAGTCAAACATCGAGCTACAAAGTCAGTCACGTCTCGCTTCATGCCCTCCCACCAGTAAACTTGTTTCAAGTCCTGATACATTTTCACAGCACCACGATGTACAACGTAGGGCGAACCATGAGCTTCCATTAAGATTTCATGTTTCAAAGATTCAATGTTGGGGACACAGAGTCTCCCATTAAACCATAAGACTCCTTCTTCATCTACCAAGAAACTTGGTGCTAGACCTTGCCTTGCCTTATCTCTGATTTTGACCATATCAATGTCATTTTCTAAATTTACTTTTACTTTTTCAACAAGAGATGATCTAACTGTTAAATGAGCCAGAAATGTACCTAACTCAGTGATCTCGAAGAATACTCCGTCAGCTTCCAATTCTTGTAGTTCATGTATTAGAGACCTCCTTATAGTGGCAATGTGAGCTAAACTTCCCATAGACTTTCGACTTAGAGCATCAGCCACTACATTTGCTTTACCTGGATGGTAAAGGATGGTACAATCATAATCTTTCAGAAGTTCCATCCACCTTCGTTGCCTTAGATTGAGATCTCTCTGCTCAAAAATGTACTTAAGGCTTTTGTGATCTGTAAAAATTTGACAAGTCTCCCCATACAAGTAATGTCTCCAAATCTTTAGGGCAAACACTACAGCTGCCATTTCCAAATCATGAGTGGGGTAATTCAATTCATGCTTTTTAAGCTGACGTGAGCCATAAGCTATGACTTTACCATGTTGCATCAACACACATCCTAAGCCTATCTTTGAGGCATCACAGAATACAGAGTAACCCCCTGGTCTTGATGGTAGGATTAAGACTGGTGCAGAGGTTAAACACTCTTTCAATTGGGTGAAACTTTGCTCACATGAATCATCCCAAATGTATTTAACATTCTTTCGGGTTAACTTATTTAATGGGAGAGCCGTCTTAAAGAAATCTTTGACAAAGCGACGGTAATATCCTGCTAAACCGAGAAAACTACGTACTTTAGACACAGTTGTTGGTCTAGGCCATTGTTTTACTACTTCAATTTTACTTGGATCTACATGAATACCTTCTTGGGAAATAACATGTCCCAAAAATGTTACATGACTCATCCAGAATTCACATTTTGAGAGCTTTGCGTACAACTGATGCTCTCTCAATGTCTGAAGCACTATTCTCAAATGCTCAGTATGTTCCTCATGACTCTTTGAATATACCAAAATATCATCAATGAATACAATTACAAACTTATCAAGGAATGATTTGAACACTCTGTTCATTAAATCCATAAATGCTGCTAGTGCATTTGTCAACCCAAAAGACATCACAAGAAACTCATAATGTCCATACCGTGTACGAAAAGCAGTCTTAGGTATATCATCACTCTTAATTCGTAACTGATGATATCCAGACCTTAGATCAATATTTGAGAAGTATTTTGCTCCTTGAAGCTGATCAAACAAATCATCTATCCTTGGTAAAGAATACTTATTTTTCACTGTGACTTTATTCAGCTGACGATAATCTATACATAATCTCATAGAACCATCTTTCTTTTTCACAAAAAGAACAGGAGCACCCCAAGGTGAAAAACTTGGGCGAATGAACCCTTTGTTTAACAAATCTTCCAATTGTTCTTTGAGTTCTTTTAGCTCAACAGGAGCCATACGATAAGGTGGAATAGAAATTGGTCTTGTGTTTGGGACCAAATCAATACTGAACTCAATATCTCTTTCTGGCGGTAATCCAGGTAAATCTTCTGGGAACACATCTGGGAATTCATTAACCACATGTATGTCTTCTAACTTCTGTTCTTTCTTTTCTAAATCTTTGATAAAAGCTAGAAATCCCTGACATCCCTTTCGCAACATACGCCGGGTACTTAACATAGATATCATATTGCAAGGTACATCACCTCGATCTCCTTGAAACACAAAATTACTCCTCCCCGGCATATTAAAGGAAATAACTTTGTCACGACAATTTATAATAGCATGGCAAGAAGATAGCCAGTTCATCCCTAGAATTACATCAAAATCTAACATATTGAGAACCATAAGATCTATCTCAGTTTCCATGCCTCCAACAATTATTTTACAAGAACGATAACATGTTTTAACCATCAAAGTCTCTCTCATCGGTGTGAAAACCAAGAATGGTTCTTTAAGAATAATCGAATCAAATGCAAATCTCTTGGCAAATAGGGGCGACACATATGAGTGAGTAGAACCGGGGTCAAACAAAATACGTGCAGCAAAAGTATTAACAGATAATATACCTGTAACTACAGCATTGGATGTTTGAGCATCCTGTCGGGTTAGAGCATATACTCTTGCATTTCCTCTGCCAGCAGCTTGTTTTCCACGGTCACCTTGGCCTCTTCCAGAACCTCTTCCCATACTACCCCCTGTTGAAGGGGTTGGTGCTTGAGTAATAGAAACAGAAATAGATTGTGGTCGAGGTGGCAAAGTAGACCCTTGACCTGGTCCTGTCATGAGCTGAGGGCACTCCCTTATAAAATGTCCTTTTTGTCCACAGTTAAAACAACCTGTACCAACAGTGTTTAACCTGCATTCTCCGAAGTGAAACTTTCCACATTCAGGACACTGAGGTTTCTTCCTTCTAGCTTGAGTACCTCCTCTACTAGAAGAACTAAAACCACCCCTGCTCTCTGAACGAGGCTTAGCCACACTGGCTGTAGAATAAAATGACTTAGTATGAGTGGCTGGAGCATGTTGTGATGCAGTAAAGGGTTTCAAAGTCCCTGAGTCTTCCCTTTGATCAAAAGATCTCCTATATCTAGCTTTCTTCTTTTGTCGATATTTTTCTTTATTCTTTGACCTCCTTTCCATAACCAATCTGTAAAACTCCGTCCACATAACTGGCGGTGTGCCTTGAATTCTAGCTTTCTTCCAGTTCTTCCACCATTTACCAGCCCTACCCTTTAACTGAAAAGAAGTGAATTCTACCTTTTGAGTAGGAGAACACCCTATAGCATCACAGATTGCTTCACAATATTCAAGAAAACATTGTGGGTCCTCTTTGGGATCTTCCCCTGAAAAAGTAGGAGGCCTCATTTTCTGGAATTCAGACATTCTTACCTCCCTTACGTTATCTCCTCCAGCTAACTGAGCTGGTGGTACAATTTCAGCTTCAACAATAGGAGGATCCACTGGCAGGTTAGCTTGTGCAGCTCGACCTCTCATTTCAGCCTCAAATCGGTCAAATCGTTCATTCATTAAATTAATCACATGTGCAATAGTTGCATTACCAACGTGAGCATTAGGTTCGACTCTCCTTGCTTGCTCACTAGTTGTGCCCTTAGTACTTTGAGCATGTAAACTATCACCACAGTTAGGATCATCTTGCACATGTACTGGTGGATTTATGGCCCTCCTTGGACCCATATGCTCATTATTATTAGAAGATCCTTCTGACATTGATCTGTCACAGATCTACACACATAACGAACAATTTTCAGACATAAACAAAATATCACTTACTAGCCCCACTGAAAATTATCTATAAAATGACGTTATACTCTACAAGGTCTTTTATGGAACCTAATCCTATGGTCATGCCGCGGCTCAT
The DNA here is from genome assembly GCA_037074585.1 of Biancaea sappan. Classification (NCBI taxonomy): domain Eukaryota; kingdom Viridiplantae; phylum Streptophyta; class Magnoliopsida; order Fabales; family Fabaceae; genus Biancaea; species Biancaea sappan. Next base: position 28,642,081 of record CM073492.1, on the reverse strand, counting down.
GACAATAGGGAAGGGCCCACAAAGATCACTTTGCTCTGTACTCTATAGGGGACCTATAAAACCTATCCTCTGATACCAAATTTGTCACATCCCAAAAATTGAGCATGTGAAAAGATACTACTCATTTGATATAATTCTCAAACATACGTTATATACATATATTCTGTAAGGTTTTACATTCAACCTTAATCATTCATTCCACACTACAGAATTATATTCATCTGATAAGCAAATATAGACATACATAGTCTGATATTTATATCTCATCGCAAGCCTAGGAGACCTATAGAAAGTACAGAGCATTTCTAATATTCACATTAATAAGTACTGGTGTCCCACCAGACAGAAATAGAGAATAATCTCAAGGGGCTTCTAATCTTCAAACGGATACTCTTATTCTTTATTTTCTGTATCTGAAAAAAAATAATCATAGGGAGTGTAAGTTTATTTAAAAACTCAGTAAGTAAATAACTGTACTATATAAAATATCAAAAGTACAAATACCACATTTACTCATATAATTAATTGTCTTATACATCGAGTAGTATGGGACTTTAACCCTTTCAAACTCATGAATAAGATTTCATAGATATACACCGAGTAGTATGGGACTCTAACCCTTTCAAACTCGTGAATAAGATCTCATAGGTATACACCGAGTAGTATGGGACTTTAACCCTTTCAACTCGTGTATAGGTTTCATAGATATGCACTGAGTAGTATGGGACTTTAACCCTTTCAAACTCGTGTATAAGATTTCTTAGATATACACCGAGTAGTATGGGACTTTAACCCTTTCACACTCGTGTATTAGATCCCGTAGATCTTTACTCATTAATAAAATAGTGAGAATTCATCACACAGTACAATTGTCATGAAATAAATAATTTCTTCATACTCTTATTTCTACTGATCATCATATACTCCCATATGAAAAATTAATTGCTTATTATCCAAATAATATTGTAAATGGGACTTATATTGTACTTTGACTAGTAATATCAAATTAGCTGAGCAAGGTTATTCACTCACCTTGATGTTTGTCCAAGTTTACCTTGTTCCACACTAGAATTTGTGTAGGAAAATTTCCTAGTAAAATATATTACAAGGAATCATAAGAAAGGAAACAAAATCACGAAAATACGTAAAATTTTCTGACTGCTACAGTACGGTTTGCTACAGTATCGGTTCGCTACAGTGCCGGTTCGCTACAGTAACGTTGACTGCTACAGTACCATTGACTGTCGACACTACAGTACTGCTACAGTAACCCGAAGAAAATTTTCCAGATTTTGTTTCGAAATTTCTGGTCGCTATAGTAACTCGGTTTTTTGCAGAAGTTTTTGCAGAAATTCTAACAAATTCATCCTTTCCTTTCTTGTTTCAAAACCAGATTTTCAACTCTTTTAACCGATTATAACTCAAATATAACTTCTAAAACAACTGAGATTCATGAATTATCATCAAAATCTTCAAGAACAAAACCTCCTCTGATCTTCTACATAAACTGAAATTTAAGGAAAATAATCGGATTAAAGCTTACCTTTGATCCTTACAAAGCTTTTGAACCGAACAAATAATCAAACTTCTGAAGATCAAGGAAAGGATTTGAGAAGAAACTGAAGAACTGAGAGAGAAATGCTTTTTGCCTTCCTTCGACTGAGTGAAAAAAATGAGGGGTACTATTGAAACTTTATATTAAATATTTCTAATGGGTTATTTAATAACCCATGGGTATCCATAACCCAACATCCAAACCCATCCAGTCAATTTACAATAAATGGACTAATGGACCATTCTGAAACCACTTTTCCATGAATTTCACCATTCTTAGAATATATCCCTCATTGTGCAAATATTTAGTCCAGTCATTTAACTCAATTTTCATAAATAATATTCAAAGAGAACAATTAAATATGAAAATTAAAAATGACCAAAATAAATAACTAAAATAACGTTGTAGAATTCTAAAATACTCTTAAGCAAATTATATTCCGAAATTAACGGGTATTACAGGTGATCTAGAGGAAGAAGTCTATATGAAACAGCCAGAAGGATTCACATCTAGTAATGGTGAGCAATTGGTTTGCAAACTAAAAAAGTCCATATATGGATTGAAACAAGCCTCCCGTCAAATGGTATTTAAAATTTCATGATGTTATCTCTTCATTCGGTTTTGTTGAGAACATTATGGATCAATGTATATACCAAAAGGCCAGTAGGAGTAAAATTTGTTTCCTTATCCTATATGTAGATGATATTTTACTTGCAAGAAATGATGAGGGAATGCTATATGAGGTGAACAATTTCTCTCTAAAAGTTTTGATATGAAGGATATAGGTGATGCATCTTATGTCATTGGCATTAAAATTCATAGAGACAGACATCGAGGTATATTAAGTCTATCTCAAGAAACCTATATCAACAAAATTTTAGAGAGGTTTCACATGAAGAATTGTTCACCAAATATAGCTCCCATTGTGAAGGGTAATAGGTTCAATTTGAACCATTGCCCGAAGAATGATTTTGAGAGGGAACAAATGAAAAACATTCCATATGCTTCTGTTGTTGGGAGCTTGATGTATGCTCAGGTTTGTACAAGACCTGACATATCATTTGTTATTGGAATGTTGGGAAGATATCAGAGTAATCCAGGTATTGACCACTGGAGAGCTGCAAAGAAAGTCCTGAGATATCTTCAAGGGACTAAGGATTACATGCTAATGTACAGACGAACTGATAATTTGGAAGTAACTGGCTACTCTGATTCAGACTTCGCTGGTTGTGTTGATTCGAGGAAATCAACATCAAGATACATTTTCATGTTTTCTAATGGAGCTATATCTTGGAGGAGCAACAAGCAGACCTTGGTTGCTACTTCCACTATGGAGGCTGAGTTCGTTTCCTGTTTTGAGGCTACCTCACATGGAGTATGGTTAAAGAGTTTCATTTCTGGGCTTAGAATTATTGATTCAATTTTTAGGCCATTGAGGATATATTGTGACAATTCAGCTGCTGTCTTTTTGGCTAACAACAACAAAAGTGATAGTCGAAGTAAACACATTGACATCAAGTATTTAGCCATTAAAGAACGTGTTAAAGATAAAAAAGTGGTCATTGAACACATTAATACTGAATTGATGATAGCTGATCCTTTAACTAAAGGCATGCCACCATTTAAATTTAAGGATCATGTGGTTAGAATGAGTCTTGGATCCACTATGTAATTTTTATTATTATAATGAATTATTTTAAGGAAACTCTGTTTGTTTGTGATATTTCTCATATTTGTCTTTTCTGTATACATTTCTTGATTTTGAGAAATATTATTAAAGTATAGACCTAGAATAAACATTGGGTTTGTTCATTATAAAATTTAAGCTAGTGCTTAAGAGACATGATGCATTGTAATACATGGAAGATATTACTTGCTTTCAAAAGGATTTATCGCCATGATTCATGTATTATGTTTCTTTTCAAGCATTGTTAATCATGGATTGAGAACATTATAATTTAAGGACTAAGTGGGAGAATGTTAGATAATCGTTCAATTTTTGAATGGTTATAAAATGGTCCTTAAAAGAATTATGGATTTGGATTTGCAAAAAAAAAAAAAAGAAAACTCCCAAGTTGTAACTATTCTGCTTAATCCATTTATTAATTAATTAATTAATTAACTAAAAATGTCAAATAGTAACCGCCAAAAACTGTTCTTGATGGGAGAACAGTTATATAATGGTTGGTGTGGGTTAAGAGTCCCTAAGCACAAAGATACTCAAAACCATACCATCTAGTGAGATTTTGAGTACTTAGAAGTACCCTAATTCATTGTGTAATTCAAGACGAGTAATGGCTGAAGGTAATTATTGATCTTTTGTTTTCGCTGCCTTTTCATGCTTTTATGATTGAGTATATTATAGATTATTAAGAAATAACTTACAAGGTTATCATGTGAAAATTAAAATTAAAATTAAAATGATGACCACAAGAAGGCATGCAAGCTGATGAATCATCAATTGTGTCTGAGCCACTAACGCTTTGACACTGATATCATATATTGAGCCATAGCTAGACGTCTCAATAAATATGAGTATCTCTTCTTAAGTTCATGTGCAGATTATGATGACCAAAATTCGCGTACTTAATGCAAGAAATTACAAAACAAATAGAGGAGGAAAGATTTATAATATCTAAGCAAAACGTCATGAAAGAATATCGTACACATTAATGTTAACTAGTCGTTCCATGACTTTCGTAATATAAGAATGGACCACATATATAGATAGCCCCAAGTCTAATGAATTAAAAAAAAATCAAAACAATATAATTTATGCAAGAAAATTTATTGATAAGCTATATATTTCTTGACCATGCATGGTGCTTCTAAGACTTGATACGAATTTATTCGCATTTTAGTTGTCTCTGATATTGTTGGATAATGGAATCCTATGAAATAGGTAAATTGCATTCAAGAATCGTCACATGCGTCACGACTCTTTCTACTTATTATACTTAACAGGAGACGCCATCTTAAAAAGTAAATTATTTTTAAAATATGCATGTATAAAAACCTCAATTTGGTAATATTAAGAGATGGGTGAAATGTTTAAATTTCATGAGTAAATTGTATTCGTAAATTTTACTCATTTGACATCAGTTATGAAATTAAAAAAATAAGATAATTAAGTTTTTTTATTCACCTTTTAAAGGGCTTGGATTCGGATTTAAGTAATACAATATTAGTGCCTAATTGCAAATTATAAGCAACTGAATGACAATTTGTAAATTATAATTTTAATGTGTCAGTTGTTGTTTAATTTATTTGATATTATAATATTGTTGAGATATAACAATTTAACTTAAAATTATTTTTAATTTTGAATTATATTTGTTGATTTTTTAATTTTTTTAAATAAAAAAATTTCATGTACACAAGTATCACCTTATAAAAATTTTCGATGTGTTTGATATGCCAAAGGGAAAGGAAATATGAAACTTACAAAAAAGAGAGAGAGAGAGAGAGAAAAAAAAAGTTTAATACTTTTATAAGGAGGATAATTTAAACAATTTTTCATTATCTCTTTTATTTTCTCACTCTCTCTCCTTTTACATTACTTACTCTCCTCTTCTTTTGCATCCTACTCCTAGCATTTTAAATTTCCTTATCTGAATGATTCCAAATCCAAATTTAATAAGGACTAGGCTAAAGTTTGAACTTGTTTCCCGCCCAAGGGAGGACTTGATTTTTTTTTTTTACATGTAGATATTTATATATTCTTGTAATATTCTTTAGTGAGATATGAAATTGCATCCATCAATCATATGATTGCAAAGCACCAACGGATATTAAAAAAAAAAAAAGAGATAAAAGTACTCTCTTCATCTTTTTACGTTTTCTAAAAGTTTTATTTTGTTTGATATATTTATATCTTATTAATTTCATCTTTATAAAAAATGTCAATTTGTTCTTATTATTTGCATTATTTAAATCATTAACGAAAAATGTTGACGTATTAACATATGTGGACTGTAACTCATTAAATGTTGTCAATATGTAATTTTAGTTTTCAATTTTATCCTCACATTTAGAATAAGTTTCAATTTCATCCCTCAAGTTTGAAATAAGTTTCAATTTTATCCCTTACACTTGAAATTTCAATTTTATCTCACTTGTTTACAAAAAAATGTCAATTTCAACCAAATTTCATAGTATATTGTCTAAATCATTTATGAGAAATATTGACATGTCTAAACTCTAAACACATAACCACTGTTCTTTTTTTTAATTTGATATTCATCAACCAAAGTTTGACACATTATTTTCACCCTTTGCAATTCACGTGTACCCCTTACGTATATAGATGTCCCAAATTTATATTCAATTCGTAGCATATTCTAAACTTTTCTCTTCAAACTCAATCTTACCCTAATTATTTCTACCCAAAAACACTCAACTTTTGTCCCTTTTCAATTTAACACCTGTCACATACTGCATGCCATTCTCTGCCCAAATATCCTCATTACATGTTTACACTAAGACTCGTCCACCTTAGTTTAAGTGTGTGTTTGAAAACTCGTTGAGTAAACTTAAATTTGAGTAGAATCGATATTCATTTAATGTGATTTATGTTTATAAACTGTTATCCGAAAAGTGATTTTAAAAAATAAATTTTGTTTCGATATTAATTAGTAAAAATATTTTTGAATGTGTAATTACCAGAAAGAGTATAAATAATATATTGTGTTATTTCATTTATACTAATTTAATTTCTATCATATAAAAATGTAATAAAAATATTAATGTTTTAATAAATAATTTTTTAACTATTTGTATTTGATTTAAAAATATACATGAATGTTGTAAAGAAATAAATTTATTTATTTTCTCTCTAAATTTCAGTTGATTATTTTTTAATGTATATTTTAAAAATATACATCTTCCTGATTTAAAAATATACATGAATGTTTTAAAAATATACATCAATAAAATCACATATAAAATAATACAATTAAACACTTTTGTCGTTTAATGTATATTGCATTATTCACCAATCATCATCTAAATTCTCCTTTTTAGAATCCCCATTACTCAGAACTCAGAAAGCTATTAACACTCCATCTTCCTCCATTTTCACACTCTGCTTTCACTCTATCAAACTTCCATGGATTCCTTCTCACACAGCTCCTTCACCTTCTTCCTCACATGCCTTCTTCCCCTCCTCACTCCCACAAGTAAAAACAGAGTCTTTTTGTAACATCCCAAATTTTCTCCTATTAAAGTTATATCTTCTTTATTTAAATTAGAAATGATGTTAGAACTTAGTAAAGTATGTTTTTGAATGCCTAGAAACAAGTCATCAAGAAAAGGCATGAGAAATTAGGATAAATGAGCTAAAAGTAGAAGAAAAATGAAGTTTCGAGAGAATTAGTCGACTAATGTAATAAATCAGTCGATTGGTAACATCAGAAAAGAACTAGGTTACTGATATCTATAATCAATCTACTGATGAGGAGAAATCAGTCGACTAATGATTCTATGTCATAGTAAAATTTTGGGTTCTGTAGCAATCAGTTGACTAATCGTGTTGAATTAGTCGACTAATTTTAAATCATTCGACTAATCATAAGAAATCAGTCGACTAATCGCCTGCTGGAGTGCAAAATAAGTCGGTGCCAACTGAAAAATCAATAGAAAATTGACTAGAATACCCCTAACATGCCAAGGAAGCTTAGAAATAAGAAAGTAGGGGTAAAAGAGGGATTTCTATGCTAAAGGGACTCTTTAAACCTTTTAGAATCAAGTAGTGAGAGAAAAAAGAGAGAATTCTGAAATTTTAGAAAAGAGAGAGAGAGAGAGAGAGAGAGAAACGTGGAGAAGAAGAAGAAGAGAGAGAAGTGACTTCTAGTTGGATTTCTAACAAAGAAATCACCAAAGGTAATCTCCCTAGCTTAATTTCTCTAGTTTAGATGAATTCTAGAACTTGAAATTCGTAGAATTGTAGTTTTTCAGACTAAGGAAAGAAGAGGAAGAAGGAGTTGGTCTGAAAAACTAAGGAAAACAAGAAATCTTAGAAGGAACTAGAAGATATTACACAAGTTCAGCTATAGAAAGAATTAAAGGTAGCTAGTTATTCATAAAAGCAATTTATTTTCAATTATTTATCATGCTTGTGTATGATATGCTATAGTTTTGTGATAAAACTATCCACGAATGTTTGAGAACATGTTTTCTTATGAAAATAGAACTTGACTCCTCATGGGATGTAGTAATTCCTCATAGGATGAAAAGTTCTCTTCATAACAAAGCTAGAAAGTAAGTTAATTTAGTTATTTACCATATTCTTTATGATTCAGCAAGTATAGATATGTTGAAGTTTTCCATGAGAACATAGAATTAACTTTCTCTTGAAAAGTAGAGATTTTGTCCTTATGGGATGTCAGAACAGAAATTCCTCATGAAATGACAGAAATACCTCATAGGATGTAAAAATCCTTATGGGAAGACAGAACCTTAAATATTCCTCATGAGATGACAGAAATTCCTTATGGGACATTGAGTACTTTTCTGAGAAAGTAGTCAAAGTAGTTAAAGTAGCTAAAGTAGCCAAAGTAGCTAAAGAAACCAAGGAATAATACATTATATTGAGAAAGAAGTTAAGACACAAGTTACGTGTTAGTAAACACAAGTTATGTGTTAGTATATCAGTTTATACTTTAGGGGATGAGTTCCCTATTGAGATTGTTTTGTGATAGATCTTTTATATTTATGGAAGTGTGAATAAGTTATTAAGAATTGCTTTTATGACTGAAATGATTCTTAAAATAATTTCTTTAAATAAACTAACTACTGAGATTATATATCTCATGTTTTATGTTATAACTAACCATTTTAAGAGTTGAAATAGAGAAGCAAGAGGTAGCAAGAAACAAGCTAGCATAGTTGTTAGGTAGATACACATAAAAAATGAATGTAATGTTAATTTTCTATGTAAACCTTTAGAGATCTATGCACAATTTGTGTATATGCATAGAAATATGAGTTTCATGTAAGTTCCTTGTATTATAGCTTCATTCTAGAAAATGATTTGCAAAAAAAAAAAAAAAAGAGTTGAAGAAGTGTTGTAGATCATGTGCATAATGAAAATAGATAATTTTGCTATGTTTTCAAGTTAGTTTTCTGAAATCTAAAGCTCAGGGTACATCAGTCGACCAATGTTGTCACGACCCGTTTTCTGGGCACATGACCGGCACAATGATGAATATCCCATCACTGTAAGCCTTTCGATAAATTCTACCCATTTATCAAAATAACCATTCCTAAAGAAAATATATCAAATTTTCTTATTTGTAATTCATAGAGATGATTTGCACATAATAATAGATTATCAATATAAAATACATTATTATGCTGACATACAAACCAAATGCCAAACCCCTGACCTAGATGTCCTAGACGATTACAGAGCAACATAATCTATAACAAAAGAGGGGTCTACCCGACAACGGGAAGGTTCAAAGTGATCTACTCCTCTAGCAGATATTCTTCGCTGGCAACCTGATCTGAACAAAAAAGTTGTACAAACAATGTGAGCTTTTAAACTCAATGAGCGAATCGGCCTCGCGTTAATAAAATTCAAATACATTACCAGTCATGCAAGCATATCCAAAGGCTCATACTCAACCAATAGACAGAAGATAAAAATTCATCCAATTCAACAAACGTTACTAGTACTCGTCAATGGCAATATATCCCAGAGAGCGCACACAGGCCGGCTCACCAATTATGTATATTTTCATCATGACGCACAACATCATCCTCTTACATACAAGAAGATAAAAATTCATCCAATTCAACAAACGTTACTAGTACTCGTCAATGGCAATATATCCCGGAGAGCGCACACAGGCCGGCTCACCAATTATGTATATTTCCGCCATGACGCACAACCTCATCCTCTTAGCTAGGGCGCCTCACGGATTTATCACCAATCCGGGCTATATCCCTACTGAGGGAATCGTTGTCTCCACACTCATTGGTCAAGACACTCTGTCAACCGGGTTTTCCGCCTTGCCGTGAGAGGGGGTACTGTCCCGCTCAATCACAATCAATAGCATTTCATATCATAATCAGAAGCTCAATATAATATTCATCCATATAACAGGTATAGTATATAACTATATTATAGCTTTATAAACCACAATTCAAGAGATTCAATCTTCACATCATCATGAGATACTTGCTTTTTCTTATCCATACTTCTGGATTAATTATCTCATTATATTCGCCATTCTGAATCCAATTTCCCCCTATGAATCTTGGGAGTGTCCTACGACATACTTTTTATCACCAGTAATGCTAAAACTCTATTAAAACGGGGTCGTTTCACTCACCTGGATTCCGTACGAGCATCGCTTCTCTAAGTCATTACAGACAAGAGTGCTCAGGTGAAATTCGGTGTTCTGCTACGGAGATTTTCATGAAAGATTAGAGAAAATACGTTAGGATTGTTTTCGTACAGACACTGTTCATACGTATGGTTACTGTTCATATATATTGTACTATTCATACAGTCACTATTCATACGTACGGTCACTATTCATACGATCGGTTACTATTCATACGATTACTATTCATACCAGAAATAGAGAATACAATCTGTAAAAGAGTACACCAGGTAAGTTCCCAGGAAAGAGTAGAGGGTCACACTGGACACATTTAAAAAATAGGTCTTTCCTTAGCCAGAACTTTCCTAGACATGTATTCTTCACAGTTTACATTCTATTTCGGTAATCAGAGAATCAAAGTAATATGTAAGCAGCTAAGGACAGTTTTTCTGATGTGGAAGATCAGCCAAAGCCGCAACTACAGAGCATACTTAAGAAAATAACTTCTAAAATTTGAAAGACATAGAAAGGGTATAGTATCCTTACCTAAGCTGAAAAGAAAATGCCCAAAATCTCAGAGGCCTAGCATTGAAGTAAGAGAAACTTAAGGAGAGAAAAAGAGAAGTTGAAGGTGTGAGTTTAGAAGTGAAATGAAAGCGCCTATTTATAGGAAAAGTCAAGGGTACTATTTGATATTATGCGTTAATAAAATATTCAATTTACTATTAATGAAAATGACATTTCTAATATTGCAGTTACTGTACACCTCACGCGATGGAAAATTTTTCTGTTATTTACTATTGGAAACTTAAAGGGAAAACTATCCTTTCTCTTAAACCTTTAAGTTTCTTTTCAAATCAGTCCTTTCAATTTAGTCCCTGAAGGTATTTTCACCCATAAAACGTCATTTTCTCCTACGAACTTCTTTCTAGTTTTCTCTTATGACCAAACCACATCTAGTACTTGACATTTCAATTGTATAAGTGAACAGTATCATATACGTAAATAGTATTATACAGGTAAACAGTACCGTATACTAGCATAGTAACCATAGTTTGTAAATACATATTTATATTTTATTTTTCATGGGTATTACATTATCACCCCCTTAAGAGAATTCGGTCCCCCGAATTCAAAACTCACCTCAAGACTAAAATAAGTGTGGTTACTTCGTCTATATCTCATCCTTTGCATCTCTTTCTTCCCAAATCTCTTCACATCCCTGGTAAGATTTACAAGAACACTATAGCATCAACTGTGAACTCTAGACCGCATTATCAATAATTTTCATAGGACTTTTGCCTTTTCTAAATAGCAAACAATCTCTTCCTCATCAGTTTGATCTTTTCCACAACCTTTTGTGCCATAAAGTGTCTCATCCTCATAACTTTTACCAAACTTAAACCATCTGATCAGAGACGAACTCTGTCTCTATGTAAAACCTCAAATAGGTGTCGTCTTCAAAAGTGGCACGTGGTCTTTCTAGTTCATACTGAATATCAGAACACATGTTTCCACACACATAGCTTATAACTTTTACGAATACAAGCACCCTACCCGAAGGCATCATTTTGGCCATAGGCAATACTCTTGTCCGAAGGCGATTCTTCTGCCTTAAAGCGATACTCTTAGCTGAAGGCGTCATATAAAAGGCAAAATCACATGAAATCATTACATAAATCTCTAGGAAGAACAATCCTAGAAAATGTGATAAGTAAATAACATACTCGTCATGCATAATTATATATATGGAAATTCCTCTCACCTCAATGACTCATATAGAGTCGTATCCCTTCAATGATTAGGGCAAACCCATAGTTCTCTATATATAGGTTCATAAAATACTTATTTAGCATTCCTCCATAGTTCAGAAGTGTAATGAAGTATCATTTTAGTAACTCTGCTCAGTCAAAAGGATATTACCATACTCTGCTTTAGAATTTCCATAATCAAGTACGAAATATAAGTCCAACATCTTTTCATTCCTCAAGTTCTTTCAGTAAAAGGAATCACTTCAACAAAGAAGATCTAAATACTAACTTAAATTTTATTTCTAGTACATAGATAATTTTAATACATGAAGCGTAGACCAAATATAGCTTTAGGTACAAACAAAAGAAAAAATAAATTAAGGACGAGGAGGCTTTTGAAATGTAAAAAGTGCTCCAGGTCTAGAAGAGCAAGGTGCTTCAGACCTTAAGGAGGAAGCTAATCGTTGTAGCCTAGAAAGGGTTTCTGGAGGAAGCGCCTGAGAAATTTGACGAAGAGCAGAAGTTACTCCGTTCATACATTCAATACACCTTGCTTGTTGGTCACGAAAATTTTGAGTTGCAAACATTGAATGTCTATCAACTCGATTAGCTAGTTCTCCGAAACGACGGTTTATCAGTTTCTCTTGGTTTTCAAAGAGACGATTTATTAGTCGCTTCTGGTCCTCTGTCTTGTATTCCAGGCTCTCTATCTTACGCTCTAGATTTTCGATCTTACGCTCTAGGAACGCAAGCTTATTTTCTGAGGATGTTGCAGTGTTGTCCTCCTCCAACTCTATTACATCCCTCTTTCTCTTCTTAATTTCTGGTGTCCTGTCTACAGGTCTCTTCCCTTTGTTGTTTCCGAGACTTAGATTTAAATCAAGCTCTACGTTGCCAGTCTCAAAATTCAAGTTGAAAGACTTATTATCGGCCATTGCTCTAGGGATCTCAGAAATAACTTCGAATGAGAAAGGAATGAAGATTGAGAAATAGGTATGTAATGAAAGAAGTTCGCTTGGTGTGATGAGTGGGGTAACGGGCGTACAAGATTTATAGACAACCCGAAGCCCCTGGAGCTAAAGCCACCACAACCTATACGCCGCTCGCTATAAGGTTTACAGATCACATACGTCGCAATGCCAGCAATTAATGTCGGACATGCAGATAAATAGTAAATGCAATTAACATAAGTCAAAGATTTCTTGAAAAAAATTTTCGGCTAATCTTGACCTTTCTCAAAATTTTGACTAACTATGCTCTTCAGTCTGAGATTTTCTCCCTCTAAACTTGTTTTATCCTGTAATCCCATATCACGATGTCCCTCTATGATTAGGTAGCCTCATATTGGCTGTATCTTAGAGTCTAATCGGTGTCTTTATTCTGGATTTACACATAATATATGTATATCAATATATATATTTTAAAACAAAGTTAACTGCTTTTGGTCACATGCAGTAAGCATTATCATAATGCAAGGAAATCATTGTCTTTCATTTGCCCATGAGAGCATTATATGTGAGTATGTGTAACCATGAAGATATATTATCCTCTACACATTTGATTCTATCCAAGTCATTTTGATTTCTCATTCTCTATGAGTATATGTAGGATCATCACATATTCTCCTTGATCGTAGCCTTCACTCATTATGCATGAATAACATACATACATGTAATTACAACATGATTCAATCAGTTATGTATATTATACTCAACTGAAGGCTCTTAAGAACAACACAATAAAACAGAGAAATGCATTTCAGTTCATCATAAAAGCATCCAAGGCAATCTTTAATGGCTCTATCGTCAACTTCTTTGAATTTCGAAAAATGCCAACGGGAGAAATGGGAAAACCAAGTAAAATCGGCCGCAAATCCACCGAATACTGACTTTGGTGGTTTTGGCATTAATGCAACGCGCTATCGGTGTGCACGCCTACCCTAGACTTCTGGCTTCCAGCTTGCAGAAATCCATAGGTTGATCGTGTAGGGGTGCGGTGAAGAGATATCTTCTTTGTCTCTTAGTCCAAATTTTTTCTCTATAAAAACCTTCTCAGCGTTCTCAGTTACCACACCACAAAGAGTAATAATCTCTGAGCCTACAATCCCCCAGTATTCCTCTCGCCTCATACTCTTACAAAAATTTCTAAATTTTTTCAAATCATGGCCTCAAGGAAGTACATTGATCTCACAGTAGAGGCTAAGGAAGAAGAACTTGACTTAAACTTAAGTTTATGCAGGGACAAGGGCAAAAGACCTCTCGAGGGACCTCAAGAAATTCAAAAGGAGAAGAAGATGAAGAAGATTGAGGAAGCCGAGGAGATTAGCACAGGCCATAGCTCAGAGGACAAAATCGCCTGTTTAGAGCAGGAGGTGAAGATTCTCAAGAAGATGATAGAGGACCTGGAGAAGTTAACCAAACGCAATAACGCGGCAATGACTTCGAGAATAGATAGGTTCTTCTATTGGTCCACCCAGTGCTTCTGCAATCAACAGCAAAGAAGTGTTGATTGTATGAATGGAATTTACACTACCCTCCGCGACATTGCTATGTCTCTTGCTCCAAGGAATGGTCGAGGGGTGATGATACAATACAACCCTCCTAATCCGAGACCACCTCGCTTTTAGATTACTCATGCATGAGTAAACTTCTTCTTTTTTGCAATGTAATCCTTCAGTTTTTTTTGTTTTTAATGCGAGTGGTTTCTTTTATTGGCTGGTACCCTAAAATAATATAGCTACACAAATTCAATCATGAATTCATCTTATAAAATCCACCATATAAAAATTTGATCCGACAGCAACGGAATCAAAACAAATAACAACTTTTCCTTGACTAAGTTCAAAAGTGTAGCCACATCTGTCTAAAACTAAAACTGAGAACATAATTCCTAAGAAGAGATAAGTCTCGGAGGGAAAGGAAATGAAAACATCCTACAAGACCTTCAGTAGAGCCGTCTCTCTATAGTTGTGCCCGGGTTCACAACGATAGAGGAGGTCCCACTAAGGTTACCTTGCTCTGTAATCACTAGGAGACCTAACAATCATTGCTCTGATACCAACTTTGTCACGACCCGTTTTCTGGGCACATGACCGGCACAATGATGAATATCCCATCACTGTAAGCCTTTCGATAAATTCTACCCATTTATCAAAATAACCATTCCTGAAGAAAATATATCAAATTTTCTTATTTGTAATTCATAGAGATGATTTGCACATAATAATAGATTCTCAATATAAAATACATTATTATGCTGACATACAAACCAAATGCAAAACCCCTAACCTAGATGTCCTAGACGATTACAGAGAAACATAATTTATAACAAAAGAGGGGTCTACCCGACAACGGGAAGGTCCAAAGTGATCTACTCCTCTAGCAGATATTCTTCGCTCGCAACCTGATCTGAACAAAAAAGTTGTACAAACAGTGTGAGCTTTTAAACTCAATGAGCGAATCGGCCTCGCGTTAATAAAATTCAAATACATTACCAGTCATGCAAGCATATCCAAAGGCTCATACTCAACCAATAGACAGAAGATAAAAATTTATCCAATTCAACAAACGTTACTAGTACTCGTCAATGGCAATATATCCCAGAGAGCGCACACAGACCGGCTCACCAATTATGTATATTTCCGTCATGACGCACAACATCATCCTCTTACATACAAGAAGATAAAAATTCATCCAATTCAACAAACGTTACTAGTACTCGTCAATGGCAATATATCCCGGAGAGCGCACACAGGCCGGCTCACCAATTATGTATATTTCCGCCATGACGCACAACCTCATCCTCTTAGCTAGGGCGCCTCACGGATTTATCACCAATCCGGGCTATATCCCTACTGACGGAATCGTTGTCTCCACACTCATTAGTCAAGACACCCTGTCAACCGGGTTTTCCGCCTTGCAGTGAGAGGGGGTACTGTCCCGCTCAATCACAATCAATAGCATTTCATATCATAATCAGAAGCTCAATATAATATTCATCCATATAACAGGTATAGTATATAACTATATTATAGCTTTATAAACCACAATTCAAGAGATTCAATCTTCACATCATCATGAGATACTTGCTTTTTCTTATCCATACTTCTGGATTAATTATCTCATTATATTCGCCATTCTGAATCCAATTTCCCCCTATGAATCTTGGGAGTGTCCTACGACATACTTTTTATCACCAGTAATGCTAAAACTCTATTAAAACGGGGTCGTTTCACTCACCTGGATTCCGTACGAGCATCGCTTCTCTAAGTCATTACAGACAAGAGTGCTCAGGTGAAATTCGGTGTTCTGCTACGGAGATTTTCATGAAAGATTAGAGAAAATACGTTAGGATTGTTTTCGTACAGACACTGTTCATACGTACGGTTACTGTTTATATATACGGTACTATTCATATAGTCACTATTCATACGTACGGTTACTATTCATATGTATGGTCACTATTCATACATACGGTTTCTATTCATACGATTACTATTTATACCAGAAATAGAGAATACAATCTGTAAAAGAGTACACCAGGTAAGTTCCCAGGAAAGAGTGGAGGGTCACACTGGACACACTTAAAAACCAGGTCTTTCCTTAGCCAGAACTTTCCTAGACATGTATTTTTCACAGTTTACATTCTATTTCGGTAATCAGAGAATCAAAGTAATATGTAAGCAGCTAAGGATAGTTTTTCTGATGTGGAAGATCAGCCAAAGCCGCAACCACAGAGCATACTTAAGAAAATAACTTCTAAAATTTGAAAGACATAGAAAGGGCATAGTATCCTTACCTAAGCTGAAAAGAAAATGTCCAAAATCTCAGATGCCTAGCATTGAAGTAAGAGAAACTTAAGGAGAGAAGAAGAGAAGTTGAATGTGTGAGTTTAGAAGTGAAATAAAAGTGCCTATTTATAGGAAAAGTCAAGGGTACTATTTGATACTATGCGCTAATAAAATATTCAATTTACTATTAATGAAAATGACATTTCTAATAATGCAGTTACTGTGCACCTCACGGAATTATTTACTATTGAAAACTTAAAGGGAAAACTATCCTTTCTCTTAAACCTTTAAGTTTCTTTTCAAATCAGTCCTTTCAATTTAGTCCCTGAAGGTATTTTCACCCATAAAACTTCATTTTCTCCTACGAACTTCTTTCTAGTTTTCTCTTATGACCAAACAACATCTAGTACTTGACATTTCAATTGTATAAGTGAACAGTATCATATACGTAAATAGTATTATACAGGTAAACAGTACCGTATACTAGTATAGTAACCATAGTTTGTAAATACACATTTATATTTTATTTTTCATGGGTATTACAAATGTCCCTGTATCAGTCGACTGATATGTCCGTTTTCAGATACATGTAACTTTGAATACTATCAGTCGACTGATAGCTCCAGATCAGTCGACCAATCGTCCTCTGCCAGTTTAAAATTGTGAATTGCAAAACTTTTCAAGTTGCCTTATTTTTATATAATTAGATATTTTGCAAGACTTTTCAGAAAAGTTTTTATGGTTTTAACCATAAGTTTCACAAGATTTTTATCAGAATTTTCTTAAATTGTATAAAATTAGTATAATTTTAGCAGACGTTACACTTTTCCTCTGTTCCTCGCATTTTGCTTTCTTTTCCGTTAAAATACTTCACTGTGTTTGGATAATATGCTGAAGGGTAGAAAAGTCTGCAGATGAGTTAAATACTCACCAACCATAATTGATTGTCCTATAAGCTACTCAGAATTGCTTGCACTCAAACGTGAGTCTGGGAAAAGAATCGATTATGGCTTAGATGGGTAACGCAAATCCAAACAGAGGCATTTTTGTGTAAAAGCCCGTTTGCCCTCCACCAACGTGCGTTAAATGCCCATCAACGTCATGTCAAACACCCACTAATTCTAAATGCTCAAATCCCCATGCAGTACCTTCCTCTGACATCATCTATAAATAAATTATTTCTCTTTCTCCAATTTGTGGTCCCAAAAACAATACACAATGGCGGGATTTGGATTCACTCTAAGTCCCTCCAGCAGAGATTAAAAGTGGTTTTGAAAAAAAATTGACCACTTTTGTTTAATCTATTGGATCTATAAATTTAATGGGTAAAAATTCCCACCAACACTCCAGCAGCTGGATGGAATCTTCATTCATCAAATTGAGGCTAGCTCTATTCTTGCTTGTAGGCTTTGTTCTTCTTTGCTCAATTTTTGGGTTTGGGTATTGGGAAGAGGCACATCCTAGTTACCGACCACGTGTGCGTCAAAAGCTGTTAGAGTGAGACTGATGTGGAGATGTTCCTTGTCATGCTTGTTGCAGGCTAATTGAGGAGAAGAACCTTAAACAAGCTAGGCAGAGAGAGGAGAAACAAGAGAAAGACAACCTGCCAGAACTAGAGTAATTGGTGTGCTAGAATCAAATCTCTATTGTTCTAGACTACAAGTGTGTAAACATTTTCATGAATTCTCAAAATTATTAGGAATGATAATTGTTGAAATAGGCTGGAGTTTATAGGGGCAGAAATTGGTCTAGTTGGTCTTTGGTTAGATGTATTCTTTTACAAGGGTTAGAAGACATTTTTAATTTTTTTGTATTGAAGTGACATATGACTGCTTTTTACCATATGAGAGTAGAGTTGATAGCTTTGAAATTATATATAAAATCACAAGAACAAATTAAGGTCTCGGTTGAGACAATATGGGCATTTGTTACAAAGAGGTTAGGGCAGACATAAATGGTGACTAATGATGAAAAATACATTTTGAAGCACCATACTACCCACAATAATGTAGTGCAACGCCATGGAATTGAGTTGAGAGGCTTCGAACAAATGAAATAGAATGTTCTCTGATACGGAACACCTCTATTGCAACATGATTAATCTTCTCCACTACTTTCACCACACAACTAGTCAATGAAACATTGAAACGAAAAAAAAAATTGGAATGTTTATTATGTTGATTTGCTGTTGTTTCTGCTGCTTATTGTTTCTATTCTAAAGCTAGTAAAAAGAAGTGTTGGAAGCTGACTCTGGTTCGAAAAAAATTGAGGAGATTCTAAGTAGGGCCTACTATATTTGAATGGCCAATGGGAAAGCAAATTTGGAGGGGTTTCCTAGTGCAGACCTGAATGGCTGAATCATAGAACAAGAATTCAAAAAAGAAAAAAAAAATCCAGCTACAGGAACAATTTTATCTCAATGACTGAGATGGAACAAGAAACAATTCGAGTCCAACACAATCTTTTTATGCTCTCTTTGAAATAACGAATTTTTTTTTAAAAAAAGATATGACTAGGAAAGAGTATTATATGATATGACATGTGATTGGTCATTGTTGATGTAGCATTTTATGTTAATTGAGATATTTTATTTATCTTATTCAACGCTACATGTGTATAGATTAATGGTTATTACTAGGAGGGACCATTTTTTATGGGTATAGAAATTATAAAGACTAAATTTAATGTTTTAAAATTATAAGGATGAAATTTAAGATTGAGTGAAACTATATGAATTAAAGATATATTTTAACCTAATTGTAACTCAAAAATGGCAATTTAGGCTAAACATTACCATTTTATCCTTAAAAATATATATGCTAAATGAACCCATTTACCTATATTTCAATTTTATGCTCTCTTAATCTGTCACTAAGTGAAAACCTTTTCTTTTTTTAATAATCAAAAGATGACAGGGTGTATTTCAATTGTATAGTGCTCCTAGTGTTGTCGTATTAATGTAATTTTGTGTTTCTATAAATCATAATATATTTGAAGTAATATTCAAAGCGCCAAATTAAATATTATTTATAATAGTAATAGTATAAAATAGAAAATTTTGTATGTATATAATAACAATAATAATGAATTCATTTACTTGAAAATTAAAATGAAACTGACACATTTTGTAAATAAGTAAGATAAAATTAAATTTTAATTACCTTAAACATAAGAGATGAGATGGAAACTAATCTTAAATTTAAAGGATGAAATTGAAACTTATTCCAAATATAAGAGATGAAATTGAAATTTAAAATTACATACTAACAATATCTAATGAATCATTGTTTCCACATTTTTTGTTAATAATCTTAATAGCGTTAATAATTATGATGAAATTGATACTTTTTGTAAATAAATACAAAAAAAATATATGATACCAAATATAAACTTACAACAAATGTGAATGGCAAAAAGAATATTTGCCTGAAAAAAAAAAAAGTCTAATTGAAAGCCATAGACGGATAAGAGGAAGTGAAGGGACCAAAAGCAAGAAATGTGAATTTAATAATTGGAAGGCCTAAATAAGAGAGAGAGAGAGAGAGAGAGGAACGCCAAGGAGATCCTGCGTTTAAGGTTTAGGGTTTAGGGTTTAAAATTTAAGATTTAAGATTTAGATTTTAGAATTTAGAATTTATAATTTAGGGTTTAAGGTTTAGGGTTCAGGGTTTCGAGTTTAAAATTTAAGGTTTAAAGTTTAGAGTTTATAATTTATGATTTAATGTTTAGGATTTAGTGTTTAAGGTTTAGAGTTTACAATAATATTTAATTTAATTATTATAATTTATTGAAAAAATTAAAATTTTTAAAAAAATTAAAATAAAATTAAAAAATAAAAAACTCATAGGCAAAAATAATTAAAAAATAAATGGAAGTGGGTCTCACTAAAGTATGGGATCCACTATATGCAATGTCTGCGCGCCTCGCGAGAAAGCAAATCTCCTCTTAGCGAAAGAGGTCTTGCACCATTTTTTTTAGTTTTATTATTTTTTAAAAAGTAGAAAGAATTTATTTTTTTTAAGATTTACAGTAATATTTAATTTAAGATTTAGGATTTAAGTTTTGAAGTTTAAAGTTTACAGTAATATTTAATTTAAAATTTAGAGTTTTGGATTTAGGGTTTAGGATTTAAGGTTTAGAGCTTAAAGTTTAGGATTTATGATTTAAAGTTTAGAGTTTAAAGTTTAGGGTTTAAGTTTTAAGGTTTAAAGCTTAAAGTTTAGAGTTTACAATAATTTAATTTAATTTATTATAATTTATTAAAAATAAAATTTTAAAAAAATTAAAATAAAATTGAAAAAATAAAAAAATTATAGACAAAAAATTAAAAAAATAAATAAAAATATATGACTCACTGTATATAATGTTTGCACGCCACATGGTGTGCAGAACACTCCAACACCCCCCAATGCTTTATAGGCATTAGAGAGAGGAATGACATATTGAATTGAGAAGGGGACGAATAAATATATATAATAGACTAAAACAATTCTACTCTAAGGCATTAATTACATGGATGTCATTAAATAACATATAATAAAATTAATAAATAAAAATAAAAATTAAATGAATAAATTCATTCTTATTAATGATACTACATTAAATTCATTCTAAGCAACCTTTTTGAGATGTACTGTAGGACTCTCCTTTAAATTATGTGAATATTATAATATATTAAATGTAAATTGGTATGATTGATTCTATAATACATTCAAATGAATTTGAAAATTTTACATTCAAACAAATTCAAATTATCTCTTTTAAAACTATGAAATGTCATAAATTTAATTAATAATTAAATAATTACAATATATTAAATGCAAATTGGTGTGATTGATTCTATAATTGCATTCAAATGAATTTGAAAAATTTGCATTCAAATGAATTCAAATCATCCATTTTAAAATTGTAAATCATCGTAAAATTTGAGTGTTTTGAGCTCGATCTGAAGCTGGACGAATTTTGTGTTTAGAGAATTTATATCAGTTGCCTCTGTGCCAATCTCAAGCTAATACAATGCGTTTCAAATTTCAATAATGACCAAATATTGAGTGTCATGCGTTGAACTGAGAAGCAGCATTGGAGAAACAATCAGATGGCTCCTGTATTAACTTTAGAGTGAATTTCTCGTCACTGACTATAGAGATCTAAAGTTATTTGGTAAGTATTAAGTATACATCTCCAACAAACATTCTCAAAGATTGTTAAATTAGCATTTTTAAAATTACTTATCAAAATCATTTCAATACAAATAATCAAGAGCAATCATGCAATATATTGCCCACGAGTATATTGAAAAAGGAACCCAACTGATAAGCAAGAGTCCCAGAAGATAGCGATTACAGGGGAAAGGTAAACTCTTTGGATCCAATATTTTTTCCCCTTTTTAATTTGTTTGTTATTTGATTTAATATAGTTATTTTGTTTGAATCCACTTCACATCTTAGAGTCAATCAATTTTATTGTATTCTTTATTTTTATTTTGTCTCTAATGTTGTATGGCCCCAAGATTCGAACTAGATTTCTGAATGATGGTAATCCTATTAAATTGAAACAAGGTCAAGAAATAACCATATCAACTTACTATAGCATAAAAGGAGATGAGAATACCTACAAAAAGTTGGCTGAGGATGTGAAGCATAGTAGTGTAATATTGTGCTCAGATAGAATTATCTCATTTACGGTCTTATCATATGACAAAAAATTAAGTTTGGTTTGATGTCACTATGAGAACTTTAAAGTTCTTGACGAGAGAAAAAATATTAATCTTCTTGGAGTGATAGTGAATCTCCCTACATTGATAGAGAAAGACAAGGATGTGAAGTTCTAAAAAAAATTGACATAATTGTTCTTTTTTTTTTGCTTAAAAAGGTTTAGACTTGGTGGAAGTTCAGAAAGTGTTGGGATAGTATGCAAAAAATATTCATCTCATGTCAAAGGTATGATCTTTCTTCATAATATAACGTGACCGTTTATTAGCATAAATTTTATTTGTATAAATAATCAAAATTTATATTAGAATATTTACGTTTTAAAAAATATATGTCATGACTCATAAGTCTCATAAGTTTTATAAATTTCATAAATTTATAAATTATAGTATTATTATCAGAATATATTATATAGATTCCAATGTATTTAATATATTATGTGAGTTATTGTTAAAGTAAATAGCAAAATATATTTTTATCAGAATATATTATCATAATTATTAATTAGTTTAATTAGTGAAATTAATAATTAGTGAATTTCATTATTTTATTTGATTTGAATTGATTTGAATGAATAAATTAGGTAAATTAATAAATTTGGTAAATTAATGACATCACATAAGATTAATTATTTGATTTGAATTGATTGAAAAGATTTGAATTGAAATTAAAAAATAATTACCTTTATTATTTGACCATTGTAGGATAATTAATAACATCACATTAAATGAATTATTTGATTTTAATTGATTTGAATTGAAATTAAAAAACAATCACCTCTATTTTTTGATTTGAATTGATTTGAATTGAAATATATAGATAATAAATTGTTGAAATATACATATACGAGGATCAAGACATATTGGAATTAATTATTGATCATATCTATAAAATTTCTTTACAGTTGATTATCTTACATTCCATATGAACATTTTTAATTTAATTATTATTTTTTTGTAAAGAAAATTTAAATTAAAAACTTTTTATTGATTACACATACATTTTATTATTTTATTCCATTTGATGACTTATTCTACATCATAATATAATGTGGTCATTTATTATCATAAATTTTTATTATAATTTATAATTTATATTTTTATAAATAATTAAAATTTATATTAAATATTTACATATAAAAAATATATTTCATAACTCATAAGTCTCATAAGTTTCACAAATTTATAAATTATAATATTATTATTAGAATATATTATGTGGATCCCAATATATTTAATATATTATGTAGGTTATTGTTAAAGTGAATAGCAGAATATATTTTTATTAGAATATATTATCATAATTATTAATAAGTGAAATTAATAATTAGTAAATGTTGTTATTTTATTTAATTTGAATTGATTTGAATAAATAAATAAATTAGGTAAATTAATAAATTTGATAAATTAATGACATCACATAATATTAATTATTTGATTTGAATTTATTTAAATTATTTGAATTGAAATTAAAAAAATTACTTTTATTATTTGACCATTATAGTGTCTTAGAGGATTTTTTTAGTAGGTAAAATAAATTTGATTATGAAATTGATATGTGAATTAAAAATTTTATTTTATTTGACTTTATTTTGATTTCTTTCCAAAATAGTTCTTAATTTAATAGAAATCAAAGTTTGAGATATGAATCTTTAAATTATTATTCCTTGATTGAAGAAAGAGATAAAAATCAAATTATTGAAAGACGAAATCTGAAGCCTAGAAATTTAGTACAAATGCAGCAGCAACTTTCAATTTTTTTCTTCTATGGATCTGATTGAAACCAAAAAATATACATTTAAAAGTAAAGATGAAATCAATATTCAATCAATCATTACTCTATACAATAAATAATTTATAACAAATAACAAATAATCCACAAATTAATAGATTAATTAATTTACCTGTTTTATTCATTTAAATTTATTCTATTAAATAAATAAATTAATTCAAATCAAAGTTGGAATAGGTAAAATAAATTTGATTATAGAACGGATAAATCAATTAAAAAGATTTAGTTATTTATGTTTAAAAAGTATATGTCATAAGTTTTATATAAATCAATTGTAATTATTATTATTTTTATAAATTATAAAAATTTTTAAAATTATAATTTAACCATGTATCGAATAGATCACAACACTAGTTAGGAGGAAAAATAAAAGGAAATGGGCACAACAAATGGCCATACGGCGTATTAAATGAGAAGCTTTTGGGTGTGATATTTGGGGTTATACATGGATTCGATTAATGGTGCATTGCATGAGCACACTTTGCTAGGATTACCACGTGGAACAAAATAACATATACTTCGCTTAACAATATATATATATATATATGTGTGTGTATATATATATATATATATTTTTTTTTGCTTCTTGCGTCACGGTTACTCTTTCAATTTCTTCTGATTATGACCCTCACTTTTATAACCATTTACCATCTCCGATTCAAACCTATACTACATTTTTAGTTTCATTTTCTGTGTGCAAACAGTGACTTAATTATTCTCATTCACCCCTACTTTATGATCTACGGTTATAATTTTGTACGAAACTATACTAATACATCTTTTATTTGCCTGCACTCATCCCAATATTCAATTTCACCAAACACTTTTTCTATTTTATATATATTTGTTATTTCACAAAAAATCCAGGGTCATAACTCATACTGTACAAAGGAATAAATTAGGGGGGATGATAAATTATGACGTTGGAATACGGATCAAATTATTTTATTCCTGTACTGTAAATTCGTAATGGCACAAGAAATTAAACTGTTGTGAATAGTAATGTTTATGCCTATCAATTACTTAATTGTCAATTTGATAGGCAAATTCAAAATTTAGATAATGGTGTTTGCCGACGCAGAAGACCATACCTGCTTACCGACAAGGATAGAAATAAAAGAGGGAATCAACCTGGTCTATTCCTCCTAAATTGATTGATCCTTTACTTGAATCTAATCTCCAAATTGGTCTTTGAAAATCAAGGAAGATCCCATTTTGCTTTGTTTCTTTTTAAATCTTCAGTATCCAAAAAGTTATTAATTTTTTACTAATATGATTTGAATAATATCATAAAGATATAAAATTTTCACAATCTTAATTTTTTTAATTTAAAAGAGATTTTATTTAAAGAAAATAAATAGCAAATCCTTTAAACAAACAGTATAAATAATATTATTTTCTTTGAATTAATTAATTTTTGCAAGGGTCTGGTTGTGAATTGCAATGACAAATCATATCATATAAATGCAACTGAGTAGTCCTATTGCGTCTCGTCATTTCTCTCTTATTTCCTCTTTTAGTTTTTATTTTCCTTCTTTCCTACAGTTCATTTTCGCCCTTTGCTATGTATGAGTCTGACTCTCTCAATGTTTTCAAACTTTACTCTGTTTTTGAATTGATAAAAATATTAATTTATAATTTATTGATTTGATTGTTGTCAGTTGAGGTTCAACCAATAATACTTATATATATATATATATATATTAAAAATATATAATATAATAAATTAATAAATATTTATATATATATATATAATTGTTCTTCTATTATTTTTCTTGTTCTTATTTATTTTTTGTGACAAAAATATTATTATTATAAAAATATAATTAAGAAGAAAAATATATAATATGATGAAAAAGAACAAAAAAAGAAATTAGAAGTTTACTAAGTCTCACATAATATAAGAAATAACTATGTTTTGTAAATATTATTTTTTTTTACAAAAATCAATTCAACTGATCAGTCAATTTTTATCAATTTTTGATAAGTTTAAATAAATTATTGACTAATTTTTTGATTAACTAATTTTTATAAGTCAATTAAATTGGACTAGTGTTCAATTTTCCATCTCAATTTGATTTGGTTATTTAAATTATAACTTCTATTGTGTGGGTGTCACTTATTTTACTCAAATTATATAGCACCCCCAATATATATTTTTTGTTTAATTTGATTGTTTGACAAAAGTACACACGAGTCATATCCCACGGACAATAAGGTCACTAATCTGTTCGTGCCATTTCATGAATCATGATATATCATTTTCTTTCCTCTTACTATATATTCATTTTCTGAGAAATGGCTCAATTATTATAATTACTATTATAACCAGTACTCTAGTTTTAATAGAGAAACAAAAAGGATAATTCAAAACGCAAGTTAAGAAGAAAAAAAATTTGCAATTATTGGACCAATGGGAATTAATTGTCGGGTCTAGTTGCATTATTAGAATGTGGAGTGAGTTGACTATCTATCTGTGAAATCATCCACGCTGGCCTTTCACTTCAAGCATTCACATTGTTTTACTTTATCCGTTAAAAAAAAAAAAGAGAGAGAGAAATTAAGGATGGTATAATTTGTGCTATATATTTCCTGCCATAGAAATCGAATCAACTAAAATTTGTATAGAATGAGAGCAGGCCAAAAATCTTTATCTCAAAATGTGCCTAATGAAAATGTTCAATTCTTTCCTGAACATAGATACATATGAATTGCATAGCGGGTGAGGAAGAAATTGCAAAGTGAGAGTGAGGGGCCTCAATCTTTTTAAAGATATTAACATAGTGCAATATTAAAAAGATGACAAAAAAAGAAGAAGAAGAAAAAGAATATAAGTCACATACACTATTCCCACATAAATATATTTATGAGTACTATATTTCTTTTTTTTTTTTATATATTATTTCTATTATGTGTGTGTTTGATTTTTTAGTATGTTTCTATAAATTATAATTTGAATTGCACTAATGTATTTTTGTCTTTAAATTATAATTTTAGTGTCTATATTGTTATTTTTGTAAATAATAATTTTTCAAAATCTAATTTTTTTCTAATCAATTATATAAATTATAATTTATCTAAACTTAAGTTTCTTCAAATATTTTATAAACACACACTATATATAGGACGATATGTAATACCTGCGAAAAGAAAAAAAGAAATCTCAAAAGTGAGGGTGGTCGTAATTTCTTTAAAATATCTCACAATAGAGTTGGGTTTGCTCATTCCAAACCCGTAAAAAGCAATAAAACGACGAGCATACGTGCAATCCTGTGATTAGATTAATCTTTCTTGAAATCACAGGGTTAGTATACATAAAAGCGAGTTAGCTTAATTAGGTGGGTTGCCACTTCAGATAATTCTTTTGTAATTATGTCTTGTTGATTCAAACATAAGCGTTTGTGCTCTATCTTTGTTGCGTACCCGGGTCTCGTAAGTACTAGCTTAGCATTCAATGATTATAGAGTTGAGAACAAGTAAGGAATTTGGCATTTAAAATAAGGATTAAGAATAATAGCTTAAAAAATTAACTATATTTTCATTCATAGGTGATATGGCTTAGTTGATGAATGAAGACGCTGAGATGCGTAGCTGCTCAAGCTTCACTTGGAATAAATATAATTAGGTCAGAAGTGGTGACGCATTAGAGTGCCCACCCGCAGACACGGAGAGACTCTCCGGGTTAACGCTATTTCAAAAAAAAAAATAAAATTAAAATTAAAATTTAGCGGTTTTAAGGGAAGATAGATCCAAAGCGACGCCGAAGAAAATAAACGAAGGACGTGATGGGGCATGATTAATACCAGGGAAAGGGCGATTCGTTTATAAAAAAAAACGAAAGATTTTAGAAATAAAATGGGAAGTTGCAAGTTGCAACCCCCGGGGGGACGTTGAAAGTCAATGGTGTGGCCTGGGGTGTACAGGATGACCCGCATTGTGAGTTTCAATGCAGCCTTTCCTTGCACCCCATTCCCTAATTAAACCTTAGCTCCTCCATCATTGCTCCATTTGTGTGAAAGCTGTCCCGTCCTTCACTGCCAACTTAGACAAATTAAGAGGGGTTACAGTAAATGGTTCAGACTTGCAGGCCCTTCCATCTCCATGCTACGAATTACCACGCCCCCACTCACCCACTCCCTCTCTATCTTGCGCTAGTGAAACACAGTAGAGTGGTTTCAATTTCAATTCAAAGGTATATTTATTTAGTACTCTTCTCACATCTAACCCCCCTGTGGGGTCAACAACTTAACCATGGATTAACCCTAACCAGGGTTACAAAAACACAAAAGTGGTTAAGAAGGACAACCACATACCCCAGATTTCTATCTCCCCATCATCAACAACGCCCATCCCTCCGCTTCTTCTTCCTCTTTCTTCTTTATACCCACTTTTTTCTTTTTTCCAGTCTCCTTCTTTGGAGCTTCAACGCCTGAATTCCTCTAATTTCCCGATAAAAATTAACATTCTGGCACTTTGATGAAGTGTTATTTTAGTAATCTGTACAGAATCTTAACCCTAACTGAAGGTAGATTATCTTTTGGGGACCCTTGATGTTTGAGCCATGGACATTACCTCCGCAGCAATCACCAACATCACCGCCTCCAATAATACCAGTACAAAATCCCCAGAACCTGACAGTGAAAATCCGACCCGGATCCAACCCACCACCACCAAGCCCTTGTCCTTCTCCACCGGCTTCCTCAAGCGCCACCACCCCCACCACCACCCCCATCATCACAGCCACCCCATGGCGGTTACCTACAAAGAATGCTTGAAAAACCATGCAGCCAGCTTGGGAGGCCTCGCGCTCGACGGTTGCGGCGAGTTCATGCCCTCCCCGAGCGCCAATTCTGCCGACCCCAGCTCCATCAAATGCGCCGCCTGCGGCTGCCACCGCAATTTCCACCGCCGTGAACCCGAGGAGCCTATTTCCACCACCCACGTCGTAGAGTATCAGCCCCACCATCGGCACCAACCTCCGCCGCCGCAACCCTTTCAAGCTTCGAATCGGAGCCCCAATTCAGCTTCCCCTCCTCCGATCTCCTCTTCCTACTTCCCCTCCGCACCCCACATGCTCCTAGCTCTCTCGGCTGGCCTATCGGTTCCTCCGGAGAGCACGGCGGCTCCCACGAACGCTTTGGGGACTCCCAGCCCGAATACGAGGAAGCGGTTCAGGACCAAGTTCACTCAAGATCAGAAGGACAAGATGTACCAGTTCGCGGAGAGAGTGGGGTGGAAGATGCAGAAGAGGGATGAGGATTTGGTGCAAGAGTTCTGCCATGAGATTGGGGTGGACAGAGGAGTTTTGAAGGTTTGGATGCACAATAACAAGAACACTTTTGCGAAAAGAGATTCAAATGGTAATAGGAGCGCTCTTGAGCTTGAACCCAACAACACCCATAACAATGAAATCAATGTCAACGGCAGTAACAACAACAACGGCACCACCCAGGATCCCAATCATCACTACCAGAACGATATTGGGGCAAACGCCGGTACTAATGGGTCTTCCTCATCTTCTTGATCTTTAGTGGAGAATAATTGAGAAGGGAAATAATATGTTAGATAGAGTAAGGCTGGTATCAGTTAATTAGTCGCTTTTCTCTTTCATTTTTACTGTTTAGTTTTATTAATGAGATGATGAATCACCTTAAGGATATTTAACATGGGAGAGATTGATATATCCAGAGGGAATTTATTTTCGGGGTTCCTATTCTCTTTTTGCTACTTACGTGGTTCTCACTGGAATCAGTAGATTTTAGTTCATCCCGGCCCCTCCAGCCACACTATACTCCTCGCTCAGTTTTGTAATTGGGTGTGCTTCGGGGGCTCTAATGGTGGTGATGGACACTACAGTGAACTCATAAGTGTCATTTAGTTGGTGTCTTCTTTCTCTTCCTCTCCCTGTACTGCATAGTGAGAGAATAATGATTTTCTTCAAATCTTGACTTGTGTCCGAGACAAAGAGGCAAAAAGTGTTGCTGCTTGCTACGTAGATTTTAGAATATGTAAGGCGGTTGCGAACTGTGCTATTCTATTGCTTTAGCTCTGTGCTGCACTGCAGCTATGCCATTCTTTAATCTCAAATTATATTAAGCACATTGACGGGCGAGGCATATTAGATTATGGTAATCTATTGGGAATTGCATCAAAATGTAAGCTTTTGTTAATCTCAATAGTATCGGATAAGGCTATACATGAGTTTAACTTTTATTAGAAAGCATTTATCACGTATGGGACGAGGCCGATGGTTCTAAAAGCAACCGTCTTTAATTATTCTTTCTAATTAAGCATGCATGCTTTTGTACCGAGAATACAAGGCTCGTTGTTTGCTTATGTTAATTTTATAGTTTGGGGAATCTAATCCTAGATCTTTTAAAAAAGGCGATCTGATGCAACAGGGTAATCGAACTTAATATTATATATTAAGGAATAGGAAGAGGGGGATTGCAGGCGGTTTCCTTTTAAGGGAAGTCGATTGCTTCATAATTGGTTTATGGTAAGCGGGTAGACGGATCGCGTTATCGATTATAACATAAAATATTGTTTCAAAGAAGATGATGAGGAGAGAGCAATAGCACCATTTAAGGGTGTTGTACCTCCTATCATGTCCAACGTGGTGGGTCCACTCCACATGTCCCTTTTGGTTTTGGGTCATTTGACGAAGTCAATAGCCTCACTCAGTGCTGGTACTGTGGGCGGTTGGGGATGATGCCGCAGTGCTCCTAACCACCCAGGCAAGGGGTAGGTTATTGGCCCTTAATTGCCCTTATAAGCGAGAATACTGGTACAGCTTATACGAGGAGTTTGGTCGTCTTTCCCATCCAATGAGAGCCTATTTAACTGCATTGCACACATTGTGGGCTTGAATCTACTGTCTCTCACCCTCTCTTAAAGAACAGTGATTTAGCATTTGGGATTGCTTTTGACTGTTGAATTTTGCATCCTGGGTTTCTCTAATTCAACTCTCGAGCTCATGATTGAATGATTGGTTTAATTTGGTGTGACTGTTATCTGTTAATTATGGAAAACAGCAAACTGATGGAAGCATAATCTATAATCTATAAAGTCTCCCTGTAAATCTGCCTAACTAGAGATGCTTACATACGAAGTTTTCCCCTTACCTTTGATAAACTTCACATCTTCATTAGGTCCATAAACTCGCAAAGCCATAAATTTCAGGGGAGAATTAGTGAAAGGATCAATAACATAATTTTTTTTAATTTTAAATTTAGTGGTGCAGACGATTAAGTTTTATAATAAAACGGGGTTATATAATTAAATATTTTATGATATCTTTTTTACTACCTTCCCAACTTCAGTCTATTGATTAATGAAGCAACACTAGGTAGGTTGTAAGAAGAATGATGAGATGGCCAGATGGGTGATTTATTTATTAATTTGAAGAATTCTTCAATTCTTGTCCGGTACGCTTGTCTCTATCAATAGTTTGTGAGAAATGTGGGATGTTTTTATCAAGGGTCAAAAAATCATTCAAAGCACCGTCATTTCAAGAGCACATAAAAGAATTAAGAATATATAATTAGTGGACAGTCTATGCAATTCCAAACAGATCCTTGTTCTAAGTACGCGTTATTTGAACAAAATCGTAATTAAAGAGTCGGGTACAAGGCCCTTTTCCTAATAATGCAACTTTGCTTAACACGGGAGTTAACCCTCTTTATATCTCTATTTTTGGGAGACAATAAAGTTGATTACAAGAGTTGATAGGCAACTTTCTGTCTCTACCTCTAGAAATTACCCTATTGCTCGATGTGACCCCCTGAATTACATGAGTAGACGCATCAACTCTGTTTTACTTTATAACTTGTAACTATGATCCTATTCTTGCGTACTGCGCTTCACCTAAAAAACCCAATTCTCAACCATTGTCACAAGGGAAACTCAAAACAAACAAAAAAAAAAAAGCTTAGCCCTGTGCTATTATTACAACGTGCGTGCACGTGCTCGCACAGTGTTCCTTTTGAATCATGTTTCATTTACAGCCTCAAAGTTGCGTGGTTAGGCGTCCGTTGATGACATAAATCAAATCAAATCCAATCCAATCGAATTTCCGTGACATCAAGTTTAATTACTATTATTGAACATTATATGAGGCACCAGCATTCAGCACCCCTATAGTGCATACCGACAAAACAACACAGAAACTGATTCTGTAGAATTAAGCTTCAGACCGTTCATCAATAATAGAATGTAAGGCGGTCAGGTTTATCTGCAATTCATAAAAGTAAATGAACCACAAAACCTATTTTTTTTTTGGGAGGGGGGGGGGGGAGTGGTTTGAAGCATTCAAACTTTAATTCTGCAATTATTGTTATCTTAAAATGGAGTGAAACCAAAATTAGAGAAGAAGGGAGGAGAGGCCTTAGCTCTCTACAACTATGGGAGCTAAAGAAGTTAAAGAGAAATATTTTTAAGAAAAGGCCCTCAATTCAAAGAGGGGGGAAATGAAAAATATATAACCAGAAAAAAACAGGACAGGTCACAATGTGGTGTAGTGTGCACTTTAATCATTATGGACCAAATTTTGGAGGAGATTATATTAAAGACTCTGTACTGTGGTGTTCCATTAGGGTACGAATTAGAACATGCCCCATGTGTGACTAATTAAGATGATCGTCCAACTTTTTCCTATGTTTCTAATTCCTCCCCCCTTACATGTACGCTAAGCTGCATTGTCTTTCGGCTAGCTATAGCCATTTGCAATCTTTGTGCATTGGATTCTCTTAGCGTCGTTGGCCAATCAGAAAGCAACTTGGGGTTTTTATGGGGCTTTTTTAAGACACTTCGCTATCTGATGGTGTCGTTTTCAACAAAAGCTCCAACAACAAAGGAAAGGCCTAGCATATGTCGTTGATTACAAATTAAAAAGGCTAGTTCTCTGCTCACGAAGAAAAACAACAGTATATGATTATTGTTCTAGCATATAGTTACCAAATCTGTCAATCCTAGCAAGAAGCAAGGCTTTGATATGTGCCCACACTAATATTTTACCTAACATTCCATTTGGTTGATGAGAAAAGACGTTTATCAGCGAAATTAAAGGAACCGATGTTACTTAATAATCACAAATTCCATCATTAGTAGCAGTAAATTATTACGAGTACGTCAAACAACTAGAACGTTGATGTTGCTCCAACAGAAATAAAAAGGGGTTAGGGGTTGGGGTTTGAATTATTGGCTTGTTGATTATATTCTCCTATATTGTCACTTAAGATGGATTTGGTAGCTTTATGGTTGTTGTTAATTATTTTTACTGGAGTTATAAGTCTTGGATGTACATGGACCACGAGCAAGAATTTAAAGAGGGGATAAAATGAAAAAAAAGGAGTTAAAGCAAGACAACAAAATGGGAAAGAACCAGATATTGCGAGACTAAATATGTAATGGACCACACAAGTTTTTACAGCATAAAAGATTAAGGGCACTCGGCGTATGGGGGGGTCCATTATGTAACGGGGTCTTATCTCTTAACGAAATCTTCATCTTTAATATTATGATCTACTGCATCAGCTTATCCATCTTTCACCGCACAAGCGCTTGCCTCTTTACTAACACTAACATGCCGGTCACTCCCTGCACACACAAAATGTCACTTTTTCTTTTTGGACAAAATGTCACTTAAGGATTCGCATATTTCTCGTTTTTGCTTATTTTGGACTTTGATCTGGAATACAAATAATTGGTGGGCTTCAAATTGAATTTTTAAACAACTTGGGCGCATCAAATGTTAAGACTACGTAGTTTTGCTGATAAATCGTAATTTGTTCGGCCCATTATTCTACAACAATGAGTTCAATTCCTAGGCCCATCTCTTTACCCAAACGGAAAATTTCAGATACAGCAAGGCATCTCACTAACCATAACTCCCTCATAGGAAGGCCAGTTTCTTAACAGCTCAATTCAACACTTTTCATGGGAATCAATTGCCATAATCACACAAATTGTCAAAGGGCTTACAAGTTACACCGCCCACACACCTGAGGCCACATGACAATGCCTCTATAAAAGTTCATCATTGAGCTAAATCAAGTAGGCAATTTTCTTATCTGTTAATCTCTCTGTATAATTAGCTCCCAATCTAACTTGAACATTGAAAGCGCAAATAAGAGATCCTCTTTCTTATTTGCATGTGCAGACCTCTTCCTGAGACTCTGGGAGCCACTTACCAAAAAGTGATCGGTACAAGTATTTTGCGTCCATCAGCTGCCACACCCCCCATTACAAGTCACCAAAAAAACAAAAAGTTGTGCCATTGTAATTGTCTTTTTCTCGGATACAAGACAGAGAGAGAGCTATCATTGCAGTTCTGTAAATGGTCTTTCTTGAGCTGGGCGAAGATAATAGTGGCAGTTTTTTTTTTTTTGGCAAAAGAATGGTAGTAAATCCATGAAATGTAATTGTTGTTGGATAAGGCGTAACTTTTGATCATTGAGATGGGGATAAGGTGATGTGCTATTTCAAAGTGGATTACTCTAATTTTAAGGGTGTGTTACCTCTTTTATTGTCACGACCCGTTTTCTGGGCACATGACCGGCACAATAATGAATCTCTTATCACTGTAAGCCTTCCGATAAATATATCAAATTTTCTTATCTGAAAATCATAGAGATGATTTGCATGTAATCATAGATTATCAATTTAAAATACATTATTATACTGACATACAAGCCAAATGTCGAACCCCTGAACTAGATGTCCTAGACGATTACAGAGCAACATAATCTATAACAGAAGAGAGGTCTACCCGACAACGGGAAGATCCAAAATGATCTACTCCTCTAGCAGATATTCTTCGATGGCAACCTGATCTGAACAAAAAGGTTGTACAAACAATGTGAGCTTTTAAACTCAATGAGTGAATCGACCTCGCATTAATAAAATTCAAATACATTACCAGTCATGCAAGCATATCCAAAGGCTTATACTCAACCAATAGACAGAAGATAAAAATTTATCCAATTCAACAAACGTTACTAGTACTCGTCAATGGCAATATATCCCGGAGAGCGCACACAGGCCGGCTCACCAATTATGTATATTTCCGCCATGACGCACAACATCATCCTCTTACATACAAGATAAAAATTCATCCAATTCAACAAACGTTACTAGTACTCGTCAATGACAATATATCCCGGAGAGCGCACACAGGCCGGCTCACCAATTATGTATATTTTCGCCATGACGCACAACCTCATCCTCTTAGCTAGGGCGCCTCACTGATTTATCACCAATCCGGGCTATATCCCTACTGAGGGAATCGTTGTCTCCACACTCATTGGTCAAGACACCCTGTCAACCGGGTTTTCCGCCTTGCCGTGAGAGGGGGTACTATCCCGCTCAATCACAATCAATAGCATTTCATATCATAATCAGAAGTTCAATATAATATTCATCCATATAACAGGTATAGTATATAACTATATTATGGATTTATAAACCACATATCAAGATAACAATTAATCCATTTTTGAAAACATTCAAACTTCACATCATCATAAGATACTTATTTCATTTTATCCATACTTCTGGATTAATTATCTCATTATATTCGCCATTCTGAATCCATTTTCCCCCTATGAATCTTGGGAGTGTCCTACGACATACTTTTTATCACCAGTAATGCTAAAACTCTATTAAAACGGGGTCGTTTCACTCACCTGGATTCCGTACGAGCATCGCTTCTCTAAGTCATTACAGACAAGAGTGCTCAGGTGAAATTTGGTGTTCTGCTACGGAGATTTTCATGAAAGATTAGAGAAAATACGTTAGGATTGTTTTCGTACAGACACTGTTCATACGAATGGTTACTGTTCATATATATGGTCACTATTTATACATACAGATAATATTCGTACATACAGTCACTATTCATACGTATGAATACTATTTTTATATATGGATACTATTCATATATACGGTTACTATTCATACGGTTACTATTCATACGTATGGGTACTATTCATACCAGAAATAGAGAATACAATCTGTAAAAGAGTACACCAGGTAAGTTCCCAGGAAAGAGTGAAGGGTCACACTGGACACACTTAAAAATCAGGTCTTTCCTTAGCCAGAACTTTCCTAGACATGTATTCTTCACAATTTACATTCTATTTCGGTAATAAGAGAATCAAAATAACATATAAACAGCTAAGGACAGTTTTTCTGATGTGGAAGATCGGCCAAAACCGCAACCACAGAGCATACTTAAGAAATTAACTTCTAAAATTTGAAAGACATAGAAAGGGCATAGTATCCTTACCTAAGCTGAAAAGGAAAGGCCCAAAATCTCAGAGGCGTAGCTTTGGAGTAAGAGAAACTTAAGGAGAGAAGAAGAGAAGTTGAAGGTGTGAGTTTAGAAGTGAAATGAAAGGGCCTATTTATAGCAAAAGTCAAGGGTACTATTTGTGTAATACCCGTTAATTTCAGAATATAATTCGCTTAAGAGTATTTTAGAATTCTACAACGTTACTTTAGTTATTTATTTTGGTCATTTTTAATTTTCATATTTAATTGTTCTCTTTGAATATTATTTATGAAAATTGAGTTAAATGACTGGACTAAATATTTGCACAATGAGGGATATATTCTAAGAATGGTGAAATTCATGGAAAAGTGGTTTCAGAATGGTCAATTAGTCCATTTATTGTAAATTGACTGGATGGGTTTGGATGTTGGGTTATGGATACCCATGGGTTATTGAATAACCCATTAGAAATATTTAATATAAAGTTTCAATAGTAACCCTCATTTTTCACTCAGCCGAAGGAAGCAGAAAAGCATTTCTCTCTCAGTTCTTCATTTTCTTCTCAAATCCTTCCCTTGATCTTCAGAGTTTCGATTATTTGTTCGGTTCAAAAGCTTTGTAAGGATCAAAGGTAAGCTTTAATCCGATTATTTTCCTTAAATTTCAGTTTATGTAGAAGATCAGAGGAGGTTTTGTTCTTGAAGATTTTGATGATAATTCATGAATCTCAGTAGTTTTAGAAGTTATATTTGAGTTATAATCGGTTAAAAGAGTTGAAATTCTGGTTTTGAAACAAGAAAGGAAAGGATGAATTTTTGAAAGATTTTTCTGCAAAAATTCGAGTTACTGTAGCGACCAGAGATTTCGGAAAAATTCTGGAAAATTTTCTTCGGGTTACTGTAGCAGTACTGTAGTGTCGGAAGTCAACGGCACTGTAGCAGTCAACGTTACTGTAGCGAACCGGCACTGTAGCGAACCGTTACTGTATCGAACTGACACTGTAGCAAACCGTTACTGTAGCGAACCGTACTGTAGCAAACCGTTACTGTAGCAGTCAGAAAATTTTGCGTATTTTTCGTGATTTTGTTTCCTTTCTTATGTTTCCTTGTAATATATTTTACTAGGAAATTTTCCTACACAAATTCTAGTGTGGAACAAGGTAAACTTGGACAAACATCAAGGTGAATGAATAACCTTGCTCAGTTAATTTGATATTACTAGTCAAAGTACAATATAAGTCCCATTTACAATATTATTTGGATAATAAGCAATTAATTTTTCATATGGGAGTATATGATGATCAATAGAAATAAGAGTATGTAGAAATTATTTATTTCATGACAATTGTACTATGTGATGAATTCTCACTATCTTATTAATGAGTAAAGATCTACGGGATCTAATACACGAGTGTGAAAGGGTTAAAGTCTCATACTACTCGGTATATATCTAAGAAATCTTATACACGAGTTTGAAATGGTTAAAGTCCCATACTACTCAGTGCATATCTATGAAACCTATACACGAGTTGAAAGGGTTAGAGTCCCATACTACTCGGTGTATATCGATGAGATCTTATTCACGAGTTTGAAAGGGTTAGAGTCTCATACTACTCGTTGTATATCTAAGAAATCTTATTCATGAGTTTGAAAGGGTTAGAGTCCCATACTACTCGATGTATAAGACAATTAATTATATGAGTAAATTTGGTATTTGTACTTTTGATATTCTATATAGTACAGTTATTTACTTACTGAGTTTTTAAATAAACTCACACTCCCTATGATTATTTTTCAGATACAGAAAACAAAGAAGAAGAGTATCCGTTGGAAGATTAGAAGCCCCTTGGGATTACTCTCTATTTCTGTCTGGTGGGATACCAGTACTTAATAATGTGGATATTAGAAACGCTCTGTACTTTCTATAGGTCTCCTAGGCTTGCGATGAGATAGAAATATCAGACTATGTATGTCTATATTTGCTTATCAGATGAATATAATTCTGTAGTGTGGAATGAATGATTAAGGTTGAATGTAAAACCTTACAGAATATATGTATATAACGTATGTTTGAGAATTATATCAAATGAGTAGTATCTTTTCACATGCTCAATTTTTGGGATGTGACAATTTGACACTATGTGTTAATAAAATATTCAATTTACTATTCATGAAAATGACATTTTTAATAATGCAGTTACTGTGCATCTCACGATGGAAAATTTTTCTGTTATTACTATTGGAAACTTAAAAGGGAAAAATATCCTTTCACCTTAAACCTTTAAGTTTCTTTTCAATTCAGTCCTTTCACTTTAGTCCCTGAGGGTATTTTCATACATAAAACGTCAGTTTCTCGTACGAACTTCTTTCTAGTTTTCTCTTATGACCAAACAACATCTAGTACTTGACATTTCGATTGTATAAATGAACAGTATCATATACGTAAATAGTATTATACTGGTGAATAGTACCGTATACTGAAATAGTAATAGTAGTTTGTAAACAAATATTTATATTTTATTTTTCTTGGGTATTACATTTATAACCTTGATATTACTTTAGGGTGTGTTGCTCTAATTTTATGTATCAATTATCTCATGAGTTCAAGTCTAATATGTAAATATGTTATCTTGAGGTCATGTATTATTTCATGTATCCAAGCTTGATGCCTTTGATGTCTTTGATAGAAAATTTTCATTTGTCCAAAGAAAAAAGATGGGGAAAATTACGGAAGAGAGAGCAAGGTGGTAGGAAATAGGAATGGAGGGAATAGAATTTGAAGGCATGTAAATCAAAGAAAAAGAGCCCATTTGTCTAACCCAATGAGGGAAACCATGATGCTTTCTCTTTCCTTCACATGATACCCACTTTAATGGATTCAGTAGATACCACGTGACATAGGGTGTGTTTGAAAAATCAGTAGACAAATGTAATTTGGACAAACTTAAATTTGAGTGAACGTGGTTTAACACAAAAACAGGGGAGAACAAAGCACTAACCACGGAGAGGAAAGAAAAGCTACACAAGAACACCACGTTTAGTTTGAAAGAGAAGCGACGCCTGCTCACGGTGAAGGAAACCATGGTAGAGGTATGAAACGTGGTTTCAATGTAGTTTGCTAAACATAAGCAAAATGGTGCAAACTGAGTTTAAGACCTCTAAAGTCAATTTGAGACCAACGCACCGCTCTTTCAAACACACACATAGTGTACCAGTCCCATAAGCAACCCCAAACTGGGCAGTACATTAGTACATATCTTAGCGCCATACATCAAATCTTTTTCTTTATTAATCGGAAAAGGGCCTATGTGAAAGGCAAACATGAAGGCTTTCTTCCTCTTCACTCTTTCAAACCAAAAATCCCAACCCAAAACAAAGCCATGGATCACAAACTCCAACTGTTAGTACATGAGTGTACTTAAGAGAGGGATGAATTGAGTATATAAAACTTTTTCACTATTGTTTACTTTCTTTTAAAATATTTCAAGGTCCTGAAAAACTCTTGTGATTAAAACACATTTTTAAGTAGAATAATAAATAGCAGAAAGTAAAGCACACCAAGAAGTATAGTGGTTTGATCGTATCTATAAGATGCTCCTACATTCACTCCTCAAAACACATAGTAGTGAAAGTTTTATTTAGGGTAATAAGTAACAAGTACAAAAATAACCAACTTGAGGTTCAATTACTCGTTTTTATGCTAAGTAACTTAGCAATCTCCAAGTTTCGATTAGTAGTGCCATACTTTTACAATTCTTACAATTAGGCTTTCACAGATCCCTAATAAACCTTTAAACAAGTAACCTTTTCTCTAACAAGGGTCAGCCCACAACTTTTATACTTATCAACTGGGGTCTAACTTCTAAGCCTATAAAAACACAGTCCACTATCGGGATAGGATACAAGAGTATAAAAGAGATGGTTCACAAGAACCTAAGTAGAAAAGAGCTCTCTCTCTCATATAGTATATGATTCTTAGAACAATCTCTCTTGGAAAACGCAAGAATAGATAAGCGTAGCAGCACAAGCACAAGCAACACGAGTATTATAAGTTTTCTCGTTTTCTCTTCATGTCTTGAAATGGTTGCTTCATTGGCTTTATATAGTTTTTGAAACTAGCCGTTTGAGAAACTTCAATTTGAAATGCCATTTTAAATGTCGAATCAATTCAGGGTCCTGAAATCACGGGTGCTAAATAAGGAAACAATTTGACTTTGCATAACTTCTCCTTAAATGTGCTTTAACCTAAATAAGATTTCCTTAAGATATTAGAATCGCTTTGATGCTTGAATGTCCTTTATAAATGTTGTATCAGCTAGGGTCTGTAATTTTTCTACAAAAGGAATAATTTTGTCTTGAATAATTCTTCTTCCATCGCACATTAATTTGAGTGAGATATTCTGTGATTTCTGTCTAAATCAAGTCCTTAAAAGGTGCAATTGGATACATTCTTCAAATCAGCACATGAGCATTAAATATGAAATCAATCAATTGATTTTCTCTCATTAATAGGGTTCAGATTCTTTCCTTATATGACTTCTTGATTTTATATCTTCTTAATATCATATTACATGATTCTGATTGTGTAGACTTGGGATAATCTTTATTGCTATTAAATGCTGACTTTGGTTGACTTTGTTTGATTGCATTAAATGCTTCGAGTTTCAAGGTCTACAAAGTCAGGTTCCATAAAACTATCATTAATAAAAAAAAACTTATTGTTTGAGAAGTTGCATTAACATTCTCCTCCTTTTTAATTAATGGCAATCTAGAAAACTCTGCCACAACTGTTGCATAGATAACTTAGTTTTAATTCCCCCATACTTTGTGCCGGGGATTCTTTAGAGTCCTAAAACTGAAATATCTTTCCCAAAAATGATCAAGTGTACATATCATGTGTTAAGAAATCTTTTCTAACGAATAACAAGAAGATGTTTATTTCCAATTGATACAGAATCATTTAATGAGCATATTAATCAAATTAATCATTTAATGAAGAACACAAGATAGTCAATGAAATCAAAAGAAAATCAAGATCATCATGATAGAAAACAAATACTGAAACAAGATCTTTTTTTTTTGACGAAGAGAAAAAAGATGTTTATTTCCAATTGATACAGAATCATTTAATGACCAGATTAATCAAATTAATCATTTAATGAAGAACATAAGATAGTCAATCAAATCAGAAGAAAATTAAGATCATCAGGATAGAAAACAAATATGATATTTCATTGATTCAAAACATCATCAAGATCACATAATAATCCCTAAAACTTTCTCACCCATTGACATTAATTCCAAAAAAGGGGGAACGAGGGACAATAATATGAAAAATATGAATCAACATTTGATAAAAGAATGAGGGTCGGAAAAGGGATAGAGAAGGGCCAAATGGAGATACCATCTAAGGAGGATGATGGACTGAAAAACATCAAAGGGGTGAATGTGCGTTTGCAGAAGGCATTCGGACGATTAAGATTGGAGTTGCACTTGGGATTTTTTTTTAAAAGGGAACTCGATATTGTTGAAGGGGATTGCGTCCAATTGATTCAAGAGAGTGCAAATGAATAAAGCCTCTATGTTTGTCTGGCATGCCAGCTTCCAATTAACAAAGAAATAAATTAAAAAGAATAAAAAAGATTTGTCGTTTGGGCACTAATTGGACTACAAACATATATTAATGTGCTAATTAAGATTTCATAGTCAATGTCATATATGTGTTAACTAAGAATTGACCAAATGAATTTTAATAACAAGGAGAGATGTCAAAGTGAGCTAGTTCGACCGGTTCAAGCTAGCCGCGACTAGCCAGTGAAAAGTAGGTCAGGCCAACCCACTTTTTATACGAGCACATATTTTCATGGCCCACTAGCCCACACCTCTCTCTCTCTCTCTCTCTCTCTCCCTTTCTCTTTCTCTCTCTCTCTCTCTCTCTCTCTCTCTCTTTCTCCCTCCCTCCCTCCCTGTCATGTCTCAAAATCTGAGCACGTGACCGGCACGGAAAGTGAATTTCATTTCACCTCCGTAAGCCTATCTTTCTCTTAAGTATTATACCACTCTTTTAAATACAATTAATCTAAATTACATAATTTAAGAATTAAAATAAGAGAATTATTCATCTTTTCACAAAAGATAAGAAAATACGGCTAAACCGAGTTCTCTATATACACTACAGCTATTCACATTACATCACTGAATGAATCTACCCGATTACAGAGATTTTTTAGATTTATACAACTTAGAATCAGACCTAAACATTATACCTTTACCCTGA
The DNA here is from genome assembly GCA_037074585.1 of Biancaea sappan. Lineage (NCBI taxonomy): Eukaryota > Viridiplantae > Streptophyta > Magnoliopsida > Fabales > Fabaceae > Biancaea > Biancaea sappan. The sequence continues at coordinate 28,599,607 of CM073492.1, read as the reverse complement.
ACAAATGAAAAGGTAATCATGGGTTAAGGATCCATAATTCTTTGTATAGATATTTACCTTCAACTGTCAACTTTGAAAAAAATGTTAATAAGAGGGGTATGAGCAAACCACGTGCCTAGTGAGCAGACAACACAACATTATGACAAAAAAAAATATCATGCATCATAATGATAACATGCAGCAATCATATGTAATCGATCATAATATAATATAATATAATATAATTCATAATACTTTACAACAATATCCAAGTAAATCAAATACATTTCAACATAATTCAAATAATTCACAACAGCAAACAGTGAAATCAATTTCACACAATTCTCGTACCAACTGGGTCGTCCAGGGTACCTCTGGATCGTTGCCCGCGGCCCCCGTCGCATCCACCCTTATCGCTCCATTTATATTCTTTACCCTTATAGCTTCACATAGATTTCTCCATGGGGTGCACCGCCATGCCTTTCCTTTCTAGTAAAACACAAACACAATCACAATCACATCTAAGAGTATTCTCAATCATAATCATGAGCCACATACACAACTCAGTCATTTACAATTCAAGTCACAACATAATCAATATGGTTCCAGCAACATAGCATGTATACAACATAATAACCCATAATATAGAATAATTATTCAACAATAACATACTTCAACTATCCGTATATGAATGAACTCAACAATCAGAGTATAACACATTTCAACTCAGTTCACATGCCATTCACAATTCATCATATAACCTATATTCATGAGAAAATAAGAAAATATAATTATATACATCACCAGGCAAGTTTCACAATTGTTTATGCCTCATCGTCCCACATCATTCTCTTCAAACTTGGATATACAACATATTTTCACTATGATACAAAAAGTCAATAACAAAGATATTTAATTATAGCAAGTATTAACCTACTCACCTGGATTTCATGCTCTCGGCACTCCCACCTTGCGCCTTGACCATTCCTATTGTAACCAGATAAAAACCATCAGGGCTACGAAATAGAGAAATTTTCTATCACTATTCCCGACCTTCACTCACTTCTCAAATTATAACTCCTAACTGGTAATGAATATCCAGATGAAACTTATACCATTGGAAACTAGACTCAAAGAGCTTTTCAATGATATAAATTTCACTCAAAACGGAGTCCGGATGAAAGAGTTATTAACATGCTACAGTAACGACCAACGGTCAACGCAGCTACAGTGTCGTTGACTAAGTCAATGCTACAGTAACGTTGACCGAGTCAATGCTACAGTAACGTTGACCGAGTTAATGCTACAGTAACGAGAAAATCTGGAAAAATTTTCTCAGTGAACAGTGTTTTCTGAAAATTTTCTGAGAAATTTCCAGAATGAACAGTGACGTTCTTCGTGTTTTTATCCAAAAATTCTAAAATCATATCTAAAACAATATTTCTTTTGATTTCTTCCATGAGTTTTCATCCTTAATGTGTAAGGAGTGTTTTAACACTAAAATCTCCAATTTTTAGCAACAATCTAAGCTCTAATATCAAATTTTCATTAAGAACCTTAACTTTCTTCAAATTTTCTAATTCTTGAATTTCTCCTAATTTTCTTTGAATTTCTTGTTCCACAATTATTATCCAACATATAGAAATATTTCAGATTAACACCCACACTTGAATTCATTCATTAAAATTCAAAATCAACCCAAAAGAAAATTACCCAACATCATCAAGGAAATCATTACCGAAAGAAATCTTAGCTAAAATTTCATGAGAAGGGATCATGAGTTCGAATTCTTACCACTCAATACCTCTGTCTTTGTAGTTCTGTTATAAGGTGGAGCAGTAAAGAAAATCAAAGGAATACATAAGGAAGAAGAAATGAGGAAGTATTGTTTCTCTCTCTCTATTTTTCCCTTTCGGTCTCTCACTTTCTCTTTCCTTTCTTTCTTTTTCTTTTTTTTTGTCTTTGTCCTTTCGTCTTTCTCTCCCTCATCCTCCTCCGCACACCTCACACACATCACTTTTCTTTTTTTTTTTAGTTAAAATTGCTCTTAGCCACCTTAACTTATAAGATTTGTTCACTTAGATCCTTGAGAATGTATGAAATTTCTTAAATATCGAATTCATCATCTTTTCGGTACCGGACTCATAATTCATTCTTATAAGCTTTATTCTTCCTCTCAGGTTCCTATTTGGTCATTTCTCAAAAGTACTCCATATTTTCTTTTCTTTTCACTTTAGTCCTTGAGAATTTGTAAAAATGTTTCAAATTAAAATTTTGAAATTTCTATTCCCAAATTTCCCTCACTAATTCAAAAAGAACATTTTCTACGTAATTAAATTTCAAAATAGATTTTAAATATTCATATAAATTCTTGGGATATTACACACACACACACACACACACACACACACACACACACACACACTCTCTCTCTCTCTCTCTCTCTCTCTCTCTCTCTCTCTCTCTCTCTCTCTCTCTCTCTCTCTCTCTCTCTCTCTCTCTCTCTCTCTCTCTCTCTCTCTCTCTCTCTCTCTGTTTCCTTATTTAAACAAAAATTGATAAAAAATAGTTTATTTATTTTAGAAGGAGAGAAAAAGACATAGATTTAGAGATTTGAAATTTAAAAAAAAAAGCTATTTTTTTTTAATTATGCTTTCTCTTTTTTTTTTAATGTTATCTTTTGTTCATTAATTAATAATTAAGATAAAATAATTATAAAAATTTGATATAAATTCATCTTCAAATGATGTATTTTACTTACTCCCTTTTGTATTATTTAACTTAAAATATATTATTAATATTATATATATAAATAAAAAATTTAAAAAGAAAAAGAAAAACGGGCCAACTTATGGGTTACGCAAGCAGGCCGAGCCAGTTCGGTCTTGTCTTAAATAGACTACCTAAAATCTAGCCAGACCCTCTCTTTACGCTGACTAAATGGGCCCAACCCGACGACAAGGATCGATTTTCAAGGAGTTTGAAAATTATAAAGACAAAAAGTACATTTTAACCCTATATATTGTATATTGTGTTTTATTTTTATTTTAAATTAAATTATCAGACACATATATACACACACATATATATATAATTTTAATATATATATATATATATATATATATATATATATATATTAAAATTACTTTTTGTATGTATAGTTTAATTAAATAGTTTCCATTTAATTTGTTTTTGAAAGTATTAATTATTTCTCAAACCAATAACAACGAGACATGTCTAAGGCTTTTACAATTAATAATGTTGGAATCTGATTTATTGAGACTTGCCATTTAGTGTGTTTGTTTTAATTTTTTTAAAATACTTTATAAGTCTAAATACAATTTAATGAATTATATTTTGTGACAATTTTTAATATCATTAAAATGTATTATTTATTTAAGTAAAAATATATTTTACTCCTATAAACTTTGTCTTATGTATACTATGTCCCCCCTAAGATTTAAAAATTGATAAATAACCCCGTGAATCTTTACAATCTATGCAAAATAACCCTACATTTTGTTAAATATGTTGTTAACTAAACTAGTAATCAATGCTTATTTGTAAAGTTTTAAATTTTTTTTATTCAATATACAATTCTATATTTTTAATTTTGAATTTATCTTTTTTTATAATACATGTATAATTACTAATTCATTTGAATATTATTTTTGACTAATAAATAATTTTTATGTATTCAAATGTTATAAAAAACGAATAGTCTTAATCATTCAGTATTCAGATTCAAAGATAATATCTTAATATTCAAATGTGTATCCATATTCATATACCTAATCTTAAAAAAACAAATAATTCCTAAAAAAAGTGTATATATTTACACATTCTCAAAAATATGTGATGACCACTTCTTTATTTAATAAATCTTTTTCCAACTCACTCAAAGATTCTTATACTCAAAGATTCTTATTTACCTAAGTTTATTTCAAAAAAGATATAACTTCACGAGTAATTTGTAAATAAAATATGAAAAAAAAAAATCAACCTCATCTCATGGCTTAAGAATATAGTAACTAAAATGAGCTTCTTGGTTAAGCAAGATTAAATACGAAAATGGAGTATAAATTTCAAAGGCGCAATTAACTTGCTCTTGGTTATAAACGATGTTGGATAAATCAGGACAAGTAGGCCCATTTTTTCTGAGTGTAAAGCCCATATATTTGGGTCAGCCATGAAATGGGCTTATTTATAATGCCCATGGATGACTTGCTAAGCACTTAAACCCAGGAACAAAAATAAAATGAAAGAGTTGAAATTGAAAACAGTGTGAATGTGTTTCCTATTAATGTTGATTGGTGGACTCTAACTTACGCTTCTTCTTTTTCATAAATCATAATGGAAGCTCCGCTCACAGTAGGTGAACATGGATCTTGCGCAAGCATGGCAAGTGTAACTAGACAAACAGGCCCTGATATTTGAATGCTCGTACATCACATCAAAATTAGGTCACAAACATATAAAAAGGTAATTACTAATAAGTATTTTATGTATATATTTGTCTCTAAATGATTTATGAATGATTTGTTTAGCCATTGAAAATTTAACTTAATATAATTTAGTCTTCGAATATTAAAAACTTGGCATACACCATTATTGAATTCATTTATTAAAAAACAATAAATATGAGATTTGGTCTTTGAAAAAAAATTGTATTAGTTCATAATTTATATATCCAGCTATGTAATTATAGTTGAATATATAATTTAAATTAAAATTTTAAAACTAAAAAGTTAGTGAAGTATGGTCGACTAATTAAAATATTTTATAACGCTTTCGAGATTCAACGTCGCATCTCATTCTTTTATTTTTATCTGAAATATTATGCTAATATTTTAAGAACATAAGTAAAAAAATATTTATTTAAAAATTTACAATGATCTATTATCGTGTAAAATCAAGAAGCACAAGCTTGAACAGTCCTTTCAAATTGGGATTTCAGGTGCTTATGCCAAAATGCAAAAACAGCAAAAAGCCCACAAGAGGCCAATTGGTTATGTTTTAGGGCGTGTTTGTTAGCATAAAAAGAGAAGTCATAGCACCGTCTTCCCCTCTCAAGAAACCCTAGCAGCCATCAGCAGTATTGACAGTAAGGGTGAGGGTTGCCTCTCTCATCTCTTTCATCTTCATTTCTCTTTTTTTCCCCTATCTTCTATGAGAGTATTTTTTTCCTTTCTCTTTTAGAAGATCCCCCTCTTACTTGTAAGAGTTTTTTTTTTTCTTTTAAATTAGATCCGGTTGTCTCCTGCAACTTTGACATCATCCCGACGAGTGAGCATCTTCATCGAGATCATCAGTGGGAGGAGTTTTGTGTCATGGACGGGAATGAGGTGATGCAGTTTCACTGCTCTGGCTTGGTGGCTAGTAGAGGACCCTACGACACTGACGGAAGTTGCAGGTGGTCATTTCCGGGGGAAAAGAGTCAACAAGTTGTACATTCTCTGGCAACAACAGAGCCCACATGAGTGCAAGTGAAGGGATGGGACGAGAAGCGTTGTTGGTTTGTCGAGTTATAGCGTGTCGAGAGTGTTTTAAGATTTGTTAAAAGTCTAATTCTAATATATAGTTAGGAGTGTGTTACCTTTTTTAGATCCGTTTTGATTTAAGTTTTAGAGGTGTTGTCTTTGTCTAGTATTTCAGACTTGATATATTTGTTAATCTTTAAGTCCTACTAAATCTTATGTAACTTGATTTGGTATTATTTTAATAGAAATGACTTCCATTTTGTCCCAAAAAAAAAAAGCATAAAAAGAAGTGAGAGAATGATTGATGTAAAAATAAAAATAGTAAGAAATTGTCTAAATTATTTTCTTCAAAAACATTAAATTTATTTTTTAAATAAAAAATTGAGAAATTTTGGTAAAATACTCCATTTTCATTCCCATTTTTCTTTACTGCATATTAAACATTCCCTTAAAGTATATATATGGAGGGATTCTTGGATTGGTTATATCTGAAGTATTATACAATTACTCATACAGTTAATACTAGAAAAAAAAAAGACGATTATTTGCATAAACTATTTAGTGACTGACTATTATTCTGCAAAGGCAATTATTCTTGTGTTTATCATCTTAACTTTGATTGTCTAAGTAATATTACTTTTGTGAACATCTATACACAAAGCAACTTATTTTCTAAATAAAAAGGATTTAGTTCTAAAGTTTAACAATTATCGTTAAAACAATGTTAATAAAAGCGTAGCTTTAATTTTGATTACCTAAAATACACTTGGCACACTTACTATCAGTCTATCACACCCTAGTTGTAAGACGTCATAAATCCTCCGCTGCAATCAAACAAGCATTATATAAATCGCCACTAAAATTGTCACACCATAATGTGCACCAAAACCAACACAATATGGACAACCGCCATTATCTGTCCTACTATGCTTCTGATAGTGTCACATTAATCATATAGCACAAAACTTGGTTAAGGTGCTTTAATTTAGTCTATATTGTCACTTGTCAAGTATGTAAGTAATGTTCTATGAGATTTATCGAAATTGATCCTCAAGAGGAGAATAATCTAGGGCTGCTATATTTTTCGGGTTTTTAGAGAGTACTCTCACCTAATAAGATATAATACTATTTTTGTTTTTGGGTTTACAAAAGTGTAAAGGACAAAATCCTTGTCAAGTTGGCATCTTCAAGAATTTGAACAATTATTATTCTTTGAGTACAAACAACTGCTATCACTAATATTAGTTTTTTTAAGTGGTTTAACATTTGTTCTCTTACATGAATTTGAGTCTACTGTAAATAGAAAATATCAAGATTAGAGGGACTTTACACATATGTGATTAGCCCCCACTCATCTTAGATTAACCGAAGCTTTGCTATCACTATAATTAGCCAATTTGTGTAAAACGGTTGTATTTATATATTATCAATATATATGTAGACCTTTTTTCATATTTTATTTTCGTAAATTTCTTTAGATTTGAATATAAAAAAAGGATAGAAATTAAGTTGGTAGCAGAATATGGATTTGATATTTGTAATTCATTGACATTTAACAAATAGTGATATGTGGACTCAGTTGATTTTATTAAAGTTAAAAAAAGTAATAACACGGCTTGGGATAATTATATGTTACAAAAGGGAAAAGGGAGGAAGAGATAGCTTATAACTTGTAGTTTAAATAAAAGAGGCAAGCTATCGGGGCATTTTTTGACGATATATATAACTTGGAAATTGACATGTACCTGATTCATTATTAACGTATACCTGAAAGTTTGTTCGTCCTTCCATGCTCCATCTTAAGCCTAACATCTTTGCTTTTGCTTACAGAAACACATGCAAAATATCTTTGGACGCCAAACCCTGGTGCTTTCTTATCTCTTTCTATCAAATACTATAGCTATGGCCTATGGGGCATCGTAAGTGTCATATATTGATCATAAATATCTGCCTTACCATATTCTATTTGTTAACTTTAGGAACCTGCCACTTGCTGTATGACAAAAATATCGGGGTTTGTGACTTTCAGTTCCACTGCTAGCTATTTCGAATTGCCTAACTCGATATTCAGAGGTATGTATGTTGCCTTCTAATAATTAATCTCCATGTGATCTGTACTTTTCTTCACACTTCAACACGTATAAGCACTTTCATATGTAGCTTAATTTAAGTGCATTATTAGGGTTTCCACCGCCTCCTTCATAATATGGGGAACATGTAGGTGGCATATAGATGATTAATCTTTTTTATTCTAACTTTAATAAATTTTAGTTATCAATTGCTTTCACTGATCATTAGACACAATCCTGATCGATCACCAATATATAGAAGCATAATAAATATTTATGTTCTTAAGTATCCAACCTTTTCGATTTTTGAGTTATTAGCTTGAACAAACTTTAATTATATAAGTGGCCGCTGATATGTACAAGTTCTTTATTCCAACAACCAACATGATTAGACATATATACTGTTGAAGCAATCTCAAACATCAAGAACTAGTGCGTTATTTTGGAACTTACTAAAACCAGTTAGTGGCTTAATTAGGCGTAGAGAGAGAGAAAGAGAGAGAGAGAGAGAGAGAGATGTGAAAATAGTGGTTGACATTTTATGTTAGCTTATCCAGAATCTAGATAAATGCAATTTATAGATGGGCCAATTAAGGGTGAATGCTATATATTGTGATTCTTTTTCACATGATACACTTAGATATTTGAAAATCTACTAGTTAGATTTTAATTAATTTAGTTTGAGTTAAGTTAAATTATAAAAAATATAAAATTCTTTCAATATTTAATGACTTTCTTCAGTTACAAGACTTCAATTTGAGACTTTGCTTAACGAAACACTTGAAAGTAACCGTGTTATATATATATAATTAAACTGAATGCAATGCTTAAACTTTCCCAGAATTGAAATGATGAACCCTATATGATGGGTATTGAATGAATAAAATACAACAAAATAGGAATAATGGAGGGAGGACAAGGCAAGTGGAGTTTGGTATAGAGTGGAAGTTGTGGCTTCACATTAAGAAAATAATCAAAGTCAGCATCCCATGGGAAAAGACACACAACATAAAGTAATTGCATTCAATCATGGATTAACTTGCTCATAATATATCATTCCTGAAAGGCTGAAACTGATGATGACTGCCTGTTCCAGAAGAGCAAAGCAAAACACACCCCATACATGTACACAACTAGTAAAATAAACAAATTAAGCAGAAATTTAAGAGATCAAACACAACAAGATCACAACTTTAATCATCCCATGGTAGAAGTAGAAGATCACCAGTTTTTCAGGCTTCATCACGAAATAAAAACCTTTTACCTTGGCTTTTTCCCTTTAAATACAGACACACACGCACACGCACACACATATATACCATATTAATTACCACAATCATTTATCTCAAGCAATTAGGAAAAATAGAATACCCTAGCTTATCATGTAGTGAAAGGGGCTCAAATCTGCTCAAACCCCATTGGAATTCTGATCAGGCGACGAGGAGTCATCAGTAGTGCCTAACAATCTTTTGTGGAAGTTTCTGTGACAGCCACAAGCAGCACAAGTAAGAGCAGCGCTTGTGCCTTCCTCCCCGCCGGCCATGAACTCCCGGCAGCCGTCCACGGCGTATCCTCCGGCATTAGCCGCATGATTCTTCTGACACTCTCCATATCTCACACTTCTGCTTGACCCTCTTCCTCCTTCTGATCTCCTCACTACTACTACTTGACGCTTCATCTTCCTCTTAATTACCTAATTAACCCTTAACCTCAATTTCTCTTCTCCACTAATCTTCTCCTCGCTCTGCTCCAACCCCTTCAAATGCTATTTATATATATGTGTGTGTCAAAATTCTTTTGCTGGTTTGGTAGATCAAAAAACAGAAACTGGAATATATAGAGAGAGAAACTAGGGGTGGTAGTGGTACAGCTTGTTGAAGCCCTAACCCTAGTATAGATGTGTGTATTTATAAAAGGTACTAAACCAGATCGATCCTTCTCGATATCTAAAATGATTACATAGTGGGAACAGCTCATAACCACCTTTTAAAAGTGTATCTACTATTCGATCTGGGAATCACTGACGAGATTTACCTTCACTTAATTAGTGGGGTGATAACAACTAACCGACTGTTTATCGGAAAATACAAAAAACATGTCAAAACGATCCAGGGATGTACAAGGAAACCCTTTAATTGTGATGGGTTTAATCTGGAAAGGTTCTTCCTTTTCACCTAAAAAGTGATGGGTTCACTGGGCCAAATTGATTAAATAATTAAAACTAAAGATAGTTAATTAATTTAATTTTATGCAGAATGAATAAAAGGAGCAGCTAATTACGTGGATGTAATTCTTTATACGTACCGGTGGTCCCCTAACATGATCGTAAAAGGTAGTTTTGTGGGGTTGTATATAGCGCTTGACCTAAAAACGTGAGCATGATAGGCTGCTTTGCCAAACATGTACGACGCAATCACCACTATTCTTTTGTTTGCATCTACAATTAGAATTTGGGATAACATGTATGCACTAATAACGAGCCAGCTTAGTAAAGTAAAATACTTAATATTGTTACTTCTTAGTCATCAACTCACTATATACTAGCTACGTGTCTCGCGTTTTGAAATAGAAAAAATGTATATTGACCTTTCAAAATATTTTTTAAAATCGTAATATTCTCTAAACTCGTCATAAAAATTATTTTTTTAAAAAAAATTAGAAAATATTTTATAGAGTATTGATTTTGAAACCATACTGGGTTCGAAAACTGATATGCATGAAAAAGTTGTTAGGTACTCCATTATGTTTGATTTAAAAACTATGCAAATTTTAAACATATTCCATAAAAACCTTTAAAAATAATTAAATACAGACAAAGCCAGAAATTGCAAGATGAAACACATAAAACAAAGAGATACATATATAAGGGTGAACTTGACCTATTCAAAGATGAAAGGATATAAGTCAAAGGATTTTATTATTTGTAATAGTTAACGTGTGAAGTTACACAAAGATGTACGAAGAATTTATTAGCATTAATTTAAATGTCTGGCTTTTGAGGATGTGCATCATCTAGTGATGCAAATATATAAGATATTAGAATATCATCAGAACTGGTAAGATGTTTTTCCTTGCACTTAATTAATTAATTAACTAATCGTGTGAACCCAAAATAATTCGAGTACGAACTTTGTGTGTCTACAATTATATGTATGTGTATGCATGTGTGTTCTAGAGTTATGTTGGTAGCTCCTTCAAGGCTAAGTAAGTATGCAGGAGAGAGTAAGACAAAAATTCCCAATGTTGTAACTGCCTTTGAAGTTTGATTAGGTAACGCTGGTACGTGATATTGATGGAAGAGACCGAAGAGAATGGCTTCTTTTTACCTTCTTATCCATTTTTGCTCACCATGTGACAAAATATTCTTCAACACCATCGTAGGTTCTCTTGTATGCTTAAATTGAACCATATATAGTATCTTCCATGACTCCAGGTACCCTAGTAAATGAACTTTTAGTCAATCTATGTAAAATGTTATTAGAGCATCATTATTTGAGTGGTAATTGAATCAACTCCAATGAGCAGTAGCATCTAGTGTCTGTTAGTCATAGTTAAAATTATAGCTATTTTTTAGCTACAGTTATAATTGTGACTAAAAGTTAGAAAACAATGGCTAACAGGCGTTAGACGCTACTGCTCGTTGGAGTTGATTTTGATCCATTTGAGTGGTCAATTTGCAGTTTCACCCTTACTCCTCACATTTATTATCTTATCTGCATCAAATTCTTTTGAGATAACCAAAAAAAAAAGTAATATTGATTTTCAGTATTAAGCTTCAGTACATAATCTGATAATCATGGTCGACATAGCTTGAAAATTAATTATATGTAACCATGACCAATTAGGTAAATGAATACGCATGTATATATTGTAATTATTAGTTACAGCACAATGATATATATATATATATATATATATATATATATATATATATATATATATATATATATATATATATATATTGTACTGCATGACATTGAATATCTTACACTTACTATAATCTTTACTCACCCACACACAATTATGTTCTCTCTGGTAGTTAGGATAGGTGGCTAGCTATCCTTGAATTCAGGATACAGCATAATATTAACACCCTGTATTTTTGTATTCTTGCACAACTGTACAACTTTTATATATTGCCTCATGAATAAATAACAGAATACGATTCATCCTACAAAATATTCATTTTCCTATCTTGGTATCAGAGTCTCCTCTCTCAACTCCTAAACCATGAGCTCTTCTACATTAATGAATTCTGGAAATTCTCAAGTTACTGAAACAACCCTATTCTTCAAAACAAACCCCTTGCTGCATCCATTTCCCAACTTTGCTCTGTCAAGTTGGACAGAAGTAACTTTTTACTATGGGAATGTAGCATATTGCCTGTAATTCATGGTCACAAAATGGAGGGATATGTCTTAGGCTCCAAACCATGTCCTGATTAGTTCATTACTGAAGGAACATTAGTGAAAATTAACCCAGCATATGAGGAATATGTTGCAGTAGACCAATTACTCCTTGGGTGGATTTACAACACCCTCACTCTTGAGATTGCATCCCAACTCATTGGATGTAAATCTTCTCATGAACTTTGGACTGCTATAAGAAATCTTGCTGGAGCACACACTAGATCATGTGTAACTCTTCTTAAAGGAGAACTTCACAGAACACGAAAAGGAACTTTAAAAGTGAATGAATACTTGGCAAAAATGAAAGCGATTTCTAAGGACCTTCTTTTGCTTGGCTATCCCATTTCAAACAACGACTTGATTATTTTAGCCAGTCTTGACATTGAATATAATCCCATAGTCTTGCAATTATCTGATAAGTCAAATTTGACCTAGGTTGATATGCAGGCAACTCTTTTGAATTTTGAGAGTAGATTGGAGCAGCTCTCAAATCTCACTAACTTAATTCAAGCACAAGCCAATCTTGCTAGTAGTTATAGCAGAACAAAAAGTTTAGAATCGAACAATTACCAGTGTCGTGGACAAAGTCAGAACTACAGAGGTGGATGACCACCCGGAGGAAGACGCGGAAGGAATGGTTGGAGTAACTATCACCCTATATGTCAATTATGTGGAAAAATTGGACATACAGTAGTACATTGTTATTTCCGCTACGATCAAAGCTACATGAGTTCGGTTCCTAGAACCAACAACAATCAGAACACTGGTAACCAAAATAGCTAATCTCATCCTGCTTACTTTGCTACTGCTAAGATTGTGATGGACCCCAGTTGGTATATGGACAGTGGAGCAAGTGTTCATATTACCAATGATGTAACCAATCTTGATCAAGCCACTCAACCTTATGGTAAGGAACAAGTTGTAGTGGGTAATGGTGAAAAATAACTATTAAATATATTGGCTTTGCATCTCTTCTTTGTAATGATCAGATATTGAATTTGAATGGTATTATGCATAGTACTGCTTAAGTGACCAAGAGCTTATTAAGTGTCTTAAAACTGATTTCTGATAATGATATATACTAATCATGTTTGATTCCCATGGGTGCTATGTGAAGGACAAGGTGTCACGTCCCAAAATTTGAGCACGTGACCGGCACGGAAAGTGAATTTCATTTCACCTCCGTAAGCCTATCTTTCTCTTAAAAATCATACAATTCTTTTTCATGCAACCAAAACGAGTTCTCTATACATACTACAATTACTCACATTACATCACTGAATGAACCTACCCGATTACAGAGATTTCTACATTTATACAACTTAGAATAAAACTTAACTATTATACCTTTATCCTGAACAAATGAAAAGGTAATTATGGACTAAGGATCCATAATTCCTTGTTCCGATATTTACCTTCAGCTGTCAACTCTGAAAAAAATATCAATAAGAGGGGTATGAGCAAACCACGTGCCCAGTGAGTAGATAACACAATACTATGACAAAATAAAAATCATGCATCATAATGATAACATGCAGCAATCATACGTAGATCGATCATCATATGATATAATATTATTCATAATACTTCACAACAATATCCAAGTGAATCAAATGCATTTCAACAAAATTCAAAATTCACAACAGCAATCGATGAAATCAATTTCACACACAATTCCCGTACCAACCGGGTCGTCCAGAATACCTCTGGATCGTTGCCCGCGGCCCCCGCCGCATCCACCCTTATCGCTCCATTTATATTCTCCACCCTTATAGCTTCACATAGATTTCTCCATGGGGTGCACCACCATGCCTTTCCTTTCCAATCAAACACAATCACAATCACACATAAAAACATCCTCAATCATAATCTTGAGCCACATACACAACTCAGTCATTTACAATTCAAGCCACAACATAATCAATGTGGTTCCAGCAACATAGCATGTATATAACATAACCCATAATATAGAACAATTATTCAACTCGGTTCATATGCCATTCACAATCCATCATATAACCTCCATTCATGGGAAAATAAGAAAATATAATTATATACATTACCAGACACGTTCCACATTTGTTTATGCCTCATCGTTCCACATCATCCTCTTCAAACTTGGATATACAACATATTTCCACTATGATGCAAAAAGTCAATAACAGATATTTAATCATAGCAAGTATTAACCCACTCACCTGGATTTCACGCTCTCGGCACTCCCACTTTGCACTTTGACCATTCCTATTGTAACCAGACAAAAACCATCAGAGTTACGAAATAGAGAAATTTCCTACCACTACTCTCGACCTTCACTTACTTCTCGAATCATAACTCCTAACTGGTAATGAATATTCAAATTAAACTTAAATCATTAGAAACTAGACTTAAAGAGCTTTCCAATGATATAAAGTTTGCCCAAAACGGAGTTCGGATGAAGAAGTTATGGCCGATTGAAAAATAAACTAAAATTTTCCGGTACACGTGGCGCCTGGGCGCCAATTCCTTCTTCTTCCCATCTCACCTTGGCGCCTAGGCGCCACACATGGCGCCTGGGCGCCACGATCGCGACCCCTTCGCGATTTCTCTCGGTTTTGGCCCAAATCTGGCCAAATCTTCACCGTTTTTCATGATTTCTTCCATGGGATCTCACCCTTAATGTCTAAGGAGCATTTAAACACCAAAATCACCAATTTTAATCGAGAAACGAAGCCGGAATCTCGATTTTACCTCAAACACTCTTAAAACTAGAAAATAGAGAAAAGCTTAAAAAATAGAAATTTCTACCTCGATTACTTGCTTTCCCTATGTTGCTTGGCTCCTAGAGGCTCGCCCCGTAGCCCGAGATCCACCCTCCAAAGCCCGGTTGTAGAGTTGGAGTGTAGAGAGAGAAATTAGAGAGAAGGAAGAGAGAAGGAGAGGAGAGAAAGTGAAGAGAGAGAGAGGAAAGGAGAAAAATGAATAAAAAATAAGTGAGGCCACCTATATACTCGCCCGGGGTGAAATTATCACTTGCTCTGCAATTGACCCTCAGTCAAGACTAGCAAAAGCAAATTCATAAAATCTCACCTCAGGTGTTTCTAAATCCTCGGTGCCCCACAAATTTCCTTATTCACTTTAGTCCCTCTCAATATCTCAAACTCCACTTTAACCTCGAATCCATCATCTTTTCGGTACCGGACTCATAATTCATTCCCATAAGCTCTATTCTTCTTCTCGGGTTCCTACTTGGTCATTCCTCAAAAGTCCTCTATACTTTCTTTTCTTTTCACTTTAGTCCTTGAGAATTTGTAAAAATTTCCTAAATTAAAAATAAAAATTTCTATTCCCACATTTTCTTCACTAATTCAAAAAGAAAATTTTCCACATAATTAAATTTTTCACTAAACTTCAAATCAGACTTTAAATATTCATAAAAATTCTTGGGATATTACATTCTTCCCCTCTTAAAAGAATTCGGTCCTCCGAATTCAAAACTTACCTCAAGATTGAAGCAAATGCCAATATTTTGTTTATATCTCATTCTCTCTCTTAGAATTTTCACAATCAACTACAAAATATAACAAGTTCAACATAATTTTTATTTCTAATACATAAGTTACAGGCAACAAGCTGAACTTGATTTACAAAACAGATAATTTTAATACGTAAACATTAGATCAAACATCAGCTTTAGGTACAAACAAAAGAAAAGATAAATTAAGAACGAGGAGGCTTTTGAAATGCAGAAGGTGCTCCAGGTCTAGAAGAAGAAGGTGCTTCAGACCTTAAGGAGGAAGTTAATCGTTGCAGCCTAGAAAGAGTTTCTGGAGGAAACGTCTGGGAAATTTGGCGAAGTGCAGAAGTCACTCCATTCATACAGTCAATACATCTCACTTGTTGGTCACGAAAATTTTGAGTTGCAAACATCGAATGTCTATCAACTTTATTCGCCAATTCCCTAAAATAACGGTTCAAAAGCTTCTCTTGTTCTGTAAAGAGACGATTTATCAATCTCCCCTGGTCTTCAAAGTGGCGGTTTATCAGTCTTTCCAAGTCCTCCATCTTTTGTCTCATAAGCGCAAGCTCATTATTAGAAGATGTTGCTGTGCTAACATCCTCTAACTCTACTACATCCCTTTTTCTTTTCTTAGCCTCTGGTGACTCTTCCATTGATCTCTTATTCTTATAATTCTCCAGGCTAAGATTTAGATCCAGCTCTACCTTGCCAGCCTCAAAGTTTAAATTGAAAGATTTATTGCTGGCCATATTTTTCTAAGCTATAAAGGTTGTACAGAAGGAGAAGTTTGATGCTAGAAAGCTTATAGATATAAACTCTTAGTGTAGTGAGCAGCGTAATGGGGCATCCATTATATATAGACGAAATTTAGGGCTACAAAACCTTTACATCATACTCTAAAGATGACCTACAGACCTTATCCGACGCAATGTCAACGGTCTCTGATAAGCATGCCAGAAAATAACAAAATATAATCAAATACAAAAGATTTCCTCAAAAATTTCGGCTAACTTTTGACTCTTGCTCAAATTATTAAACTAATCGCCGCTTCAATTTATGACTTCCTAACTCTGTATTTGTCATATCCAATAATTCTAAATCGAGATATTACTCCATGAACGGGTAGCTTCATATTAACCTTATCTAGGTTTCTAATCCGTGACTTTGCCCTAAGCTTACACATTTTCAAACATACATATTAAAATAAAAACTTCTCACATCTACACATCAAGCGTTCCATAAAGTGAGAGAAAAATTTTACCTTTCACTTGCCTCTACGAGCATATATGTATATATGTATAAACATAGAGATACATCATTATCTATATATATTTTCATCTATTCAAGTTCTTTTAAATTTCAGACTTCTCATTCTCTGAATGTATGTAGAATCATTACATATTATTCCTGGCCATAACAAATAGCCTTCACTCTCTATGCATGAATAACATACATACATATCATATGTATTTAGATACATATAATCACAGTATAATTCAATCAATCATGTATATTATACTTAACTGAAGGCTTTCAAGAACAATACAAGAAAGCATAGAAATACATTTTAGTTCATCGTGAAAACATCCAAGACACTCTGTAATGGCTACATTGTCGACTTCCTTCAATTTCAGAAAATGCCAACGAGAGAAATGGAAAAACCAAGTGTAAATCGGCCGCAAATCCACCGAATATTGACTTTCGTGGTTTTGCCATTAATGCGACGCGTTGTTGGTGTGCATGCCTACACTAGACTCCTAGCTTCCAGCTTGCAAAAATCCATAGGTTAAGCGTGTAGGGTGCGGCGAAGAGATATCTTCTTTGTCTCTAAGTTCAAATTTTTCCTCTATAAGAACTGTCCCAACGTTCTTAGTTACCACACCACAAAGAGTAATCATCTCTGAGCCTACAACTTCCCAGCGTTCCTCTCTTCTTATACTCCCACATAAATTTCTAAATTTTTCAAATCATGGCCACAAAGAAGTACATTGATCTCACAGTGGATGCCAAGAGAGAAGAGCTCGACTTAAACTTAAGTCTGGGCAAAGACAAGGGCAAAAGACCTTTTGAAGGGTCTTTAGAGAAGCATATGGAGAAGAAAATGAAGAAGAACGAGGAAGCTGAGGAGACTAGCACGGCCCATACCTCGGAGGACAAAATCGCCTGTCTAGAGTAGGAGGTGAAAAATCTGAAAAAGATGATAGGAGACCTGGAGAAGTTAACTAAACGCAATCATACAGAAATGACTTCAAGAATAGACAGGTTCTTCTATTGGTCTACCCAGTGCTTCTGCAATCAACAACAAAGAAGTGTTGATTGTATGAATGGGATTTACACTACCCTCCGCGACATTGCTCTGTCTCTCGCTCCAAGGAATGGTCGAGGGGTGATGATACAGTACAACCCTCTTAATCCGAGACCACCTCGCTTTTAGATTACTCATGCATGAGTAATTTTTTTTTTTTGCAATGTAATCCTTCTGCTTTTAATGCCAGTGGTTTCTTTTATGGGATTGTACTCCAAAAATAGTAATAATAAAATTAAGAAGGATAAAAGAAATCAGTCACACAAAATCAATCATGAATGTAACATATAAAGCCCCATACATACAATTTGATCCGACAGCAACAGAATCAAACAAATAATAACCTTTCCTTTACCAAGTTCAAAAGTATAGCCATATCTGTCTAAAACTAAAACTAAAACATAATTCATAAGAAAAGACAAGTCTTGGAGGAAAAGGAAATGAAAACATCCTACATGACCTTCAATGGAGCCATCTCTCTATAGTCGTGCCCGGGTTCACCACGATAGAGGAGATCCCACTAAGGTTACCTTACTCTGTAATCGGTAGGAGACCTAATCCCAAAGCTCTGATACCAACTTGTCACGTCCCAAAATTTGAGCACGTGACCGGCACGGAAAGTGAATTTCATTTCACCTCCGTAAGCCTATCTTTCTTTTAAAAATCATACAATTCTTTTTCATGCAACCAAAACGAGTTCTCTATACATACTACCATTACTCACATTACATCACTGAATGAACCTACCCGATTACAGAGATTTTTAGATTTATACAACTTAGAATAAAACTTAACTATTATACCTTTATCCTGAACAAATGAAAAGGTAATTATGGACTAAGGATCCATAATTCCTTGTTCCGATATTTACCTTCAGCTGTCAACTCTGAAAAAAATATCAATAAGAGGGGTATGAGCAAACCACGTACCCAGTGAGTAGATAACACAATACTATGACAAAATAAAAATCATGCATCATAATGATAACATGCAGCAATCATACGTAGATCGATCATCATATGATATAATATTATTCATAATACTTCACAACAATATCCAAGTGAATCAAATACATTTCAACAAAATTCAAAATTCACAACAGCAATCGATGAAATCAATTTCACACACAATTCCCGTACCAACCGGGTCGTCCAGAATACCTCTGGATCGTTGCCCGCGGCCCCCGCCGCATCCACCCTTATCGCTCCATTTATATTCTCCACCCTTATAGCTTCACATAGATTTCTCCATGGGGTGCACCACCATGCCTTTCCTTTCCAGTCAAACACAATCACAATCACACATAAAAACATCCTCAATCATAATCTTGAGCCACATACACAACTCAGTCATTTACAATTCAAGCCACAACATAATCAATGTGGTTCCAGCAACATAGCATGTATATAACATAACCCATAATATAGAACAATTATTCAACTCGGTTCACATGCCATTCACAATCCATCATATAACCTCCATTCATGGGAAAATAAGAAAATATAATTATATACATTACCAGACACGTTCCACATTTGTTTATGCCTCATCGTTCCACATCATCCTCTTCAAACTTGGATATACAACATATTTTCACTATGATGCAAAAAGTCAATAACAGATATTTAATCATAGCAAGTATTAACCCACTCATCTAGATTTCACGCTCTCGGCACTCCCACTTTGCACTTTGACCATTCCTATTGTAACCAGACAAAAACCATCAGAGTTACGAAATAGAGAAATTTCCTACCACTACTCTCGACCTTCACTTACTTCTCAAATCATAACTCCTAACTGGTAATGAATATTCAAATTAAACTTATACCATTGGAAACTAGACTTAAAGAGCTTTCCAACGATATAAAGTTTGCCCAAAACGGAGTTCGGATGAAGAAGTTATGGCCGATTGAAAAATAAACTAAAATTTCCCGGTACACCTGGCGCGTGGGCGCCAATTCCTTTTTCTTCCCATCTCACCTTGGCGCCTAGGCGCCACACATGGCGCCTGGGCGCCACGATCGCGACCCCTTCGCGATTTCTCTCGGTTTTGGCCTAAATCTGGCCAAATCTTCACCGTTTTTCATGATTTCTTCCATGGGATCTCACCCTTAATGTCTAAGGAGCATTTAGACACCAAAATCACCAATTTTAATCGAGAAACGAAGCCGGAATCTCGATTTTACCTCAAACACTTTTAAAACTAGAAAATAGAGAAAAGCTTAAGAAATAGAAATTTATACCTCGATTCCTTACTTTCCCTATGTTGCTTGGCTCCTAGAGGCTCGCCCCGTAGCCCGAGATCCACCCTCCAAAGCCCGGTTGTAGAGTTGGAGTGTAGAGAGAGAAATTAGAGAGAAGGAAGAGAGAAGGAGAGGAGAGAAAGTGAAGAGAAAGAGAGGAAAGGAAAAAAATGAATAAAAAATAGGTGAGGCCACCTATATACTCGCACGGGGTGAAATTATCACTTGCTCTGTAATTGACCCTCAGTCAAGACTAGCAAAAGCAAATTCATAAAATCTCACCTCAGGTGTTTCTAAATCCTCGGTGCCCCACAAATTTCCTTATTCACTTTAGTCCCTCTCAATATCTCAAACTGCACTTTAACCTCGAATCCATCATCTTTTCGGTACCGTACTCATAATTCATTCCCATAAGCTCTATTCTTCTTCTCGGGTTCCTACTTGGTCATTCCTCAAAAGTCCTCTATACTTTCTTTTCTTTTCACTTTAGTCCTTGAGAATTTGTAAAAATTTCCTAAATTAAAAATAAAAATTTCTATTCCCACATTTTCTTCACTAATTCAAAAAGAAAATTTTCCACATAATTAAATTTTTCACTAAATTTCAAATCAGACTTTAAATATTCATAAAAATTCTTGGGATATTACACAAGGTCACAAGGAGAATATTGCTGAAGGGACATTTGAAGGAAGGACTGTATGAGATGCCTAATCAGAATTAGAAAATTCTTAAATGGTCACTGTGGCAATGCTATCTTTACTGCATCTTTAAATTTTAATAGCACTTTGAATTCAATAAAATATATGTGGCATGTAAGGCTTGGTCACCCATTAGAGAGGGTGCTTAACCAAGTTCTTAAGCAGTCCATGCCCTATTATTCACTTTATCTAAACCCAGAGCTAAATATCCTTTTGAATTAATACATATCGATGTCTGGGGTCTAGTGCCGGTATAGTCAAACTCTGGGTTTAGGTTTTATGTCTAATTTTTGGATGACTTTTCAAGATATAGTTTGGTTCACCCATTAAAACTTAAAAACGATGCCTTTGTAGCCTTTTTGCAATTTAAAACTTTGGTTGAAAAATAATTTGAAGAGTGATTGGGGTGGAGAGTAAAGAACTTTTTCACATTTCCTACAAAAGGAGGGGATTGTATTTCGACAATTTTGCCCATACACGTCCATCCAAAATGGCAAAGTAGAACGACGTCACAAGCAAATCGTTGAAGTTGTGTTGACTCTTCTTGCCCAAGCTGAGATGCCACTCAGCTATTGGTGGGATTCATTCCAAACCGTTGTGCATCTAATCAATCATCTACCATCCACAATAATGAATTCTCAATCTCTTTATTATGTCCTATTTGATAAACAACCAGATTATAATTCACTAAAAGCATTTGGGTGTGCATGCTACCCCAATTTTAGAGCATATAACATTCACAAGTTTGCTTTCCACACAACTAAATGTGTTTTTCTTGGTTCAAGTGGACAGCACAAAGGATTCAAGTGTATGTCTTCAACAAGAGTGATTTTCAATGAAAAAGACTTTCCATTTCACTATGGTTTCCTCAATACTAAAAGAGATGAACAACAAATGTCTTATATACCCTATTTTTATGTATTGACTTTGTTTCTGAATGGTAGCAGGATACAGAGTCTCACACATCTAAAAATAGAGCATTAGATAACAGTGAAAGTATTCATGACCAGCAGCCTGAGCAAAGACCCCATTACTCTGGGTCTTACTCTCAAAGGGATATTAATCACAATGAAGACACTATTGCAGTAAGGTAGTACTTGCGTATTACAGATGAAAGGCAACTTGAGATACCCCTGTTTATCCCAAGTCAAGGCAATGAACAAGTTGATCAGTTAAGTGAGGAACAAGAAAATAAAGAGTTTGGCAATAGAGTCATCACATGAAGTATGAGGGGAACTACCAAGCCAAAAGAACCTTATATAGGAGCCATTTCAACTGACAATGCCAATTTAAGTTCTCTTGCAGTAACTAATTCCAATTCAATTTCAGAACCACACACAGTAGATGAAGCTTTGTCCATTTCTCAAGGGAAGAACGCCATGAAAGAAGAGTTTAATGCTCTAAAAAGAAATAATACTTGGGAATTAATTCCCTATAATAGTGACTTGAGAATTGTTGATTGCAAATGGATTTACAAGACAAAATTTAAGTCTAATGGTGAAGTAGAGAGGTATAAAGCCAGGTTAGTTGCCAAAGGCTTCCAACAAGACTCATGTGTGAACTTTGGCAATACTTGTATCCTTGTTGGAAGACTTGCTACAATTCAGATTATGCTAGCTCTTGCTACAACGTTAAACTGGTAAGTGAAGCAACTAGATGTAAATAATGCATTTCTAAATGGTGTATTGTAAGAAGATGTGTATATGTGGTAGCCAAGGGGTTTTGAAAATCCCAAGTATCCATATCATATATGTAAGTTACAAAAAGCACTCTATGGGCTTAAACAAACCCCTAGAGCATAGTCCGAAAGTCTAAGAAAAACTCTGATTAAGTAGGGGTTTTATAACACTAAGGGAAGGGAGATACATCATTGTTCATTCATCAAACAGACAGTTCAATTCTGATTATCATCATATATGTTGATGACATTCTTGTGACAGGGAATAATGAGGCTGAGTTCAGTAAATTTACTACCAAACTCAATCATGTTTTTGCCTTGAAGGACTTGGGCAACGTACATTATTTCTTGGGACTGGAGATAAAGAGAAATGATGCAGGGATGTTCATATCCCAAAGGAGATACATTCTTGATCTACTGGATAGATTCAATATGAGCAATTGCACCTCATGCCCCTCTCCAATGGTTTCAGGTAAACACTTTGAGAATAAAGATGATGATTTGCTATGGAATCCTATTGTTTTTCTAAAACTCATAGGTGCCTTACATTATGTTACAAATACTCGGCCTGAAATTACCTTTCCAGTCAATAAACTCATTCACTATCTTAGTAAACCTACTGTAAAACAATGGCAGGCTGCAAACGGGTTCTTAGATACTTGAAAGGAACAATTGACTATGAAATTCATCTTAAACCTTTATCTCATCTTAATCTTTATGGCTTTTGTGATGCTGATTGGGGAGTAGCACATGAAGATAAAAATCCATTTCGGGATATTGTGTGTTTTTGGGAAATTCTCTGGTTTCTTGATTCTCAAAACGTCAACATGTTGTTTCCCGCTCGATTACTGAATCAGAGTATAGAGCTATTGCTGATTTAGCCTCTGAACTTGCTTAGATTTCTTCACTGTTAAATGAGTTGAAATGCCCAGTCATCAAACCAGCAATCATATGGTCAGATAACTTGGGTGCAGGAGCTCTTGCTACCAATCCAGTCTATCATTCCCGTACAAAGCATGTTGAGATTGATGTTCACTTCATTAGGGACAAAGTGGCATCAAATGAGATTCAAGTTAGATATGTTCCAACTTTTGAACAAATTGCAGATTGCTTGACAGAGACCCTTCTAACAAGTAGATTGGTATTCCTTCGAGACAAACTTGGAGTAATCAACATACCCACAAGTTTGAGTGGGGGAGTGAAAGCATAATGATATGCTATACTGCGTCACACTGAATATGTTACGCTTACTGGAATCTGCACTCACCCACACACAATTATATTCTTTCTAGTAGTTAGGACAAATGGCTATTTATCCTTGAATTCAGGATACAACAGAATATTGACACCCTATATTTTTGTATTCTTGCACAATTATACAGCTTTTATATATTGCCTCATGAATGAATAACAGAATACGATTCTTCCTGCAAATTATTCATTTTCCTATCTTCATTTGATTACTTATAATTAAATTTCATATAAACGAGAAGCATAAGAAGCTTGACGCTTGACAATTGTAGTCACATGGTTATTATGATGGAGTAATATCTTACACACACACACACACACACACACACATATATATATATATATATATATATTCACTTCTTTTAATGTATAAATATTGAAAAAAAATATAATTAATCACATATACATCGAGTTGATATCTCTCCATTATTTGTTTAATTAGTTAATTAAGTGCTATATTTACAGATAAATATATAGGACATGAAAGATCTCTCGTTTCTCTTAGATGGGTAACGAAGATGACATAATTGATTTGAAATACACAGAATTGGAGAGAGGATGGGATTTTCTTGTCTTGATTCAAATATAGTTGAGTTAGTAATTACATTGGTTATCAGTTGTTTTTAGTTAAAGTGATGAGTCTCTTACTCTCTTTCGATTTAGTGCGGCATATTCTGAGCCTTGGTGACGCAGCTGATGGATGGTGCCTCTTAGTGGCTAGTACCTTGGTGGAGGTTGACATATATCTTCTCCAAATATTCCGATATCTAAGTTCGTAAATCTTAATAGTTAATTTAAAGAGTATGTAAAGTATCTGAAATTCTGAATATGGTTAAATGCTTTACTATATAATTGGATGATACACGGATATTGCACAACAAGATTAATTCAGTCTGGTTTAAGTATTTGAGTCATAAGCTATTCAATTTGTCACGCAAATTAATACAAAAATAAAGAAGATAAATTAAATAGAGAACACACATGAATTTATGTAGTTCAGTCATTGTGACCTATATCTATGAACAGAAAGAAAATCTTTAATCTTTTGACAAAAGTGTTTGAGTACAATAAATAATAATCGAATACAAATATGTATATTAAAATACAAAACTGCTCATACTAGGTCGCTTTATCGGCTCTTGCTCTGCTTGCTTTATAGATCTCTCAATTTTTTTTCTTCTAATTCGTGCTTTGGAAAAAAAAAATCATATCATAATTCGAGTCACAATATTCAAATCACTCAACACAATTAATACTTCCATTGAAGCAACTCAATATGACATTCAATTGTCAAACAACCCAATTATATATGAAACTTCAATTGCTTTGCCTCATATATTAGTTGTTGTTGCTATAGTAATATTATACAGTGCTTGAAACTTTAAGTTGCAAACCCAACATTTGTTGATAGCGACAGTTTGAACCTTGCGAAAATGATATAGTTTAACTCTTGAAAATATTAATTTGGGAAAATCTTTATCTTGTGATTAGTTTTCCATTCATTTAGATGAGGGATATTCTTGGTAAAAAAAAATTAAGATGCTACACTACGAATACATTTGAGGGGAGAGAGAGAGAGAAGGGAATGAGTCAAAAGGCAGTTTGATTAAGTGGAATGGATCGTAGAGTTGATTAGGACTAATGATGGTGTTTTCGAAAGGAAAAAAGAACGAGAATTCTTTTGCTTCTCAACTACCCAACCCATATTTGTGGCAGCCACCGTAAAAGGACATATCCTTATGATTTTTGGGGTCCTTACCTAAAGCATCTTTCTGAGCCTTCCTAATTAATCACAAATTTTGCTTTACTTATGATCTAATCCTTGCTACACACTCACCTAATTAAACCATCCATTAAAGATGTACAACAGCAATCATGTAAATCAATTTGCTTCATTTAAACTTAATCATGGTTAAGAAATTATTACACTTGTAGCTCAGATAATATAAGATATGGACAGATTTGGGAGTAGGGTTCAAGTTCCATTGTCATAAAAAAGAATTGTATTAATTGATGCAGAAATTAATCGAGCTCTTGGATTCTTATCCCTGACCTGACATCAAAACTTAGATCGCTCAAATCTATACTATATGAAGCAGTTGTCAGCTTCCTCCATCTGGACTGGTTTTCCCCAAAATGGTGCAATATGCCTTTCCTGCTTGGGACCACGCCATGGTTTATCTCTGTATTACATAAATTAACCTTATATACCAAAAGATAAGTCTATAAAAAATTCAATCTCTCAAGAGGTTGAATTTTTTTTTTAAATTATTTTAAAATTTATGTAAATTATCTTTTATACACATATATCAAGATGATAAAAAATAAAAATATTTAATCTTTAAATTTTTTATACACTTACCTTATACCAAATATTGTATCGCAGTAGTGACAGAGACTATTTGAATATAGAAAATCACAGTAGTTTAATTTTTGAAAATATTTACCTTTTGTATTCAGTAAGTTTAAAGAATGCTTACTATTTTTTTTTAATTTTTCAGACTCGACTGAATTTTTTAACTAGAATTTGGTGGAACCATTTCAAAATTATAAGTTTGTCTCCAAAAACAATGTATTTCGTATATCTAGATTCTTTTTTATCATTTAATTACAATATAAAATGCACTTTTCTAATCGCAGAACCCACCAAGAGTAACTAGCACCCCTCCCCTCCATTATTTTGTTTGTTCTTTTTTCCTTCCTTCCTTTTTTAATTAGTTTATAAATAAATCTTTTTGCATTTATTATTCACTGGTAGGTTTAATGAATATCTTTTTATCTGATTTTTCTTTTATACTCTAAATACTACTATGTTTATCTAGTATTTTTCTTTACCTTTCATAGAAAATTCGAAAGTTATTTTTCTAATCTTATTGGAAGGTTTGGAATTTATTTCGCCTTTTAATTCAATTTTTTTTTGGGTATGATCTATTTTGTGAAATGAAATAATCTTATATATTAACTATTGTAAAATTTGATGAAGACTCATGCGATTCACGGGCTGTGGGTATCGATATATTTATTAAATAAAGTTTCAAAAGATATTTTACTTTTTATATTGTCGTTAACTCTATTTTTTCATGTTACGTTACTTAAATATTATATTTATTTTCATTTTACTTAAAATTTACAATATGATTAATTTATTTATAATTATTAGTATTTTAAACTTTTCTTTTATGTTTTTGTGAGTAATATTATTAATTGATTTATTGTAGGTGAGTGATATAATTAATTGATTTATTATAAATTTAATACGTGAAGTGAACAGATATAATTATCTCATCGTGGCATTAACGATGTCGAGAATTTCATCTAAGACACACCATCCTGTAAATCATCTTTAATTTGTAATTAAATTTAGTAAGAAAAGTATAAATATTTATATTTTTATTATTAAATTGACACTTTCTAATCCTTGTATATTTATAGACAACCTTCTAGATGTGCCTTTAAAAAAACAAAAAAGTTAAATGACTTTTGGATTAACCCAGGGTCAATTTGCATTTAGAGGTGAGAGCAACATCAAAGTAATGGACCTCATGGTGTGTCTTGCGCCGACATCATCATTGCTTTTGTACATCGTTAGTTGATCACAAACACAGGTTAGTCTAACAATGTTATAGGTTAAGGTGTCATCTGTTGGGCGTGGTTTTAAGCTAGCTAGTGTATAATATATTTATACTTAACTAGTTTATAAATATATTAAACTCAAATAAATGTGTTTGATAAATTAATTTTTTTAAATAATTTAAAATTTTTATATTTTTTTATTCTTATTATTTTATTAAAATTTTTACTCTACTATTATTATATATATATGTATAATATTTAGTTAATTATATATATAATAATTTAAATTAATTTAATTAAAAATAAAAATAATATATTTATTTTGTATGATTTTAAAAATAAAAAATATTATATAATTATATTATTTAATATCATTTTACATATAATTCAATAGTTATTTTAATCAAATACTTCTAATTCAATAAATTAACTAACAGTTTTAAAATTTTAACTAAAAATTAATTTTTAAATTTTTAACTAGTTTTTAAATTTTAAACTATTTTATCAACTATTTTTTCTCAATAACAGCCTATATCCTTAGATACTCATGCCCATCATTAACACTTTGGCGTAAAGATCATTTAAAAATATTTTATCAAAAAAAATCATCTAGAAGGTAAAACTCAACTAAAAAAAACGTGCATAAATATTAGTAAAAAAAAATTGATCATTAATACTTATTTTTAATATTAAAAAAAAATTCAAACTCGCACAATGCGAAATTAATCTGACTGAATTCCCTCTATAAAAATTGCTTATTTTAGTCTCTGTAATCATATGCCTTCTAACGATCGATCTCCTTCATCCTTTTCCCTGTTATTCTTCCCTCCTTTTTTTTACTCTGCTCTCTCCCTCCTCTTTTCTGTCAAGAAAATTGCCTGATAATTAGTTATAAAAAAATAAACAATCTACAATTAGTTTCAATTTTAATTTTGACAATTAAACTTTTAAACTTTCTCATAACGATATAAGTTAGTCGCTGGTTACCTGTAAGTAAATTGAGAAATTACTGCATTAGAAAGTGTAATTTCGAATTTACCTATCTTGATATATGGAGAATCTAGAGTAGTCAGCAAGTTGACGATCTTTGTTTGAATTTGAAAATTTTATAAAAACTAAGTACCAATTTAAAAAAGGATAATGTATATTCATCTTTCGATGTTTGGTTAAGTTATATATATATTTTTTTGAGAAAATTATACTTCACCCTCCTAAATTTTTTTTATAACTTTTATTTTGTGCAGAAAATGCACGCTAACGAGTATATTAAAATGCCATAGCCAGCCAATGGATTCTTCCTTCTTCTTCCGCTCTCCCCCTTTTTCCTCCTTGTTCTTCCCCTACTCTCAGCGATGAGGATATGAAATTAATAAAAACAGACCCAAAAAAAAAAAAAGATCTGGCTGGTGTTTGCTTCGCTGCTAACGGCCACGTGATTATGGGTACGCCATTGCTTAGATTCCTCAGCACAGAGTTCCACCCACAGTGGCTCAGAAACGCCTTGGTCGATTTGTGCGAGAGAATCTCCAATTGCTCTGCCCAGTCTCGAATCAGTAACCCCCTCTTGGTTTCTCTCATTCGACATCATCTGGGAAAAATTAAGTGAAGTGATTATGGCCACTTCTGTGATTATCGCCAGGAAGGAAGGAGTTGAAGGGAAGAACGAGAGCGTGGTGTGCAGGGAGGAGGTGAGGAAGGTGATAAAGATGGCGATGGAGGAAGAAGGGAAAGGAAAGGAGATGAGGAAGAAGGAGGGAGAGATTGCAGAGATGATTCAGATGGCGAAGACAGAGAAAGGGTTCAATTCTGAAGTTATCAGCATATTACGTGGCATGTGATATGTTAAAAAATTAGTGATATGACATTTAAGGTGTAAAAAAAATAATTTGATATGGTATTTTAGTATACATGTCAATATTAAACTGACGGTCAATTAATCAGAAGGGGTTTTATGTACAAAATAAAAGTTAAAGGAGGTCTTTTGCTGAATTTAAAACTTCAGGGAGGTTTTTTGCACATAAAAAAAGTTGAGGGGGATAAAGTATAATTTTCTTTTTTTACATTTTTTTTGTTTCAAACATTACCCTTAACTTTTTTAACATTTTTCTACATATTGCAAAAAACCTTATATTCAATTTACTTTATCAAGTTAGTTAACTTTTTATACAATATGATACTATAAACATGATATATAGTATAAATTTAGGTTAATTAATATTAAGCTTTAATACAAAACTTAAAAAAAAAAGATATAACAACAATTAAAATTCTTACTATAAACAATAAAAATTGCTGCTAAAACTTATACCAGCAGTTATATTAATTGTCATTATTAGCAGTTATATTAATTGTCATTATTAAGTTAAAAGTCTGCTATAACTCTGTCAAGATATATTTTTAGTAACATATATTCAATTGCTAGTATATAGTTGTTTTTTTTTACTAACATTAGCACAAAAGCTACCTTAGAGTAAAAAAAAAAATTGCTAGTAGATCTTTATTTTTGTGACATCAATATTTGCTACTATAGTATAAAAAAACTGCTACTAAATTCCATTTTGTTATTAAATACTAATATAAATAAAACTAATGGTATATATTTTCAAATTTAGAAAAAAATACATAATGTAAATTTACTAAATCACAAATAAAAAACTTAATTAGACCAACCAATTCAATAGAAAGTCTAACGAACCAGCTATTGTATAATTTGTAATATTATGTAGAATTAATGTTTTGTCTAATTAATTTATTTTGAACTAATTATTGGTTGAATTTTATATATTTTGAATAATTCAAATTGATGTGTTGTTTGATTTGAATAATTTGAATGGTTATGTTGTTTGATTTGAAATTTAAAATATAAACTGACAAATTTGTTAGAAATGGAATAAACACAATTGTTTAAACTAATGTGTCTATTGAAAATTAGAAACACACAACTATTTAACTGATATATCTTTTAAAAATTCAATAGACATAACTGTTGAGGTATATATATATATATATATCATTTCAAATTTTACACACAAGTATGCTAGAGGGATGAAATATATACAAAGGTGCCAAAGAGTTCTATTGTATCTTGGAAGAATTTATCTGTAATTCTCCAATACACAGACATAAACTTTTCAAAGAAAGTGATTTATCAAGCTTTAAAGCCAATTCAATCTACCTCACTTCTAACACCAACCTTGGTAAAAAAAAAAAAAGTTCATGTTATATCCTACATTCATCGGCCTATGCACAAACTCATATCTTTTATAATACAATCACTAATCTCTACTTACAAATGTGGGATTCGTTGAAATAGAAAATAAATATATTTTTTTTCATTTTATAGCATTTGTGAGTTGCTAGGATATATATATATATATATATATATATATATATATATATATATATATATAAAACTTTTTCTAACACATTGGAAAAAATTGTAAGTAAAGCTAGTAGTTATTCTAACAATTAATAGAAAAAATTGTTAGTGTATCATACTTCTAATAGCAATTATTATATTTATTAGTAAAAAATTGCTACTATTGCCTAATTTTCTAGTGTGTGGTTTAATTTATTTTTAATATAATAGTAAAAATTGTTAAATGAAATTTTATTATTGGAGAGAACTCACATTGTACAACAAGTTACCTTCAATGACAAGAGATAAACTAGAAGGGACTTGTGTAATATTTAAACAGGAGGAATATTAGTTACAATTTAATCAAATCTCAAGAGATTAGTGTAGTTTTCCTTCTCAAAAATTGGAAAACTATTATTGTAAGATTCTAATTGTAATTTGCCTTCGGAGAGATTCTTACTGTCGAAACTCGATTCTATTGTAAATTTTAAAAAGGGGAAAAAAGAAGGGAAGAAACATGAGGCTTTCAATTGTCAAAATTAGGCTGAATTTCTGTTTGTGAATTGGTGGCCAATTATTTAATACCAAGTGAGCTCAAGCGATCTGATTCTGAAGAAGTGAATCTAGATGCATATTTTCTTTTGTGTATTTGGTGGGAACCTACCTACTCATATCATGCCATTCGAACAGACATCGTTTCTGTCAACATTTTCACATGCGCTTCTCTGCCTTTTTGACTAAGTCATACATATGGGACTAAACTTCTAGAAGCACGCAAAACCCCAATCAGCTTATTGGAAATTAAATTAGAATCAATTCATTTTGATCCATCTTCCTTGTGTGGCCTACATAGAGCAAACCATAAGCAGTATATCTTCCAGTGCATGCAGTATCAGGATCAGCTAATTAATTAATTAAACAACTCATATAAAATACAAGATAAGGCTAAACTTCGCTGGTTTCTTATAACCCACTTGCACTCACAGAATTTCTGTCCAACAGTTCCTGCAAATAATACTTAATTATACGTATTATTATTTTAAAAGATAGTTACGTGTATGAGAATGCATGCTGTTAATGCAATATATGCATCCACATGGAGCACTAAATGCAGAATGAGTTGGGCTCAGCAGGTCATGCCTGCGAAGGCACATGTTCTGTCTTCAACAAAAGTAATATTAGCTCTGTGGTTGGCGGCTTCAAGATATCTATATATATATCTCCAAGATTTTTTCTCATGCTTAATTAATAGTTCTTTATTCAATATATGTTTTTGTTTTTCTTTCTATGGAGACGTAAGATGTATGTTTGTAATATATATGCATGTGAAAGAATATCCAATTCTCTCGAATGATCAAAATCAATAATGCTAGCCAAATTTAATAAATAAATACATATATAATTCTAATGCAATCAAAGTAGGGGGGCCTGTTAAATTTGTGAAGATTGCAATGCAAAGAGAATGGAGAAGGAGAGGAGAGAATTCTTAGAATGGCTAGGGTTTACAATACAAAAATGTTACAAGGAAAAATGGCAAATATATACAAATAAGATTAAAAGACTAAACTACCCTTAAGTGTAATAATTATTATTTACTAACATCCTCCCTCAAACTCACGATGCATCAGTAGAAATCATCGAGAGTTTGCTAGTCAAGAAATGAAAACGTTGAGTGGAATGCGATTTTGTGAACAAGTCAGCAATTTGCATGGAGGATGAGACATAGGGTAAAGTGATGGTGCCATGTCCAAAGTGATGTCGAGTAAAATGACAATCAATCTCAATATGCTTGGTGCGTTCATGGAAAACTGAGTTGCGGGCAATTTGTATAGCACTCATGTTATCACAATATATAGGGGTTGGGCCAGAGAAAGAGACACCCATATCGGCAAGTAACCAGCGTAACCAAACTATTTCTGCAGTGGTGGATACCATGGCACGATATTTAGCTTCTGTAGAAGATCGAGAGACAATGTCTTGTTTCTTACTCTTCCAAGAAATGAGAGAATCTCCCAGAAAAATGTGTATGTCCAATACCAAGAGAATCTGTTGGAGGAACAATTGCTGCAACATTTGAAGTTGAAGGTTTGAAGCCTCGTTGTTGCAAATGATTAGGCTGTTGTGTATGGTGCAATTTGTTCAATAATTTCGGGCATTGAGCTTTCCAATGGCCCTTCTGCTTACAAAAACTACATTCGTCATAACCAACCTTTCCATGAGATTTGTTTTTGTTAGGAGGAACTGCAAATACAGATGGGTGAGGAATAGGAAGAATTCCTTTCTCTATAGTCCCTTTGTCAGAGTGAGATTTAAGACGAATCTCTTCAGCTAACAACTCATTAACCACTGAATCAACTGTTGGAAGAGGATTACGGTGTAATATGGTTCCACGAAGCCCTTCAAAATCATCCCGAAGAGCCATCAAAAATTGAACCAGACGTTGTTCTTCTCTACGAGCAATGAATGGTGCAAAGGCTCGTAATTCAACAGATTCAGTAAGAGCTAGTTGATCCCAAAGATTAGTCATAGCAGAATAAAATTCTTGTATGCTCATGTTGTTCTGTTTAAGAGCACGAATATCAATCTCTAATTGATATTGCTTTGCAAAATTTGACTGCATATACAACCTTTCCAAATGATCCCAGACCTCTTTAGCTGTTTCATATTTTGCTAGTTGTACTCCTATTGATTGCAAAACAGAGTTATTGATCCAAGTAATTATCTTCGAATTGTTTGCATCCCAAATTTCCATCTGTTCAATATATTTTGCATCATTTTCATCTTTCGGCTTAACAAAGGTTCCAGAAACATAACCCCACATTCTCTTACCTTTTAAAAAAATTTTCAACACATAACTCCAATATGAATAATTCTGTCCGTTCAATTGCACACTAATAGATTGAAGAGAATCATCTTTTTCACCAGCCATTGCTACTGTTATTAGATCGAGAATTTAATTATCTGGCAAAATGTATACTGAATGAACAGTAAACGTACCGAAATAGTGTTCAAAATTCTGATAAACAGTAAATTCAGCAATTTCAGACTGCTACAGTAACGTTGACCGTTGACCGTTGCTACAGTAACCCAAATTTGCAGAATCGGAGAAGACGATGAACAGTAACTCCGGCAACCAGAACAGTAACTCCGGCCACCGGAAAACGCACCAGAACAATCAAAAACAATCTCTGACTTACTAGAAATGCAAAAAATAGTTTCTTTCTAACCAAAACTAAGTAAATCGGGCTAGATCTGAGAAACTTTCTCGCAGCTACAGTAACAAAAAAAAAATCTGCAAACCAGATTTTTGCAAACAAGAACCCGATCTAAAATCTGCAAACTCGATGTAAAATCGATCCGAACTGCAAATGGGTTGCCGACAAAAATAAAAATAAAATAAAAACAACGCACCAAATCTGATTGCTCCAACCCGAATCTGTGATTTGTTGAAAGATCTGCGAAAGCTGTGGATAGATCAAGAATTGCGCTCTGATACCATGTGAAGATTGCAATGTAAAGAGAATGGAGAAGGAGATGAGAGAATTCTTAGAATGGCTAGGGTTTACAATACAAAAATGTTACAAGGAAAAATGGCAAATATATACAAATAAGATTAAAAGACTAAACTACCCTTAAGTGTAATAATTATTATTTACTAACAAAATTTACTTAGGCATGGTGATTATTAACTTTCCATAATGATATTCATGGGAGGCTTAGGGTTCTTATCCATTCCTTTAATTACAGCATGTTCATAAATAGTAGTTGCACTGCCAGAACGCAATTTCGAAACAACTTGAACAAGTTAGAGGCGACAAAGAAAAATGCATCACATGGCATTTATGGCCACTGGTATATCTTTTTACAACTGTCATCAAAATGAGAGGGAGAGGGAGATCCTAGCCTGTGATGTTTTATATTTTTTCTTTGTACATTTTATAAAATTTTTGAGTGGTGACTACATATGCTGTGAACTTCTTTACAGTTGATTGAAGTTTTTTTCCTCTTTATTTGGTAGTTTGGTTGATATGCTTAGCTGTACGGTGAATAATTTCCAGGTTGTGATGGAACCAACATTAATAGATGATCGGTTGAAATTCATTTAGGTTTTCTTTTTTCTCCGTTCCTTACTGGACAGCCCACCAATATATTCATTGCAGAATGCTGAATAATGGAATATAAAAAGTTTTTCTACTCATCCTCTTTTTTAATTTTTTTGATTTTTTTTTGTTTTTCCCTAACAATAACATGCATTCTCATGTATCAGAAAAAATGTGTTTAATTTTTATTACGAAACTTGAGTATAATTCATTCATCAGTTTTTTTTTCCTAGCAGAATACAAGATATATACAGGAATAGTGTTTATATGCCACTTTCTTAATTGAATTACTTCGCCCTTTCTAATAACATTCAAATTAAATTAAAATTATTAATTTTAATTACTCAGTATTATTGCACTGCTTAATCAGTGTTTTTTCCTTTTATTTATCATTTTTATGAGTTTATACTTTTCTCTTCTACCTCGATCGGCACGTGATTAGTGTTAAAGTTTTATATCAAAGAGAATAATATATTTTAGACTCCTTATATGGATTTAGGCATCCCACTCTTCATGAGCTAACTTTTGGGGTGAGTTAGGTCCAAGTATCATACTTAATATGGTATTAGAACTGAATTGGCCTCTTGATGCATGGTGGGTTGTCTGTGTTGGATCATCCATTGTTCATGTGTAATTCTACGCTCTAGAAGTCTAATTCTGAGCGTGCAGAGGGTGTGTTGAAGTGTTATATTAGAGAGAATAATGTGTTCAGACTTCTTATATTGACTTAAACATCCCTCTTCTCATGAATTAGTTTTTGGGGTGAGTTAGGCTCAAATATCATACTTAACAACTAGTTGAATTTACAACAGAGTACTCCTAGAAACATGCTGACCTTGTAACCTCGTAACCTCTAAAATCTTCTTTAATTATTTGTCCCCGCATGGTTACTTAGCCAAGCAAAATTAAAATCTCTTTCACTTTCCCTCTTATACCTTCAATAATAATGCATATTTTACGAGGTGACCAGTATCTACATTAATATTTTGTCCTTGTACTGGTCTCTTTTTGTTCCTTTAATTTGAACCATTTCATCTGAGTATTAGGTTAACTTGAATATAATAAAAACCTTAACTACGTACGTGTTGGGTTTTTCTTTTTAATAATTAGCTTGATATTGACAAGTAATTTTTTTTTTTCAATTTTCATAGAAATTCTTTAATGGAGAGAGTCATGCTCAAGACATTATCAAACACTATATAATCAATTTTCATTGTAAAAATTCAAACTTATATTCATTCTCTTGTCATCAAAATTTTCGTTGGGCACACAGAATTATAAAACATCACTTTAATCATTGTTAATCAAGCGAATTTAGCTAAGATAAAGTAAAAGTCAACTCTTTTGAGTCCCTTAGTCAACACGTGTCAATTTCTTTTTCTTTTTTTTTTGAACAAGTCAATTTCTTGTTAATATCTGTCGTTTTAACTTTTTTTAACGGAAACCAATGCTCGCATTTGCTAGTGAGAGTCCAGTGAGTCCAAACCACAAAAGAAAAAAGAAACCAATCTATTGATCAAATTGGTGCTGTTGCTTTAGTATTTGTCATTTTGTAATATATGTCACTGTATCTAGTTTGGAGCATAGTAGATTGGGAAGACGTACCGATTTAATGAAACTTCAATATGCAAGCAGAAGAAGTCAAAGACAATTGAAAAGTAAGCATATAATCTCGTAAGTTGAACTAACAAAGAGACCACAAATTTGCACCGATCGAGGCGCTAGTCTAATAATAATAATAATAATAATGTTAACTGCGAAATTTACAGTTATAGCACCAAAGGGCTGAAATCCTGTGGAGGATCAAGGCCAAAATGAGAGATTGAATCCCTTGGAAAAAGGAACTTTCATCAATTCTGGAGAGTCAAATATGTCACAAAGTGAAGCCATTTATAAAAAATGGGAATCTGCAACTTCAACCGATGTAATCATATTAGCATAGCTAAGTTTGTCCTGACAAGCAGCGTCATCAAGAAGCCACTTCTCAAGCAAATAGAAGGGCGTCTCGGTCTCTGCCCCACTAATCTCCGGCTTGCTTTCCTCTTGGAAAGTGGTAGCCTCAGTGGAAAGATTAGAATTTGAAGAACAATCCAAAGACTCAAACCCAAACAAGGATTCAAAAGTCTCAGACAGTCCAACGCTGTTGCTTGTGGTGATTCCTTCGCTGGACGTAGTGTCCCAGTTGTTGAAAGAGTTGTGGGTGATAGCAGAGCTTGTGGTGGAAGTTTTCTTTGGTAGGTTTTTCATCCATCCCTTTAACAATCGAGCTATGTTTTCTACACTCGACGCGTAGCTTATGTTGTGGGTTGGTTTAGAGGGGTTTGAATCGGATGTTTCAGATAAGGAAGAGGGCTTCTGATCTGGGGACAGAGCCTCGCTGAGAGCTCTCTTGGCCATGTGGATGTCGGTTTGGAGCCTTCTTTCCCACTGCCCTCGACGCATTGATTGTGAAGCCGAACACCCATCTCCTAAGCTGCCTAATTCACCCAGTTTCTTGAGCTTCTTTTTCAAGTGGGTGTTCCAATAGTTCTTTATGTCGTTGTCTGTTCTCTGTGGAAGGTACGATGCTATGGTTGCCCACCTGCGCCGCATTCAATGTGATTGATTCCCTTTAGCATATGGAATATGTATATGATATATCCATCTCTAAGTTAAACACTCAAATAATATACAAGGAATGGATTAATTATAAGTACCTATTGCCCAGAAGAGCTTGAAGATGGATTATCATCTTCTCCTCCTGGTCTGTGAAGTTACCACGTTTGATTCCTGGCTTTAGGTAATTAGTCCATCTAAGTCTGCAACTCTTGCTGCACCTTGACAACCCTGCAAAACCACCCCACTAATGGAAGTCAGAAATCAATTCAGAGGAAGACAATTCATATGATATCGAGAGAGAGATGGTGAGTGAGTTAAGAACCTGCATTAGTTGGAACAGCCCTCCAATTGCCAGGACCATGTTGCTGTATGTAAGAGACCAATATGATATCTTCTTCGGGAGTCCAAGGTCCTTTCTTCACCCCTTCTTTATCACAACAAGGCGGTCTTCCCATCTCTGTTTGTTTCCCAAACTACTAGTTTGTAATTTTGTTGCTCTGCGTACAAGGAATTAAGGATGGCGTTGGTGTGCATATATAGAAGGAAAGAGGAGGAGGAGGGGGGGCGGGAACGCTGACTTGAAGCAGTAAAGAGGAAATGAAGGCCACAAGAGTCAAAGTTGACAGCAAGAGCATTTACTGAAGGAGCAACCCAAAGTCAGCCTGTGGCAATACCGCGTGGCATTCAATGTGGCTGCACTGCGACACAAACCCCTCTATTATTATCTCTGCTTTTAACGTCTCTTAAACACCCCCCCTCCATTAATGTGCTCTCCCTCAAACCCCTTCCCTTTCTCTTTCCTCTTTCCAACCCATTCATTGATTATCCCTTATTACTGCTGATCATCATCATCAAACCCTTCTTTGCAGGGCACTCCAGCTCTGTGAAGAAGGCAAGGGAAGCAAAGCAAGGCCACCTCACACGTTTCTGTTTTGAAATAAATAAAAAATAAAAAATCACAATAAATTCCATGATTGACATTTGGATCATCATGCATGCACCATGATTCAATCGTCCTCATCCAGGCAGTCAGGCCCACACTTCACTGCCTTTGAACGTGTCATACACAGAGTAGTATCGTGTACAAGGGGTGCCCTTGGTTTTGGCCTTTCTAATTTAATAGGCCCCCACAAATTCAAATCTTCTCTTTTCTGCATATACTTCCTTCACTCTCTTCTTTAATTTACAGCATCATTGTGCATAGATACATGGCCCACTCATCCTCCTAGTATTCATAACTATAGTAATTACCACTTCTGTCAACTGAGATCAACTAGGAACAAAATTCATCCTTCTTCAATCAAATTCTGAATTTGAATTTTGTGAATAGAAGATTTTAGAATTGAGTATCTTACGATGTGAAATGTAGTTTTTTTTTTTATCAATGGTTAAAAAGAAGTGGAGTTTAAACTTAAGATCAAGTACTCTATATATAGATAAATATAGTTCACTTTCGCTATTTATTAGAATCGACTAATCAAGTGTCTAGTTGTGATTTGTTGAAGATGACATGTAGGGGATCCATCCTGTTGATTGGGATTGGCCAACCTTGAGATCGAAGCCCTTGAAGCAACAGATATGGTCCCCACCAATCAAGTATTTATGTGGCACTAGAGCCCATTCAAAAATTGCTGTACACGTGTCCTACAAATGGTGATAACCATCCTGTTCATGTCAACTTCTAGGCCCAATCATGCTTTTATTGTTGGGACAAATGGGCTGACCCATATTATATTCGTTATTGACTTTGCTGATTTGGTAAACCGTCTAATTAATGATACCTATAGTTTTAAAACCCAACAAACAAAAAAAGCCGTGCGCACACAAATAATTGAAACTGTTTTTTTTTTTTTTGTATTGAATATAAAAATGGTATATAGTTTCATAAAGTACTAACCTAGGGAGTGATAGTTAATTATGATATGAATATCTGCATCCATAATATCTACACATTCTACATTACTATACACAATAATTAGATGTACAAGTATTTGCTGCAGAAAAGTTTAATAACATTTCAAATAGCAGCAACTTCGAATAGTGATTGTGATCAATTTGAATGCAGCGAGATGAAATATTCATATCTAAAATAATACTTGTTGATCTAGTTTTAACCTCCTATCCACCATGCCAATTATTAGAAGCAACGAAAATCTTCCTCTAAAAGCTTGTATTGTATGCTTCTTCCACGACCAGGAAACGCAAATTCCCTGATTATAAGAAGGCATTTGAGGATCTGGGGAAGTCCAACATTGAAATTACTGACATTTAATTGTTGCAAACTTTGTTTTCAATGGATCGAAAGTGATTAAAGAATTTAAAACCTCAACAACAACCTATTGAAAAATAACCTCATTTCCGTAAGTATAAAAGCACAACCATAATAAAATTACCTCATATCGAAACTATTCTATCAGTTTTGATTTGAGAACACTTCCAACGTCTCAAACCATATTTTAATTTACTCTCGAATAGATAAAGGACTAACATAAATATTGTTGGAAAAAAATCATTTTGAGTGGTATTAAAGACCATTACTTTTAAGAATATTTTGCATTATTAAATTAATTTGAATGCAAAATCTTCTTCATGATTAAACGAACTCTTACTAGAAGAATCTCAAAATTCATAATAGCAAGAGATAGAAAAGAAAGAGATGTAGCCTAGAGAGAATATTCTCTATTACAATTAGCAAGACTAGATGCAAGAGATAATGATCAGGGTTTTAAATCTGTTTAAAGCCAACAATTAAATTCGAAAATCTAACAGGATCAAATTGGTTGGTTTTATTCGCACACAAGGATAACAAATTCACGAATTGCAATGGGTTGATTTTTATAATTTAGATGCACGAGCCTGCTTTTTTTCTTGATTTTTTATGAATTCATTATAACACCTTAGTATATAAATATTCATTTACCGCTTATTTCAAACAATATAAAACTTCAAGTCTTACTCTTTTTTGTAATTCACAACAACAACAACAACAAAAACGTAAAGAGAATTTTAAACCAAATCATATAACTTATGCAACCACACAAGTTAGAATTAAAACAAACGAATGATGCGTTTTTGAGTTTCAAAGTCAAAAAGGGCAATAATTGTTGGAGTTCCTACGTTCAAGAAAATATATTATGATATTTTTTTAAGAAAAAAAAAGTATTTGATTGGCAATTGTTGGCCTAAGGGTTAATAATTGACTGATGACAAAAAAAACCTATTTTTTAAAACATTAATAATTTATTGGAGAATTGTTCTAAAAAATTCCTAAGATTATAAAATTATTATACGTTTGACCGAAGACAAATTAATGTTATCTCAAATAGTTTAAAAAGAAAGGTTTCTTATTTTGAATAAATCTAATCATATTTTTTTTCAACGAAAGTTTTTAATATCCAAATAAATTTTATTATTCTCCGAGTATTTCAATTAAACATAATCATATTAGAAAAGAAAAATTCAAGTAAAGAGAAGTTGTGATTGACATCATTTTTGAAATAAAGCCTCTTGAAGCATTTAACGCAAAATATAATCTTATTCAAGTCAAAACTTCAAACAATTAGAGGAAGAATATTGAAATGTAAATAAGTATCTCGTAATTTGAGAGATCAAGATTAAGTTGAAATAACTCAAAAAAAAAATGATTGAAGTCAACTGTTATGTGATCAAGCAAATAAAGAAGAAATCAAAATCAGTCAATTGTAAATTTAAAAATATTAATCAACAATACAGAGCTTCCTACTCATTGATGCACTAGAGGCAATCCCAATTGATATTCTACAGCAAAGACTTTATTTTCCTTTAGGGAAGAGAGGACGTATGAGTAGAACACATACCTCTGACACTTGCAGCATAGGCTTTTTGGTTGAAGACAATATGTCTATGAAGAATGATCCTGGACATGAGGAACAACGCAAGTGCAATTGAGCCATCGAGGAAGTTTCTACAACACTTTAAGCTCATTCATCTATCTTCATTATTCGGATTTTTATATGAGCATTGTTATAGCATCACTTGCGAGAATGTGAGTGTTCGATTTGCTGCTACGGCTTGAAGCCATGGCTATTCTGTTCTGTTCATATCCGCGTGAAAACGGAGAGAAAGGTGGGAATAGGATGGGTCTAACAAAACGGTGAGTTTTTGGTCTAGAAATCTAGTTTGATGTTGGGGCATAATATCATCCGATTAGAAATCTAAATTGACCATGTGGCATAATATCATCCGATTAGAAATCTAAATTGACTATGTGGCATAATATCATCCATAGATGTACAACAAATATAAGTAAAAGGACATTGACCCTCTCGATAAGAAATTGAGACCGTCATCTTTGTCTTTGTTATTTTTTTCTCTTTTAAATTGTGATATTATCGGTTGATTATCAAAATAAATATAGCTAACTACAAGTTGGAATAATGCACTTTATTCACATAAATTTTACAACATGTGTAAAAAATTTTTGTGAACTTTAAAACTCGACAATAAATTCTCATAAACTTTTCAATGTATACAAGTTATCATTTCTGTTAAAAAATTCGTTAGTCAACCTCGCGGTCAATGCCCAGACAATCAAAAAAGTCACATAAGCTGCTAACATGACATAATTTGTCTTCTATCAAGATAGTTCACATAATTACATTATTACCAAAAGTTCCTCAACATAACTATTTA
This sequence comes from Biancaea sappan, assembly GCA_037074585.1. NCBI lineage: Eukaryota > Viridiplantae > Streptophyta > Magnoliopsida > Fabales > Fabaceae > Biancaea > Biancaea sappan. The sequence continues at coordinate 28,557,696 of CM073492.1, read as the reverse complement.
CTATTAATATGGTCCCCAAAATTACATTATTATGAAAGTGTCCCTAACTAATTTGTCTTTTACCAATATGGTCCCCACAATTACATTATTACCAAAAGTTACCCAAAATAACAATTTACTATCAACATGGTCTCCAAAATCACATTATTATAAAAATTATCCCAAACTAATTTGTCTTCTATCAATATAGTGATCATAATTACATTATTATCAAAAGTTCACAAAATAACAATTTACTATCAATATGGTCCCCAAAATCAAATTATTATGAAAAGTGCCCCCAAATTAATTTGTCTTCTACCAATATGGTCCCAATTATTACATTATTACCAAAAGTTCCCGAAAACAAAATTTTACTATCAATATGGTCCTCAAAATACATAACTACCAAAAATTCTTCAAAATAACAATTTACTAACAAAATAGTGCACAAGAGTTATATAATTAGCAAAAGTACCCCAAAATAACAATTTATTACTAAAATGGTGTACAAGAGTTACATAAACACTAAAAGTGCCCCAATACTACAATTTACTACAAAATGATGCAGAAGAGTTATATAATTACCAAAAATACCCCAACACTACAATTTACTACCAAAATAATACACAAGAGTTACATAAACACCAAAAGTGCCCCAATCACTACAGATATACATTGCTCCTTGTGCTCATACGATGTCACCACGATTTCCTTGGGTGCTTTGAGTAGGCAGGGATTGACTTGCTTACACAAATAGTAACATGTTAATAACCTAGAATTATTTCAATTATGAGTTATTCACTAAAATATGCATAACTATTAACCATGGGTGGAGCATTCGAGACTTGGCTCACCTTCTTCAGCTTCTTCTTGTACATCTTTCTAGCAGGGTTTATTGGTCCCTTTCATTCACGTGCATTGTGACCAACTACGCCACAATTAATGTAAACCCATCTTTTCTGAGCAAAAAGGGATTTTATGGCTTTTCTGTGACTTTCCTCTTCACTTTTTTGGGCTACCAGGAGCTTTCTTATTTGAAGGGATTGCTAAATGTATTGAAGGATACCCATTGTCGTACACAAAACCATTAAGTGCGACAATTGTATATGAAGTATACACCAAATATCCTTCAACACATTTAATCAAATCTTGCCTCCATATTACAAGAAAGCTCCTTTATGGCACTTTTGGTAATTATGTAACTCTTGTGCACCATTTTGGCAGTAAATTATAGTATTGGGGCACTTTTAGTGTTTGTGTAACTCTTGTGCACCATTTTAGTAGTAAATTGTTATTTTGGGGCACTTTTGCTAATTATATAACTCTTGTGAACCATTTTGGTAGTAAATTGTTATTTTGAGAAACTTTTGGTAGTTATATATTTTGGGGACCATATTGATAGTAAAATTTTGGTTTAGAGAAATTTTGGTAATAATGTAATTATGGGGACTATTTTGGTAGAAGACAAATTAGTTTGAGTCACTTTTCATAATAATGTGATTTTGGGGACTATATTGATAGTTAATTATTTTTAAGAACTTTTGGTAATAATGTAATTATAGGGACCATATTGGTAGAAGACAAATAGTTGAGGGCACTTTTCATAATAATGTGGTTTTGGAGATCATATTAATAGTAAATAGTTATTTCGGGAAACTTTTGGTCATAATGTAATTATGGGGATCATTTTGGTAGAAGACAAGTTAGTTTGGGATACTTTTCATAATAATGTGATTTTAGGGACCATATTGATAGAAAATAATTTTTTTGAGGAACTTTTAGTAATGATGTAGTTATAGGGACCATATTCATAGAAGACAAATTAAGACATATTAGTAATTTATGTGGCATTTTTTTTTAACTGGACATTGACCGTTTGATTGACTAACAAATGTTTTAACAGAAAGGGATTTATTGTCAAATTTTAAAATTTATGTGAGTTTTTTACACATAAAATAAAATTTATAGAGATAAAGTGTAAGTCTTTTTTTTTTGGACTAAGCTAACTATAATTTATGAAGATTATTTTTATTCAAATAACGGAACCTAGAATCCCATGGCTCTAAGCAACAAACCCAGGTCACTGACATGTTCTTTTCTGAGTTTTTTGCTCTCTCAATACCACCCGGATCTCACTAGTTAGGCCAGATTACCTCACCTGAATTGAATTCCCTATGTAAAATGTATACATCAAAATGTCATGGGCATCAAATATAAGTTTTGAATAAAAGAAATATCAAATGTATTTATATCAAACGATAAGAAAAGTTAGTATAATTTATTTTATTTATTATTTTAAAAAAGGACGTGACTTTTTACAATATTGGATTATCGTCCATTTTTTGGGCTTGGTTCGAAGGCTATAAAAAAAAGTGGCAGCCCAATGTTAATTAATCTTAGCCGAATAAGATAAATTCCTAGAACCGCCAGATCTAGGGTTCGTTCAACCCGTAAAAAGGCTACATTCAACACTTGCAGTCCCTCATTCTCACTCCCCTTCTAGGCTTTTGGTATCACTCAGGATAAGCTGATAATTACTTCACAATGGTGCAACGGCTCACGTATCGTAAGCGCCACAGCTACGCCACCAAATCCAATCAGCACAGGATTGTCAAAACGCCTGGTATAAATTTCTTCTCTGCCTGCTATGGCTTTTCCCTTTCTGCGCTATCATTTCTTGCCTAAATCTTCTATTTATGATTCCAATTCTCTCAACATTTTCATCAATGCCTGTGTTTCTTGGACATATAGTTTTGTACAAAATGCGTGGCTTCACAAAGTCGTTCAGAACTCTCAGCCCATGATTTATATTTCGATATTAGGTGATTCTGGTTTTTAACTCCTGGGGTGGGGATGTTTTTCAGGTGGCAAGTTGGTGTATCAGACTACAAAGAAGAGAGCAAGCGGTCCAAAGTGTCCCGTTACTGGAAAGAGGATTCAAGGGGTATGTATGTCTTCCGAGCTTTATAAAATCATGTGGTGTTTTTGCAGTGAATTTGGCGAATAGATAAGTTCATTAACTTGCCCTGAACTTTTAGATTGACGACATTAGATTGCCTAAAATACAAGTTTTTTTTTCCTTTTCTTTTTTCGGTTTACTTTGCTCATGAATGATTGGTGGAGAACATAACACAGTTGAAGTTATCTCATTTAAAACTAGCAGGCGGTAAAAGGGAGATAATGTTTTAGACCATGTTGATTACAGAAGTATTATACATGTGGAGAGATTAGAGTTTTATAAGTACATTTGATTTGATGCTCTCATAATTATGAATTGCGTGTTGATCTAATAAATGGGTAAAATGTATCCACTATATTTGAACTTCTCTCAAGGTTTGATGGGCCCTCTTTCCCGAATTATATGCTTGCTTTTCATAATTTTCTTCCCTTCAGGTGATCTGGTTTGAGTTCCTGGTTTATCTATGGCTTGATTTACTGTTTAATGAGGGTGAGTTGCGTATCATGGGTTTTATCAAATTCATTTGAGACAAAAGGATGTGGTGTGAGAGGAGAGCGATGGAGTGGAGAGGGAGGTTCCGCTGTTTGTTCCTATAACTCATCTGAATAGAATAAATGTGGTGCACCTGCTTAGAAGACTGATGTATATTGTTGGTTGTCATAAGTAACTAAAAGGGTATCATGAGTTTTAGTGTGTGTTTGAATTGGAGTTGGTTAAACTTGATATTGGATCAACTTAATTTTGGTTAAAACTGAAAATGTATGATCGTAATTTATGTTTAAAAATTTTTATTTGAAAAGTGAATTTTAAGAATATTAACACAAAAGTACGTAAAAACACTTTGGTCCAAACGAGATTTTAAGGACAAACATGGTCTGGGATTGAAATGCAAACACCAAACCACACAAGTTAGTGCTGCAAACTCACGTTTTGGCAACTCAGCATGATTTTCAGGCATTCAAACACCAATTCAAACAGACCCTTACTATTTTAGGACTCATGATGATGCCACGCTACTTATGCTATGGTAGACTAACTATTGAAGGATGTCATGAATGTATGTGATAAGAAGTATGTTGTGCCATGGCTAAACTGCATGTTTTCATCTTCACCTCTTAGTCCTTCTGTCCAGTCCCACCCCCCCCGCCCCAAAATATTATTTTTCCCCACCCTACTATTTTTTTTTCATCCTTGTGGAGAAAGCTCTTTTCTGTGTTTTTATTTATTGTTCTTTGATTATATCTTGAACTTTGCTCATTATTACATAGTTTGTGTTGTCATGTTACAGTATTGAAGGACCCAAATTTAAAAGTGTTATTTCTTGTCTTTTTTTTTTTTTGTCCATTGTGCTCAGTGCTATATCCTGTCATTACATTTGTGATCTAAACGTAATCTACAGATTCCACACTTGAGACCTGCTGAATACAAGAGGACTAGATTGTCTAGGAACCGCAGGACAGTCAACCGGCCCTATGGAGGTGTATTATCTGGAGGAGCTGTTAGAGAAAGGTTTGTTGCTAACAAAATTAACTATTTTTCCTTTTTTGTTCATAGTTGAAGTAACTTTTAAGGGTTATGTAATCTCTGTGTAGGATAATCCGGGCTTTCTTGGTTGAAGAGCAAAAGATTGTTAAAAAAGTTTTGAAGATCCAGAAGGCAAAAGAAAAGCAGGCATCAAGGGGTTAGCTGATTGGATCATTTGACGAAAAGAAATCCTTCTGTTAAAATATGGTCTAAAGAAATTTTGACTTTAGATGGTCTCAATTCTGAATGTGGAACTTGATTTGGATTTATGTCTTGTTCTCGTGTTTAATAGTTTTAATGTGTCATTATACATTACTAAGTTCGACTGTTGCGATGCATTTTTAAGTGATCTACATGCAACCGTTATCTATTGGATTTCTTATCAGCAAGTTTATATTACCAGCTTTCAGCGATTATGAGTTTAAATATTGTTAGATTAACGATGCAACAACTAAATTGTGCAAGGAATATCAGTTTTTTTTTCCTCCCTTTTACTAAGCCATTGAGCTTATGGACTTTATTTACTTTGAAATAAATTTATATTCTTGCTGTAATGCTGCAATTATAAATATACCTTGTTGCAAATGCCAAGCTAGACATCATACTTAGGCATAAGTATTCCAACTTTTATAGTAATTTAGCTTGCTACATATTCAATCTATCCGTGATAATTTTGGCAAGCCAAAGATCCCAACTTTTTCTTGAGATTGTGCATTTTTAATCTGGAATTTGATTTGGGCATAATTCAGTGTCATGACCTTCCGCAACCACGAAGTCTAGCCAACTTCACGACTGTAGTTAATTTACTAACTGTAAAAGAATGGAAGACTGCATTACCTGTTCTCATATGTTAACAGCAAAAGTTGATCCTTTTTTATCTTTTGTGATACTTGCCTACTTTATTATTTCCCTCAACAAATGGTCCTTTGAAGAGCTGTATTCCTTTGGCGTTCACCGTTCTCTTGGGCGTGTAATGGTCCCGGTTGCTTCAGCAATTTAAGTACTTTCACCAACAAATTCCTTTCGCAATGCTCTGCTCGGTAAAATAATTCCAGCAGACCGGATAAGACCTAAATATGTGCTACGGAAACTGATGCATTTCTAATTTGTCGTATCAACTATAGCCCCTGGATAATTTTCCCATATGGTGATTAGAAAGACGTAGTTGTACACTATTAAACTGAAGAATTTCTCAGACACGAATGTTCCTCTAGAGAATTCCTTCTCAAATGTGGAAGCCTCCTTACTATAATATTAGTGGTGTTTGGTGGCTGGCTGCTCTTCTGATTTGACCAAGGATGCTAGTTGGCGTTGCAGAATGCAGACACTATTATACATAACTCCAAAACACTAGTATTCCCTCCTAGCTTGGGTGTGCTTTCGAAGGAAAAAATCATATATAAAAAGTTAAAAACAAAAGCATTGTCAAGAATGGGATTCGAACCCATGCCCTTTCGGACCAGTACCTGAAACTGGCGCCTTAGACCAACTCGGCCATCTTGACTTGGACGACAGATCTCAACAATATTCTTTATTTAACCACATTGAATGTGCAGCTGATCCAGGAATTGGCACTGATATCGTTCAAGGTGCATCAAATATTTCTGGAAACTGGAGACCATTTAGTAGAAATGGAGTAAAATCCAAATACCCCATGCAATGGTGCAGTCATATCTTTGTTGCTCTTGATTCCCAGCAGAAAGGAACTTTTCCTAAGCTGCTCAAGCAAACCTTTCCTTCCTTCCTGATAAATATATATATATATATATACATGCTGATGCCTTCCCACGCTTCCACTGTCCTTTAACCTTTTAATCTTAGTTTGTCTTACTAAAATTATGGTTGGGCCCTCTGCTTCGACTCCCTTGTCAATACTGGACACAAACGAATTGTTGCATTTAACTTGTAGTAGTTACCATTTAAGAACTTCAAGTTACATTTTAATTTAGTATAAAATACCTATCAATTTGGCTAAGTTTTCTATATTAAATTAAAAATACGTTGGATAGAAATTATAGCCTCGTACTCTTCTTCCAATTTATTTCTACACGGAACATATCTCTAAAATCACAAAGCTTAATTTCTTTAATATGAATTAATAACCAAAGCATGTCTATAATCTTGTTAGCTGTCTTTTTGTGCCTAGCATTAAATTTTTCATTAACTTTTCCTAAGTCGGACAGATTCCAATCGTTTTGTTCCTTTTCTCAAAACCATTCTCTTTTATTTTCTTATTTTCTCTCATGTTATGCAACGCTCTTTTTCCATTCTACCTGAACGTTCTCTGTTTTTTCTTTATCCACTGACAATAATTGATACTCAATTGAAAAATATGGAAAGGAGTAAGAAAAGAAAGATATAAATAAAGAAGGCCTTGAAAAGAATTCAGAAATGATATATCTGGAGATATGAAACTATATACAAAGTAAACAAACCAAGCATCTGATATATATGAACTAGAGTAATATACCTAGTCCAGAGGCTGAAAAGCAGCAAGCCCCCAGTTTATAAAACCTGTGGTACTTTTCTGTGTTTCTTGGTGGTGGTTGCATTTAATTAAATATGAAAAAGAAACAATAACCCCTGTACATTTACTAGTAAAATCAGAACCATATGGTATTGATTTTACTGGTAAATATACTATTTCAAAAGAAAAAACAGAACAACTACTCACTAGCCTTCTCATTGGCCCCAGCAGACCACCTCATAATATGATCACAAGTAGGTTTAAGTGCAGTATCAATTAGGAGAGTATGTAGTGGACATGTCGCTAGGACAAGGGGGTGAGTCCCATGGAAGATCTGACTTCCAAGCTTCGTTTGGAAATGGAGGCAATAAGCTGAAGGGAAACCCGATCGCTCTCCCTGTTTCCCACTGCTTACTCATCTCGTTCTGTTCATCTCTCACTGTTGCTGTGCTCATGTTCATTCCTTGTATATCATGGGGTACACTAACTGTGAATCCACTAGACTGTTGATTTGGCCCTTCAAAGCCAATATACGCAGGAACACCTGATGATTCGAACGAGGAGAACATGAAGCTGTTGCCTAGGTCTTCATTTGACACAGGAATATTTGATGACTTGGACGCTGTACTGTTATTGATGGCAATATCTGAAGCTGCCAAATTAGCATCGGACACCTGCTCGTGGACGTGTAGTTCCTTCTTGTTACAAAACTGAATGCCTGACGCTGATCCTGTTTCTGTTATGCAGGAGATATCCTCTGAAGTGAAGTGGTTGTGGTTTGCACCCTGACTCAGTATCTCAGACACCATGCTTTCTGGTAATTGAGTGATCCAATGGTGTGTGAAAGCTTTCTGTGCCATGGACATGGAGTTTGTTTTCTTGAAGATCCTACAAATTGCCCATGAATCCTGACAACCCAGAAAGAAAATTGTGGTTAAGTAACATAATACATGAGTGAGAGGTGGAATGATAGGGGTAGATTAGACATGTGTGCAACACATACAGTTGTCGTAAGGCTTTTGTCAAAGGGCTTCTTGGGAGGAGGAGGAGATGAATCTGACAGAGAAGGGAGGCGAAACTCATGCATCATCCAGTCAGTTTTGATGCCTTTGGCGGCTCTGCCTCTGTAGAACACGAGCGACTTCTTCAAGCCGATGCACTTCCCTTCTGAGGAGTATACAGGCCTGTCTGTTCCCGTGGCCTTCCAGAACCCAGCTCTGGTCACCCGGTTTGGGCGTGCACTGTTTCTGTATTTCCTGTCCCTGGGACAGTAGAAGTACCACTCTTTCTCTCCACTACTCGCTAGCTCTACTTGTGCCAAAACAAACATACCAAATCCAATAACTAGAGAAGTATAAGGAGGATGGGTAAAGAAAGCTAGAGAGGTGTAAAAGTTCCTTACTTGGAAGATCCCAAGGATCATACTTGTAAATATCCACTTGCTTGATTAGTTCGATAGGGAGATTTCTCTGCTGAATCTTTCTTCTGAGGTAAAAATCGACAAGCTCCTCGTCCGTGGGGTGAAACCGAAAACCAGGCAACATCACATCATCGATCTTATCCATCTCACTCCTCTCCTCCATCTCCTCCCTTCTGTCCCACTCCGAAACTTGCTCTGTTATCTGTAAGAAGGTGATGCTAATAAGTGAATTATGTTTTCTAGTTATGAAGTTTTGGAAAACTGAACCAGACCCATTAAAGTTGTAGTCTCAAAACATGATTAATGGCACGCACTGTGCAACTTAAAAAGCTGGTAAGCAGATTCCAGTTGTATGGGACTCACTCTGAAGTCTGAACAAATTTGCTTAGACCAAACTCATTACATGCCTCTCTCTGCTTCCGAAGCTTCAGCCGTTGTTTCAGGATGACTCCAGTGGAAAGAGTGGTTGTGTTTCTACGAAAACCACGATGCTTTTTTTGCTGAGCAATGAGAATTAAGAAGCTGTCCCTAAGAAGTCGCTTAAGAAGTCAAAGGAGAGGAAACCCTTTCAATGGAGTTCTCAGTTTCTTACTTCCCCACGCTGTGCTCTATATATGTGTTGTATTAAACGCCAAAACAAAGATCAGAAGAGACTGCAGAATCGGTAGTTTTGTTGGGTGGGGATTTTATATACAGATTATTCTACTTTCACACATGCTGATGACGATGAAGCCTCTTTTAATCTTCATCAAATAGAGGACGAGGACAAAATGACAAGCCAAGCTTCCAACGTAATTATTATTCCATGGTTACGCCAATTAAAAATTATTACATGTTGAATTGTTCTGTATAAACTACAGAATGGACCCACCTTCCCATATGATAAGCTTAAAGTAGTATTCAATCTGCTTAATCCTGTGAGGGCTCTTTGGAGGAAAATTGTCATTTTTTTAGTAATTCCTAGATCCAAAAATGCCCTTTCTTTCCAATTCTCCTGAGGTCGTCTATTGCTCATTCTCTTTAACAAATGAGGACAAATGACCTGTCATCACTCTAGGGAATTTAAGATGTGTTAAAAAAAAAAGGAAAAAACTTATTTAATTCCTGTCCTAATTAAAATATAATAAGTGTATAGCTCTCCACTCAAAAGATAATAACTATATGACCTTTTAAAAAAATAATAATTTTTTTCACAATTCAACATTAAATAAATAGTTTCTTAATATTTTTTACATATTTTATTTTTAGTGACAAACTTGATAACAAAATATAAAAAAAACTTAAAAAATTGTTTACCCTCGGATGGATTTAACCTGCTTAAAAACAGAGTATGTGTAAACAACCATTTGACCTTCTAAAATGGGTAATATGGTAATTTAAGAGAAAAGGTATTTTTGTCTATAAAAAAATGTGCTTCTGTTTTAAGGAAGAAGCTTCGACTTTTTATTTTCGTCTAGTGGCAAAAAAATTACCACTACTATCATTTAAAAAGTATTTATTTTAAGAAGCTCCGCCAAAGTAGCTAAAATATTGGTGAAAGATGGAAAGAGGAGGAAGGATCCGAGGGGAGTCATGATATATATATATATATATATATATATATATATATATACACATATATACATATATGTGTGTGTGTCTGTATGAGAATAGCTCTACTGAACAGACTTTCGAATTTATTGAGTTTAAAAAGTAAATCTTTCTTCAAATTAATGGTTATAGAAATCCAACATATATCATTTATGAAGTTTAATCAATCAATGTCATAATAACTACTACTGGGCAAAATTAGTTGACAAGTTAGTTGAAAGTTTATAAGTTAATTTTTAGTTTATAGTTTAAAATTTATAAGCTAACTTATTGAATTAGAAATGTTTGGTAAAAATAATTGTTGAAATAGTTGAAAAATGTAAAATGACATAAAAGAACATTATATTTTATAATTTTAAAATAATACAAATAAACACATCATTTTTTAAATTTTAAATTATTATATGTAATATATATATATATATATATATATATATATATAGATATAGATATATATTATAATACATATATATAATAAAATATATTCTATATATAAATTTAATTAAAGATAAAAATGATAGGACTATAGTGAAAAATTTGGACATTAGGTTATAATAAACTTAGGGGTATAATGAGTATTCTGAAAAAAGTGATAAGGATAAAATAGGAATAAAAAATCAGAAGCTATAAGCTACTAAAAATAGCATCTCAAAATAAGGTATAAACTACTAAAATAAGCTTGTTTACTGAACACTTCTAACGAGTTTATAATGTTGTGGAAATAGCCTTGCAAAGAGTATATATCTCAAAAGATAAAACTAAGTCTCATATTGCTTGGAATAAGGAGGGAAAGAGCTTTTATATACTAACATGTGTTAGTGAGCTAATAAAGAGCTAAAAGAAGTGGTGGGCTCGTGCATTCACAATCTCTAGCTAGTGTAGTACAAATCATTTGATTTGTCCCCTACACGTGTGATAAAATGGACTAGTTTAGTTTTTCTCTGCAGAAATTATATTTTTTATTTATTTTTTAGTTTACCTGAATAGAGACATACTTAACTGTTACAAAATTAACTTGGTCAATATCAGGAAATTCAGGCTGATAGTTTTGATTACTTTGTTTTAAACATTTTTAACAATTTCAAAACTGCCTATCAATTTTTTAAAATTGCCCATAAATTGTTTTTAGTTCTTGTAAATGTTTTTAAATTTTATTTAATTTTCGTATTTGCCTCATTCATGGTTCAGAAGCTATAAAAAGAGCTCTCTTCCTCCTCATTTTATACACTTACACAGTCAACAATTGTGTTTTCTCTCTTCTCTCTCTCTCTCTCTCGCTTTATGAGTTACTCTTTTATAATTTTTGTTGTTCTGTGGCCTGAGAAAATCTCAGAAGAATCTATTTAATCCTGAAAAAAGTTCTATAGGTACAGGATTTTTTTTATGGGTCACGAAATAATTTTCCTTAGGGACAGTGTCTCTTATAGAAGCGACTCTGATTATTATTGTGCCGGTTTCCATATTTTTATAACAATCTTAAAGAAAATTATGGAAACCAACGTTGTTGTTCCTGCTAATGTTGTTCCTACTGTTCCGTCCAAGGCAGCTGCTGTCATCGTACCTGTCGTGCCCCTATGACATTCTCCAAACCGTTCCCGGATATTTCAAAAATAGAAGATTCAACGGTCAAAATTTTTAGCGATGGCAAAAACATGTACATACTGTTTTAGACATGTATAGAGTTGCTACAAAGCTGATAGAGACACAACCATTGCCTACTGCTAACCAAACTATAGTTGATAGATGGAGTTATGCTAACAAGATATGTAGACACACTATCATTAGTACTTTATCTAATGATCTCTTTGATGTCTACTGTACCTACAAGGAAGCAAACAAAATTTGGGAATTTATGATTCTCAAATATATTGTGGAAGATGCCAGCAAATAGTAGTTTGTCATCGGTCACTTTTACTGATGGAAAATGATAGACAACAAGGACATCAAGGTCTAAATAAATGAATACCATAAGCTGTTGAAGGACCTCCATGCCAAAAAAATCAATCTACCCGATGAGTTCGTTGCTGGAGTCTTGATTGAAAAACTACCTGAAAGCTAGAAAGACTACAAGCAATAACTCAAACATAAATATAAATAGTTGTTGCTTTCAAAATTGATTATGCACATCATCATTGAGGACACTAATAGAAAGGGGTCCAAAATGGTGAGTGCTAATGAGTTGAGGTCAAAAGCTAACATGGTGCAAGGTACATCTAGTCATAAAAATAAAAATAAAAATAAGAAACTGATTACAAGCCTAACGAATCTAACTCCACCTTAAAGAAAAAATGTAACTGCTTTGTGTGTGGAAAATAAGGACATCATGCAAGAAGAGTAAGAAATGACAATCTTCTTAAGTCAAGTGCAAACTTGGTTGAAGGAGATGATATTATCGTTGTGGTTATTTATGAAGCTCTTCTGGTTGTCAATGTAAAGGAATAAGTGGTAGACTCTGGGGCTACTAGGCATATTTATGCAAACAAAGATGTCTTTACATCTTACACTTCAATCAAGGATGGAGAAGAACATGTTTATTTTAGTGATTCTAGCACCACTAATGTTCCTGGGAAAGGAAAAATTTTTCTCAAACTCACATCTAGCAAAACGTTAACACTGAATGATGTCCTACATATGCTTAACACTAAAGCTAACTTGATTTCTATAGCTCTGTTAGGAAAAAGCTGGGGTTAAAGTGTCATTAGAGTATGACAATATCATAATGACAAAAAATAATGTTTTGTGGGGAAAGGCTATTGTAATCAAGGACTCTTCGTACTGACCGTTGCTAATGAAAAGATTGAATCTTCTACCTATTTGATTGACTCTGTTGAATTATGGCATGCTAGACTAGGACATGTTAATGTTTCGTATATTAAGAAAAATGCTTGAAACTAATTTGATTTATGGTTTTAGTAACATGAACATGAATAAGTGTGAAACATATGTTAAATCAAAGTTAACTAGGAAACTTTTTCATGGTATACATAGAGAAACAGAGCTGTTAAGTCTTATTCATACATATCTAGGAGACTTGAAACAAACCATAACTAAAGAAGGTAAAAAGTGTTATGTGACCTTTATAGATGAATATACTAAGATATATCTTCTTAGAAGTAAAGATGAAGCCTTTGATTGGTTCCTCATATATAAACCTGAAGTGGAAAATTAGTTAAATAAAAGGATAAAAAGGATTAGGTCAGATAAAGGAGGTAAATATATAATCTTTAATGATTATTGTAAAAAGGAAGGAATAATTCACGAGATTACTCCTCCCTCTTCATTTAAGTCTAATGGGGTAGTAGAAAGGAAAAATAGACCTTTAAAAGAAATGATGAATGTTATGCTAGTTAGTTCTTCTGCATCAGATAATCTATAGGGTAAAACTTTATTGTTTACTTGTCATATACAAAATATGATTCTCTATAAATAGACTAGTAGAACACCCTATGAGTTGTGAAAAAGCTATAAACCTAATCTAAAATATTTGAAAGTGTGGGGTTGTCTAGCAAAAGTTATGTTGCCTAACCCAAAGAAAAGGAAGTTAGGTTTTAAGACGTCTGATTGCATATTTATTGGGTATGCTGAACATAGCTTTGCTTATAGATTTCTTGTTTTGAAAAGTGATGTACTTGATTGTAATATTATTGTTGAAACAAAAAAACATAGAATTTTTTGAACATGTTTTTCCTTTGAAAAATAAGAATTTACCAAGTACATCTATGCAAAACTTTTGAAAATGAAGTTGAATATGAAAATTTCATATGAGAATGTCCATGATAATTTAAGAAGAAGCAAATGACAAAGATAGACAACTTCCTTTAGAGATGATTGATATGCATTTGTTGTTAATGATGAACTTAGAACTTTTTCTGAGGTTGTTGCATCTCCTGATGTAAAATTGTGGAAAGAAGTAAATAAAATTGAAATAGATTCAATTATAAAAAATAAAACTTGGGAGTTGGTTCATTTACCACAAGGAGGAAAAACCAATGGCTAAATAGATTTTTAAAAGAAAATATAACCTAAATGGGTCTATTAATAAATTCAAAGCTAGATTAGTAGCCAAAGGTTTTACACAAAAATAAAACATTGATTATTTTGATACTTTGGCTCCTGTTACTAGAATATCATCTATAAGATGTTTAATTACTTTAGCCTCAATATATAAACTCTATGTTCATCAAATGGATGTCAAAAAACACTTTTAAATGGTGATTTAGAGGAAGAAATTTACATGGAACAACATAAAGGTTGTATTCTTCTTGGTAAAGAAAGGAAAGTTTGCAAACTTCTTAAATCGTTATATGAATTAAAACAAGTACCTAAACAATGCCATGAAAAATTAAATTATATGTTGATTTGTGATGGCTTTACTTATGTTGAAGTAGACAGATGTATGTATACAAAAATAATTGATGTTGATTGTATGATTATCAGTCTGTATATGGATGATATGCTAATTTTTGGAACTAGCATGAATATAATATATAAGACAAAAGATTTTCTCACATCAGTTTTTGATATAAAAAGCAAGTATGATTTTGGGAGTTAAAATCATAAGGAAATATGATAATATCTTATTATCACAGGAACATTATGTTCAAAAATTACTAAAAAAGTTTGGTCATTTTGATGACAAATTGGTGATAGTTCTTTATAATTCTAGCACCTAACTGAAGAAAAACTTAGGTGAGCCTGTTGCTCAATCAGAATATACACAGGTTATTGGAAGTTTGTTGTATTTGATGAACTTCACCCGTCCTAACATAGCATATTTTTAAACGAATTGGCAAGTGTACCAGTCACACAAATAATACATAGTGAGTAAAGTATCGTTCCCATGAGGATTGAGGTGCTAAGTACCCGCGAAGCTAAAGTTAAATGCTATCTAGACGAATCATTAAATGGTTGAAAATTAAAAGGAAAGACTTAAACAAAAATATAAATCTAAAGGCTAATAATTTAAACTAAAACTACTAACTAAAACCTAAAACTAAGCTCCTCCTTATGACAAGACCGTAGGGTTGATGCATTGACTTCACTTAATTCTTAATCCCACTAATTCATAGACAAATTAGTCTTTGAGTTGTTAAAGAATGATTCACTTCAATTACAAATCCTTTTGATGTTGGTTATAAGAAAACCACATAAATAAGATTATCTATTCCTAGATTAATCGGATTTATGGTGAAAGTTACAAAGGGCAAAGTTAATATCTAGCTATTCCTAGCATACATAAAAATCCTAAACTCATAAAAGTGGTGATCAAGCATTTTTAGAGCAACTCAAATCGGTAAAATTTACTTCAACAAAATACGAAATGCAATTGAAAAGAATCATTAAACAACAAAACTTCATAAAAATCAAACTACATCAACCACTAAACCTTTCATTTCTCATAGGTTCCATTATCATTCTCTCACTCTTGCTTTCATCAATTGTACATGCTAATCTAGGGCACAAATGTTCTTAGAAGGATTTTCCCAAACCTCAATTAAGATAAAACCTAATTCACCATAATTCCTTATATGAAAATCAAGTTAAACTAAATGAACAAACCCTAATTTGACTATATAAGGCTACTATCTATATTCCTATGACATTAGCGAATCAATCCCCTCTCCTTTAAGGTTCAAGAACTCATACAACTCATCCCTTAGGTCTAGTTCTACCTCCCTTTCCCAAATTTAGCAAAAACACCAAATCATCCCAATAATTGACCAAATTAAAGGAAAGTATTAAGATTAGAATGAATAAACATGCATTAATCAACCAATAATTATAAGAGTTTAAGAAATTACATAAAACTTAATCTAAAATCAGGCTCATAACAACTATAAAGTTACAAACTACCTACAACTACAAAAGACAAGAAAATACAATATGAAATTAGAAGAAAATCAAGAGAACAGAGAAGAAATAGGGGAAGGAAAGCAAATCCCAAGAGGGAAGACCTTCTTTCCCCCTAACCAAATCCATATATGAAGCCTCTTTACTGCTGCTCTCTGCTCAAAATCCCCAAATCCCAAAAATTAGGTCAAAAAGCCTTAAAAGAAGATTTTAAACTGTCAGTTTCGTGACTTAGCGCGTGGGCGCTAAGTACAACAGCATCAGAAAGTAAGCTCATGGGTTGGGCGCTCGAGCACCACGTCTGGCGCCTGGGTGCCAATTGGGCAGAGTCTTCTTCATGTTCATATTCTTGGAGCCTGGGTGCCAAGCTACTAGAGGCATCATTTGTCTTCATACTTCCATTGTTTTCTCCCAAAAATACACCTACAAAAGACAACAACTAAAATCAATTAAAAAGAAAAGAAAAGGGAAAATAAAACAAGAAAACTACAAAGCACAAAGAAACTAAATGAAAACCAAGATAAAAAGCGTAAAAAGATAACAAAACAAGGTTAAGAGAAGAAGAAAACCCCACTTATAATGGCATAATTTGATGGCTTTTTAGGATTTATTATATATGCGGTGTATCACATATACTGTGTGTAGATTGAGCAGGTATACACACAATCCCAGTAAAGATCATCAGGGTGCTCTGGTGAAACTCATAAGATATTTGAGGGGTACCATGAGTCATGGTATCAAGTATAGTGAAATTTTCGCTGTATTAGAAGGATATAATGATGCTAATTGGATCTTATATTTAGATGAGACAAAATCTACTAGTAGTTATGTGTTCACCCTAGGTGGTGGAGCAATGTCATGAAGATCAGCTAAACAAACTCTTATAGCTAGATCCGCCATGGAGTCAGAGTTTATAACTCTGGAATTGACTAGTAGTGAGGTTGAGTGGTTGAGAAACTTCTTGACATGCATACCATTAGGTATGAAATTAGCACCATCTGTGTATTTGTATTATGATTGCCAAGCGGCAATAGCTATTGCAAAGAATAAAATTTATAATAGAAAGAGTAGACACATTCTTTTAAGACACAATGTAGTTAAACAATTGCTAAATGATGGAATAATATCGATTGATTATGTGAGGTTAGAAGTGAACCTGACCGATCATTTGACTAAACCCTTGGGTAAAAATTTAATTATTAAGATATCGAAGGGAATTGGACTTAAATCAATATGAAATTAACAGTGGTGATAACCTAACCTTTGTGATTGGAGATCCCATAAAGAATGTTTCATATAGTTAATAACAAGTCGTTTGTCAATTCTGCTATTACTATTTTTTCAGTCCATTTCCTATGGTGTTAAGTGTGAATATACTAGAATACATTGATTGATGGGTTGAGCGTAAGATCTTTATGATCTTTGTAGCCATTCGTTGCGGGTGGTATATTCATTCCAGATACATTTGATGATGTCATTTATATAAGTGTGGAGTGGGGTCCCTCTTATAAGATTGTAGCAAAATCTCTAGAGCACTCATGAACACAGGCACGCGCACGGCAGAAATAACATGCACAACGTCGTTAATAGCATAAATGTGAGGGGTGAGATGTGACTGCTAAGATCCCTAACTTACGACTAAGAGTATATTGGTTCATAGAAGCTATATGCTTCATCGATTACTCTATCAGTTAAATTTTAACAGTCTAGATCAGGTTCATAGTTTAAAAAGAGACATTAGATTAATACATCTACACTTATATACATAACCCAAAAGTTTTTTTGAAATATCTTTTAAAATATGTGGAGGATTGTTGTGAAAATAGCCTTGCAAAAGGCTTTGTATTTCAAAATAGAAAACTAGGTCCTACATTGCTTGGAACAAGGAAGGGAAGAGCCTTTATATACTAACATATGTTAATGGATTAATAAAAGGCTAAGGGAAATGGTGGGCTTGCGCACTCACAATCCCAGGCTAGTGCAGTGCAAATCATCTGATTTGCACCCTGCGCGTGCGATAAAATAGATCGGCTTAGTTTTTCTCTATAAAAATTATATTTTTATTTATTTTTTAGCTTACCTGAATAGAGACATATTTAATTGTGGCGAAATTAACTTGGTCAATATTAGGAAATTCAGGGCTGACAGTTTTGATTACTTTGTTTTAAATATTTTTAATAATTTCGAAACTGCCCATAAATTGTTTTTAGTTTTCGTAACTATTTTTAAATTTTATTTAACTGTTTCTGCCTCATTCATGGTTCAGCAACTATAAAAAGAGCTCTCATCTCCCTCATTTTATACACTTACACAATGAACAATTGTGTTTTCTCTCCTCTTACCTAGTTTATCTTTTAATTCAGCGTAATTTTGACTAAACCTTAATTTTTTAAAACTTATTATATTATAAAAATTAACGTAAGAGCTTCTTTAAAGAAATATATTTATCATAATATTATTGAGAATCTATGACACTAAACAACACAGTAAGATGGCGTTGATGGCGTGTGTTCAAATCAATAAGTAGGAGGCAGCCACAGTTAAAATGGAGAAGATAAAGGGGTCCAATGTGGGGAAGTGATGTAAAATTTAAAAAGATGAGTGTCTTTTTTTTTTTGGTAAACAATAATATAATGTTCGAATACTACGTGTCATGCCCCAAAATCTGAGCACGTGACCGGCACGAAAGGTGAATTTCACCTCACTTCCGTAAGCCTATTTTTCTCTTAAGCACAATACTAACCCCTATTGTGGTTATTCTTTTAAATGTAATTAATTTAAAACCAGGAGGTTACTCAACATAAACTTCTTCCAAAATATTTCCATTGAGAAAAACACTCTTTACATCCATTTGAAATAGTTTAAAATTATATATGCATGCATAAGCCAAAAGCATTCTAATAGCTTTAAGTCTAGCAACAGGAGCAAAAGTTTCATCATAGTCAATGCCTTCCTCTTGATTATAACCTTTTGCAACTAGTATAGCCTTGTTTCTAACCATAACTCCATTCTCATCAAGTTTATTTCTAAATGCCCATTTGTGCCAATTATTGTATGATTATTGGGTCTAGGTACCAAATCCCAGACTTGGCTTCTTTCAAATTGGTTTAGTTCTTCTTGCATAGCCAAAATCCAATATTCATCAATAATAGTATCATCAATGGTTTTTGGTTCAATATGTGAAAGGAAGGTGAAGTGATTACAAATATTTCTAAGAGAGTTTTGAGTTGTTATCTTTTGTGATGCATCCCCTATGATGAGCTCCTTGGGATGACTTTTGGCATACTTCCAATCTTTTGGAAGGTCATTATTGTTGCTAGTAGTGATTTCCTCCAGAGTTATTTTCTCTTTTTGTGACATTTCTTCTTCTTAATGCATAGTGATATCTTCCTTTGCATTTTCTTCATGATCCTTCTTCACTTTATCATCTAAGGAGAGGTTTTTGAAAGAATATGACACTTCATAGTCATTAGTGCAATCTTTAAGAAAGGGGTTAGATTTATCAAAAACAATATGTATGGATTCTTCAATAGTTTCGGTTCTTTTGTTATAGATTCTATGAGCTTTGCTAGTGCTAGAGTAACCAAGGAAGATTCCTTCATCAGCTTTGGCATCAAATTTTCCCAAAATTTCTTTTCCATTGTTCAACACAAAACATTTACAACCAAAAACTTAGAGATGAAAAATATTGGGCTTTCTTCCTCTATACAATTCATATGGGTTTTTTTTTAAAATTGGCCTTATCAAGGCTCTATTCATTACATAGCAAGCAATGTTAAAAGCATCAACCCAAAAGTATTGAGGAAGATCCCTTTCATTGAGTATTGTTCTTGCCATCTCCCCTAGTGTTTTGTTTTTCCTCTCAACAACACCATTTTGTTGAGGGGTTCTAGGAGATGAGAAGTTATGTTCAATCCTATTTTCATTACAGAATTCCATGAAGTTATGGTTGTCAAATTCTCCACCATGGTCACTTCTAATTCTTATAATGGTCAAACTTTGTTCCTTTTGAATGAATTTTGCCAATTTAAGAAAAGATTGGAAAGCTTGATCCTTTTGAGCTAAGAAGAGAGTCCATATGTACCTTGAATAATCATCTATAATAGCTAGTGCATAGGAGGTGCCTCCAAAACTCTTTGTCCTAGATGGTCCTACAAGGTCCATATGGAGAAGTTGCAAAGGCTTTGTAGTTGAAACAATATCTTTGGTTTTGAAAGAACTTTTGACTTACTTACCCTTTTGACAAGCATCACAAAGCCTATCATTTTCAAATCTTATTTTGGGTAAGCCAATCACAAGATCCTTTTTTGACTAATTTATCCAAATGATTCATGCTAGCATGAGTTAATTTTCTGTGCCAAAGCCAACTTTCCTCATTTACACTAATTAAGCATGTAGAGTCTATAGAAGGATCCTTATTTTCTGTGCCAAAGCCAACATAAACATTATTGATCCTTTGACCAACAAGCTTAATTTTCTTATCATTGATGTTTTCAACTATGTAACGAGATGAATCAAAAATAACTCTATTTCCTTTGTTGTATAGTTGACTAATGCTAAGCAAATTATGATTGAGGCCTTTAACGTATAATACATTTTCAATGGATGTTAAAGAGTTCTTACCAACCTTACCAATACCTTTGATCAAACCTTTGTCATTTTCTCCAAATGTCACTTTGCTTCTTTTTGGAGATAAGGAATGAAACTTGGATTTGTCTCCAGTCATGTGCTTGGAGCAATCACTGTCCAAGTACCATTTTTCACTCCTAGTTTTGAGGCAAATCTGCAGAAAATTCAACTCCTTTTAGGTACCTAAATTTGTTTGGGTCCTTCCTTGTTAGTTGTTCCTTTAACAACCCACTTTTTCTTGTTTCTATTTGGAGTCATTTTCTTGTAACAGCAGGAGTTGGAACTATGTCCTTTTAAATCACAATAGAAACAAGTAATGAAGGGACTATTTGATATTGTTACTGGAACAAAGAAATTCTTGTAATATTTTTGTCTACCTTTAGTTTTGTAGCCTATTCCATCTTTGTCAAAAACACATCTTTGTTTTCCAAGCAATATGTTCAAATTGTCTCTTCCTTGTGTAAATTTTGCAAGTATGGCATTCAAATCCTTATTTTCTTTTTCTAAATCAATGCATCTATAATAGGGACAGTTATCTTTTGGAGAGTTGAACAATGATTTCATGCTTGCATTTTCTTATATCAAAATTGAATTTTGTTTTTCAAGGTCCAGACTTTCTTGTTTGAGTGTGATAAGATCATCTTTCAAACTTAAAATTTCACTCTCAAGCAAGGAAATCTTTTGTTTTTGAAATCCTTAATTTTTTTGCAAGCTGTAAAGATTCATCATGCAATTCTTCAAAAGCTTCTTGCAATTCATCAAATGAATATGAAGGTTCAAAAGGAGTTACCTCTTCATTATCTCTTGAAGAATTGCTTGAAGTGCCTAACTGTATGGCAAATTTTTGAATTCCTTTTGCCATGAGACAGAGGTTAGCTTCTTCATTTTCTTCATCTGATTCACTGTCTGCCGCTTCTTCATTTTCTTCATCTGATTCATTGTTTTCTCAGATTGAAGAAACATATGCCTTCTTCTTACTTTTGTCATGGCCCCTTTTTTCTTCTTGTTCTTTGTTGAATTGTGGGCATTCCCATTTGAGATGCCTAACCTTTTTACATTTATAGCATGTAGGGCCTTCTTTGCTATCTTTGTTTCTTCTCCATTTCCTTGTGTTTTTGTTTCTTATAAATTTTTTGAACTTTCTGACAAAGAGGCCAAGATCTTCTTTATTGATCTCTTCTTCTTCATCACTTTCTGTTTCTGGTTTCTTGGATAAGGATGACTTCAAAGAGAGAGTCTTCTTTTTCTTGGATTCATCCTCTTGCCTCATTTTCAAAATTTTTGGCTTATAGTTCTGGAGATTTCCAAATAGAGCTGTAAGTGATTTCATAGATTTTCCTCTTACTTCCATGATTACTGTCCTCTTAACTTCCTATTCAGGAGTGAGACATCTCAATATCTTGGTGGTTTGAGAAGATTCTGCATAAGTCACACCAAGAGCTCTTAAATGGTTAGTGATGTGAGTAAATCTTAATTGCATTTCACTTATGCTTTCCTCACTCTTCATCTTGAAATTTTCATACTCATTTGTAAGAGTACTAATTTTTGATTCCTTAACTCCTTAAGTTCCTTCATGTGCAACTTTCAAAGTATCTCATATCTCTTTCGCAGTTGTACAACTAAAAACTCTAAAATATTCATCTTGACTTAAGGCACTAACAATAATCATTATAGCTTTAGCATTTAGATGAACAACTTTCTTTTCTAATTCAGACCATTCCTTTTTGGGTATTGGAACACTTTGCCCATCAACAACCTTTAAAGGTATGTAGGGTCCATTTTCCATAATATCCCAGAGATCTAGGTCTACTGCATTAAAGAATAGTTTCATCTTGGATTTTCAGTAGCTATAATGATTACCATTAAAACCAGGGGGTTTTGTAAAGGAACTTTCTTCAAGTAAAATACAATCACCAAGGCCAGCCATTGTATACTCTTAGACTGTTAAGTCTTTAATTAAGAGTCCAAGCTCTGATACTAATTGAGAATAATGGCTGGAACCCAAGAGGGGGTGAATTGGGTCAATAAAAACTAATTAGAAATTCAAGTAAATTCAAATGCTTAGTTGAAAATTGTTGACAGTACAAAGTAAAGCAATATCAAGATGAATGGGGATGAAGAGCAATAAATCAAATGTAAAGCTTTAAGTAATTAAAGAGATAAAGTAAAGAGATGAACACAAATATTTGTACTGGTTCAGCTTAACCCAAGCCTACATCCAGTCCTCAAGAGCACTTCTTGAGTATTTCACTATGAACCACAAGTTTATACAAATAGGCACTTGTGAGCCACTACAACAGAGATCTTTTTCTTTCCAAGGGTGTCTCTCCTCCTTACAAATTGTTTTCTCTCAAAACAGACTCAAGGAACACCTTCCTTGGTCAATACAAGTAAATGATTGAGTAGAAAATAAGTAACTCTCTAAAACAGAGTAAGTGTGCAAGTGAAAAGTAATCTAGAATCAATTGATTGGCAAGTGGTTTTACTATTTAAGAATCAGAGGTAAAATTCATGTATTCTAATTTTTTTAACTGCCTCTAAGGTCAATATATAAACCTTAAAAGTTTTTGGCCCGTTGGAGAAGGATCTTTGATGATATTAGCTGAAATCTTCACAAAATAGACGTTGTAACTGATGTCATCACGCCGGCAGTCGACTAATTAAGCATCATCAGTCGACTGATGCTCTTTAATGACTCGATAGTCGACTGATGATTGTTTATTAGTCGACCTATGCGTCCCTGTCTCATGTTTTTAAAATTCTCCAGAAGCGATCAGTCGACTGATTGAAGGAGATCAGTCGACCGATGGATGCTGGAGTTTTATATGAAATAGGATAGTGACTAATTAGTCGATTGATTTTATGGAGTAAGTCGACTAATGAGTCTCTGTCTTAAAATTCAAAAAATCTTCAGAGTCTATCAGTCGACTAATTCAAGGACATTAGTCGACTGATGGAAACTGTAATCTTTAGAATTTGAGACAGTGGCTGATCAGTCGACTAATGATAAATAATCAGTCGACTGTTGTTATCGATGCTTTACTAAAACTTTAAACAGCGAGGCATCAATCGACTGTTATAAATATATCAGTCGAATGATGGCTTCTGATTTGATTTTTCAAAAGATTTTTTGCTTAAACTTAGCATCAGTAACAATTTTCCAACTTCAAAATAAGTTTTCACTTGCCATTCAAGAACTTTCTTGAGCATTTTAGAACAATTTAAATTCATTTGTTGATCATCAAAAGTTCAAGAAATTTTTTTAATGCAATGGGGTCAACAACAATTATCAAGATCTTCTGAAACTTACATCTAAATGGATAACAGATTCTCTAAAGTCCAATGCAGGAACTGATGTCTATAGTTTATTCTCCACTGTCTAATCTTATTGCATCCGATCTAACCATCCAAAGCTTGTCACGTGTCTCACCATGCAAGGTTTATTAAATTTAATACATTAATAATTTTTACTTATATCTATTCATATCATAAATATAAGATATTAAGATGTTTAAATTTTCTATTTTTTATTTCATGAATTTATATTTCTTACTTTAATACTCAAACAAGATATATTTATGTACTGAACATATTCCAACTAAATATAATATATTTGAATTAGTTTAATGAACAAAATATTTAAATAAAACATTCCTACTACAAAAAAAAAATCAGTTTAACAAACAAAAATATAAATAAAATATTTTTACTAAAAAATAAATATATGTTTCAAACAGTCAATCAATTCGAAGACGATGGGATGGCTACAGAAGTGTAGTCTAAAATTTGCACTGCATGGTGGGACCCATGATAAGCATTAGATGGTTGGGTGCAATAAGATCCAATGGTGAAGAGTAAACCACAAACAACATTTACCGCGTTAGTGTCTGTTTGGTTGCATGGTGAGACCAACTAATTGGGCTTCTCTCCTCTCCAACGCACGGTGGGTCAGAAATGAAGGCATTTGGTTGCACGGTGGGAGACTTAGCATAATCGATTTTGTTAACAAAACCTAGGTTTCAGCCAACTCTACTTTTTCAAGCTTTTGGGTGGAGCATAATCGATTGTTGGTTGTGAATTTCCCCTGCTATCCATGTTCGAAGATAGGGAAGAAAGAGATCTGGGTGAAGTCATCGCAGTCCAACAACATATGTTCATATACAGAGCTGGAAAAGAGAGATCTGGCCTGAATCCCCACCGACAATCCCCACCGGCAAGCCCACGAGCGTGACTGGTCGTTCAGATGCAGATCAATCCCATCCTCCTCATTTTTCCCGTCGCCGTTCATCTTTCTTATTTTTCCCTGTCGTCGCTCGTTCACCTTCTTCTCGTGTCTGCGTCTCTTTGCCTTTGTATCTGTGTATGTTTTGTGCCATTGTGTCATTTCTATGAAGAAGTTGAAAGTTAATGTGTGAAGTTGAGAGTAGTCTGAAAGTTTCTAGTCACTGTGTATGTTTCTTAATTGTATTTTATTTATTAACTCAAAACCGTGAAGTTGAAATTTGAAAGTTAAATGACTCAAAACTATGTGTTGTGGCTGACAAATATGTATAATTTAATTAATTAATTAATTAATTAATTTTATTTATAAGGTGTGATATGAATTTATATTATCAAATGACTTAAATGAATGATTAATAATTAGTTAAATTGAGTATAAAAACTTGATTTATTAATTTAGATATTTGATTTAGTTGACTTTTAACTTAAAAATTATGTAAATATAATTGTCTTATTTTTTATGTGAGTTTGATGATCTTATTTTGTTTAACTCCAAGAGTGATCTTTAAATAATTATTAAAATAATAATTAAAACTAATTTAGAGATAAATAAATTCATTTTATTACAATATTTATAAATTTTAATATTAATATCAATAGTCAAATGAAATAAATCAATATAAAATTTATCCTTTCTAATAATTTCACATTCAAAAGTGTTTTTGTTAACTAATATCCAAACAAAATTTATTTTTCAAAATCACTTATCTGATAATAGTTTCCAAACATAAATCACGTTCATGCGAAATCAATTATGTTCAAAATCAATTCTGAAAATCAATTCTACTCAAACTTAAGTTTACCTAACGAGTTTCCAAATACACACTTAGACTTTAGAGTTAAGAATCTTGGACAGATTTTTATTTAATACAAGTATTTTATATATAGTTTGACTCTTCCAGAAACTAAAATTCTCATCTATAAATTAATACATAAATTAAGTTGAACACGTCACAATAGAAACCAACGAAAAATGAACCAAATACCATTTGCTTGGTTCACTTTGATTTTTAATCGGTCTATACAGTTTAAAAGTTTATAATAACCCGTTCTTATAGATTTTTTTAAAAAAAAAATTAATTTAATTCTCACTATTAAACTTCCGTCGGTTCGTTGTTAAATTTTTGTTGGCATATCTCATTTGACATTTTAAATATGAAAAATTTATGTTAACAAAACAAAGATAAACTTAGATAATAAAATAAAATTAACTTTCATTTATGGCGTGTAATGTAAATTATTTAAATTTTTTTGAAATTATCACTGTACAAATTAAAAATTTACTAACTTTCAATTAATTTAGTTTGAGTCAAGCTCGACCATAAATACATAATCGTGTAAAACTCTCCTAATATTAATTTTCTTCTTTCATATTATTTAAACTCAATTTTATTTAAACTCAAGTGTAAATTCAATAATATGAGTATGACACATACTTCACCAAGTCAACATAAATCAATATCATACTAATTAAGTTAAACAAAATAAAACAAAAACTTTAATTATGCTATAAAAAATCAATTAAAAAAAGAGAAATTAGAAGACAAAAAGAATAATTTAACTAAATCTGAAAAAAAAAATATTACATATACTAATGTAGTATTACTTAATGAGATAATCTTAGCTAGTATTGTCAAATCAAGTCGTCCTACACGTCGTACCTCCATGATGAACTGGCCAGTAAACGAGCTTGACCTGTAATGCCTATGGTTCTGAAGCGGGTTGGTTAATAAAATATCTTACAAGTTGTGTTGGCTAAAACTTTGGGGACCCGATTAGAAACTTTTCTTTTCTTAATTAATTATGAAATTTGCGAATATCTTGTAAATAATTCCATCTAGCATTCAATTTGTGCGCATGTGACGAGTTCAATATTCTATAGAGGTTACAGTGTTGAGTTATGATATTAGGGCTCTTGTGTAGGGACCACAGTGAAAGGATGTGAAAATTTTGTGATGGAAGTAAGTTATGCCAAATTTACAAATTTGTAATGATTGAGATTGTCATAAGGTAATAGATAGGAAAGAAGTGTGTGTTGGGTACTTAAAGCGATGTTTTAAAATAAGTCCATTAGTGCTCGGACCTAAAATTAAGCAGTGAGTGGATTAAAGGGGCAAAGTGGCAAATTTGGACTTGTATAAATAGCCCAAATCCATTCTTTAGCCCTATTTCCCTTTCTTTTCACACTCAATGCTCTCTCTCTCTCTCACATTTAGTCATGTTCTCCCCTTCCCTTCACCATCACCCTTCAACCTAACTCTCTTCTTGGAACTTTTGGCGTGGGCTTGCTTTGGTGATTATCCTCCGGCCCAAAGTAGCACAAGATCAAAGGTAAGCCTCTTGGAACTTCCTTTTTCTCTCTGTTTTTGGAGTTGTGGAAACCCTAGGATTTGGGTTTGGTAGAAAATCATGTTTTGGGCAAGTTATGCTTGAAATCTCCTTCCTTTGAGAACTTAAACTCATGGCTTTGGTTTTTGGAAATGCATTGGATGAGTGAGATTTGGGAAGGGAAGTATTTCTTTTTCTATCATGGGGGAAATTTTTGCTGTCAAGAAGAGGGAATCTCAAAACCTAGGGAGTCAAAGCTTGTTTTGAAGCTTAGGAATGTGTTGGGGATGGCCTTTGAGGTGATGGAGCCTTTGGAGAGTGGATTAGAGCCCAAATGGTGGAATTTTGGGGCAAAACCGTGTGTGTGCGTGTTGCATCAGGTATGGGCACTTAAGGCTCTAAGTCTGGCGCCCACTAGTCAATGGTGGTCGAGGGTTGGCACTCAAGGTACCCAGGTAGGCACCTGAGGCACTTACATGACAGAAGCCTTTTGAGTGTAGGCCCTTGGCGTCCTTAAAGGAGATGTGCACCTGAGGGTCTTGCAAAGTGTTGGAATTTGATGCAAATGTTGTTGTTTGACTCATAAGATTCAGATGAGTTTCCTTTGGCATCATCGAAGGGTTTTAAAGTGGTCAAATCGTGCTTAGAAACGAGGTAAGAGATTCTTACTATTCTATTTAACTTAAATCATGTGAATGATTTTTATGTTAGCAAACTTATATGCTTCCATTGTTATAGGACGATATCAAGCCTAAAATGGCTTAGGAGATATTTTCTTTCCTCCTTTAAATTGTTTATGTGTAAAACTCATGTTGGTGATAACATGGATTGGTATGCTAATTTACCAAGTATTGGATATGTTGGTATTAGTATTGTGAAAGGTAACTACCTCCCTTCCCTTGATGTGTGAGAGTTTCATTAATTCAAATGTATGTGGATTTTATCACATGATCTAATAGTGTTCTCAGGTTGTGAAACACCTAGAAGTAGAAAATTTACAAAACTTTGTGGTTGCACGTTGGTGTGGTGAACTATATTTAGCTACTGCTTGGTTATAAATTACTATCTACTTTATGTCTAGTTATGGTCATCCCAAGTCACATTCACATGGAGTGAGTTTAAAGTGGCTTAGAAATAGGTCTAGTTGTGTATGCCTTGCATTGAGACTATTGTAAGAACCTTTAAGTATTTATCTTTCGTGCATTCCTACATAAAGAAACTTGGTAGTTGAATTTAGGTCTGACAGGGTAGCATAACCTTTAAAGTTATGATGTATATAACTGTGAGAATATAATTGTGAGTGAGAGCAAATAACACTTTCACACCAAGAGCGTGAAAAACCTCTTATATAATGAATAATGGTTAGAAGAGAAATCTATAATCAAACTAAGACCCTTGGGAACGAGTGTGGTGGGAATCCTAATTTCATTCGCATCCAATTGAGATAGGATAATCATTTTTGTTACTTGTATAAACTTTAAGGAGGCTGTTGCTATGGTTGATATGGTATATGATAGGAATTAACATGTGTGAGCCTCATTTTGAGGGTTGAGTTATGTTGCCTCCACTCTTGTCTTACACTGATTGAGCACGAGGACAAAGATATGACATGTGTTGGAATGTGCTGGGACGGTCTATGTGTGGGTAAATGTGTGAGAATATCTTTTGTGATAGATGCGCCTTATGTGTCCATATACCAAAAGTGATGGGTCAGACTCATGAGGGGAGCTGGTATAGCTATCTGGGTCTATTGACCAATATTGCTTAGATGGTGCAATGTTTAAGAAGCCATAAGCCTAACATCATCACCAAAACGCTTATAGCAAGCAACTCTCGAGATTTGCCACACTCAAGGATGCCGCCGTATGAAGGAAAAACGATGAAAATACAGTAATAAGTATAGATATATATATATATATATATATATATATATATATATATATATATATATATATATATATATATATATATATATATATATATATATATATATATATATATATATATATATATATATGTATGTATGTATGGATGTGAAGGAAAACTTGTGAGATGGGTAAATTCGTGAAACATAGACTACTCTGTGTACATAAGATTATATTATTGGTTATGATCTTGCATTGGCAATTCGAATATCAAACTTGTCTTAGTGATTTATGTGATGTAATAAATTATGCTAGTTATTGTGAACTATAACTATGTGATATTCATGTCGTGGGTGGACACCTTTGTCTAACCATGTTGATCGTGTAGTGATGAATTAAATTGGTTGGTAGTGGTTGCGGATGGGGTCCTGTCCAATGTCTTATCCTTATGAGCGGTACAACTTACAATTTATATTTTATGATTGGTTTTTCCCCATTGAGTATTTACGTACTCACCCTTTTCGTGTGTACCTCTGCAGGTCTTTGCTCAGTTGGTGAGTCTCCGTGTGAGGAGTAGTAGAGCCTTCTAGTCCATAACCCACTCCGAATGTAGGTTGATGATAGTAGCTTTGATAAGGTTGGGTTTTCAAGTCGCTCTGTAGTGAATATAATTCTTAAGATCTTTGTGAATGATGTGAAGGAAATATACGTAGTTTAAGTTTTCATTTTCTTCCACTAATTAAGAATATCAGTTGTACTTTACTTTGATTAATAACATAATAGAAAGGAAACTGTATTTCTCTAATACATCAAGTGTGCCTTATTCTATATGTTCTATATGTTATATGTGTGTTGTGTTAGGTGGTTTACGGTGGTGGTGTAGAACCTACTGCCGTGCCGGTCATATTTCTGAATTGGGGCATGACATGATCGAACCAGGATGTTTAATAGACAGACCTATATTAAGATGCTCAGGTTTGCCTGTGGTGGCTTGCGAGCTTAAATATACCATTCACATGTCATTTTTAATTTTTTTAAAATTATATTCAATTAATTAAATGTTAAATTTTTTAAAAATAAACTCAATTATTTTTTCATTAAAAGACA
Organism: Biancaea sappan; assembly: GCA_037074585.1. NCBI lineage: Eukaryota > Viridiplantae > Streptophyta > Magnoliopsida > Fabales > Fabaceae > Biancaea > Biancaea sappan. Next base: position 28,527,694 of record CM073492.1, on the reverse strand, counting down.
TTTAATACTTGTAAAATATTATCTTTTATAATGTTTAATAAATTACAGATAACCCAAATTATTAATAAAATTACTATATTCATTCAATTTTATTAATAACAACATTATTTAATGTTACTATATGTAAATTATAAATTTATATATTCATTTAAAAGTTACAAATTTTTTATACCTAAAAATTAATTAAATAAGATAAAATAAATTTTTGTATAAAAATAATTTAAATTCTGAAAAGAAAAAGAACAAGAAAAAAAAAAAAGAGCCGACTTGTAAGCCTCGCGAATTCTATCTTGTTTAATTTGCAAGTTAAACATCTTGACCTAGGTCATTTTTAAAATGAATATAAATTGATAAACTTAAACTATCCCTAAACGAATCGGCCTGTGAATCATAAATTAATACAATAGTTTTATCCTCAGCTCATTAAGCATGCTCACAGATAAAATTGGTAGGGAAGAGTAAAATTAGTTAAGCTTTGCCTACAGACTTTCTTGAAATTAACCCACTACATATATTTAAAATACTTCTAAGTAATTGTAATTGACGAACCAAATTAGCTCATTTTGTGATAGCTTACACTGTTACACGTTTATTAGTCAAATATTAATCCAAACTATACATTAGGAAAAAAGAAGTGTAGGTGCATGATATATATTTCGTGAATTATATTTTCTGATTTTATGACGGATCCTGCTTTGCTTTCCTAGTAAGCTACTGTCGTAAATTGAAACTTTGTCTGGGGCAAAAGTCTTTGTGATCGCAAACCACATTTCACAGGAATTCATAAAAGCAGTTAAATTTTTAATTATCGTATGGCATTAAATTTCGTTCACAATTACCATTATCCCATGAATTCAAATTAACTGAGCCAATTTTCAATTTTATTATAATAAATATTTCTTGAAAAGATCGAGGAAGCAAATTCATGGAAACAGAAGGTTTCCTTCAACTATCATTGCAAAACTATGTTCATATCAGTAAGATATTTTAAACATGGAATGCAAATGATTACATAAATAGAAAAAAAAATTGCAATGTTTTACACAATGAAAGCTACTAGAATCAAACTATTTGATTGCCACCAAATTATTACATGGAATGAACGAATTTAAAAATGTTAAATATTTTTTAAAAGTGGATCTTAAAATTTGCGTGAGAATACAGTTAACTAATATAAATGATTCTTTTTAATAAAATTATGCGATGTAGTTTACTTTCACCCCACTAGGATTGACTATAATGCATTTGTAAATAATTAGGATAGTGATATGTTATATATAACATACGATGCATCAGTTGAACGGCCAGTCTTTCACAAGAAATTAGTAACCCAAAAATACTTGCAAATTCAAAGCTCTGACACATTATCATCATAATCACCTTAATATGGTAAGCCATTAAATGTGAGTTATAACGATTGTGCATAATTCATATGACATATTCCCTTCCATGTACTATAACATTTGTAGCTCACCATATAAGGTCCATACTTATATACTTATATATAATTTCATCATGGTCCACTATAATGTCTTATGCAGACTTTATTGTTAAACCAAAAATAATAATTGTGATGTGTACACTACCATCAATAACAAGAAATGCAAAATTAAGTAAAAAACAAACAATTGATCTCAGAGTGTCAACATCATCATAATGTACATCAATCATAAAGACAGCTAAGGCTCATTCCTTTTACATGTTTTTGAATAATTTTGGTTGTAGTCCTTTCGTCAAAGGATCTGCAATCATCTCTTCAGTTCTAAGATTTTCAATAGACACTCTTTGTTTCTTGATTTCATCTTTAATGACATAGAACTTTAAGTCAATATGCTTTGTCGCATCTGAATATTTGTCATTATTAGAGAAGAAAACTGTTGTAGTATTATCACAAAAAATTTTCAACGGCTTGGTAATGGTGTCGACAACCTCAAGTCTTGAAATAAATTTACGTAGCCATAAAGCATGATTTGTTGCTTCATAACAAGCTACAAATTCTGCTTCTATAGTAGAAGGAGCATAAATTGACTCTTTCACACTTTTCCATGAGATTACTTTTTTTGCTAGAAGAAATAGATAACCAAAAATTGACTTTCTACTATCAAGGCATCCAACATGATCTGAATATGAGTATCCAAGTACTTCCAAATAACTGAATTTTCTATAGGTGAGCATGTACTCCTCTGTTCCTTGCAAGTACCTTTGCAAGTACCTTAGCACCTTCTTAGCAGCTTTCCAATGATCCATTCCTAGGTTAATTTGATATCTACCTAGCATTTCGACCACAAAACTAATATCCGGTCTAGTGCAAGTTTTCAAATACATTAAAATGCCTACAACAGAAGCATATGGAATTGATTTTTTTTTTTGCTTACATTCTAAGTCATTCTTTGGGCATTACTTAAGAATGAATTTGTCCCTTTTTTGTATGGGAACAACTCCAGCTAAACATTTATCCATATTAAATCTCTCAAGAATTCTTTCAATATATAATTTCTAAGACAATCCTAACAATTCTTGTGATCTATCATGAAATATTTCAATTCCAATCACATAGGATGCCTGTTCCATATCTTTCATTACAAAATTCTCTGAGAGAAAATCCTTTGTTTGACACAATAAGCCCAAATCATAAACAACAAGCAAGATATAGTCAACATATAGAACTAGAAAGACATATTTGCTCCCACTAAGTTTTTGGTACACACAACGATCAACCACATTTTCTTCAAATCCAAAGGATGTTATGGTATCATTGAATTTGATATATCATTGTCTGGAAGCTTGCTTAAGTCCATATATTGACTTCTTAAGTTTACACACTAGTGGACATTCTTCTCTAACCTCAAAACCTTTTGGTTGGTCTATATAAACTTCCTCATCAAGATTCTCATTAGGAAAGGTTGTTTTCACATCCATTTGGTATAACTCTAAATCATATGAGCCATTAATGCCATGATAATTCTCAAAGAATCTTTCCTTGAAATTGGTGAAAAAGGCTCAGTATAATCAATGCCACTTTTCTAAGTGTAGCTTTTAACAAAAAGTATGGCCTTATATCTTTCAATATTACTGTAATATCCCAAGAATTTTTATGAATATTTAAAGTCTGATTTGAAGTTTAGTGAAAAATTTAATTATGTGAAAAATTTTATTTTTGAATTAGTGAAGAAAATGTGGGAATAGAAATTTTTATTTTAATATGGCGCCCAGGCGCCACGTGGGGCGCCTAGGCGCCGGGCATGGGTGGCGCCCAAGCGCCATAGGTGGCGCCCAGGCGCCAGGTGTACCGGAAAATTTTAGTTTATTTTTCAATCGGCCATAACTTCTTCATCCGAACTCCGTTTTGGGCAAACTTTATATCGTTGGAAAGCTCTTTAAGTCTAGTTTCCAATGGTATAAGTTTCATTTGAATATTTATTACCAGTTAGGAGTTATGATTTGAGAAGTAAGTGAAGGTCGAGAGTAGTGGTAGGAAATTTCTCTATTTCGTAACCCTGATGGTTTTTGTCTGGTTACAATAGGAATGGTCAAGGTGCAAAGTGGGAGTGCCGAGAGTGTGAAATCCAGGTGAGTGGGTTAATACTTGCTATGATTAAATATCTGTTATTGACTTTTTGCATCATAGTGGAAATATGTTGTATATCCAAGTTTGAAGAGGATGATGTGGAACGATGAGACATAAACAATTGTGGAACGTGTCTGGTAATGTATATAATTATATTTTTTTATTTTCCCATGAATGGAGGTTATATGATGGATTGTGAATGGCATATGAACTGAGTTGAATAATTGTTCTATATTATAGGTTATGTTGTATACATGCTATGTTGCTGGAACCACATTGATTATGTTGTGGCTTGAATTGTAAATGATTGAGGATGTTTTTATATATGATTGTGATTGTGTTTGACTGGAAAGGAAAGGCATGGTGGTGCACCCCATGGAGAAATTTATGTGAAGTTATAAGGGTGGAGATTATAAATGGAGAGATAAGGGTGGATGCGGCGGGGGCCGCGGGCAACGATCCAGAGGTATTCTGGACGACCCGGTTGGTACGGGAAATTTGTGTGAAATTGATTTCACCGATTGTTGTTGTGAACTTTTGAATTATGTTGAAATGTATTTGATTTATTTGGATATTGTCGTGAAGTACTACGAATAATATCATATCATATGATGATCGATTTACGTATGATTGCTGTATGTTATCATTATGATGTATGATATTTTTTTGTCATAGTGTGCTATCTACTCACTGGGCACGTGGTTTGCTCATACCCCTCTTATTGATATTTTTTTCAGAGTTGACAGCTGAAGGTAAATATCGGAACAAGGAATTATGGATCCTTAGTCCATGATTACCTTTTCACTTGTTCAGGATAAAGGTATAATAGTTAAGTCTTATTTTAAGTTGTATAAATCTAGAAATCTCTGTAATCGGGTAGGTTCATTCAGTGATGTAATGTGAATGATTGTAGTATGTATAGAGAATTCGGTTTGGTTGCATGAAATAGAATTGTATGATGATTAAGAGAAAGATAGGCTTACGGAGGTGAAATGAAATTCACTTTCCGTGCCGGTCACGTGCTCAAATTTTGGGACGTGACAAGTTGGTATCAGAGCTTTGGGATTAGGTCTCCTACCGATTACAGAGTAAGGTAACCTTAGTGGGATCTCCTCTATCGTGGTGAACCCGGGCACGGCTATAGAGAGATGGCTCCACTGAAGGTCCTGTAGGATGTTTTCATTTCCTTTTCCTCCAAGACTTGTCTTTTCTTATGAATTATGTTTTTAGTTTTAGAGAGTTATGGCTATACTTTTGAACTCGGTAAGGGAAAGGTTATTATTTGTTTTGATTCCGTTGCTGTCGGATCAAATTGTATGTATGGGGCTTTATATGTTACATTCATGATTGATTTTGTGTGACTGATTTCTTTTATCCTTCTTAATTTTATTATTACTATTTTTGGAGTACCATCCCATAAAAGAAACCACTGGCATTAAAAGCAGAAGGATTACATTGCAAAAAAAAAAATTACTCATGCATGAGTAATCTAAAAGCGAGGTGGTCTCGGATTAGGAGGGTTGTACTGTATCATCACCCCTCGACCATTCCTTGGAGCGAGAGACAGAGCAATGTCGCGGAGGGTAGTGTAAATCCCATTCATACAATCAACACTTCTTTGTTGTTGATTGCAGAAGCACTGGGTAGACCAATAGAAGAACCTGTCTATTCTTGAAGTCATTTCTGCATGATTGCGTTTACTTAACTTCTCCAGGTTTTCTATCATCTTTTTCATATTTTTGACCTCCTGCTCTAGACAGGCGATTTTGTCCTCCGAGGTATGGCCCGTGCTAGTCTCCTCAGCTTCCTCGATCTTCTTCATTTTCTTCTCCTTCTGCTTCTCTGGAGACTCCTCAAAAGGTCTTTTGCCCTTGTCTTTGCCCAGACTTAAGTTTAAGTCGAGCTCTTCTCTCCTGGCATCTACTGTGAGATCAATGTACTTCCTTGTGGCCATGATTTGGAAAATTTAGAAATTTATGTCGGAGTATGAGAAGAGAGGAATGCTGAGAAGTTGTAGGCTCAGAGATGATTACTCTTTGTGGTGTGGTAACTGAGAACGTTGGGATAGTCCTTATAGAGGAAAAATTTGAACTCAGAGACAAAGAAGATATCTCTTCGCCGCACCCTATACGCTTAACCTATGGATTTCTGCAAGCTGGAAGCTAGAAGTCTAGGGTAGGCATGCACACCAACAACGCGTCGCATTAATGGCAAAACCACGAAAGTCAATATTCGGTGGATTTGCGGCCGATTTACACTTGGTTTTTCCATTTCTCTCGTTGGCATTTTCTGAAATTGAAGGAAGTCGACAATGTAGCCATTACAGAGTGTCTTGGATGTTTTCACGATGAACTAAAATGTATTTCTATGCTTTCTTGTATTGTTCTTGAAAGCCTTCAGTTAAGTATAATATACATGATTGATTGAATTATACTGTGATTATATGTATCTAAATACATATGATATGTATGTATGTTATTCATGCATAGAGAGTGAAGGCTATTTGTTATGGCCAGGAATAATATGTAATGATTCTACATACATTCAGAGAATGAAAAGTCTGAAATTTAAAAAAAAAAAACTTGAATAGATGAAAATATATATAGATAATGATGTATCTCTATGTTTATACATATATACATATATGCTCGTAGAGGCAAGTGAAAGGTAAAATTTTTCTCTCACTTTATGGAACGCTTGATATGTAGATGTGAGAAGTTTTTATTTTAATATGTATGTTTGAAAATGTGTAAGCTTAGGGCAAAGTCACGGATTAGAAACCTAGATAAGGTTAATATGAAGCTACCCGTTCATGGAGTAATATCTCGATTTAGAATTATTGGATATGACAAATACAGAGTTAGGAAGTCATAAATTGAAACGGCGATTAGTTTAATAATTTGAGCAAGAGTCAAAAGTTAGCCGAAATTTTTGAGAAAATCTTTTGTATTAGATTATATTTTGTTATTTTCTGGCATGCTTATCTGAGACCGTTGGCATTGCGTCGGATAAGGTCTGTAGGTCATCTTTAGAGTATGATGTAAAGGTTTTGTAGCCCTAAATTTCGTCTATATGTAATGGATGCCCCATTACGCTGCTCACTACACTAAGAGTTTATATCTATAAGCTTTCTAGCATCAAACTTCTCCTTCTGTACAACCTTTATAGCTCAGAAAGATATGGCCGGCAATAAATCTTTCAATTTAAACTTTGAGGCTGGCAAGATAGAGCTAGATCTAAATCTTAGCCTGGAGAATTATAAGAATAAGAGATCCATGGAAGAGTCACCAGAGGCTAAGAAAAGAAAAAGGGATGTAGTAGAGTTAGAGGATGTTAGCACAGCAACATCTTCTAATAATGAGCTTGCGCTTATGAGACAAAAGATGGAGGACTTGGAAAGATTGATAAACCGCCACTTTGAGGAACAGGGGAGATCGATAAATCGTCTCTTTACAGAACTAGAGAAGCTTTTGAACCGTCATTTTAGGGAATTGGCGAATAGAGTTGATAGACATTCGATGTTTGCAACTCAAAATTTTCGTGACCAACAAGCGAGATGTATTGACTGTATGAATGGAGTGACTTCTGCACTTCGCCAAATTTCCCAGACGTTTCCTCCAGAAACTCTTTCTAGGCTGCAACGATTAACTTCCTCCTTAAGGTCTGAAGCACCTTCTTCTTCTAGACCTGGAGCACCTTCTGCATTTCAAAAGCCTCCTCGTTCTTAATTTATCCTTTCTTTTGTTTGTACCGAAAGCTGCTGTTTGATCTAATGTTTACGTATTAAAATTATCTGTTTTGTAAATCAAGTTCAGCTTGTTGCCTGTAACTTATGTATTAGAAATAAAAATTTTCGTATTTGATTTTTTTTTTTGTTGAGGCAATTCTTTTACTGAAGAAACTTGAGAAATAAAAATATGTTGAACTTGTTATATTTTGTACTTGATTGTGAAAATTCTAAGAGAGAGAATGAGATATAGACAAAATATCTGCATTTGTTTCAATCTTGAGGTAAGTTTTGAATTCGGAGGACCGAATTCTTTTAAGGGGGAAAGAATGTAATATCCCAAGAATTTTTATGAATATTTAAAGTCTGATTTGAAGTTTAGTGAAAAATTTAATTATGTGAAAAATTTTATTTTTGAATTAGTGAAGAAAATGTGGGAATAGAAATTTTTATTTTAATATGGCGCCCAGGCGCCACGTGGGGCGCCTAGGCGCCGGGCATGGGTGGCGCCCAAGCGCCATAGGTGGCGCCCAGGCGCCAGGTGTACCGGAAAATTTTAGTTTATTTTTCAATCGGCCATAACTTCTTCATCTGAACTCCGTTTTGGGCAAACTTTATATCGTTGGAAAGCTCTTTAAGTCTAGTTTCCAATGGTATAAGTTTCATTTGAATATTTATTACCAGTTAGGAGTTATGATTCGAGAAGTAAGTGAAGGTCGAGAGTAGTGGTAGGAAATTTCTCTATTTCGTAACCCTGATGGTTTTTGTCTGGTTACAATAGGAATGGTCAAGGTGCAAAGTGGGAGTGCCGAGAGTGTGAAATCCAGGTGAGTGGGTTAATACTTGCTATGATTAAATATCTGTTATTGACTTTTTGCATCATAGTGGAAATATGTTGTATATCCAAGTTTGAAGAGGATGATGTGGAACGATGAGACATAAACAATTGTGGAACGTGTCTGGTAATGTATATAATTATATTTTTTTATTTTCCCATGAATGGAGGTTATATGATGGATTGTGAATGGCATATGAACTGAGTTGAATAATTGTTCTATATTATAGGTTATGTTGTATACATGCTATGTTGCTGGAACCACATTGATTATGTTGTGGCTTGAATTGTAAATGATTGAGGATGTTTTTATATATGATTGTGATTGTGTTTGACTGGAAAGGAAAGGCATGGTGGTGCACCCCATGGAGAAATTTATGTGAAGTTATAAGGGTGGAGATTATAAATGGAGAGATAAGGGTGGATGCGGCGGGGGCCGCGGGCAACGATCCAGAGGTATTCTGGACGACCCGGTTGGTACGGGAAATTTGTGTGAAATTGATTTCACCGATTGTTGTTGTGAACTTTTGAATTATGTTGAAATGTATTTGATTTATTTGGATATTGTCGTGAAGTACTACGAATAATATCATATCATATGATGATCGATTTACGTATGATTGCTGTATGTTATCATTATGATGTATGATATTTTTTTGTCATAGTGTGCTATCTACTCACTGGGCACGTGGTTTGCTCATACCCCTCTTATTGATATTTTTTTCAGAGTTGACAGCTGAAGGTAAATATCGGAACAAGGAATTATGGATCCTTAGTCCATGATTACCTTTTCACTTGTTCAGGATAAAGGTATAATAGTTAAGTCTTATTTTAAGTTGTATAAATCTAGAAATCTCTGTAATCGGGTAGGTTCATTCAGTGATGTAATGTGAATGATTGTAGTATGTATAGAGAATTCGGTTTGGTTGCATGAAATAGAATTGTATGATGATTAAGAGAAAGATAGGCTTACGAAGGTGAAATGAAATTCACTTTCCGTGCCGGTCACGTGCTCAAATTTTGGGACGTGACAATTACCATATGAGCAATGTTCAGAAAATCAAACTGATCATTAAAGCGGTGAAGGCACCGATTCAAGAGTCAATAGTCAGGTCGTTTCGAACCATAATTGAACTGGTGGTACTTTAAAAATATTAAAAAATAAAATATATAATTAAAATATTAAAACATTATATATAATTAATTATATATCAGAAATATAAATTACAAATTCAATTAAAAGTATGAACGTGGCATTTTAAAAATTTGAAAACGTGGCATTAGTTGGCATGACTAGAGGCTAGAGTAGGGCACACAGAGCACAGGCTTTTAGTCTTTTCACTGCTTTCTTCCTGAGGTCATCTTCATCTATTATCTTTTTACTTCTTCCTCTCTACTCCATACCACCATCCCATCCTCCATCTTCCTTCCACTTACTTTCATTTCAACCAAAGTTCATCTTCATCACTAGAAAGTAGAAAAGAAAGACAGACGACGACGTTTGTGGTGGTATTCGAGGCTGAGCTGACCGAGCTATAGACGACAGCATTTGTGGTGGTATCCGAGGCTGAGCTGACCAAGCTATAGACGACAGCAACTGAAACGGTGATGGCGCGACTTCAGTAGACTTGACATCGGGGAGTCCACACACACACACACACTCTCACTCTCACTGTCACTCACTCACTCACTCACTCACTCACTCACTCACTCACTCTCTCTCTCTCTCTCTCTCTCTCTCTTGCTCTCTGTTGGTCTGAAATGCTATTGGCAAGTGTACCGAGTCAACAAGTAATATAAAAAGTGAATAGAGTGTCGATCACACGAAGATTATAGTAGTCAAGTACCGATTTCGCTATTTCTACACTATCTAGACGATCGATTTTTAATGAGAGATTAAACTGAACTAGCTTAAATTAATTTATCTAAAATAAACTAAATTACTAATAATTAATGAAAAAGTCACACAATTAAACTAAAGAAAGTATTTAGAATCTGCAAATTATTAAAGCGTTAGGGATTCGATTTCACTAACATATTCAACTATGAATAAGTTTTCAATTTAATCTAAGTCTTTAATTTCTATATTGATGGTAGAATTCTCAACTCTAATTAAATCAATTCCTTGGCGAATTAATACTCTGAACCTAATCAAATTCTTTAATTCCTTAGACTAATCAAATTAGGCACATCCAATAAGTATAGGTGAATTCTATCAAAATCACACAAGAAATCTGTCTATTCCTAGATCAAATCTACTTATGGCAATTATTTTAATATGCACATTCAATATATGAATTTTTCAATTCTTTATATAAAACTAAATCAATTTTCAAGTGATTAATTTGAAAAAGTAGTAGATACAGAAATAATTACTCAACAAGAGAATTAAATAAACTTAGATTAATTGAAAACTCAATTTATAATATTTAAGGGAAGCTACATCTTTCCCCTAACAAAAGGAATTTAGCTACTCATGGCAAATAAAATATCCATAATAACATAATTCATGAGTTTTTCCATTAAAACTAAAGAAGACTAAAAAGAAAAGAAAAGATGGAGAAGATGAATGAAGAATGAATCTCTAAGTCTCCAAAGCTTCTCCTCGTTCTACGTCCAGTGTATTGTGTGGTGTCCCCCCTCTATCTTCTCAAATCTAATTCAAATAAAAGAATCCAATTAAAAATAATAAAAGAAAAGAATAAAATATAAAAATTACTTTTTTCAAATCCTAATTTTAAATTAAATTCTAAAAGAAAATAACCAAAATAAATTCTATTAAAAGTTAAATTAAATATCTTAAATTAAACTAAACTAAATAAACACAATAAATTATAAAACATAAGATAAATCCTAAAGAAAAACTGATTTCTTATAAAATTAAACTAAACAATTAAAAAGACTAAATAAATTCAAAAAGAGACTTAAAACTATTTATTTTACTCCATTTATTAAAAAAATATAGGGAAAATAACTCTATAAAATAGAGTTATCACTCTCTCTTTTACTGGAAAAATTGAAAAAAGAAGCATAAAAAAAAAAGAAGTCATTCTTCTTCTTCTTCTTTTTTCTACTGTCGAATTTTTTTTTAAATAGTCATTGAATCGATCAACCCATAAAACTGGCTGGTTTTTCCAATTAAACTTCGGTCAGACTGGTTTTACACCGGTTCAACCCAGACCTAGGACTATTCCCAATGCGACTAGTTAACTGGCCGATTCTATTTTTAGAACAATGCATTTGAGTTGCGTTTGGTCTTAAAGAGCCTTCTGGCAATTTAATAAGATCCCAGACTTTGTTTTGCTCCATAGACTTCATCTCTTCTTTCATGGCTTCAATCCATTAGACTCAACACTTTCTATGGCTTGTGAAAATGAAATTGGATCTTTCTTAACCCCAAGATCAAAATTTGACTCTTGTAGATAAACCACAAAATCATTTGGAATAGCCAATCTCTTTGCTCTTTGAGATCTACGTAATGTTATTTCTTGTGGTTCATATGAGTCAATCACTTGTGGGTTAATATCTTCATGGAGTGGGTTAGTTTCTTCATGGAGTGTTTCATTATTCAAATTCCATCCAGTGTTATTTTCAACCACTAGAACATTATTTGGAATAGGCATTGATATAGGAATACTTACATATAGAAAAATATCTACCTTGATTTCCTTTACGTCCATATCTTGCCATTCAATGCTCCCATTGACCTCACCATTTTCCATGAATTTTACATTCCCAGTTTCAACAATTCTCATACTATTATTTGGATGGTAAAATATGTATCCTTTAGATCTCTTTGGTAACCAATGAAGTAACCACTAATTGTTCGAGAGTCTAATTTTTTTCATGTGGATTATAGATTCTTGTTTTTGCTGGGTAATTCCATACATGTAACTGTCTTAAACTTTCCTTCCAGTCTATAGCTCAAAAGGAGTCTTTGGAATTGCCTTACTAGGAACCCTATTAAGCAAGCGTTGGCAATTTGGCAAGTCTATTAGTTGCACAAGTAATATAGTGAAAAACTAAATAAAAGTATTGTATCCTCAGGGAATAACGTGCTAAGTACTCAAGAAATTTAAACGTATTAGTTAGATGATTCATATTGGATAGAAGAGAGCTCTAAAATAAGAACCGAGAACTTTAATTTAAAAAGGATAACAAACAATAATATACAGTAAATTATCGGATAAAAATAATCAAAATAGAATCTAGGGTGGCTAATGCCCCTCTTTCTTCCTAGGATAAATTATCTCTCTCTTTCTTATGCTTTTGTCAAGAACTACAAGCTAATCTAAGGATCCTAATGTGCTTAAACAAACTCTCCCGAGCCTCAGCTAAGCTTTTATAATGAAACACAATCCCTTATACTAGTTAGGTTTTTTACTGATTAAGTCCTATTATCTGTTAATTGAGGTTAATTACTATATTCTTATATAATTAACAAATCCCCATTCCTAATTTTAAGATCGAAACATCACTTTTTTCGCACACAGTCTACTCTTACTTCCCTCGCCAAAGTTCAAATTAAGCACCAAGCAAACCATAAATGGATCAGAAATATGGAAAGCAAAACATAAATGAATGAGAAAACATGTATATCATAAACAAATCACATAAATACAGAGAGAGTTAATCATCCTAATCTGAAATAAGGTTCATAGCAACCCTAGATAAGAAAACTAGCCACTCATAGTGGTAAAAGAACAAAAATTAGAAAAAGAAGAGAAAGAAAGCATGAATCTGATATGTGGATAGTGGAAAACGGCTCAGATCATGCTCCGAGGCCAAGTTCCCTTGCTCCTTGGTCAACAACGGCACCCCCTTCTGTCCTCAACTCAGAATGATCTCAAAAGTTCAAAAAAAAAATATTTATATCTAGGTATTTTCGAACTAACACTATTCATCTCTGCTGTAGCAGAAAAATTCTCGCTTATAGCAGAAAAATATGACATAATTTCCTTTTTGTAATAAAAACTTCCTTTTTTACTCCACCTTTCTTTTTGCCTTTTTCTCCCTCCAGCTTAACTTTACGAAAACATACCAAAAACAAAAACAAAATAAATCAATCAAACTCAAATGCTAAAAATATAGAAATTAAAGCGAAAGAACAAAATAAGAAACATATAAGACAATATTGCTAAAAAGGCAACAAAAACTCAATCAGGGAATCATGAATTAATAAGCAAAAAGAATCCTAATTTAGTAAAATTAGGAAATTAACACTCCCATAAACTTTGAGACTTTACTTACCCTCAAACAAAACAACTCTAACTCATAAGAAATAAGGCAAAAAAGGACCTGAAAACATATGCAAATCTTATCTAGTGATTAAAAAGATAAAGCTATGCAAGAGAAACTCACTATGATACCAAAACAAAGAATAATTCCATAAACTCTCATCACGAAAGCTTTCTTAACACAAAGGTAACCAAACATGGAATAACGGTAAACAATTTTAAATAAAGTCTCGCCTAACAATTTGCAAATCCTTGGTATTCCTGGACGTTTTGCCAAAAATTGAAGCCAAATCTCACTGTATATTATTTTTTTTTCTTAAGGGCTTAGTTTTATTTTTGTTCTCAAGGACTTGGCTTTAAATATAGGTATTATTTTTTTATTTTTTTAAGCATATCTCTTTATTGAACTTTTTTAGCATATCTCTTTACTGAATGTTTTTATAAAGGCTAAATTAGCATTTATAAAAACAATGCCACTAATATTATAGATATGGTTACCAACATGTAAAGGACTCTAAAAAAATCATGTAAATTATAAAATCCTTTCCTATTTTTATGAAGTGGCTCTTTGCACAGCTTTAAGTCTCAAAAATAAAATTATAAAATCACTTGCATATAAACATTACATACATGCTCATTCCTTTTTTACATCTCAATTGCAAACGAAGTAAAATGCCAAAGAACAAAACACACATCCCCCAAACTTGAATTGAACATTGGCATATTACTTAATGTTGCATACAAAATGAAGTTCAATTGCCTTCGCCATAACATTTGAAAAACAAAAATAACAATCAAAAAGTCAAAAGAGAATTACATGACTAAACAAACAAACTAACTAAAACAAAAAATAAAATAAAATATTTTTTTTGAAACCCCAACTCCGCTTTTAGCACAAAATTTCCTGCTTTAGCGAGGCATATTGAAACTGGATGTGCCGAGAAATGAGGGGAATTAGGGTTCAAGCTAATTTAATTAAGCAATCAATTATGGTTGAATCGATTAGAATTAAAAAAAATCAATTAGGAGCGAATCAATTTTAATTAGGCAATTAATTAGAGGTGAATTTAAGATTAAATGAAATTCAATTCGGATAAAATTTGGGCATTAAATCAAATTCAATTATGAAAGAATAAATTTGAATTCGATTGAAATCAATTTAGAAGGAATTTGAATTTAATTAAAATCAATTAAGAAAGAATCCTAGCATTAACCAGACATAAAGACACCTTTTTTTTTTTACATTCCTCGCTAATAGCGAGAAATTCCCTGTTACAGCGAAGTATTCTTCTACAAAGCTTTTGCTTTCCGAGTTCCTCGCTAAACAGCGAGAAACTCTCCACTTTAGCGAGATGTCCTCCTTCAGGCATATGTGAAACTCGCGTTCCCCACTAAAAGCTGAGAATTCCTGCTTTTAGCGAAGAACTACAAAATTCAAAATTCACCTCTAAAAGCTAAATATAGCCAAGCCACAAGTGAGATACCACTCCAACATGTTAAACCAGCATCAAAACTCAACCTATAGCTTAGAAAAAAAAGTATCAAACAACATAACATGACATCAAACCATAACATCACAACACAAAATGCAAATTAAACACAAAAACTTCAAACTATAATTAACTATTCTACTAAAGAAGCATCAATAAGCAATAAAACAAAAAGATAAAAGTGCAAGGTTGAGAAAACTTAGGTTGCGTTCTAAGAGCGTTAAGTTTATAGTCTTCAGCCAAACTTTACTAGTGCTTGTTCATGGTGGATCTTCCAATGTTGGTCGCTTCTTAAATGATTTTGACTGAGTAACAACTATGTTTGCAACATCAGGAGGTTTGAATTTATGGGGATCATCATAAAACTTTGCATAAGCCTCTAAAACTCCTAGAACTTCCTTTATTCTTTTCCCCACGTCATCATCATCCTCCATGCCCAAATTTCTCCTCAGCTCGCCATTCTTATCTTCTTGCACAAGAAAACATCCTACTAATTCATTTTAGGGCTTCAGTGACTGATGCATATTGATAGTCATTACTTGATCCTCAATTCTCATTGTTAACACACCCTGATGCACATCAATTACAGTTCTTCCCATTGCTAACATCGGCCTCCCCAAGATTATAGGAACTTCTTTATCTTCCTTATAATTTAATATAATGAAATCAGCTGGAAAAATCAACTTATCAACCTTTACTAACACGTCCTCAATAATCCCTATGGGATGACACAGAGAACCATTAGCTAACTGCAAAGTGATGCTGGTGGGTCTAGCTTCCCCTAATCCTAGACTCTTGAAGATAGTTAGAGGCATCAAGTTTACACTTGCCCCTAAATCGCATAATGCATGTCCAAAAAAACTTTTCCCAATTTCTTAAGGAATTGTGAACCTCCCCAGATCTTGCTTTTTCAAGGGTAGCTTCTTTTGAAATATTGCCAAAAACTCTTATATTAGTGACACATTCTCAAACTCCTCGAACTTCTTCTTTTTGGAAAGCACATCCTTCATAAATTTAGCATAACTCGGCATTGCTTTAACTCTTCGGAAAATGAAATATTGATAGTTTTTTAAAAATATCAAGGAATTTCTTATATTGTGCATCTGGATTCTGTTTTTTAAACAGCGTTGGATAAGGGATTGGCAGAATGAATTTAGGAGGCAACTTTGGCTTCAGCCCCTCTTGAGCTTCCACTTCAACTTTCTTGCTTGTGCTTAATAAGTCTTCGAGTGGTTTTTTTTTTCTACCTTTGAGACTTCCTCTTTGTACGCCTTAGAGTACAAGGTTCCAGATAGTTGCTCACCACTTAATACAATAATGGCTTTGCACTCTTCCTTCCCTTCCCTCCATGGGTTAAGGATGATGTCGCTTGGGAAATTACCATGAGATATATTATTCAATGCACTTACTAACTGACCTATTTGAGTCTCCAAATTTATGATGACAACATTTTGATTCTGAATTAGAGACGTCTGACTCTGGATAACTGCATTATTCTTAGCTATGTACTGCATAAACATTTCTTCAAGGATGGCTTCTTTTCTATTAGATGAGGTTGCTGGTGATTAAAGCCCCGTGGTTGAGATGGCCTACTAGAATATGACAAGGATATGGGGTTCAAACAATGATTATTGCTCCATGAGAGATTCAGATTATTCCTATTCCCTAGATTATATGTATTATAATAGGAATTATTTTGGCTCCTTTAGATGTTACCTATGTAATTCAGCCGTTCTACTATGGGTGAGTCGTCACAACACCTAAACCTGTCAAAATGAGCTCGACCCGACGAGCCAAGCCCGTTTAGCCGACATCAGAGGCGTGATGGGTTGGCTAAATGCCAGCCCACATAGAGCTAGGCCTAAATGGCCTGACCCATGTAACCTATGAACCTAGGTAACTCGCGCCCGTAATATATATATATATATATTATATACCCTTATCTAAAAGACGTCATCTCATGTGTTGACTCCAGTCCTCCATACCTCTCTCGTCACTTTTCCTTTATCCCAAATTGAAATCAGCCAAATCAAAGGAGGAGAACAGAAAACCTTTAATATTCAAACACAACCATATTCAAATCACATAGTTTCTAATCTTTCCCCCTCTCAGCAGATCTTAAGTAGATTATAAAGATCAAATTCAGAGGCAGTGATGGAGCCAATCTGTCACATCCCAAAAATTGAGCATGTGAAAAGATACTACTCATTTGATATAATTCTCAAACATACGTTATATACATATATTCTGTAAGGTTTTACATTCAACCTTAATCATTCATTCCACACTACAGAATTATATTCATCTGATAAGCAAATATAGACATACATAGTCTGATATTTCTATCTCATCGCAAGTCTAGGAGACCTATAGAAAGTACAGAGCGTTTCTAGTGTCCACATTAATAAGTACTGGTATCCCACCAGACAGAAATAGAGTGTAATCCCAAGGGGCTTCTAATCTTCCAACGGATACTCTTCTTCTTTGTTTTCTGTATCTGAAAAATAATCATAGGGAGTGTGAGTTTATTTAAAAACTCAGTAAGTAAATAACTGTACTATATAAAATATCAAAAGTACAAATACCACATTTACTCATATAATTAATTGTCTTATACATCGAGTAGTATGGGACTCTAACCCTTTCAAACTCATGAATAAGATTTCATAGGTATACACCGAGTAGTATGGGACTCTAACCCTTTCAAACTCGTGAATAAGATCTCATCGGTATACACCGAGTAGTATGGGACTTTAACCCTTTCAACTCGTGTATAGATTTCATAGATATGCACTAAGTAGTATGGGACTTTAACCCTTTCCAACTCGTGTATAAGATTTCTTAGATATACACCGAGTAGTATGGGACTTTAACCCTTTCACACTCGTGTATTAGATCCCGTAGATCTTTACTCATTAATAAAATAGTGAGAATTCATCACATAGTACAATTGTCATGAAATAAATAATTTCTTCATACTCTTATTTCTACTGATCATCATATACTCCCATATGAAAAATTAATTGCTTATTATCCAAATAATATTGTAAATGGGACTTATATTGTACTTTGACTAGTAATATCAAATTAGCTGAGCAAGGTTATTCACTCACCTTGATGTTTGTCCAAGTTTACCTTGTTCCACACTAGAATTTGTGTAGGAAAATTTCCTAGTAAAATATATTACAAGGAATCATAAGAAAGGAAACAAAATCACGAAAATACGTAAAATTTTCTGACTGCTACAGTAACGGGTTGCTACAGTACGGTTTGCTACAGTATCGGTTCGCTACAGTGCCGGTTCGCTACAGTAACGTTGACTGCTACAGTACCGTTGACTGCCGACACTACAGTATTGCTACAGTAACCGAAGAAAATTTTCCAGATTTTGTTTCGAAATCCCTGGTCGCTACAGTAACTCGGTTTTTGCAGAAGTTTTTGCAGAAATTTCTAACAAATTCATCCTTTCCCTTCTTGTTTCAAAACCAGAATTTCAACTCTTTTAACCGATTATAACTCAAATATAACTTCTAAAACTACTGAGATTCCTGAATTATTATCAAAATCTTCAAGAACAAAACCTCCTCTGATCTTCTACATAAACTGAAATTTAAGGAAAATAATCGGATTAAAGCTTACCTTTGATCCTTACAAAGCTTTTGAACCGAACAAATAATCGAACTTCTGAAGATCAAGGAAAGGATTTGAGAAGAAAATGAAGAACTGAGAAAGAATCTTTTCTGCTTCCTTCGGCTGAGTGAAAAATATGAGGTTACTATTGAAACTTTATATTAAATATTTCTAATTGGTTATTCAATAACCCATGGGTATCCATAACCCAACATCCAAACCCATCCAGTCAATTTACAATAAATGGATTAATTGACCATTCTGAAACCACTTTTCCATGAATTTCACCATTCTTAGAATATATCCCTCATTGTGCAAATATTTAGTCCAGTCATTTAACTCAATTTTCATAGATAATATTCAAAGAGAACAATTAAATATGAAAATTAAAAATGACCAAAATAAATAACTAAAGTAACGTTGTAGAATTCTAAAATACTCTTAAGCGAATTATATTCTGAAATTAACGGGTATTACATTCTACCCCCCTTAAAAGAATTCGGTCCTCCGAATTAAAATCTTACCTCAAGTTTCAAATAAATGTGGATAGTTTTTCCACATCTCATCTTCTGCCTCCCACGTAGCTTCCTCGCGAGAATGATTTCTCCAAAGAACCTTGACAGTAGGAATTTCTTTAGTGCGCAATTTCTTGACTTTTCTATCAAGGATAGCTACTGGTACCTCTTCGTAGGTGAGAGTTTCATCAAAATGAACTTCTTGGGGTTGAATGACATGAGAAGGATCAAGAAGATACTTCCGTAGCATGGACACATGAAATATTGGATGAACTCCCTCTAGGTTGGAAGGTAGGTCTAGGCGATATGCCACATTACCCACTCTGTCTACAACCTCATATGGGCCAACATACCTCGGACTAAGCTTGCCTTTCTTCCCGAATCTCATTACTCCCTTCATAGGTGAGATTCGTAAGAAAACCATATCACCTATTGCAAATTCAAGGTCACGTCGTCGGTTGTCCGCATAAGACTTCTGTCTACTCTGAGCAGTTAACAACTTTTCTCTGATCAGTTTAACTTTATTTATATCTTCCTGAATCATCTCAGGTCCAAATATTTTGGTTTCACTAAGTTCAAACCAACCTATAGGAGATCGACACCGTCTCCCATATAAAGCCTCAAAAGGTGCCATCTGAATACTGGCTTGGTAACTGTTGTTATAAGCAAATTCAATAAGAGACAAATGATCTTCCCAACTTCCACTGAAATCCATCACACAAGCTCTTAGCATATCCTCTAAAGTCTGAATTGTCCTTTCGGACTGTCCATCAGTCTAAGGATGGAATGCTGTGCTAAGATTCACTTTGGTACCCAAAGCCTCTTGAAAGACTTTCCAGAACCGAGAAGTAAACTGAGGTCCTCGATCTGATATAATGGATATTGGTACACCATGAAGTTTCACTATTTCTTTAACATAAATTCGAGCAAGTTTTGCTACATTGAAAGTGGTATGAACAGGAAGAAAATGTACTGACTTAGTAAGTCGATCCACTATGACCCATATTGAGTCATTTCCTTTTGTTGACCGAGGTAAACCTACTACAAAATCCATAGTGATCCTTTCCCACTTCCATTCGGGAATATCTAGTTTTTGCATCAATCCAGGTGGTCGTCGATGTTCAGCTTTAACTTGCTGACAAGTCAAACATCGAGCTACAAAGTCAGTCACGTCTCGCTTCATGACCTCCCACCAGTAAACTTGTTTCAAGTCCTGATACATTTTCACAGCACCAGGATGTACAACGTAGGGCGAACCATGAGCTTCCATTAAGATTTCATGTTTCAAAGATTCAATGTTGGGGACACAGAGTCTCCCATTAAACCATAAGACTCCTTCTTCATCTACCAAGAAACTTGGTGCTAGACCTTGCCTTGCCTTATCTCTTATTTTGACCATATCAATGTCATTTTCTAAAGTTGCTTTTACTTTTTCAACAAGGGATGATCTAACTGTTAAATGAGCCAGAAATGTACCTGACTCAGTGATCTCAAAGAATACTCCATCAGCTTCTAATTCTTGTAGTTCATGTATTAGAGATCTCCTTATAGTGGCAATGTGAGCTAAACTTCCCATAGACTTTCGACTTAGAGCATCAGCCACTACATTTACTTTACATGGATGGTAAAGGATGGTACAATCATAATCTTTCAGAAGTTCCATCCACTTTCGTTGCCTTAGATTGAGATCTCTCTGCTCAAAAATGTACTTAAGGCTTTTGTGATCTGTAAAAATTTTACAAGTTTCCCCATACAAGTAATGTCTCCATATCTTTAGGGCAAACACTACAGCTGCCATTTCCAAATCATGAGTGGGGTAATTCAATTCATGCTTTTTAAGCTGACGTGAGCCATAAGCTATGACTTTACCATGTTGCATCAACACACACCCTAAGCCTATCTTTGAGGCATCACAGAATACAGAGTAACCCCCTGGTCCTGATGGTAGGATTAAGACTGGTGCAGAAGTTAAACACTCTTTCAATTGGGTGAAACTTTGCTCACATGAATCATCCCAAATGTATTTAACATTCTTTCAGGTTAACTTATTTAATGGGAGAGCTGTCTTAGAGAAATCCTTGACAAAGCGACGGTAATACCCTGCTAAGCCAAGAAAACTACGTACTTCAGACACAGTTGTTGGTCGAGGCCATTGTTTTACTGCTTCAATTTTACTTGGATCTACATGAATACCTTCTTGGGAAATAACATGTCCCAAAAATGTTACATGACTCATCCAGAATTCACATTTTGAGAGCTTTGCGTACAACTGATGCTCTCTCAAAGTCTGAAGCACTATTCTCAAATGTTCAGTATGTTCTTCATGACTCTTTGAATACACCAAAATATCATCAATAAATACAATTACAAACTTATCAAGGAATGATTTGAACACTCTGTTCATTAAATCCATAAATGCTGCTGGTGCATTTGTCAACCCAAAAGACATCACAAGAAACTCATAATGTCCATACCGTGTACGAAAAGCAGTCTTAGGTATATCATCACTCTTAATTCGTAACTGATGATATCCAGACCTTAGATCAATCTTTGAGAAGTATTTTGCTCCTTGAAGCTGATCAAACAAATCATCTATCCTTGGTAAAGGATACTTATTCTTCACTGTGACTTTATTCAGCTGACGATAATCTATACATAATCTCATAGAACCATCTTTCTTTTTCACAAAAAGAACAGGAGCACCCCAAGGTGAAAAACTTGGGCGAATGAACCCTTTGTTTAACAAATCTTCCAATTGTTCTTTGAGTTCTTTTAGCTCAACAGGAGCCATACGATAAGGTGGAATAGAAATTAGTCTTGTGTCTGGGACCAAATCAATACTGAACTCAATATCTCTTTCTGGCGGTAATCCAAGTAAATCTTCTGGGAACATATCTGGGAATTCATTAACCAAATGAATGTCTTCTAACTTCTGTTCTTTCTTTTCTAAATCTTTGATAAAAGCTAGAAATCCCTGACATCCCTTTCGCAACATACGCCGGGCACTTAACATAGATATCATATTGCAAGGTACATCACTTTGATCCCCTTGAAACACAAAATTACTCCTCCCCGGCATATTAAAGGAAATAACTTTGTCACGACAATTTATAGTAGCATGACAAGAAGATAACCAGTCCATCCCTAAAATAACATCAAAATCTAACATATTGAGAACCATAAGATCTATCTCAGTTTCCATGCCTCCAACGATTATTTTACAAGAACGATAACATGTTTTAACCATCAAAGTCTCTCTCATCGGTGTGGAAACCAAGAATGGTTCTTTAAGAATAATCGAATCAAATGCAAATCTCTTGGCAAATAAGGGCGACACATATGAGTGAGTAGAACCGGGGTCAAACAAAATACGTGCAGCAAAAGTATTAATAGATAATATACCTGTAACTACAGCATTGGATGTTTGAGCATCCTGTCGGGTTAGAGCATATACTCTTGCATTTCCTCTACCAGCAGCTTGTTTTCCACGGTCACCTTGGCCTCTTCCAGAACCTCTTCCCATACTACCCCCTGTTGAAGGGGTTGGTGTTTGAGTAATAGAAACAGAAATAGATTGTGGTCGAGGTGGCAAAGTAGACCCTTGACCTGGTCCTGTCATGAGCTGAGGGCACTCCCTTACAAAATGTCCTTTTTGTCCACAGTTAAAACAACCTGTACCAACAGTGTTTAACCTGCATTCTCCGAAGTGAAACTTTCCACATTTAGGACACTGAGGTTTCTTCCTTCTAGCTTGAGTACCTCCTCTACTAGAAGAACTAAAACCACCCCTGCTCTTTGAACGAGGCTTAGCCACACTGGCTGTAGAATACAATGACTTAGTAGGAGTGGCTGGAGCATGTTGTGATGCAGTAAAGGGTTTCAAAGTCCCTGAGTCTTCCCTTTGATCAAAAGATCTCCTATATCTAGCTTTCTTCTTTTGTCGATATTCTTCTTTATTCTTTGACCTCCTTTCCATAACCAATCTGTAAAACTCCGTCCACATAACTGGCGGTGTGCCTTGAATTCTAGCTTTCTTCCAGTTCTTCCACCATTTACCAGCCCTACCCTTTAACTGAAAAGAAGTGAATTCTACCTTTTGAGTAGGAGAACACCCTATAGCATCACAGATTGCTTCACAATCTTCAAGAAAACATTGTGGGTCCTCTTTGGGATCTTCCCCTGAAAAAGTAGGAGGCCTCATTTTCTGGAATTCAGACATTCTTACCTCCCTTACGTTATCTCCTCCAGCTAACTGAGCTGGTGGTACAATTTCAGCTTCAACAATAGGAGGATCCACTGGCAGGTTAGCTTGTGCAGCTCGACCTCTCATTTCAGCCTCAAATCGGTCAAATCGTTCATTCATCAAATTAATCACATGTGCAATAGTTATATTGCCAACGTGAGCATCAGGTTCGACTCTCCTTGCTTGCTCACTAGTTGCGCCCTCAGTACTTTGAGCATGTAAACTATCACCACGGTTAAGATCATCTTGCACATGTACTGGTGGATTTATGGCCCTCCTTGGACCCATATGCTCAATATTATTAGAAGATCCTTCTAACATTGATCTGTCACAGATCTACACACATAACAAACAATTTTCAGACATAAACAAAATATCACTTACTAGCCCCACTGAGAAGTTATCTATAAAATGACGTTATACTCTACAAGGTCTTTTATGGAACCTAATCCTATGGTCATGCCGCGGCTCATGACAATAGGGAAGGGCTCACAAAGATCACTTTGCTCTGTACTCTATAGGGGACCTATAAAACCTTCCTCTGATACCAAATTGTCACATCCCAAAAATTGAGCATGTGAAAAGATACTACTCATTTGATATAATTCTCAAACATACGTTATATACATATATTCTGTAAGGTTTTACATTCAACCTTAATCATTCATTCCACACTACAGAATTATATTCATCTGATAAGCAAATATAGACATACATAGTCTGATATTTCTATCTCATCGCAAGTCTAGGAGACCTATAGAAAGTACAGAGCGTTTCTAGTGTCCACATTAATAAGTACTGGTATCCCACCAGACAGAAATAGAGTGTAATCCCAAGGGGCTTCTAATCTTCCAACGGATACTCTTCTTCTTTGTTTTCTGTATCTGAAAAATAATCATAGGGAGTGTGAGTTTATTTAAAAACTCAGTAAGTAAATAACTGTACTATATAAAATATCAAAAGTACAAATACCACATTTACTCATATAATTAATTGTCTTATACATCGAGTAGTATGGGACTCTAACCCTTTCAAACTCATGAATAAGATTTCATAGGTATACACCGAGTAGTATGGGACTCTAACCCTTTCAAACTCGTGAATAAGATCTCATCGGTATACACCGAGTAGTATGGGACTTTAACCCTTTCAACTCGTGTATAGATTTCATAGATATGCACTGAGTAGTATGGGACTTTAACCCTTTCCAACTCGTGTATAAGATTTCTTAGATATACACCGAGTAGTATGGGACTTTAACCCTTTCACACTCGTGTATTAGATCCCGTAGATCTTTACTCATTAATAAAATAGTGAGAATTCATCACATAGTACAATTGTCATGAAATAAATAATTTCTTCATACTCTTATTTCTACTGATCATCATATACTCCCATATGAAAAATTAATTGCTTATTATCCAAATAATATTGTAAATGGGACTTATATTGTACTTTGACTAGTAATATCAAATTAGCTGAGCAAGGTTATTCACTCACCTTGATGTTTGTCCAAGTTTACCTTGTTCCACACTAGAATTTGTGTAGGAAAATTTCCTAGTAAAATATATTACAAGGAATCATAAGAAAGGAAACAAAATCACGAAAATACGTAAAATTTTCTGACTGCTACAGTAACGGGTTGCTACAGTAACGGTTTGCTACAGTAACGGTTTGCTACAGTATCGGTTCGCTACAGTGCCGGTTCGCTACAGTAACGTTGACTGCTACAGTACCGTTGACTGCCGACACTACAGTACTGCTACAGTAACCGAAGAAAATTTTCCAGATTTTGTTTCGAAATCCCTGGTCGCTACAGTAACTCGGTTTTTGCAGAAGTTTTTGCAGAAATTTCTAACAAATTCATCCTTTCCCTTCTTGTTTCAAAACCAGAATTTCAACTCTTTTAACCGATTATAACTCAAATATAACTTCTAAAACTACTGAGATTCCTGAATTATTATCAAAATCTTCAAGAACAAAACCTCCTCTGATCTTCTACATAAACTGAAATTTAAGGAAAATAATCGGATTAAAGCTTACCTTTGATCCTTACAAAGCTTTTGAACCGAACAAATAATCGAACTTCTGAAGATCAAGGAAAGGATTTGAGAAGAAAATGAAGAACTGAGAAAGAATCTTTTCTGCTTCCTTCGGCTGAGTGAAAAATATGAGGTTACTATTGAAACTTTATATTAAATATTTCTAATGGGTTATTCAATAACCCATGGGTATCCATAACCCAACATCCAAACCCATCCAGTCAATTTACAATAAATGGATTAATTGACCATTCTGAAACCACTTTTCCATGAATTTCACCATTCTTAGAATATATCCCTCATTGTGCAAATATTTAGTTCAGTCATTTAACTCAATTTATAGATAATATTCAAAGAGAACAATTAAATATGAAAATTAAAAATGACCAAAATAAATAACTAAAGTAACGTTGTAGAATTCTAAAATACTCTTAAGCGAATTATATTCTGAAATTAACGGGTATTACACAATCGAGGAGATAAGAGAACAGAGCAATGTAAAACAATATATTACAAATTAGAAGACAAAAGAAATAAATGGCAGCGACCAACGATGGAGGAGACTAGAGAGAACAGAGCGATCGACCATGGAGGAGATCTGAGATCTTTTCTTCCATCATTTAATTTCGAGATCAGATTCTCTTCCATGCGTCGGTGGCCCGCGTCCTACTGGCTCTCACCTCTTAGTTCGTGTTCATCCATTTCTCCTCAGTTCTCTAGCATTCTTCCATCTCTCCTCTCTTCTCAAAGTCTGGCTCTTACAAAATACTAACTGTGACACTTGAGGAAGACAAGACCTGAGCAAGCAGTGGTATTTTGTTTAATGCTTCAGTCAGTTAACTAATTGGTAATTACCAAATTAAGGTTTTTTTTTTTGTTGGATAGGAAGCTAGTGGGTGACAAAAGGAAGACCTTTATTTAAGGTCCAAATCCAGACAAGTCAGCAATGGATTTGAAACTGAAATGCTGAGAATAAAAAAAAATGACAACATAAAAAAGAATATGCAGGTTGGCTCGTTTGGACCCGCCAGCTCGTATAGCACAAGCCGGGCTTGCCCATATTGATAGGTCTAACAACACCCATTAACATGGGCACTACCACAAAAGTCACACTGAAGATTAAATGATGAAACTATCCTCGCTTGGGGTAGCTCATTCTGTTTGGACACAAGTGAGTCCACTTTCTTTGTCATTCTGCTTGGACCCTTTTCACAATTGGTTGAGTGGTGACTAGTTGCCATTTCTTCTATTAACTCCTTGGCATCTTTTGGTCTTTTTGCAATTAAAAGAACCACAGCCGCTACACCAATCATATATCTAGTATGTGGAGCATCCCATCATGGAAGATCTAAACTTGTTACCACTCATGAAGATTGTGATGTGGGCATTTTCTCAACATTTCCTTGAACCTCTCCCATGCTTCATATAAATTTTCTTGATCCTTCTGATAAAAGAAGTTAATTTCACTTTGTAATTTCGATGATTTAGAAGGCAGAAATAATTGGTCCAGGAACTTCTTTTGTAAATCCTCCCATGTTGTGATGCTTCCTTGTGGTTAATTCATCAACCAACTCTTAGCTTTGTCCCTCAAGGAAAAGGGAAATGGTCAGAGTTTGATAGCCTCATCTGAAACTCTGTTACATTTCATCATGTCACAAACATCAATGAAAGTTGTAATGTCGGCATTGGGGTCATCCAATGTTGCTCCCCCAAACTGATTCTGTAGGACTATATTCAACAGTGAAGGTATAATGTCAAAGTTAGTCACTTGCAGTGGTGGCTTCACTATACTAGATGTACACCTAACAGTGTTAGGATTTTCATAATCCCTGATAGATCTCTGATCCTCTTCCACATTGGCATTAACTCCATTGCCATTACCATTCCCCCCATTGTTATTCCTGTTATTCATATCAACGTTTTCCATGATGCTTTCTTGGGAAGATTGTGCCAACAACTCTTTCTTTCTCAATTGAGTTTCCTTTCTTGTTTTTCTTGAGAGTTTTTCTATCTCAGGCTCGTATAAGAGTTCAGAAGGATCAAGAGTACCTCGCATGCACAATTAAACACTAATAAGTGTTGACAAAGAAAAAATCAAAAAAATAACTCTAAGGGTGCGTTTGGTATACATTAATAATTTTGAAGGAAAGAGAATGTGAGTGAGAGTTGGAATGAGAATCCTAAATTATGTTTGGTATGATATGGAAAGGAATGGAATGAATTGAATTTATTTTGTTTGGTATAGTATTTAAAATGAGGTAAAGAAAAGAATTTAATATGAATTTACTAAATTACCCTTTACTAAAAAAATTAAATATAAAATAAGAAAAAAATGAAATACACAGATTCATCCACAGTGCAGCTTCTTCGTCTTCCTCCTACTCTCTCTCTCTCTCCCTCCCCTAAAGCTCTCATCCTCTTCCTCTTCTTTTTCTTCTTTTTCTTCTCTTCCTCCACCCACTGCCCGCTATTTCCCTCTGTCGTGCTATCACCATCACTGTCACCATCATCAGTTTGTCCTCGTCACTGCCCACTCTGTTGATTTTGGAAATAGTAGAAGAACAAGAGGGACCAAAGCAAGAAAAAAAAAAAGAAATAATTCAACTTCTCATCACGGAATGGAATCAGACGCCATTGGTCTTGTGATAGAATCGTCCATACAATGATCTAATGGAATTGGAATCCCTTTCCAGTAGTGAAATTACATACCAAATAGCTTATGGAAAAAATAAGTTGAAAATAATTTATGAGCATGCCATAAGCTATTTTTATAAGCTATTCCAAACACGTGCGTAAGCACTTATACCATAAGATAAGCCATATAAGTTCAAAATAAGTTATTCCAATCATACCCAATTTGTGTTTTTTTTGGCGCTGCCTATAAATTTTTTTTTCTGTTGTCAAGAGTACTACTGAGAGGGCCAAGATGGGCCGAAACTAACATCAACTGACCAAGGAGGGGGAAACAAAATAGGGTCTGCTACCTAGGTAAAAAAGCCCATCAAAAGAGGGTTGGGTTACATGCAGCAATATGGATGAGGGCAACACACCCTCTGAGCTTCTCAGACACAATCAGTGGCGAGGTGTGGCTTGCGATCTCTCTCAAGGATTGCAGGAGGGAGAAGAATCTAATAACGAGGAAGAGAGAAGAAATTCATCACCATTTTAGCTACTTCCTTCGCTGCTGGATTGGATTTTCTTCTAAACCCAAATGTAGGTTGCTTTCTTGCAATCTCTATTTCTGATTTATTCAATTTCCTCCATAATTGGTTTAATCTGCCAAGGAGAGTGAGATGAATTGCAAGCATTGATAAGGTCCGCGCTATCTGATTCGAAAATAATGTCTTCGCTACCTTATTTGTATTTGACTGGATCCGTATTCTCCTCTTCCTGTTTGACTTATGTCTTAAGAGGCTAAAATGATTCTCGGTCCGGGTTTACGGGCTGGGCCATTGAGGCCAATGAATAAACAAGCCCCAAACTTTAACCAACCAAATGTTAGGGTAGGTTTTAACTTTTATGGCGGTGTTTTCCTCCGTCTGCGCTCCATCTTTCAATTCCTTTCCCCTGCTCATCACAAATTCTTAGCTTGAAATGGAGTCAATTCTATGAATTATGGTATTTTTCCATGTAGTGATTGGATGATTTTTTTCGTTGAGTGCAGTTCAATGGCTAGAGGCCCTGCGTTTTCTCTGTTTCAAATTTATAGTCTTAAGAGGAGTGTTTCAAGGCTCAAGGTTCTTTTGAATCAATATCACAGTTATTTCGCGCCACCTGAGCGTTCTCTTCCTCCCACTTATAATGCGCCAGTTCGTCCATTTTCGACCAGCTTGGTGAACACTGATTTTTGCACGTATTCTACGTCAAGTTCGAAGGTTTCCGGCGGAAATATCCTTTACCCTAGGTCATTTTCATCGTTGGATAACGGTGACGAAGACGACTTGAAGGATGGTAGCGTTGCTGAAATGGATTTCGAATACGATGCGGATGCTGGGAAGCCTATCGAGTTTGAGCTTGAAAATGAGATTGGTGCCTGTATGTCTGCATTGGCTGGAACCGAGGATGATGCAAATGAGGGTTATAATGCATGTAATTCAACTGGTCTTAAATTGGAGAAGAGCAGAAATAGCACTGATGCTGATGAATTAGCATTAGCAAAGAGCAAGAAAAATGCACTAGTGGCGTCCCGTGATCCTTTTGAGTTGTACCGTGAAGTTGGGAGTGCTGAAAAGGATGCAGACATCGATCAAGAAGATTGGGAAATTATGCAAGAAGTATTTCGTTACTTTGCTAATTCAGGGTGGGCATCCAATCAGGCTCTTGCTATTTACATTGGTTTGTCATTTTTTCCTACTGCTGTGCACAAGTTCCGGGATTTTTTTACAATGAAATGTCCTTCTGATGTTACTAAATACATAGTGTCACTTGGTCCATCTGATGCTGCTGTGAAGTTTTTGTTTCCTATTTTTGTGGAATATTGCTTAGAAAAATTTCCGGCTGAAATCAAGAGGTTCCGGGGTATGATTGAGTCAGCGGACCTTACAAAACCGCACACTTGGTTTCCATTTGCACGGGCTATGAAACGAAAGATAATTTATCATTGTGGACCAACCAATAGTGGTAAAACTTATAATGCTCTACAACGATTTATACAGGCAAACAAGGGAATTTATTGTAGTCCACTCAGATTATTGGCTATGGAAGTTTTTGACAAGGTTAATGCGCTTGGGGTTTATTGTAGTCTCCTAACTGGGCAAGAAAAGAAATATGTCCCATTCTCGAATCATGTTGCATGTACTGTGGAAATGGTGTCGGCAAATGAATTGTTTGATGTTGCTGTTATTGATGAAATTCAGATGATGGCAGATCCGTATAGAGGCTATGCATGGACAAGATCATTGCTTGGATTGCAGGCTGATGAGATACACCTGTGTGGAGATCCTAGTGTATTGAATATTGTTCGAAAGATATGCCAAGAAACTGGAGATGAGTTGTATGAGCAACATTACGGCAGGTTTAAACCATTGGTGGTTGAGGCAAAGACCCTGCTAGGAAATCTCCAAAATATTCGATCTGGGGATTGTGTAGTAGCATTCTCAAGGAGAGAGATATTCGAGGTTAAATTGGCCATTGAGAAACACACCAAACACAGATGTTGCGTTATATATGGTGGCTTGCCACCAGAAACTCGTAGACAGCAAGCTAGCTTATTTAATGATCAAAATAATGAATATGATGTTCTTGTAGCTAGTGATGCAGTGGGCATGGGCCTTAACCTTAACATCAGAAGGGTAGTTTTTAATAGCCTTTCAAAGTACAACGGTGATAAAATTGTTCCTGTTCCAGCATCACAGGTCAAGCAAATTGCTGGAAGAGCTGGTAGAAGAGGATGTCTTTATCCAGATGGACTCACCACTACCTTACATTTAGATGATTTGGATTACTTGATTGATTGTTTGAAACAACCTTTTGAAGATGTTAAAAAGGTGGGTCTTTTTCCTTTTTGTGAACAGATTGAATTGTTTGCTGGACAATTTTCTAATATATCATTCACCCAAATGCTTGAAAAATTTGGTGAAAATTGTCGTTTGGATCAGTCATACTTCATGTGTCGACATGATCATATAAAGAAGATTGCTAATATGTTGGATAAGGTCCCAGGATTATCTCTAGTAGATCGATTTAACTTCTGTTTTGCCCCTGTTAATGTTCGAGACCCAAAAGCCATGTACCACTTGCTGAGGTTTGCATCAACATATGGTAAGAACGTCCCTGTCAATATAGCTATGGGTATGCCAAAAGGTTGTGCTCGAAATGATGCCGAACTTTTGGACCTTGAGTCTAGGCATCAGGTGCTATCTACATATTTGTGGTTATCAAACCATTTTACAAAAGTGAACTTTCCATTTGTGAAGAAGGCTGAGGAAATGGCCAATGACATTGCTAACTTGCTAAGTCAATCTCTTGCGAAAGCTAATTGGAAGCCAGAATCAAGGAATAATGCAGCAAAAGGAAAGAATGCAGAAAAGGAAGAGCAACCAGTGTTAAGTAATGCGATGAAACTAAAAACTGAGAAAAAGGAATATCGTTATGCAAGGCCACAGTCACTCATTAAATTGATTGACAAGTAAGTATTTCTGTATTGTATACCTACATTGAATTGTTTATTTTATTTCACTATATTCTGGAATGTAAACTACTTTATTTAAAGGGAACATTTTCTTTTTTAACATTTGCTTTTTTATGATATATCTTTTTGCACTGCACACGTGGATAATGTCTTCTGGTTGGTCATGGGGGCTTGCACTTTATATTTCCTTTGGTTCATTGGGGCTTATAGACTCTGGTTGCTGAATATTGTACTGGCTAAAGGGTTTTGTACAAGTGTAGCAATGGGGCAAATGAATTTCATAAAATTCTGATCTAATTATAGAGGTAGGCCTTTCCATAGTATTTCTTATTTTGTGTTGTTTTTCTTTTTCTTTTTCTTTCTCCTCTGTTTTTTTCTTAAATAACTGGGGGGAGGTTGGGGTGCTGAGCCAGCTATCTAGATCATCTAAGATGATATAACATTATTGTTGTTTTACGTGGAAGTACTCTTTCTGTTTTTTTTTTTTTTTCTTTGGGTATTGTGAGAAGGCAAATGGAGAAAGATAATGGACCATTTGTGGTTTTTTTTGTTTTGTTTTGTTTGTGTTTTTGTGTTGTGTGTGTGTTTTTTTTGTTGTTTGGGGGGGGGGGGGGGGTAAAGTATGAACTTTGTTCACAAGCTTGCAAACGCTCCAAATTCTCATCAATTCTACTGTAAATTCCTGATTCAACTAAATCTGAAGATATAAATGAGTTTATATAAGCATTTTCTAATTAGATGAGGATTTTAAACTCAACATAAATAACATAGTTAGGCTCAAGTGCACCATATATAAACCCAATAGATGATGACAAGAGTCTCCAGACTCCAAAATCTCATGAAAAGACCTAATGATGCTAGAACTCAATTACACTAATAAGCTCATACTTATCCGGTTAGCCGATTTTCCTTTGTAATACAATTCAACAATGCTTCTTGGATAGGAGCATTGATCTCTGCCTCATTCCTTCTACATACACTTCATGGTGAACATGAAAGCTTTTGCTTTATAGGTAATGACTTGTAAGGCATCACGTAAATAGAGCCATGTTGATCATGCAACTGGTTACTTTGCAAATATGCAGAGAAAGTATGACCTTGATTTATTTCTTTGTTAAGAATTTGTACACTTTTTTGATAGGGAATGGTTTTATTGACTTTGGACTATGGCTTGTTTTCATCTGATATTTAATGGAGTGGCAAGTATAATTATCACTTAGTCTGAGGTGAGGAGCCATAGATGGCAGCAACCACATTTCTAAAAGGAGATAAAGGATATTGTGATACTCTAATCATGTTTTGACATATAGAACTGTAAGGAGAGTGGAGAATAATGATCAAAAACTTGCTTTTGCGTGGGATGGATAGGAAGTATGAAAGGCGCTTGGTAATTCTGAATGTGGTTCAGATTAATGGGAATATAGTATTGAAATGTAAAGCTGGAGCTCAACCATGGTCACTTGTACTTTTTCACAATGATCTATTAGTCCAATTGCACTATTTTCTAAAGTATTGACAACTTTAGCCATATCCCTTCTGTTGTTAAAGATTTCAAGATTATTATTACTAGCAATCTTTAGTGAGTGAATAGTGCATACTTTGGCATTGGCATCTGCGTGTTTTTGTATGTGAATTTTCCACTTGTTTGCGATTTCACCTAATTTTACCTATTGTTGGCAATCATGATTTCTGGTCATTTGTTTTCCCGTTGTGAATTCTTGAGATTTCACCTATATAGCAGTCTGAACACTCTGGCATTCGTTTTTTTTTCCCCCCCCTGGTAATCTGTTGTCTGTCTGTGTACATTTGCATGTGTGTCTCTGTGTGTGCACGCGCGCACACACGTGTGGACATGTGTGACCTTCTATGTCCCGGCTCTTCCTCTATTTTGTGAATTGTATAGTTGTTCGTTATTTCATTTATTTTTGCCTGTCTGAATACCTTGGCATTCTTGATTTCTGGTCATCTGTTTTCCCATGAAATTATGTCATTGCCATATCATTTCCTTCCTGACTACTATGTTTTCTGCCACCCAGGAAACAACGTGAAAAATCCTTGCAGCTTGAGCATTCGGATAAAGTAGCTGCTTAATATAATCACTTGTGGTAATTCTGCTAACATAATCATCTATGTAGTCTTCTCTCACTTACGTGTCCCCACTTTGATTTCTGGTAATTCTGCTAACATAGATCCTGCCCTCCCTGCGATGCATTCTTTTTCTTTATTTTTTTGTTTTTTTATTTTCCTGTGGGTGGAGGTCAAATAGGGAAGTAATTTCTTCACGGTCCGCACTCAGCCTGCAAAAAGTTCAGCCCACATTGCCAACCCACACATTAAAAATACCAATCATATTCTAATTTGATGCATGTTTATCATGTAGGAGTTAATAAAATTAATGCGAATTGTTGCAATGATTATATAGTCCAATGTCTGCCTTCCCTTTTAAAATTATTTAAGATTGAAGAGGATTTGAATTTTACAGTATATGAACCTAGCCCAGGAAGATGGCAAAAAGGATTCAGACTTGTAAATCACCATTCATAGCAGTTTGGTTGCTTAATTTTGACTGTTAGACATTGGGTTCCACTTTGGACTGAATTTTCAGTGGAAGATGATACCCTTGTGAGATTGTCTTTTCCGTTCTTCCCTTTAAACCCTAGGGATGTTACTACATGTTAAGAGTCTTATAGAGTGCTTGGATATATATATATATATATATTCACATTATTTTATGATTTCCTATATATTCTAATTCCCGTCACCTGGAAATTCTTGTTTCTCTACTTAGACCATAACTATTGGGGATTCATCTAAATGTGCAGGTAAAAACCGGAAATCAGTTCAATATAGCAAAGGAAACCAGAAATTTTTGCATAAATTCTATCAATTGTTAGTAAAGATAGGCAAGTGGAATGGGCTAGTGAGGGATGCCAAAGCTGTGAATTAAACGACATGCGGAACGAAGGATACATTAGGCGTTTTGAAGCCTGCCGTTTACTGGACAAATCAAATGGGGGCATCCTGCATCGTTTTAATGGCCATTGTTTTGTTGTAAGGAATGAAAGTGTTCAGTTCCGTACTCTAAAGTGGACATGGAATATGTTGAAATCAACTGGCAATGTTGCATGGAGGATCCTATAAAATGCCTTTGCGTACAAAATCATATTCATTAGTCAAACAAAATGTTCCAGTTTTACTAACACGTTTTGAGGCATTATTATTTTACCATGATGCATCATTGCTTCACGAACGAGTGTATTATAGTAGCTTCAATCTGTCTGTATTTTAGATTCATACAGGAATAAGTATGAAATGGATATTTGCTATTTAAATTTTTTTTAATTGGGTTACATATTTCATGTCAACTTTTCACATACTTTAAACTTTTTTGTCGTTAGGTAATTGTTATCCCTGATTAGAATAAGGTTACGCTCTTAATATTTAATTTTAAAATTAAGATGTTGAATAAGTTAGTTTTCTAAAGTTATAATTTTGGTATAAATTAATTTTTATGTTAGATTAAATTTTGTATTTATTTATTCTTAAGAACTAGTTTAAATATATTATGCAACACGAACGCAAAATTTAGGGCTTCAATTTTTGTGAAGTTAAATTTTAAAAAATTTAACTATTTATTATGTATCATTAAAAATTAGATTATTATTGTAGTAAAGATATTTTTGGCAAAAATATTTTTTACATCATAATGTTCATATCAAGTTTTAATTTTATTTATAATAATTTTTTTGGTAAATTATGTCTTATATGTTTTATTTTTGCTTCAAATTTATCCTTTTTGATAACAATATTTATTTTACTAACGAAAAATGTTGATTAGATGTTTTACGTGGCATATCTCAAGTAATATGTCATTTGTCAGGAGACAACAATGTCAGATATATAAAAAAAAATATAAAATTTTAATCTTTTTTTCTCTTCTTTAACTGTATTTCTCTCTCTCTCTCTCTCTCTCTCTCTCTCTCTCTCTCTCTCTCTCTCTCTCTCTCTCTCTCTCTCTCTCTCTCTCTCTCTCTCTCTCTCTCTCTCTCTCTCTTTAAGAACATTTACTTTCTCTCCAACACAACATTCTTCTAGATCCCGTTTGGTATCCTACTTTTCCATCCATGGAAGGTGGAATTTTGTCGTCTCCTCCTTCTTCTTGTATTTGGTAGCCAACAAAGACTAGGTATAGACTTCCATTAATGAAAAATCAGAATTTTATTTTCCTTCATTAATCGTGTAGCCTTTTTTCTTCAATTTAGCTATAGAAAAGAAAATCTTGACTATGTTGCCCTCCTTCAACTTTGTCTCGATCACCATTTACTCTGTTGTTATTCTTCTTCCGGTACTCGGTCCAGTGGAAAACGAACTTGAAATAGAGAGACAAGCAGAAAGCAGAAGGGACATGAGAGAGATTGCACTTATTGTGACAATGACAAAGAGACAAGCAAAAAGCAGAAAAAGAACTCAAAACAAGAGACATGTAGAAAGCAAAAAATAGAGGTCATGAGAGACGAGAAAAAAGTTGAAAATGACGACAATTTCTTAATTCTCCCTTCAATTACACTTACTGCGACAATGATAGGTAGCAACGAGAGTGAGGTGTGAGAGAGACGATGATGAGAGAGTGGCAATCAAATGGGTCGACCCAGCCCACCCAGCTCCAAGCCCTGCAAGGCCAATAGTGTGTATAGGTTGGGCCAGGTCAGGCCTATATATAATTCATGGTTGAAATTTTTTAATTTATTCCAATCTATCATGGGCCATGAGCTTATTTATATTGTTTAAAAAATATATAATTTTAATTATTCTAATAATAAAAACTAAATATTAGAACAATTAAATTTCAAAAAATTAAATTAAACTTCTAAAAAAAATATTAAACCTTAAAATAGACAATTTTTATTTTTTAAAATATAATTTTAATTATTTTGAATGACAAAAATTATGTATTAGAAATATAAATTTTCAAAAAAATATAACAATTTTTTTAAAATATAGGCTAAAGCTTAAAATATAATTAAAAACATAAAAAAAATTACAAGGCCAACTCACCCCAACCCATATAAGTTCTAATTGATTAAATGGGCCGAGCCTATTTTGACAACTCTAACATGAGGGAGCGATGACAATGAGAGAGGAAATGACAGTGAGCAACGATAAGAGAGCAATGACAATGAGCGAGCGAGCAAAGGCGAGAGAATGGCGACAATAAGAAGGTTAGTAACGGTAAGAGAAAGAGGTGAATGATGAGGCAGTTTTAATATATTCGAAGGAGTTTTTTTTTTGTAAGGTTTACAATCATTTTTAGTAAAATAAAAAATTATCTCAGGGGTAATTTAGTAAAATTACATCTAAACCCAAAACCCCTTATTTATTTTTCCTTTCTCCTATTTTTTTTTATTGTGAACCAAATAATTTTTTCTTTTTTTTATTTCCTTTTTATTTTTATTTTTTTTTTCCATTAAAATTTTTTCTTGCGTACTAAACAGGCTCCTAATCTCCTCTCATTTATTTTCCTTCACAGCACTCCGCTTATCTTAAACTCACTCAACACTGGTTTGGAGGAAAATTGAGAGGAGAGAGGGACATCCAAAAGATAAAGCAACACACACATGCACCCTCATCCTCTCGGCTCCCAGTTATATAGGACATACACACACCTTTCTTCTTCTCTAAATCACAACACACATCACCCACATCCTTCCAAACACTGAAAAGAGAGTGAAAACCGACAGGTGAGAGAGATAAAAAAAACATAACATATTTCTTACCATATTACCTAATTATTTATCTCTTCAAAACACTCTCTTGACTTTTTTATTTTATTGCAAAATATCTCTTTCGTTCAATCTTTTATTAGGGCAACCATCAGCTAAACACCATATTACCTACATATTCCCATAGTCACACCACATTAGTCTTTCAAACATCATATATGCCAGTTGATGTGTTTCTATTACTAAATCTCATTCTACTTGACCAATTACCCTTTTTTTGGGATGAGATTGAACAGAACAATATTCTTAACATGGCCCATCTCTCATGAACGAGCTTGCACTTGGGGAACTTCTTCTACAACCTGAACACCTCCCTCCATGTTTATGCTTTTATTTAATTTTAAACGGAAAAATTAAATTTTTTGCTTTACAACAAAAATGTTATTTCAATTTATCTGAAAATATCAACTCTTTATCTCAAACCTTTACATTACTCACTAATATTGATTAATTTAAGTGGTTTCACATTTATTCTTTTTAAGCAAAATTTTATATTCAAGACTTGAAAATGAAAAATCAATATTGAAAAAAACTTTATATATTTATAATCTAACTTAACTCAAATTAAATTAGTCAAAATGTAATAACTTTCAAGATACTTGCTAGTAATTAAAAATCATAAACTAAAAACACCTTTATAATACTTGTCAATATAATTCGAAAAAAGATTAAATTAATTAAAAAAAACATTTAACCTCTCCAATAATTTTTTATTACAAAAATGTAAAAGAAAATGAGAATAATGAGCAATTTTTGCTATTTGAAATAATAGGTTATTGATCTACCTTCTTTTAGTTTCAACTTTGAACCTATATTTATAAAAAAAAAAAAGTTTAAACCTCATAATATTCAACGAACGACCACGATCACATCATCTTCATTTTCATCTTTGTTTTTGTTTTATTTATTTTATTTTAATTGTTGTGTTTGTTTGGAAGGGTCCCACTCTCTTCTGTCCCAAAATATCTTTATCTAGAACCTTAAAGTAATGTTCGCTTGAACCGCGGGTCCCGCATGCCATGCTCATTGCCCAACATCACTTTTCGCTTCAGAAACCCCTCCGCCGATTTTCGTCTTCACGGACCAATAACCCTTGCGTCGTCCTTTATCTATTTTTCTCCGAAAAGTTTTAAACTTTGCCTTGTCTGAGATTAGGGTTCTCTGAGAATGGTGGCAGATAAGGGCAAGAAATCCAAAGTGGTAGAGACGGGCCAGGAGGATGATTCTGATCACATTGACGGTGAACTCGTTCTGTCTATTGAAAAATTGCAGGAAATTCAGGATGAACTCGAAAAGGTTCTCTGTTTCATTTCTTTCTCCTGTCATTTTGTTCTGAATGTGTGTAATACGTATATATGTTTGTATCATTGTAAAGCCGCTGCATTTCGATGATTATTGTCTTCAAATTTGATGGTGCATGGATAATGAGTTCCCTTATATATCCATTCTCTTATTTGACTGAATGAGAAAAAAATGTGGGTTTGTAAGATAACTGTTTTTACTTGTCCAGGAGAGAAAAGTTGTTGCTTTGATGATTTGGTTGACATTCATAGCGTTGGAAGATTTATGGTTTATTATGCACTTCTGAATTACAATATTGGGTAGCTTTTTTGAAGCTTGTTCTGTGGAGGTCTTAATTATGTCTGTGATCTTGGTTAGCAGGAAGTCATGTATGTGCACCTTAGTCATTGTGGTTATCGTCTTGTACTATGTTTTGAATTATGTCTTCAATTCAAACCTGCAGCAATTTCATAATTTTCAGAATGTGTTTCATATTATCTAATGCAATTCAAGCCAAAATAACAAATATATAACCGAAGCTACAAGCTTACAATTGGAAAGTCTTTGTGAAATGGAAGCAACCTCTAACTTGCTAAACATGGTCAGTGATGGCTGGTTTCATTAATGCTGTTTTGTTGGAATCTCATGGAGCCCTCCCCCCTTCTTTATTTGTGGCTTTATAAAGAAAAATTGCGGTACTAAAATCATGTATTCATGTGCTTCAATATGTTACTAGATATGCTTTTTGTAGTTTTGTTTCCATGAAATTGATTCAACCCCGTGCAATCTCTAAGCTAATACTAAGTTCTTTTCTTCTTGTGAAACAACAGTTGTTTACTGTAAGTCCTTTGAGAATTTTGAACTGTTGACAAATCAAGAATGTTGTACAAGAATCTTCTCTTCTTAATTAGTGGGGTTGTTTAGTAAGGCAATTAAGTCTCAATTGGTTGGTGAGAATCAAAGAATATGCTGATTACTGTTATTAGGGCTAGAGTTAGTGTTGAAATTAAGGATGGAATTCTGATTATTTCTCATTTATTAATTCTTGTATAATTCTCTAACCTTAAGCATTGAGTTCTGATTGAGTACTAAAACCTTTTCCCTCTTTTTCTCTCATCCTCATTCTCTTATTCGCTCTGTTATTTATTTTTCAACACTAAGACAGTATAAATTTCTCATGGCTTCATTATGATATTTTATTCTTAACAGGTTAATGAAGAAGCCAGCGATAAAGTTTTGGAAGTTGAGCAGAAATATAACGAGATACGCAAGCCAGTCTATGATAATCGGAATGAAATTATCAAAACTATTCCTGACTTCTGGTTAACTGCAGTTAGTGATCATCCATTTGTTCTGAAACCAACAGCAATTTTATGTTCATCCAATGCCTATGAAATTTCTTCCTTTTTTTTATTAACAATGCAGCAGGAAATATTTACTTCTGTATGACTCTATATATTTCACTGTGCAGTTCTTGAGTCATCCTGCACTATGTGATCTTTTGACTGAGGAAGACCAGAAGGTGTGGGAAATAATCTGAAATTTATTTACTATGATGATATTTTAACCATCCCAACCATAAGTATCCTTTTGCTGATTATTTGCAACATTTATTTCTGCAAAGAAGCTAGAGTTTACAGTTGTGTGACAATGAAGTTGCTAATCCTGCTGGAGGACCTGGGAATTGCTTGAGCAATTTCTTATACTTTTCCTTTTCTTCTTGACATAGATCTTCAAGTATTTATGTTCTCTTGATGTTGAAGATTTCAAAGATGTGAAGCTGGGCTACTCCATCACATTTGTGAGCTTCCTTTTCTCACTCTTGCTGTTTGTTCTTGGGATGATTTACCAACGTTTCCTTTTATTTCCTCCTTTGGGAGAGGACTTTGTGTATATATATTGTAGATATCTTATTTTCTACTGGGATCAACTTTTATGGTATGATGGGCTAATGGATTTAATGTTGATTTTTTTTTTCTCTGGCTTGTTTCTGATGTTTTTTAAATTGCTAACCTTTCAGAACTTTAAGGAAAATCCATATTTTGAAGATTCAAAGTTGACCAAAACATTCACATTTTTTGATGACGGAACAACTAAGATTACTGGCACTACTATCAAGTGGAAGGAGGGCATGGTAATATGATTATGATATATCATTTTGAATTTCAATCCTTTCCTTTTGCAACTTTGACGATAGTTTGTAATTTGTGAAGGGTGCTGCTAATGGCGTACATCATGAGACAAAAGGAAACAAGCGTCCCCTTGCTTG
The DNA here is from genome assembly GCA_037074585.1 of Biancaea sappan. NCBI lineage: Eukaryota > Viridiplantae > Streptophyta > Magnoliopsida > Fabales > Fabaceae > Biancaea > Biancaea sappan. The sequence goes on along the minus strand of CM073492.1, from coordinate 28,486,947 downwards.
TGAGAGGTATTTCTCTAACTAATTCATGGTCTGTTTTAGTGAGTAGACAAAGTCAAAACTACTGGTGAGACATTATTATAGTGAATCTAATTATTTATGGTGAAAATATTTGTGGCCTGGCCACTAAAATTTATTTTAATGTGATTTGGTTTTAAACATATAGTGGTCCTTGGCACATTAATTCATCAACGGTCGAAGAGTCCGAGATCTGAGTCATGGTGGTCTATAGTTTTTTGCTTGTGTGGGTTAACGAAGTGTGTGATCAAATGCAATTGTAAATCTGAACCATGAGGAACATCCTTGCATTCTGCAGTATCAAACAGTACTTGAAAGAAAAATCATAGCCATTTTGGTATTAAAAATGTCGATAGCAAGTTTTTGAATGATTTCATTCTCATAGTATCTACTCTAAATGTTCTTGTTCCTTTTGTTTCTGGTAAGTGCAGCTTTTTCAGTTGGTTTGGCGAAACACAGCAGAAGGATTTGGCAGAGTTTGGTGATGAGGTAAAATAGAGATAAAGTAGGGTAATTTTTGAATGGGAACCTTACCAATGTGAACTTGGAACTACTGATTTCTTATGGCTTTAATTTCTTAGGTAAGGGAATAATTCGTTTATATAATTGATGGATGTGTCATTGTTTAGCCTTCATGGATAATGGAACTGAAAATATGTTGTTGAAATATATTACATTGCATGAAATGGAAAAGGCATTATTTTTTTATTTTTTATTTTTTCAATTCATATGGTGTCCAAATTGCATTGCAGGTTGCTGAGATAATTAAAGAAGATTTATGGCCTAATCCTCTCAAGTATTTCAACAATGTACTTTTCTTTATCAGTTACTTACATTTTGGCATCCTGTATAGTATATAGTATATTTCTTTTTTCTCCTCTTCTTTTTATTTCAAATATATGCATAGTGAAATATCTTTATGAATGTTCATATTAATTTTACTTATATTCATGGAGGATTTTTACGATTCTACTGTTGCAGGATGCTGACGAAGAGGATGTGGATGGGGAAGAAGATGGTGAAGAGGTAAGCTATTATTAATTGTTGGTGGTCTGAAAACACACTTTTCATTTGTTCTATTGATAGACCAAGTTGTGTCCCTGTAAGAGGTGTTTTATTTAATTCAAATTAGAAAATAGTACTTCTCAGGCTCTCATGCAGACTCATAGTTATGTGCATTAATTATTTGTTTATGGTCTCTCAGACACCTTCCCTCTCTTTCTATTCCATGTTACCTAGAATAATGTAAAACTTAACAGAATATATTGAGGAACAATGAAGTTTAATACGATTAATATTTTGTATTTAATTTTGGGTTAGTGTTCCTATGTAGATTAGTCAGTGTTCTGTTTAGTTTGGAATTTTAATTATGTAAGCTAGGTTGTCAATATTAACAATGGAAAGCAATTATAGAAATATGACTAAATTAATGCAGAAATGTCTCAATCTCGTAGCAGTTGCTAGTAGTTACAGCCTAACAAGGATTAATTCTCAAGTAATTCTGTTCCAATAAGTTATAGAATCCTCGCTCAAATAGTGACAGGAAGACCTAGTTGATTGATGTATGTCAAAACACTCCTCAATCAAATCTCTCATTGGCTTCCAATAGGGGGCAGCAAAGGGGGTAGACAACAAAGAAAAAAAGTGATTTATGATGCCTATTGGCTTAAGAATGTGTATGTTAATGATGTGACGTGCCATGCTCCGTTTTGCATCGCTGATAGTGGTAGCTTCTTCATGTAGGAGGTATATCTTGTATATATCGGATGAAGCTGACTTCCTGACCTTCAAATCTAGCACTGTCCTCTTAATCTAGTGGACCAAAATGGGGGGAAAATCATTCTTAATATTGGTTGGTTAGTTTTGTTATAAAAAAGGGGATAAAACCTTGGCGTTAAGGAATACAATACACTTGATTTGATCAATCGTCGCACTGCACAGCATGAAGTTGGAATTTTATATCTATGGCCATTTCATTTTCATAGAACATCACTGAGCAACCCTGCCATTTTTACCACGTCTCATGCCTTCAATGGAGGCGTTTTCTTTTTCTTTTTTTTTTTTTTGTGCCTCTTTGACCAAGGGTAATGTTTACTCGCTAATCCGAATTATGTTCGTGCAGGACAATGGAGATGATGAAGAGGAAAATGATGACGAAGACAGTAATGAGGGAGACAGCTAAACACTTTCTGGCTTGCATTTGATTTTGTTCATGTTCTCCATTTAGTACAAACGAGCTGGATGCATGGAGAAACAATTTAACTGTCTATACTGGTAGCTACTCTTTAGCTAACAGATGTTTAGTTTCTAGTCAAGTTTGAGGAGTTGTTTATTACACATAGGACTGTTACTGCTGTGATTTTCGTTTTTGGCTGAATAGGATTAATACTGTTTTGAGTCTGCAAGTTCCCTCCTTTTATTGTAGGTTCTCGCCATACTTATACCTAACAAATTAGAAGGTCGTTTTACATGCACTTTGGTTCAATGACCTTACGTTGTCCGTAAGATGTTACCTATATGTCAAGGTATATTTTTCACTTTGACCACTCGCTTGCATGCAGTTGCTACTCGTATAATTACAATGGGGGGGTTGATTGTTTGTGAATCCAATTATAATGGGCTATTTCAAACTTGACTCATGTAGAACATGGTTAAAAGAACTTAAAATAACTCAATCTATCATTTTTTGTGTGGGTATTTATTTGTATTGATTTATAGATTTGGATATTCGATCAATTCAATCCACTTATAAGTTTTCAGACCACTGATAATTAACTCGTGAAAAATTAGTGTATTTGGTTTTGCTGATTCATTTTTTTTAATTTTTTATTAAAAATGAAAAAATAATTAAAAATGCATATGATGCACTCTAGTAGGAAATATTTTCTTTTAGAATTTTTTTAAAGTATTCAAAAAAAAATAATGTCAGACATCTTTGACAGTTTTTCAGAATGATCGGTGGTATATTTATAATTTTTTGAAAGAGGTTAAATTAATTATTTAAAATTAATATAATGTTACATGTACTGATAATCAAACTCGAACATCAAAATGGATTTGTACCATTATATAAATTTTGGAAGACGAAGAGGAGCTTGTCAAAATTTCCCTAAGTAGACAAATGAACGAGTTGATACTTCGGGCATATGATATTGAATAGGAATGAAAAAGAAAAAAGAATGAAAAAAAATTATTTGGTTTGTGATATAAAAAAAAAAGAGATAATTTTACTAATTATGTATTTTTTAAATAAAAATAAAATAATTTTAAAGAATAATTTTACTAAATTACTCCTCACTTTTTCATTGCCTTCTGACAAAAAACACAACCAAATTTGAGAATTCAATTCTTCATTTTGCTATTAAACACTCACTCCCCAATTAACCCAATTCTTCATTGGCACTGAGTATCTCTCTCGCCGTCGCACTTGTCTCTCCCAATCTCGTTCTTGTCTTCCTTTGTCTATTTTTGTCGTTCTTCTCTCTCCAAGCTCGACGTCATCGGTGGCCACCGTGTTTGTGCCTACCTTGACACCACCGAGCCTTCCCACATGCTTCTTCCTCCACCTCCACCTTCGTCTTCAAGTTAATCCGCTCCTTTCTCTCCGACCTTTCCTCCAATTTAGTCTGCCGCAAAGCAAGCTTCAACGCCTTTAGCATCCAAATCGCTTTCAACTTTGTCTTTTGCATCGGAATCGCATCTAGTTAGTGACACAATCAAGGGCAACCTCCTCTTTTCCAAGTTTTTCCATCATGAGAGAGTCGAGAGCCGCTTTCCCAAGCACCACGAGAGGAAAATTCCGTACATATAGGAAAGGAAAACAATGTAATTTTTTCTTTTTCAGGATGAAAAAGCCGGTCTTCTTCCCTCTAGCTAAACCAAATGATGGAAAGTACAATATAGATTGAAATTCCGTGTTCCATTCTCCTTCAGAAGATGATCCAAACCTACCGTAATTGCTGCAACGAAGAATGGGAAAGAACAACTAATTTGGTACAAAATTGGCATCTCTGTTCAACTGTCTCCTTCTGTACTATGACCGTTTAGCAGCATGAAATTCGTGCCCTCCACAATTGAGAGAAATGTGTGCGCGCGTACACATAGATACATATTGCTTCCTCCAAAATCTCATTTATGACTTGTAAACAAGTTCCCAAAAAACTTGGTTCTACGCGAAAACTGGAGGGAAACTACATAATTTAGTAAGAAAAATTTATGGTGCATTCGGCAACATACTTTTAATTTTTCTTCTAATATTTTGATTTTTCTTTTCTCCTTCAGAACTTTCAATGGTTTTATCGCACTGCGTCCCAACTACTATGTTAAATAGTTAAATTCGTCAGCATTAACGTTGAATATAAGACGCCACATTGAGATACCTAAACAAGGTCAAATTGAATACCAGTTAAACAATACTTCTGTACAGAATTCAGATCATCTTGCCATACTCTCTGCCCACGTTCACATTTTTAAGTGCAGTCATCAAAGTAACAGACTGCTCCACAAGGTTCCTAACATGCTTCTGCGCCAGACACCCAGAGCATGCGTATGCTCCCTCAACTTTTCGGAATGTAAATCTAAGGTTAAAAAAATTGACGGAACTGTATAAATATAACCTAGTTTGTTTTTGGCTGGAACTTAAAACATAACTAGTTAGTCTTAATGGCAAAGCTATGTCGTCATATGCAAGACAAAGCATCACTTGGTTTCACATACTGATATCTCTTTTGCTGCTCTCTGAATAATGTGAGTATATCCAGTACAAACTAAATAGACAGCTAAGAAACTCCAAATCCATTATATATACCCCAACGTTGGTGAAAATGTTGGTAGTTATGAGAGCTAGATATTCCTACCAATTTTCACCTCCAGACTTCACAATCTAGGAAGACTGGAGTGGGTTTGGCCGCCGACCTGACATTAATAAGTTGAGTTGTTTGATAAGTTAATGCTAGGGAATCCTCTGCATGCTTCCATGCTACTAGATGTTATCCTCTTTTTTTGGGGTTTCCTACAAGTATCTTCTATTGAAGCTCGAAGTCAATTTTGTTCAAGACACTATCTGACACTAAGACTTTGTTTGGAAAAATTAAGACACTAAGACTTTGTTTGGCAAACTTAGTTTATAAGCTAACATATAACTTATAAGCTAATTTTCAGCTTGTATTTTATAACTGATAACTTATAAGCTAACTTATTAAATTAGAAGTATTCGGTACAAATTGTTGTTGAAGTAGCTGAAAAGTGTAAAATGACATAAAAGGACATATATTTTTTAATTCTAAAATAATATAAATATAAATATATCATTTTTATTTTTAATTAAATTAATTTAAATTATTATATATATATAAATCTTTAAAAATATATTTACATATTTCATTATATTTATATATATTACATATATTTATATATAAGGATATATTGAATATGAAGGATATATTGAATATTTTCATAGAATAATAAAGGTAAAAATGGAAGAAAAGTACATAAGTTATACGCTATAAGCTATAAACTACTCAAAATATCTTAACAAAATAAACTATAAACTATTAAAATAAGTTCGTTTACCGAATACTTTTAACGAGCTTATAAGCTAGTCAAATAAGCTATTAACTAGTCAAATAAGCTATAAGCTAACTTATAAGCTATAAGCTCGTCATACTAAACAGAGCCTAAGATGTGAATATCTCTTTTAACAAATATTTAAACTTGGTTTTACTACCTTTTAAAGGACTAATTCCTATCGCTAGACCCAACTTTAGTTAGTTTATTCCCATTGACAAAGCACATGTGAAGAAGAAAATTTAACCACTCACACGAATGGTAGATAATACAGGAATGCATTTAGACATTGACACATTGCCTAGTCATTTCAAATTATTTTGGTATAAACAGTATCTGGCTATGATACAACAAATTTGTATCATCTGCTTAATGACACCAATATAGCCCACTTTCTGGAATAATACATAATGATGCAAAGTTAGAATTGCATCCCTTACCCCCAGGGCCACATGGCAGAATGGCATGAATACCTCCACAACATACAACTACAAATATGTAGGAGATTTCATAACCCTAGGTAGTTTTAATTTATCATTGGTATGTCAAGTTGTCTCCTTGGGCAATATAATTAATGACATAATTCCGAACACAAGATAATGGATATCCAAAATGATCGCAAAGCTTAATTATGTTCAGAAATGTAAAAACTAGCACTGGAGCTTTAAGTTTGAAGCCTGTGAATAAGTGACTCAAACAGGGGCCAGTATTAGTTGAATCCATAAGCAAGAGTCACAATAAATGAGCATAACGATATTGAAATTGGAGGCAGAAGTCGAACCTTCATAACAACTTCCAGCAAGCCCTCTCAAAATAAAAATGCAATGATATAGCAACAGAGGCACTATTCATTGAAACCAACCAAAGCTTGAAGCAATTCATGAACTGTAACTTTTGGGAGACACAGTCAATTAGGTCCTGTGCCAAAAGACCTGACAATATGAGACAACACAAACTGTTTAGGCAAGATAGCGATACAGTTTTCTGTCCAATTTATCCCTCTCCAAGAACTCACGCTCAATAAGGGATTCAATTCGCTTTTTAATGACAATGGGGTTGGGCAAAAACCGTGACTGCAGCTGCTTTGTGACCTCAGCAACTATATTATTATGATCTAGTGTCCGCCTTGATTTCATAATCCTGACAATTGCTGCCTCAATCTGTGGCTTTCTGTCTTCTTCAACTCTTTGCCGAGTTTCAATGTTTTCTGGTTCAGATTCCCTCTGAGCAACAACAGTACCTATCTTTACCTTGAAGAACTTGCTTGTGAATTTGTCATTGAAGAAGAATGCATCATCCTCAACTATGTCCTTGCTCATGGGCTCTTTTCGAAGCACATTCTTTCCTTTGACACATGCCAGAGACTGCAGGCACCTTTTCAAGTCTGACATGGGTATCCCTGTGGCCTGTTCTATTTCTTTGTAAGTCAATCTATCAGCATTGTTAAAAAGCATAAGTACACACATCTGGTATGTGGAAACATTTAGCTCATGCTTCTGGCCCTTGCCGAATGTTGCTTTCAAATCAGCAGTCCCCATATTAGTTTGCCAGGACAACCTCCTACCGTTGTGGGTTCCAAGATAATAACTACGAAACTTCTCACATACCCCCAAAATTTCTGTTGGAAGGTTACACTGAGGACTAGGCTGAGTTGGCCATGAACCTGTTGTGAGCACCTGGACAGCTAGTGTAGGGCAATCCCCCAACTCAGCACCATGGCAATTATAAAAACCTTGCATTGTATCCTGGGAGGTCTTCATATCAGTAAACATGCCTTCTAACTTAGAAGTAAATTGATATCCACACTCTGTCTTGAGCTTAACAATCAAACTTCTTTCAGCATCATCAGATATAGTTTTCCCAGAAAGAAGTCTTTTGGCTAAGTGTTGCTTGTAATACTTCTCAAATACATCCTTCTCTTGTAGGTATCGGAAAAGCATCATGACCTTGTCCAACACAACCTCCACATCCTCCTCACCAACCCCCTTCAATCCTCTGCGAAGTTTATCATCCACAAACAAAGAAATGAACTCTGGAGACCGAACATTCAAATTGATGAAATATTCAAAAGAGGAATTCAAGGCATTCTGAAATGTCTTGTCATTGTTAAAAGCCAATGTGATAATCTTGTCATATTTATCTTTCAAATCCAAGAGCCGCTGCACAAAATCTACAGGATCCCTTAACCTTTCTGGATCTGTAACTAGCTGCTTACCTGTATCACGTATATATGAAGTCATGACCTCTTTGACAATAGTGAGCCCAGCAGGCACCCTGTGAAACAAGTTATACATTCTTCCCATGTCCTCATATTTGTCATCCACAAGCATGTTCACTAGGCCTGAGTTCTCCATATGTACAAGAGTTTGCACGTGACTTTCAATCATTTCGTTCTCCACCACATTGGTTATTTTTGACTCACTTGAAGAATCCAAGTAGTGAGATACTCTCTCCATTTCTTCATTTAAACGTCTCTCAGCTTTCTTAAGATAATCTCCACAATCACAAGATTCAATGAACTTCTGGGACTCAAGACGGTAAAAATCAGCTGAAACTTCCAGAAAATGCTTCTCAAAGTCATCCTGGTAAACAGAGAAACCCAAATCCATTAACATCTTCGTAATATTTCTCATCAAGCCCCTATTTATTACTTCACCATTCCTTTCTCTCAGTACAAGCTCAAGAAGTGTATCCCGAAGCCTAGCCTGACTTTTGCTGGAGTGAATCACAACATCCCTCCAAAGATTCAACCCAAGCTCATGAACTGGAGTTTTATGGGTGCTTGGAATGAAAGTTCTATCCATGTACATGAGTATGTCTCGAATCATTTGCAATGCCTTGTTATGATCAGCCCACTTTCTGTTGAGCTCTTCCAAAAAGATTTCTCCTTGAGCAGCTTCTATCAATTTAGATATTTCTTTTAGATGATAAGTCATGGTCACAACAAGACCTGAGTAAAGTTTCTCCCCAAATTTATGGAGCACCATATTATAAGCATTCCTGAATGTACAGCACATGCTCAATGATCAGAAATGTCAGCAACAATGGGAATCTAGGATAGTTATCAATTACAAGGAAGCTAAGGCAGGTCATTGGAAATACATCATAATCTAAAGAAATATTTTAAATCTACACAAAACAATTATAAACTGCAATGTCAAACAATACAGTTTTTTTTGTAATAAGCAATTATAACCCACCAAGCAACTGCAACATTGCTATATTACAAAATTATTTCAATCTAAAAAGTCACAAATTACAAACATTGAAACGTTCTAAATTGGTAATAAATATTTTGACCCCCTTGCAATTGGCTGAAGAGGATAAGGCTTTTTAATTTGATTACATGGAACATAAAAAGGTTAAATGACATAGAAAGCTCAATCTTAATCTAGATTTTAATTAGACTACCGTCGTCCTAACCATGGACATCACATATTTTTCTAAAGTCTCCAACAAATCTCAAATGGTCTGAGTCGTACCAGCACCAATTAACTTCTCTATTAAGTGTGTGTCATAATTTCTTTGGTACCACATCTGACCATAATGTAGTCTAATAGACTTATAGACTGCACTAGCTTCATTAAAAATGCCTTAAATTGTCACTAAGTTTTACAAAGGCAATATAACTTCTAGAATTTTTTATTGTAACATAAATACTTTCATGATCAAGCTGAAGTTCCTCACAATCCTTTTCCTATTTATACCGTGATTATTCAGTTAGCATTATTTTGAAACATTATTTCATGAACTTAAAAATTCAAACCTTATCTTTATTATTACTATTTTGAAAATATCAGAATTCTGTCAATTCACTAAGTGAAAAATGGACTACAATACAGGAGGGGTCAGCATACTAACAAAGCAGGAACAAAAACAACAAAGAAAAAAGAATATCACCTTAAATGCGCTATCTAGTTCCTACTCGAACATGACACGATACTTTTAAAAATCCATAAACTGAACCCCACAGGGATCAAGCTTATCCCACAAAAATTGAGAAGGAAGAGACTCTCATTAAAGAAAGACGCTTTAGTTTGCATTCACAATCTACTGATGAAAAAATATTCCAGAACCAAAAGAAAAAACTTTAATACCAAAGCTTGGCAGAAATCTTAAATTATAAGTTAACCATTGTACAGTAAAAATTGATAACAAAACTTACTGATTCAGTTTCAATTAACTTGAAAAGAAAATTGCCTTTCTCTGATATTTATGCCCGTATACTACAGTTTATTGCCTTGGAAGAGATAAAGTAGACTTAAGGAGATCTCGCTAAATCATTTAAGCAACACAATATCACATAAATGATCATACTATTGACTTGGGCAAAGATTTCACAAAATGGAAAAAGGATAGTTAAATTGTATTATGTACAAACTTAAATATAACAACGAGAACTGAAGAAAGTAGCTACAAGAACTAATCGAAAGCAATTATTTTAGTTAAGAATGAAAAGCAAAGAAGCAAACCTATAAAGCTCTTCAAAACTAAGCCCACTAGCATTATGATTGTAAATCTCGTGGATAGCATGCTCTAAAATCTTCCACGTCTTATCTGCATATTTTGGATCCACCACAACCCGGTGCCTAAACGCCTCTATTTGGAAGCCCCTCTTCTTCTGGGTACTCATACTCCCAAATTAAGCTCGTCCCGAGCCTTGACAGCAAAATCAAACCGATCTTAAATCTGAATCCAGACCCCAAAGTGTGCCCACGAACTTAATTCATACAAAACCCTCAGAGTTCAGTGATCGAAATAGCCAGAAAACCCTAGTATCACTGGAAGCTGTTGAATTGTGAGTTTTGCTTCGGGTGCGTTAAGATGCCAAACGAAACGAATTCATATATTAGGGTTTCCAATTAAGAAGGGAATCGACAGAGACGAGCCGAGAAAGAAAAGGCGGGGAAGAAGAAGTTAAGAAGGAGAAGAAGAAGAAAGAAAACTCCGAAGTTAGCCTCCCCAAGGTTTTAAAGGCACTGAAAACCTGAAAAGCTAGGGGTCACCATTCTCTCTCTCTCTCTCTCTCTCTCTCTCTATATATATATATATATATATATACACACATATATATTTGGTAAAGAAAAAAAAAACTAAGACCAAAAATGATATTTTAATCATTTTTTATTTTAATTTTTGGCTTGATATAAGTCTTATAAACTTGTACTTCTTTAATTTTTTTTTGTTAAAGCTGTTAATCATAGAATTAATTTTTTATTATTTTAATGTTGATATTACATATCTATTTAAAATTTTAGATATTAATTATATATAAAATATGATGATATAAGATATCAATTTTATTAAAGTAATTCATATTTACAAGAATATTATGAATTTATAATATAAATGACCAAAATAAAATTTTAAATAAAAATAATGGATCAAAATACTATTTTACCAAAAAATAATTATTACTTAGTTTTTATGAATAAAATTAGTAACAATTAAACTATTCACAAATACAGAATTTTTAGAGTTGCAACTAAATATCATTGTTGGATAATGCATTATTTTTGGAAGGGAAATAGACTAAAATAAATAAGGACTACATAGTCTTTTAGTGATCAGAATGCAACCAAAAACCAAAACATAAAAAAAATTAACCAACTCAACAATTGGTAACGATGCAAAATAGTTTTAGATGCTACTGAGGCACCGACCTACGTACTAATCTAGATATAGTTACATACTTGTTACTTCACTTTTCACAAAAAAAAAATGTCTCTTTTTTTAGTTACTTTGAACAGGTATTCTTTAAAAATTTGTAATGCTGTCTCTCAAATGTATTTCTCTTTTTTAAAAAAAAAACTTTACTTGATAAAATGCACTAATTAGCTTTGTGAGGTTCAAATATATATTGGAAATCAAAGAATAAAAAGCACAAATTAAGTCTGAATTTATATCGGAACATATCATGAAGTTATCCGATCCTTTTATTCTCATTCATCCTAGATGCTAGTGAAATATATTATTATATTATACATAACCACATAGCTCTACAAAATATTTGATTTAAAAAAACCCAAAAAAATGAAGGAGCTTTATTATACTTTAAAAAAATCGTATTTTATTTGGTCTTTTCTTTTGTCTGTCTTTGCAAATAATTTTTAAGCCTGTCAACTCTGACATATTTTTAATTTGCTTCAAATAAATTATTCATACTATACAGCGTATGCAGAAAGAAAAAAAATAAAAGAACAAGATAATATGAATGAAAATTAATTGAATATTTTACTACATATTTTATTTTTTAAAAATAGAAAGCTTAATTTTTTTAAGAAAGTAATTCAAACAATTTTTTACTATTCTTATTTCACTATCTATCAAACACATACAACACAAACATTAATTTGAATAAAGTGTATATAACTCCCCTTAACTTTAATTTATTTATAGGTAACTTTTAAATCTGTTTTTTCTTTTCTTTTTTTGCTCTCAGTAATTGTTTACTAGAAGCTCTCACAGCGTTCGATCAATATGAGTTTTACACGAACATGTAAAGTATACACCAATCAAACCATATCAGAATTCCCAACAAAAAAAAGGGGCTCCTTTTTCACATATCTAGAGGGCTGCTCAAATATTGATGTGGGATTCAGAAAGTTCCCTTGCAAATGCACTGACCAAGGCATGGTGTTCAAGGTCCAAGAGCATGGCAAATACCTCCAACAACATTTATAGCTATCACCATTCTCTACGTGGGTGGACAACAGGACTTGTGATCTACAAAGTGCTTTCCTTTCTATGATTGTACTCTGCTAAAATAAGTTGAATATTAATGGCACAGGAATCTTGACAAGAGTGTAGGCCAATGAGAACATCCTTTGGAGCAGTGTTTCACACAACTAATCCCCCAACTGCTCTACTTTGGATGCCATGTTGGACATGATGTGTCAAAATAATTAGATGCCACTTGGACAACCGGTGTGTCAAAAATGCTGACAAGGAGAGAGATTTAGCATCGTTATTATTGAAAAAGATTGAGTGCATAAATTTAAAAATTTCAGGAGTTAATTGTAATATTCTAAAATCAATAGGGGTTAATTACCTACATATAATACTAAATTGAGAAAGATTATATACATTTTGCCCTATTAATTTTGCATGGAATACCCTCTTCTAATTTAACATTATATAGGATTTTCCTTCCACAAAGAGAAATTTTAGGGGTAAAAAAATACCAAATTGCACATTTTGTACCTTATGTAACAATAATGACCGAATGACCAAGATTGTAAACTAAAGGTAGCACCTTTTGGTATATGTTAATAATACTTCAAAGTTCACATACAAGTTTTACTTGTTGGATAAGATTTAACTATCGTTTTCTAAGAGTAGAAAGAGTTGTCGCTTTCATCATGAATGACAAAACCAGTTGAAAATAGCTTCTGTCATAGCCATCTTTCCTTTTTCTTTGAATTTAGCAACTTCTGATGTGGACCCTCTTAGATGTAAAGCATTTTAGGCCTCAACAAGAGGCTCAACCCATTATAAATTCAAAATAAACTAGGAAATTTTGATCAGTTGGGCCTGCCGAGCGAAACCCTACCTACTTATTTGCTGGGCCCCCAAAGCACAACTGAATCTTTTATGTTGTCATGTACAGTTACAATTATAGTTTGTCCAGAAAAAAGAAAGGGACAATTATAGGGCCCAAATTTCTCATTCTCAGAGTCGTGTCAATTTACTCATGCGCCGCTGCTCAAGAGAAAATGGGCGCTGTTCAAGAGAAAAGCGCCGCACCAAGGTCCCTGCTAGGATTTTTTTTTGAACAAATAGATATGAATTTTATTAAGCTGGCATAAAGTTAAAATTACATAAGATAGAATAGGCCTAAATATTATTAAATACAGTACGAGTGTGAAACTTATGGGATAAAGGTACATAATTTAAAAATCAGTATCAGGCATAAACAACATTACTATGAGACTATACAGAGACAACACACTCATGACATTAAATCTAACGGACGTAAAAGGGGCAATACACTTCTAACCTTAGATTAGAATTAGCCTTTTAAAAATTTAAATAAAATCACAAACTGTTACAAATGCTAGACAGAACAAAGCGGCGAGCCCATAATTTTTTTTTTTTTGAAAAAGAAGAAAATGGATCTGAAGCTCAGAAGACCACCCAGAAAACTTCCTCCCCCACCTGCTGGAGCTCCAACCGCCGCAAAATGAAAATGGTTGCAACGACGACAAGCATTTGGTGGAAATAAAGGTTCTGGTGATGAACTTTGGTATACTTGCAACTACCTCAAGCGTCCACCAGCGATTCAATATCTTTGGGATTCGCCGGATCTGCAAGGACAAAAGCCCAAAAAGCAACCTCCGTTGGCCAGCACCTCGTCAGCTTTGATGGTAGTGACATCTTCGATCCAGAGGTAGGTGACGAGTTTGCAAGAGAGAGAGAGGGACCAGCGACGTCTTCAATAGGGGGAAGCTTCCAACCGCAAAATATGGCAAAAAGAAAAAAGGAGATATTGATTGATGATGTAGCTGTTGTGCCTTCAACGGGACTCCACCCCAAGAGCAATAAGAAAACAAAAAACAACAAAAAACTCTTACAAAGGATGAGAAAAACTTCTCCAAACAGAAGGGGAAATCTCTTACAAAGAAGAAAGGAACAACAACAAAAGGAAAAGAGTTGGGCAACCCTCACTACTGGCGGCGCTACCAAATGAAAGCCCTAGCAGAGGAAGAAGATGCACTGTGGTCCAACCCCCTGCTAGGGTTGAAAGCTCTCCTCCTCCAATTGTTGTCTTTGTTTTTTTTTTTGTCTATTTTTTGGTGGCTTTTGGGCTTATCAGCCCATTTAGGATCAGCATGTGGGAATATGTAACAACTTGTAACTTTTTTTTTTAGATTGTTAGAAGATTAGATCTAATCTAAGATTAAAGGTGCGTTGCCTCTTTTTATTTTGCTAGATTTAAGGTCTGGAATGTCTTTCATAGTTTTGTTGTATATGCTTGGTATTGATTTTTAGGGTATGTTATCTTAAATCATATACAGTTCTCTTATAAGTTTAAGTTTGCAATGCATTTAATGATTTTTAGAGCTGATTGACAATTTAATAAAAATTGATATCCATTTGTCAAAAAAAACAGTTTTCTCATACGACCTTATTATATGAATGTTAAAAATGCAAACACCTCTTTGAAGTTTAAACTATAACCCTATGACAAAATTAAAAAATAAATAAATAAAGATGCATCTGTAAACTCTTCCTTGAGCTATAGAAATTGCAAATAACTTTATTTAGCTATAATTTATTTGTAAATATCATTAACTATAAAAACTAACAAATAGCCTATTTTAACTATAACTCATTTGTAATTAAGCATATGTACTAAAAAAAACATATAGATATTTCACTTTCATATGCTTGCATTTAAATCAATTTGTCCGCTTTTGAGTCAACAAATTTTCACATTTGAATCCACTTATAATCTAATACAATAATGTTAGTTTGAGAACGCTGATGCTATAATTAATCTTAAAAAAGCATATTTTCTTTTTGAATCGTAGCTTTGAGTACTATCGTGTTGGTTTTTCTTTCCTTTTTCTTCTCTAGGCCAATAGGCTTGTAATAGGTTATATATGGATTGTAACCTAGAAACTCAGTCAATTTCACTAACAGGAAAGCAAACAAAAATAAATAAATAAATACAGACATGTATTTTACGGTTCAAAGACTATTTACAAATGAATTATAGCTGAAGGAAGTTGCTTATTAATTATTTAATTCAAAAAGACGTTTATAAATAAGCCATAATTAAAGAAGGTGTTTACATTTTTTTGTTTTCCTACATGAATTATGAGTTGTGATCCCATTATTGAACGACTCCAAAAGAGGCGAGATTTAAGCATATGTTATTGCAAAAACAACATTGTGTATGAAGTTACTTTGAAATGAGACATGGCGTCGCTTGTCAAATTCACAACCACTCATGAAGGCTGCAACAAAGTTACTTCTAAACATTCCACATGGCCTTGTTACTTGTGCTTCCCATCATTATTCGCCGTTATTGCTTCAAATAGCTTTTCTGTCCCTCAAATCAAAACTTGCATAGCTAGGTCGAATCATTAAGCTAATGATGCCTTCCATCAGGGTCCCCACAAAAGCACACTGACCTACCTGTGCTTATGGTTATGGAGCTCTCCTTCTGTAAGGGATGATGGGTCAAACACCCTTTGCCATCTTCATTATGCTGTTACAGTTAAAAAGCTTCATATCACCAATACGGCCTTGCTGTATGTTATGCTTCTGAGTGGCATTTGAATAAAATATTGTTATTACATCGCAGGACCAAAAATCCATAGAGGAAGATGGAATATGAGAAAAAAGTTACTTTCTTTGGAGACCCATTTGAAAAAGGAAGACACCCTTTCCTGAGTTTTTACCAGGAACCAAACTCAACCGAGAAAACCAAAGAAAGTGGAGGAAACTGTGTAAAGAAAAACACAATCAGAGCATATGGGACAGCCGGATTGTACAATATATAATCATCAATTCAATGTTTGGCTGCTGAGGTTATTAAATGGATCACCATTTTAGAACAATCATGATGTATTATGTGAGAATGCACACCTTACAGATATTAACCCAATATTCAATTTCATTAAATAAAGCTGGTCCATTTAGGCCTAACTATATAGCATGAGAACTAGGAGGACAGAGGTCCATAAACAATTCGACCTTCACCGTACATTTTTAGTTCTTACTTCTTACCCCTTAATTGATAATTGAAATGAAAATTTACTAATCATAAGGATATGGACTGTGAAAGTATCTTATTTTATTAGGATCTAAGGGAAAATATAAGATGGTGAGTAGTTGAAGCATGTCACATGGTGAGTTTTAGAAATTTTATATGGTGTTTTCGAACATACAGAAGTACTAAATTAGTTTACCAAAACAGTCTCATGTTCCCAAAAGGGGCTACAACACAGCCAAAGCCACTTCATGATCGGTTTCTTCATATTTTCTTTGAGATTTTGAAAACTGTACTGTGATTTGTTTTTATTATACTAGTGACTATCAACAATTACCGCTAAAATTTAGACCTTAAGAGGTCCCAACTCCTGAGGACCACATAATGTTATAGGCAAACTGTTCAAAATTCAAATATTAGCCGACCAGTTCCCCATTCTCTGTGATTTTAATTTCCGTCGCTTTTATAATATTAAGCATGCATCTGGTTTTTTTTTTTAAAAAAGAAATTATTAATTTACTCCTCGAAGAATATAGTTTTTTTAAAAAAAATAGTTCTTGAAATCTTGTATTCATTTCAATACGGTCATTTTCGTTTGCTAAGTCATAAAATATATTATTGTTAAATCTCAAATTTTTTATTACTAAAAGTCATTTTGATAAAAAAATAATGACTAAATTAGAATAAACACAATCTTTTAAGGACTAATTTGAGATATTTGACTTTTCAATGACTAATTTCAAATAATTGCAATATTTTAGAAATCAAATTACTAACTTATTTAAAAAAAGACACATGATGAATGACCCTTTTTTTTGTTGGGGGGGGGGGGGGGATGTACATAACTCCTATGAATTATTGTCTAATTGCATTTTTATTCTCTAAACTTTAAAATGTAACGCTTTATCCCTATATTATTACAAAATGTGAAACTGTCACATATAAGTGAAAATTAACATATAAAAATTACATAATTTATCACATAACACCTAATACCCTGATCATGATCTATTTCAATTTTTTTCTCCTTATAGTCTTCGACTTGCATTTTTATCCAAATATAACAGTCTGTTTAGTTCGCAATACAAAACAGAAATGAAAAAGAAAGAAGGAACGAAATGAAAAAGAAAATGGAAAAGAGAAAAAAAAAGGAAAAAAAAAATTGTTTGACTCGCAATGGAAAATATTGTGCAATAAAAAAGAAATGAGTGAAAAAAATTACTATTTTACCCTTCAATATAATTTTCTCATTTTACTACATAAATTTGATAACCCTACAAATTTTGTCCTTTTCCCAAAAAGTTGTCTCTTTATTCACTTAGGTCCCTAGCTAAAATTTTTCTTTTGTCATTTACTTTATATAAATTCTTCTATTACTTCATCTAGGTCCCTAATTTGAGAATATATTTTATTTTTGTTAAAATCAACCCCTATAAATTTTTTAATTTATTCACTTTGGTCCCTTTTCAAATCTCTCTCTTTCTCTCTCTAGCTCTCTCTCTCTCTCTCTCTCTCTCTCTCTCTCTCTCTCTCTCTCTCTCTCTTGCATCTTTTGTTCATATCTCCCTCTCTCTCAAAAGCCCAATGAACCAATAGTCAAAGAAGCTAGGCATCTGATTTCTGAAAGGCAACACCATGAAATTTGGAGAGGATGAAGGTTCATTGATGATAGGCGAACATGGGTCCTCAAGTTTGGCAAAAATTTGTCCAACAGCTTTTGGTCCTCTCCGGCAACTTCAATCCGATTCAGACATCAGATTTTGGATGAACACGAAAATGGAGCATGAACGCATGGTCGAACTCAAACATCAGATTCAGATACAACAGAGCAACAACATAGCAGAAATTCGACAAAGACCAGACGAAAGCCTAAATACATACCAAAGAGAGGATGAATGTAGATGCGAATGGGGAAACAAATTGGATGACCTAGCAAAAAGGATGGCATGTTGTTAAGTGCTGGATTCAGTATCATTTTGGTGCTAAATCCCCTATCTTTTTATCTCTTACTTATCTTGGCTTGTGAATCTTTACCCTTGTTTTGTTTGATTTAGCTTATTTTAGGAATTCTTTGAGTTTAGGTTGTTTCAAGTGATTTCGTGACTCAGAGCTGTTAATAATTAACATTTTTTATTACTCTCTAATATAAGTTGAGTGAGAAGGAACTAATGCAAGAAGTTGGCCTGTACTACTGCATTGTTGAAGGATTTGAAGCCTATTTTTCTGTAGTGGTGGCTTCTCACCACTATAACGGTGAGCCCTAGATTTGAAGCCTTAAATTGTCATTTTTTTCTGTCCACCACTGGTTTAAATAGCAAAAAAGAAGGTTTTTAAGGTATCCTGTCACGTCCCAAAATTTGAGCACGTGACCGGCACGGAAAGTGAATTTCATTTCACCTCCGTAAGCCTATCTTTCTCTTAAAAATCATACAATTCTTTTTCATGCAACCAAAACGAGTTCTCTATACATACTACAATTACTCACATTACATCACTGAATGAACCTACCCGATTACAGAGATTTCTAGATTTATACAACTTAGAATAAAACTTAACTATTATACCTTTATCCTGAACAAATGAAAAGGTAATTATGGACTAAGGATCCATAATTCCTTGTTCCGATATTTACCTTCAGCTGTCAATTCTGAAAAAAAATATCAATAAGAGGGGTATGAGCAAACCACGTGCCCAGTGAGTAGATAACACCATACTATGACAAAATAAAAATCATGCATCATAATGATAACATGCAGCAATCATACGTAGATCGATCATCATATGATATAATATTATTCATAATACTTCACAACAATATCCAAGTGAATCAAATGCATTTCAACAAAATTCAAAATTCACAACAGCAATCGATGAAATCAATTTTACACACAATTCCCGTACCAACCGGGTCGTCCAGAATACCTCTGGATCGTTGCCCGCGGCCCCCGCCGCATCCACCCTTATCGCTCCATTTATATTCTCCACCCTTATAGCTTCACATAGATTTCTCCATGGGATGCACCACCATGCCTTTCCTTTCCAGTCAAACACAATCACAATCACATATAAAAACATCCTCAATCATAATCTTGAGCCACATACACAACTCAGTCATTTACAATTCAAGCCACAACATAATCAATGTGGTTCCAGCAACATAGCATGTATATAACATAACCCATAATATAGAACAATTATTCAACTTGGTTCACATGCCATTCACAATCCATCATATAACCTCCATTCATGGGAAAATAAGAAAATATAATTATATATATTACCAGACACGTTCCACATTTGTTTATGCCTCATCGTTCCACATCATCCTCTTCAAACTTAGATATACAACATATTTCCACTATGATGCAAAAAGTCAATAACAGATATTTAATCATAGCAAGTATTAACCCACTCACCTGGATTTCACGCTCTCGGCACTCCCACTTTGCACTTTGACCATTCCTATTGTAACCAGACAAAAACCATCAGAGTTACGAAATAGAGAAATTTCCTACCACTACTCTCGACCTTCACTTACTTCTCGAATCATAACTCCTAACTGGTAATGAATATTCAAATGAAACTTATACCATTGGAAACTAGACTTAAAGAGCTTTCCAACGATATAAAGTTTGCCCAAAACGGAGTTCGGATGAAGAAGTTATGGCCGATTGAAAAATAAACTAAAATTTCCCGGTACACCTGGCGCCTGGGCGCCAATTCCTTCTTCTTCCCATCTCACCTTGGCGCCTAGGCGCCACATATGGCGCCTGGGCGCCACGATCGCGACTCCTTCGTGATTTCTCTCGGTTTTGGTCCAAATTTGGCCAAATCTTCACCGTTTTTCATGATTTCTTCCATGGGATCTCACCCTTAATGTCTAAGGAGCATTTAAACACTAAAATCACCAATTTTAATCGAGAAACGAAGCCGGAATCTCGATTTTACCTCAAACACTCTTAAAACTAGAAAATAGAGAAAAGCTTAAGAAATAGAAATTTCTACCTCGATTCCTTGCTTTCCCTATGTTGCTTGGCTCCTAGAGGCTCGCCCCGTAGCCCGAGATCCACCCTCCAAAGCCCGGTTGTAGAGTTGGAGTGTAGAGAGAGAAATTAGAGAGAAGGAAGAGAGAAGGAGAGGAGAGAAAGTGAAGAGAGAGAGAGAGAAAAGGAGAAAAATGAATAAAAAATAGGTGATGCCACCTATATACTCGCCCGGGGTGAAATTATCACTTGCTCTGCAATTGACCCTCAGTCAAGACTAGCAAAAGCAAATTCATAAAATCTCACCTCAGGTGTTTCTAAATCCTCGGTGCCCCACAAATTTCCTTATTCACTTTAGTCCCTCTCAATATCTCAAACTCCACTTTAACCTCGAATCCATCATCTTTTCGGTACCGGACTCATAATTCATTCCCATAAGCTCTATTCTTCTTCTCGGGTTCCTACTTGGTCATTTCTCAAAAGTCCTCTATACTTTCTTTTCTTTTCACTTTAGTCCTTGAGAATTTGTAAAAATTTCCTAAATTAAAAATAAAAATTTCTATTCCCACATTTTCTTCACTAATTCAAAAAGAAAATTTTTCACATAATTAAATTTTTCACTAAACTTTAAATCAGACTTTAAATATTCATAAAAATTCTTGGGATATTACATTCTTCCCCCCTTAAAAGAATTCGGTCCTCCGAATTCAAAACTTACCTCAAGATTGAAGCAAATGCCAATATTTTGTTTATATCTCATTCTCTCTCTTAGAATTTTCACAATCAAGTACAAAATATAACAAGTTCAACATATTTTTATTTCTAATACATAAGTTACAGGCAACAAGCTGAACTTGATTTACAAAATAGATAATTTTAATACGTAAACATTAGATCAAACATCAGCTTTAGGTACAAACAAAAGAAAAGATAAATTAAGAACGAGGAGGCTTTTGAAATGCAGAAGGTGCTCCAGGTCTAGAAGAAGAAGGTGCTTCAGACCTTAAGGAGGAAGTTAATCGTTGCAGCCTAGAAAGAGTTTCTGGAGGAAACGTCTGGGAAATTTGGCAAAGTGCAGAAGTCACTCCATTCATACAATCAATACATCTCGCTTGTTGGTCACGAAAATTTTGAGTTGCAAACATCGAATGTCTATCAACTCTATTCGCCAATTCCCTAAAATGACGGTTCAAAAGCTTCTCTTGTTCTGTAAAGAGACGATTTATCAATCTCCCCTGGTCCTCAAAGTGGCGGTTTATCTGTAATACCCGTTAATTTCAGAATATAATTCGCTTAAGAGTATTTTAGAATTCTACAACGTTACTTTAGTTATTGATTTTGGTCATTTTTAATTTTCATATTTAATTGTTCTCTTTGAATATTATTTATGAAAATTGAGTTAAATGACTGGACTAAATATTTGCACAATGAGGGATATATTCTAAGAATGGTGAAATTCATGGAAAAGTGGTTTCAGAATGGTCAATTAATCCATTTATTGTAAATTAACTGGATGGGTTTGGATGTTGGGTTATGGATACCCATGGGTTATTGAATAACCCATTAGAAATATTTAATATAAAGTTTCAATAGTAACCCTCACTTTTTCACTCAGCCGAAGGAAGCAGAAAAGATTTCTCTCTCAGTTCTTCATTTTCTTCTCAAATCATTTCCTTGATCTTCAGAATTTCTGATTATTTGTTCGGTTCAAAAGCTTTGTAAGGATCAAAGGTAAGCTTTAATCCGATTATTTTCCTTAAATTTCAGTTTATATACAAGATCAGAGGAGGTTTTGTTCTTGAAGATTTTGATGATAATTCATGAATCTCAGTTGTTTTAGAAGTTATATTTGAGTTATAATCGGTTAAAAGAGTTGAGATTCTGGTTTTGAATCAAAAGAAAGGAAAGGATGAATTTTTTTGAAAGATTTTCTGCAAAATTCGAAGTACTGTAGCAACTGAAAATCTGAAATTTTTCTTCGAGTTACTGTAGCGACCAGAAATTTCGGGAAAAAATCTGGAAAATTTTCTTCGGGTACTGTAGCAGTTACTGTAGTGTCGGTAGTCAACGGTACTGTAGCAGTCAACGTTACTGTAGCGAACCGGCACTGTAGCGAACCGACACTGTAGCAAACCGTACTGTAGCAACCCGTTACTGTAGCCGTCAGAAAATTTTACGTATTTTCGTGATTTTGTTTCCTTTCTTATGATTCCTTGTAATATATTTTACTAGGAAATTTTCCTACACAAATTCTAGTGTGGAACAAGGTAAACTTGGACAAAAATCAAGGTGAGTGAATAACCTTGCTCAGCTAATTTGATATTACTAGTCAAAGTACAATATAAGTCCCATTTACAATATTATTTGGATAATAAGCAATTAATTTTTCATATGGGAGTATATGATGATCAGTAGAAATAAGAGTATGAAGAAATTATTTATCTCATGACAATTGTACTATGTGATGAATTCTCACTATTTTATTAATGAGTAAAGATCTACGGGATCTAATACACGAGTGTGAAAGGGTTAAAGTCCCATACTACTTGGTGTATATCTAAGAAATCTTATACACGAGTTTGAAAGGGTTAAAGTCCCATACTACTCAGTGCATATCTATGAAACATATACACGAGTTGAAAGGGTTAAAGTCCCATACTACTCGGCGTATACCTATGAGATCTTATTCACGAGTTTGAAAGGGTTAGAGTCCCATACTACTCGGTGTATATCTATGAAATCTTATTCATGAGTTTGAAAGGGTTAGAGTCCCATACTACTCGATGTATAAGATAATTAATTATATGAGTAAATGTGGTATTTGTACATTTGATATTTTATATAGTACAGTTATTTACTTACTGAGTTTTTAAATAAACTCACACTCCCTATGATTATTTTTTCAGATACAGAAAATAAAGAACAAGAGTATCCGTTTGAAGATTAGAAGCCCCTTGGGTTTATTCTCTATTTCTGTCTGGTGGGACACCAGTACTTATTAATGTGGATATTAGAAAAGCTCTGTATTTTCTATAGGTCTCCTAGGCTTGCGATGAGATAGAAATATCAGACTATGTATGTCTATATTTGCTTATCAGATGAATATAATTCTGTAGTGTGGAATGAATGATTAAGGTTGAATGTAAAACCTTACAGAATATATGTATATAACGTATGTTTGAGAATTATATCAAATGAGTAGTATCTTTTCACATGCTCAATTTTTGGGATGTGACAAATTTGGTATCAGAGGAAAGGTTTTATAGGTCCCCTATAGAGTACAGAGCAAAGTGATCTTTGTGGGCCCTTCCCTATTGTCGTGAGCCGCGGCATGACCATAGGATTAGGTTCCATAAAAGACCTTGTAGAGTATAACGTCATTTTATAGATAACTTCTCAGTGGGGCTAGTAAGTGATATTTTGTTTATGTCTGAAAATTGTTTGTTATGTGTGTAGATCTGTGACAGATCAATGTCAGAAGGATCTTCTAATAATAATGAGCATATGGGTCCAAGGAGGGCCATAAATCCACCAGTACATGTGCAAGATGATCCTAACCGTGGTGATAGTTTACATGCTCAAAGTACTGAGGGCGCATCTAGTGAGCAAGCAAGAAGAGTCGAACCTGATGCTCACGTCGGTAATGCAACTATTGCACATGTGATTCATTTGATGAATGAACGATTTGACCGATTTGAGGCTGAAATGAGAGGTCGAGCTGCACAAGCTAACCTGCCAGTGGATCCTCCTATTGTTGAAGCTGAAAATGTACCACCAGTTCCGTTAGCGGGAGGAGTTAATGTAAGAGAGGTAAGAATGTCTGAATTCCAGAAAATGAGGCCTCCTACTTTTTCAGGGGAAGATCCCAAAGAGGACCCACAATGTTTCCTTGAAGATTGTGAAGCAATCTGTGATGCTATAGGGTGTTCTCCTACTCAAAAGGTAGAATTCACTTCCTTTCAGTTAAAAGGTAGGGCTGGTAAATGGTGGAGGAACTGGAAGAAAGCTAGAATTCAAGGCGCACCGCCAGTTATGTGGACAGAATTTTACAGATTGGTTATGGATGAATTTCTTCCGGCAAGTGAACGATCATCCAGGGCCAGAGATTTTCTGTATCTACGGCAGGGAACCATGACTGTTGATGAATATTCAGCTCAGTTTGTTAAATTATCTGAATATGCCCCTGAAATCATTCCTTCTGAAAGGAAGAAAATAGAAAAGTTTGTGGAAGGGCTTCGTGATGCCTTATATGATCAAGTGGGTTCTAATATGAACGATTACTCTTCGTACTCAGAGGCTGTTGATGTGGCCCGAAGAATGGAAAAGAGGTCAAAGAATAAAGAAGAATATCGTCAAAAGAAGAAAGCTAGATATAGAAGATCTTTTGATCAAGGGGAAGACTCAGGAACTTTGAAACCCTTTACTGCGTCACAAAATGCTCCAGCCACTCCTACTAAGTCAACTTATTCTACAGCCAGTGTGGCTAAGCCTCGTTCAGAGAGCAGGGGTGGTTTTAGCTCTTCTAATAGAGGAGGTACTCAAGGTAGAAGGGAAAAACCTCAATGTCCTGAATGTGGAAAGTTTCACTTCGGAGAATGCAGGTTAAACACTGTTGGTACAGGTTGTTTTCACTGTGGACAAAAAGGACATTTTATAAGGGAGTGCCCTCAGCTCATGACAAGACCAGGTCAAGGGTCTACTTTGCCACCTCGACCACAATCTATTACTCAAACACCAACCCCTTCAATAGGGGGTAGTATGGGAAGAGGTTCTGGAAGAGGCCAAGGTGACCGTGGAAAACAAGCTGCTGGCAGAGGAAATGCAAGAGTATATGCTCTAACCCGACAGGATGCTCAAACATCCAATGCTGTAGTTACAGGTATATTATCTGTTAATACTTTTGCTGCACGTATTTTGTTTGACCCCGGTTCTACTCACTCATATGTGTCGCCCCTATTTGCCAAGAGATTTGCATTTGATTCGATTATTCTTAAAGAACCATTCTTGGTTTCCACACCGATGAGAGAGACTTTGATGGTTAAAACATGTTATCGTTCTTGTAAAATAATCGTTGGAGGCATGGAAACTGAGATAGATCTTATGGTTCTCAATATGTTAGATTTTGATGTGATTTTAGGGATGGATTGGTTATCTTCTTGTCATGCTACTATAAATTGTCGTGACAAAGTTATTTCCTTTAATATGCCGGGGAGGAGTAATTTTGTGTTTCAAGGAGATCGAGGTGATGTACCTTGCAACATGATATCTATGTTAAGTGCCCAGCGTATGTTGCGAAAGGGATGTCAGGGATTTCTAGCTTGTATCAAAGATTTAGAAAAGAAAGAACAGAAGTTAGAAGACATTCATGTGGTTAATGAATTCCCAGATGTGTTCCCAGAAGATTTACCTGGATTACCGCCAGAAAGAGATATTGAGTTCAGTATTGATTTGGTCCCAGACACAAGACCAATTTCTATTCCACCTTATCGTATGGCTCCTGTTGAGCTAAAAGAACTCAAAGAACAATTGGAAGATTTGTTAAACAAAGGGTTCATTCGCCCAAGTTTTTCACCTTGGGGTGCTCCTGTTCTTTTTGTGAAAAAGAAAGATGGTTCTATGAGATTATGTATAGATTATCGTCAGCTGAATAAAGTCACAGTAAAGAATAAGTATCCTTTACCAAGGATAGATGATTTGTTTGATCAGCTTCAAGGAGCAAAATACTTCTCAAAGATTGATCTAAGGTCTGGATATCATCAGTTATGAATTAAGAGTGATGATATACCTAAGACTGCTTTTCGTACACGGTATGGACATTATGAGTTTCTTGTGATGTCTTTTGGGTTGACAAATGCACCAGCAGCATTTATGGATTTAATGAACAGAGTGTTCAAATCATTCCTTGATAAGTTTGTAATTGTGTTTATTGATGATATTTTGGTATATTCAAAGAGTCATGAAGAACATACTGAACATTTGAGAATAGTGCTTCAGACTTTGAGAGAGCATCAGTTGTACGCAAAGCTCTCAAAATGTGAATTCTGGATGAGTCATGTAACATTTTTGGGACACGTTATTTCCCAAGAAGGTATTCATGTAGATCCAAGTAAAATTGAAGCAGTTAAACAGTGGCCTAGACCGACAACTGTGTCTGAAGTACGTAGTTTTCTTGGCTTAGCAGGGTATTACCGTCGCTTTGTCAAAGATTTCTCTAAGACGGCTCTCCCATTAAATAAGTTAACCCGAAAGAATGTTAAATACATTTAGGATGATTCATGTGAACAAAGTTTCACCCAATTGAAAGAGTGTTTAACTTCTGCACCAGTCTTAATCCTACCATCAGGACCAGGGGGTTACTCTGTATTCTGTGATGCCTCAAAGATAGGCTTAGGATGTGTGTTGATGCAACATGGTAAAGTCATAGCTTATGGCTCACGTCAGCTTAAAAAGCATGAATTGAATTACCCCACTCATGATTTGGAAATGGCAGCTGTAGTGTTTGCCCTAAAGATATGGAGACATTACTTGTATGGGGAAACTTGTAAAATTTTTACAGATCACAAAAGCCTTAAGTACATTTTTGAGCAGAGAGATCTCAATCTAAGGCAACGAAGGTGGATGGAACTTCTGAAAGATTATGATTGTACCATCCTTTACCATCCAGGTAAAGCAAATGTAGTGGCTGATGCTCTAAGTCGAAAGTCTATGGGAAGTTTAGCTCACATTGCCACTATAAGGAGGTCTCTAATACATGAACTACAAGAGTTGGAAGCTGATGGAGTATTCTTCGAGATCACTGAGTCAGGTACATTTCTGGCTCATTTAACAGTTAGATCATCCCTTGTAGAAAAAGTAAAAGCAACTTTAGAAAATGACATTGATATGGTCAAAATCAGAGATAAGGCAAGGCAAGGTCTAGCACCAAGTTTCTTGGTAGATGAAGAAGGAGTCTTATGGTTTAATGGGAGACTCTGTGTCCCCAACATTGAATCTTTGAAACATGAAATCTTAATGGAAGCTCATGGTTCGCCCTACGTTGTACATCCTGGTGCTGTGAAAATGTATCAGGACTTGAAACAAGTTTACTGGTGGGAGGGCATGAAGCGAGACGTGACTGACTTTGTAGCTCGATGTTTGACTTGTCAGCAAGTTAAAGCTGAACATCGACGACCATCTGGATTGATGCAAAAACTAGATATTCCCGAATGGAAGTGGGAAAGGATCACTATGGATTTTGTAGTAGGTTTACCTCGGTCAACAAAAGGAAATGACTCAATATGGGTCATAGTGGATCGACTTACTAAGTCAGCACATTTTCTTCCTGTTCATACCACTTTCAGTGTAGCAAAGCTTGCTCGAATTTATGTTAAAGAAATAGTGAAACTTCATGGTGTACCAATATCCATTATATCAGACCGAGGACCTCAGTTTACTTCTCGGTTCTGGAAAGTCTTTCAAGAGGCTTTGGGTACCAAAGTGAATCTTAGCACAGCATTCCATCCTCAGACTGATGGACAGTCCGAAAGGACAATTCAGACTTTAGAGGATATGCTAAGAGCTTGTGTGATGGATTTCAGTGGAAGTTGGGAAGATCATTTGTCTCTTATTGAATTTGCTTATAATAACAGTTACCAAGCCAGTATTCAGATGGCACCTTTTGAGGCTTTGTATGGGAGACGGTGTCGATCTCCTATAGGTTGGTTTGAACTTGGTGAAACCAAAATATTTGGACCTGAGATGATACAGGAAGATATAAATAAAGTTAAACTGATCAGAGAGAAGTTGTTAACTGCTCAGAGTAGACAGAAGTCTTATGCGGACAACCGACGACGTGACCTTGAATTTGCAATAGGTGATATGGTTTTCTTACGAATCTCACCTATGAAAGGAGTAATGAGATTCGGGAAGAAAGGCAAGCTTAGTCCGAGGTATGTTGGCCCATATGAGGTTGTAGACAGAGTGGGTAATGTGGCATATCGCCTAGACCTACCTTCCAACCTAGAGGGAGTTCATCCAATATTTCATGTGTCCATGCTACGGAAGTATCTTCCTGATCCTTCTCATGTCATTCAACCCCAAGAAGTTCATTTTGATGAAACTCTCACCTACGAAGAGGTACCAGTAGCTATCCTTGATAGAAAAGTCAAGAAATTGCGTACCAAAGAAATTCCTACTGTCAAGGTTCTTTGGAGAAATCATTCTCGCGAGGAAGCTACGTGGGAGGCAGAAGATGAGATGTGGAAAAACTATCCACATTTATTTGAAACTTGAGGTACGATTTTAATTCGGAGGACCGAATTCTTTTAAGGGGGGTAGAATGTAATACCCGTTAATTTCAGAATATAATTCGTTTAAGAGTATTTTAGAATTCTACAACGTTACTTTAGTTATTGATTTTGGTCATTTTTAATTTTCATATTTAATTGTTCTCTTTGAATATTATTTATGAAAATTGAGTTAAATGACTGGACTAAATATTTGCACAATGAGGGATATATTCTAAGAATGGTGAAATTCATGGAAAAGTGGTTTCAGAATGGTCAATTAATCCATTTATTGTAAATTAACTGGATGGGTTTGGATGTTGGGTTATGGATACCCATGGGTTATTGAATAACCCATTAGAAATATTTAATATAAAGTTTCAATAGTAACCCTCACTTTTTCACTCAGCCGAAGGAAGCAGAAAAGATTTCTCTCTCAGTTCTTCATTTTCTTCTCAAATCATTTCCTTGATCTTCAGAATTTCTGATTATTTGTTCAGTTCAAAAGCTTTGTAAGGATCAAAGGTAAGCTTTAATCCGATTATTTTCCTTAAATTTCAGTTTATATACAAGATCAGAGGAGGTTTTGTTCTTGAAGATTTTGATGATAATTCATGAATCTCAGTTGTTTTAGAAGTTATATTTGAGTTATAATCGGTTAAAAGAGTTGAGATTCTGGTTTTGAATCAAAAGAAAGGAAAGGATGAATTTTTTTGAAAGATTTTCTGCAAAATTCGAAGTACTGTAGCAACTGAAAATCTGAAATTTTTCTTCGAGTTACTGTAGCGACCAGAAATTTCGGGAAAAAATCTGGAAAATTTTCTTCGGGTACTGTAGCAGTTACTGTAGTGTCGGCAGTCAACGGTACTGTAGCAGTCAACGTTACTGTAGCGAACCGGCACTGTAGCGAACCGACACTGTAGCAAACCGTACTGTAGCAACCCGTTACTGTAGCCGTCAGAAAATTTTACGTATTTTCGTGATTTTGTTTCCTTTCTTATGATTCCTTGTAATATATTTTACTAGGAAATTTTCCTACACAAATTCTAGTGTGGAACAAGGTAAACTTGGACAAAAATCAAGGTGAGTGAATAACCTTGCTCAGCTAATTTGATATTACTAGTCAAAGTACAATATAAGTCCCATTTACAATATTATTTGGATAATAAGCAATTAATTTTTCATATGGGAGTATATGATGATCAGTAGAAATAAGAGTATGAAGAAATTATTTATCTCATGACAATTGTACTATGTGATGAATTCTCACTATTTTATTAATGAGTAAAGATCTACGGGATCTAATACACGAGTGTGAAAGGGTTAAAGTCCCATACTACTCGGTGTATATCTAAGAAATCTTATACACGAGTTTGAAAGGGTTAAAGTCCCATACTACTCAGTGCATATCTATGAAACATATACACGAGTTGAAAGGGTTAAAGTCCCATACTACTCGGCGTATACCTATGAGATCTTATTCACGAGTTTGAAAGGGTTAGAGTCTCATACTACTCGGTGTATATCTATGAAATCTTATTCATGAGTTTGAAAGGGTTAGAGTCCCATACTACTCGATGTATAAGATAATTAATTATATGAGTAAATGTGGTATTTGTACATTTGATATTTTATATAGTACAGTTATTTACTTACTGAGTTTTTAAATAAACTCACACTCCCTATGATTATTTTTTCAGATACAGAAAATAAAGAACAAGAGTATCCGTTTGAAGATTAGAAGCCCCTTGGGTTTATTCTCTATTTCTGTCTGGTGGGACACCAGTACTTATTAATGTGGATATTAGAAAAGCTCTGTATTTTCTATAGGTCTCCTAGGCTTGCGATGAGATAGAAATATCAGACTATGTATGTCTATATTTGCTTATCAGATGAATATAATTCTGTAGTGTGGAATGAATGATTAAGGTTGAATGTAAAACCTTACAGAATATATGTATATAACGTATGTTTGAGAATTATATCAAATGAGTAGTATCTTTTCACATGCTCAATTTTTGGGATGTGACATTATCAGTCTTTCCAAGTCCTCCATCTTTTGTCTCATAAGCGCAAGCTCATTATTAGAAGATGTTGCTGTGCTAACATCCTCTAACTCTACTACATCCCTTTTTCTTTTCTTAGCCTCTGGTGACTCTTCCATGGATCTCTTATTCTTATAATTCTCCAGGCTAAGATTTAGATCCAGCTCTACCTTGCCAGCCTCAAAGTTTAAATTGAAAGATTTATTGCCGGCCATATTTTTCTGAGCTATAAAGCTTGTACAGAAGGAGAAGTTTGATGCTAGAAAGCTTATAGATATAAACTCTTAGTGTAGTGAGCAGCGTAATGGGGCATCCATTATATATAGACGAAATTTAGGGCTACAAAACCTTTACATCATACTCTAAAGATGACCTACAGACCTTATCCGACGCAATGCCAACGGTCTCTGATAAGCATGCCAGAAAATAACAAAATATAATCAAATACAAAAGATTTCCTCAAAAATTTCGGCTAACTTTTGACTCTTGCTCAAATTATTAAACTAATCGCCGCTTCAATTTATGACTTCCTAACTCTGTATTTGTCATATCCAATAATTCTAAATCGAGATATTACTCCATGAACGGGTAGCTTCATATTAACCTTATCTAGGTTTCTAATCCGTGACTTTGCCCTAAGCTTACACATTTTCAAACATACATATTAAAATAAAAACTTCTCACATCTACACATCAAGCGTTCCATAAAGTGAGAGAAAAATTTTACCTTTCACTTGCCTCTATGAGCATATATGTATATATGTAAAAACATAGAGATACATCATTATCTATATATATTTTCATCTATTCAAGTTCTTTTAAATTTCAGACTTCTCATTCTCTGAATGTATGTAGAATCATTACATATTATTCCTGGCCATAACAAATAGCCTTCACTCTCTATGCATGAATAACATACATACATATCATATGTATGTAATCACAGTATAATTCAATCAATCATGTATATTATACTTAACTGAAGGCTTTCAAGAACAATACAAGAAAGCATAGAAATACATTTTAGTTCATCGTGAAAACATCCAAGACACTCTGTAATGGCTATATTGTCGACTTCCTTCAATTTCAGAAAATGCCAACGAGAGAAATGGAAAAACCAAGTGTAAATCGGCCGCAAATCCACCGAATATTGACTTTCGTGGTTTTGCCATTAATGCGACGCGTTGTTGATGTGCATGCCTACCCTAGACTCCTAGCTTCCAGCTTGCAGAAATCCATAGGTTAAGTGTGTAGGGTGCGGCGAAGAGATATCTTCTTTGTCTCTTAAGTTCAAATTTTTTCCTCTATAAGAACTGTCCCAACGTTCTCAGTTACCACACCACAAAGAGTAATCATCTCTGAGCCTACAACTTCCCAGCGTTCCTCTCTTCTCATACTCCCACATAAATTTCTAGATTTTTCAAATCATGGCTACAAGGAAGTACATTGATCTCACAGTGGATGCCAAGAGAGAAGAGCTCGACTTAAACTTAAGTCTGGGCAAAGACAAGGGCAAAAGACCTTTTGAAGGGTCTTTAGAGAAGCATATGGAGAAGAAAATGAAGAAGAACGAGGAAGCTGAGGAGACTAGCACGGCCCATACCTCGGAGGACAAAATCGCCTGTCTAGAGCAGGAGGTGAAAAATCTGAAAAAGATGATAGGAGACCTGGAGAAGTTAACTAAACGCAATCATGCAGAAATGACTTCAAGAATAGACAGGTTCTTCTATTGGTCTACCCAGTGCTTCTGCAATCAACAACAAAGAAGTGTTGATTGTATGAATGGGATTTACACTACCCTCCGCGACATTGCTCTGTCTCTCGCTCCAAGGAATGGTCGAGGGGTGATGATACAGTACAACCCTCCTAATCCGAGACCACCTCGCTTTTAGATTACTCATGCATGAGTAATTTTTTTTTTTGCAATGTAATCCTTCTGCTTTTAATGCCAGTGGTTTCTTTTATGGGATGGTACTCCAAAAATAGTAATAATAAAATTAAGAAGGATAAAAGAAATCAGTCACACAAAATCAATCATGAATGTAACATATAAAGCCCCATACATACAATTTGATCCGACAGCAACGGAATCAAACAAATAATAACCTTTCCTTTACCAAGTTCAAAAGTATAGCCATATCTGTCTAAAACTAAAACTAAAACATAATTCATAAGAAAAGACAAGTCTTGGAGGAAAAGGAAATGAAAACATCCTACAGGACCTTCAATGGAGCCATCTCTCTATAGTCGTGCCCGGGTTCACCACGATAGAGGAGATCCCACTAAGGTTACCTTACTCTGTAATCGGTAGGAGACCTAATCCCAAAGCTCTGATACCAACTTGTCATGTCCCAAAATTTGAGCACGTGACCGGCACGGAAAGTGAATTTCATTTCACCTCCGTAAGCCTATCTTTCTCTTAAAAATCATACAATTCTTTTTCATGCAACCAAAACGAGTTCTCTATACATACTACAATTACTCACATTACATCACTGAATGAACCTACCCGATTACAGAGATTTCTAGATTTATACAACTTAGAATAAAACTTAACTATTATACCTTTATCCTGAACAAATGAAAAGGTAATTATGGACTAAGGATCCATAATTCCTTGTTCCGATATTTACCTTCAGCTGTCAATTCTGAAAAAAAATATCAATAAGAGGGGTATGAGCAAACCACGTGCCCAGTGAGTAGATAACACCATACTATGACAAAATAAAAATCATGCATCATAATGATAACATGCAGCAATCATACGTAGATCGATCATCATATGATATAATATTATTCATAATACTTCACAACAATATCCAAGTGAATCAAATGCATTTCAACAAAATTCAAAATTCACAACAGCAATCGATGAAATCAATTTTACACACAATTCCCGTACCAACCGGGTCGTCCAGAATACCTCTGGATCGTTGCCCGCGGCCCCCGCCGCATCCACCCTTATCGCTCCATTTATATTCTCCACCCTTATAGCTTCACATAGATTTCTCCATGTGATGCACCACCATGCCTTTCCTTTCCAGTCAAACACAATCACAATCACATATAAAAACATCCTCAATCATAATCTTGAGCCACATACACAACTCAGTCATTTACAATTCAAGCCACAACATAATCAATGTGGTTCCAGCAACATAGCATGTATATAACATAACCCATAATATAGAACAATTATTCAACTTGGTTCACATGCCATTCACAATCCATCATATAACCTCCATTCATGGGAAAATAAGAAAATATAATTATATATATTACCAGACACGTTCCACATTTGTTTATGCCTCATCGTTCCACATCATCCTCTTCAAACTTAGATATACAACATATTTCCACTATGATGCAAAAAGTCAATAACAGATATTTAATCATAGCAAGTATTAACCCACTCACCTGGATTTCACGCTCTCGGCACTCCCACTTTGCACTTTGACCATTCCTATTGTAACCAGACAAAAACCATCAGAGTTACGAAATAGAGAAATTTCCTACCACTACTCTCGACCTTCACTTACTTCTCGAATCATAACTCCTAACTGGTAATGAATATTCAAATGAAACTTATACCATTGGAAACTAGACTTAAAGAGCTTTCCAACGATATAAAGTTTGCCCAAAACGGAGTTCGGATGAAGAAGTTATGGCCGATTGAAAAATAAACTAAAATTTCCCGGTACACCTGGCGCCTGGGCGCCAATTCCTTCTTCTTCCCATCTCACCTTGGCGCCTAGGCGCCACATATGGCGCCTGGGCGCCACGATCGCGACCCCTTCGTGATTTCTCTCGGTTTTGGCCCAAATTTGGCCAAATCTTCACCGTTTTTCATGATTTCTTCCATGGGATCTCACCCTTAATGTCTAAGGAGCATTTAAACACCAAAATCACCAATTTTAATCGAGAAACGAAGCCGGAATCTCGATTTTACCTCAAACACTCTTAAAACTAGAAAATAGAGAAAAGCTTAAGAAATAGAAATTTCTACCTCGATTCCTTGCTTTCCCTATGTTGCTTGGCTCCTAGAGGCTCGCCCCGTAGCCCGAGATCCACCCTCCAAAGCCCGGTTGTAGAGTTGGAGTGTAGAGAGAGAAATTAGAGAGAAGGAAGAGAGAAGGAGAGGAGAGAAAGTGAAGAGAGAGAGAGAGAAAAGGAGAAAAATGAATAAAAAATAGGTGATGCCACCTATATACTCGCCCGGGGTGAAATTATCACTTGCTCTGCAATTGACCCTCAGTCAAGACTAGCAAAAGCAAATTCATAAAATCTCACCTCAGGTGTTTCTAAATCCTCGGTGCCCCACAAATTTCCTTATTCACTTTAGTCCCTCTCAATATCTCAAACTCCACTTTAACCTCGAATCCATCATCTTTTCGGTACCGGACTCATAATTCATTCCCATAAGCTCTATTCTTCTTCTCGGGTTCCTACTTGGTCATTTCTCAAAAGTCCTCTATACTTTCTTTTCTTTTCACTTTAGTCCTTGAGAATTTGTAAAAATTTCCTAAATTAAAAATAAAAATTTCTATTCCCACATTTTCTTCACTAATTCAAAAAGAAAATTTTCCACATAATTAAATTTTTCACTAAACTTCAAATCAGACTTTAAATATTCATAAAAATTCTTGGGATATTACATATCCTAAGTTAGAGACAAAGAGGGGGCGCCGGTTTCAGATAGAGAAAGAAGAGGAATCCATCTCCAAGGCTTTCGAAGCTCGATTCTTGTCAACTCAACCTTGGTTTCATGATGTTTACTAGGTTTTCTGTTGTTTTCTATATATTTAGAACTATGAGTAACTAATTTTCTTATTCTAGGGTTGTTATGAACCTAATATTTGATTAGAAATTGTTTTCTCTCAAACTTTGTGATTTTTTATTTAATAAATACATCCCTATCACTCATCTTTGTTGTGCTTCCTTTAAAATTGATCACTTTAAGGTTTTCTTGTTGCTTTCACTGAACTTGGGAGAGGGAGATGTCTGTAAAACACTAAGTGAGAAAGGCGAGTGGTTGAATCTTAGGGTTTTTACTTGTTAATTAATAGGAATATTAGTTAATTTCGCTTAATCAAATCAGGTTAATGTTTATTTGCTTAAACTCACATAAGGGATAGTGTTAGATTTGAGTAGCCTAATTTAGGTTTGAAAGAATCACTTTAACCCATTAAAAAACTTAAGATTAAGTATATAATTGGCTAGAATTACAAGTGTTAGGGAGAGTTAGTAATTCTTAGGATGAGAGAGAGGGATTAGTTGTCCTAGGCATTTTGTTAAATTAATTTTATTTGTATTTATGTGTGCATTCTTTTTAATTGTGAAAATGTTCAAGAAAAATATTTTATCTTTTGCATGTTACCTTTTAATTTTCATTAGAGCTACCTTTGATCCAAATTCGTTGTTTGACTAATACATTTGAGTTTCTAGAGTAGTTAGCTAGTTAGTCCTCGAAGGAACGATAATATGAACCTTTTTCACTATATTATTTATGCGACTAGTGCACTTGCCAAATCGCTTAACACGTGTTCAGAAGGTAGCGCAGGAAATTCACATCATAGGAGGGACAATCTCGTAACTTCACCTGGTTTTCCATCCTCAAAGCCTGTCTTAGAGCGAGATGTTGGTGGAAAATTCCGTATGGGAAACACTGGAAAACAATGCACGATGGAAAAGGAAAATGGCAGCTTTGGCGTACAAAGCAAACGCAGGAAAGGTTACTGTAGACTAGCTTCCACTGTCATTTTCCAGCTGGGAAGGTGAACCAAACTGAACCTAATTTTATAGGTGTTTGGTAGAGTGTGAGGGAAAAGGAGAAAGAGTGACAAAATTTTCAAATTTTCCTCTTTAAAAATACCAAGCTTTCCCTTTTTTTTTAATAGGATATTTTAGTAAAATTCTCCCTTCTCATTTTTGTTTCTTTTTTTTGCATACCAAATGTAATATATATGCATTAACTAATACATAAGATTTTCTTTTTTTAATAATTTAAAAAATAAAGTCTAATTATATTTTAAAGTTCAATAGCTAAAATTATAAGTAATAGTTTAGGAGGATTTTGTGTAGTTTTTCATTTTTAAAGGTAAAAAAAAAGATGTCCTGTATTTGGGCCAAGTTTAGAATCCACTATAAACACATAGTGAGCCCAACAGAATGGAGTTGAGTGCTGTGAACCAGAAAACCCAGATGCATGTAGGAAAGAAATTGAGAAAAATACAATAAAGTCGAAGAAGAAGAAGGAGAAGGCATGCAAGATTAGATTATATGGATAATGAATGGATGGATAACGGATGTGACATTGAAAAGGCAAGGGAGAATGTTTTCAAAAATCTGTGATGGTGACAATGATATTATTACTTCAATTAAATGCAATAATAGGTTATAATAGGTACCCTCACATTCACAGAGGGGAAAGTAACCCACTTGATGGTGCCACCTTAACAACCCCCTTTTACACTTAACATCCCTATTTCATAGCCCCTTCCTCTATGATCTTTGATCTATCTCTTTTTAGGAATATACTACACACTATTACTACATTTCCAATAATCCCAACTAAGTCTCTAACAACTTCTAAACCATCCAGAGGACTTCAATTATATATGGGAGTGTCAAGTGTTGGTGTATGCGTATGTTATACGTACGTACATCAGTCAACAGTCAACACACATATACGGCATGATTGGTTCTCGTCTTAATTGCTGCCCATGTGTAATCATCATTTAAGCGAGGCATAAGGCATTACATTTGTATTTCAACTCGGGCCCACACCACTTCGTCTTCTTCTTTTATTTTTATTTTTTATTTATGTTTGCTACCCAAATAAATCTCCTTGAACAAAAATATAAAATTGAACTAAAATTAAAAATGTTTTATAATTATAGGAGAGGAGAGATGTGTAATTTTAGAAACTACATGGAATGGAAATGTGATGTGATGTTTCATAATAAAATATAACATTGAAGTATCAATAAAATATAAGAAGCACGCATGCTATGCAAAAACATTAAATCAATTCCGAAGTTGAATTGACTACATACGAGCAATAATTTAAATATTGATTTTATCCAAATAAATAAATAGATATTGGTTTAATATGCTTGTGACTTGTCGCTATGTATGCTCGAAGTTTATCGTCGCATTCAAAGTTTGATGTTAATGTACGATGATTTTGACATTATATTAAAATCATTTTAAATATAATTAACCAAAATAATAATTGTACATCAAAATTATAGTAAGGATATATAGCTGTTGATATGTCATGTCTATCCGACTAATTAAGCTGCAACATTAGTTGCATGATTAATTTCATTGCTACATAATTTTGTGGAATAGCAAAACATCTTTCTTCTCCAAGCTCAGAATTAGGGTTCTTAATGATGGATCATGGAAACATGACAATCTCAATGAATATGAATTCTTATTTTAAACTTATTTTTCTGTTGGGACATATAGAAAGCCACAGCAGGGGCATGTGACAACTGATCAAATTCTTAGAGGACAAAAGACTGATATTTAAAAAAAAAAAGGATAAAGCTTTCTTAGCTGTTCACTTTCTCTCATATGATTTGATTTGCTTTTTTTTTTCTACCAAAAATGAAAAAAGTTTAATGTTAAAAAATTTACTTAATTATTGATTAGGAGATTAATAATATCTGAATATCATATTTTTACCTTGAGAAAAAGCATGTTATATAATATTTCCAAATATTTACTTATAAGTAAGAATGTGATATGAGCTTATTATAAGGGCCTCGCAATATATTCTCTGTGATTTTAATCAATGAAAAATTGAAAATACTTTTTGATTGAACACAAATTTCAAAAAGTAAGACCAGTCCGTCCTAAAAAAATAAAATTTGCTGAAGACTCTGACTGTGAGTGTCAGACCTGTTATTTTCTTATACTTTTTTACTCTGTTTTGGAACTCTAACCTGCAAAATTTGTGGAAAAGAGTTTTCTTTTTGTTTTTGGTTTCTTTTGGCCTTTTGGAGAGTGTAGAGTTTACATTCATCTAACAATTCAAAAATGTTAAGAAAGTTTAAAGGCAAAAGGAAAAATCTAAATCCAAAATGCACACACAAAAAGCCATTATAAAATTACAAAGAATCCAATATTTGCAGCCACACACAAAAGGAACACAAATTTGTTACGGTGTGCAAGAATTTTGTATGCAAGAATTTTGCGTGCTGTTAATTATAATTTAACTGTGACAAATAATTATTTTAATTATAATTTTAATTGTGATTAAATAAATTTGTAATATAATTATAATTAAAATCGTGATTACTATCTTCCGCGAATCTAAATCCGCACAAAAGCCAATGACATTGTGAACTCGATTCCTTTTCTCAACCCAGCTTCTTTCATTCACAACCCCAGTTAAATCCTTCTCTATAAAACCGCTCACCCCCTCCACTCTCTCCTCTCAAACTCATCATACGCTTTCTCTCTGCTTTGCTCTCCGGCAAAGCAAGTCATAGCTAGAAAGTGCAGTCTCAGGTTGATTGAACCCATTTCAAAAAGGGACTCTTTCAGATCTCTTTTCTGTGTCGCCCAGATCTTCTTTCTCATGGCATTGAACCATGCATGAGGTAGTCTGAAATCTGTTTTTCAGTTGGTATCACTCACCCTTACTTCTCTTCCGTCCCTCTGGAAAGACCGTGTTTTGTGGGGTTCTAATGGCGGAAGCTGCAGAGCCTAAAGCATTGCCTGAAGCAGAGAAGAAGAAGGAGCAGAGTGTCCCCTTTTACCAGCTATTCTCTTTCGCAGACAAGTATGACTGGTTGCTCATGATCTTGGGGAGCTTAGGCGCCGTCGTTCATGGCTCTTCCATGCCCGTTTTCTTCCTTCTTTTCGGTGAAATGATTAATGGGTTTGGCAAGAACCAGATGGATTTGAACAAGATGACGGAAGAAGTATCAAAGGTTCAGGAATCCCATCCCATTCAAAATTCTCAAATGTCAGTCTTTTTCTTTAGAAAATTTGTCTCAGATCTGGGATCTAATCCTTCTTCTTTTTCTGCTCTTCATCATCATCGCAGTATGCTCTATATTTCGTGTACCTGGGTCTTGTCGTTTGCTTATCATCTTATGCGGGTATGGCATTCCTTTTTCATTCTTTCGCGCTTCGTTTACTCTTTTTGACGATGATCGGTCGCTCTTGCTGG
The DNA here is from genome assembly GCA_037074585.1 of Biancaea sappan. Classification (NCBI taxonomy): domain Eukaryota; kingdom Viridiplantae; phylum Streptophyta; class Magnoliopsida; order Fabales; family Fabaceae; genus Biancaea; species Biancaea sappan. Next base: position 28,447,168 of record CM073492.1, on the reverse strand, counting down.
ACCATACTTTACATTACACTCTGTGAAGAGTGGGTGTGAGCCCACGTGTTCTATCACCAGAACCAATGTCCTTTTCTTTTCCTTCACTTGTCCGCCAATCTCTACCATCCATCTTCCTGCTTAGCATTATTTAACATTATATCAGTGTCTCTCTCAGTTGTTGAGATTCAGTGGTTGATTGATTTCGATACACATTTAATTAATCTCGTTAATTAAAATTAAAAAATATTATACTTTTTAATGTGCCGATAATGGAATTTTACCAATCGACCAGAAATTGCATGCTGGATGTATACTGGGGAGAGACAAGTGAGCACGTTGAGGAAGAAGTACTTGGAGGCAGTGCTGAAACAGGACGTTGGGTTCTTCGACACAGATGCTAGAACAGGGGACATAGTTTTCAGTGTCTCCACCGATACTCTGCTTGTTCAAGATGCTATAAGCGAGAAGGTTCTGTGAATTTGCCATCTTAATCTTTCTACAGTATGGTTCAAATGAAAAATGCTCTTCTAAATTAAATTATAAATTTGGATTGTGGGTACGTGCAGGTAGGGAACTTCATACATTATCTCTCGACTTTTCTGGCGGGATTAGTGGTCGGATTTGTGTCTGCATGGAGGCTGGCGCTTCTGAGTGTGGCGGTGATCCCAGGCATTGCTTTCGCCGGAGGATTGTATGCTTACACCCTCACAGGCCTCACCTCCAAGAGTCGTCAATCTTATGCCAATGCCGGCATAATCGCCGAGCAGGTCAGCTTCCTTTCAAAAGCTTCTTTTTTGTTTTGACAATTATTTTCTTCTGTGATTGGTAAACAAAAAAGCTTTCTCTTTCCTCCTTTTTGGGTTCTGAATGGATGAGATTTTGAGTGCAGTGAGCGCATGCTCTTCTCCCATATGAGTTTGCATCCAGTGTTCAATTTTTACGGGATATTTAACGGATGAAATGATGTTTTGTCATGTGAAGCATTCATAAAAGTTCTTCGCTTTTACCTTTCGTAATAAAATATTGAAAACCCTGATGGCTTTTTTCTTCCCCCCCCCCCCCCCTCTTTTTCAAGTGTTGTTCACAGGATCTAAGTTGAGGAAAACTCTGTTATCTTTCAAGAATATAATTAGATCTTGCCTAAAATGTACTTTACAGTAAGAGTATGTTAATAAAGTGATTTCCCTAATCATGAGTTAAAAATGTCCTCAGTTAAAAAAAAAAAAAGATACGAGGCATGAAGGGGACTTGTTTATGCAGTGCTGTGGCAATTAAATTAAATCAAATCAATTTCTGGTATCTGCAAACTCTACAGGCCATTGCTCAAGTTCGAACAGTTTACTCGTACGTTGGAGAGAGCAAGGCCCTTAATTCCTATTCTGATGCGATACAAAACACACTAAAACTTGGATATAAAGCTGGAATGGCCAAGGGTTTGGGCTTAGGATGTACATATGGGATAGCTTGCATGTCCTGGGCATTAGTCTTCTGGTATGCTGGTGTCTTTATCAGAAATGGACAGACCGATGGAGGCAAGGCCTTTACTGCAATTTTCTCTGCAATTGTAGGTGGCATGTAAGACTCCCTCCCTCTCTCTATAATGATTCCATCCACTTATATTCCATGAAGTCATAAAGTATTTGCTACTACAGGAGTTTGGGGCAGTCGTTTTCAAACTTAGGGGCGTTCAGTAAAGGCAAAGCTGCTGGATACAAGTTGATGGAGATAATCAGGCAAAAGCCCACTATAGTGGAAGACCCTTCAGATGGGAAGTGCTTGGATGAGGTTAATGGGAATATCGAGTTAAAAAATGTTACTTTCAGCTATCCATCAAGGCCAGATGTCATCGTCTTTCGAAATTTCTCGATCTTTTTCCCTGCCGGAAAAACTGTCGCCGTCGTCGGCGGTAGTGGGTCGGGAAAGAGCACTGTCGTTTCCTTGATAGAGAGGTTCTATGATCCTAATGAAGGTAACTAAACATGCTTTGCTCTTGATAAAATATTCAAGTTTTTGGTTCTCCGTCTGACCTTTTTTTTTTTTTTTTTGGAAATGGCGAAGCAGGGCAGGTTTTACTAGATAACGTAGACATAAAGACACTACAATTGAAATGGTTACGTGGTCAGATTGGGTTGGTGAATCAAGAACCTGCACTCTTTGCAACTACCATACTCGAGAATATACTCTATGGAAAACCCGATGCAACAATGGCTGAAGTAGAAGCAGCTGCTTCTGCTGCCAATGCTCATAGCTTTATCACTTTGCTTCCAAATGGCTATAACACTCAAGTTGGCACATAACAAAACTCTTGAACTTACACCAAAGTTTTTGCTCTTCAATAAAACAATGCGTTAAGCGTTATGCTTATTATTATTACAGGTGGGAGAGCGAGGAGTCCAACTATCAGGTGGCCAAAAACAGAGGATAGCAATAGCCAGAGCAATGTTGAAGAACCCAAAGATCCTTCTTTTAGATGAAGCAACCAGTGCTCTCGACGCAGGCTCTGAAAGTATAGTGCAAGAAGCACTAGACCGTCTCATGGTTGGACGTACAACTGTAGTTGTCGCCCATCGTCTGTCAACTATCAGGAACGTAGACTCCATTGCTGTGATCCAACAAGGCCAAGTAGTTGAGACAGGGACGCACGAAGAACTAATTGCCAAGGCAGGCACCTATGCTTCCTTAATTCGATTCCAAGAAATGGTGGGAAACAGAGACTTGTCCAACCCGTCCACTCGCCGCACTCGCTCGTCGCGGTTGAGCCACTCGCTTTCGACCAAGTCTTTGAGCCTCCGGTCCGGGAGCTTGAGGAACTTGAGCTACCAGTACAGCACTGGAGCCGACGGTCGGATTGAGATGATATCAAATGCTGAAACAGACAAGAAGAATCCTGCTCCTCAGGGGTACTTCTTCCGCCTCCTCAAGTTGAATGCCCCTGAATGGCCTTACTCAATCATGGGAGCTGTAGGGTCTGTTCTTTCAGGGTTCATTGGCCCGACTTTTGCCATTGTTATGAGCAATATGATTGAGGTGTTTTACTACAAGAACTACGCCTCCATGGAGAAGAAAACTAAGGAGTTTGTTTTCATATACATCGGAGCTGGCCTTTATGCCGTTGGTGCATATCTCATACAGCACTACTTTTTTAGTATCATGGGAGAAAATCTCACTACAAGGGTTCGAAGAATGATGCTTGCAGGTATGGTTTAATCAAGGTGTAATTTTTTAACTTAGCGTTCAATATGATGCCAATGTCTTAATTTCTTCTTATGATTTTGGCAGCAATATTAAGGAATGAAGTTGGGTGGTTCGATGAGGAGGAGCACAATTCAAGCCTGGTTGCAGCTCGGCTTGCCACTGATGCTGCTGATGTGAAGTCTGCAATAGCTGAGAGGATCTCGGTGATTTTGCAGAACATGACGTCTCTTTTAACTTCATTCATAGTTGCTTTCATTGTGGAATGGAGGGTTTCTTTGCTCATCCTCGCAACCTTCCCTCTTCTTGTTCTAGCTAATTTCGCTCAGGTAAATGTCCTTCTCTTACTTTCATGTTTGACCCTTTACTAGGACTTGGGGGTTACTATTTTTTAAAGATTTTTACTATTGTCAGATTCCCACACCTGCTTTTACAGTAAACTAGAATCTAACTTTTTTTGCAAGCTGGCATTAAACGACAAAAGCGAAGGCGACAAGGTCTCCACTATAGTAGAACTGTGCACGTGCTTTCTTCCAGTCAAATACATTCCATACCCATCCATCATTTTCGATGCCGCTGAAAATTGTGTTCTCCCCATCTCCTCTGCTTCTGCCATTCAACCTATGATTATAAACTATAAAATATTGTTATGGGTTTCCATAAAAAAAATATTTTTTATTCACAGTAATAAAGTTTCACTTGCTATGCTACCCTTTTTATCTTTAAATTTGTTTTTTTTGGAGGGGGGGGTGACGATCATCTCAGTCAACACAAGAACCTAAGATTCTTTCAAGTCTCATTTAAGCTACTGGTTGTAGACTATCAATGCATGGTGGATCATTTAATATGTCCCTGCCACGGTTATCAATATTTTTATTTATTTATTTATGGTACTTGTGAAAGTTTTCTTTTTTAAAAATTATCTTTTGCTTTTTACTGAGGGTGTCAGGGGCCGACAGAGCCCTCCTCATCTGCGCTTGGGTGCACAGTATCTCCTTCACCACTCTCATCCGTTATCTTGGGTTCCATTTCAAGATATAATAACGAAGTGAAGTTGAGAAACGATTTTTCCTGTAAATATCAGTGTTCAAAATTTGTACGCACAGTGCAAGAATGACATTGACTGGTCAGGGATGTACCTTTGCAATTATCAATGTTTTTTAGGTGACACTGTGTGTCCTCCAGTCGTCCTGACCCGTCTTGCTGAATTTATTCATCCTATTTATTCTTAACCTACCACTAAATGAATAATAGCACACGTTAACTGTTAGGTCAACTTTATAATAGCACTCATTAACTGTTGGGTCAACTTTGGCTTTACTACACCTTCCATCAATGCAATTACCGTTACTCTTCATTGCTGCCAGTTACTATGCCAGAGGTTTTAACATCTATTATAACATATCAAAGTAGTTGACTTCTCCTTTTTGATTTTAACTTGTATAGTTTAATTCTTGTTTTAACGTTGATGGGTTGATTACTCAAGTGCTAACTGTGTTTGAATTCCACAGCAACTATCTCTGAAAGGGTTTGCTGGAGACACAGCCAAGGCACATGCAAAGACGAGTATGATTGCAGGGGAAGGAGTAAGCAACATCCGAACCGTCGCTGCCTTCAATGCTCAAAAGAAGATCTTGTCTCTCTTTTGCCACGAGCTTCGTCTTCCGCAGCGCCGGAGCCTGCGCCGGAGTCAAACTTCCGGACTCCTCTTTGGTCTCTCCCAGCTTGCTCTCTACGCTTCTGAAGCTCTCATTCTCTGGTACGGTGCCCATCTGGTGAGCAAAGGCGCCTCCACCTTCTCCAAGGTCATCAAAGTTTTCGTAGTCCTGGTCATCACAGCTAATTCAGTTGCAGAAACCGTAAGCCTGGCTCCAGAGATCATCAGAGGTGGTGAAGCCGTTGGTTCTGTATTCTCCATACTGGACCGGTCAACAAAGATCGACCCGGATGATCCTGATGCCGAAGCAGTTGAATCCATTCGCGGCGAAATTGAACTCAGACATGTGGACTTTGCCTACCCTTCACGCCCTGATGTGATGGTGTTCAAGGATCTTAACCTTAGAATCCGAGCAGGACAGAGCCAGGCTCTAGTAGGAGCAAGTGGGTCAGGCAAAAGCTCAGTGATCGCATTGATTGAGCGTTTTTACGACCCCGTTGCAGGCAAAGTGATGATAGATGGAAAGGACATTAGGAGATTGAATCTGAAGTCACTGAGGCTCAAGATTGGGTTAGTCCAACAAGAGCCAGCCCTCTTCGCAGCAAGCATATTGGACAACATAGCCTACGGCAAAGAAGGCGCCACTGAAGCAGAAGTCATAGAAGCCGCACGTGCAGCGAACGTGCATGCATTCGTCAGCAGTTTGCCGGAGGGTTACAAGACTCCAGTTGGTGAGAGAGGGGTTCAGCTCTCTGGTGGTCAAAAACAGAGAATTGCCATAGCCAGGGCTGTTCTGAAAGACCCTGCGATACTTCTGCTAGACGAGGCCACGAGTGCACTTGATGCTGAGTCAGAGTGTGTGCTACAAGAAGCGTTGGAGAGGCTCATGAGGGGTCGAACAACTGTGCTTGTGGCTCACCGTTTGTCGACCATAAGAGGAGTGGACTGCATCGGAGTGGTGCAAGATGGGCGCATTGTGGAGCAAGGCAGCCACGCCGAGCTGGTGAGCCGACCGGAGGGGGCGTATTCCAGGCTTTTGCGGCTACAACACCATCACATATGAGGGACAGTTTGATATGATTCGATCATATTGATATATGAATACGACGTTGTGGGGATTGATAATTATGTTTCCGTACCCATAAATTGTTAACTTTGTGCTTTTGTTTATTTTGTAGATGTAGATAATGTGGGATATGGGTGGAGTGGGGTTTGTACCTTGAGGCCAGAGTGCTCTGTTATCCACGGACACGGACTAGGACTGGCAAGTATTATATAATCATATATATCAATGGTGCAAATCATACTATATATCCATCTATGTGGTTAATTAATTATTTGAGCTTTTCTTGCTTTGCATGTGCAAAGTAATCAAGAAAATCAGTGGGTTTAGTGGCCCATATCATATATAATAGGGAGGACACTAGAGCGGTTACTTTATCAGGTGAATCAGTCTTGGTTGTAAACTTCACTGAAAAGGATGTTATTATGTGTGTACTTGATCTGTGAGAAAGCTACAAGAGACCTTCCCTCCTAGGGCCCTCACAAATTTTGCAGTTCCAATGCATTACCAGTGGGACAAAGGGGGGAAAGTAAATAATAAAGAGAATCTTCAGAGAAAATTTAAAAAAAAAAAATCTATGGGATATCACATGGGGTGAAAACGGAGATGATACAAATTCAAAGGCATATTGGCAGTTGGCAGGATTGATGCGTCACATTATAGTTTCATGTACCTGAACCTCAATAATGTACCTGCAAGTCTAGCTGTATGCATGTTAGATTCTCATATTTACTGCATATTGCAGAAGATAAATTATTTATTAATAGTGCGAGCCAATGCGATGCATAGAAACAAAAGGTTCTCAAGTAAGTTGTTTGTGATGTAGAGGAGGAGTGAAATTTTGTGTGATTTGGATAAATTCATTTCAAGACAAATATTTAACCCCTCATCCCCCAGGGGGAAGGAGAAATAATATAGTTACAGGTTCCTAAGGTCCAGCGTTGCTTCTGATAGATACTTGATGGTAGAGAATGTACCTGAATTGGGCACTATAGTCGACGAAGTGGGTAAAACTAAAAAACTGTAGCCTGTCTCGGATGCAGCACAATTTTGTTGCTTTCTGACTCTTGATTGTGATCTCTGAGGAGGGTAAAAATGAAAAATATTGGTGCTTCCCCTTCCAGCATATCAATTATCAAATTGCTTTCCATTTTATTCTAAACACAACATGTTGGTGGTGGATGGCTTTGTATACTAGTCCTTCATTTTGGGCATTGGGTTTGTCAGAAAGGGTGGATCCTCCATATATTTGAGCTAAGATTATTGAATGGTACAGGTCCAGAAGGTCAGATAAGCTTTTCTAAAAGGTAGTGAACACTGACAATGAGTCTACCATCTTTGACCTTTTAGTCCTGGGAAGCTCTGATTCTGCAGACTCCAGCATGGCCATTCCTTCTTGTTGTTGTAACCAGACCAGACCCGGTTCAGACAGATGATAAATTAACATTGAACCGCCACAAACAGACAATTACTACTGTGACCTCAGCTTGGCTTATTCAAAAACTCGATCAGAGTGAAAGGCACCCTTGTCAGTTTCTTCTTATGACATCTTCCTCATCCTTTTGTTTTCACTCATATGGCTGTTATTTACCTTAAATCTCTAGTCTTTGTTAATCTGATAACAAGGTTTCTATTTAATAGGGATTATCTGTTTGTTACAATAAACAGAACAACAGCTTGATGATGACTTGCTATCCTGTCTCTAACTTTATGTGTGTGTCCAAAGGGTTATGCCTTGCCTGCTGAATTAACTCATTTATTTTTTTGGGGTTGGGGGGGGGGGGGGGGGAGGAGAGTTTTTCTTTCATTTTTTTTAGTAAGTTATTAATTTGATTCTTAAAAAAATATTATTGTCTCAATTTCACACTTAAAAAAAAAATATCAAGCATCTCAATTTAATTTTTGAAATATTAAATTTATCTGAATTTTTTCTCTATATGTTAAAGTGACCAGAAAATTAAGATTTGACAGAAATAAATTTTACAATTTATAAAAAAAATGATTAAATCAAAATAAATACAATTTTTAAAGACTAAAATAAAATATCTGGTCTTTTAAGGATTAAAATTGAGATTACTAAAATCATTTAAAGAATAGATGAATAATTTACTATTTTAGTTTTTGGGGCTGGGTTTGGGGAATAGTCAAGAGTGATAGGGGGAATGAAGCTCCTTTTAAGGTTTGCCTGAGTCTCAAGTCTTTAACCCTACGATGAGTGGGCTGCTTAGATGCTCATAGGATCTCACTATTTTGTGGACTGAATATTCAATCTGGGCTTCACATGCCCACATTTTATGAGGACCTCTCTACGCAGGAATTTGAAACAAAATGACGGCATTAAATTTAGTTAAATTATATGTGATCTTTTTATTATTTTAAAAAATATCATTTAATTCTTCTAACATTTTTATTATGATTATTGGTATTCAGATATTCATTAGATTTAATTTTATTTAGTTTGAGTCTATTAATGTGTAAAATTATTTCATTGTTGATTTTTATTTTTTTATTTATAAAACTCAAACTTTGCATAAAGAGAACAAGTCAAATATTACTTGAACAAAAGTCCTCTGACATTTAACGCATGTTAAAACAGTTTTTTTTGTTATTTAATTTTTATCAATGAAGTTAACTATTTTACATAATATGATATTACAATTTTATTGTTAATATAACAACAACACAAAAAGGTAAGCGACTTCACAATCTCATGCTGTGATAAAAGTTTATTTCATTGATAGATAAAAATAAATACTACAAGAGCTTTTGCAAATGTATCAAACACAACAGAATCGAAAATTGGCGACGTACCAATTTTTACATTAATTTAAACTATTAATATGTAGTTTAATGATATATTTTTTTTCCCTTTCCCTTCTCATTGAACAATCTTGTAAAAATTTTAGTTTTGGTATATTTTTGTATGTTGAAAGATATTACATTTATCCAGTTATCCTTTATTACTCATTTTGGGTGTGTTTGATTGCACTAAATAAAGGTCTAAATTTGATTTGATTCACTCATATTTTAGTTCATTAAGTGTATTTATTTCTTTTATTTTTTTTTTTATTTATTCTAAATACATTTTATTCAATCAAATTTTATAAAAAAATTTAAAAAATTTTAAACATTAATTGATGTTAGGGTTGTGCAAAAGATGGGTTAACTTACTCTGACTTGACCAATTAGGCTTAATCGAATTAGATAAAAAACAAACTGTGTCAAAGACATAGTATAAGAGTTATAAATACACTCAAATTTGACCTTGTCCTGAGTTTGGAAAAAAGTGGCCTCTCTTTTAGCGTTGAAGCTCTAGGGCTTCTTCATCAACGCACAACCCTCCACCCATTTTCTTCTTATCTTCTTTTTTGTTTTTGGCAAAAGTATATCGGATGTCCTTGAGTTTATCCCAATTTTTATTCATGTACCTAACATTTTTTTTGGTCAAATATGTCCCATATATTTGAATTTTCTTTTCATATATACCATTTTTTTAACATCATCAAAAAACTAATGGAACTCCAAGTCACTTGCTGACTGAGTTGTGCACGAGGCTAATATACTTTACCACATCGAAGAATTCCACGTCACCTAATGTGTTCAGTGGAATTGCGACACATGACGCTTGAGTTTATTTGAAAAAAAAAACTAAAGAAGTGTTAAGGGGGAATCAAACCTGAGACTTCTTATAAAATACAAGTGTCTTCAACCACTGAACCACACATTTCTATTGATATTTATATGCCAAATATATATATATATATATATATATATATATATATATATATATATATATATATATATATATATATATATATATATATATATATATATATATATATAACATCATTTAGAAATCCACTTATTAAAAATTCACTTTATTTTAAAAAATAATTATAACAATAATTAAATTTAATTATTATTTATACTTGATAAAAATCCACTTAATAAAAATTCACTTTATTTTAAAAAATAATTATAACAATAATTAAATTTAATTATTATTTATACTTGATAAAAATTCACTTAATAAAAATTCATTTTATTTGAAAAAATAATTATAACAATAATTAAATTTAATTATTATTTATACTTGATAAAAATTCACTTAATAAAAATTCACTTTATTTAAAAAATAATTATAACAATAATTAAATTTAATTATTATTTATACTTGATAAAAATCCACTTAATAAAAATTCACTTTATTTAAAAAAATAATTATAGCAATAATTAAATTTAATAATTATTTATACTTGATAAAAATCCACTTAATAAAAATTCACTTTATTTAAAAAAATAATTATAACAATAATTAAATTTAATTATTATTTATACTTGATAAAAATCCACTTAATAAAAATTCACTTTATTTTAAAAAATAATTATAACAGTAATTAAATTTAATTATTATTTATACTTGATAAAAACCACTTAATAAAAATTCACTTTATGTTAAAAAATAATTATAAAAATAATTAAATTTAATTATTATTTATACTTGATAAAAATTCACTTAATAAAAATCCACTTTGATATTATAATTTTTAATGACAATTAAATTTAATTATTGTCATAATTATTTTTTAAAGTAGAGTAGATTTTTAATGAGTATAAATAATAATTAAATTTTATATACTATGCTATAATTTAAATTATTTTTTATTTTTTAATAATTAACATAGCATAGTATATTATTTATACTTACTAAAAATCCACTCTACTTTAAAAAATAATTATAACAATAATTAAATTTAATTATTATTAAAAATTATAATATCAAAGTGGATTTTTATCAAGTATAAATAATAATTAAATTTAATTATTGTTATAATTATTTTTTGAAATAAAGTGGACATTAGGGACATAAATAAAAATCGGGGTAAACACCTAAGATATTTGGTATACTTTTACCTTTTTTTTCTCTCTCCTCATTGAGAGTATTTCCTCTTCTCTCTCTCTCTCTCTCTCTTTTTTTTTTTAAAGTTTTGTCTTCTTTTTTGTAAAAGGTTTTTTTTTTCTAAGGACCTAGATTTGATATTTATTTGTCGACGTCCTCGGAGGAGATCATGAACTTGCAGACCTAGAAGAGTAGGGAGTGAACTTTCATGAAAGACCCTTCTTGCTTCGCAACTTTTTGCTACTGTTGCTTACTATATTTGCATCATTTCGCTGTTGGACTTAACTATCGGTGACGATTACTACTGGTGGTTGTCAATGCTGGTGTGACTGTGTAAGCCTTGGATTTGTGTTATTAGTTTTTAGGTTTTGTTTAGTTTTTAAAAAAAAATTGCTAGAAGACCTGCTCTATGTTCTCCTCTGCATAAGAGTGTTGAGATGAGGTATGTTGTCCTTATTTTTTACTCTTATAATATTGTTACTTAATATTAGATATTTTTTTTAGGATATTATTTTAAATTATGTATCTTTTATCTCATAAGGTCAGCATTGTGCTTAATAGTTTTTTTAGATAATGTTAAACCTTATGTATTTCTAATTTGATGTCTTTTTAATAGAAATGATTTTTATTTGTCAAAAAAAAAAAGAGATTTACCCTGAAATTAATAAAGAAAAATCCTGCTTCCATTCGACACTATTCCTTGCGTTTGGAAGGAGAGAGAGAGAGAGAGAGAGAGAGAGAGAGAGAGGGGTGGGAATAATAAAACCCTCTCAATGAGGTTAGCCTCATTCTATGCTATCATCTCTCGAGTCTTAATTCCCAATTGCATCTCAATTTCCCCTCGTAGCCTCTTCTATACATCAAAGTTTCTTCTTACTTTTTTTTTTAATTCCCATTCCCTTCCCTCACATTGTTGGATTCTTTATCAAAAAAATTACTTAGAAAAAACATTGTACTAATAAATGTCTAAATACATAAAATTTTATCAATCAATTTTTTTTTAAAAAAATAAAATCAAGCTTAACCTGACTTGACCAAACTCGATTCCCCTCGAATCCAATGATTGTAAATATGCTCGAATCTAATATTAAAACAAGTTCAATTTCAAGACCCGATGAAATCACGAATAAAACCTCAGGCTAAAAAAAAAAAAAAAGACCGAGTCGAACCAATTTCATCTCCTAATCCAAGGAATAAGGGATAGAAAAAAGCCCATAATAGAGGGGGAAAAAATCTCAGGAAACACATCAATCAAATATTGGACAACAACTTCACACAACATCTCGAGGTTGGGTACAATCAAACATATATTTCCATATACCCAACCAACCAAAGACCAAACGCATGTGATCGGTAATCCAATTATTTTTTATTCTTTTACTTATTATTCTATTGGTCATTGCAAAATAACACAATTAATGTAGCAACGAAGCCAAACGGTAAAACTCGAAATATAATCATTGGACTAGACATTTTTCATCTCAGGCAATGAAGAAGCAAGACAATTATTGATCCAAGAATCTCGTAGAGACACCTGAACTGCCGATTTTCATGTACGTGAATATGTAAAATATTTCTTTGTCTAGTCAATATTAACAAATGTATTGTTTAAATGCTAAAAGAAGGGTGTTGAAAAGTGTGGCCGTACGTAACTAAGTATTTCATCAAAATATATAAATAAGGATTAATATTATCCGTAAGAAAAAAAATTTCAAATGCACACAATTTTGGAGTTAATTAAAAATATTTCTCAATAATTAAAGGAATTAGTTAATTAGCTAGTAGCGAGGATTTTTAAGTTTTTATCGATAACCCATCCATGCAATCACTTGAAGTCTCTAGATGACTTATTGGGACAATTTTGAAGACAGATCTCATGACAAGAACACAGCACATGCGTTACATAGGCAGCATCTTGGAGATAATGTTGGACCGATTTTATTTCATGTCGGATGCACATATATATATATATATATATATATATATATTACACTTTTCAACACATAGTCCCTCTGAAATTTTATAATTGTTGAATCATAACCCAATAAGTGTTTCGAGTTTCAAATTAAAAAAGGAACTCACGTAGACCATATATCGAATATCGATGTCACACTGACAGAGCATGTTTTTAAATTCAGAGGTTTATAAAATTACAAAACTAGATGTCGGTGCTTCTAACTTAACGTTCAAAATTTGAACCAAGTTTGTATCATTACTAAGTAAAAAAAAAGGCTTAATAGATGCTGACCACTTATTATAACATTGCCGGCTTTTCTTAAGAAAACCTAAATATAACGTTAATTTTACATAGGTGGGTCTGATAAATCTTTGGATTGATCACGTAGGGACCATGTGCACTGATGAATATCTAATTGCATATATCTACTTCCATTATTGTTCATGCAGGCAATATATATAAAGAAAATAAATTTTCATTTTTTTAAAATTATCTACTTCACTATATATAAAATCATATGACAAATTAAAAGCGCATTTTGCATATATATACGTGCTACCTAGCACATAAAATAGCTTGAATTGACAAAAGATAGCATATGCTAAGGAAACTTGTGTTTCTTCTTTAAACATTTTCAATATTTCGCATTTCTTTTAAAGTAAATTACATTCCTTTCTTTTGTAAGTTTCTTAAAGTATAAGGTTTTTCTTTTTATATTTAAAATATTCATTTTAGAATCTGGTTAACTCGCACTGTTAGGAATATTGTTTTAAATATTTTATAGATGCTTTATTAAATTAAAGTTTATATTAAAATAATTTTAAATTACCAAATATACCCTATCTTTTCTCTTCAAACTAATTATACAACGTCATCTTCTTCTCCTCCTCTTTATTCTCTCTTGAAATTATTTTATATTTATTTTAAATTTGAATATAATAAATATTTAATATGAAATTGAAATTATTTCATCTTTATTTTTGGTTTGATGGAGAGGGAGGCATCCAAAAGGCTACCCAGACAACTCATCAAGCACTACACTTTGTATTTCTATCATCGTCTATGAGACGAAAGGCTTCATATATCAAAGAGCTGGACTATACTATAGCTCATTACTGTGCTTCTATGCAAATTTAGCAAGGAGGTGCATGGGCTACTTGGTTGCACTCTCTATGCACGTGCTTCAATATGGGAAAATTAAATTTGTACCTCCAGGGTGATGCTTCTAACACCTTTGGCCCAAGCAGTGTTCAATACTTCCACAAGACACTGCAACTCCCATAGCAATCCCACTACATGGATCCAGAGGACAAAGGGGCTCTACAAATCAAGCCATCCCCATTTAGTTTAATCCACTAATCCTCCCTTCCTCAGGCTCTTCCTCTCTGGCAGCACAAGCAAAGAAGATCCGCCAATCCGAGTAAAATATCTTTACCTTTTTTATGAGAAGACACATTATCATTAATCTAGCTAACTTTTAATTAAAGAAGGAAGCCCTATTATCACATTTAACAACTCTAAATTAACCTGAAATGATTAGTCACTCTACTCTCTCTTAACACACGTAAAATAGATTCCTCCTTCTCCGATCCCCACACACAAAACAGATTGGAGACGTACATCAGCCTAATCTAAACCCTCCTTTCGTTTGTTAGTATATTAGGCGCCTTATTTTTCCAAATCTTGTCCCAAACTCCCTCTTTCACCTTATTAGACATATTCTTTATCATACCAAAAGCAGACTTCACAGTGAAGGCACCATCATTAGAGAAGGGCCACCTATATAACATGGTCTTTCAAACAAATTACTAGAAGGAGGTTTTAGGCCCCTAATGCCATGAACCACCTCAAAGTTTTCAAAGTCCCAACTTTCAGAGCTAGTAACAAACTCAGAAACAGTTTTATTCTTCATATCTTCAGGGATCCGGGGAGAGGAAAAAGAGAGGAGGAGGAAGGGGGGGGGGGGTTGCTGACCTACCAAGAGGCCTCGCCTTAAGGAAAGGACCCATTTATCCTCCCCAAATCTAGCTCTTTTACCATTACCAATATTCCATTCAATCCCCCTATTAATATTAATATTATTACAATTTTTAACAATACCCATCCCAAGTCTAGATCCTTTCCTGGATCTATCAATATTAGGCATAAGGTCATCCCCACGCTTATACTTAGATCTAATGATCCTAGCCCAAATAGCATCTTTTTTAGTTATGAGGCCCCACCCTATTTTCATCATGAAAGGACTATTTTGATCTTTTAGATGTCTAAACTCTAAAGCCTTGCCCACCCACCCCTCCAAAAAAAAAAAAGATTTACCCAAGAAACAAGATGTACAGTCTTCCCCCACACTCCCCCACAAATAATTCCTACTCTTCTTTTCAATGCTCTCACAGATACCCAAGGGAAGAGAGGTAGAATATTGCATAGCATAGTTAGGAATAGCATTAACAAGTAACAACTAACCCTATAAGAGTTTGTCTCCCTGCCAGCAGTGAGAGGGAATTGGCTTTCCAATTAGACAATCTAGAGCTAATTTTATCAATAAGGTAACTATGGCCATTCTTATTAACTCTTCTATGATGAAGAGGGACACCTAAGTATTTCCCCAAGTCATCAGTATGAATAAGTCCCAACACCCCCGAAATTTCACTTCTCCTTAAGTGATTAACATTATTAGGAAAAAAAAATCCTAGTCTTAGAGGTGTTCACTTTCTGCCTAGAGCTAATATAGAATTTATCTAAAGAATTCTTAATAACCGCAAACTATGATTAGAAGAAGCTTTAGAGAAAATAATAAGGTAATTGGCAAAAACAAGTGAAAAACCTAAGAACGTACCTTATCTATTAATCCAATCAGATTCCAATTCCTTTTATCGATTTCTTCATTAATTAAATGCACTAGCCTAGCCTTTACACACAAAGCAAAAACAGACACGGGGAGATCGAGTCCCCATGCCATACCTAATCCCTCTAAAGGACAAGGAACCGTATTCTCCCCATTCCACAAAATCCGCATAGCTAGAAGGGGAGATACACTCATAAATAAGATTAATCAAAGCATTATTAAACCTAGTTTCCTTAAGGCTGTCAATCTCAAAGTCCCATCTATGTTAGTGACCACTTTATAAATCACGTTATACAAAACTATTAGTTCTAAAGTCTCTTAACTTCTCAGGAACCAATTTTAGGAATTAACACAATATGTGTGGAAATAATATACTTGATTAAAGAAGGGTGAACAAAAATATTCTTTATAAATTTAATAATGAAGTTACCAAAAATATTTCATCTTTATTTTAGATTTGAAATATAAATAATTTAAAATAAGAGCCAACCCATTCTTTTAGCATCTAATTCAAAAAGGACAAAACTTATATGTAATTCCTTATATATTTGTTATGATGTTTTTTACTAAAAATAGAATATGAGTTAAAAAATTCTTTAAATACCAACATGTTAAGTTGTAAAAAATAGTTATTTTTTAAAAACCATACGTTTGTATGTTCTGTTTGGAGAACTTGATAACAATAGCATAATTAAGAAACTTTACCTAACTTTTTCCTTAAAAAAATTGAAGTATATATAGAAAAATGGTTATAAGCCTTGTAAAGAAAAATAAACAATTGGAGAGAAACTAATTGTTTATTGAAACAAGAAAGTTGGAATTTTTTTTAATGATTTTGATTGTGTTTCATAACAAAGTTAATATATACAACTTTATCGATAAAATATAATAATTAAAATATTATTTATTAGATATAGTAAATAATTTATGTAAATTAACTAAAATTATAATAGATTATAAATATATTATATGAATAAATTACAAATAAATAAATAAAAATAAAAATAGATATAAAAATAAAAGATAAATAATGGAAGTGTACATATTTTTATATTTTTATTATTATTAATTAATAAAAGTTTATATTTTAAATATATTGTTTTAATACCAGATACGACTACAAATATTATAATTAAGTTGGCCGTCAATAAGTGTAGCAAGTAATTTATATTGTAAAAAGAAAAAAAATGATATTACTTATATATTTAAGGATATTCTAGTAAAAATGAAAGTGATAGACTAGACCAAAAAAGAAAAAAAGAGAATTAATAGTTTTTTAAATAAAAATTAACTTTTAAATTAAAGTGTAACACATTTTAAACTGTACGTGTAATTAAAAAAAAACTTTATGGAGAATGAGAGTATAAGTTACTCTTGTAAATATGAAAGTGAAGCCAAATCAATTAAATTAATTACAGAAAAAGCCATGCAAGTATGTAATTCAGTCCCGGTGGTCCAAAGTTTACTTTAATCATTCCTCCTGAAGGGGAGATGCGGGGGAGGGAGGAAAGGTACGTTTCGAAAAATGAAAACAGAAAAAAAAAACAGAAAAGGAAAAAGGAAAAGATGTTTTGGGGTGAAAAGCCATTTTCATAGCACTTGATTTTGGGGAACAACTTTTGAGATAATGATTCATACACACAATACCTCACCGCCTTCATAGTTCATATCCCCTAAGAAGGACACAATGTTGCTGCTGCTTTGAAACGCCTAACTTAGCTTACAAATCAACACACTCATAATTACCTCTCTCATATATTCCTTCAGTCTTTTTTAACCTCCCATAACTTGTAAAAATAGTATATTTAAAATAAAAATAAAATATATAAAAGACATAATTAACATAAAAAAAATATTAGAGACATAAAAATAATAGATTTGAATCCTACATATTTTGATTTTTGTTTCAAATTTACCATTTTTACTAACTAACCAATTAGTCTCATTTCCCTTTCAATATCATGGCCCAAAAGTATACTAATTTGTTTAATGAAGTAATATTTTTATTCTAAAATAACTTATTTAATCTGCAACAAAATTTTCATAATAGTTATAATTTCAGTTACCGTTTGCTCCTCAAGTGTAGGACTATATATATATATATATATCGACCCTTTTAGGATATTTTATGTGTCCATATATAGAGGTATTGATAGATGAATTAATTAAGTGGTGAAAGGCTGAATTTGAAGTAATTAATTACCTATTACAGGCTTGATGACATGCATTAAATTAAGCAAATATTAATTTTCTATGCATTAGATATACTATCAAAGAAAATATTATTTTTATCTTTGGAAAATAAATAAAATATTATAAAATAATTTAACTTTCCTCTTTTTTCTAATATTAATAATACATAATTTTAAAAAAATAAAGTAGTAGGAAATTAAATAATTTTCACTCTCCTTATCGTTAACTATATATTTTTTAATACTTTATATATATATATATATATATATATTATTTTATGGCCAATAATTCTAAAATTATATATAATAATATATAGATTTTTTAATTAGTTTAACATATATTATAGAATTAGTTACATAAATTATATTTATGGGTTGATTTGCTAAACAAACAAATGATATTAAAAGTTGACTATTACAGCATAATATCTTTCACTAAACAAGAATCCAACATGACAACAACACCATTTGTCACTAAAAGATCTAAATCTATCACCCGGATGCCATAATATTTAGTTTAATGCTATCATGCATGATAGAAATGTGGTCGGAAAGCAGATCCACTCTATAACAGAATCCTGCAACTTGTTACTTTAAAAGCCTTCATTTTTTCCTTTTAAAAAAAAAAATTATGCCTAAACTTATTGTTAGTTCTTTTTTTTTTTTTTTTTAAATCTGGTTTCTTAAATCCTGCCATCATCTTCCACGATCACATCTCTATGGACTTTTTAGAGAAGAAAGATAAATCTGAAAATAATTCCCTTTTTCACTTTTTTGCGATTGTTATCCACAAGTTCATGAGTGAGTAGCCATAACGACTTGCAGGGTGGTTGGTGAAAAATGAGAGAAGTTGGGTCAACGTAGACAATGATTTGCTATCTAATTAATGGTGCTCATCAATGGCAGCTTTAGTTCCACGAAATCCGTTGTACCCTTAGACTTACCAACCAAATATTGAATCTGCAAGAGCCTGATCAGGCACTATCAACCTCATGATTACCATAAAAAGATGCATTTAATTTGGATTCAAGAAAGTTGACGACGCATGCATGTGTCAACGACCAAATTTTAACTAATTGTCGGAGATTCAAGTCTCTTTCCATCTTAGATTTTAGTCTTCAATAAAAGAAGAGAATGGCTCACTGTTAGGCCTTTGAAATTTGAATGAACAAAAGCACCAAAGCGTGGCATCCATATTTCCCCGTAGAATTGGATTTGAAGAAAGATTATTTCTTAAATTTGAAGTTAAAAATTAGGGAAGTAGCTACTCATGCATATGCCATGAGAAGGCGAGACAAAGTTTATAAAGTACTTCTGATTTTTTTTTTCTTGGTTTCTTTTTAGGACTTTGATTCTTCATCATCAATTCCAACAGACTTCTAACTTCCAACTTCTTGTCGGCATTGGATAAGTCTACGCTCTACAGTATTATACGCAGCTGAAGCTTTTTGACCACAATAGAGATTAAAACTGTTTTCGTTAATTTCGTCTTATTTGGTAACAGGAAAATTGGATACATTGGTAAGATGGACAATTGCTGATTGTAGTCAGGCCTTGGTGAATAATTTCTCCTCTAAATTATTATATTATTGGGATTGAGAATCGAATCCATGACTTTAGTTCTAATAGTATCAACGGTTAGAATTAAAAGTTTTTCGCGAAACAAAAAGCTAAATCCATGAGTTAGAATAAAAGCATAGTACCAAGCAAAAAAGCTATATACATCAGTCAAAGTCCAACTATATCTTTTTAGCTCAAAATGAAAATCAATACCTAGGTGCCAAGGTTCAATTATTATTAACAAAATTTATTTTGTTTTTATTTTTTCAACCTCTTGTGCTTTGCTAGGGTTTTCTAAATAAGCGCCACTCAACTCCGGCTGCCTCTATATATATTCATTTATCCCTTCTTTTTTGTAGGTGTTTTTTTTTTTCCTTCTTGTGTAAAAGGAACCCCTTTTCTATTGTAAAAGTTTTGCTTTTGTTCCATGGAAGAAGATTCCTTTTGAGGATGATTGGCTTCCAAAGCTTTAGAACTTACATCTTCCAATTTGTGAACTTTTCTTTTTCAGATTGTGACTAAAAGACCTAAGCACAAATTTTTTCCCTCCAAAGAAAAAGAAGAGATGAGGTGTTTTGCCTCTATAATTAAGTCTTCTTGATATATATATATATATATATATATATCTTTTCATGTTGTATGTTTTTAGCTTTTTCAAGGGTATGTTGCTCTTAAAATTGTATTTTCTTATTTCAGAAGTGCAAGCATGATTTGTAGTAGTTTAACTTTGTGTCTTATTTTCTGTATTTCTGACTTTGCGTTGTATTAATGAAATTCTTAATCTTCTATAATAAGAAAAAAGGTTGAGCATTTGTAATTTAAAATTTTGCCTCTTCTTTGTCATATATAAATGTTTTATCTACAATAATTTTAAATTATTATCATAGCTCCCTCTGGAATTTTAGGTAGAACGCTTTTGTATAATGATGTTAAAATCATCTTCAAAATTTAAAAATTCGAATTCTAAGTTCAATTTTAACTAAATCAATATAAAAAAGAACTTTCAATGAGTGGGGCCGTGGGCATCTAAACCTAGGTGGGAGTGTTTTTCTCTCTTTTTTCTTTTAATATTATATATATACCTTCGCTGTATTGGGACTTAACATCGAACACCTTATGATTGCATTAGCATCTATAGTGCTCACAAGTGTGCCATATCAAATGTTGCTGCATCAGCAATCAATTCAGGGGATACAATGGCGCGTTGAAATAGCATTTAAAATCCAAAATTTTATGTCCACAAATGACAAATCTAACCCTTCTTCTCAAGGCATAGATATATATATATATATATATATATTAATAGTCCATAATTTAAGTTATTTATTATACTTCAATTAATTTAGTTTGAGTTGAGTAAAAGTATAAAATTCGTTTAGTACTAAATTTTTTTATTAATAAGACTCAAACTTAACACTTTATTTAAAAAAAAGTGTTAAACTACTTAAATTGTTAGAACGTTATGGAACGGGGCACACAATTACAACTGAAGTAGAAGTGAGAAAAAAAAATTGAAAATGATGAAGACCAAATTTATGTGTAAAACTCCTAAATAAATTAAGAGAAAAACCTTGGACAAATTGTAGAAGGATTTCACTAATGCAAAAGGATTACAACAATTTCTCTCTAAAATAAGGAGAGAACAATTGACAATACTCTCTCTTATAATAGGAGAAAACACACACTCTCTCTTTAACAAAAGGAAAGACAATTTTAGGAGAAATCTCACTTTTTTCTCTCTCTAAAAAGCTCTCTCTCTTTTGCACCCAAAATAAGATTGTGTCTTCAAGACTTGGGATGATCCTTATGAAGCCAAGAGACATGTGTTTATAGGGGAAGGGAGGTGAAGAAGCAGAATTCAAATTGTCCACCATTTTTGACTATTCAAAGAAATAGAATTCAAATTCTCTACCACTTTTGACTAAGGAAGCAAAATTCAAATTCTCTACTATCTTTGACCAAAAGAAGCAGAATTCAAATTCTCTTCTACTTTTGACTAAGAAAGTAGAATTCAAATTCTCCACCATCTTTGACTATTCAAAGACTTAATATAGAAGCAAAATTGCTTCTTATCTTTTTGGTCAACAAAAGTGGCTTTACCACCACATATCTCCCACTTAAAGTTACTTTTGTAATCCTTCTATCCTTTTTACACTTGTCATCTTCATGTTGCTTACATTTCTGCTAGGCCAATAGAGGATCGACATCAAGTAAATTTGTCATTGTTGATTGGCTTTGTCATCATATCTGCTAGGTTGTCTTCAGTATGGATTTTTTGTATATCCACACTTCCTTCTTCCACTTTCTCACGAACAAAATGAAATTGAATTCGTATGTGCTTTGTCTTCGAATGAAATGCTGGATTCTTTGCCAAATGCAAAGCGCTCTGACTATCACAAAATAGAGTAATCTTCTCTTGTTTGTGTCCAAGCTCCTCCAGTAACATTTGCAACCATATTGCCTCTTTGCTAGCTTGTGTAGCTGCGACATATTCTGCCTCTGTCGTAGAAGTTGCCACGATAGATTGTAATTTTGAAACCCAGCTTACAGCTCCTCCAGCAAGAGTAAACACATAACCTGAGGTGGATTTACTCTTATCAAGATCACCTGCATAATCTGAATCAACATAGCCTCTAACAATAAAGTCTGATCCTCTATAACATAATGCAACATTTGAGGTACCCTTTACATATCTTAGGATCCTCTTCACAGTACTCCAATGTTCTTTACCAGGATTCGCCATGTATCGACTAACCACTCTCACTGCTTGTGCAATGTCTGGTCTTGTGCAAACCATAGCGAACATTAAGCTACCCACTGCTGATGCGTACTGTACTCGAGACATTTCCATCCTCTCTGCTTCATTGCTAGGGCTCATACTTGAGGATAACTTGAAATTAATAGGAAGAGGGGTAGAAATTGGCTTACAATCTTGCATATTGAAGCGTTGCAAAATTTTCTTTAAATAATTTTTCTAAGAAAGCCATATCTTCCTATTATCTTTGTTTCGGTATATTTGCATCCCTAGAATCTTGTTTGTCGGTCCTAAGTCCTTCATTTCAAATTCCCTAGCTAACTGTGCCTTTAAATCTATAATACGATCTTTGTTGGGGCCTGCTACCAACATGTCGTCAACATACAACAATAAAATAATAAAATTACCATCACCAAATCTCTTGTAGTAAACACAAGGAGCTGAACTATGTCTGTTGTATCCAAGGCTCATGATGAAGGAATCAAATCTCTTATAGCAACATCTCGGCGCCTGTTTGAGACCGTATAGAGATTTGTTCAACCTGCAAACCAAGTTCTCTTTACCTTTTTCTTCAAAACCTTTTGGTTGGAGCATGTAAATCTCTTCTTCAAGTTCTCCATGAAGAATTGCAGTTTTAACATCTAACTGCTCTAAGTACAAGTCAAATGTAGCACACATCGCCAAGACTACTTGAACTGTTGTAGCCTCTGGTTTCTCTTTTGAAGTGCTATCATTTTCTTTCCCTTGTACTTTATCTTCTGTAAATATCACATCTCTGCTGATTATCACCTTGCGGGTAGTGGGATCCCACAGGTGGTACCCCTTAACTCCATCAGCATACCCTAAGAAAATACATTTTCTGGATTTTGGATCCAGGTTTGATGTTTCTTGGGCATTGTACATAACGTAAACGGGACTTCCAAATGTATGTAAGTGAGAATAATCAGCTGGCTTACCAGTCCACATCTCCATTGGCGTTTTCAGATCAATTGCGGTTGATGGTGACCGATTGATCACATAGCAGGCGGACTTGACTGCTTCTGCCCAAAATGACTTGGCCATCCCTGCAGTTCTCAACATTGCTCTTGTCCATTCTAACAAGGTTCTGTTCATTCGCTCTGCTACTCCATTTTGTTGTGGAGTGTATGCCACCGTGAACTGCCTTTTGATACCTTCTTGTTAACAAAAGATATCAAATTCATTACTGGTATATTCTCCTCCATTGTCTGTCCTCAAACACTTGATCTTCTTATCAGATTCAAGCTCAACCCGCGCTTTGAATATTTTGAAAACTGGAAATACATCTGCCTTATTTTTTATTGGATACACCCAACATCTCCTGGAGTAATCGTCAATACAAGAGACAAAGTATTTTTCTTCTCCTAGGGACAAAACTGGTGCTTGCCAAACATCAGAATGGATAAGTTCTAAGATAGATTTACTTCTAGCATTAGAACTACTGAACTTTAATATGTGTTGCTTACTAGTAACACAATGCTCGCAAAAAGGTAGTGATACCTTTTTGAGCCCTGGAAGAAGCTTTTGTTCAGCAAGAATCTTCAATCCTCGTTCTGAAATGTGGCCAAGCTTACGGTGCCACATCATGGTTAATTCTTCTGCCGAACTTGACAACGCACTGGATGCTTCTCCATCTTATTGTGTTTCTCCTTTAAGCATGTACAGATTTGCAGCTATCTTTTCCGCTTTCATCATTATCAGCGCGCCTTTAACTATTTTCATGATCCCATCTTGAATATGGGTCTTACACCCATTGTTATCTAATTGTCCTAAAGACAATAGATTTTTCTTTAGGCCTTTCACATGTCGTACCTCTTGGATGGTGCGAACCATACCATCAAACATCTTTAATTTGATGGTACCAACACCTGCAATCTCCAAGGCATGATCGTCTCCCATGAACACTGATCCACCTGAGATAGGTTCATATTGATGGAACCATTCTCTCCGAGGAGTCATATGCCATGTCACTCCTGAGTCCATAAGCCAGACGTCAGCGAGACTTCTTCTGCCTTCAGTAGCGGTTGTTGCCTCACTGTATAAAATTTCACCATCATCTGAGGTGCTTGCTAAACAACCCTGAGCTTTTGATGACTCAGAATCTTTTCCTTTAGCTTCTTCTTTCTTCTTGAGATGCCAACATTCCCTTTTGTAGTGCCCTTTCTTGCCACAGTGATGACACTTGACATTTTTCTTACTTCTGAATTTTGATCTACTCTGATTTTGACTCCCACTGGGGCCACGCTACGTTGATCTCCCTTTCATTAGTGTTAAAGCTTCAACTTGATGTGAGCCTCCCGATCTATCTTCTTTGCTCTTGCGCCGACTTTCTTCTTCAAGAACCGCAGCTGCAATATCATCGAAGACTAGAACTTCTATATTGTTTGTTAAGTTGATGATGAGTTGATCATACGAATCAGGTAGACTTTGAAGTAGAATTTCAGCACGTTCACCCGTCTCTATATTATGCCCCATTGCTGTGAGCTGTGAAAATAAAGTGTTGAGGGTGTTGATGTGGTCAGTCACCAAAGTTGACTCCATCATTCGAAGGGTGTAAAGTTTTCTTCTCAAGAAAATTTTGTTATGCAGTGATTTGGCCTTGTACAATTTGGTTAGAGTATCCCATATCTCTTTTGCTGTCTTTTTTTCTGCCACACTTGACAATACTCCATCGGCTAGTGCTAGATGCAGATTAGCAATAGCATTGCCATCCATCTCGTTCCACTTGCCATCGTCAGTGATTTCATCGGGCCTTTCTCCAATTGCCGCCAAGCAGTTATCTTTTCTCAAAACTGCTTTTATTCTCATTTTCCACAATGAGAAATTATTCCCATTGAACTTCTCTACTTCGTACTTCGTTGCCATTATTGAAGATGCCTCTTTTCCACTAACTGGATATGATTGTACCATGATAACCAGGCTCTGATACCACTGTTAGAACGTTGTGGAACGGGGCACACAATTACAACTGAAGTAGAAGTGAGAAAAAAAAATTGAAAATAATGAAGACCAAATTTATGTGTAAAACTCCTAAACAAATTAGGAGAAAAACATTGGGCAAATTGTAGAAGGATTTCACTAATGTAAAAGGATTACAACAATTTCTCTCTAAAATAAGGAGAGAACAATTGACAATACTCTCTCTTATAATAGGAGAAAACACACACTCTCTCTTTAACAAAAGGAAAGACAATTTTAGGAGAAATCTCATTTTTTTTTTCTCTCTAAAAAGCTCTCTCTCTTTTGCACCCAAAATGAGATTTTGTCTTCAAGACTTGGGATGATCCTTATGAAGCCAAGAGACATGTATTTATAGGGGAAGGGAGGTGAAGAAGCAGAATTCAAATTGTCCACCATCTTTGACTATTCAAAGAAGTAGAATTCAAATTCTCTACCACTTTTGACTAACGAAGCAAAATTCAAATTTTCTACTATCTTTGACCAAAAGAAGCAGAATTCAAATTCTCTTCTACTTTTAACTAAGGAAGTAGAATTCAAATTCTCCACCATCTTTGACTATTCAAAGACTTAATATAAAAGTAAAATTGTTTCTTATCTTTTTGGTCAATAAAAGTGACTTTATCACCACATAAACTAATCGACGTTTACTTCAAAAAGATATGATACCAAATATGGTTGACAAAATTAAACTTGAAGATAAACTGATATGGCAAATAAAGGAAATAGTGATGATTATATATATATATATATTAATTATGTTGTGTGTTGGTTGATGTTTGAGAGTTGAAGGTACGTGGGGACTGGGGAAGGGCGTTAATCAAGCTTGGTTAGATGGGGCCGGGGATATCATGATTTAATTTATGTTTAATTAATTAATGAATGGTTAAGCCCAGTTGAGGGTTGGTTAATTTATAGTAAATTAAAATGTTAAATTTGTAGAAAATAGAAGGAGAGACAGGAAGAGAGGGGATTACTAATTAGTATGGAAGAGGTCCCGCAAGCTCTGGAGTCATCCAATCCAATGCAATGTTCATAGCTGCACCTGCACGTGATGATGCTTTAGAAAACCATGCAATTCCAATTTGTGCCACATTTCTATTACTATTATTTATATTGTACTCACCCTAAAGACATGCCACGTGGCGTGTATTGCACCACAGTAAAATGTCATGTGACCCTCACGCCTCATTTTCTCCACTCAAATAGTTTATTTACAGTAATTGCACATGGCACAATAAGAATAAGATAATAAGAGGAGTGTAAGTTTCTACTTTCAAAAATAGACCTATTATGAATTGGAGGAAGTACTGATTTATAATTTACTGATTTAATTGCAGTTAAATTGATAATAATTATATATATAATAAATATTTTTGTACTTAGTATTAATAAATATATATATATATATATATATATGTGCATGTGTGTAATTGATTTTTTCTTATCTTTCTTGTTCTCTTATTATTATTAATCTTCATGGCAAACATAATACTATTATAAAGAAGAGGAAGAAAGAAAAAGAAAGCATCATATATGCTAGAATATACAGAAGAATTTTTATTAAAAAATAAAAGAAAGAAAAAACGGTCTGATAATTAAGTCCTGCGACCTGCGTTGCCTAGTGTGAAAAGTAAAAGGTGTTTCTATTCCTAATAAGTCATACATTGTTCAGTTTAGTTTTTTTTTTCTTTTCTTTAAATGACAAAGGGGCTCGAATCCTAACACCAAACTTAAAATATTCCAATCTCATGCCACTTGAGCTAGAAATTTGATAGTATATTACTTAGTTTTAGAAGTAAAAGGAGGGGTTTGTAAGCGTAAAGATGCATTAAAGCTAACTTTGGACCTAAAGAATGATTTTTTTTTTGGATAAATAGAGCTAAAGAATGAGTTAAGCAAGCTTGTTATTGACATAAGTTTTATTTTTATATATGATATTGCATTTTTTAAGAAAATTGAGAAAAACTGATTGAACTAGTTAATTAATTAATTTGATTACCAGTTTTACTAGTTTTTAGCTCAATTAGATTAAACTAGTAACTAATTCTTGATCTGATGAGTTGAATTTACTAGTTTAGTTAGATTTTTTTAGTCAATGGTAAGTTCTATATACATCGACATGAGAGTGATATATGAGACCCACATCCAGTCTTCCTACCTCTCTTATGTCGCAGCAAATCAATTTCTTTAATGTCTCCCCCACTATATATACAATGAAAGATTAGGTTTCACTCACACTTTTGTGCCAAAGAACAACAACTAAATATAGAGTAAATTATTAATTTAGTCCCAAAAAGTTACAAGTACTTCAATTTAGTTCTTAAATAATTGTGTATCTCAATTTAATTTATAAAAGATTATATTTATTTCAATTTTATCCTTATATTTGTCAAAGTAACTTCTAGTGCCCAAAAAAAAAATATTAAGATTTGACAACAAAGAATTTTACAATTTAGCAACTTAAAAAACTAAACTAAAATAAGTTTATAAACTTATAAAGATTAAATTGAAACTCTTAATTAATTAAGAATCAAATTAAGATAATTATAATTTTTCGAGATATTATATACATATATACCAGAAAGGGTTGCATGAACATTGACTAGTGACACTTAATATGCTTGCTGGCTGTATAATTATATATATATATATATATATATATATATATATATATATATAAGGATATATGTTAAGTTATGAATTTAAATAATGATTCTATATATATATATATGAGGATATTTGTTAAGTCATGAATTTAAATAATGATTCTATAAGCGAAGGACATATTAAAGTGAGAAAGAAGGGAGAATAGGAATGGCAAGACGGGTGGGGACGGGGAGTGCCTTCTTGCTCTTTGTCCTTGCCCCCAGACCTTACCCCCATCCTCACTCCCGCTTCCCCGCGGGGACCCATGAGGTTATTAAAATACAAATTTGAAAATATTAAATAAAAATTAATAATACATAAAACAAATATAAAATTATACACGAGTAGACGACAGTGAAAGAGGAGGGAGCATGAGCAGATGACAATGACTCGACGAGAGAGGAAGGAGCACAAGCAAACGATGACCGAGAGGAAGCAGAGCAGCACGAGTAGAGCTAGAGTACGATGGGAGTCAGACTCAAATAAAGTAAGAATGAGATGGGGGATTGGTGGTAGTCGTATCTAAGAGAATTTGGGAATTGCAGATTTGAGTTTTATTTTTTTATTAAATTAAAATTTAAATTATTTTAATTGTGAAAATACTATGTTATCCTTAAAAATATACTAAAATGTCATTTAAGGACAGAGACCCTGCGATGCGGAAGTATAATCTCCATTTTTGAAATCCTGAATAGGAGATTTTATTCTCCCATTTCAGTGTTCGCCAAAAAAAAATCCTTACTCTCGAGGCCCTGAGAACAGGGATCTTCAAATCCCTCACCCTAGTGCCATCCCTAAGGGGGAAGGAGGTGAGATGGAAGGAGTGTGAACTAATCAGGGGTTGCCATGTGGGTAGTGTGAGGCAATGTGGAGTGGAGTGATTAGTGGAGAGGGATTTTACAGCTTACAAAAATGGGGTGAAATGGAGGGGGGATGAGTTTGCTATATAAATATATGATCACATGGTGGTGCTAATGGAGACATATACAGGCAGGCCCACTTTGTTAGCTTAAAAACAAGCACGCTCACTTGAGATCAAACCCCAATTTGGGAACACACACTCACCCAAGAAGAAGAAGAAGCACCCTGAGCCTACGTTATCTCTCTCACTATACTCTCCTATGCTCTCTCCAATGCAATTGTTTTCCTTTCATCCAACATCGCTGTCTCTCTTATCGTGCCCTCTTTCCCTCCCCAGCTCTCAATTCTCACCTCTTCCTTAATTTGTGGTCCTTCCTTCCTTGATTTCATCCATCACCTTCCTCCATTTTTCATCTCTCTCTGCCTTGCTTCCTTCCTTAATTCCCACTTCCCAAGCACTTTATATATCTCCCCCTCCCTCCTCCTTTTCTTCCTACCCCTTTTTCTTCTTTCCTTCCCCTGCATCAATCTCTTTTTTGAGACTTGACGACTACACCCAACCACAACTTAGGAGGAATTGAATACCGAATAATGTCGAGCAGAAGGTCGAGGCAGCAGTCGTCATCAGGGTCTACGAGTATCTCCGATGACCAAATCATTGAACTTGTGTCCAAGTTGCGTCAACTTGTTCCTGAGATTCGCGATAGGCGCCGCTCTGACAAGGTACCCCTTCTTTATCCCAAAATATGTACTCTTTTCCCCTTTCACACACATTAAAATAACTATATATATTCTTTATATAGCTGCCTCAACCATACACTAACATTATACAATCACAAACAAACAGAACACTGAGCCTCACTTCCTGTTACTGCCTGCTACTAGAGAAACAAGTCTAATTAAATATAGTGCCTTCCTCTCCGTACTATATATATATATATATATATATATATTATAATAAAAATATATCTAAGGGATTGTCCAAATTTTACCCATATACACACACACACACACACATTGAGTATGTGTGTATATATGCAGAGATCTCCACAAACGTGGAAGGGGTTCAATGGTGTAGTTGAAAATGAAGATAAGGATGACATATAAAAGTAAGGCGGAACCCGATAAAGAAAAAGACCTCAAAAAAAGATCTGTACCATACCGACCCTTTGGTTTTGACCAATTCGTGAAATGAGACTTCCTTTGTCCTCTGAATGCAACGCCTGCCATGTACATATCGCATTTTTCTTAAGTGGATATATATATATATATGTTTGTATGTATATAAATGAAATAATGAGTTAATTGATTAATTTGTTGCTTGCGCAGGTATCTGCATCTAAGGTGCTACAAGAGACATGCAACTACATCAGAAGCTTAAACAGAGAAGTGGATGATTTAAGCCAGCGACTGTCCCAATTGTTGGCCACAATTGATGCTGATAGTCCTGAAGCTGCTATCATTAGGAGCTTAATTAATCCATAAACAAGTATATTTTCATATTTATATACATAAAGAGTGTACTTTCCATATAGGAGAGGATAGCCAGCTAGAGTGCGTTTTGGGGTGTACCTCCCATATGGCAAGTAGAGCACTTGTTTTGTATTAAATTAAGACTTTGTATTAGCTAGGCCTAATCTATCTATATATATGGCCAAAATGTAGTTGTTATTTTATGAAGCTTTCTAGTGTCGTACTTCAGTGAACGTAGCTAGACGACTTGGTGTCAGAACTGTAAGCTACACATATATTTGGTGGAGAAAATCTATATAAATATTTATTTGGAGTTTGCTTTTATGTAAATTATTGGTTTGGTACAGGACTTAATTATATAATATGAGCATTGTAGAAAGGTGTTTGCTTTGAGATTTTGTCGGCAAATTTGTGCTCAAGTTTCCACTGTTAGTATAAAAGCATGGACTTAAAGTGCTTGACATTAAAGTAATTTTTTGTAAGATAATTCTTCACTAGTACTAAGAAAGAGACGACTAAAACAGGTACCCAAAAATGTAAAAAAGTTTGGCTGTATAGTATATATTGCGCTTAATTACGAAAATGCGCTTTATTTTTCTGCTAACTACTATTTTAAACTTTTTAAGGTTTTAAGTAGTTATTGTTATTATTATTATTTTTTCATTTGATGCCAATGCAATGTATATAGTAGCGTGATTATAGGAATCTAGAACTGGAAATTTAAATTCATATATATCTTCTTGCCGAGAGTGTAAAAGTATACAATTTCTTTATCAATTAATTAAAATTTGATGGAGCCTCTGTCTACCGAGCTTATAGCTAGCTCAAGTAATATGAAATTGTAGTATTGTAATTTAGAAATTAAGGTTTGAACTTCCTCGTCATTAAAAGAAAAAAAAAACTTAATGGAGCCCAATGCAACTTAGAAAGATCATTCTCTTTTTTGATTTGGTCATTTAAAAATAAATTAAACATCTCACTTTAATTTTTGAACATTTTTCTCTAATTAAAATAGCCTATTTAAAAAATAGTTGTGGCATTTTTATACAAAATTAGCATCCCTTTAAGGCTAGAAAGAAACGTATTCAAGTTCATATATATATATATATATATATATATATATATATATATATATATATATATATATATGTCTAATTGGTTAATAGCTAAAAATTAAACACTTTTTTTTAATATTATCGTCCAATAAGAGAGTAGAAAGATTTCTTACATTACATTATGCCATATCGAGTCTAATATTTTCTTTTTGTTTAAAGATTTTGTTATATATAATATCATACATATTAATATATAATATTATTATCTGAACCAATGAGTGATGACCAAAGAAATGAACTTTAAAAAAATAGGGTAAATGAATGAAATGAGTATAATTTATCCAAAAAATTAATAGTGTCAATATCTATAATCATTAAATTAACATATGGTATAAATATGAAAAATAAAATAGAACCATTAATTCCCTAGGTACATATATTTTCCACCTTATGTCTGCTACATTTTGATCATCTTTATTGACTTAAGGCAATTGTGTTGATCCACATCCATCGTCCTTGACAATTACTTCGACCACTATGACCATCCCAAAGTCTCAACTACTGTCTCATCATTCCATTGATCAGTTTTTAGAATATGTCATATATTTTATCTGTTTTATTTGCGTCACCAGAAGTATTGTATATATATACACGATGAATCTCTTTAATATTAGTTTTGTTCAGTAAAATTAGTTTATAAACTAGTGAATAACTTATAAGTTAGTTGATAATTTATAAATTAATTTTTAGCTTAAACTAATAACTTATAACTTATGAGCTAGTTTATTTAAATAAGAAGTGTTCGGTAAAAGTAATTGATGAAGTAGTTGAAAAGTATAAAATAACATAAAATGACGTATATTTTTTAATTTTAAAATAATATAAATAAATATATTATTTTTGTTTTTAATTAAATTAATTTATATTAGTATAAATATAAAATTTATTAAAAATATATATTTATATATTTTATATATGAATAATATATTTTCACATATATAATATATATATATATATATATATATATATTATATTTTATTATATATAATAAAATATATTTATATATTTTATTATTTTCATATATATTATACATATTTATAATATTTTTATATATTTTTATCATATATATATATATAATATTATATATGTATAATATATTATATATAAATATAAATATAATAAAAGATGAGTAAATAAGATATAATAAAGTAATGGACATAATGAGTATTTTAAAAAAAATAATAAATGTAAAATAAGAACAAAAAACTTTAAATTATAAACTCAGAATAAATTATAAGTTATTAAAATAAGTTCGTTTATCGAATAATTTTATCGAACTTATAAACTAGTTAAATAAGTTATAAACTAACTTATAGGTTATAAACTCTTTTTTCAAATACAGCCATTGTCTTTTTAACCTTGGCACTCTTCATTATCTTTCTTAATGAACATCAGTTTACTATCATGCAATCAATTTGACTCCTTTGTAATAATTATAGACAGTAGGTTTAGTTAGGATTAAATTTTATGAGATAAAAAAGTACCTTAATTTTAATATATGTGCTACACTGGAGATGATCTATTTATCATGCAACACTAACCTCATGCTGATGCTGATAATTTTTTTAATTGAAAAATAGGTTTTTTTTCCAGAATCTCTTCCGTGAAAGTAGGTGGACCGACAAAAAAGGAATAATGGATACAATAAATGCATGTTTACTAAGCAACTAGTCATCAATATGCTTTCCTATTTTATGCTTTTGTATGATATTGACTTAATAATTATAGCTTAAAATGCTCCACCTTGTAGTTTCAAGTTTCAACCATTCATATTTTAGGATAATTCAACAAATATCACCTAATATACCCTGATAAAACAGTGAAACATTAGACCAACATAAAAATTTCATTTAAACTCGCATCAATAATTAACTAAATGCTTTCTCTCTCCCAGTATTTATTTATTTATTTTATTAATGTTGGTATGACTACTTATTAATCTGTTCTGGCTGCATTCATGGAGTTTGTCACTAGTTGTTTGAGCTGCCCATTTAATTAGAATTATAAAAATATAAAAAAGAGGATATGACAAAAAAGACGTGGTAAAGTATAGGCCATAAACTATATATTCGCCTAGCTAGCCGATATATACCTGATAGTCATAGATGCTTGAGTAGTCATTGATCCATATCTTAAATATGAAGATATAATGATATTATTATAAATTATGAAAAACATATATACTTCTTTTCCTCTCCTACAATTATTTTTCACTAGAGACAATTTTGTTCATGGCACATTGTGCCCTAAAAGTATACTATAATATATACTTTTATCAGTGAAGAAGTTGAACCTGTACTATAAATTAAACATGGCTACAAATAACAACCGCAAAGTTTGATTTTTACTATGCAAGTTGCGTTGAGTGGCAAGAAACTTTGTAAGATTGAAAGAACAAGTCTTGCAAATGTTGTCGGACGACAAAAGAAGAAAGGGACTAAACGTTATAACTAGACCTGCTGGAGCCATATATGATCCCATATGCAATGACTTTCTACCCTTCGAAAACGATACGTGAGTTTGTGGTATGCAGAAACCCATGGCCCTTCACACACACACACACACAAAAGAAATTGATACTTATTGGTTATATATTTATTGCCAATCATTGATTCGTCCCAAGGCTTTTCCTCGTAATATAACTCTTACTTTGGGTTTACACTTTCCCAAGGGAATATATGTGTGAGCAATTTTGGCTTCATGAACTTGTTTAGTTTTAGATTGAAGAGCTATAAAACTGAACTTATAAGAAATGGCACACAAACAAGTAAATCAAGAGACAGACTTTACAAATTAGGAGGCTTGTGAGGAGAGTGACAACAACACACTAAAGGCTGACAAAATTTAGGGCTTCTGAGATGGGCCACGGCCCACGGGATCCAAGCCCAAGACTCTGATGCCAACCAACAATATAGAGGACTCGATCCCGAATGGATACATTTTAAGCCAAGTGGGGATATCTTTAATACAAAAAACTTCATGTTTTAAGAAGGTTACCAAAGAATTTTAGAAGAGAACGTGACTTTTGTTTATAAGTTCTAGAAGGACTTCAAAATTGAAAGATTTGAAGATTGGCCTGGGCTCGTAGGCTAAATCTGTAGCCCATGTACTACTCTACAGAAAAAGAGAGGTACTTTAAAGCACCTCATGGCACCTCATGGATGGTTATGTGTGTATATATATATACATATCTTTCAGGGACCAAATGTGAAGTACCAGAACTCGAACCCGCGACACTCTGAATTCATCCAATGGAATCAAACCAGAATGCAGCAGGCGAGCCTAGTGACAGATAACTCAAAGAGAAAGTACATAACCAGAAAGCCATAAAAAGACCAAGATAAAATAACATGATGGTGTAAATATCAATTTGATCCTTTAACTTTATTTTGAATTTCATTTGGTCCCTAACTTAATTTTGCTTCAGTTTGGTCCCATAAATTTACCATAACTTGGTTCTTTGATTTTATTTTATTCTAATTTAGGTCCCTATTTACCTTTCATGTTTTTTAGTTTTTAAATTTTATTTAAAGCCACTCAAATGTTTTTTTTCCTCTTTAATACTATCAACATGCTTAATAGAAAAACTTTATGTGGTTTCTTATTTAACTCTAATAACCTCGTAGAACTTTCCCTGTCAAGAATCTTGGTGATATTAAAGAGAGAAAAATATTTAATTAGCTTTTGTAAATTAAAAGACTAAATTGAAATAAATAAAAATTAATGAACTAAAGAAAAAATTAAACTAAATTTGAGGAACCAAAATGGAACAAAATAAAATTAATGGATCAAAGTAAAACTTGAAGTAAAATTAAGGGATCAAATTAAAAAAAATAAAATTAATGGATTAAAGTGAAATATAAGATCAAATTAGAGACTAAAATAAAACTTGAGACAAAACAATTTGAACGAGAAGTATAAATTTATTTTATTTGAAGGAAACAATTTGTTGCGCGTGTTCGTCGTTTGCCAGGGAGAGGCTTAATTGGTTGGTCCTTCAAGCATAGACTACAGATAGCAGATTGATACTTTTCACTCTCCATGAAAAGTGAAGGTGGATAATTTTGTTCAATTTTCTTTTCAGAAAAAAAAAGGAAAACAAATGGACATGAAAGGCTAGCAGAGAAATATATATGAACAATTTAACGAGTTGTTATATCATGTACCCAAAAAAAGGAGAAGTTCTGGATGAGAATACTAACGGTTAATGCAGATTATAAGTACAATGGAGCCAGAAAGCAATAAATAAGACGGCCATATAAAATAACAAAATCACTTTGGTGCTTTAACTTTGAGTTTCATTTTGGTCAATTCACTTAATTTGGTTCCTTTCAAATTTGGTCTATTAATTTTGTTTTATTCCAATTTCATCCTTTAACTTTGAGTGTAACTTTAATCATTTATTTTTATTTTAATATTTTGTTTCAATTTATTTAGTATTTTAACTTACAAAAGCCACCCAAAATGTTTTTTCTAAAAGTTTGTAAAATTTGTGATTTTGTGGTCTTTTAGTGCGTTAAAAAACTGAAAATGAAGAAGGGAAATCCTGCTTAACGAAACCCCTTTCCTAGCTCCCTCCAATTTTTCTATTTTTCTTCATGTGATCTCATAAAAATTTCAAGACAAAAGACTCTGCTTGGTGAGAATGTCAGTCAGTTGATCTTCAAATCTAATTTTAGGTAGTTCCACAATTCTTCCATCTAGTTTCTCTTTAATGAAAAATCTGTCTACCTCAACATGTTTTGTACAATCATGTTGAACTGGGTTATGGGCAATATCACATGCAGCTTTAGTATCACAATATAGCCGAATTGGTTGTCTTGATGAGTAACCTAAATCTTGTAAGAGTCGTCTCAGCCATAACACTTCACAAAGACCAAGTGTCATACTTCTAAAGTTTGCTTCTGCACTTGAGCGAGCAACAACATTTTGTTTCTTGCTTCTTCATGTCACAAGATTACCTCCTACAAAGGTAAAGTAGCCAGAGGTAGATCACCTATCATCCACAGAACCAGTCCAGTCAGCATCCGTATATGCTTCAATGATTTGATTATTTGAATTCTTGGTGAATAAAATTCCTTTTCCAGGGGCAGAATTTAGATACCTCAAGATTCGCATGACTGCATTCATATGTTGCTTTCCAAGATTGTGCATAAATTGGCTGATAATACTGAGGGCATAGGCTAGATCAGGTCTTGTATGAGTCAAGTACATCAATCTTCCAACAAGTTTTTGATATCTTCCTTTATCAACTGGTATTTGATTAGATTCAACACATAACTTTATACCTTCTTCCAAAGGAGTATCGACAGGTTGGCATCTTGACATTCCAATTTCCTGCAAAAGGTCTAAGGTATATTTCCTTTGAGATAAAAATATTTCTTTATTAGATCGAGATATTTTAATCCCAAGAAAATACTTTAGAGGCCCTAAATTTTTCATTTCAAATTCTCTAAATAAGTGATCTTATAGGGCTTTTCTTTCTTCAGAATCATTTCCAGTAACTATTATATCATCTACATAAACAATAAGAGCAGTAATCTTACCCTGTCGTTTTTTTAAGAACAGGGTATGATCTGAGTTGCTTTGCTTGTAGCCAAAAGTTCTCATAAATTTCGTGAATCTTCTAAACCATGCCCTTGGAGATTGTTTCAATCCATATAATGACTTCTTTAGTCTGCACACTTTCTGTTTATGATTTGCTTGTCCCATACATCCAGGAGGAAGTTCCATGTAGATTTCTTCAGATAGTTCTCCATGTAGAAATGCATTCTTTACATCATATTGGTGTAATGGCCAGTCCAAGTTTACGGCTAGAGATAGCAGAACACGAACAGTATTGATCTTGGCCATAGGCGCAAATGTCTCAGTGTAGTCGATCCCATAGGTTTGAGTGTATTCCTTTGATACTAACCTTGCCTTGAAACGTTCAATTGTACCATCTGCTTTGTACTTTACGGTGTAAATCCATCGACATCCAACTGCTTTCTTTCCTGGGGGAAGATCAGCAAGTTCCCAAGTTTTATTCTTTTGCAGGGATTTCATCTCTTCATCCATAGCATTTTTTCATCTGGGATCACTTAAAGCTTCTTGCACACTGTTAAGAATAAATACACTAGATAATTGATTTACAAATGATATGTTTGATTCTAACAACTGATGGTTAGAGACATAATGACTCATGAGATATTTAGTTTTATTAGACAAATCTGGTTCATATGTGGGTTTAGAATACCTCTAGTGTGGCGCTGTGGTAATTGTTTCTTGAATGGTTCAAGAACATCTTCAGGAAGCAATTGGCATGGTACATCAGATGACGGTAGCTCTATGTCTTCATCTTCTGGTAAATTTTCTTCAGGTATTGTTGCCTGGTTATTACTTCTTTGATCTAATTCTCCCATCTCATTATTGGTTGGTTCAGCTTGTAAATTCTCATTATCCTCTTCAACATCCAAAAAAATAGTATGATAATCTAGAGTCTGAATTTCCATATGGTACTCCCCCTGAAATTTAGTCTTAGAATAATACATTGTAGATTCATGGAAAATAACATCCATTGTGATAAACATTTGTCGTGTCGGAGCATGATAACATCGATAACCTTTTTGATGAGGGGCATACCCAACAAAGACACATCGCAGTGCTCGAGGATGTAACTTGTTGCGTTGATGTTTATGCAGGTGTACAAATACTACACATCCAAATACATGTGGAGGTAAATTTGGTATAGCTGGAGCAACAATCGAATCAGTGAGGGCTTGAAAAGGGGTTTGAAAATTTAGAGTGCGAGATGGTACCCGATTAATGAGGTATGCTGTAGAATTAAGAGCTTCTCCCCAGTAGGATAGTGGCATATGAGCATCTATTAAAGAGGCCCGAACTACTTCCAATAAGCGTCTATTTTTTCTCTCTACAACTCCATTTTGTTGTGGTGTGTTAGAACACGTAGTTTGATGAACTATCCCTTGTGCTTCCAAATATTTTAGAAATTCAATCCTTTGATATTCACCTCCATTATCACTGCGAAGGACTTGTACCTTTGCTTTATACTGAGTTTAAATCATTTTATGAAATTTTTGAAATAAAGAGTTCACTTCCCCTTTGGATTTCATCAAGCACAACCATGTCATTCTGGTACAATCATCAATGAAGGTTACAAACCAACGAGATCCACCCAAAGTTGGGACTTTAGATGGACCCCACACATCAAAATGTATAATCATAAAAGGAAGTGGACTTTTATTCAAACTTAAAGGGAATGAAGTTCGATGACTTTTTGCTAATTCACAAACATCACAATGGAAGCTAGAAACATCAAAACTTCTAAATAAACTAGGAAATAGCCTTTTTAGATACCCAAAAGAAGCATGTCCCAGACACTGATGCCATAACCAAATCTCTTTCCTCCTGTTTTCCTCTTTCGATTGATTTACTACTAACGCCTTTGTAGAGTTGTCTACTAAATTCAAATAATATAGCTTTCCTTTCCTAGTACCATAGCCAATCGTTTTCCTGGTCTGAATGTCCTTAAAAACACAAAATTCAGGCAAAAAAATTACAATGCAAGATAATGTTTTAGTGAGTTGAGATACTGACAAAAGATTGTAATCTAATGATGGTACTACTAAAACAGAATCCAGATTCAAGTTATCAGTGAGTTGTAATGATCCTTCCCCCATAACTGGGGTGGTGTTACCATTGGCAGTGGAAACAATATGTTGGGAGGAATGTTTAAGGACTGGTATTTGTCTAGAATCAAATATCATATGATCTGTAGCACCAAAATCAATTATCCATGTACTATTAATAACAGATGTAGAAGTATTTAAAATCTTACCAGAATCTGTAGAGGTTACCAACGCAGAAGCTTTCTCAACAGTATTATTCTCCTTTTTACTTTCGACAGTGGCTGCAGTTGAGTTTTTCTTGGAGTCCTTCTTGCGATTAGGATCCCACCAATCAGGATACCCTATAATTTCAAAGCAACGACTTTTGGTATGACCAGTTTTGTTGCAATAGGTACACTTGAGAGTTGATTTATCAATATTGGTAGCAGGTCTTGAAGTATTGGTTTTGGAGTTGTCTTGCCATGTTGGAGTTCGCTGTCGGTCAATCATGGCTGAGATCTCATGATTATTTTGATCTTCTTTTAATGTATAATGATGCACAGCCTCTCTGCGAATTAATGCATAACATTCTTCTAAGCCAGGAATTGGATCTTTTCGTAGAATCTCTCCACGAATCTACTCAAAATGGCTATCTAGTCCAGCAAGGAATATGTGGACTCGTTGCCTGTTAATGCTCCTTTGGTATGCCACAATATCATCGGGATCTTTCATAATTATCTTGTCTCGATGATCTAATTCGCGGAATATTTCAGTTAATGTACCATAATATTCGGAAAGTGACTTTCCACTTTGTTGAACAGTAAAGGCCCTTTTATGGAGAGTGAAAATTTGTAATTCATCACTACCATCATAAAAGGCTTGTGACAGTGCACTCCAAATTTCTCTTGCAGTGGATATGCGAAGATAGCGTTTCATAATCTCCGATTGCATTGACATTAAGAGCCATCGCTTTACTTTCTGATTTTCAGCATACCATTTTTCATATGCTTCATCAGATTCTGTAGGTGGTTTTTCCTTCCCACAAATGTAAGAGAGTTTTTCTTTTTCAGCAATGTGCATTTCCATTAATTGTGACCAAACGTCATAGTTTGATTCACTAAGAATTATGCCAGCATTAAAAACACCCTTAGACTGAACAATTACAGGAATAGATTTGGATCCAGAAGATTCAATATATTTTTCACTCATTTTTTTTCATATTTTTTTTAAAAAAATTTTAAAAAAAATATATATATATATATAATGAAGTATTTTTTTTTCATGTCTTCCACTAAACAATCATGGGACAGGCCACGAACAAGGAATTAAAATCTTCAAAAAACTTGAATGACCAACCTGATACCACGAATAGGCCGGAAATGAAGAGACGATGCTGGTGAAGCAACCACCGGTGGCTAACTCATCTCCACGCGCCTTCACACGCAGGCGAGTAGGACGGCAATCGGAAATTTTGATTGGCGCGTGTGACTCACACGCGCCGTTTCAGATGACTGGACTCCTGGTTCCGGTCGATATCATGGTGGGTCAACTTCCTGTGGTGGAGGTGAGACTTAGAAGTGACTCCACATAGGTGACCTTACACCCAGGGACTTAAATGAAAAAAAAAGGGACCTTCCGACCAATGCCTCTGATACCATGTTTACTGAAAGATTTCAATTATTTTTCTGTGCACACATACAATGGGAGAAGGGGGGAGATTTATATTACAAGAAAGCATATTCCTACAGCTAAGATCAGACTGGCACAATGTGGAAGATGCATCATGGAGGTATGGAGGGAGCATCTGAACTTTAATCATGAGGGTACAGCGCACATGGAGGTTGGGAGAAATTATTTCAACATTTCCATTACTCTACCAAATCTTACAGCTATTAGAGATCATTTGATACCTTAAATTACTTTAAACAGAAACATACTTAGAATTTGTTCTACCATGAGTTATTACTGCCTTGTTTGGTTGTGTTTTTGTTTTGAGAACAAGTTTTGTAAAATTATTTTTGAAATTAGTTTTTTTTAAAAATCCCTTTGGATGATTTGTTTTGAAAACAACTCTAAAACTTAAGAAAACAAAAATTTGTGTTTGGAAGATTTGTTTATTAAAAACAATATTTAAAAATGATATGATACAAAAGTTTTTTGTTAGCATGATTTATTTTTATATATATTATTTATTTTATAAATAATATTTATTGCTGACAATTGTTTGGATGTACTGACATATTAAGTATTGTATATGTGTACATATTTTTTGGAATATATATGAAGTGCTATTTATAATTAGGTTATTATAAGATTTTCATAAAGTTTGTATTGAGAGACTTATTTAATATATTTTATAAGTTAGTATGACATGTGTAATATCCCAAGAATTTATATGAATATTTAAAGTCTAATTTGAAGTTTAGTGAAAAATTTAATTACGTGGAAAATTTGCTTTTTGAATTAGTGAAGAAAATGAGGGAATAGAAATTTTAATTTTTAATTTAGGAAATTTTTACAAATTCTCAAGGACTAAAGTGAAAAGAAAAGAAAGTATAGAGGACTTTTGAGAAATGACCAAATAGGAACCCGAGAAGAAGAATAGAGCTTATGGGAATGAATTATGAGTCTGGTACCGAAAGGATGATAGATTTGGGGTTAAAGTGGAGTTTGAGATATTGAGAGGGACTAAAGTGAAATAAGAAAATCTGTGGGGCACCTAGGATTTAGAAACACCTGAGGTGAGATTTTATGAATTTGCTTTTGCTAGTCTTGACTGAGGGTCAATTGCAGAGCAAGTGATAATTTCACCACGGGCGAGTATATAGGTGGCCTCACCTATTTTTTATTCATTTTTCTCCTTTCCTCTCTCTCTCTTCACTTTCTCTCCTCTCTTTCTCTCTTCCTTCTCTCTAATTTCTCTCTCTACACTCCAACTCTACAACCGGGCTTTGGAGGGTGGATCTCGGGCTACGGGGCGAGCCTCTAGGAGCCAAGCAACGTAGGGAAAGCAAGGAATCGAGGTAGAAATTTCTATTTCTTAAGCTTTTCCCTATTTTCTAGTTTTAAGAGTGTTTGAGGTAAAATCGAGATTCCGGCTTCGTTTCTCGATTAAAATTGGTGATTTTGGTGTCTAAATGCTCCTTAGACATTAAGGGTGAGATCCCATGGAAGAAAATCATGAAAAACGGTGAAGATTTGGCCAGATTTGGGCCAAAACCGAGAGAAATCGCGAAGGGGTCGCGATCGTGGTGCCTAGGCGCCAAGGTGAGATGGGAAGAAGAAGGAATTGGCGCCCAGGCGCCAGGCATGGGTTGGCGCCCAGGCGCCAGGTGTGTCGGGAAACCTTAGCTTATTTTAAATCGGTCATAACTTCTTCATCCGAATTCTGTTTTGGGAAAACTTTATATCGTTGGAAAGCTCTTTAAGTCTAGTTTCCAATGGTATAAGTTTCATTTGAATATTCATTACCGGTTAGGAGTTATGACTTAAGATGTGAGTAAAGGTCGAGAGTAGTGGTAGAAAATTTTTCTATTTCGTAACCCTGATGGTTTTTGTCTGGTTACAATAGGAATGGTCAAAGTGCAAAGTGGGAGTGCCGAGAGCGTGAAATCCAGGTGAGTGGGTTAATATTTGCTATGATTAAATATCTGTTATTGACTTTTTGCATCATAGTGGAAATATGTTGTATATCCAAGTTTGAAGAGGATGATGTGGAACGATGAGGCATAAACAATTGTGGAACGTGTCTGGTAATGTATATAATTATATTTTCTTATTTTCCCATGAATGGAGGTTATATGATGGATTGTGAATGGTATGTGAATTGAGTTGAATAATTGTTCTATATTATGGGTTATGTTGTATACATGCTATGTTGCTGGAATCATATTGATTATGTTGTGACTTGAATTGTAAATGACTGAGTTGTGTATGTGGCTCAAGATTATGATTGATGATGTTTCTATATGTGATTGTGATTGTGTTTGACTGGAAAGGAAAGGCATGATGGTGCACCCCATGGAGAAATTTATGTGAAGTTATAAGGGTGGAGATTATAAACGGAGCGATAAGGGTGGATGCGGCAGGGGCCGCGGGCAACGATCCAGAGGTATTCTGGACGACCCGGTTGGTACGGGAAATGTGTGTGAAATTGATTTCACCGATTGCTGTTGTGAATTTTGAATTATGTTGAAATGTATTTGATTTACTAGGATATTGTTGTGAGGTATTATGAATAATATTATATTATATGATGATCGATTTACGTATGATTGCTGCATGTTATCATTATGATGCATGATATTTTTTTGTCATAGTGTTGTGTTATCTACTCACTGGGCACGTGGTTTGCTCATACCCCTCTTATTGATATTTTTTTTCAGAGTTGACAGCTGAAGGTAAATATCGAAATAAGGAATTATGGATCCTTAGTCCATGATTTCCTTTTCATTTGTTCAGGATAAAGGTATAATAGTTAAGTCTTATTCTAAGTTGTATAAATCTAGAAATCTCTGTACTCGGGTAGGTTCATTCAGTGATGTAATGTGAGTAATTGTAGTATGTATAGAGAACTCGTTTTGGTTGCATGAAAAAGAATTGTATGATTTTTAAGAAAAAGATAGGCTTACGGAGGTGAAATAAAATTCACTTTCCGTGCCGGTCACGTGTTCAAATTTTGAGACGTGACAACATGTCAGTGTAAATATTGTATGCGTAGATACCCAACTCTGTATAACAACAATGATGATGCGTTATTATTAAAAGATGTCAGCTCATGGGTCGACATATAAGTATGATGATGGGTAGTAGTTCCCTGAGTTATATGAGAGAACTTTTTTTTTTGGTAAGAGGCATGAGTTGTCATTTGTGTTCCATCAGACTAAATTAAGACAAAGAGTCACTTATACTCTCCAAGAAGAACCGACCTGTAATATGAAGTTCGAGTTATAATGGATCAATTTAGGCTCTAAATTTATCTGTAATTATGTGTTCCTTTGCTTATTAAGATCTTACAAACAACATAATTATAACAAGGACATTTATGTTCTAATTTATAAAGTATTCCGCATTTGTGAAATCATAATTCATGGTTGTTTGGCTTGCGTTTTGTGTAAATTTTCTATCATTTTTTTTTCATGTTATATTATGATAAATTGAATACAATAGAATAATTAATAATGTTATTTAAAAAAGTAATTAAATTTATTATCCAACTACATAAATTGTTAAGGATATTTTTATACAATAATTTAAGATTATATTTTTAATAAGAAAAAATGCATTAACGCAAATTAGTTTAGAAACACCTACAAAAAATGAAAAATAATAATATATGATAGCTCCACCAAAATTAAATAGAAAACATAAATTTCTTTATAGAAATTAAAATTGAAAAAAAAAAGGAAAAAATAAAACATTTACCGACCATATTCATCCGTCACAATATGATTTTTTTTTGGATTTGAGCCGCTAAAGGAATTTATTTATTTATGTTTTCAAAATCAGTATATGAATGTCATTAATAAACTCAATTACTAAAAGGCCATTGTATTTTTTTTTAAATTGTCAAAATCATGTTTCCAAAAACAAGTAAAACATGTTCTGTTGTGTTTTTTTTTTTTTTGGTTTTAAAAACGTATTTTCAAAAACAAATTTTAAAACAATTTTTTTGAAAATCATGTCCCAAACAATTTTTGTTTTTAAAACAAAAAAAATTGTTTTAAAAAACAAGAAACAAATAGGCCCTACAATTTCTATTGTTTAGTCTTTAATTTACGTAGTGCATGATTTTCAAAATTTTTACATAACTCTCAAAACAAAGATAGCTTCCAAAACATACATACGTACACATAGCTACATATTTACAAACCGACAAAATAGGAGATCACAGAGGCAAAATTATATACATATCAAGATCCTAAACTACAATCTTGAGC
This sequence comes from Biancaea sappan, assembly GCA_037074585.1. NCBI lineage: Eukaryota > Viridiplantae > Streptophyta > Magnoliopsida > Fabales > Fabaceae > Biancaea > Biancaea sappan. The sequence goes on along the minus strand of CM073492.1, from coordinate 28,402,445 downwards.
TAGTTTCCTCTTAGTTGTCCCTAGGCTCTTGACTACTTGGAAAATGTTAGTTTTATAAGGAAAAAGTGAGATATAACATATCAATAGCTAGTATCAACAAAACAGTCTATTTCCAACATAAAAACATAAGATATATCTTGTACAAACTCCAATGAAAGGCAAGGCATGTGAAAATATTTCATGGCAAAAATCATTACATAGGCTATGCATAAAATCCGTCATGGACACCATTTAAGACACAATTTGACATGTTCTCCAAAGACAACCTCAATCTTGCAAAAGGAGATTTAATATAATTGATGGCCATACAAAATTTGCATCACACAAGGAATGACCCAACCTTTATATTACCACACAGGAAGACAACTTCCAAGTTCTTAAATGCCAATTTTCTAGAGAATAAGTTTCAAGTTTTCTCCAAGCAAAAATATGACATAGCCACACAAATAACCATAGCCACACAGCAACATAGTCATAGCCAAGCCATATCATGGAGATTATAAATCATAAATAAGAAATTTTCAGCAATGTGCATTTCCATTAATTGTGACCAAACGTCATAGTTTGATTCACTAAGAATTATGCCAGCATTAAAAACACCCTTAGACTGAACAATTACAGGAATAGATTTGGATCCAGAAGATTCAATATATTTTTCACTCATTTTTTTTTCATATTTTTTTTTAAAAAATTTAAAATATATATATATATATATATAATGAAGTATTTTTTTTTCATGTCTTCCACTAAACAATCATGGGACAGGCCACGAACAAGGAATTAAAATCTTCAAAAAACTTGAATGACCAACCTGATACCACGAATAGGCCGGAAATGAAGAGACGATGCTGGTGAAGCAACCACCGGTGGCTAACTCATCTCCACGCGCCTTCACACGCAGGCGAGTAGGACGGCAATCGGAAATTTTGATTGGCGCGTGTGACTCACACGCGCCGTTTCAGATGACTGGACTCCTGGTTCCGGTCGATATCATGGTGGGTCAACTTCCTGTGGTGGAGGTGAGACTTAGAAGTGACTCCACATAGGTGACCTTACACCCAGGGACTTAAATGAAAAAAAAAGGGACCTTCCGACCAATGCCTCTGATACCATGTTTACTGAAAGATTTCAATTATTTTTCTGTGCACACATACAATGGGAGAAGGGGGGAGATTTATATTACAAGAAAGCATATTCCTACAGCTAAGATCAGACTGGCACAATGTGGAAGATGCATCATGGAGGTATGGAGGGAGCATCTGAACTTTAATCATGAGGGTACAGCGCACATGGAGGTTGGGAGAAATTATTTCAACATTTCCATTACTCTACCAAATCTTACAGCTATTAGAGATCATTTGATACCTTAAATTACTTTAAACAGAAACATACTTAGAATTTGTTCTACCATGAGTTATTACTGCCTTGTTTGGTTGTGTTTTTGTTTTGAGAACAAGTTTTGTAAAATTATTTTTGAAATTAGTTTTTTTTAAAAATCCCTTTGGATGATTTGTTTTGAAAACAACTCTAAAACTTAAGAAAACAAAAATTTGTGTTTGGAAGATTTGTTTATTAAAAACAATATTTAAAAATGATATGATACAAAAGTTTTTTGTTAGCATGATTTATTTTTATATATATTATTTATTTTATAAATAATATTTATTGCTGACAATTGTTTGGATGTACTGACATATTAAGTATTGTATATGTGTACATATTTTTTGGAATATATATGAAGTGCTATTTATAATTAGGTTATTATAAGATTTTCATAAAGTTTGTATTGAGAGACTTATTTAATATATTTTATAAGTTAGTATGACATGTGTAATATCCCAAGAATTTATATGAATATTTAAAGTCTAATTTGAAGTTTAGTGAAAAATTTAATTACGTGGAAAATTTGCTTTTTGAATTAGTGAAGAAAATGAGGGAATAGAAATTTTAATTTTTAATTTAGGAAATTTTTACAAATTCTCAAGGACTAAAGTGAAAAGAAAAGAAAGTATAGAGGACTTTTGAGAAATGACCAAATAGGAACCCGAGAAGAAGAATAGAGCTTATGGGAATGAATTATGAGTCTGGTACCGAAAGGATGATAGATTTGGGGTTAAAGTGGAGTTTGAGATATTGAGAGGGACTAAAGTGAAATAAGAAAATCTGTGGGGCACCTAGGATTTAGAAACACCTGAGGTGAGATTTTATGAATTTGCTTTTGCTAGTCTTGACTGAGGGTCAATTGCAGAGCAAGTGATAATTTCACCACGGGCGAGTATATAGGTGGCCTCACCTATTTTTTATTCATTTTTCTCCTTTCCTCTCTCTCTCTTCACTTTCTCTCCTCTCTTTCTCTCTTCCTTCTCTCTAATTTCTCTCTCTACACTCCAACTCTACAACCGGGCTTTGGAGGGTGGATCTCGGGCTACGGGGCGAGCCTCTAGGAGCCAAGCAACGTAGGGAAAGCAAGGAATCGAGGTAGAAATTTCTATTTCTTAAGCTTTTCCCTATTTTCTAGTTTTAAGAGTGTTTGAGGTAAAATCGAGATTCCGGCTTCGTTTCTCGATTAAAATTGGTGATTTTGGTGTCTAAATGCTCCTTAGACATTAAGGGTGAGATCCCATGGAAGAAAATCATGAAAAACGGTGAAGATTTGGCCAGATTTGGGCCAAAACCGAGAGAAATCGCGAAGGGGTCGCGATCGTGGTGCCTAGGCGCCAAGGTGAGATGGGAAGAAGAAGGAATTGGCGCCCAGGCGCCAGGCATGGGTTGGCGCCCAGGCGCCAGGTGTGTCGGGAAACCTTAGCTTATTTTAAATCGGTCATAACTTCTTCATCCGAATTCTGTTTTGGGAAAACTTTATATCGTTGGAAAGCTCTTTAAGTCTAGTTTCCAATGGCATAAGTTTCATTTGAATATTCATTACCGGTTAGGAGTTATGACTTAAGATGTGAGTAAAGGTCGAGAGTAGTGGTAGAAAATTTTTCTATTTCGTAACCCTGATGGTTTTTGTCTGGTTACAATAGGAATGGTCAAAGTGCAAAGTGGGAGTGCCGAGAGCGTGAAATCCAGGTGAGTGGGTTAATATTTGCTATGATTAAATATCTGTTATTGACTTTTTGCATCATAGTGGAAATATGTTGTATATCCAAGTTTGAAGAGGATGATGTGGAACGATGAGGCATAAACAATTGTGGAACGTGTCTGGTAATGTATATAATTATATTTTCTTATTTTCCCATGAATGGAGGTTATATGATGGATTGTGAATGGTATGTGAATTGAGTTGAATAATTGTTCTATATTATGGGTTATGTTGTATACATGCTATGTTGCTGGAATCATATTGATTATGTTGTGACTTGAATTGTAAATGACTGAGTTGTGTATGTGGCTCAAGATTATGATTGATGATGTTTCTATATGTGATTGTGATTGTGTTTGACTGGAAAGGAAAGGCATGATGGTGCACCCCATGGAGAAATTTATGTGAAGTTATAAGGGTGGAGATTATAAACGGAGCGATAAGGGTGGATGCGGCAGGGGCCGCGGGCAACGATCCAGAGGTATTCTGGACGACCCGGTTGGTACGGGAAATGTGTGTGAAATTGATTTCACCGATTGCTGTTGTGAATTTTGAATTATGTTGAAATGTATTTGATTTACTAGGATATTGTTGTGAGGTATTATGAATAATATTATATTATATGATGATCGATTTACGTATGATTGCTGCATGTTATCATTATGATGCATGATATTTTTTTGTCATAGTGTTGTGTTATCTACTCACTGGGCACGTGGTTTGCTCATACCCCTCTTATTGATATTTTTTTTCAGAGTTGACAGCTGAAGGTAAATATCGAAATAAGGAATTATGGATCCTTAGTCCATGATTTCCTTTTCATTTGTTCAGGATAAAGGTATAATAGTTAAGTCTTATTCTAAGTTGTATAAATCTAGAAATCTCTGTACTCGGGTAGGTTCATTCAGTGATGTAATGTGAGTAATTGTAGTATGTATAGAGAACTCGTTTTGGTTGCATGAAAAAGAATTGTATGATTTTTAAGAAAAAGATAGGCTTACGGAGGTGAAATAAAATTCACTTTCCGTGCCGGTCACGTGTTCAAATTTTGAGACGTGACAACATGTCAGTGTAAATATTGTATGCGTAGATACCCAACTCTGTATAACAACAATGATGATGCGTTATTATTAAAAGATGTCAGCTCATGGGTCGACATATAAGTATGATGATGGGTAGTAGTTCCCTGAGTTATATGAGAGAACTTTTTTTTTTGGTAAGAGGCATGAGTTGTCATTTGTGTTCCATCAGACTAAATTAAGACAAAGAGTCACTTATACTCTCCAAGAAGAACCGACCTGTAATATGAAGTTCGAGTTATAATGGATCAATTTAGGCTCTAAATTTATCTGTAATTATGTGTTCCTTTGCTTATTAAGATCTTACAAACAACATAATTATAACAAGGACATTTATGTTCTAATTTATAAAGTATTCCGCATTTGTGAAATCATAATTCATGGTTGTTTGGCTTGCGTTTTGTGTAAATTTTCTATCATTTTTTTTTCATGTTATATTATGATAAATTGAATACAATAGAATAATTAATAATGTTATTTAAAAAAGTAATTAAATTTATTATCCAACTACATAAATTGTTAAGGATATTTTTATACAATAATTTAAGATTATATTTTTAATAAGAAAAAATGCATTAACGCAAATTAGTTTAGAAACACCTACAAAAAATGAAAAATAATAATATATGATAGCTCCACCAAAATTAAATAGAAAACATAAATTTCTTTATAGAAATTAAAATTGAAAAAAAAAAGGAAAAAATAAAACATTTACCGACCATATTCATCCGTCACAATATGATTTTTTTTTGGATTTGAGCCGCTAAAGGAATTTATTTATTTATGTTTTCAAAATCAGTATATGAATGTCATTAATAAACTCAATTACTAAAAGGCCATTGTATTTTTTTTTAAATTGTCAAAATCATGTTTCCAAAAACAAGTAAAACATGTTCTGTTGTGTTTTTTTTTTTTTGGTTTTAAAAACGTATTTTCAAAAACAAATTTTAAAACAATTTTTTTGAAAATCATGTCCCAAACAATTTTTGTTTTTAAAACAAAAAAAATTGTTTTAAAAAACAAGAAACAAATAGGCCCTACAATTTCTATTGTTTAGTCTTTAATTTACGTAGTGCATGATTTTCAAAATTTTTACATAACTCTCAAAACAAAGATAGCTTCCAAAACATACATACGTACACATAGCTACATATTTACAAACCGACAAAATAGGAGATCACAGAGGCAAAATTATATACATATCAAGATCCTAAACTACAATCTTGAGCTAGTTTCCTCTTAGTTGTCCCTAGGCTCTTGACTACTTGGAAAATGTTAGTTTTATAAGGAAAAAGTGAGATATAACATATCAATAGCTAGTATCAACAAAACAGTCTATTTCCAACATAAAAACATAAGATATATCTTGTACAAACTCCAATGAAAGGCAAGGCATGTGAAAATATTTCATGGCAAAAATCATTACATAGGCTATGCATAAAATCCGTCATGGACACCATTTAAGACACAATTTGACATGTTCTCCAAAGACAACCTCAATCTTGCAAAAGGAGATTTAATATAATTGATGGCCATACAAAATTTGCATCACACAAGGAATGACCCAACCTTTATATTACCACACAGGAAGACAACTTCCAAGTTCTTAAATGCCAATTTTCTAGAGAATAAGTTTCAAGTTTTCTCCAAGCAAAAATATGACATAGCCACACAAATAACCATAGCCACACAGCAACATAGTCATAGCCAAGCCATATCATGGAGATTATAAATCATAAATAAGAAATTTTCAGCAATGTGCATTTCCATTAATTGTGACCAAACGTCATAGTTTGATTCACTAAGAATTATGCCAGCATTAAAAACACCCTTAGACTGAACAATTACAGGAATAGATTTGGATCCAGAAGATTCAATATATTTTTCACTCATTTTTTTTCATATTTTTTTTTAAAAAATTTAAAATATATATATATATATATATAATGAAGTATTTTTTTTTCATGTCTTCCACTAAACAATCATGGGACAGGCCACGAACAAGGAATTAAAATCTTCAAAAAACTTGAATGACCAACCTGATACCACGAATAGGCCGGAAATGAAGAGACGATGCTGGTGAAGCAACCACCGGTGGCTAACTCATCTCCACGCGCCTTCACACGCAGGCGAGTAGGACGGCAATCGGAAATTTTGATTGGCGCGTGTGACTCACACGCGCCGTTTCAGATGACTGGACTCCTGGTTCCGGTCGATATCATGGTGGGTCAACTTCCTGTGGTGGAGGTGAGACTTAGAAGTGACTCCACATAGGTGACCTTACACCCAGGGACTTAAATGAAAAAAAAAGGGACCTTCCGACCAATGCCTCTGATACCATGTTTACTGAAAGATTTCAATTATTTTTCTGTGCACACATACAATGGGAGAAGGGGGGAGATTTATATTACAAGAAAGCATATTCCTACAGCTAAGATCAGACTGGCACAATGTGGAAGATGCATCATGGAGGTATGGAGGGAGCATCTGAACTTTAATCATGAGGGTACAGCGCACATGGAGGTTGGGAGAAATTATTTCAACATTTCCATTACTCTACCAAATCTTACAGCTATTAGAGATCATTTGATACCTTAAATTACTTTAAACAGAAACATACTTAGAATTTGTTCTACCATGAGTTATTACTGCCTTGTTTGGTTGTGTTTTTGTTTTGAGAACAAGTTTTGTAAAATTATTTTTGAAATTAGTTTTTTTTAAAAATCCCTTTGGATGATTTGTTTTGAAAACAACTCTAAAACTTAAGAAAACAAAAATTTGTGTTTGGAAGATTTGTTTATTAAAAACAATATTTAAAAATGATATGATACAAAAGTTTTTTGTTAGCATGATTTATTTTTATATATATTATTTATTTTATAAATAATATTTATTGCTGACAATTGTTTGGATGTACTGACATATTAAGTATTGTATATGTGTACATATTTTTTGGAATATATATGAAGTGCTATTTATAATTAGGTTATTATAAGATTTTCATAAAGTTTGTATTGAGAGACTTATTTAATATATTTTATAAGTTAGTATGACATGTGTAATATCCCAAGAATTTATATGAATATTTAAAGTCTAATTTGAAGTTTAGTGAAAAATTTAATTACGTGGAAAATTTGCTTTTTGAATTAGTGAAGAAAATGAGGGAATAGAAATTTTAATTTTTAATTTAGGAAATTTTTACAAATTCTCAAGGACTAAAGTGAAAAGAAAAGAAAGTATAGAGGACTTTTGAGAAATGACCAAATAGGAACCCGAGAAGAAGAATAGAGCTTATGGGAATGAATTATGAGTCTGGTACCGAAAGGATGATAGATTTGGGGTTAAAGTGGAGTTTGAGATATTGAGAGGGACTAAAGTGAAATAAGAAAATCTGTGGGGCACCTAGGATTTAGAAACACCTGAGGTGAGATTTTATGAATTTGCTTTTGCTAGTCTTGACTGAGGGTCAATTGCAGAGCAAGTGATAATTTCACCACGGGCGAGTATATAGGTGGCCTCACCTATTTTTTATTCATTTTTCTCCTTTCCTCTCTCTCTCTTCACTTTCTCTCCTCTCTTTCTCTCTTCCTTCTCTCTAATTTCTCTCTCTACACTCCAACTCTACAACCGGGCTTTGGAGGGTGGATCTCGGGCTACGGGGCGAGCCTCTAGGAGCCAAGCAACGTAGGGAAAGCAAGGAATCGAGGTAGAAATTTCTATTTCTTAAGCTTTTCCCTATTTTCTAGTTTTAAGAGTGTTTGAGGTAAAATCGAGATTCCGGCTTCGTTTCTCGATTAAAATTGGTGATTTTGGTGTCTAAATGCTCCTTAGACATTAAGGGTGAGATCCCATGGAAGAAATCATGAAAAACGGTGAAGATTTGGCCAGATTTGGGCCAAAACTGAGAGAAATCGCGAAGGGGTCGCGATCGTGGCGCCTAGGCGCCAAGGTGAGATGGGAAGAAGAAGGAATTGGCGCCCAGGCGCCAGGCATGGGTTGGCGCCCAGGCGCCAGGTGTGTCGGGAAACCTTAGCTTATTTTAAATCGGTCATAACTTCTTCATCCGAATTCTGTTTTGGGAAAACTTTATATCGTTGGAAAGCTCTTTAAGTCTAGTTTCCAATGGTATAAGTTTCATTTGAATATTCATTACCGGTTAGGAGTTATGACTTAAGATGTGAGTAAAGGTCGAGAGTAGTGGTAGAAAATTTTTCTATTTCGTAACCCTGATGGTTTTTGTCTGGTTACAATAGGAATGGTCAAAGTGCAAAGTGGGAGTGCCGAGAGCGTGAAATCCAGGTGAGTGGGTTAATATTTGCTATGATTAAATATCTGTTATTGACTTTTTGCATCATAGTGGAAATATGTTGTATATCCAAGTTTGAAGAGGATGATGTGGAACGATGAGGCATAAACAATTGTGGAACGTGTCTGGTAATGTATATAATTATATTTTCTTATTTTCCCATGAATGGAGGTTATATGATGGATTGTGAATGGTATGTGAATTGAGTTGAATAATTGTTCTATATTATGGGTTATGTTGTATACATGCTATGTTGCTGGAATCATATTGATTATGTTGTGACTTGAATTGTAAATGACTGAGTTGTGTATGTGGCTCAAGATTATGATTGATGATGTTTCTATATGTGATTGTGATTGTGTTTGACTGGAAAGGAAAGGCATGATGGTGCACCCCATGGAGAAATTTATGTGAAGTTATAAGGGTGGAGATTATAAACGGAGCGATAAGGGTGGATGCGGCAGGGGCCGCGGGCAACGATCCAGAGGTATTCTGGACGACCCGGTTGGTACGGGAAATGTGTGTGAAATTGATTTCACCGATTGCTGTTGTGAATTTTGAATTATGTTGAAATGTATTTGATTTACTAGGATATTGTTGTGAGGTATTATGAATAATATTATATTATATGATGATCGATTTACGTATGATTGCTGCATGTTATCATTATGATGCATGATATTTTTTTGTCATAGTGTTGTGTTATCTACTCACTGGGCACGTGGTTTGCTCATACCCCTCTTATTGATATTTTTTTTCAGAGTTGACAGCTGAAGGTAAATATCGAAATAAGGAATTATGGATCCTTAGTCCATGATTTCCTTTTCATTTGTTCAGGATAAAGGTATAATAGTTAAGTCTTATTCTAAGTTGTATAAATCTAGAAATCTCTGTACTCGGGTAGGTTCATTCAGTGATGTAATGTGAGTAATTGTAGTATGTATAGAGAACTCGTTTTGGTTGCATGAAAAAGAATTGTATGATTTTTAAGAAAAAGATAGGCTTACGGAGGTGAAATAAAATTCACTTTCCGTGCCGGTCACGTGTTCAAATTTTGAGACGTGACAACATGTCAGTGTAAATATTGTATGCGTAGATACCCAACTCTGTATAACAACAATGATGATGCGTTATTATTAAAAGATGTCAGCTCATGGGTCGACATATAAGTATGATGATGGGTAGTAGTTCCCTGAGTTATATGAGAGAACTTTTTTTTTTTGGTAAGAGGCATGAGTTGTCATTTGTGTTCCATCAGACTAAATTAAGACAAAGAGTCACTTATACTCTCCAAGAAGAACCGACCTGTAATATGAAGTTCGAGTTATAATGGATCAATTTAGGCTCTAAATTTATCTGTAATTATGTGTTCCTTTGCTTATTAAGATCTTACAAACAACATAATTATAACAAGGACATTTATGTTCTAATTTATAAAGTATTCCGCATTTGTGAAATCATAATTCATGGTTGTTTGGCTTGCGTTTTGTGTAAATTTTCTATCATTTTTTTTTTTTCATGTTATATTATGATAAATTGAATACAATAGAATAATTAATAATGTTATTTAAAAAAGTAATTAAATTTATTATCCAACTACATAAATTGTTAAGGATATTTTTATACAATAATTTAAGATTATATTTTTAATAAGAAAAAATGCATTAACGCAAATTAGTTTAGAAACACCTACAAAAAATGAAAAATAATAATATATGATAGCTCCACCAAAATTAAATAGAAAACATAAATTTCTTTATAGAAATTAAAATTGAAAAAAAAAAGGAAAAAATAAAACATTTACCGACCATATTCATCCGTCACAATATGATTTTTTTTTGGATTTGAGCCGCTAAAGGAATTTATTTATTTATGTTTTCAAAATCAGTATATGAATGTCATTAATAAACTCAATTACTAAAAGGCCATTGTATTTTTTTTTAAATTGTCAAAATCATGTTTCCAAAAACAAGTAAAACATGTTCTGTTGTGTTTTTTTTTTTTGGTTTTAAAAACGTATTTTCAAAAACAAATTTTAAAACAATTTTTTTGAAAATCATGTCCCAAACAATTTTTGTTTTTAAAACAAAAAAAATTGTTTTAAAAAACAAGAAACAAATAGGCCCTACAATTTCTATTGTTTAGTCTTTAATTTACGTAGTGCATGATTTTCAAAATTTTTACATAACTCTCAAAACAAAGATAGCTTCCAAAACATACATACGTACACATAGCTACATATTTACAAACCGACAAAATAGGAGATCACAGAGGCAAAATTATATACATATCAAGATCCTAAACTACAATCTTGAGCTAGTTTCCTCTTAGTTGTCCCTAGGCTCTTGACTACTTGGAAAATGTTAGTTTTATAAGGAAAAAGTGAGATATAACATATCAATAGCTAGTATCAACAAAACAGTCTATTTCCAACATAAAAACATAAGATATATCTTGTACAAACTCCAATGAAAGGCAAGGCATGTGAAAATATTTCATGGCAAAAATCATTACATAGGCTATGCATAAAATCCGTCATGGACACCATTTAAGACACAATTTGACATGTTCTCCAAAGACAACCTCAATCTTGCAAAAGGAGATTTAATATAATTGATGGCCATACAAAATTTGCATCACACAAGGAATGACCCAACCTTTATATTACCACACAGGAAGACAACTTCCAAGTTCTTAAATGCCAATTTTCTAGAGAATAAGTTTCAAGTTTTCTCCAAGCAAAAATATGACATAGCCACACAAATAACCATAGCCACACAGCAACATAGTCATAGCCAAGCCATATCATGGAGATTATAAATCATAAATAAGAAATAATTTTTAAAAAAATAATTCATGCTTTTACGAAATAAAGCTAGGTACCTTGTATTTAGTGGTTTTCTCCTTTTTTCCAAGGCTTTTTTTTTTTCAAGTTTCTACAACTTTCTCTCTCTAAATTTTCCTTCTCTCTCTAAATTTCTACCATGGAAAGGAGTAGGAGTAAACTTCTAAATGTAAAAAATGGAACTAGAAAATGACTAGAGGTTAAAAGATGCTTAGCTTAGGTATTTTCTCCCTTTCCCTTCAATTTCTTCTTTCTCTCTCTCTTCTCATCTTCGCATGTTCTTGCCTTTCTTCTCCTGTGGGTCACGGCCAGATGATGCTAAAATGAAAGAAGATGAAGTTCAATTCACTTAGAGTGAGAATTCTTAAATTTAAGAACTGATTTTTATTGAGATTTATCACCGGAATTTGTCATGCTGACTACCACGCGTAAAAATAATTTTTGTATAAAAAATAATAATAAAATAATTAACTCACAATAACTGTTAATGAAAAGTAATAAAAGTTAAAGTAATTGAAAGTTATTTGTGGGACTCATTTGTAAATTTTAAAGAATTATATTATTAGAGTAGAGTGTTACTTAAAATCAAAAATAATAATATAATATTGTGATACATACAATAAATAAATCATTACAGTTATATTATTGGAGGTCCTTTTAAATATGTTGGCTGACTTTTGAGGGGTATGGTGGAAATTACTTTCTAAGGTCCAAATTGAATTCAAGGATCCAAACTAATTGAATAAATACATTTTTTTTTCATAAATTTTTATTATTATACAAAAAATTTTTATTAATTAAATAAATAATTTTTATAAATTTTTTAATTTGTGTTATTTTACTTTTTATTAAAAAAATCGTTAGTCAAATTAATAATTAATAACACATCATCTAAAAAATACTATATTAACTCCTGACATAACAAAACCCAAACTCAATACCCAAAACTGAACCCATCACCCAAACCCGAACAGCTTCTTTCGGATTCAGGTTTACGCTCCTGTTATTCATGCTCAACGGCACACATTCATTTTCCGATCCCAAGCCCACCGTAATATTCCCCCTCTCCCTCTGCGACCAACTCAAGCTCCCCTCTCATGGCTCTCTTCTCTTGGTTTACAAACCCATCTTCACTGACACCACTTTTGCCTTTGACTTTCATATGTCTTTGCTCCACACTCTGAGGTCTTCTCTTAGCAGAGCTTTGACTTATTGCTATCCCCTCGTTGCTCGATTATGCCGGATCGAATGTGGTCACTGGGGACTCCATTGCTACGCCCAGGCCCAAGGGGCTAAACTCTTCGAAGCTAATTGTGAAGACAATTTGGATGACCTAGGCGATTTTGCACCTACCCATGTTGTGGAACAGCTCGTGCCGAGGATTGATGGAAGTTCGAGTCCAAGGTTTCAGTAATTGAATCCGAGAATGAAGATGGGTGGTATAATTTAATTTGCTCATGGGACCATGAGTCGTACAGCATGGTGCGTGGTGGATGGAGCTGTGTAGTATATGGTGTACCCACTCACTTGCACAGACATACAAGCGATAGAGCGTATGTCATATATGGTCGGATTTTACAGGCATCGAATAGTAAAGTGGGGACCAATCAAATGAAATGCTTGCCTCCTGTGATTATTAATTCCATAATCAAGTTTAGTATAACGATGGAGTTTAGTTTAATCCCTTGCTTCTTTGCTTTAAATGACATATGCTATTTCTATCTTTCCCAAGTTCCATGTTTTTTGCCATTAACAAAATTGTGTCTGTTGTATAAGAAGCAGAGCTAAAGGAGAGTGTTTGGAGAGCCAAAGAAGAAGAAAAGGAGGAGGGGGGTAGTAAAGGAAGGGAGAGGTGGGCCCCAACTACCTTCAAAGCTCTGTTGAGAGAAGACCTTTGTGGAGCAGAGACATGTGAGAGTCAGAGGCAAAAGTGGTGTCAGTGAAGATGGGTTTGTAAACCAAGAGAAGAGAGCCATGAGAGGGGAGCTTGAGTTGGTCACAAAGGGAGAGGGGGAATATTCTGGTGGTCGTGGGATCAGGGGATGAATGTGCGCCGTTGAGGATAAATAACAAGGAGTAAACCAGATTCAATAATTAAATTCGAGTGAAGCCGTTGGAGATTGGGTGGTGGGTTCAGATTTGGGCATTGGGTTTGGGTATCATGTTAGCAGTGAACATGTCATTTTTTAATTGATATGATGTTGATTTTTAGTTTGACTAATGATTTTTTTAATAAAATAGGTAAAGTGTACCAACTGAAAAGTTCTTAGGAGTTATTTGTTCAGTTTCAAAGTTTATAAGAGTTTTTTACGCAATAATAAAAGTTTATGGTGTAAAGTGTATTTTTCTCAAATTAATTCAACTTCTAATAATTTATGTTTATTTTCCCTTACTTTATAGTTTTATTCATGCATTAGGCTATTTTTTGGTCATCCATTTTTTTAGTTCTTTCTTTCTAAGTATTAGGAAAATGAATTAAGTAGGATGCTACAAGTAAAAATGCAATAATCGGCAACATCACAAGAGTGTTTAAAGGAAGTTAATCAAACCAAATCCTTCTATCTGTAATAGAGTGAGTGGAACAAAATATGCGAAATTTTGTAAAATAATAGAAATCGGAGACCAAATATAAGCTTATGCTATTTGAAATAGTGTAGAATTCTTCTATGCATGTTAATATCTCCCATTCACACATATCAAATCCTCCTAGGTATATGAAAAAGAGAGCAGAATGGATTGTACCGAATTGGGAAATAATCTGAATGAAAACCTAATATACGTTTCAGCTATTAGAGCTTGATGAAAAGAAAAGGATTACAACAAAGATGGGAGAAAGTTATACTTAGTTTTCGTTTTCAATTATTTCACAATTCTGCACATTTTTTTTTTCACAATTTATTCTGAATAAAAGGATTTGATTTACTTGATCTTCTTTTCAATGCACTCTTTCGAAGGTTCTTCCCTGCATGAATCTAGTGCATGTGGGTTTTTAATCCCTGAATTTGAAGATTAGTATTAAGAACTCCGTCTCTGTTCAATACATAGCATTTTGTAATGAAAATAATTGAGTTCGTTTCAATGAAGTAAAGACTGGTTTGTCTTTCGTTTAAAGAAGTATAGTTTGACTGGGTAGTTTTCTGGTTTTCAGTTGAAGGGCACTCGTCCTTCTGCTTCTTCTATTTTGCAATAGAAAATATTTCGTGCTTTGGGGCATTGTCTTCCATGCATAAATTGGGGCTGATATGTGTTGGGGATCACTAAATGTTTTTAAAATGTTTACAAAGAGATGAAAAAAGAATGCTGGGGAAATCCAAAATGGTAATGTCTGCTATACTTGAACGACGTGTTGCATTCTTCCTTGTTTGTTCTAAGTCCTAAAAATTCATGGCCCTGTCGAAAGTAACCAAAAGGATTCTTGCTGTGCTATTTGTCTTTCTTTCTAAATAGTTTGTAACATTTGATTTATCTCACTTTTCACAGGTTTATTGAATCCAGTTATTTCAATTTGAGGCTTTTGTCATTTGACAATAATGTATCCTGGTGGTTATACTGCTGAAGTGACAAATTTATCCCCTAGAGAAACAGAGAGGGACGTTCAGACTTTTTTTCATACTGTGGTGCAACTGACCATTCTGAAGTCACCAGGTAATGTTACCCAATCTTACTTAGAGAAATACAGTAGCTCAAAGTTTAAAATTCTTGATAGGAATCACTAATTAAGAACGAGTAAATTTAAGTTTAATGGCTATGATATTTTTGTAATTCAAAAGTTGTACTATTGATCTAGCAATAAAATTTTCACAAGGATGTTCCATTTATAATTCTGCAAGCTTTGTAAGTGTTTGGGTTGCTATGGGATTGCTTATGTAGAGAAGTTAAAATATTCTTTCTCAAAGGCCATTACCATAAAGCATATTCTTTGCCATTTATGAATAAGTTGCTTGTTGATACATTTACCTGGCTTCATTTCATTCTGCTGTTGAAGCTAAAGCTTCATATTCTTGTAAGATTTGAATTATAGAATGATAGTTGACTGTATATGTATATGTTAAGCAGCTTATCATGTAGTTAATAGGGAGAATTGCTCCTTTGTTTGTAATGCAGATCTGGTGAACATGTGAGTACTGCATATGTAACTTTTATTGATGCTTATGCCCTCGAAACTGCCTTGTTGCTCGATGTTAGTTGATGCTGATCCCTCTTGCTTCCTCACTCTTCACCGTTGGATATCATGGATTGATATAATTGCGTCAAGTTTCCCTAATAAAGTTAGTTGATGCTGTCTCTTTCACCTAATTGTCCTCTAGAAAATCATTGATCACATAGGATGCTCATCTGTTTTCTCTGAGCATTAAAAATAGGTTTCTTTGTATGGTAATCGAGCCTCAGTAATTGAATTTTTCATCTTTTGGTGTTAGATATTAGCTATTTAATAATTTGGTATTGGTCCTAATGGTATTTTGTTTACTAACCTGCATATTTTTGTCTGATCCAAACTCTTTGAGGAATCCTTGATTGTGGATCAATGTGTATGTGTCTCACGCTGGGGTGCTTACACAAATGACTGCTATAATTGGAACAATCACACATCAAAGCATGAAGACAGTACAAGATCAACAGTATGTTGACCAGATTTATAAAACTAGTTTCTTTATGCGCATATGAACCATTCTGTCAATTGAAGCTCATCCTTTGTATTATTGGGGCTATCTATAACACCATTAGTTGTTTTCAAATATGGGAATTAATCCACGTGTTTCTTCAATACTATGGTTCTTTTTACAATGCGACAAACTAATGTTTGGATAGTTGGATCTTTCATAAATTACATGTACTTCTGATCTCTTCAATGCCTTCCACTGTAACCCCCACTTACCAAAACAAATCAGAAAAGGAAAATAGTAGAAAGATATAAATGCAACTCAAAAGCCATGGGAATGACTCAGTACAACCTTGAAACTTCTGGCAAGTCTCTCATGGATTACAGAATATGTTGCCTCTTACATAATTTGACTAAGATATAACTGAAACATTGTTGTCTCTCCATTTTTGTTCTTCTCTTCCCCAAGATTAACTTAATTTATGCTATAGATTATGCCATTTCATGGTCACAGCGTCAAACCATGACAAGAGTGAGAAAGTTAAATGCAATGCAATGTTTAGTAGTGACGTTCTATGTTGTGGGATTGTGGCATCATTTCTTGGTGGTTTTACTTGTCATACTTAATTATAAGGAAAAAAAAAAAGATAAATTTCTGGTAACCAACTAATCTGAAACCAATAACATAAGATTCTTAATAATGCAAATACTAGTAGCATACTGTATTAGTAATGCTCAAACACTGATTTCGCCATCAGGATATTCATGTGGGGAAAAAGGTTTCTACCCGTGGCGAGGCAGCAAGTATGGCTCAGAAAGTTGTGAAAACAATGGTTGCTAAGGGATATGTATTAGGGAAAGATCAAAGATGCATTTGCGATGGCAAAAGCTTTTGATGAGTCTTATAATGTATCATCTAGGGCAGCAGCCAAAGTTAAAGGAGCTCAGCAATAAAATAGGTTTGGGTGATATAATAAATGAAGGCATGGAATCCTTCAAGAAGGTGGATCAAAAGTACCATATTACAAACATCACCAAATCGGCTGCCACAGTTACCGAGACATCAGCAACAGTTACTGGGAAAGCAGCTCTTGCAGCCAGCAATGCCATGGTAAACAGCAGTTACTTTGCAAAAGGAGCTCTCTGGGTTTTGGATATGTTGACGAGGGCAGCCAGAGTTGCAGCTGATTTGGGTCACCATAACAAACAGCAGTTACTTTGCAAAAGGAGCTCTTTCGGTTTCGGATATGTTGAATAGTGCAGCCAGAGTTGCAGCTGATTTGGGTCACCATAACAACAAGTGAAACAAAGAGTGATGATCTATTGAACTGGCTCTGCACTAATTTGAAGTGTCAAGTCTTGACAGAAAATTTGCTAATGTTATTTTGAAAGTTTTTTTTTAAGAATTTTTCCTTCCCCCCCCCCCCCCCTCTTTTTGAGGGTGGGGGGTTGTTCATTGAATTTGAAATTGCAGACAACTGATTTGAAAATTAAAGCACCTGCAACAAATTAGAGAGTTTGGATTTGCAAGTATACAGATTTTCTGGTGTTATTAGTAGAATTACATGTTAACTTCATATTCTATAGTCAAGTAACTTTCTTTTTCACTTTCCTAATATCAAAACGAATTTCTGATCTTTGGAACATCGAAGGTGACACAGTCCAACTAGATCCTGCATTGTTCATATGCAATTACAAGGCAAGAAAGCAGAATAGACTCTCGAAAAACCTACCTTCCTTTGCTTGCTGACAATTACTTGATCTCAGATAGAATTGTCACCATCTTTTAGTACCAAACTTTTGTTGCTTTCAAAATATAAGCAATCTGCGTTATACATGCGAAAACTTTGTTAATATTTTTTTGCAGCTACAATTGATTTGCAAATTGTAACGACTATGATTTGTTCTGGCTTCTGCAAAACTCATTCTACTTTGATTTTTTTACCTTATTTCACAATAGATAATCCCAATACCAGAATCTGAACTGAAGTAGAATAAGTACTTATATGCCAATTGTAATATATTTATCCTTGCTGTAAATTAATTATTATTATCTTAAGAACCCAAATAACTATTTTGCCATTGCCGGCCTAGTTTTAGGCCATCACAAAGTAACGCTCACGATGCATTTATCCACTTCTATATGACCAAACTGTTGATATATGTCGGGCCCACAAGACCAAATTTACATTGCTTTGGTTAGTAAGCAAGAGACACTTCAATTATTTCTGTAGTAATTAGCTTCTCTGTTAAACACTAAAGCTGATTATGATTTTGAGTAGATTGGAAGGGGTCAGGTAACATCATGAACTGATTATGATTTTATTTGCCTTTCGGCCCATATGTCTGTCTGCATGATTTACAAGGAGAGATAAGTGAGTGAGGATAAAGATTAACTAAACTTCTTTGGAACTCCTTATTGTATCATTTTGGTGTTGCTTAGTGGGTACGTCCTTTTGCAAATGGCACCACATGAAATTCTAAATTCCATCGTCTGCTCAATTATTTCACATAATTAAGAAACTCCATTGGATGGTTCAGTTTAACCCAGATGAAGTAAATCTCGTTATGATGGTTCAGTTTCTTGATTTTATCACCACAATATTTATATCAATGGACTCAAATTCCATTGGCTTAAACGTCAATGGTTTGGGAGAACGGTAAAGGAAGTAAACAGAAAATCTTCATTGGGAATAATAAACAACTAGAGCCACTTATTTGTGAAACTTCTAGACCATCAAAATAGTTCTTCTGGACTGTTTTACCCAAATCGAAATTCTGGCCAGTAGATGTGTGTTTAAATTAGAGTTGGATAAACTTAATTTTAAATAAATACAAAAGCAAGTCCAATGTTGTTTCATGCAAACGGAAGTTTGAAAAATAAAATGTGATTTAAGAGAAGATTTTTATCTAAAATCACCGTCTAACAGATTTTTTAAATTAGATCGTGAAACCACACATGACACACATTATCAACCTAATGTAACAACTCTGTTGCTCCAATTAGCATGAATTCATATGCAACAACATAATAATTAGGCAAACACTTTATTCTGCAAATTATTCTGATAATTGTTTAAATAAAATTTGCAAGAACCAGTTCTGCTGTACCCAACCGATTGTAATCCAATATAGAATTAGGGGGTGGAAAAAAGTTTGTGATGAACTTTATCTTTAATATGAGTATAGGCCAACATTTGGCGCCAAAAAGATTGACAAGCATGATAGTAGTATTGAGCTCATGTACCCCACCACCCAAAGTATAGGGTACTAAAACAATGTTGAAGCCCACAATGTCATTGAGAAGAGAAGGAAAACAAAATTGGATTTTGTAAGCGTGATGTTCATACCATTTAAGTATCTATAGTTCTTAGTTTTATAAGAAAGGAAATAGTATACAAGCCGCCTTTTCATCTGAAACGAGAAATGAAACATATACACTATGGTATAGACTGCATTGGTTGTGCAAATGGACTGATCAGCGAGGTAAGTGAGTAAGGCCTCTCTCTCTTCAGGGATATCCACCATCCCAAAAATTCACCGTACAACAAAAACTCACGAAACAGAAATACCCAAAGGGTTAAACACAATATGGGATTAAATACCTCTGTTATATATATAACTGCAAAGTGAAAAACAGGAAGATCTAGCAACAGATGGGGCAACGGATGAGCCCATTTTCATTACAATCAGCGCAGCGCTGGAATCCGTATTCACCCACCTGCCCATCATCTTCTTCTTCTTCACGGCCTTCACCGTAGATTTTACAGCTTCCAAAACAGGTTTCACAAGGCACGAACCTTGTATCTCCACAGCCTTCACAGATTTCACTCCCATCATCAACCTTTTCACAAGATTCAATCAATTTCTGAAGCTGTCCATCCTCATGTAGTTTCTGAATATCCTCCACTCCACCAATGTAATTGCTTCCCACAAACACTCTTGGCAATCCTCCCCAATTAAACCCGTCACCTAGAAGCTCTACGAGCTCCTCCTTGAATCCCGAATGCATCGACACGTCTCGCTCATCCACTCGAACGCCTAGTCCTTTTAGAATCATCCTCACATGGCAGCAATCCTCGTAAGTCTTTCTTATCCCACGTAGGCTTGTGAAGTACAGAATCACCTTGTCCTGTCGCCATGGGAAGGGCTTGAAATCAATATCACCACAGTTAAACATCTTGTCGCCAGTGGCATCAAAGGAGAAGCCTTTTCTAGGCATGCCTTGCTGTTTTTCATTATACACTGTCCGAAGGTGCAATGAGCTATATGGAGAGAGACGTTGCAGTGACTTACTGGAGGATGAGACTTGAGGATCAACATCTGATATAGTAGACTTCAAAGTTGAGTCATTCTCTGTCATTTGAAGACGAAGCCACATGGGTTTCGATTGATCAGAAGGGGCAGGAATTGGATGGCTATGGACATCGAAAGAGAAGCTCCTGAAGTGATTAGGTGATAGGAAAGGGCTTGCGTCTTCGAGGCCTTCCATTAATTCCCATGTGTTGATAGTCTCTGGTTCACCAGTAGGCGTTGCGGTTGGAGTCTTGGGAATGACTTTTGGTATTTTCTGATCGATCATATTGGACCATGTCTTGGCCTCAATGAGCCCCTTTGAGAATTCTTTGGTTTTGATTTCCCCCTCCAATGCCTCGCTTTTCTTCTCCTTCTCTAACAAATTGCCAATGGTAAACTTGAGACCACCATTTTGGTCATCTTTCTCGAAGGCCTTGTGGCTTAAATCGAGCTTCAGTGAACCCAATGTGGTCGAGGTCAGTCCCACAACGTGATAGCTATCGTCTTTGCTTTGAGGTGGATGATGAACGTGCACTGAGTAGTTTCTGGGTACAGGGGAATAAGGGGCGTTGCAATGGGGACATCGCTTTTGCTTCGAACTAGCACAACCCATGATCAAAAAGTGAAAAAAGAATCTAAATTTACAAAAAAGAAAGAGGAGAAGAAGAAGAAGAAGAAGAAGAAGAAGAAGCAGAGCAAACCCAGATCAATTTCATAAGATGGGTTTGGCGGATCAAAACAAAGCCAAGAACGTGGCCTTAAGTGATTATTAAATGCAACAATGGCACAAACGTAGGTGAAACGCGGAAATCCACGAAAAGATTATTATTCATTTGCATAACGTAATTCAGAAACTGTCAAACCCGATTACCTTCCACAATTGAAGCATCTAATGGACGAAACTGATCCATGCGATTTTACAGAAAATCTATCACAAGTTCGATGATATGGCCCTTTCATTAGTAGTGTAGAGGCCCTGTTCTGTTTTGGTGCGCAGAAACATGTTGGTAGAGATAAAGACAACCCAATTACGACAGAGAAGAAGGAGGAGGAGAAGTAACTTTCGAAGAATTTCTTTGAAAGAAAATTGTACGAAAGAGACTCGTAAGGAAGAAATGAAATGAAAGGAAAGGGTATGGGAAATTGAATTCCGAAGTCAGAGAAGGAGAGGGAGAGATCAACCACCAGCAACTGTTACAAGGAACAACACTCAAATCCCACAAGCTCTAACACCTTCTCTCTCCAACACTCGAAAGAGAGGAAGAAAGAGTTGCTAATTAAGGACACCGCTTTAGACAATGTAGGTTTATAGGGAGGAATAGTGGAGAAGAAAATCAAGTAAACAAAAAGAATAAAAGAAGAAGTTTTGGTCAGGGAGGAGACGGGGGAGTTGAACGTGTTGAGTAAAGAAATCGATGAAGAGGAGCACGTGAGAGCACGTGGAGAAAGGGTATGAGGGGAGGCCTGCGGGTATTGGATCTTGCTGAGCCAATTATGGCTGCACCTATGCAGGGAGGCAATTCAATATGCTCTCATCATCCCCAATCCTTTTTCTTTCCCTTTCCCTCCCCCCCATTTAATCATCATCATCATTCTTCCCTCTTTATTCCCTTTCTCAATTTCTCCTTATTACTGGGTTTCATTTCTTTATTTTTTTTCTAATTTTTTATGCTCAACATGAAAAGAAATTAATCTTCTATCATGTGAAAGAACACTGTTATTATTGTGAAAATTGTGTTATAAAAAGTTATTTATATTTTTAAAATTAATCCCATATTGATTAAAACAAAGAGAAATGAGTCCTTATATATTAATATGTTATAGTGAGTTTATAAAGAACTAAGAAAACAAATAAATTTGTGCACACACATTTAATTTGCAATGCAAAATAAAAAATAATTTTTAATTTAATTATTTGTTGTGCCTATCATCTATCTAAACAGATGGAATATGTAAGTTACAAAATTTAATTAAAGGACTGTTTTGACTGTTACAAACGTATTTAACCTTGTTTGTTTTAGTTATATTTTTTCGCAACTATAAAAGTCACTCCTTTCTTCAGATTAAAGATGCCACTTTCTGATCTCTTCCTCTATGTCTTGTACTCTATATTTCCGCTGCGTTACTATGTTATCTTTTCAGCTGTTCTGGTACCTAAGTAAAATTTAGAGAAGCCTATTTTATCCTAAGAGGAAGTTTTGCAGTTGCGTAATAATTCTTTAAGGATAGTGTCCCTTATAACATAACTCAAGTTGCATTGGTTATCGAATATTTACAACAGATATTTCTTTTGCGTTTGGTAACCACATCATTACCTATGCTGCACAATTACAACTGAGATTATAGCTGATATTAAGAGAATTTATCTTAAAAGAATGATATGTTAGATGAGAGTACTTCACAACTTAAATATTATGTTGTATATTTTTTAAGTTGGCCTTGATAAAGCTAAATGCTGGGTAGGGAGGCATGTTGTTTAATTAAGGAAATTCTACCCTGTAATTTTTTTAAACAAAATACAAAAATATATACTTATCCTCGTGATAAAAATGGACACTTTCTATTGTATAATAGGAGGAAAAATATATATATAACGTAAAAAAAAAATCTAGTATTTACTATATTCAAAGATTTTGAATAAAAAAATAATGTTAAAGTACCAGTTAAGAATAATGGTGTCTGTAAATGAAGACCTCAAGATTAGCAATTGCGTTGTACTACCATAGGCGTGAATCATGATACGAAAATGAAAGAAAAGAAGTTAATGGAGTTGTTTGATACAAGAAATAAAATAGTCAATGGAGTCGAATTATAAATATAAAGAAAGGAAATGGACAGACAGGGGAAAGTGATTAGATAGATTCCATCAACTTTGAGCATCTGATAAACATGCATAGCCTTGGAAAGTTGGGTCACAAAAAGGCTAATAATTAAGTCAGCTAAAGCATTTTTCCATTAAACCTTATATATGCATAAGACTGCAAATCTGTCATGGTGGCTTTTCATGTGTATTAATGAAAGCAATTAGTGCCATGCAAGTGCTCTAATCCAATCATGCGTTCAACTTGTGAACCAAAACACTTTTCACAAAACTTGGTCTTAGTTGTGAATTAGAAAAGAAAATATAGAAGTAAATATTTTAATAATAATATTGACATCATTACAATATTAGGAGATGGTTTAGTTAATCATCCACTGTAAAGTATAGAGGACTTTCTAAAGCTGATCAAGACGTTTCTCATAAAAACATCACAAATGCCTTTTTCGTTTTATGTATATATATATATATATCTCAATTAATAATTTGGAGATACACAACATATAAATAGTGGTTAAAGTGATAAATAAATTTGAATTTAGCGACGTGATTTTTTAATTTCAAATGTTTGAATTCACGAGAAAAATATTTTTAGAAAGAAATAAGTCTAATATTTTGAATGAGATTCCTCTAATGTAAAAAATAAAAAATAAAAATACTACTCATACCTTCGAACTTTGATCCATGTTTCAATTATAACCCTAAATTTGATTTTATGTTAATTATAATCAATTTATTTTTAATTAGTTTCAATTATATCCTTGAACTTGATGCCGTCCAAAAATTTAATGCTAAACGTTAATGTAACATTCAATCTAGCATATGTCAGCACTAAATTATCTATCTCGGATGTGTCAGATGTTAGATACCCTTTAAATTATCAAAATACAATGTAATTTTTAAAGACATATTTTTGGTTTAGAAAAAATTACTGTATATTTTGTTCATTTTAAATTGCCATATGATGTATAGTACATCTAAAGTAGATAATTTAATACTAACTTATATAACATTAGATGTCGCATCAATTTTTGATGTTAAATTTTTGTATGACATTAGGATCAAGGATATAATCAAAAATAAATTAAAATATATAGAATATAATTGACACAAAATAAAATTAAATATTATAATTAAAACATGCGTTAAAGTTCATGCTACATGAATAATGTTTTTGTCAAAAAAAAAATATAATTACTCCTGAAAAAAGTACACAAATATTCTTGGATCGTATGTTTGTGTGCCTATTACTTCTCCCTACGTTCATGTACTGTCTCCACATTTAGAACTCGGCAATGCATCCAATGCTCCATATTGTTCCTTTTCTCTTTCTCATCTTTTGGGATATCACCAGTGTTGTCCGACCCGGATCGGTCCGACCGGGTCGACTCAGAAATCGGTGACCCGACACATGACCCGGTCTGGGTCACTTCAACAGACCGGTCTGCACACGGACCGACCCGGTCGGGTCTTGGTCGACCCGGTGACCCGGTGACCCGGTTTTTTTTTTTAAAAAAATTTTTAAAAATTTTTTATGGTTAATATTATTAATAATTTTTTAAAAAAAAATTGTTTTATTTACTCTAAAAATTAATGCATTTTTTTCTCCATATCTACACCGTTCCACTACAAACAAATTGGAACATAATATTCTCACTTTATTTCTCTAAAAATATTAGTTAAATTTCTCTTTCAGTTTCATAAATTTTATTTAAAATTGAAGTTAACTATTTACGGTTAAAATATGCCAAAGTATTATGTTGGACAATAAACATTTTCAAGGAAGTCTATAACAAATATTGGTTTCAAATTAGTCCTTTAAATTTATAACAAGCCATTTAAAGGATTGATTTGAATTCTACAAGTGGTGAATTTTTTTTTTATAAAATCGAAAATATTATAAAATAAAATATCAAAATTATTATTTTTAATTTAAAGAGGATAAATTAATTTTTTCTTAAAAATTACTTAATTATTAATGACTTTATAAATTATTATGGATGTTTAAGACTTTAAATGTATGAATTATTATATTTAGATGATTTTATTTATGACTTTATGAATTATTATGAATATTTATGACTTTATGTTTAAATTATTAGAGATGTTTATGAATTATTTTGGATGTTTATAACTTTAAATTATGAAATTTACATGTAAATTATTTATTTTACTTATTTTTTTAATTTATCTATAAAAATCTATAGGTATATATATAATTTTAATTTTTTAATGTATTTATCCGGGTCAGCAATTGACACGGTGACCCGGCGGTTGAACCAGTGATCCGGTGATCCGAAGGCCTGTCCGGGTCAATAACCGGGCCGGTTCTGACAACATTGGATATCACAATCAAGCTGGCTCTCACTCTCCTTCTTTTCAAGCCTTTTATTAATTAAAAAATAAAGTTGATATTTAAATTTACTAATTGATATGTAGTGCATTCAAGCTTCATACTACTTGCCCAGCCCTTGCATAATCCTGAATTAAGTATGTGGTCACCGTTTTGTGCCTCATTTCTTCAAAATTTTAGCTCTGCAAAGGTTAATAAACTCCCGCCCAAGGATAAAAAGAACAACAACTACGATCTCTGAAGAAGAAAAATGAGCAGCCATAGACTATGAGGGTAAGAATGGGTCCGGGTCCTCTATAGTAACAATAGTATATTCGCTGAGATTAAGATATTTTTTTACTTTATGAGATTTAATTTTGATTATTCAATCTACAATAAACAATCACGATGAAAACCGTCCTCTGCAATTACTACAAAAAATTCACACTCAAGAGAGTATAGCTAGTAGTTTTGCTAACCTGCTGATCAGGCTTTCTCCGCAAAGTAATTGGGCCCATATTGTTGGACTGGTCAACCCACCATTAAAAAAGCCCAATTCCCAAGCTCTCATAAAGCCCAAAATAAGCCCAATCTATTTTCTCTACTTCGTTATAAAAAAAGGTCTATTGTCAAACAATTCTGCACTGCAGGCTTCTTTAATTAACAAAAGTTTCAAGATTTAAATCTTTCGTTAATTAACATGAACTCACACTATATTCCATAACATCCTCGCTCCATGTTTGGAGGTCAACTTCTCCATCATTATATTATTTTAAAATAAAATTAAACAAAACAATTTAAAAAATCAAAGTAAAGCAAATAGAAATTGTTCTAAATTTTCATTTTGAACCCCATAAGTTAATGGATTAAGTTTCTAATTCTGGAATCCATAAGATATCTATAGAAATCACAAGGAACCATGTCACCTGAGGAACAATTAATACTGTCAAACACATCCTGCTTAAGTCAAGCTACAAATTGAGAAACAAAATTTACTGTCATCTGAAGTAAACTTAATCACGCATTAACAAGTATTTAAATTTCAAAAGAAAAGGATCGATCTGCATTTAATTTGGAATAAATATCTACCAATCTCATGACAGTTTATTTCTATATTCAAAACAAGGTACCAGATATAACAGCAATCTCCATATTCAATTAGTTTTATTCTCTCTTTAATTATGGAGCGTCAAAGTGCAAAAGGCTAGTTTCAGCAAAAGTATAAAAGAATGAAGCCACAAACATCTTTCAACTATCGAAGCTTACAAAGAGTTCTCACGTGCATTAATACTTATTTTGTACCTCTTTGTATTTTGAATGAGAGAGAAGTGTACTGTTCTATAGTTGCTCTTTGTGAGTTTTTCTCTCGATTGTTGTTTTGTGTGAATTGTAAGAACTTCTTCTGTATTTTGTCTTTTATATCTGTGTGTGGACAGATTGTAGGTACTTGGTGAGGTATCTTGTTATTTAAATGTAAAAGCTGTTGAGTTGTTCCTTCTGCATCAGAAGGTTTCTTATGGACGTTTGCTAAGGACATCTAAAGTCCTAATTGATTAAGAGTAAAAGTAGGTATCTGCTGACCCAAACTGAAGGTTGTTACCTAGCAACGAAAAAGTTGAAGACTGAGCCTTAGTTTGGTTTCTTGTATTGGTGATCTCTTTCTCGTAATAAACTACTCATAAATATATTTGGAGGAGTGAATATAGGTGAATCTTTGTAATTCTTCACTATAAATCTCGATGTCATTCTTCTTCCCTTATCTTTTATATTCTCGTATTTAGTTTTTAAATAATTTATATTTGCTATTTATTTTCTAATAAAGATAAGATTTCGGAAAAGCTTTTAAGGAACCTTGTCTTTTAACAAAAAGATTTCAAATACTCTGTTCACTCCTCTAAAGTATACTGTTGAACTAACATAAGTATTCTTTTCCAATACTTGTTGTAACAGGCAACAGCCACCAATTATTTATACCAAACAAGCAGAATTTAAAATATTTGTTCTTCCTTATTCTTCAACTTCACTTAATTGTTTATGGTTTCTCTTTGTGCACCATAATAGTGGTGCAAGATAGAAAGGCAACGATCATGATTAATGGCTTCCTTTCTCTAATCGTTTTATTTTAATTTGTTTCGTGTAGGATAAATATGTTTTATTATAATTGTTTTGACTTTTGATAGCCAGCCAAAAAATTATAAGTGCCTTTTTTTCTAAACGAACTACTGTTAAATATTTGATCGATGATGAATGGAAGTATTTGCTTTCAGGTTTGTTATAAGAGAGTCAATACATGAAGTGTTTGTGCAATTTTTTTCCTAAAATTAATTCGGATCATCTTTTTTCTCCAAAAATAATTTCTTCATGTTTTACTAAAACAACACAATTACTTAAAGTTGAAGAATTTGCACCCAAAAAAAAAAACTTGACAGACTGACCATGACGCAAGAATTTAGATGTTCTAATATATGATATAATAGTTACAATATGTTCTAACATATATGGATTTTCTCCTTTAAACTGGAGAGGCCAACTTTTTTTAAAACCGTGGCATAATAGTTATGTGAAAAAAACAATAATAAATACAATCTTTTTATTCTTTTATAATTCATTTGTCTTTGATAAAATGTGCCCTCTCTTTCCTTTGAACCATTATATAGGAGACTAAGAGTATGTTAATTTTCTCTTCAAATTATTTTTAGATGTCTTTTGATACAAAAGTAAATTTTAATAAATTTTATTATATTTTAAAAATAATAAAAGATAGTGAACAGTTATTTCAATATTCTTACTCTGCTATATACATTTTAACATTATATATATATATATATATATATATATATATATATATATTTACATAATTTAATTTTAAATTATAGTTATTTTTTTCTTTTTCTATAGGTATTCTCCTACTATAGGCAATATTGTTTGAGGTATTGTCGAGTACTATAAATATGTACACATCTCTTAGCAAGGATTCGAATGAATTTATTACCTTGTGAAAGACTAACCACTTTTGCTAAATCTAACCTTAATTGGTAATTACAGTTAAGTTGAATCATAGGTATTATATGAAAATTAGGTTAAACAATATTTTTGTCCTTACAATTTTAACAAAATTTGATTTTAGTCTCTATAGTTTCAAAAATTTAATTTTGGTCCTATAGTTTCAAACTCATTAAAATTGGTCTATGTCGTCAAATGAAGTTAGCTAAACCTTTATCTTTGATGATGTAACACTAGTTGAGCATCCCAATCAACTATAGTTTTTTCATGTCATCAGCCATATGGACACAAATTGACATGTGAGAACACCAAGTTAGATTTTTTTTAAAGAGTTCAAAGTTTGAACTAAAATCGTGCCCTGCATCGATCTCCCTCAAGCACTAGTAGAAGAGAACGAATGCAGTGAGGGTTGCATGAGAACGAATCACAAAAGCTTTGTCAAAGCAACAAAGAAAAAACCGCAAAAGCTTCATTGAAGGTGTGGGCCTTCTTATCCTTCACGAACCCTAGTATTTTGTCATGTGAAATTGTTCAAATTTCCCCATTTATGTATTGAAATTCTAAGTTGAGAGGACAACATGTGTCTGTGAGTTGAATTTGAGGTTAATTATGTGATGCTATTTTTGTACTGGTATCTTATTGCTTGGTTTTGAGATTTAAGGTTATGTTGCTAGTTCTAATTTTGGAGGCTGCTCTCACTTATTGTATTAGGCATTGATATTTTCAGTCGTGTAAAGCTTATGGAAGTCCTTATCAAATTTACATACATGATAGAGCTAGCAAAAGCTCTAATTCATGAACTCCATCCTCCAATTTAAAAATCTTTCAAATATAAGGATTTTATTGCCTAATACATTGCAAAGAATGGTGACTCAGAAGCACTGCTAAAATCTCTGGGAAGAAATCCAAGTAATTAGAAGACTTTTGATGTTGTTCTTACAATGTTGGCATCTTTAACATTATTTTTATTTGGGAAAAATGCAGATAACCCATGAACTTTCATCAATATGCAAAAAACCCCCCATGAACTTTAAAATTGAACAAAGAACCTTCATGAATCTATCATTTTGTGCAAAAAAGCTCTTCAATCCAGTTGACTATTAGTTTGACTAACAGTCAATATTGACTGAGATTTGTTTACTGCCACCTTAACTCAAAATTGACACGTCAACTGATGATATGGCAAGAATAATGTTGTATCATCATTGGATCAATTTTTTCATCTCCCTTGCGTTTCACATTGAACTCATAGTTTCCCTTCCCCCATATTCTCCATCACCATCGTCTTTGCCCATCACCATATAACCTACTGCCATCAAAGCCACAGTCACACTCTGACCTTCAAGCAATTTTCGAACAACCATGGAGTTGGAGGTGGCCATTCCTCTCCCTCTAGTAGACTTCCACTTCGACAACACGTCCTCCTCCCTTTGTCTTTGCGCCTTCCTTCCCTCCCCACTTCCCCTCCCTCTTCTTCAGTGCCCCCACCTCCCCTGCGTGCCTCCCCGCCTCCGTTCACCACTTCCCAACCCCTTACTCTTCTCTTCCCACTTTAAGATCACCCGCCTTCAATGGCACCACGAAGACTTCAAGTTCAATTTCAGTGGCCATTTACAGAGGACTTCTCTTTTCACAGACAGACACTTCAATGGTGACAAGATTTACCCCCTGCAACCTCCATTGACACTATCGCCTTTATAGTCCCGCAACAAGGTCGATTCTCTGGCCTCCAATTTGGCATCTCTGGGAAAGATGCAAAAAATCTCATTGGCAAAGAAAATTGTGTTGAATTTTAATATAATATATATATATATATATATATATATCCTATTTTGGATTAGCATTAATCAATTATTAAATATCATTAACATTTTAACTATATTATTTTAATATATAGCCTTTAATATATGAATATTATAATTGAGCTTTTATATTGTGAGTGGCCCGTGATGGGTTGGGCCAATCACATAGCCTGTTGAGAAGTTCCTGCTCTCATCTGATAATAAATAGACTGGCATCTCATTAATCAGTCAAACTCTAGACAGAATATTTATTAGACAGAGAGTAGTACCACTCTCACATAACTCAAAATTCCTTTTGTTCTACTGTTCGAGATGGATAGCGCGATAATGCCAGGTACACATTCTGTTCATCTATTTCATGTTCTGTTATTTAATATGCTGTAGTTTGTATCTACACCGATCTAGGATTAGAAATTAATCCCTTTAATTCCTTCAATGGTATCAGAGGCTGATTGTAGTACAAACTATGGCTATTAATTAGTAATTTAAATCTGATTTTTGTAATTCCCTAAACCCAAATTTTAAAACAAATTTCATTTGCCCTAATTTGTTTGGTTAATTTTAAAATTGTTTTAGGGCTTTGATTCAAAACATTTATACGAATCATATAAGTGAAAATCAGAGGGTTTGAACAACGGTTGAGGGAGATAAACAATTTTCGATTTTCGTTTTCCCTAATTTTTTTTTGATTTCGATTTCTCTCAAAACAACTAATATCTTTCAAAATTGATTTAGGGTTTCTATTTTACACAGAGATTCGAATATCATATCCAAAATCAGCTTGTTTCGTTGATTTTTTTGAGAGATCCAAAGTTTTTTTTAAACCATTTTTCTCCCAAAATTTTCAAACACGGATTCTCCAAATCTAGCCTCTGTTTTTCAAAATTGATTAAGGGCTTCTCTTTTTCGCAAGATTTCGAACAAAAGCCCTAAAACAGTTATTTTTCATGGCCATTTGAGGGAGATCGAATCGGGTCGAGATCCGGGTCGCGCGACCCGGTTACAGGGGTGCCGGGTGATGAAGAAGACCCCGCCTGGCGAAGACCACGCGCGGGCCAGGCGCCTGGGCCCACTTCCAGGCCTCAAATTTTTTTTATTTTCTGAAAAATGAAATAATTAAATAATAGTATTTTTTTGGTAATTTTTGAAAATTTTTTGGAACCCCTAAGTATTTTATTTCATTTAATCCGAGACTATTTTGCCGTTTTAACTATCGTACTCTCAGATTTTTGGACTGAAATTTTGTGGTAGTTCCTCACTCTATTAACAACATCCAGGTATGTTGTACTCTCCCCAGTAAGATATCCTAGTGATGGAATTAATTTCAGTCCATATGTAAATTATTCCCTTTTATTATTTTTTATTTTTCTGTTATTTATTTATTTACCTCTTTTCCCTCATTAATAATTATTTATTCTGTCGAATATAATTGCCTTTTGTTTTGTATGATTGTGAATTCACCTATCGTTGGCACAGTTATGCAAAATCTTCAATTTAAATGATTAAAATTTTATTTATTTTATCCTTTTTTTTAATCATTATTATTAGTCTAATTTATTGCATTAATGATAATTATATCCTATCGGTATATTATTATTAATGTAATTTCTTATACAATACCATGTTAATCAATACCTCTATCAATTATTTTGAATACCCTATCGGCATTCAAAATTTGTTTGATGATATGAGGTCTAAAGTATTGTATTATTATATTTCTTGTTTATTTTGGTTCGGGACCCTTAGGCGGGACCAGGTAGATAAGAAATTCTCTCTAACAGGCTTGATTGGCTGTGCACATAGAAACATTTAATTCTCTTATAGCATAATGACATTATGCATATTAAATATTTTCTTTTGTTGTTTTAATGCCAGCCTCCCTGCCTATGCAATTAACTTTTGTCAAAACACTAAATGGGATCAATTTTGAGGACTGGAAAGAATCTCTGGATTTGTATTTGGCCATCACTAATATGGACTTGGCCTTGAGAGAGGAAGAGCCCCCAGCTCTTACTGCTGAGTCCACTGTTGCTGAAAGGGCTTCTCGTGAAAAATGGGAGCACTCCAACAGGGTGTGTCTCATGGTGATGAAATACACCATGGAGAAGTCTATTAGACAGAGTATTTCAGAGAGCAAGAATGCTAAGGATTTTTTGAAGTCCGTTGATGAGAAATTCACTACTTTTGATAAAGCTCAGAAGGGCCAGTATCTCTCTTTGATTGAGAAGACTAAATATGATAGTGTTAGTGGAGTTCGTGAGCACATCATGAAGTTAGTCCACTATTTTAATAAATTGAAGTCTCTCAAGGTTGATCTTGGTGAGAGCTATCTAATCTGGCAAGTACTGGAGTCACTCCCTTCTCAGTTTGACGTTATGAAAACCTCCTATAATACTCAGAAAACTGAATGGACGATTGATGAAATGATTGCCATTGTCTCTCAAGAAGAGGATTCCATAAAGAAAGGGAAAGCACACAGTGTTCAGTTTGCTACTGCTTCTTCTTCTAGTGCTAAGTCTGAGAAAAGGAAAGGTCAAAAAGGAAAGTTTCAACGTGACAAGAAGAAAGGGGGAAAAGTTTCTCAACACTTAGAGCCAAAGAAGAATTTTTTCAAAGGAAACTGCAAGTATTGCAAGAAGTATGGTCATAAAGTGGATGATTGTTATACTCTCAAGAGGAAACTTGACAAGCAAGGTACACTCCTAGCTTTGGCTTGTTATGAATCAAATATAATTGATGTTGCTCCCAATACTTGGTGGTTTGACTCAGGTGCAACCATTCATGTTGTGAATTCTTTACAGGGGTTCACAAGCCTGAGGAAGCCAAGTGATGCTGAATCCAATATCATTGTGAGAGATAGAGCTAGAGTATCAATGGAAGAAATAGGAGTAGTTATATTGCTTTTACCTTCTGGACATACTTTATTGTTAAAAGACGCTGTTTATGTACCTTCTATGAGAAGGAATTTGATTTCAATTTCAGCTTTGGATAAATATGGCTACACTTTTGAATTCAGTAATGAAAAAATTGTTATTCGTTTTAATTCTGTTACTATCGGTTCAGGAGTATTATGTGATGGGCTTTACATGTTGAATTTGACTGATATGTCTGTTAACTCTGTTGTTGGAAATAAACGTAATAGGACTGATGAAAGTTCTTCTATGATGTGGCATAGACGCTTAGGGCACATTTCTAGGCCCCGGATTGAAAGACTGATTAAGGAAGGTATTCTTCATGATCTCAATTTCTCTGATTTTGACACTTGCATCGATTGCATTAAAGGCAAGCTCACTGCCAAGACTAGGAAGAAAGGAGGAAATAGATGTGATGATGTGTTGCAGTTGATTCACACGGACATATGTGGACCTATTACACCCACTGCTATGGGTGGATATAGGTATTTCATTACCTTCATAGATGACTTTTCGAGATTTGGTTGGATAGATCTCCTCCAAGAAAAATCCAGTTCCTTGGATGCCTTCATATCCTTCAAGGCTGCTATTGAATTAAAGACTGGAAAAAGGATTAAATGCGTGAGGTCTGACAGAGGAGGTGAGTATTATGGCAGATACAGTGAGACTGGGAGAAATCCAGGACCATTCGCCAAATTTCTCGATGAATGTGGGATTGAAGCTCAATACACTATGCCTGGTACTCCTGAGCAGAATGGAGTTGCAGAGAGACGTAATCGAACACTCATGGATATGGTAAGATGCATGATGAGTCATATATCGTTACCAGTTTTTCTTTGGGGAGATGCCTTAAAGACAGCTGTGTACATCTTTAATCAGGTACCTAGCAAATCTGTGCCGAAAACTCCCTACGAACTGATGAGTGGAAGGAAGCCAAGTTTGAAACACTTTCATGTGTGGGGTTGTAAAGCATAGGTTAGACCCTATAATCCTCAATTGAAGAAGCTTGATCTTAAAACTGTTAGTGGTTTCTTCATCGGCTACTACGTAGGCTCTAGAGGTTACAGATTCTATTGCCCTTCTCATTCTACGCGAGTTATTGAGTCTGACAGAGCGATATTCTTTGAGGATGATTTGGATAGTGGGAGTCATACACCACGACCAATCACTCTCAAGGAAGATCGGACGACAGCTCCTGCGTCGCCTGTTTTACTTCCCATGAATATTATGGTTCCAGTCGCTCATGATGATGATCAGACACTTCAAGGAGGACATGATGTAGTGGTACCACCTGTTATTGAACAGGAAACTGATGATACTGCTGAAACAGGTGTAATGGCACCGCAAGATGTAGTGGCACCGCCAAATGACATTGTAGAAGCACCTCTATTGAGAAGATCTCAGAGAGTACGCAAGCCTTCTATACCAGTTGATTATGTGGTGTATCTTCAGGAGCATGAGTTTGATCTCCATAATGATGACGATCCTATCACTTTCCAGGAAGCTATCTCTAGTTCTCATGCTTCTGATTGGCTGAATGCCATGCATGATGAATTAGCTTCTATGTCTCATAATGGTGTTTGGGATCTTGTAGAATTTCCAGATGGTTGCAAACTGATTGGGTGCAAATGGGTCTTTAAGACCAAGCGTAGTCCAGATGGAAAAGTTGAGAGGTATAAAACTAGACTAGTAGCGAAAGGCTATAGTCAAAAGGAAGGCATCGATTATAAGGAGACATTCTCACCAGTTTCTACGAAAGATACATTTCGGGTTGTTATGGCTTTAGTAGCTCACTTTGATTTAGAACTTCACCAGATGGATGTAAAGACAGCTTTTCTGAATGGAGATCTAGCCGAGGATGTCTACATGATTCAGGCTGATGTTTCATTGAACCAGGTAAAGAGCATTTGGTTTGCAAACTTAAAAAGTCCATTTATGGAATAAAGCAGGCATCCAGGCAATGGTACTTGAAATTTGATCGTGTTGTCACTTCTTTTTGCTTCAAGGAAAATGCTTCAGATCAGTGCATTTATTTGAAGACTAGTGGGAGCAATTTTATAATTCTTGTTTTATATGTCGACGATATTCTGCTTGCAAGCAGTTGTGTTAACCTTTTGACTGAGACAAAATTGATGTTAAATAGCCACTTTGATATGAAGGACCTTGGTGATGCTTCAGTTGTTCTAGGCATCCAGATTTACCGTGATAGGTCACGTGGTATTCTTGGATTGTCTCAGAGAGGATATATTGAAAAGATCCTCAAGCAGTTTAACATGCATTCTTGCTCCCCATGTGTTGTACCTGTTCAGAAAGGTGACAAACTATCTAAATCTCTATGTCCTCAAAATGATTCAGAGATATCTGAAATGAGAAAGGTCCCATATGCTTCCGCTGTTGGCAGTTTAATGTATGCTCAAGTTTGTACTCGTCCTGATATCGCTTTTGTTGTTAATGCTTTAAGGAGATACTTGAGCAACCCAAGTTTGGGTCATTGGAAAGCCGTGAAGAAGGTCATGAGATATTTGCAGGGAACCAAGGATTACATGTTGACCTACAAGAAGTCTGATCAACTTCAGGTCATTGGTTATTCTGATTCTGATTTTGCAGGTTGCCCTGACGACCGTAAGTCTACTTCCGGCTCTATTTTTATGATGGCAGAAGGAGCTATCTCTTGGAAGAGTGTTAAACAGACTCTTACAGCTACTTCTACCATAGAGGCAGAGTATGTCGCTTGCTATGAGGCTACTTCTCAAGCCATGTGGCTGAAAAACTTAATCTCTAGTTTTCACATTGTTGAAAGCATTTCTAGGCCACTTGTGATATACTGCGACAACACTGCTGCTGTTCATTTCTCTCAAAACAACAGAAGCTCTTCTTGATCAAAGCACTTTGATATCAAATATCCGTTTGTTAGAGAGAAAATTCTGGAGTTTCAGACTCGTATTGAACATCTTGCTACAGAGAACATGTTGGTGGATCCACTAACTAAAGGCTTAACTGTTAAAGCTTTTCAGAATCATGTAACCCACATGGGATTAGTTAAGTCTTTTGATGTTTTGGGTTAGTGGGAGTATGAAATTTTACATTTACTTGATTGTCATTCTTATGAGATATGTATGAGATGACGTCACTTTTGTTATCATATCTCTTTTAGCATTTTCAGATGCTTGGACTATTCTTGGATTGCATATTTCTTTTAATTAATTATGCTTATCCATATTCATTATTCTTTATATGAAATATGGGCTTTTACTTTGTATGATTTACTTCCCTATCGGATACTATTTTTGCATCGTTAAAGCTTATGTTTCTTGACATGTGTTATAAATATAGTTGGTATTTTAGCCTTAATGATTGTTGTATTTTAATAATTGACTATTGCTATCCAAGTGGGAGAATTGTTGAATTTTAATATAATATATATATATATATATATATATATATATATATATATATATCCTATTTTGGATTAGCATTAATCAATTATTAAATATCATTAACATATTAACTATATTATTCTAATATATAGCCTTTAATATATGAATATTATAATTGGGCTTTTATATTGTGAGTTGCCCGTGATGGGTTGGGCCAATCACATAGCCTGTTGAGAAGTCTCTGCTCTCATCTGATAATAAATAGACTGGCATCCCATTAATCAGTCAAACTCTAGACAGAATACTTATCAGACAGAGAGTAGTACCACTCTTACATAACTCAAAATTCCCTATGTTCTACTGTTCGAGATGGATAGCGCGATAATGCCATGTACACATTCTATTCATCTCTTTCATATTCTGTTATTTAATATGCTGTAGTTTGTATCTACACCGATCTAGGATTAGAAATTAATCCCTTTAATTCCTTCAAATTGATCAAGTGCAGAGGGATTCTGATTTTAATTTTGATTTTGATTTAAATTTCCAGAGCTAGAAAAAGGGGGTCTTGGTGAAGTCTTGAAGATGAGATGGATGATAGTGGCTTTGATGGTAGTGGGTTAGCAAAGACGGTGATGATGGAGAATGAGGGGGAAAGGAAACGACAAGTTCAATGTGAAACACAAGGAAGATGGAAAAAATTGATCCAATGATGACATGACATTTTTTTTTGCCATGTTATCAGCTGACATGTTAATTTTGAGCTAAGGTGGCAGTCAACAAATCACAGTCAGCATTGACCATGAGTCAAACTAACAGTCAACTAGATTGAATGACTTTTTTTTGCACAAAATGAAAAGTTCATGGGAGTTCTTTTTTTAATTTTAAAGTTCATGGGGGTTTTTTACACATTGATAAAAGTTCATAGGGGTTATATGCATTTTTCCCTTTTTATTTTTACAGTGATGAAGTTCAAACCTTCATTGTTGTTTAAGGGAGATGCAGGGCACGAGTTCTCTTCTTCACTTCCCTTATTCTAACTTCTTTTTTTTTTTTTTAAAAAAAAAGAAATCTGACTTAGAGTGCTGATGTAACAATTTTTGTTTACGCGGTTGATAGATGTGAAAAACTTAAGCTGATTAAAATTCTTAGTCAATGCGACATTGTCAGAGATAACAATTTGACTAATTTTAGTTGACCGTATAGTCTAATTTCAAAGAGTTTGGAATTATAGGGAGCAAAATCAAAATTTTGAAACTATAAGAACTAAAATCAAGTTTTACTAAAACTACAGGGGGACTAAAAGTATTATTTAACTTGAAAATTATTTAGGAAAGACTTATATATAATTTATTATATCTTTATTTTTTACTATCAAGTTCTTAACTAAAATTAGAATGCGTGTAAAAAGTTTTTAAATAGGCCAATCATACAATATTAAATTGTCAAAAAAATGCAATATAATTTTTAAAGACCATACTCTTTTTGTATTATTATTGGAGAACTATAAATCTATTATATTTTAATTTGAGAACTTAATAACAAAATTATAAGAAACTGCATTTAAAGTTTTTCTAAAATAATTACTTGTCAAAATTTGAATAAATATAGCACTAAGTTCTTTGGTATTAGGAGAATACAGTAGAGGTATTCAAGATTTGGTTCAGTTCGATTTTGAGCCAAAATTAAACTAAATAGAACTAATCGATTTTTTTTTAAAAAAACATGTACTTATTTGGTTTTATTTTTTGATTTGGTTCGATTTTGGTTCAATTTTTGTTGGATGGTTTTGAAAAAAAAATACCATAAAGCTCTTAGATAATATTTAAGGTTTTTCATTATTATACTTAGAAGAATTCTTTTGTAATAAATTATTTTATAAACACAATAAATACCTATTTTAACATTTTCATAACTTCATATTTCTCTTCTTAGACCGTCCAATAATAATTCAAATCATAATTGAATGCATTATTGTTAGTATATAATATAGTAAAAATATATCTCAATTGACATCTAATGATGATAAAAGAAAATAAAATTGATGCATTAGTATATAAATTTTTTTAATATATATATATATATATATATATATATAAAGTTAACCGAAACAAATCAAATTAAATTAAATTGACAATTGAATCAAACTGAACCGTTCAATTGTCATATTTTAAAATTTAATTTAAATTTTTTTAATTTTAATCAATTTTTAATTGATTTAACTTGGTCTGAGTTGATTTTGTTGGTTTGGCCTGATTTTAAACATCTTATAATACATTATGTATTTCTCTTAACAAAAAGTTCCAGACCCTTGTAAATACATATAGGATGATTTAAAACAAATTATAGGAGTTCTAACCCCATACATAATAAAAGGGATTCAAGCTCGGATATTGCGTCAGTTGGCGTCTTAATTAAGGGAGCGACTTGCATTGGTTGGGGGTCCCAAAAAAGTGAGAAGTAATGGTTGGATCTCCAAGAATGCCACAGTTGCAGTTAACTTTATTGATCAAATTACATTAAAAAATATTTTTAAAATCCATTAAATTTTGAATCACTTAAAAAAGTTTTTTAAATGTTTAATTTTATAAATTAAATCTTTGAATTTTTAAATTTCAAGAAATAAGTCTTTTATTTAATTTATTTCTAATGACAGTACCTTTTTTTTATCACTTAAGACTTTTTTATATTTAAATTTTTTGCCGCTTAAAATTTTTCAGTCATTTTTCAATCATTTGATTTTACATAGGACAGATCTAACTGACAAGAAAAATAATGGTATTAGCTAGAAAGAAATTGGATAAAATGACCTATATTTTTTTAAAAAAATTGAAAATGTAAAATCCTACCCCATTTTATTAATAGAATTTGGAGAAGGAAAAGTGAATGGCCAAAATGTATTTTGGATAAATGGAATCTCATTCTTTTGAAAATCTCTATTTTCTCAAATGATAGAGTCATGATTCACTCACTCATTTGATAGCACGGCTTTGATTCCTGAAAAAAAAATATTTTATTATTATATTCTTATAGAACTTAAAAAATAATATTTTTATCCTTTTTATTATTTAATAACATCTTTGTTATTATTTTGAACATCAATAAAATTTTTTATTTAATAGTATATCTTCATATGTCTATACTGTATATTTAAGTATACTTGGTATGTCATATTTTTTATTTAATAATTATTAAATTATTGTTTTTTAAAATAATTTTGTAATTGTATGCTAATAAAAATATGTCAGATACATGGTTTAATTTCTTTGATGACATAATGTTTGGGTAATTTTTCTTTTCATCCATAAATATCAAAGTCATTTATTCATAATTTTTTTTTTTATTTTATTCCAACCAAAGCTTAACTAAATAAGATCTTGAACCAGAGGATTCCATTCTATGATTCTATCTATTCTGAAAACACACTGAATTCACTTATTATCCTTGTGTTAATTTTACTATCTATCTATGTTATATATATATGAATGGAAGACGGAGGAACTATATTATATATATGTAAATGCAAGCCCCTTTGTTGATCGAGCAGGTCTCAAGTACGCCATGTATGTTTGAACTCTTCCTCTCCACTATCTCTTAGGCTCTAATTACCATCTTAATATGATTTTGTGATGCTTATGAATCGCTAATAGCTAATGAATGTAAGTCTGATCCCCTTCACTTTCCAATTTTCCAGCCAGAATCTGATATCCATATCCACCGCCACATGATCAGTAAATGAATTTGCTACAGTTGTTGTTCGGTTAGACGGTTATGACGGGTTTGGCAAGAATCAGATCTGGATTTTTCTAGAGAGATGATTCACACGGTCACTTAAAACATAGTTTTACATGTAAGATTAATAAAAAGCTGTTGTAAATAATAATTTGACATCACATTTTTACAAGTCAGCATTTTTTGTTAAATAGTAGTAATGCTGGTAACTTTGT
Organism: Biancaea sappan; assembly: GCA_037074585.1. Lineage (NCBI taxonomy): Eukaryota > Viridiplantae > Streptophyta > Magnoliopsida > Fabales > Fabaceae > Biancaea > Biancaea sappan. Next base: position 28,362,043 of record CM073492.1, on the reverse strand, counting down.
AACATATATTTATAAGAAAGAAAAATAGTAGTAAAATGAAGAATAATTAATAAATAAGAAGATATAAAAAGCATCAAAAGAAAAACAAGCACAAAAAATACGTGGTACTGCTATGCCATCCAATTCCAAAGGCTAAGGGTTATGCCTGCAATGAGGTAGGTAGGTGGTGCTTTTAACGGCATCTAGACTGCGGGATAAAAGCAAGCACAAAATGAAAGGATACTTTTTAATAATTTGCGTGCCATGAGGCGCCCGTAGTTTTATACAAAAAGCTCTAGAGTCTAGTCTACATCTATATGCATGCAAGCAAAAGCCTAGATTAATGAGCTCCCCCCTCGCCCCACTCCCAGTAGCATTTGAATAAATAATGTTAAAGATTGAATAAAGATGCAGATGATGATGTGTCCATTTAAAGCAGGTATGGATGCTGGAGCCTGGAGAGGATTACATATTATAATAATGGAAGACGCCTAACCTAGAAAGAAGAGAAGAGGGAATAGGATATAGGATATTAGGATATTAGGATATTACAATATTTCACATGTACCAAAAACAAGAAACCAAAAAGGGTAATCAGATTCAGGGATAGAAATGACGGGTGGTTAAACCTCAATCATTGCGGAGGGATCATTGGGGGTAGAATAGAAGAACTGGGAACGTGATGAGGTTAAAGAATTAAAGAGCTCAGCGAATACTGGTGCAGAGGAATATCGGATTTGGATGGGGTTTGGGGTTTTGAGGAAGACAAGCAAATAGCAATGGCACATGGGAGCGCGAGGGAGGCCATGTGGAGAAGATCCACGGAAGTCTCACGATTAAAATCAAAATTTTCGGGGGGAGAAATTAAAGGGAGATTTTTTGAATTAATAATGGTTAGATTTTTAAAAACTTTACTTTGGCAACAATTAATTATGATCTATTTATGTGTAATCAATTCGAAACACATTAGTCTTTTATTTTACATGAGAGGATATTTTTAAAAAATAAAAAATTGTATACAATATTTTTATTTTAGGAGCTTGCATATTTTATTTTTTCAATTTTAAAAGTTGACAATATAAAATCTTAATATTGTGTAACATAACTCATTTGTTGAATTTTTTTTATATCTAAATTTAAATTATTGATTTGTGATTCAAAAGTAGTTATTTTCTCCTTTCACCCATCACATTATGCTACTCCTCTCACTATATTTGTCATATATATATATATATACAACGATTATATATATATATTATATTAAAAATATAATATAATAAATAAATAAATCTTTTTATGTTTGTATTTGGAAAACTCACAATGTGTCTAAACAAGCTATCAAGCATTTTTATACACATTTAACAATAATATTTTATCTAAATAATATATGAATGTGAAACAAAATTTAAAATTAATTACAAAATATTATATCAAATCAACGGTACCTATATGTAGAACAACTAATTAGTACCCATAAAATGAAAGAAAAATAAATAAAAAAATATATGAAAAATTTTAAAAAAATTAAAACTAAAACTGGTTCAACTATTCAACAACTCGATTTTGTTGGTTTTTTTAATTTTTGATTGGTTTTATTCAATAAACAGTTTACTGGGTTAAATCAAACTATTCATGTGACTAATTAGTTGGTTTAGTCCGATTCTTTAAACAATAATCTCAAGTGATAATTGTCAATTTTTATCAATATTTTTGTAACAAAAAAAATCCTTAGAATAAAATTTTGGTTGTGTAATTTTTTTTTTTGTCAATTTGATCTCTTTTCAGTGGACATAGACAAATAATATTAGTATTATGAACAAAAAAGTAACAAAAATATTATATTACACCAAAATAAAAATATAAGAATGTATTGTTAATTTTTAAAGTAAAAAGAGAATAAATTACACCACTACGATTGTTTGCATTTTAACCAGTTGTAGTATTTGCACAGCTGGTGGGACCCACACTCAACAATACCAACTCCACCACGAAAATCAATGTGCATTGTGTGTTTGGGTTTAATTCAGATTCAGACTTTTTTTTTTTTTTCATGGCCACAATTCAGATTCAGAGTTACTTAATCACCAAATGATTTCTCCATCAACGGATAAAAGCCACCTCCCCATCTCTTTCTATTTTCTTCTACGCCCATTTTCTCCTCCTTCTCTAACTGCACCCCCCTTCATTCATACTACAACTCTTTAACCCAAAATAAATAAATAAATAAATAAATAAATAAATAAAGATTTTCTTAAATTTCTTTGATTCTTGGGGATTCATGTTTGAGATTGATTTTCTCTGGGGTTGGGGCTAAAATAATCTCAACAAATATTGCATGGCCAATGAGGCAGCCAAGGGGAGTGAATATTTTCCAAAATCCCAGAACCAGTATCTTTATTACAAAATTGGCCAAAAATATCCAGCCCATGCCAGACTCCCCTCATAATTAATTAATTAATTAATTCCAGTGCAAGTTCCATAAGAACATCTCCACTGGTAATTCTTAAAGAATTTTTAAATTTAAGATTGGTTCTTATTCTAGTTCACCACTAGAATTTGTCACACTGATTGCTACGTATAAAAATGGTTCTTATACCAAAAATAAAATAAAATAATTAAAAAATTTTTAGTTAAATGCATAAAATGATCTTGTTTCCCATTAAAATAGTAAAAAGTTGTTTGTGGGACTCATTTGTGGATTCTTAAGAGATTTACTATTAAAATAGATTGTTGTTTAAAGTAGTGAAGAGTTGCTTAAATTAATGTGGTATTATAAAACTTACAATAAAAATTCAAGTGAGATTTACCATTGAAAATGTTATGGATGTTTTTTATAAAATGACTGCTACTCTTTTATTTTCAATATTTTTCTATTATGCTCTTCTCCTTGGATTCTGGATTTTTCATGTTGCCATTGCCAATTGCCAGGTTCCCACTTCTCACACATGACCTAACAGCTTATATTACCTCACCCTGCATCATCAAGTGGGCATTCCTTGGCTTCTTCAATAATGTCAAGATTCCAGTACTTATGTTTTTGTCTACCTTCTCTCTTCTTTATTTTCTTTCTTTTTTTCAAATCCTCAAAAATACATAGGCGCATCATCCATTTTTTAATTAGTTTCAGCGTTCTGTAAAAAAACAAAAGGTATATCTTTGTTACAGAAATTAAATGCCTTTGACTTTTTCTTCATGCGAATTTTAATTAACCAACTTTAAAAAAAAAAAAAAAGAACACTAATGGCTAGCAATTACATCTATTAATGAAGCAAGCAAGCGACATCTGGGTTCCCCCCCACAAATTATACAAAGCTCATGTTTTGTCTTCCGTTTGTTGATAATTGAGTCATATAGTACTTTGGGTGTGGACGGGGATTAACATGATCAGACTTTGATCCCAAACGCATCAAAAGACCAAAATATCCATATATAAACAATATTTAGTTTAGCCTGGTGCTTGATTCTCGAATCATTGAGTTTTGAACTTATCTTTAAAGCAATGTACATCCATACACAGTTGTAGAGAGAGAGAGAGAGAGGGAGAGAGAGAGAGAGAGAGAGAGAGAGAGAGAAAAAGAGAGAGAGAGAGAGAGAGAGAGAGAGAGAGAGTAGAAAGTGACAGGATCCATATATATCAGAGGATGGGTCCAGGAAAGCTCCTCTCTTTGATATGTAAACACAATTTACACCTCTCGTTCTCTTTCTCTCTCAAACCTAAAAATCGCTGTCTTGCAGACTCTGTACCCATCATCATCTCCTTGTCTCTGAAAAACCTGTACCATGAGAGTGAGAGCTAAACCCTGCGATCGCCAGCCTCCTTATATTGTTGTAGCTACCTAGCCCCAGAGCACCCACCATAAGTACTCAAAACACCGTATTCTTTTCCTTCATTTGCATGAATATATGATACTATCATCGTCATCATCATCATAATTATCACCTGCTCCTACCATGGCCTACCCCCCTCATCATACCTTCCTCTTTCAGACCCACGAAGACCATGACCCCCTCCCCGCAACCTCCCTCCACGCCTTCTCCTCCTTGCCCCCTCCCAGACACTTCCAAGGTCACATAATTATACAATTATGTTTATACATATGTATATATATATATATACATCCTCCTGTTTCACTTTCTCCCCACCCCCCCCCCCAAACCTCTATCTGTGTGTCAACTCTCATGTATATGTGTACGTGCAGGGGGTGGCGCTGTGCCGTTGATGTTGAAGAGATCGGTGTCATTTTCAGGGATCGATAATAACGCAGAGGAAGCAGGGGTAGGAGTTCTGCATGGAGACGAAGAGCTATCTGATGATGGATCGCAGATGGGGGAGAAGAAGAAGAGACTGAACATGGAGCAGGTGAGGGCTCTGGAGAAGAGCTTTGAGCTGGGGAACAAGCTGGAGCCAGAGCGCAAAATGCAGCTGGCCAAGTCCCTGGGCCTGCAGCCCAGGCAGATCGCCATCTGGTTCCAGAATCGGAGGGCCCGATGGAAGACCAAGCAGCTCGAGAAGGAGTACGAAGCCCTCAAGAGACAGTTAGAGGCCCTCAAGGCAGATAACCATGTCCTTAAGGCTCACAACCATAAACTCCACGCTGAGGTATCGCATATATAATTTATTCACATAATTCATGCATATATACCTAGGGGTTACTGTATATACCATTTACTTTGGTCTCTTCTTCAACTAATCGTTGATTTAACAACTACATGTTTTGGTTTTGACACAACCCAGACGTTCTTTCTTGGGATATGCACTCGGATTTTGGAAAATAGCAAAGCGGGTTTCCCTATAATTAATTTCTTCTTCTTCTTCATCTTCTTTTCTATTCATCTTTATTATTAGTTCTGTCTTCTCCATCCTTGACCTACTGGAGTTCAATTTGCTGAATTCCTCTAATATGGGAATTTTGAGTTATGGTGCTTCGTATACACATTGACTATGAAAAGTCCCTTTCATTGCCTGGTTTTATATATATATATATGTATATATGTTTATCCTATGTGTATTAGTGACTTTATAAAGTCATGGATTCCCTCCTCAACTTTCTGCTTGGTTAGTTGATGATTCTTGTCCAGAATCAGTGACACAGTGTCAGAAGTTCAGAACCCATCAGAAACTGATTTATGATATTACTTGTAAAGCCTTTCTTTTTTCTTATTTGTTCATTTCTGGGTTTCAGATTCCTAGTTGTGGTGAACAAGACATGGTTCCGTTTTAATCTGATATTCAATTTTGTTATTATCAAAGTGTTGATATCTAATTAAGCCACGTTGGCGGTTAAAATGCAGTTAGAAGCTCTAAAGGGAAGAGATTGCTGCGAGGGCGGAACAGCGATCCATAAGAAAGAAACTGAAGTTTGTTGGAGCAATGGAAGTGAGAATAGCTCAGAGATTAACTTGGATCTCCCAAGAACACAAGTTATAAACAGTCCTGTATCTTCTGCCCAAAATGGTAAAAGCCTTCTTCCCACTAAGCCCACCAGCATAACCCAATTCCTCCACAGCTCATCAAGATCAGAACTTCAAGATGAAAGCTTGTGCAACATGTTTCACGGCATCGATGAGCACCAGAATTTCTGGCCCTGGCCAGAGCACCACCATCAGTTTCATTGAACCACAGATATATGATTATACTTTGATGAATCCAGAGGAAACTTTTAAGTTAAGCCTATAGTTAATTAAGTTTCAATTTATGCTTTTGATCGATCATCGATGTAGATTGGTGTATAAAATTAATCTGAGGAAACGGTGGACTTTAAGTAGTGCACCTTCTTTCTCATAGGCACTTTAAAGCTTTGCAATTATATATCCTATATATATTTGCTAGGTTGAAACAAGAGAGAAAAAAATATATATTGATATATACGAGTTAAGGTACATGTGCCACTAAGTGGATTTCCAGCTCTGACATGTAGAATGGGCCATGAATAAAAATGGGATTCTCTGTTTGCATTCTTAATTTAAAGCATATATTTTATTTGGTGTTGTGTGCTTTGGAATCATGAGATGATATCATGGAAAGATGTATGTATAGATGAAAGTTGTTCCTGTAGAAAGTTCACCTGATCTGATCATATCAAAGACTGACTTTTAAAAGGTTGAGTTTGTAAAAGCAGGCAAAAGATCCCAGAAAGAAGATGGAGGTGGGATTGGAGGGATCCTGAGCTAGCACACAATCCCAGAAAGAGAAAAACCAAAGAGAAAAGGATATGTATATATATATATATATATACATGGCGAATTTTGCCCATTTTAATCTGACAACGGAAACTACTTTGTTCCGTATTATGATCCTAGATCCATGTGATTTACTGCCAAAGCGAAAGTCTCTCTCTGTGTTTGGATAATATATATATATATATATATATATATCCAAGAACACATGCATGCAGATGCAATGCTGGTGGTAGAGTTATGTATCGGTGATCCAAGCTCAATTTTCGCAGAACCTATCTTTTCAGGTATTTTCCAGCTGCTAACTACAAGAGCATACCAATTTAATGAATTACAATTTTACGTAGAAAATCATACTGTGATCAACAATATGTTGATTTTACAGGGTATGAGCAGAAGAGACTTCTATATTAATTATTGCAGATTAAAATTCTTGTTATGTTAATTTTCTTGAACCAATTACGCTACCTTTTCAGTTTTGACATAAATAATTTGTCCTGGACTGAATTTAAAAGACAAATTGAGTGAGGTGTTTGTGCAACCTAATGCAAACTTCACTTAATATCAAAGAGAGAGAGAGAGAATTTGACTTGATCCAAATTATATAGGATGGTCTTTATAGAAGAGATTAGAGCTCATATAGTTTATTAAAATTTGAGAACATTAATTAAAGCATAAGTGCTTAATTGAATGAACAAGACTAGGCAAACGTACGTAGCGCTACATAATTAAGCTATTATGTGTGTTCTAATAATAGAGTGTAGATAGTAAACAAAATATGAAGATTCAAATTTACAATCTGTCAAATATATTGCTCTTAAATTTATAGTCTTCCTGAGTATCGAACACCAGTACTTACTATTCATTGAATTATATATGTGGGCTCAAATTAGAAATGCATATACATTTACTCACCATAAACACACACAAACAAAAATCAGGATGAATTTAGAATCTTGTACAATTTCAGATTATTTACCATAAATTTATAGAGTATTTTATTTTTATTTTCATTTTTTTAATGAACCAATGGTATTTTTCAATTCAATTATATAACATTAGTGGAGTTGGAAAGTGATCACACCGGCTTAGTAACTTATTCTTATTTTTATTTTATATTTAAAAATGATTTACACAAAATATCATATTTTAATTTAGATATATGTTTATTGCACAAAAATCCAGGCTCGCCGAATTAGGCTTCTCAATTGTTTCACATATTTTTTTTTATTTGCTTTCTAATGAGATTAATTAATTCCGTGGTTACTATTTGAGCCCACGAATTTTTTCCTCTTAATTTTCTAGTGTGTATGCCAGATTCTGCACTGTCCGGCAACCACAAATTTAAGTCCATAAACTGTAAATCATAATTATTTTTCATAAAAAATATTTATAAATTTGAAATATATAGCCTGTGAATAGATGAATATTTTAATAAAGTTTAATTTAACTGATGCTATTTAATTTATTTTTAGATAGGATTCACTAAACTCAAACAAAGTTTTGCAATTAATATTATTATAATTAAAGAAAAATGGTGGACAATAGTACTATTTCCCCCCTTAGCCGAATGAGTTAGACTTCTTCTTGTAAAGATATATAACAACAACAACAACAATAAAGTCTTATCCCATTAGGTGGAGTCGGCTATATAGATTGCATGATGCCATTAAGCTTTATTAATGACCAACTATTTAGGTATCTCATTCACAAGAAGATCTCGTTCAATGACTTCTCTAAGTGTGTTTCTTGATCTTTCTCGATCTTTTTTCACATGACTCCATATCATTTACTCAACCCTCCTTACTAACACCTCCAACTATCTTCTTTGAACATGTCCAAACCACGTTAAACGATTTTCTACTATTTTCTTCTCAATATGTGCCACTCCAACTCTACTTCGTATACAATCATTACGGATCATATCTCATCTTGTATGTTCATACATTTATCTCAACATTTTCATCTCTGCTGCCCCAATTTTTTGTTCTTGTTGTCTTTTCACCACCCAACATTCACTTCTATATAAAATTGTCGGTCTTATAACAGTACGATAAAACTTCCCTTTGAGCTTATCAGGTTCTTTCCTATCACAAATAACTCCTGATGACTTTTTCTATTTGAACCACCCAACTTGTATCCTATATGTAACATTTCCATTAATTTTACCGTCATCTTATATAACTGATTCCAGATACCTAAACTTTGATACTTGTGATATAACCTGATCTCCAATTTTAACCTCCAACTCGTTTCTAGCTTGCCGTTTGTTAAACTTATAGTGCATATATTCTATCTTACTCTTACTCAGACAAAAACCTTTCAATTCCAAAGTACATCTCCATAACTCAAGTTTAGAGTTAATCTCTTCCCTTGACTCTGCCATGAGGATAATATCATCTGCAAAAAGTATGCATTTGAGAATTTCTTCTTAAATGTGTTCCGTCAGAATGTCTAAAATCAAGTCAAACAAATAAAAGTTCAAAGCTGATCCCTGACGTAGGTCAATCTTAATAGGGAAGTCTTTTGTCTCCCCTCCAGACGTTTTCACACTAGTTGTTGCCCCTTATACATATCTTTTATAGTTCTAATGTACGCAACCTGGACACCTTTCTTTTTCATGGCTTTTCACAACACTTTTATTAGTACTCGATTATAAGCTTTTTCCAGATCAATAAAAATTATATATAAGTCTTTTTGTTTACTCTGATACTTTTCCATCAACCTTCTTAGCAAATAAATAGCTTCCATAGTAGACCACCTAGGCATAAATCCAAATTGATTCTCAAAAATACTCGTCTCAATTCTTAACCTACATTCGATTACTCTTTCCCATAATTTCATAGTGTGACTCATAAATTTAATTCCTTGGTAGTTTGCATAGTTCTGGATGTCCCTTTTATTTTTGTATATAAGCATTAAAGTACTTCTTCTCCATTCCTCAACATTTTTTTGGACCTTAAAATCTATTAAAGAGTTTAGTTAGCCAGATAACCTTCTCCCCTAAATACTTTCAAACCTCAATAGGAATACCATCAAGACCAATGACTTTACAATTATCCATTCTTCTAAGAACTTTCTTGACCTCGTCAACCTTAATCCTGCGATAATACACCAAATTTTGTTCGCTCTCCTGGGTTGTTAAATCTTCCAAATCACTAGTTGACCTTACTTTGTCATTAAAGAGCTTGTGAAAGTAGCTCTGCCATCTGTTTTTAATATCTCCATCTGTAACCAAAATTTTCCTTTCTTCATTCTTAACACACTTTACTTGATCTAAATCTCTAGATTTCTTTTTTCTATTCTTCACAATCTTATAAATCTTTCATTCCCTATTTTTTATTTCTAAGTCCTTGTAAAACTCTTCAAACACTTTAAACCGTGCTTTGCTTGCTTTTTTTAGTCTCCTTATTAGCTTTTTGATATTTTTCCAATTTTTCGTGTTACTGTACAAATATATAACTTTAAAGCATTTTCTCTTGTAAAGATATATATAACATTATATTTATTTACATATTCACCTCTCTTCTTCTTCTTCTTCTTCTTCTTCTTCTTCTTCTTTTCCAGGATGACAAAGTAAGGATTTAAAGCTAATTTATTGCTTGCAAAAGGATCTACAATTCTTAATATTTAGTGGGGATCTGTACCTGTAGACAAGTAGCATGTTTGTCTCTTTGTGGATCATTGAATTTAAGATTTAACGGTCGAGATTTTAGTTTTTTTTTTAAAATTATCACTTGAAATTTAGGCCATTCGATCTCAGATTCAAAAGTCAATAGAAAGACAAATATGATATTTGTCTTTGGAGACAAATAGCAAATTTATACTCATTAATATTAGTGCATTTAAAATGTTGGGATCCATCTGAGCTTAATTGACACGAATATTGATTTATGGAAGAGAGTCATTTAACCATATATATGCACTGACTTGTGCTATAGAAAGCTTGAACTCTTTAAAGTTTAAGTTCTTAATCATTGAATTAATCTTAAAATTTATGTTTTCAATTGTTTTAAAAGAACGTATACGCTGAGAAATATTATTTTTTAATAACAATGTGAACCAATCAAAATTTTAGCCTTAAAAACTCTAGCTCTCCACAGCACAACCCTTCATCCATTATATTTTATAGTGTGTTATGTCATTAACTATATGGAAGGTCACAAGGCAGATTTAGAAATTTTGATTAGTAGATGTAAGAAATAATTTATAAATATTCTTATTAAAAAATATTATAAATTTATATAAGAGATAAAAAATAATATAAAATACACAATATATAAATTTATTGGATGTGTGTGGTGGGTATAGCTAATTTTTAAATTCAATTTTTTTTAAAAAATTATTGGATGAGGTACTCTTAGTAAGATGAGTGATCATAATTTACTATGTTGGGACAACATTTAAATTTTTATAAGAGCAAAGAAAAAAATTGCCACATATTAATTAAAAAAATTCCCTTGAACCTCAATCCGCCTCTGGAAGGTCATATACACACTTGAGTGAGTTTTATGACTGAACATGAATTTACTCGGTAAGCAATTAACTTCTTGACCAAAAAAAAAAGTCATGTTTTATACCTATTAAAAGTTTTTTAGGTGGATTGATTTTCAGATTGGAAATTATATTAGAAAAAGAAACGTATCTTGATCTGACTAATATATAAAATAATAAATTAAAGCTCGTAGAAGTGAGAACTATCGCTACATTACCAAATGGTTATGAGATTAAATCGGAATAAACCAAAGGCACATGGATTTCCCAGCCAAAAAAAAAAAGATATGCACATGATTATGAGATAAGTCAACTACATTAAATATTTAATAATTTAATTAAATCTGTTCCAATGCATGCATGGATCAAAATTGTTTCCCCCTTTGTTTAACAGCTGGACCCCAATCAACTGTTTTATTGGGTAAGATCTGCTGCTTCTTCACTAAGAAATAACAAAGGAGAATATTGCACACACTTCCTTAAGGCATGTTTGGTCGTCTTGGTGGTGTATATATATTTATTCCTACGGGCCAGGGGCTCGTGTTTTACAAGGGATCTGGAGATCTGATAGAATTATTCAACTGTAAATATGGTGGGGGACTGGGGGTCGCATTCAATAGTTCAAGTCAATTTAATAATTAAGGAGTATGTCTTGTTTCTTCAATTCCTATGGACTATATATGGATCATGTGGCTATTTTTTATCCTTATGTTATGTATTATCCTTTTGCAATATTATTCTTTAATTTTGAATCTTCAAGTTTAACCATTCTTATATATTTTGACCAGAGCGGTAGTCGATTTAAGCTGTTTCGGTACTCATTTTCTTTAAATATATTATATAGTTTGTAACATTAAACTAAAATTAAAATTTGACATTAAATAATATATATATATATATATATATATATATATATATATATATGAAAGTATTTAAATGTCGTCCTATTTATCAAGTCTATATTTAATATAGTATAATATATTAATTAATATTAGTTAATATACAAAATGATATATATATATATATATATATATATATATATATATATATATATATATATATATATATATACATATATATAGTCTAAACAACTTGGATTTGGAGCATTGGACGATTTTTTTACAATTAATTAATATATTTTTAATTAATTTTTAAATTTGAAATAATATGTTAGTTAAATTTTAAATTATTTAAAATTTTAAAATAATATATTAGTTAAATTTTTTAAATTTATTTTATATTTTGAGCTGACATATTGTTTAAATTTAAATTTAAACAAACACATCTAAATTAAATAAATATAACTATTCACACACACACATACAGACATATATATTCTATTAAAATTTTATTGATGGTGTAATTGAATAGAAAATATTCAAACAAAAGGTTCTAAAAGATGTTGTTGTATTCTAAAAGAATTTATCTGTAATTTCTCAACACACAAACATAATGGATCAACTTAGTTTGAATCAAATTAATTAAAATTCAATAAATTTTTGCATATTAGTAATTTTGATATATATATATATATATATATATATATATCTTGAAAAATTTAAAGTTCACCTTTTTTTAAAATTGTTTTGACTTTTGATATGATTTCGAAGGGAAAACACTTGATCGATTTTCTGGATAGGTTGAAAGAAACAAACAAACGAAACCAAATCACCCAATTGATAAGCCAAAGGGCGCCACAACTAAGAGAAATGGGTTGATCTCGCCACACTCAAGAAAGAAGAACGTGAGTGATAAGAAATCTAATTGCTCTCACCACTAACACAAGTTAGATAAGAGAAAGAACTCAAGAATCCTCTTGAAAGCAAAATGCCAATATCTCATATATGATTCAAAGATGGTTTACAACAAATGGCAAGGACCCTTTTTATAGAGGGTCTCCAAAATAAAAAGACAAAAGACTCCAACTAATGCATTAAATGCATCAACTAAAAGTCAAGTAGTGTAGGCTAAATGTCAAAGACAATAAATATATAGGTAGCTAAATGTCAAAGACAATAAATGCATAGGTAATAGACTATAACTATATTCAACAAATGCAACTATCCCACATGCAATCTTTTTCACACTTCTTCCACTTTCAACAAAGTGGTTAAGCCCAATCCAAGCCCTTTAGCCCTTAAACGAGTTAGAGGCCCAATTGAAGTGTTTTCCCTTTCTTAGGCTGCAATTAGTCCAAGCTCTTTAACCCTTGAACGAGTTAGAGGCCCAATTGAAGTGTTCTCCTTTTCTTGGGCTGCAATGGGGTTATCCTTGATTACATCATCCTCCCCTGGTTGAAATGGATTTGTCCTCAAATCCAAGTCCTCTTTATCTTCTAAGTGCGGGGACAGATCCCTCACATTGAAAGTAGTAGAAACAGCATAGTCTTCAGGCAAATCAATTTTGTATGCATTATCATTTACCTTGTCTATGATACGGAAAGGACCATCTGCCCTTGGCATTAATTTGGACTTCCTTTGGTTTGGAAATCTTTCTTTTTGAAGATGAACCCACACTAAATCTCCAGGACTGAATTGAACAAATTTTCTTCTCTTGTTGGCAGTCTTCTCATAGATGGAGTTCTTCTTCTCAATTTGCTGTTTAATGTTTTCATGTAACTTCTTTATCATGTCAGCCTTCATTTTTCCATCTATGCATTCTCGAGCTTCAAGTGGTAATGGTACTAAATCAAGTGGACTCAATGGATTAAATCCATAAACAACTTCAAAAGGAGAGTGTTTAGTAGTACCATGTACACTTCTATTGTAAGCAAATTCAGCATAGGCCAAGCATTCATCCCAACTTTTCAAGTTTTTGCCAATGATAGTTCTTAGTAAAGTAGAAAGCGTTCGGTTCACCACTTCAGTTTGCCCATCAGTTTGTGGGTGACAGGCAGTACTAAAGAGCAACTTTGTTCCCAGCTTTCTCCATAAAGTCTTCCAAAAGTAGCTAAGAAATTTGGCATCACGATCTGACACGATACTCTTTGGAATGCTATGAAGTCTCACAATTTCTTTGAAAAATAAATGGGCGATGTGCACAGCATCGTCGGTCTTATGGCATGGAATAAAATGAGACATTTTTAAAAAACGATCAACAACAACCATGACCGAATCTTTACCTCTTTGTGTCCTTGGTAAGCCTAGCACGAAATCCATACTAACATCAGTCCAAGGTTGATCTGGAACAGGTAGAGGTGTATAAAGTCCATGGGCTGCTTCCTTGCTTTTAGCTTTTTTGCAAACAATACACCTTTCAATCACATGATGCACATCTCTAATCATGTTAGGCCAATAAAAATGCTCTTTCAGCATCTCCAATGTCTTGGTTTCACCGAAATGCCCAGCCAATCCTCCTCCGTGAGCTTCTCGTGTAAGTAATTCCCTTATAGAACAGTTTGGAATTACAAGTCTCCCCAAGCGAAATAAAAAACCTTCAGATCTATAAAATCCCTTATATGCCATTTTCTCACAAGCGAGATAAATAGAAGCAAGTGTCGAATCTTCCATATAATGGTCTTTAAGAGATTCAAATCCCAACAATTTAGCATTCATCATGGAAATTAAAGCATATCTCCTTGATAAGGCATCTGCAACAATGTTGGTTTCTCCCTTCTTATACTTCAACACATAAGGAAAAGTTTCAAGAAATTCCATCCACTTTGCATGTCTTCTATTCAGCTTGCTCTAACCTTTCAAGTGTTTGAGTGATTCATGGTCTGTGTGAATTACAAATTCCTTTGGTAACAAGTAGTGCTGCCATGTCTCAAGAGCTCTAATTAAAGAGTAGAACTCCTTATCATAGGTAGAGTAGTTAAGACTGGCTCCATTCAACTTCTCACTAAAATAAGCTATAGGACGCTTTTCTTGAAGAAGTACAGCTCCAATTCCCACTCCACTAGCATCACATTCAATCTCAAAAGTCTTAGAAAAATTAGGCAAAGCCAATATGGGTGCATTGCACAATTTTTCTTTGACAAGCTCAAAACTTCGTTGGGCTGCATCACTCCATTTGAACTCCTTTCCTCCCTTAATACATTCAGTTATGGGTGCTAAGATGGTGCTGAAATCCCTCACAAATCTTCTATAGAAAGAGGCAAGCCCATGAAAACTTCTTACTTCAGATATGGTTCTTGGAACGGGCCATTCTTTGATAGCTTTCACCTTTTCTTCATCAACTCCCACTCCTTGCTGAGATACTACAAAGCCAAGAAAAATCACATGGTTTTGACAAAAGTAGCATTTTTTTAGATTAGCATAGAGTTTTTCCTTTCGCAACACTTCCAATACTTCCTTCAAATGTTGCACATGCTCCTCATAACTTTGACTGTAGATCAAAATATCATCGAAATATACCACAACGAATTTTCCAATGAAAGATCTAAGCACATGATTCATCAATCGCATAAATGTGCTAGGGGCATTAGATAGCCCAAATGACATTACCATCCATTCGTAAAGTCCATGCTTTGTCTTGAAGGCTGTCTTCCACTCGTCTCCCTCTTTCATTCGGATTTGGTGATAGCCACTCTTCAAGTCAATTTTTGAAAACACCTTGGAACTGTTCAGCTCATCCAACATGTCATCCAATCTTGGAATTGGGTAGCGGTATTTGATGGTGATCTTATTTATAGCACGGCTGTCCACACACATTCTCATAGAGCCATCCTTTTTAGGGACTAATAATGTAGGCACAGAACAAGAGCTCATGGATTCCCTTACATAACCCTTTTCAATCAACTTATCAACTTGCCTTTTTAGCTCCTTAGCCTCCTCTGGATTCATTCTATCTGCTGGCTTATTTGGTAAGGCAGCACCGGGCACCAAATCAATTTGATGCTCAATTCCTCTTAAGGGTGGCAATCCCTTAGGTAGCTCATTCGGAAAGACATCTGCAAATTCTTCTATCAACTCCCTCACAAGCTTAGGAAGCTTTTCTGCAAGTTCTGGATTTAGCTCCTTGAGAATTAGCAATAATATAAAGTTTTCCCTTTTTATTGCCTTCTTTAACTCATTCTTAGAAGCAAAACAACTAGGCTTCTTCTCCTCGATTACATCCTCCTTCGGCTGTACTTGTATTGGCTTTAAGGGTGCCAACACAATCTTCTTTCCATCCTTCTCGAAAGCGTAGGTGTTTTTGAAGCCATCATGTAGTGCTCTTCTATCAAATTGCCAGGGCCTCCCAAGTAGAAGATGACTAGCATCCATAGGGACTATGTCACACAATACCTCATCTTTGTAATTCTTCCCTATAGAGAAAGGTACCTTTACCTGTTTGGTGACCTTCATCTCGCCATGATTATTTAGCCATTGCAGCTTATATGGACGGGGATAATTGATGATAGGTAGCTTCAATTTTCCAACCAAGGTGGTTGAAGCAACGTTAGTGCAGCTCCCACTATCAATTATCACGTTACAAACTTTGCCTCCGATAGTGCACTTTGTTTGAAAAATATTCTCCCTCTGTTCTTCTTCTACCTTGGCTTGGATATTCAAGGCACGTCTAATAACTAAGGCAGCACCTTCATCAGCATACTCAACAACTTCTTCTTTGTCAAAATATTCTTCCTCTTCACATTCCTCCACAATATCTTCATCTTCACTCTCTATTTCCCTTTGTTTTTCCTTCAAGATCATCACTCTTCTATTAGGACATTCGGATGCTATATGGCCATGACCTAAGCACTTGAAGCACTTAATGTCTCGGCTTCTTTTAGAGGGCTGGTTGTCTTCTCTCTTATCTTTCCCCTTAGAACTTTCAGATTTGTTCGGCTCTTTCTTCCATATCTCCTTATTACTCCCTTTGGTAGTGTTTGAGGTTTGGGAAAGTGTTTGGAAAGGTTTACTCCCCAATGGTTTAGACACTCCATTGTTTCTTCCATAAACTCTCTTTTTCTGTCTCTCCACCTTAATTGCCAATTTAATTACATCTTCTAAGAAGACATAATTCTGCAACTCTACTAAGTCAGCAACTTCTTTGTTCAAACCACCAAGAAATCGAGCTATGGTTTGCTCTTGGGGTTCATTCAGCTCGCACCGAATCATCAAAGTTTCAAATTCTTTGACATAATCTTCAACACACATGCCTCCTTGCCTCAAGCTTTGAAGCTTAAAATAAAGCTCTTGCTTGTAGTAATCAGGTACAAAACGCCTCTGCATGAGCCTTTTCATCAATCTCCAATTTCGAACTTCCTCCTCTCCATCTTTTCTTCGTTGATTCTTCAAATTTTCCCACCATAGATTTGCATAATCAGTGAATTCAAGGGCTGCAAGTCGGCATTTGGTAGCTTCTGAATATTCTTTCTATTAAAAAATCTTCTCTACTCTTTGCACCCACTCCAAGTATTCTTCAGGAGAACTTGTTCCCTTAAATGGAGGAATCTTCATTTTGATGTTGGCATCACGCTCCCTCTGCTGCCTTCTTTGTCTAGGTTGTTCACCTTCTTCAGCTTCAGATTCTTCTCCATGGTGTTCAACATAAGCTCCTCTTCTTGGTTGTTGTTGTTTTAGCTCCATAAATCTAGCCATTTGAGTGGTTAGTTGAGCTATTTGTTCCATCATTTCTTCTTGACCTCTTTGTAGGCCAACAATTTGAGCTTGTTGTAGGCTAAGCCCAAAAGGAACTTCAGAACTATTTTCTCCTGTCATAGTGATTTGTAATTTGTTGGTTTGAGTTTGGTGAAGGGTAGGTTCACTCTCTAAGTGTTTACACTCGGATTAATAATGAACAGTAGCGTTGAACAATGAACAGTAACGATGAACAATTAACAGTAACGATGAATTTTTTTTTAATAAAAAAGCTGTAATAAAATAGAACAACACAAGAATAGAAATAAAGATAAAGATGAACAGACCAGAAAATTAGCCTTCCATGTAGGTGGCAGATTACAAAATAAGAAAAACTAAGCCTTCCATATAGGTGGCATAATACAAAATAAGAAAAACTAAGCCTTCCATGTAGGTGGCAAAACACAGAATAAAATGCAATAAAATTAAGCTTTCCACGAAGGGGCAAAACACAAAACAAATAATAGAACCTAAATTGAAGTGGCTCTGATACCAATATGATGTGATTTCCGAAGGAAAAACACTTGATCGATTTTCTGGATAGGTTGAAAGAAACAAACAAATGAAACCAAATCACCCAATTGATAAGCCAAAGGGCGCCACAACTAAGAGAAATGGGTTGATCTCGCCACACTCAAGAAAGAAGAACGTGAGTGATAAGAAATCTAGTTGCTCTCGCCACTAACACAAGTTAGATAAGAGAAAGAACTCAAGAATCCTCTTGAAAGCAAAATGCCAATATCTCATATATGATTCAAAGATGGTTTACAACAAATGGCAAGGACCCTTTTTATAGAGGGTCTCCAAAATAAAAAGACAAAAGACTCCAACTAATGCATTAAATGCATCAACTAAAAGTCAAGTAGTGTAGGCTAAATATCAAAGACAATAAATATATAGGTAGCTAAATGTCAAAGACAATAAATGCATAGGTAATAGACTATAACTATATTCAACAAATGCAACTATCCCACATGCAATCTTTTTCACACTTCTTCCACTTTCAACAAAGTAGTTAAGCCCAATCCAAGCCCTTTAGCCCTTAAACGAGTTAGAGGCCCAATTGAAGTATTTTCCCTTTCTTGGGCTGCAATTAGTCCAAGCTCTTTAACCCTTGAACGAGTTAGAGGCCCAATTGAAGTGTTCTCCTTTTCTTGGGCTGCAATGGGATTATCCTTGATTACATCAACTTTGTTTTTATGTGCATGCTTGGCTCTGCGTTGCATCCATCTTCAACTATGCTTGCCTAGCTTCAACCATGTTTTGCCCATTTTTGGATCGTTTGGTGGGCTCTATGATGTATTCGTCTTCAACCACGTTTGACGCTACACCGTGGTTTGGCTCACTACGTCAAGTTGTTGCTTTTGGATGGAACGCAGTTTGGTGTGGGCTATGATTTCATTTTTGCCTTTACCCCGTATTCTCCAATGTTCTTCATGTTCCTTACCTCCCCTGTGTTATATATGCATCGTCTCTCTTGTTTATAAACGAAAAAACATAACAAGAAAAATCTCTCTCTTTCTATTTTTGATGCATTTCCTTAAACCAAATCAATTTTAAAGACTACATAATAATAGAGGAGAAAGAGAAGAGACTCAACCCGTGTTTAGATTAGGTAAAAATGACTTCTTTTGTTTTGTCAAAAATTGCATTTTGACATCATGCTAGAAGATTTCTATTCCCTTTAATCACTTTTATTTTCACCTTTGCCCCAGTGACTTAGTTCTGTTCATTTTAGTCCTTAAACCGTACTCAGGTAAAAATAAATAATATATATATATATATATATATATATATATATATATATTGAGTATATAAAAAAAATGCTAAATTTATGGACAAACAAGCAATTGGGAGAGGGAGATATTCACTGATCATATGGGAGCTAGTGGAGAACGGAAGCGAGAATGCTCAAACTCGGACGACGTGCGAGAAGTATATTCAATATATATTTAATTTATATGGTTAATACAATTATATGATTAATATGGTTAATACAATTATATAATTATCTTAATTATATAACTATATATCAGTATTTAATTAAACAATTAATTTATTTAATTTATACTTTTAAATTAAAAACTTAATTAATTATATAATTATATATTGAAAAAGCTAATTACTTATATTAATTATATAATTATATAACAATATTTAATTGAAAATCTAATTTATTAAAACATTGATATAATTTACTATGTTAGACTTAAATGAGTGATAATAAGTAATAAAGGTATATCAAAAAATAAAATATAAAATTTATATTCTTTCTGATAATTACAAATCCATAATAACATTTGCAAACTAACATTTAAACATAAATCACATTCATAATTTATTCAAACCTAGGTTTGTCTAACTGTCTTTCAAACATAAATTACGTTTAACCAAATCTAAATTTACTCAAACCATGTTCACTCAAATTTAAATTTGTCCAAACTTAAATTTTTTCATACCACATTTGCCCACCAATTTTTCGAACACACACAATAAACACTTGCAAAGTAAAATTCTCTCGTTAATAAGTGAATAAAAGCTAATTCACTTTAGGTTTAAAATTTTTCATCAGTTCAGTGTTGAAACAAAGCAATTACTTCTATTTCTTTTACATATCACATTCATCAATTTTTCTAATATCAATAGTATTGATTAGTTCAAGACACTTATTTTTTTAAAAATAAAATTTGAGTCTAGATATTATAAATAGAAAAAACTAAAGTTAAAAATTATTAAATTTTGTGATTTGACTCGTTTTTAATTAAATTACTTAAACTCCAATAAATTTCTTAGAGATATAACAAAACAAAAAAAAATCCAATAGCACAAGGATATTTGTTTAATATACCAGGAAAAGATAAATCTAAGAACATTCATTGTGTGTATATTAAAAATCAAAGGAAAAGGGAGAAAAAGTTTTCGTTGTTGTTTTATCATTTAAGGTCTTTAACATAGAATTTTGATTTTTTTTTACCAATTACACTTTGTTTTATATTTTTCTCCAAAAAATTATAAAAATTTTAATTATACGTTATTAATGTTTGTTTTTATATATAGTAAGATATAAAGTTACATTGAATCAGCATACCATTAATTCCAATTGATTTATATATAAATATTTTGCAGTTACAAATTACATTATATTAATTTTGTAATTACTTTAATGCACTTACTATATAAACTAATCTTTAAAATTAAAAGCAATTTTTTTAAAACTGTTTTTTAATAAGCCAAGGGACTCCAATAAAGAATCTCTTCAAATAAGGAAAGAAAAAATGAGAGAAATCAAACCCACCATCCTCTGAATTTCATGACTAGTATTTCCAAGAAAGAGATATCACTCTTAATATAACGGTGTTATCAAATAAAATGATCAATGTACCTAAGGTTAATTCCGGATTATCTACAATAGCTACAAAGGGCAATTCGCATCGTGATTTTTTATCTTTGATTGAATGGCTAAGATTGCACTGATCATGAGATAAAAATATTTTATATGCTGAAGTTAAGGATAATTGATAAATTGCCCTACTCTCTGCAATAACTACACTACTACAGAAGATTCATGGGCCCTAAGATCAGGCGGTGGGAACGGTAACCATAGGAATGGTAATAATAATAATTTAAGTAAAAAACTTATGCATAGTTTTTATATCTTTGTTATTAATTTTTAAATTAAAATATGATAAGAGTATATAGTTTCTTAATAATTAGAAAATCATATGTATGTGGACTTTTAAAAAATAATTGTATGATTTTTACAACTTAACATTACACGTATAGTATTTTAAAGAATTTTTTATGCATACTTTAATTTTAGTGGATAATCTAATAACAAAGATATTCATAACTTAAAATAAGTTTTGTCCTTAATTTAATTATTGGTGATGCTAATTCGAAGAAAAATGTATCTTTTGCACTTAGTAAATCTAAAAGAAATTAGCCTTTTATCTTATAAGGTAGGAGATACCCTTGATAAAACTTTTTTAAAGAAAAATATCAATGTCACTAAATAATCATTTCTATTATTTCAATATTTTCTTTCATTTGTAAAAGATTGTTGGGCTTGATTATGTTATTTAAGTTTTGTTTTTGTGCGTCTGGATGAGTTTCTTTGTTTTGCTGGGAACAGCAGGAGTTGCATTCTTCCTGACTTTTGGTGAAAGCGAGCATTCTCATGCCAACTGCAAACAATGTTACTAACTTAAATGTTAACTCCTTCAATATAATATTATGTTTTCCAAGGTAATTTATATTATTTTTCAAAAATTTGGATAAGTCGTATTCATATTTGTTTTTTCAAATATTGTAATGTATAGTGCAAACACTTGCTCTCTATATATTTTACTTTCTACAGAATAAGCTAATTTTTACACAAAAATAGACTACCATTTTATTTTTTAATGACATTAAAAACAATTAAATTGAAGTTAAGTTTTAACATGAAAAATAATTTTATTCTTAATTAATATAACAATAATTGAATATTAAATAATTAATTATTCGAAATATTTATATAAAAAATAATTTTAATAAAACACACACACACACACACACACACACACACACACACATATATATATATATATATATATATATATGTACTTTTCATATGGAAGTTTTCATTTTATCATATAAAATTAGTTGTTTAGATAACTGAAATTTAAGTTTTGCCTTTTATATAAATTATGTTTAGTTCAGCTGAAAATTGTAATTGGTGAAAAGTGTACAAAAAGACAAGAATGAAATAAAAAGGTAAACTTTAAAATCCTCTGTAATATTTAAAAACAAAGTCATGCAAATTTTGTTGGATTGAAGAAATTAAAATTTTAAAAAAATCAATTAAACGAACTTCACCAACATAAAAATTTTATTTTTTCCAATTTAATTTCATAAAGAATCTATAAAAAATACCCCTTATCAACAAACAAACTTGGATAATAAAGTCTGTATCCCAATATTTCCATGTCTTATATTCATTATCACTTCTACGTAAAAATCTGTAATTAGAAAATCAACATTAAAAGAATATTAAATTCAAGCGGTATGAGACTAAGTGCTGTGAGTTTAAGGGTTAGGGTTCCCCTTATAAATAATAAAAAAAATTAACATTAATGATATGTTTGATTTGCAGGATTGAATAGAATTAGAAAGGAAAAGAAAATAGAAAAGAAAAAAAAATTATTTAATTCGAAATGAAAAATAAAAAAGAAGAGAGAAAAAAATATTATTAATTATATATTTTTAAATAAAAATAAAAAGAATTTGAAGGATAATTTTACTAAATTATCCCTCACTTCTTCTTTACCTTTTGACCCAAAAAAACAGGCGCAACTTCATAGCAAGTGCTAATGCAGCCATATAGCAGATTAATCAACTTTTCGATATCGTCAATATACATGTCTGCACGAGCACACTTCTAAACTGCTGAAAACATTGTCCCTTCGCCCTGAAACCGGAACCGGTTCCCCTTGAATCAAATCCACTTTGAACCACCTTCTCCACCATTAGCTCCCAGGGAGGCACGTTCATGTACCACGCCAGATCTTGGCTCTTCGACCACGGAAACGAGTTCTGGTACCCCGCCAGCATCGGAATTCGACACTTCAGAACCTCCCCCTTCTCCAGCTTCGAGCAGTGCCTCTCTCTGTCTGTCATTCTCATCCTCCTCCTCATGTACCTCAACATGAGCACACTGACAACAAGATCACCAGCACCAACACATACCAGACCTGGACGGAGCAGAACAAATGAAGATACACAAGCATACCATCGGCAGTGCAAATGTATGGCAATGGCAACGAAGGGTAATCTTCTAACTACACCATCTTTTCCATCTAGATAGTTGGTTTTCCAGCGGGTGAGGGGAGGAAAAAGCCGTACGTTTAATGAGAGAAATTAGTAGGAGGTGGAAAGGAAAGAGTCCAGGTTGGGAAACAAACCAAACACACTTTAATGTTCAAAAAAATTAAGTCTCTTTCCTTGAAAGAACAAGAAGCAAACGTGCCCTAAGAAAGTTTTACTCATTTACAATTCGACTTAACTTAAGTCATATTATAGTTCCAAAAAATAAAATGAAAAGCTATGCAATCAGAATCAAGCAATAAAATTAATATATGTGATTCTTCTGTTACAGTGAAAAATATTTTATATCTTGTCTAAGTCATTTTTTGGACGAACACTCTTAAAAGCACACTAAATTTACGTTGTCTTGTTATACTTAGAATTGTACGTTAAAATAATTTTTAAAATTCAAGCTTTTATATATCATTGAATTATGAAAAATATTATTGTAAATATAAATATTTAAATATGAGTAAATGCTTTTCCTTTTATAAAGTATCTTTAGATAACTAATTACTATTATTGAAAATGGAAATCATAAAGATTAGTTTTAAATTTAAGAATAGAATAAGCGTTTTTATTAGGAGTAAATAATATTTTAAAGTACTTGAAAAATAAGTTTATTTAAAAGGAAACTTCAAAACTCAAAAAAAAAAAAAAAGTCGGTACCGGACAAATATTTCAATATAATTGTCTCAAGTAACTATCCATTACCTGCAATTTTTTCATTTCAAAAATTAAAATTTTATCCTTGAAGTTATGTTCTTTGTTTATCCATAATCATTTTTCATAATAATTATTAAGACTAAACATGGATAAAATTTTTGACCTGCTTGTTATCTGTAACACCTAAAATTATTTTTCATAAAAAGATCTAATTATGTAAAATCAAACTATAAGAATATTCATGATTAATTTATTTTTGAAAAAAAAGACAGGGAAACATTAAAAGTGCAGTTAAATCTTTGGATGCTTAATCGAGCTTAGTGTTGGATTGGTGTTCTCTTGATCAGCAGTGTTGAATGCATTCGGTGATTTCTTCCTTTTGTGATATTTGCATTTAAAATTTTTGTTACTTTTCCATACCATTTTGCGCCTCATTAATTAAGTAACCAACGGGCCTCTCCATTAAAACCAACTTTGTCTCTCTCTCTCTCTCTCTCTCTCTCTCTCTCTCTCTCTCTCTTCCCTCTCTTCTCCTTTTTCACGCTCATAACGTACGTTTCTTCTCTCTTTCTCTTTCTCACTCTGTCCCTTGTTTCCTTCTTCTGTATCTCACTCCTCACTTACATATGTGGGCTCACCTCAAAACCACATTCACGTTGCCCACTATATAAACCCCTCTTTCTTCACGTTAAACTCAACCCTTTATCATTTCCCATCTTCGCTTTGCGGCTTTCCTCTCTCTCTCTCTCTCTCTCCCCACTGCACGCAAACTCATTCTGGTGATGCTTCCCTAGTTTTGCTTTGCATGTCTCTTTTATCATCTGTTCTCCATCATTTTCAGAAAAAGAATTAATCTTCCGTTCAAGTTTTCACTTTTCATGCTATATTAATGGCCCTGGGTTCATACCAGAAGGCCTTTTTCAAACTTTGATGATTTCTCCGCTTCACTTTTGACGTCTACGCATACGTCGTTTCTATTCTTCGGTCTCCATGAATTTGCGGTAAAGTGACGGTTTAAAAAATGGAATTTTTCAGGTGAATTCTAGTGTCGGGTTCTGAAGAAATGGAGCTAGGTGCAGACTCTGATATAACTAGTGCATTTGAATTTGATGTGCGAAAATTAAAAGAAGCTAAGAAACCTGACAACAAAACTAAGGTTTTGGGATGTTGGATGAACTGGAGATTCATTGGAAGATGCTTATCCTCCGGTAATAGTCCACAATATAGTATTATTCCATCGTGTTTCACCATTCTTGTTCGTGTTTGCATCAGTTTTTAGCCTTTCCAAAGCATTAGAATTCCGTGTTATCGTTGTTGTCATTTAACGTGGTTGGGTGATTCATTCTACACGATAATTATTTGCTTATCTGTTCCCTTACAAAATCAAGTTTTTAGCTTTGTCAAGTATCATATATAATCATATCTCTTTTGTCACTACCAAATGTTTCCTTTGTGACATTTCCTGCTAAAATGGCCAGCTGGTTCGGTGGTTGTGAACAGCGAAGAACTTGTAATTAAGTTGTAATAGCATCCACCTTTTGCGGCCACACTTTCGGTTTTTGATTACTTGAGAATTTATGCAAATGGTATAAAGGTTGCGTCTTGAAGGCACCTCTATGTTTCAAAATCGATAGAGAAAATTATAGTGGTTGCGCTCAGATGGGTGAATGAATTTGCAGAACTAATGGCTTTTTGATTTAGGGTTTTCAACTGTAATCTTACAGAAACATTTCAATACACAGGGGCCCACTTAAATTTGCCCTCCTTCAATCAGCATCAGCAGCTACTTCTCCTATGGCTGCCACTGACCTGGGTTTGATTTTTCCAATCGACTCCTGGCTAATGGTGAATGTGTTTCTAGGAACACACTTTCTCAAATAACCCTCATTTTGATTTTCTCTACGAATAAATACTTTTTGGATTCATTTCTGGATCCTTGATTTCACCGTGTTTCTAGGAACACACGTTCCTTCATGGATTCACAGAACAAACTGAGTTATAAGATCTTGGAAAACATTTTCATTTGCATATCAAAAAAGAGTAGAAAGCATTTTTGATGAAAAATATGATGTACGACCAATGTGTGTCACGTTTTTTCGGTGGGTTGTTTTTCTATATATCACTTCTTTGAATATGTGCAGGCAGCGTTACTAATATTTTAAAGCAATTTGGAAATTTTTAGTTGGCTCCAAAACTTATAAGGGAAGTTCTTCAATCATGTTATTATTTTTTACCTTATGAGGTATTATTTTTTTATGTTCAATCGTGACCGTCTTATGAAAAATGAATGAGCACGATGGGAGAATTGTACTTTGCAATTTTGGTACCAATTGGAGAGAATCTAAATTTGCTTTATAGTAAATGGATATGGGATAATTTTCCATAATAGCATAGACACAGGTGAAAGGAACAGAAAACAAAATATGATGCATGTTTTTGTAGAATGGAGCCATGCCTTCTAGTTCTAGGAATTTCTCTCTTAGTCCATATCATCATAATGGAATTGTTCTTGGTGTTTATTAGATCCTTCTACGGATTTGCTATTCTACGTCAATGGTAGAACTAGAACCTGTGAAAGTACTGTTGAATGAGCATTACTGTTTATAGTTCGAAATATGCATGAATGGTTATGTAATATGTTTAACATGCCAAACTTGTTTGTTAAATCTGATATGTATCGTTTTCCTGTTTTCAGAAACTAAATCTAAGAAAAAGACCAGCAGAGGCAAATCAGTTGCTCGATTTTTGTCATTTTCAACCAACAGCAATTCAGGAACAGGACCATCGACCTCGAACATGAATGAGGAAATGAATATTTCTTCCAATCTTCGAAGGTTTACATTTAATGAGCTTAAGGAAGTTACAAGGAACTTCAGACCTGAAAGTATTCTTGGCCAGGGAGGCTTTGGCTGTGTTTTCAAAGGTTGGCTCAGTCAGAATATGATGTCTCATGCAAAACCTGGCATGGGGATTCCTGTTGCTGTGAAAACTCTGAACCATGATGGACTTCAGGGCCATAAAGAATGGCTTGTATGACAACTCATTAACCCTAAATGTTATGATATGCATTTACTTGTTCATCTTGTAATAAGATTATAGAAAACTATTGTCTCTTGCTGTTTCACTATTGCAGGCTGAAGTTAACTACCTCGGTGAACTCCATCACCCCAATCTGGTTAAACTAATAGGATACTGCAGCGAAGGTGACCAGAGGCTTCTGGTATATGAATTTATGCCTCGAGGAAGCTTGGAAAACCATCTTTTTCGAAGTATATATGTCTCAACTTATTTCTGTATTCATACATGTGCTTGTACTTACACTAACATGGTATGATAAAGGGAACATCACAGAATAATAATAATAATAATATCATATTAACAGGACATCTGCCTCTCCCATGGTCCATTAGAATGAAAATCGTGTTCGGTGCTGCAAAGGGACTAGCCTTCCTTCACGAAGAAGCTGACAGGACGGTGATTTTTCGGGATTTTAAAACATCGAATATCCTGCTGGATTCGGTAAGTAACTATGAATGTTTCGAATTATGCTAGTTTTGAATACGTGGTTTCCTGTATCTTAACACCTTCTATGTCAGGACTACAATGCAAAACTTTCTGATTTTGGGCTAGCCAAGGACGGTCCAGAGGGGGATCGTACTCATGTGTCGACTCGAGTGATGGGAACTTATGGCTATGCAGCTCCTGAATATGTGATGACTGGTTAGTATATATGGTTGGATTTTATTAGTATATATGGTTGGATTTTAAGTCATTCTTTCTTTGATGAGCTCGTGTTGTTATATGTTATCACAATGCTATCCCTTGAATATATAAGAAATGCTTCTAGTGCATTAAATACGTCGCCTACATTTTCTTGGAGTTTCATGCATCTTTCATTTAGTTTTAAAACCTAAACGAGTCTCCCTTTAACTTAACACTTCACTGTTGACAGTTTTTCACTTTCAATTAACAATCGAAGATGCTTCAAGCATTGTTGACTTAATCAACCTAATATTCTCTCTAATTAAGGATGTCATGTCAGTATGGTTTTCAACGTCAGCCATTCATGTACAATCACAAGCTCTGTGGGCTTCCCGTCATTCACCCTTTACTTTTACATCATATCCTATCTCAATCCTATATTTTGGCCCAAATTAGAAAGGATATTTTCTCCCGTTTAACAGAGTAGTGTCATCATCACCCTGCTAATGCTAATCATATACTCTGAATTTCTGTGTCTGTGTGCCCCATAAGAAGAATCTGTATATAATTCAAACTTGTAGTCAAAAAAGATAATTATAGTGGGAATAAAGGGGGAAAATGCTGGCTTTATGCTCTAGGGCTCTAGGTCATATATGTTCTTATCTTTAGGCATCACACCTAAGAGAATGCACAGGACATCGAGAATCAATATAATTGTTAATTTTCTACTTTTATTGAGAGACTACAAAATCCAGATGACCACTTCTACAGAAGAAAGTCAAAACTTTACAGTCAGTTGTTGAAAACTTCAATGCAATTAGAGTAATATGCTGTCGAAATTCAATATGAAAGTTGAAAGAAGGCAAAAAATTTAAAAAAAAAAAAAAGAAGAAATCCCCCAAATTTTATATATCGAACTAAGTGTGTTACAGGATTCGCAGTTGAATTAAAATCTCAGTGTCAAATGATTCTTAGTTCTGTATTCTTTTGCTGCCTGCATCATGTATTCTACGACTAATGAAAGTCGAACTTATGTCTGTATTTAAATTCAAGACACCTGCAAGTGTATGATTAATTATGAATGGCGAACCATATACCACAAAAGTAATCTGCTTATGAATGCCTGGTTTATTTATACTACGATGCTTTTCTGTCACATATATTGCAAATTTCTGCTGACACATCCAAACAACCCTCTACGTTTTTCACTCTGTCCAATTAACAACTTAAATGCATTGTTTTCGAGGTCCTTTCTTACCCTTTAGCTTGTGCTTGAAGAGCTGGACATGCCTAACACGGTCTGTCTTTTTTGCAGGACATCTCACTGCAAAGAGTGATGTGTACAGCTTCGGAGTAGTGCTTCTTGAACTGTTGACAGGCAGAAAGGCCATGGACAGAAGCCGGCCTCCTTGCGAGCAAAGCCTGGTGGAATGGGCGAGAACGCTATTGGTGGATAAGAGAAGATACTACAGGCTCATCGATCCTCAGCTCCACGGACGTTTCTCAATGAGAGGTGCTGAGAGAGCCATTCAGATAGCTTGTCGCTGCCTTAGCCGCGACCCCAAAGCAAGGCCAGCCATGACTGAAGTTGTTGAGGCCTTACGGCCTGTGCTGGACTTCACCGACATGGTCCTCTCGTCACCCTCCTTCCAGGCTATCCAAGCTAGCAAGAATGCTAAAAGGACAGAGTCTAGAACTGGCTCTTCAAGGAGTGTACCCTCCTCTCCATTCCGCTCTAATTATGCTCTTCCCTCTCCCAGTCCTAACAATGGGAGACCCTGAAAATTATCTTCGGAGGTGTACATAGCATGATATGTCAGAGTACACAGAGAAGTATAATTTAAGATGGGTTTAAACTTTAAACTTTGAAGCTAAAGGCTGTTTTGCTTTCTTTCTGTGTTCCCGGCCGGCAGTGTAAATGTTGTTCATGGAGAAGCCATGACAAATAAGGTAGAGCTTTCTTTCTGTGCGTTAACTTCTTTGGAATTATAAATGCTGAACTGTTCTGTTGAATTTCTTGACTTTGTTAATTACATCTTCTTCAGATTCTTTTGCCTCTAATCATTCTTTAAAGAAACCTTTGTGTGCATATACATCATCCAACGTTTTTCTCAACCAACTATAGCTTAAAAATCAATCATACATGATTTACCTGGCAGCTTTATTGCCTTTGTTTCTTTCTTTTTTTTTTCTTTTTTTTTTTTATGTTCTAAATGATGGTATACCTAACCAAGATCTTGAAAGATTGATCCACTAATATTGTTCCAACTAAGCAAAGAAAGCTTTAACCTGAAGAAATGAAGCCTCAAAGTCGTTGAAAGAAACGCGTAGTTGATATAATTACTAACTGTTCCTATTTTAACTGAAGCATCAAGATTGGCTAAAATCTGAGAAGTCTCACAGAAAGTTTACAAACATGAAATAAATTGTTGCTTCAACCAATTCCACTAGCTTTAACTTTTTTTTTTTGGTCATGTACCACCACCTTTACTAAGTATACCTTCCAGTTCTGACTTCTGAGACTGGTATGAGTAATTAATGAAATGGTTATCCTGGGGTCCCACCTTTTCCCAATTGTCAAGCGTTCCCTTCTCGTCATTCAAAGAGATCGTACTTTTCAGTCAATTATAAAAATCACATACAGATAAAAGTTTAGTTACAGCCTACAAGGCTACAAAGCAAGGCCCATTTATGGGGCCATTAAATGTTTTTTCAAGTTGAAATGTTACGACTTAGGTTAAAATAATTAAATTAGTTATTAAATCGTTTGATATATTAATTTAAAAATTAATAATTAAATTATAGTTAAATTAGTAATATTAAAATATTTTAGACATATTATAGATATATATTTATATCAATTTTAAATCTTCTCTTAAAGTATTTATAGTGATAAACTTTATTTAAATTCTTATTGTGGATTCCACAGAATTACATCAGCTTAAACAACTTCTATCATTTTAAGCAACTTTTTACTCAGTGGTGAACCTTTTAAGAACCTACAAATGGGTTCTACAATCAACTCTCCACTACTTTAACATTTATTACTCTCCACTAACATTTATTATGAGTTGATTATTTTATTATTATTTTTTATTCAAGAATCGTTCTTACGCGTGGTAGCTAACGTAAACCAGTTTTAAAATTTAAGAACCACCACTGTAGATGCTCTTAAAAATCGATTCTTATTTCGGTTCACTATTATAGTTTGCCATGTTGGCTACCACACGTAAGAACGGTTCTTATACAAAAAGTAATAATAAAATAATTAATTCACAATAAATGTTAGTGGATAGTAATAAATGCTAAGTAGTGGAAAATTGATTGTGTGACCCATTTGTGGGTTTTTAAAAGGTTTACCATTACAGTGAAGAGTTGCTTAAAGTGGTGGGAAGTTACTTAAATTAATGTGATATTGTGAGACCCACAATAAGAACTCAAGTGAGGTTCACTACTGTAAATGCTCTAATAACTTAGATTTTTAAAGATTTTTTAAAAATATATAATAAAATTCAGTAAAAATTAAAAAAATTAAAAAAAAACTAATTGAACTAGCTAATTTTACCGGTTTGATCAGTCTTTTACTGATTTACTTGTCTAAATTAGACTGTAGACCTGATTGATTTATCGATTTTTTGATTGAATTAGCTGATTCGATTCGGTTCTTTGAATATTGATTACAACATAGGCGTGCTGACAACTGAGTCATTAAAAAAGAAAGAAAAAAATTTTGAGTATAGTTCTTGTATTTTTCTTATCAAAATTTATGTTTTTAGTTAAAAAATCTCAGATTAAAAAAACCGTATACAAGCTTACTTCACCTTAAAAATAATATTAAGGTTTAAATACCCAACTTATGGAGTAGAGTGGGGAACAAAAATGAAACCCCAAAGTCAAGAGTACAATTATGGCTATTGAACTCCAAAGCAAAGTAAATACGTCTGTACAGACTACAATCCAAGAAAAATGGGAATATCAGATATAAGAAACACATCATAGATAATAACAGAAACAGCGACGTTTTTGGTAACCAAACACGCAACCAAAAGGCCTCTATTTAACCAAACTTGCGTAGCAACGAGAACTCACCAAGAAGCCAACCCATCCACCTTTGGTACAAGACAATGATGGCGAACCACTCGCAGTCAATGCCTCTCCTCTGCATCTCTGTGCTAGTGCTGTCCCTCTTAGCATCACATTCATGGTGTTTCCCATTCTCAACCAGCAACAGATGGATCGTGGATTTAGCGACGAATGAGCGAGTGAAGCTGTTGTGTGTGAACTGGCCAACCCACATTGGCGTAATGCTGGCGGAGGGGTTAGACAAACAGCCCTTAAAGCACATTGTGTCCCAACTCCCCAAGCTGGGGCTCAACTGCGTGCGTCTCACGTGGGCCACTTACATGTTCACCCGCCACGCCAACCAGACCGTCCAACAAGCCCTCCACTCTCTGGGCCTGTCCCACATCATATCGGGCATCCAACAACACAACCCCACTTTCCTCCCCATGACCCACCCTCAAGCCTACGTGGCCGTCGTCGACGCCCTCAATGCCACCAACATCAAGGTCATATCCGACAACCACATCAGCCAACCCAAGTGGTGCTGCGCCCCCGATGACGGCAATGGTTTCTTCGGCGACAAGGACTTCAACCCCCAAGAGTGGCTCCAAGGCCTCTCCATGGCAGCCCGATTACTCAAGGGAAAACCCAATGTGCGTAATACTAACAATTCCTTCCTACATGGTATACAAATTATGTGACAAATATTATATGATGTTACTAACTTGAATTTTGTGAAATAATAAAGGTGGTGGGGATGAGCTTGAGGAACGAGCTAAGAGGGGCGTCACAGAATCTGGAGGGGTGGTACAGGAATGTGACGCAGGGGGCACTAATGGTGCACCAGGAGAATCCCAGTGTGCTGGTGATAATTTCGGGGTTCTATAACGACAACGATCTGAGTTTTCTAAAGACGAATCCTCTGAATTTAACGTTGGAGGGGAAGTTGGTGTACGAGGTACATTCGTACCCTGTGTCCGGCGAGAAGAAGGATTGGGGGAATCAGTCGGCCAACCTTCTGTGCGGGAAGGTGAAGCAGGAGTTGGATGGGAAAGCAGGGTTTCTAACCACTGGTTCGAACCCGGCTCCTCTGCTGATGACTGAGTTCGGGATTGACTTGGTTGATAGAACAGAGGGTGAGCAGAGATGGTTGACTTGCGTCTTGGCGTGGCTGGCTACCATGGACCTGGGTTGGGCTTGGTGGGGTCTCCAAGGTAGCTATTATTACAGAGAAGACAAACCCAACCAAGGGGAATCCTATGGCCTTCTCGACTTCGATTGGAAAGCTTTCAATTACCCCGAGTTCCCTCACAGATTCCAGCTCCTCCTTAACAAACTCCAAGGTATATATGTACTTCGGGGAGATGGTCACAATGTTTTTTTTTTAAATTTTTTACTTAAAATCTAAGTTGTCAAATCTCAAATTTAACTTTCTGAAAAAACAAATATATTTCTTCTTTAGAGACAATGTACACCGTAATATGAGTAATAGGAGGCCCTTACAGTATAAAAAGATAAATGAGGCTTTTGAAAACAAAACAATAACTCAAAGGAGTGGCTGTTGAATTTTTTTTTTTAAAGGATCAAAATTCAAAAAAAAGTTGCTTTGAAAAAGAGAGAGTAAATTACTAAGTTAGCTTTGAAATATTAAAATTTTTTAAACTTAGTACTTGAACGTTCAAGTATTCTTTAAGAGAGTAAATTTTGTAATTTTCATTATTGAATTACAAATTCTATCAAATTTTAAAATTTTTATTGTTAAAAGTAATCTACTTTAACCAAAAAAAAGATTAAATTAAAAAAAAAGCACATTATTTTAGGTACTAATTTAGATGTTTAATCTTTTAAAGATTAAACTGATATAACTGTAAAATTTTATGGACCAAATTAATTATTCAAAAAAAATGATAAGTCAATCCATAAATTTGAAGAGATGGAACGTGAGAAAAGTGTCATTTTGTAAAACCTGAATTGTCTATTATTAAATCGTGACGCATTCATTGTGAGTTGGGGGAGAGATTCTTAATTTGTATTATAACCAACGCTAAAAACATTGATGTTTACATGGACATGAAAATGGTTGTGAAATGAAGAGCCAAGTTCAAAGATGGAGGCGTCGAGCATATTGTACCACCCACAGAGTGGTGAATGCTTGAAGGAGAGCAAGGTGCAGAACCAAGTGGAAGCGGGTGCGTGTTCGAAGGCGAGTGGGTGGAGTCAGGAGGGATCACAGATCAAACTGAAGGGACAAAACGTGGAGTACTGCCTGAAGGCAAGTGGGGCAGGCCAACCAGTGATCCTCACAGCTGATTGCTCCAACACCAACCAGACTTCTTGGAAAGCCATAACAGAATCTGGCATGCACTGGACCACCATGGACGCACAGGGCAGTACCTTGTGTTTGCAGAAAGACGCTAACTCCTCCACCATCCTCACCGACAAGTGCATTTGCGCAGATAGCAATCCTGCGTGTTTGGACAATCCGCAGAGCCAGTGGTTTCAGTTTGTTACCACCAATGTCTACGCGTAGGCGGATTTAGTTCTTCTTTTTTGGGAGACAATAAATGCAGAGCGAATCAGTTGATCAATTGATCAGCTGGATCAGTTAATTCAATGGCCATCATTGAAGCAGGAATCTCCTACTCTTCGAGCAAATCCACTCTGCAATAAATGATAGGATTTAATGATTTAGTCTACTCTCCAATTAATGCACCATTTTTGTGATGATCCTTTTGTAGTCAATAGTTATGTAGTTTTTGAAGATTTTAAGATTTGTAATTAGAGAAGTTTTGAGATTATTTGAGAATTATCAATAAAAAGTAGTTGGGCTTTCCCTTTTTTTTTTCCCCACTTTGGATCCAATTCCATGAACGAAGATGGATCAGTTAATCTTGAAAAAGCCTTCCCCATAGGGGTAACCCAGCCCAAGTTACTAATATTGTTTTGTTTCAAAGACGTGCTTTGCAAGGGATGATTTTAATTTTTAAATGTTTTAAAAAAAATTATGCATAAAAAATTCAAATTTATGTATTATATGTATTAATCATTTTTTAGAAAAAGCCTTCCCCATAGGGGTAACCCAGCCCAAGTTACTAATATTGTTTTGTTTCAAAGACGTGCTTTGCAAGGGATGATTTTAATTTTTAAATGTTTTAAAAAAATTATGCATAAAAAATTCAAATTTATGTTTTATATGTATTAATCATTTTTTATTATGTTGCATTTCAAAATTTCAAAATTTCGTTTCTGAATATTAAATAAATTAGAATGTCTATCTATCAATCATACCTAATTATATTTGTATTTATGATGTTTCCGATTAGACATCATCCCGGAACTGTGAGCTTTAAATTAATAAATAACTCTTCTATCTGAAGTTTTGGTGTTTTCAAACATAAAATATTCCTTTTCAGCCAAAAAATTCATACAGTAAAAATAATTATTCAGGCCCAATTGAATTAAAAAATTGATATCAATGTATTTAATCAACGAAAAAATAACAAAACAGTTAACTTGACAATGATAATTATAAGTGTATATTCTGCAAAAGTATGATACAAATAAAACGTTAATTTAAGTAAAACTGGTAATACAGATAAAATTATTCAGGATTCAAATAATCACTACATCCTGACAGTTCTCCCAGAAGTTTTATGGAGTTGATCGATTTTGTTAGTGATATAGTCCAACTGTTTCTTGCTACCAAACTAAGAATCAAAATACCACATCACACCAAGATCATGATGCACCATGAATGGAAGAGGCAAAAACCTATTCGAGTTTTCATTTTCAAATATTACTTAATAGATCTAACGAGGAGAGGCAGAAACTTGTGACCATTAACTTGTGTCTGAAGGAATTTATAATCAATTCCTATACACAAGAATATATTGCAGATAGCTCTATAGCATATATGAATAACAACAAATTATATGTGTACCTGGGATAGTAGCAGAACTCTTGATAATAATTGATAATTAGGTATAAATAAAATTAAAGACAAGAAAATAGAATAACTAAGGAGAGTAAAACTGCTCTCTTAGCCTAATATATTTTTCAGAGGGTGTAGCTTCAATAGGACTGCTACACCACATATATAGGCAGAGAGTAGAGATCATTCCTTGTGAAACCCTAATGGGCTGACATTCCCATCATTAGTTAGCCCACACAAGGCCCAGTTTCAATTAAATAAGGATTGTTTAATTTATAAAAGAATTTATAATTAACTTATTATTAAAACTGGATAATACATATAAATAAATAAATAAATATATGTATAGATAAATATGATTTATGGTAGTCCATATGAAAAATCTAATAATCTCCCACTTGGACAACATAAATCATTAGTTGAAAGGATAAATAATTTCCAGATTTAATAATACAACAAAATAGACATGTCAATTAGGAGTTGTCACTATAAATTAACAATCCTCAAATCAAATCAAGAGGCAATAAGTATTTGACAATATAAAAACCATGTCTGATAGGGGCACTGGCATCTTACACGTCAAGATCCTTAACAAAAGATTTGAATAATATGTGAAACTAGTGTCAGAACATACATTACAAGGATGTGATCCTTGTGCAATCCTGACCAATGGTCCAAGCATCTGAAAATGCTCTAAGAGATATGGTAGTATAAGTGACGTCATCACAAATATATCTCATAAGAATGACACTAAGTAAATATTAAATTTCAGACTCCCACTAACCCAAAACATCAAAAGATTTAACTAAACTCAAATGAGCTACATGATTCTGAAGAGTTCTAATAGCTAATCCTTTAGTTAGTGGATCTCCTAACATATTCTCTGTAGCAAGATGCTCAATACGAGTCTGAAACTCCAGAATTTTCTCTCTAACAAATAGATATTTAACATCAAAGTGCTTTGATTAAGAGGAGCTTCTGTTGTTTTGAGAGAAAAGCACAGCAGTAGTATTATCGCAATATATCACAAGTGGCTTAGAAATGCTTTCAACAATATGAAAGCCAAAGATTAAGATTTTCAGCCACATGGCTTGACAAATAGCCTCATAGCAAGCGGGATACTCTGCCTACATGGTAAAAGTAGCTGTAAGAGTCAATTTAACACTCTTCCAAGAGATAGCTACTCATGTCATCATAAAGATAGAGCCGGAAGTAGACTTTCGGTCGTCAGGGCAACTATGCTAAATAAGAATTAGAATAATTAATGACCTGAAGTTGATTAGACTTCTTATAGGTCAACACATGATCTTTGGTTTCCTGTAAATTTCTTATGACCTTTTCACGGCTTTAAATGACATAAATCTGGGTTGCTCAAATATATCCCTAAAGCATTAATAGCAAAAACAATATCGGGATGAGTACAAAATTGAGCGTACATTAATCAGCGGAAGCATACGAGACCTTTTTGCTTTCTGGAATGGTCTATCTAATTGACTTCTTCACAATATATTTCAACACTATGAGACATATCATGTTTGAATGTTCTTATTTTTCACAAGAAGCCTTTTTCAACAGCAGTGGACGAGGCAGTAAGAGCACCAAACTCTTCTTTTCTCAAAGCCAAGTCCATATTAGTGATAGCCAAATAGAGGTCCAGAGATTATTTTATTTTAAGTCCTCAAAAATGGTCATATTCAAAGTCTTGACAGAAGTCAAGCATAGACAAAGAAGGCTAACATTATAATAACAAAAAAGGAACATTTAATTTACACAATGTAATCATGCAATAAGAGAATTAAATAGTTCCTTATACACAGCCAATCATGCCCTTTAGAAAAAAATTTCTTACTTATGATGGTCCGGCCTAAAGGTCCTAAACTATAATAAATGAGAAATGTAATAATTATAATGCACAAATCTTATATCACCAAAGTTTCTAATACCGATAGGGTATTCGAAAGATAATTGATATAAGCATAAAACTAACAGTGCATTGTACAACAAATTACATTAATGATAACACATCGATAGGGTATAATTATTATTAATGTAATAAAATAATGATTAAAAAAAATTTAATCATTCAATTCACAAAATTTGTATAATTGTACCCACGATAGGTGAGATTACAGTTATACAAATGATCAGCAATTATATTCAAAAAATATAATAAATACATATCATGCCTGATGAAATTATTCAATTCATATAAGGACCAAAAAATCAATTCCTTGACTATGGCACATCAACAGGGAGAATATGATATACCAAGGTGCCACTAGCAGAGTATGAAATATTCATTGAATTTCAGGCCAAAAAAAAAAACTAAGTACAATATTTAAAATTGCAAACTTACTCCCACTAGTCATCATGTAAATACACTGATGAGACACATTCTCCTTGAAGCTGATCAAAGTGACAACATGGTGAAATTTTAGGTACCTGCCTCAAGGCCAATTTTAAAACATATATGGATATCTTTAATTTGCATACTATATGGTTTTGACCATATTTTTGAAAAAAATATATCAGGTTGATCCATGTACACATCATTTGAAAAATCACCATTTAAGAATGTTGTCTTAACAACTATTTGGTGAAGCTCTAGGTCAAAAAAGCCACCAAAAATTAGGAGAAATATAAACCAAATTAGATTCAATTCAGTTACAATATTCATTGAATTAATTAAAATGCTATATTATAAAACACAATTAATATAGTTGATATATTAATGATTTAAAAAATATTTTAATAATTTAGTAATACTAATCCACATAGTGTATATATATATATATATATATATATATATATATATATATATATATATATATATTAAAATTTAACAATTCTCCCACTTGGATAGCAATAGTCAATTATTAAAATAATCATTAAGGCTAAAATAACAACTATAATTATAGCACATATCAAGAAACATAAGCTTTAACGATGCAGAAATAGTATCCGATAGGGAAGTAGATCACACACATTAAAAGCTCATATTTCACATAAAGAATAGTGAATATGAAAAAGCATGATTAATTAAGAGAAATATGCAATCCAAGGTCAGTAAATTTCAGATCAATTATAGATGCAATATCAAAGTATATTATAGTACACATGATATAGAGTAATAGATCAGTGATGTGTACCTGAAGTGATTTCGCAATCCTTTTATATTGCAAAAATATCAAAAGAAAACACCAAAAAAAAATTATTTATCACAAGAAACACACATTAATGTCACTCCGATAGGGAGTGTACACTAATGGTATTTCAAAACAAATTATTTATAGTAATCACAATTGCTATTTGCCCCCCTTTTTTTTAAGCCATAATTATTTTGAAAAAATAAAGAATATATATATGCAAAAATAACACCAAAGATTGGACTCGCGATAGACAAGCTTACAATCTCACAAAATTATTCAAATTGCATATTTGGATATCCAAAATAATTTGGCAGAATATTTAGAAATAATTTATAATAAAATTTAAATAATTAAATAAATGCAAATTGTCTCTAAAATAGTAAAATATACAAACGGTGCTTCAGAGAAGAGTATAAGGGATATTTAACAGATAATAATATTCAAAATTTATATAAAAAATTTTCGAGTTGAATTTTAGAGAATACAATATCTAAAATAGGATTTTTGAGAGATTCAGTTTCAAATTCACAAGAAAATTCAAAAATTTTGATTAATACACTCATGATCAAAAATTACTTAGACATACATATATAATTGAGATAAATAGAATATACAAATTCAATCTCAAATATATAAATCACAAATTCCAATACGTCTTACATATATCACCAAAACACATAACATATATATATATATATATATATATATATATATATATATATATATATATATATATATATATATGTATATATTAGTAATCGGCACAACGAATGATGAGTAATTAATTATCATATATTCACAATATACTACATCACTAAAGGAGTCTCAAATGATTGATTCCCAAAATGATAAGATAATATATTGAATTGTCATATATATTCAAGATATTATTTTTCATATCATGCATTGATATACTATATCCTAAATTGATGGAATTGATAAGCCAATGTAATATATTTCAAATGAGTTAATCGCGCGGTCTTAAATTTCGTTAATCAACGTCCATGAGGATTCTCTCTCCAACCAAAAATAAATATATGTAATCAATCCAAGTGGCATTCATATTTGGTCGAATTGAATAAATTCATGATGTGATAATCCAAAATCATAACTGAATCACTTTGTACAAAGGATAATTACACAAGCAACATTAATTGACATAAATCAATAAACATATATCCCTCTTCTTGATATAATGATTGAATTACTTGATGTAATCTCAAATTATTAATTGAATTTGGTGATTACGCAATATAGTGATATACGCAAAAAACAATCAAATTAAAAATCAATTGGAATTAAAAATAAAGATTGAAAATTGAAGGTTCTATAGAAAAATCCTTTCACAATAATTTTCTCCAATCAATATGAACGAATATATCAACGTCATATGATTTTAACTTTATATAGCCGTAGAACAATCTGCTAACCTGCCTCTGATACCAATTGAAGGAATTTATAATCAATTCCTATACACAAGAATATATTGCAGATAGCTCTATAGCATATATGAATAACAACAAATTATATGCGTACCTGGGATAGTAGCAGAACTCTTGATAGTAATTGATAATTAGGTATAAATAAAATTAAAGACAAGAAAATATAATAACTAAGGAGAGTAAAACTGCTCTCTTAGCCTAATATGTTTTTCAAAGGGTGTAGCTTCAATGGGACTGCTATACCACATATATAGGCAGAGAGTAGAGACCCTTCCTTGTGAAACCCTAATGGGCTGACATTCCCATCATTAGTCAGCCCACACAAGGCCCAGTTTCAATTCATTAAGGATTGTTTAATTTATAAAAGAATTTATAATTAACTTATTATTAAAACTGGATAATACATATAAATAAATAAATATATGTATAGATAAATATGATTTATGGTAGTCCATATGAAAAATCTAACAGTGTCCAGATTTTTTTCGTAAACAATTAATTCAACCTTTCACTTTGCATTATTGAATAAAAACGAATTGGAAGGGGGCAAAAATAGAGATATGGTGAGTGCCATCTAAATCTGTATGGTGCTTTATCCATAATTAATTAATGACAAGTGATTTTTCTTATACTTATATTCCTTTCCCAAGTGTATACTATAGTCCTTCACAGCTTGTTAATTTGAAGAACTCAAGCGAAAGGAACTCCATCCCAAGCTATAGAAGCACATCTTCATACTTTGCACTCTCATGGAATTGGGGATATTTATTCCCTCCATTTCCATCACCACCTTTATCTCTATTTAGCAGCTGGGATTCTAATTGCTCAGACATATAGCTTCTACTATTGTTAGAGGAAGTCTGCAATGTTGCTACAAGGGGAATTACATCATTTGCTCATTCCCCTTCTTGTGCTGAACCCTTCCCCTTTCCAATCACCATCCTCCTTTTGCCTCTAGAGCCACTAACATTCTCATCCTCCTCTTCTTCGCTCATTGTCAAAAGGCCTGATTTGTATGCTTCATCCTCATCATTGTCGTAGTCATCAAAGGAACTATCACTATCCCTTCATTATCGCCACCTTGAGACTCATTTGCAGTGGCATACTCCTCTTCCTCCTCCGAAATAGTGACAATTTTTTAATGGCGTTTGAAAACAACTGCCACTAAATATAGAAATTATGACGTCTTAAGCAAATACATTATATAGTGGCATTTCAAATTAAAATGCCATTGTGTAGTGGTGTTTTTTTTTTCTAAAATAACACCACATAGTAGCGTTCGGAAACACATGCCACTATATAGTGGCGTTTTAACCAAACAAATGCCATTGTACTATAAATGTTATTTATAATTTCTTTTACTCTTTTGCTTTACCGTTGATGATTATGTCTTTTTTTTTTGGCTACCACTATCCACTCCTTCGATTGATAGGCACCATTTTCTCACCATTGAGTTTCCTTTCCTCGTTGGTCACCGTACGTACGTGCATTGAATATGTTAGTGGAATAGTACCCATCATAAGCTTCATGCTTCACTTGCTGTCATATTTCTTTTTCTTATATATGTTTGAACTTTGAAATCAGTAGTTGTTATTTAATGTTGCGTTGTATGGCTTTAAGGTATTGGTATTGATACTTCGATTTCTTAGCTCTTCC
This sequence comes from Biancaea sappan, assembly GCA_037074585.1. Taxonomy (NCBI): domain Eukaryota; kingdom Viridiplantae; phylum Streptophyta; class Magnoliopsida; order Fabales; family Fabaceae; genus Biancaea; species Biancaea sappan. Next base: position 28,320,375 of record CM073492.1, on the reverse strand, counting down.
TCATTTGATCAATTAAGTTTATGCTCATGCCTTATTACAAAATCATATAAATTGAACTGATTGCAATACTTTTCGTTCAAAATCTCATATGCACATGATACATCTAGTTATGTAACCTACTTTTGCTAAAGAAATAAGAAAAAAAAATTAAAAAGTAAATTTGTTAGGTTAAATTTCACAATATAATGTTGTTTAGGATACAGTGGCATTTGTCTCAAAAAATGCCACAGTCTAGTAGCACTTAGGAGTCAAATGCCATGTATTGTGGTGTTTGGCTCCAAACTCCATTATATGATTACTTGTAATTAAGATAAAAAATAACTATGATTTCTATATTTTAGCATGACATGATTTGGAGTTTTAAAATGAAATTATTTGTGTATATTATTTTTATTAAAATTTGATAAAATAAAAAAATTACCCAAAATTTATCACAATTACAAGTAATCATATAGTGACTTTTTGGAGCAAAACATCACTATGTAGTGGCGTTTCCGTAACAAATGCTACTATATGTCAACGTTTCTATAAAAAAAAAAAGTCTATATTGCGATTTTTTTTTACCTAAACGCCACTGAACGCCATTATATTCACTTAAATCCTTAGACTCAACCTTAGAAGACAAAAGACTCATCACTCGGCCTTCCTCTTGCGTCCTCAACCACTAGCTGAATGGTGACATCCTGTGCTCTCGCTCATCTCTTCACGCTGCCGTCATACCATTGCCGTCCATCTTCATCGCTAACAACCATTGCTTTATCAGAAGAGCATCTTCGTTTGAGGTAAGCCAAGACTCTTATATTATACCCTTCTACTTATTCGTTCTTCTAGCATAAACCTTATCTGTTAGGATCAAAACATGTTTGGGTAAAGTTAGATTTAGATTTTTAATTTTTCTCCTTGATTTTTGAAGCTTGGGAGAAAATTATTAGTGGGGATTTGATCGAAAGGTAGTTTGGGTTTCAGTTGGTGTAAGTCAGTGTCAATTGGGCTGAGACTTGGGTTTTTGGATAGAGTTCTTAATTAGTTGGTTTTATTTAGGTATTTGGTGTAATTTTTGACTTAGGAATGTGTTCCCTTTGCAGAAAAACTATGGAAAATAGATGGGAGAGAGATTTGGGATTGGAGGAGTTGAAATGGGGCCGGGTTGGGATGAAGTTTGAACTTTTTGGTTAAGTTTTCAATTAATCTGTCTTTTGATGATTTAGGAATGACCGTAAACTTAATTCTATGTAAATTGAAAACTAAATCATGGGAAAAAGGGCTGAAAGGTGTACCTATGTTGGCTTGACCGAGAACTGCAGTAATCTGTGGCTCAGGGAATAGGGAGCAGAGTAGAAAGGAGAAATAGAAACTTAGACCTTCTAAAGCAAATGCTTAATCTGATTTTTCAATGCCTTACATTGAAATGGGGATGCGTATTTATACTAATCTCTAGTAGCAAGGAGCCAAAATAGGCAGAGGTGTAAAGAAAAGTTAAATGACAACAACATAATTAAAGGACAACATAATAATATGGAAAGTTCATAGGTGGTTGCCCACAAGTCATATTTTTCTTCTAAAGGTCATCATAGGTGACTGGTGCACATGCAGGTGTGGCTTGCTGCATGCGGTCTGTGGAATGTTGGCTGAGGGATGTTGGATCCGTGACATTCTCCCCGGGTTGGACAAGACTCACCCTCGAGTCTAGTCCTGTGTTGCTGTCTCTCATTAGTGGAAATCCAGGTGGATTATCCTCCGAAATCACATCAAGTTGCAATGGCACTAACATTATCTTTACTCCATTCATTGTAAAAGAGTATGTATCCGTATGTCCATCATATTGGATCTATTGATCAAATTACCAAGGACATTCTAAAAGAAGATGACAAGCATCTAGTGGCACAGCGTCACACCAAATTTTATCTTGATTTCTTTCTTCAATTGAAAATGTAACCAGACAACTTTTGAAGACTTTGACCTCGCTTCCCTTGTCAAACCAGTAAGGGTACAGATGGTTATAGGTCTGTAGTTCCAAGTTGGTCAAGACTTTTTCACAACATTTGTTGTCTATGATGACATCACAAATTTGACCCTTAGTAGAACAGAAGACGTTGTGACTTAACTATGACTCGTCTTTAGCTGGTGCTACATATAGACTTTGGCGAGATACCAACGCCTCTTCATGGTCTGTTAATATAACATCTGTGTCATACACTATTTTTAGCAACATGACTTCATTATCATACATTGGCTTAGTCTGAGAGACATCATTGTCATACTCTGTCTCTGCTAGCATGACATCACTATCATACACTGGCTCTGCTAGCATGACATCATTGTCATATACTAGCTCTACTGGCATGACATCACTGTCATACGCTGGCTCTACTGGCATGACATCACTGTCATACGCTGGCTTTACTGGCAAGACATTAGTGTCATACGCTGACTCTGCTAGTATGACATTACTGTCATTCACTGACTATGTTGGCATGACATCATTGTCATATGCTGACTCTGCCAACATGATTTCACTATCATACACTGGCTCTGCTTATGACATCATTGTCATTTAGTATGACATCACTATCATGCACTGACTCTATCGATATAGATTCATTTTCAGGAATTTCATTGGATCCTCTCTTTGTGTCAATGACAACTATATGGTGGGGGCCTTGTAGCCATTTGAAAGTCTAGAATGCATGATGAAGTAGGGATAAAAGTGATTGACACTCCCATAAATCCTTTTTTTTGGGGCAAGAACTTTCAGGTGAACTTGCGTCGCATCTTCTTCTAGTTTCGAATCTTATATTTTCCTTCACATTTTTGCTTTTGTTTAAGATTCTTCCACAAATTAAGGTGTTCTTGTTGAGACTAGTTGCAACAATCTTCACTTTCTAGTCCTCTGGCACCTCTTTGTACTCAAAAATTTGTTCGACTGTTTAAAGCCAATCTTTGAATTCTTTAGGTTGGATACTCCCTTCGAATTCCAGAATGTTCACTCTAATAACATTGTTGGTGTGGCAGTTGTAGGATGTTGATGAATTGCTTTTATCAGAATTTTTGCATCTGTACTCTTTCTGTGCCTCAAGCCATGCTTGTTGGGCATTCACGATCTACTGTAACTATTGAAGTTGATATCTCAACTCGTTCAATTCAATTTCTTGCACAAGTCTGCTTCTTGGAGATATGTTGTAGGTTATGGAAGAAAAATTTGAGGGTTGGTTGTAAAAGGTTAAGGTTTGAGGCTGATTTGTAATTTCTAGAAAGATTACGGGCCAATTTGTAATTTTGGAAAGATTTGGGGCCAATCTAAAATTTCCAAAAATTTAAGAGAACAAAATGTAATTTCAAAAAATATTAAGGGCCAAACTGTACTTTTAGAAAAATTAGGGGTCAATATAATTTTGAAAACTTTTGAGACGAATCTGAAATTTTAGAAAATTTTGGATACAAACTGAAAGTTCAAAAAGTTCTGGGGTGAATATGTGAATTTGGAAAAATATGGATGACGTGGCAATGGTACACGTGGCGGACTGTGATTGGACAATAAGTGTTAAACGTGGTAATGACATGGATAGTGTGACACGTGGTAGACTTGATTGGACGAGCGGACATGGTGTTAGCATGGAAACTCAGACACGTGGCTGTCTCTGAGTGGCTGAAGTGTCACTAACTGGACACTGCAAGTGATGTGTCGCTGATGTGGTAGATGACGTGGCAATTGACGTGGTCATCTTCAACCTTCGAATGGTGCGTGTGGCATGTAGGATGTTCTGCCGGCTCGTGGACTTCACAGCAGTGAAACTCTCTGCTCGAAGGTTGTGCGGCCTTCCAAACACGATGGCAATGTTCGTTTCCCTCAGAAACAACCAGAGATAGGACTTTCGAAGATAGGCGGAATGGACGTCACCAGAAACTTCGAACAATGGATCTTAGGTGATTTTCAGGCGTTTATTCTCTCTGGAACCTTACTCTGATACCAAAATGGCTCATGGGAAAGGGGGGCAGAGTAGAAAGGACAAATAGAAACTTAGAGTTTCTAAAGTAAATGCTTAATCTGATTCTTCGATGCCTTACACTAAAATGGGGATGCGTATTTATACTAATCTCTAGCAGCAATGAGCCAAACTAGGCAAAGGTGTAAAGAAAAGTTAAATGGGAACATAACATAATAATATGGAAAGTTCATGGGCAGTTACCCACAAGTCATATTTTGCTGCTAAAGGTCATCATGGGTGGCTGGTGCACATTGAGGTATGGCTTGCTGCACGTGGTTTGTGGAATGTTGGCTGAGGGATGTTGGATTCGTGACATTTGTGAAGCTTGTAATGCAACCGAAGTTCATCCTTTTCAACAATACTATCGACATGAAGGATTTCTATATCAGGGAAAGGCCCTATGCATTCCTTAAAGTTCATTGCGAGAGGCAATAATATAGGAAGCCCACAATGGTGGGATGGCAGCCTACTTTATTGAGATAAAACAATGGCTTTGATAAAAGAAAATTTCTATTGGCTAAGAGTTGAATGGGACGCCAACAGAAGCATTCAAAAGTGTAGAACATGTCATTTGGCTAAGTCTAAAAGCCAAAACACTGGGATATACATGCCTCTACTAGTTCTAGAAGTACCCTGGGAAGATGTAAGTATGGATTTTGTCCTTGGACTACCACGAACACAGAGACACAAAGACTCCATCATGGTCGTTGTGGATCGATTGTCAAAAATGGCCCATTTCATCCCATACCAAAAGACTAATGATACGGTTCAAGTTGCAGACTTGTGTTTAAAGAGATTATTCAACTCCATGGAATTCTTAAGACTATCACTTCTGACCGTGATGTCAAATTTCTCAGTCACTTTTGGAGAACACTGTGGAAAAAGATGGGGACTAAGCTCCAATTTAGTAGTGCGAGTCATCCCCAAATAGATGGTCAAATGGAAGCTGTTAACAGGTTCTTCGGAGTTTTATTGGGAAGAACTTGAGATAGTGGGATCTTATCCTTGCTCAAATTGAATTTGCTTATAACAACTCATCCAATCAAGCAACTGGAAAATTTTTGTTCGAAGTAGTCTATGGCATTCGACTGCTTAGCCTATTAGATTTGACCCCATCAACTGATGAGCAACAATATAGTGTGAATGCGGATCAACGAGCTGAAGAAATTAAGAAACTACATGAGCAAGTTTGAGAAAGGATCCAAAGGCAGAACATGAGATACAAGACTCTACGTTACAAACATCGGAAAGCACAAAATTTCAAAGTAGGGGATTTTATTTGGATACATTTACGCAAAGAACGTTTTCCAAATCAACCTAATGCCAAGCTATCACCAAGAGCTGATGGTCCATTCAAGATTGTCCAGAGGATCAACAACGACGCATACAAAGTAGAGTTACCAGGCACCTATGGAGTTTCTGCCACTTTCAATGTTGTTGATTTATCGCTGTACATTGACGACAACACCATGCTGAACTTGAGGATGAGTTCTGTCCAACTCGGGGAGGATGCCACAGATACAACTTGAGCTAGTCCACAAAGGTTGCTGTCCACAATAGCTGCAGCACATGCACCTTCCAACTACTACCTATGTGCTACTAGCTATACATCTAATTTTCTCTCCTTGCCAGCTGCCTGTATGTGCACGCCCATGAGCTCATGTGATCACATTATGTTTTTCTTATCCGCCTATATTTTCTTGTTCCCTTAGAACTAGTATAAATAGGATGCCAATTTCAGTGTAATAATCATCAATGAGTAGAATTTCAGATTATCTTTCTAAATTTTCAACTTAGAAATTTCCTTAGTTCTCCTTCATTTACTCTGCCCCCTGTTCCCTGTGCCAATCTGTCTTCTAATCTATCATGCCATGATTAATTATGAAAATTGTGTCTGTTTCCAAGTCCTGTAAGTTTTGGAAAGAACTTATCAGTTATAAGCAAACTCTTGTTGACTACAAAAGAATTTAGTGAAGTATTCAGTGATTATCACTCGACATGAAGCTTGCAATATAACAAGAGTGATATTTGGAGTATTTTTTGTTTATACTATGGAATTGATGAAGATCATCTATATTATTGGATCTGAGATCATCTAGTTTGATCAGGTGACTTTTATAGCACCATTCATGTTCATAAAGAGGTGCTCAAATGATATTTGCCACTTTACAACTGTATATTTTGCTCCTATAAAATTAGCTCCATCATGTTGTCATCTTTCCCTTTTTTGTATTTAATTAGCTTAATAAATAAATATATATCTGTCTAATTAACTAGTGCATAAGATTGATTAAGTAGATCAACATACCACAATTTTGTCAATGACAATTTGACTTGACACCCACCGTGCATTAAATGCAATGTATCACACTATCACTTCATATATTTCTCATCCAATAAAGAGATAGTACTAGTCAGCTTCTAAAATGGCCATTGTAAAGCTGGAGAGGATCAGTGGAATAAAAGAAGTAGATGGAAGTAATTCAAATCATACAAATGATAACCATAGCAATACCTAGAGCATGGCTAATATAAATAATCTATCAGTTAAAATGTAGGATAGTCAAATGAATATTAAATGTTTGTTATCTGATGTACATAGGAAAGGCACTAGATCTGAAATGAAGCATTATCGACTCTAGCACTTATTAATAAAACATTATTATTATTTATTTATTTTCACTTTTGAAATATATGTGAAATCCTCACCACCCAACCAGATTTTATTCATCTGATTTCCACACACTGATAGTACTGAATTTAGTCCACGGGGAACATTAAAAAACTTTTATGTAAGAAAAGAAATAAATTTTAGAAAATTTATAATTGGGTTAGCTACAATAGTGGGGAAGGAAAAGGAAGAGAAAGAATGAGAGGAAAAACCAGAAAAAAAGTGTGAATTTTGATGGATTAACTTGATATGTCCGTATAAAGATCACAAACTTTAAGTAAGTTAATTTAAATAGAACAGTGAATTTAATATAATAGCTAAATGTAATAAATATATTTTAAAAGACTAAATTATATATTATTAACAAAAATACTTGATTGCTTGACATAAGTCTTATTATTTAATATTTGACAAGCTGCTAATTTTATTATAATAGGCAGTCGTAAATTCTAATGATATTTTTTTTGTTAATTTATTTGATTAGTTTGACGTTTTATTTTGCCTCTTACTCTATGGGATTGGGTATTTGATTTCATTTTGGTTAGATTATTTAATTTTGTAGCCTTTTTTTCTTTAATATTGACTTTAAAGATTGCTATGTTATGATATTGTTGTGCTTAATTAATGTGCTATAGAATGAAAATACTACATGAAATACATGATGTGTCACTACATATATTTATTTTCTATAATATTGGCAATTGCTTGCTCTGTGGACATGATTCAAAATTTGCTAGAGATATATGAAAAAATTAGAATTTGTTTTTACTATTACTAGGATCTAACAAAATATGTATATTTAGTTATAAAATGTATAGTTAATAAAAAATATTGTTTTGATATGGTTACAGAATATAATGGATAAGTCTTAGATTGCTAGATCTCGAAATACTCTTAAATATTTAGAGGGACTTAATGAGTTTTTAGATTTTGCATTTACAAATAATAGTGTTGAGGGTAAAATCATATATCCATGCCCCAAATGCAAATTCAAAAAGTGGCAAGTTAGAGAAGTTGTACATGAAAACTAAATTCTTAAATCATTCCAAAAATGTTACACATTTTGGTCTTGACATGGGGAGACATTTATATTAGAACTCTCTATAGAATCTGTTTTAAGGCCACATATGGTAAGAGATAGAATTAACTTGGATAATCCTATGCATGACATGGTCCATGATGTATTTAGTGTTCATATTGAAAATGAGAGGGTAAAAGTTGGTGAGACTTTTGTTCCGTCAAATCAAATTAATAATGAAACTACAAAATTTTATGAGTTATTTGAAGACGGACAACAAAGTCTGTACGAAAGATATGAGAAGTTTACAAAATTGTCATTGTTGATAAGACTATACCACATCAAGTGTATATATGGAATAACTGACAAGAAAATGTTAATGATATTAGAGTATTGGCAGATGCAATTGAGCATACCAAAATTTCAACATCTTTCTATGAGGTTAAGAAAATTATTAATAAATTGGGGTGTATGAAATTGCCATATAGTGGCTTTTGAAATGATATAGACTCAAACACACACTTGATGGTCACACCTATGCGAAACTCAATGGACCCAACACACACTCAACCCAGCAGAAGCCAATATACAATCAGAGGAAAATGATGGAGGGAAGATGAAGTATGAATGTTACTGGCAACTATTACGTGGACTCGACGGTCAACCAATTGAACGATAGATGCTCCTTTGCGCCAAATCATACACTCAACAAAGAGAGATGCCAGAATGATTCTCTCTTGATTATGGTCTAGGTTTTGAATTGGGGAAGGGAGAAAATGACATCAAAATAGGCAAGACGACATCATCCTGTACTGGTCAAGTCACACCTACCCTGCGGTTTTTTGCTAACAAGGTGAGCTTAACGTGCCGTGGAGGAACTTAATGTGCCATGTCAGCTTAGCAACTGGGGGAAATGGGGTTGGAGACTAACGAGTAAAACTTTTAGAACTTTCAAGGACTAAATTGTATAGTGAGAATCATCTAAGGATTACCCATTCAGCAAAGGTATCTTTCAGAGACCAAAAATTGAGTTTAGTCTCAATTAATTATATAGTATTTTACTATATGTTTACACATAACTGTTAAGTGCTAGATTTAGTACCATTTGGTGCTAAATCTTTGATCCATTTTATTGCCTACTTGTGTTTGCTTGTATGTCTTTTTCGTTGTTTTTGTTTGATTTAGATGGTTTAGGATTTTTTTTAGAGTTTAGTCTGCTTCATTTGATTCCTTGACTAAGAATGCTACTAATCACCATTTTATTCTCTCTGATGTAGGGCGAGCTGGACAAAGCTGAAGCGAACGATCAAACTGGTCTGAGGTACTGTGAGGATGCCTATCTGCCTACCATCGCTATAGCGGTGGATTCTCACCTCTATAGCGGTGAGTCCTGGAGCTAAACTCAATGCTGGCAATTGCTGCTGTCCACTACCGCTATAGTGGTAAATTCTCACCACTATAGCGCCTGCCCCTGGAACTGAAGAACCAGAAGACCCACTCTCTGTCCACCACCGCTATAGCGGTGGATCCTTACCGCTATAGTGGTGAGCCTTGCACCAAATTTGCTGAAAGAGAATTTAATACTGTCTTATACCGCTATAGCGGTGGCAAGTTACCGCTATAGCGGTACGTCGCGATAGGGAGCTAGTTTAAAAGGCGTCAGATGAATTTTTTTGGCCCAAAATTCTGAGTTGGAGACAGAAGGGAGGCGCCGACTTTTGCTAGAGGAGAAGGAGGAATCCGTCCCTGGAGCCAATCAAGCCTGAATTCCGTCATCCCAACCCCGGATTCATGGAGCTTTATCATTCTTCTACTGTTTTCTGTAGTCTTAGAGCCATGAGTGGCTAAATTTTCTGTTCTAGGGTTCCTATGAACCCAACTTCAGACTAGGATTTGTGTTCTCTTGAGACTTGTGATTATTGTCAATTTATGCATACCTATCATTCAATACTTACTGAACTTATTATGAAATTGGCCATTTTATGATATGTATGTTGCCTTCATTGAACTTGGGAGAGGGAGATGATGGTAGAACATTGAATGATTAGGGCGAGTGATAGAACCTAGGGGTTTTACTTGTTAATTAATAGGGATATTAATTAACTTCGTTTAATCAAATTAGGTTAACTTTAATTAGACTCAAACTCACATAAGGGATTGTGTAGAGTTGAATAGCTTAATCTAGGTTCGGGAGAATTACTTTAAGCCATTAGAAAACCTGAGATTATTGTGTATAATTGATTTTAATTACAGGTATTGTGAGAATTAGCAATTCCTAGGACGAAAGAGGGGGATTAGTGACTCTAGGCCTTTTATTTGATTTACTTCCTTTGATTCAATTGCCATTTGATTTACTTTCAATTAGAGCTACCTTCATTCCAAAAATCGATTCGCCTAAATATTACGTTTAACTTCTAGAGTAATTAGCACGTTAGTCCCTGTGAAGACGATACTCACATTTCATCACTGTATTACTTGTGCGACTGGTACACTTGCCAGAACGCCCAACAATAACAATCAACAATATATATTTCTTCTCCGGACACACTTCTATGACAGATAACTAATTATCTTAAAAATTTGCACCAACTTTTGTCACTTCTAAATTAGGAAGAATTTTAAAAAAAAGGTAAGTATAATATCTGAAGATATATTGAATATGGTGCAACACACCCCTCATTAACAACCAAGGTGATAAACTAAGTTCAATGTATTTATATTTGGTGCTGACAGTATTTCGAGAAAAGTTTGCCAACAGCTTGGTTGGCTTGCCTGTTAACCCACTGTCGACCAGTCAAGTGGCTGTGAGGCAATGTATAGATATGAGTTATGAGGAATAGCAGTGATAAATTACATTGAAGTCCAACCCAAATTTATATATGACCCAACCCATAGGCCCACTTTGGACAACTCGAATATTTCAGATGCTAACTTTGTCACTACTGGTATGTTCTCCAGCATTATTAAACATTAATATAAAGTTGCATTTCGACCAAGTCGATTTGAAGAGAGGGGAGGAAAAAGAATTCGTTTTGGATTGAATTCTACAAGTTGGTATTCACGGAAATACAAGACACGGGTCGTATACCATACTGTGATTATGAGATGAGAGTTGGGACCATCATACAGATTCTCATACTAATGAGTAAAGCAAAATGTGAATGTGAACATCTTCAACAACAACAGGGCAGTTGGATCAATTTGTTCTGACCACCTGATCCTCACGGCGATTGACTACACCTAATAACAACCAACTCTACCATATGTCCTGTCCCATAGGGATCTGGATCTTATGTTATATTACATAAGTGCAATACTTTTAGTAACAGTTTTAATTGTTGCTGAAAGTTTTAGCAACAGAAAAAATTGTTGCTAAAAAAAATTGCACTCTGCAATACATGCAAATGAGTAAAGCAAAATGTGAATGTGAAAATCTCCAACAACAGGGCAGTTGGATCAATTTGTTCTGACCAACTAATCCTCACGGAGATTGACTAAACCTATTAACAACCAACCCTATCATATGTCCTGCACCATCAAGCCTCCTTTTTGCTTCCCCTATATAACTTGATTTTTGAGAGATTTGAATTTTATCCCTACACTTTATTTTATTATAAAACTCTTTATAGAAATAATATAGAGAAGTAAAATACAGATAGCTCGATTAGCCACACTCAAAAGGATCCACATGTCTATCTCAATCTCTTTTCAATTTTACATGATACCTTTGACTTAAAAAAAAAAAAATTAAGGTGTATTGATCATAATTAATGGATACAACTGCAAAGTTGGGGATAGGAAGAGTTGGAGATCTCAAATGTTGAATCACATGCATGTGGCCTCTTTTTGCTCACAATATATATGGTCCCAACTCCCAAATTAATTATAATGTCTGAAATTATTCAATGCCTTCTCTGCGTGAATGTGAAATGGTTGAATTAATCAGAACAGTACCATCGATCTATCTTTGTCCCATTAATTATTCCGCATCTCATGCCTTCCTAGTTTAAGACAGTTTCCAACCCATTTCACCTAAATCTGTTGGGAATTAACGACGTAAGACGACAACATTTCAGGGAAGGAAGGGAACAAATTAATATTTATGTTAGATATAGGATCCTTAACAGTAATTAGTTTACTAGTTTATCTTATTAAAAAAAAGTAACAAATTAAATTTTTATTGAATTAATAGCTATTGGATATGTAGCTTTAAACTTAATTATTATGGGGGTATAAGAATTTTCTGTCTTTTTGGTCAGAATTGGGGGTACAAGAAATACAAACAGTTTTTTTCTTTAAAAAAAATTACGTCTTATATTTTCTTATATGAAAGAAAGACCCATGGGAAGTGGCGGTACAAAAATTACGTCTTATATAGTGACGAGGGAATGCCTTCTCATTTTTCTGGAATAAGAATACAATTTGCCATTAAACTCTTATAAAAATTAAAAAAATTTACAATTGTACTCTTTTTTTATAATATTTTTATTTTAATTATATGTCATAATATATTTAATATTAAATTTGATGAAAATATTTAATATGTTATTGTTATCATTGTGTAATTTATTAAAACATTATTTGATAACAACCAAAATATTTTATATATCACAACAAAAGGTGGGGGTGGTTTAAAATTTGTCTGTGTTACTGAATTATTTTTATCTTCTTTTTATTATTAACTCTACAATAAATTTATTTATAAAAATTAAAATAAGCAAGTAAAATATAATATACAGATTTTGAAAATTACATCATATTTTATTTCATTTTCTATACGGATGAAAGGCGAATAATTCAATTACAAAACATAAAATTTTTAATAATTTTAATTATAATTGTTTCACAAATTGTTAATATGGTATAAACTTACAAGAAGTAATATATCTAACTTTTAAAAAGTATGCATTTTCAAAATAAAGAATATGATATTTAAAATATGCATTTCTAAATATTTTTGCATTTTTTAAAATTGCATATTATTTTTTTCGTTTTTTTTTAATATTTATCATACTATTAAGACTCATGAGATTGTAAATGTTAGATTTTTTTTGGCAATAACAAAGAGAATTAAAAATTACTTTTGTTGTTTTAGTGACGATTTCTGCATCACTAAAACTGTTTTTTCTTATAGTGCATGAAGCAAAACAAGGAACACGACAAAGAGGATGATGAAGAAGAAAATGTAATTAAACTGTGAGTACTTATAAATAATCTGTATTTGATATATTAGTTGTAATGTATTTGTTATTAATTTTTTATTTTAATAATTTTTATGTAAATTTGACTAGCATATTAAAATTTGTTATCCATATATTACAATAGAATCAAATAATAGTAATACAAACAAGTTAACCCACAGGATAGAGAAGAGTGAAAAAATTAATTTTGGCGTGAGACAACAAAAATTTCTTGGTGCAGAGTACAGTTGTTAAATTTTTAATTTAACTCTTAAATTCATTTGAATTTATGATTTTAGGTATTCAAATTGAGTAAACTCGATCCTAAATTCAAAAATCGGTCAAATTTGATTCAAATTAGGTCAAAATTGTTTTAAAATCGGTTGAATTTGAATTGGTTTGTAAAGTACTTGACTGAGTTTGTACAGTACAATCCAATTCAAATATTTATACCTTCTCATTTGGACTTCATCTTAAATAAATGACATATCGTTGGAAAATTATCTAAGTTTAGTTTCAAATGAAACAAGTTTCATTCAAAAACTATTTACCGTTTAGGAGATATGATTAAAAGAGTGACCAAAGGTCAGAAACTATCTACTTTCTGATACTGCTATATGACTTGCAGTTTTTAATTTTACTTTAAACATTTATAATTTTTTCATTTGAACTTTATTTTAAGTAAATGATATATCATATATTGTTATAAAGCTCTTTGAGTTTAGTTTTAATTGAGACAATTTTCATTCAAAATTTCAACTACCGTTTGGGAGATATAATCAAAATAATGACCAAAGGTCAAAAGCAATATACTTCTGAGTGTTATCTGTCGATTTGTAATTTTCAAGTATACTTTAAATATTCATAACTTTGTTATTTAAACTTTATATTAAACAAATTTAATTTTACATGTACAAGAACTAAAACACTAACTGATCACTAATAACTCATAATATCTAGTTCTATGAAATTTTTTGTTTGTATATATACTGAGTTAATGGTTGTTCTTAATTATTTAATTTTTAAAGAGAAGGAGTATTTTAATACTCAATTGATATAATTATTAAAATTTGTTTAGGAACTAGGAACATATTATACGCTCTCTGTTATTCTATTTTTGTTGTGTTAGAAAACACACACACACACACACACCCACATATATAGTAGCTTATTGAAAAAAAGATATATATAAATTTTTACGAGTTTACATTCCGAATTTACCCACTCTTTGAATTTAATTAAACTCTCGAGTTTGACAACCTTGATGCGGAGTCAAAATAGTATTGTGCACTATTACACATAGAGCCACTTCTCTTTTATTTTGCTCTCTGTTCTCTTCTCTTCTCTCTCTTCTCTAATCTTCCCTGTTCTAGCTCTCATTTGTACATGAGGTGAGCTGAAGAAAAATTAAAGGGTACAAGATCACCAGTATCCTTCATTCCTCTCCTTGTGTTTATTTCATTTTCTTTTGTTGTTATATATATATATATATATATATATATATATATATATATATATATAGTTTTGAATCTTATTTACAGGTATGAAACAAGATCGGAAGGATTTCAAGTTGTATTTCAAATTACTCTGTTTTGGTAATTTACCTTCTCTCTTATTTTTCTTCATTCTTTATATTACTTGAACTTCATTTTTCATGTTCTAATCTCTTCTTTTTCTTTTAACAGGGAGCAGTATGGAACGAAAAGATAAAGATTAGAGAATTATTATCTTATTTTCGTTTGTTATTAATGTAAAGTAAAAAATAATTTAAAATTTCTGATTAAGAGATTTTTGCATTAAAGGATTATCTCTTCCTCTTATTTGTTCACCTTCTAAGATGTAACTTTGGCTCTATAACTATGATATGTAATGTGAAATATTATGTGATTGGAAGAGGGTCTCCTATTATTGTCTATTGATTGTTATATTATTCGAAAATCTTAAACAAATCAACACAAAATTATTTTACTTAATTTATTCTAAACAATGTTTTCATTGTTTATAATTACTTTAAACCAATTTTAATATTTTTTTAATAATATAAGATTTTCTCTTAAATTTGACAGTCAATTATTTTTTTTTTAAAAAATTGACTCACTGAACTTGTCCAATTTGACCAATTTTAAAAAAATTGAAGTAGTACAATTTAAAAATAATATATTTAGACAATGGCTCAAAGAATAGTTGCTCGAGTCGCACTTCATAATTAAAAAAGAAGGTTGAAAGTGGCTCAAGCCACCATTTATCAATTTGTTTTTAAAAAAATTCATTTGACTGGGGCCCGAGTATTGGTTGCTCAAGCCCCACTCTACAATTTTAAAATAAAAATGATTTGCAGTGGAGCTCAAGTAACTATTGCTCAAGCCCTACTCCATTAATACAAAAAAACTCATCCCAGTCAAAAATCTCTTGAGACAACGAGCAGACAAATTAGAATTTGAAATTGAAAGTTAGTGGGTAGTTATTAGATTTCTTTTTCTTAAAAAGAAAAATAATTTGAGGCATATATATGGCTTGAGAGACGGTCCTTCGAGTCACACTAGATAAATTTGAAATTGGATTGGGATAAATCGTTTTACTCTGCTTCGAACTGAGTCTCTGCCATTCATTCAGTCGTTAATTTGTTTTCATTGCTTTTGTGTTGCTATCTCTCTTTCTTATAGAATTTCAATCGCTGATTAATTACAAATTCACACACTACAATTTCAGTCACAATCAGTAGGAAATTTTCAGTTCCAATTTTCACTTATTCTTGTAGTGATATGTTCAGTCACTAGTTAATTCCGTTGTTGTAATTTTTTCATTTTGGCCGTCCTGTCCAAAATCTTGAAATAGTAAATGCTTCCAATCATAACGAGCTTTGGGAAGAATTACCATTTTTTTCAACGGTTATGCCTTTGTTTAAGATTAGTCCACAATTAATCAAGTGAATCCTTAATGGTGAGATATTTCGCTTTTAACCTTTCATGCAAATGATGATGAAAGAATATCATGGTTTTTGCCTTATCTTGGTTAGATCTCGCTATAATGGCATTCCCTAAACTCTTAGCATCTAGATGAATTTTGGCATCTAGAACCCATGACAAATAGTTCTTGCCCGTTTAATAAACTCGAGTTTGGCAAGATTCGACATGATGCAAGCTCAATCAAATAAAAAAAAACTTGATTTTAACCAAGATTTTCAAGCGAATTCATGCTGATAACATGTTGTAAAACTTCAAGAAAACACTAGAGAAAGTAAAAGAGAAAAGGTAAAACTTTGGGTGTCGTTCCATGTTTTTCAATTCATAGAATTCGCGTTACGCTTCCCTACCAACGTTGCTTTGTAACTTTACCCCATCGAGATATATATATATATATATATATATATATATATATATATATATATATATATATATATATAGGCAATTGACAAAATGTTTCTTTACCTAAACTTATATCAAGCCAATATTCCATTGATCTGATAGCAAATAATATTTATTACACTTAAAAGTAGTTTAGTCTTTTAATCTTATTTGTATATATTTACCATTTTCTCTTGTAATATCATGTAGTTGCAACCCTAGCCACTCTAAGAATTCTCTCTTCTCCTTCTCCATTCTCTTTGCATTGCAATATTCACATGGTATCAGAGCGCAATTCTTGATCTATCCATAGCTTTCGCAGATCTTTCAACAAATCACAGATCCGGGTTGGAGCAATCAGATTTGGTGCGTTCTTTTTACCTTTTATTTTTTGTTGGCAACCCATTTGCAGTTCAGATCGATTTTACATCGAGTTCGCAGATTTCAGATTGGGTTCTTGTTCGCAAAAATCTGATTTGCAGATTTTTTTTGGTTACTGTAGCTGCGAGAAAATTTCTCAGATCTAGCTCGATTTAATTGGTTTTGGTTAGAAAGAAACTATTTTTTGCATTTCTGGTAAGTCAGAGATTGTTTTTGATTGTTCTGGTGTATTTTCCGATTGCCGGAGTTACTGTTCTGGTTGCCGAAGTTACTGTTCATCGTCTTCTCCGATTCTGTAAATTTGAGTTACTATAGCAACACGGTACTGTAGCAAAACGGTCAACGATCAACGTTACTGTAGTAGTCTGAAATTTGCTGAATTTACTATTTATCAGAATTGTTACACTATTCCGGTACGTTTACTGATCATTCAGTGTACATTTTGCCAGATAATTAAATTCTTGGTCTAATAACAATAGCAATGGCTGGTAAAAAAGATGATTCTCTTCAATCTATTAGTGTGCAATTGAACGGATAGAATTATTCATATTGGAGTTATGTGTTGAAAATTTTTTTAAAAGGTAAGAGAATGTGGGGTTATGTTTCTGGAACCTTTGTTAAGCCGAAAGATGAAAATGATGCAAAATATATTGAACAGATGGAAATTTGGGATGCAAACAATTCGCAAATAATTACTTGGATCAATAACTCTGTTTTGCAATCAATAGGAGTACAACTAGCAAAATATGAAACAGCTAAAGAGGTCTGGGATCATTTGGAAATGTTGTATATGCAGTCAAATTTTGCAAAACAATATCAATTAGAGATTGATATTTGTGCTCTTAAACAGAACAACATGAGCATACAAGAATTTTATTCTGCTATGACTAATTTTTGGGATCAACTAGCTCTTACTGAATCTGTTGAATTATGAGCCTTTGCACCATATATTGCTCGTAGAGAAGAACAACGTCTGGTTCAATTTTTGATGGCTCTTCGGGATGATTTTGAAGGGCTTCGTGCAACAATATTGCACCGCAATCCTCTTCCAATGGTTGATTCAGTGGTTAATGAGTTGTTAGCTGAAGAGATTCGTCTTAAATCTCAATCTGATAAAGGGACTATAGAGAAAGGAATTCTTCCTATTCCTCACCCATCTGTATTTGCAGTTCCTCCTACAAAAAACAAATCTCATGGAAAGGTTGGTTATGACGAATGTAGTTTTTGTAAGCAAAAGGGCCATTGGAAAGCTCAATGCCCGAAATTATTGAACAAATTGCACCATACACAACAACCTAATCATTTGCAACAATGAGGCTTCAAACCTTCAACTTCAAATGTTGCAGCAGTTGTTCCTCCTACAGCTTCTCTTGGTATTGGACATACACATTCTTCTGGCCCTACAATAGCTACCATTGCTGAGCAATTTCAGAAGTTTCTTGCCACTCAACCACAAGCTATGTCTGCCTCCTCAAATATAGGTTTGCCTTCCTCTAGCTCATCAGGTATATCTTCATCCATATGGATTCTTGACTCTGGAGCCTCTCATCATATGTCATCTGATCTTCAATCCTTTGCATCTTTACATCCCACGTCATCTGTATCTGTTATGACTGCTGATGGCACTCCTATGCCTTTAGCGGGCACTGGGTCTATTTGCACATCTTCTTTATCTCTTTCAAATGTTTACTACATTCCTAACCTTACGTTGAACCTTGTTTCTGTTAGTCAGTTGTGTGATTCTGGCTTCTCGGTTTTCTTTTCCTCCACTTCTTGTTATGTACAGGATCCGCAATCCAGGAGGCTCATTGGGACCGGTCGTAGGCAGGGAGGACTTTATATTCTGGATGAGCTCAAAGTTTCAGATATTGCAGCTTCCAGTGTTGACCTGTCATCATTTAGTTTAGGTTCCTCATCTTCTAATTTTTACCTATGGCATTCTCGTCTCGGACATGTATCTTCTTCCCACTTGAAATATTTAGCTTCTACCTGAGCTTTAGGAGAGTTGCAAACTCATGACATTTCTAATTGTTGTGGTTGTAAACTTGCTAAATTTTCTGCTTTACCTTTTTCCAAAAGTACTTCTGTTTCTGTTGCACCTTTTGACTTGGTTCATTCTGATGTTTGGGGTCCATCACCCCTTCCTACAAAAGGTGGATCTAGATATTATGTTTCTTTCATTGATGACTATACTCGTTATTATTAGGTTTATCTTATGAAAAATCGTTCTGAATTTTTTAGTGTTTATCTTATATTTCGTACTTTTGTTAAAACTCAACATAATGCGGTTATTAAGTGTTTTCGATGTGATCTGGGGGGTGAATATACATCTAGTAAATTTTCTGAATTACTTGCCTTTGATAAACTTTTCATCAAACTTCTTGTACTGACACTTCTCAGCAAAATGGCGTTGCTGAAAGGAAATATCGTCACATTGTTGAAACTGCTCGTTCCCTTCTTTTTTCTGCCTCAGTTCCCAGTGAGTTTTGGGGGGAAGCTATTCTTACTGCTGTCTATGTCATTAACAGAATTCCATCATCTGTTATTTCAGGTTTGTCTCCCTTTGAAAAACTATGTGGCGATGCTCCTGACTATTCAGCTTTAAGAGTTTTTGGTTTTACTTGTTTTGTTCTTCTTCCTAGTGTACAACGTAATAAATTGTCTTCTCGTTCAGCAATATGTGTTTTTCTAGGATATGGTGATGGTCAGAAAGGATATCGTTGTTATGATCCTGTCACTCAAAAACTTTATGTCTCACGTCATGTTATGTTTCTTGAACGTATACCATTTTACTCCATTCCTTCTGATTCTCAAAGTCTTACAAAGTATGATCTCACCCGTATTGATCATTTTTACACAGATACAGATACCACACCTCCTCATGTGACAGATCATCTAAATAATTCTGATATTGAGTTTTGCAGGGTTGACACTGGTAGTTCTACTGATCTTGATGTTCCTCTTGTTGATACTTCCCCTCTCCCTACTGCTTCTCAAGAACCCTCTGTGACTGTGGATCCTCCTTCTCGTTACCCTTAACGTGATCGTAAGTCTACTAAATTACCAGGTTTTGTTTATTCCACTTACTCTACTTCTTTTGCTTCTTTTTTAACCTCTATTCACAATTTATCTGAGCCCTCTTCCTATCAAGAGACTGTTCTTGACCCTCTTTGGCAGCAAGCTATGGCAGAGGAACTTTCTGCTTTGCAGAAGACAGATACTTGGGACATTGTTCCTCTTCCACCGGAAAAACGTGCAATTAGTTCTCGTTGGGTATATAAGATCAAAACTAAGTCTGATGGGTCAATTGAATGATACAAAGCTCGTTTAGTTGCTAAGGGTTTTTCTCAACAATATGGTATGGATTATGAAGAAACATTTGCTCCTGTTGCTAAAATGACTATCATCCGCACTCTTATTGCAGTTGGATCTGTTCATCAGTGGCATATCTCTCAAATGGATGTTAAAAATGCCTTCTTAAATGGTGATCTTCAAGAAAAAGTTTACATGGTGCCTCCACCAGGTGTCTCTCATAATCCTAGTGAAGTTTGTAAACTAAAGAAAGCTCTATACGGCCTCAAACAAGCTCCTCGAGCTTGGTTTGAAAAGTTTTCCATTGTGATTGCATCTCTTGGTTTTCATTCTAGTTCACATGACTCTGCCTTGTTTCTCAAAAGTACTTCTCATGGTCGTATCATACTCTCTTTATATGTTGATGACATGATTATTACTGGGGATGATATTGATGGGATTGCAGAGTTAAAATTGCAATTAGCTCAACAGTTTGAGATGAAAGATTTGTGCACTCTTCGATATTTTTTGGGGATTGAAGTGGCTTACTCTCCTAGAGGTTATCTTCTTTCCCAATCTAAGTACATCACTCTTATCCTTGAACAAGCTTGTCTATCTGATACTCGAAAAATAGATACTCCTCTGGAGCTTAATGCCCGGTATACCTCTTCTGATGGCGTTCCCTTATCAGATCCTACTCTGTATCGTACAATTGTTGGCAGTCTGGTATATCTTACTATCACTAGACCTGATATTGCTTATGCAGTGCATGTTGTTAGTCAATTTGTCACTTCTCCTACTTCAGTTCATTGGGCAGCTGTTCTTCGCATTCTTCGTTATCTTAGAGGCACTCAATTTCAGAGTCTTCTTTTTCTTACATCTTCTTCCTTAGAATTACGTGCCTACTCAGATACTGATTGGGGTGGTGATCCCACCGATCGTAAGTCAACCACAGGGTTTTGCATTTTTCTAGGAGATTCTCTCATTTCTTGGAAGAGTAAGAAGCAAGACATTGTCTCTCGATCTTCTACAGAAGCTGAATATCGTGCCATGGCATCCACCACTGCAGAAATAGTTTGGTTACGCTGGTTACTTGCCGATATGGGTGTCTTTTTCTCTGGCCCAACCCCTATGTACTGTGATAACATGAGTGCTATACAAATTGCCCGCAACTCAGTTTTCCATGAACGCACCAAACATATTGAGATTGATTGCCATTTTACTCGACATCACTTTGGACATGGCACCATTACTTTACCCTATGTCTCATCCTCCATGCAAATTGCTGACTTGTTCACAAAATCGCATTCCACTCAACGTTTTCATTTCTTGATTAGCAAACTCTTGATGATTTCTACTGATGCATCGTGAGTTTGAGGGGGGATGTTAGCAAATAATATTTATTACACTTAAGGGTAGTTTAGTCTTTTAATCTTATTTGTATATATTTACCATTTTCTCTTGTAATATCATGTAGTTGCAACCCTAGCCACTCTAAGAATTCTCTCTTCTCCTTCTCCATTCTCTTTGCATTGCAATATTCACATGATCAACTTCTTCCACTGTGATTCCCGTCTGTCACCACTTCCAACTAAGAGATTTTAAATTTTATAAAGATATATCATTCATCTAAAAAAAATTGAAAAACTAATCTTCTTTTAAATTTATATATGTTGGAAAAAAATGCTATTTAATATTCCTTAAAATTTCTTGCCCTTAAATAAAACTGAAAAATAAAATGAAATGAAATACAAACACTATCAACATAAAAATTAATGTAAAAATTCTAAAACTGAAGAAAAAATGACGACTATTGTTATAAACAACAAAAAATAAAACACTAGGTAAACATTTTTAGAACACATATTTTTCTTTCAAGCATCTCACAGCCTTAGTACACCCACATTATTTAAAGCAAATATTTAATTTATACCTTTCAATATTCTAAAACAAGGGAACAAATGAGGAATTTAAACAAAGTCAAGCTTAAGTTGCTTCTGATTATTACAATATGAAACAAAGATCTTGACCTCCTTATATAAGAATGACACCCACTTTCTATTTGTGCAATGTGAGACCTTTTATTTTCAATCAAACTCAACAATATTATTACAAAAGATAAAATCCTCCTCAACTGTTTTTTTTTCAGAAATCTCACACCATTGTTATTTTTAAAATTCAAATATGTAGTTGCTACTACAACCTTCTTTGCAAATACTACAAACAAATTGGATCATTAATTTAGCGTAAGTAAATCACACTCTTGACCTTGCAATTTATCTCTATGTTCTGCACCCCTATACAGATTCATCTTCCATCGGTTGCACCTTCCACCACCAACTAATTTTTTTCAAAGAATAATTTATTTATTTTTTATCCCTTCATCGTACGTCACGAAATAGATTTGTTAACTTTTAAGCTTTCACATTTTACTGAACAACCCTTATTGAATCTATAGTTTACTCAAGATTGTCAAGTTTTTAGGCCATCAGTTATCTTTTTGCCATCAATATGACAATATCATATCATTTTTATTTTTGACATAGTACTAGATGCATGCATGCATTGATTGTACATGCAAAGAGCATAAGAGAGCTAAATGAAAATTAATAACTAGCAAGACATATGAGTATATAACTAATTTACATGTTAATTGGAATTCATATATAATTTTCATCTCTTTTCTCACTCCTCTCATTTTCATTACTACCAAAAGCACTTTATATATAATTCATCTAGTGCCAATAGTAACGCATCGTACAGCTGTAAACAAAATACAGACGAATTCAGAATACTATACTTTGTACACACACACGCAAATATATAATTTTTCGATCCGGTGGCTTGTTAAAAAAATCAATATCATATGAATGACCCTTTTAAGGAACTTAAATTGTTAAACAAACAATTCATGAATAATTTTCTTATAATATTCATTAACACAACAAACTCAAGAGACATATACTTTTTTTTTTTCTTTACCAAGCTTGCACTCCCACTCATTTTTTTTGATAACACGAAGCATTCACCTAAACCAAATCTTATATATATATATATATATAGACACACACACTTTACCTGTAGCCTACATGGAAATCAAATAAACTCCCACTTCCCAGGACTTGAAGTTATGGAAATATATGTATTACACGCTTAGCTTCTCCCTAGTTTTGGTATTGTTACTGTTTGAGAAAAGTGAATTCGAATATGATCATATTGATGCATAGTAGTGCTATCATGAGTATCTCATAAAATTTATTTGAATTGAAGTTAATGTATTTTATTACATTAATTAAAATTATAAATTATAAACAAAAGAAAATAAATATAAATATATGAAATATATTTTTCAGCAAAACATATATTATTTTTACAATTTACTTTTTTTTTTAATCTTTAACTAATTACATAAAATCATCAAAACTCGTGTTGTGTAGACAAATATTTCAATGGAACATGTCACAAATTAAATTCAGAATGGAATGGGTGAATGGTCAAAGTGGAAATAATTGGAGCACCACTGAATCTGCATTGCCAGCTATGCAGGCGCATGCATTAAAGGCTGTCCAACTTCAGGTAATTAATAATCGGTGCTTCAATTTATATGGTATTAGAGTTAGCCACCAATGAATAGAACCAACGGCCCTAGTCCTCTCCTAATATTTAGTTTTCAATGTTACTCCCATATATAGTTTCGTTTAAAATATTTTACGTGTCAAATTTTTTCATGTCATCACTTATTATTTACCTTATTTCTTCTAGTTCTCTTATGATTAGTTACAGTTATATTTTGATTACATAATTATACACTTACTATATTTTGATTGTGACATCAAGATGATGATGAAAAGACTTAGGACAGATGACAGATTATAAATGAAAATAATATTAAAACCATCTACAATGGTGAACATAATTTAGATTTTTATTGTGGGTCTCACAGTGCCATATCAACTTAAATAACTCTTTACCACTTTAAGCAGCTCTTCACTCCAGTAATGAACCTCTTAAAAACTTACAAATGAGTCTCACAATTAACTCTTTACTACTTTAGTATTTATTATTCTCTACTAATATTTATTGTGAGTTATTATTTTATTATTACTTTTTGTATGAGAACTGATTTTTATCTAAAAACAGTTCTTAGGTGTGGTAGCCAACGTAACGAACTATAGTAATAAACCAAAATAAGAATCGATTTTTAAATTTAACAATCTATTAAGAACTACCAAAGTAGATGTTCTAACTCTACAATATTATAGGAGGACTAAAACTATTTTCCACGGAAACGGTCACTTTGATTGGTGAACCTAACTCCAACTAAACAATTGGTGTGAAAGATCTTTCCATAAATATAGAGAATAGGAAAAGAATATATTGTCGCTTTTTTTAAAAAAATTGAATTTCTAAAACAAAAAGTAAATTCATAATAATTTTTGTTATATTTTAAAAATAAAAAAAAATACATTTTTACTATTTTTTTTCATTTTTCACTTTCTCACTCTTTTTGTATATTATATTTTATTAATATATAATTTTAGAGGCTATTCATTAGAATGTCTCAAAATCATATATATATATATATATATACACACACACATATATAATAATGTAAATGTAAATAAAATGCAATAAAATTAATATATATATATATATATATATATATATATATATATATATATATATATATGTATATATACTAAACAAACTATATGTAGAGTAATGAGAAACTAGATAATTCACTATTTTTCATTATTTTAAAATACAAAAACTAATAAATTTCAATTTCATTTTTAAAAAATTATTTAAAAATAAATTAGAAAAAAATACACATCTATGCAAAGTGACTAACATATGATAATTGTTCTATCATCTTTTATTTGCTTCCATCCTAAAACTCTAATTTTCACAAAAATTATTAAATAGTTCTTGTGGTGGAATTTTTTTTCTATAAATTTTTATTTTTTTTACACATATTCTATTTGTAGTGTAAAAAATAATAACAAAGATATAAAAAACTGTATATAAATTTTTTATTTTACTTTTTAATGTTTTATTAAGAATAAAACTGTTATATATATATATATATATATACTATCTATAAAATATATATTAATATATTATTTAATCCTCTTTTATTACCACCATTTGAGCTCACCACTCACCGGTTTTTTAATTTTAAAAATTATACTCTTTTTATAATTAAAATGTAATAATTTTTATTTATTATTTTATTTATTTATTTAATTAAAACATATCTCTTTCTATTAGCCTTTCTTTTGAATGCAGCACCAAAATCCTTCTGAGCTTACAACAATTGGAACATTCTATATGCTGGCTTTGCTCTGCCCTAGTAAGCTTAATTTTAGCCATTTATGCAGATTATTTAACATTTAATTGAGTTTATAAAATTTTTTTGTTTGACATTTTAATTGTGCTGAGTCATTTATACAAATATATTAAATGACAAATAAAACAAATGCTAAATAAAAATTATTATAAGTTAATAAAAAGAATATAAAAATTATTTAAATTAATATTAAAATTAAGAATTTGATATTGTTAAATAAAAGATATTATTGTCTTTAAAAATTATTATCAGACCGAATAAATAGCATTGTCTTAACCTTCTATTAAAATAATGATATATTTATAATTCCACTAACATTAAATGCATTCTTAACCAGTTAGCATTGGTTAGCAATTCTCATAAAATAATAATATATTTATAACCTCACTGGTATTAAATATATTCTTACCCGGGTTGACAGCATTAGTGGAACTTGTGAATTGATAACTCGGGCATCAAGCTAGCCTAAGTCTTACGTTAAAACATTTATATAATTAAATTGGATTGAATTATTTTAACGTTTCAATTGAACAGTTGAAGAAGTAATCTGGAATAATTAGAGTATTAGACCAAACCGAGTTTTTTTGCTCTTTTTTTAAATGAATAATTCTGAATCAATTTTCGTTTAAGGAGTTTAAAGTCATCGTTTTTATGATCCAAAGAAATCTAAGGCCACGTACAATTATGGTGGTGATAATTGGAACATTTTTCTTTAACTTTCCTTTTTTTTTTTTCTAAAAAAAGTATTTTATAATAACATTATAACATGAAGTACCATCAATTTTCATAAGAAGTTGCATTAGGTATAAGTGTGGACATAATAATAGATTGTAAAAAAAAATAATTTGAAATTCTACAATGAACTTTTTTAAAAAAAAAAAAAGAAGAAAGAAAAAGAAACCCGCTCCAGTTTAGTTAATCCAGGTTGGTTCAATGGTTCCATCACATCTGATTCAATTGCATAAATAATGGAACATAAGATACGAACGATCTGATGCTTGGGTCGGACCCATGAAGGATGGACTGAATTTTAAAACATTCATTTTATTATGTATACACGTTAATTTTATCTTTTACATTTTCACTTTTATATCCATCGTAAATGGCCATTCCCTTGTATCACTGCTTCAGAACGACATTAGTAAATATAAGTACAATTCTTTTTCTTCAGTTTTTTATCATCAATATACGATCAAATATAAGGGTTTGAGTAAATCAACAAAAGAAAGGGTAAAACACAATCAAAATGGTATAGATATATATATATATATATATATATATATATATATATATATATATATATATATTTAAAAAAGAAGGATATATCGGAAACAAAAAAAATTGGAATGTAGTGTGAACAGGGACAAGAAGTCACTGATTATTGCAGTGCCACGACGTTGTCAACAAAATATAGACTTGTCCATTTTAAAAAGTGAAAAAAAAAAATCTGGTGAATTACAGATGAGGGAGGAGCTATCTTCCTGGTGCGTATAGTTGGCTTGACTGGCACGTCTCTTTCTTTTTTTTGGTGGGAAGGAAAGTAGTATTAAAAGAAATGTAGTTTGCGACAACTAGAAGTCCACGATGCCCTGGCACGTGCCATTCAATTGTCTATTGTGGAGTTCCTCCTTCTACTTATTTATTACAAATAGATGTAAGATCCACTTCTCGTCTGCTCAAATTAACTTGGCAACCCCATAATACACTTTGTCCTTGTGATATCCTCAGTATGGCAGGAAAACAAAGGAAGATGAGGCTGCAGTACCCAGAAGAAGAGGAAGAAGAAGAAGCAATACCAGTAAGTCCTATGGGACAATACTTCAACAGCTCTGTGCTTTGCATTTATATCATTGGCGTTTTAGAATTCGAAGTTCCCGTCGATGAATCTCAAGCCATTCCGCTCCTCAAACATCTCTTCCTTCCTATCAACCCACGCTTCTCCTCCATCATGGTAATGCTCTCTCTCTCTCTCTCTCTCTCTCTCTCTCTCTCTCTCTCTCTCTCTCTCTCTCTCTCTCTCTCTCTCTCTCTCTCTCTCTCTCTCTCTCTCTCTCTCTCTCTTGCTTCTTACGTACGTACTGTTATTATATAATATATATGTCATGTATTCAAACCTATACTAGGGGGGTACATATTCCTCATTTACATGTTTTCAGAAAATTGAATGTTGCACCAACTATCATAACTAAGATATTTGTAATTAATCAAGTAGCTAGGTTTTGTGAATATCAAATGTGCGGAAAATGTACGAACAATATGATACACATTTAAAAGGATAGTAATAAGTTACGTTGCATTAATTATTTGTATTTTAATATTTGATGAGCATTATATTCTTTGAGAGCAGGTTGAAGACAAAAGGGGGGAGAAACAATGGAAGAAAGTTGAAGTAAACTTGGAAGATCATATCAACATCCCCTTATTCCCCGAAGGCGAGTCACAGAAATCATATGACGAGTGTTTTGCGAATTACTTGTCGAGAATAGCAATAGAGGCACTACCACAAAACAGACCATTATGGGAAATTCACATCGTCAATTACCCAACAAGCAGTGCCGCAAGTGCCCTTGTATTCAAACTTCATCACGCACTTGGAGATGGCTACTCTCTCATGGGTGCACTTCTTTCTTGTCTTCAAAGAGCTGACGATCCCTCTCTTCCATTGTCTTTCCCTTCCCTCAAACCTTCAAAATCCCCCAACAAAGGAATCTTCTCCAGATTTTCTTGGATTATGTCGTCAGCCTACAATACTGTATCAGATTTAATGTGGAGCATATTGAAGAGTAGCGTCATTGAAGATGACGAGACCCCAATAAGGTCTGGACCGCAATTAGCGGAACCAAGCCCAATTGCCATATCAACCATGGCATTCTCCATTGACCAGATCAAGCTCATCAAATCCAGGCTTGGAGTGGTAATTAGTTATCCCGCGCTTTTCCTTTTTTTTTTTTTTTGGGTTCAATGTTCATATATGATTTAAATTGGATGTCGTTATTAAATATGTATAAAACGCAAAACCCCTTAATAACTTATCTAGAAATTTGTTAGTTTGCCAAAATTAAATGTGGAAATACTTATTAGTTTATTATACTAATTTTTTAATATATATAATTGATATATATATATATATATATATATATATATATATATTTATGATTGGCTCAATTATAATTGAACAAATAAACTTTTGAATCGGTCGGTGTAGATCTAACCAATATTACTTAGTTCAAGTAATTCATACCTTTTTTTATACAAAAATTTTGTATTTAAATCATATGAATAGAGAAAATTAATACTAAAAAATATTTTTGTGATTTGAACTAATTCAAATAAGATTAGTTAAAACCTAATAACTTCCCTAATACGAGTGGTTGAAACTAAGAAACTAGTTCTTCAACGGTTCAACCTATTCTACGCAGGATTGAAATTAAAAACATTGGTTTTCACTTTTCAAGCACCGGTACAAAGTAGATCGCCTACTCCTTCACATTAACCATTTTTCGTTTTTATTTTAAATACAGACTATAAATGATGTGATAACTGGAATAATTTTCTATGGGACTCGGCTATATATGCAAAATATTGACTACAAGTCAAGGGCTGCAACCTCCACAGCGTTAGTACTTCTGAATACCAGAAACACAGAAGGATATCAGTCAGTGAGTGAGATGCTGAATGCAAGGGCCAAAGGGCCATGGGGGAATCGAATCTCTTTCTTGCATGTGCCCATTCCCAAGTTACAAGACAGCAGAGTGTGGAACCCACTTGAGTTCGTCTGGGAAGCACATCGTATAATAAAGAGGAAGAAACAATCTTTGGCTGTTCCTCTCACTGGCATGCTTCTAGATATAGAGAGTAGAGTCAAAGGCCATGAGGTATGGGTACATTTGGATACGGGAAGGTGTATGAGAAGTTTTCCCTTCACAGGCTGAATGCTTTCTTACCATTAAATAATTATCATTAGATGTATGTGTATGATAACAAAAAAAATCTGTTTTACATATCTAACATTAAAAAAAATTTGATCTTAAAACAAAAGCACCGTTCGATATTGCAGGCAGTAGCTAAACACGTTCACAGCACGCTGACAAAGTCAAGTACGGTGATCACAAACTTGGTCGGACCCTCACAACAGATGTCTTTGACAAAGCACCCTGTGAAGGGCTTGTATTTCACACTGGCTGGAGGTCCTGAGGTATTTTATTTATCCTCTGAATAACTTAAATTAATGGTTCAAAATTTTGAAAAATAACTTCATGTACTTTTGCACTTATTTTGTTTCCTAATACAAAGTTGAAAGCATTTTTTAAAAGAAGACTCTTGATTTACTTTAAGCTTTTTAGACTAAGTGTATATAATTATACATGTGATGTGAGAGCAGCTTTATGTTGTCAATTTTAATTTTATCTCTCCCGATCTCTTCTAATTCACTTCTTCAGTTTGAAATGGTAAGTTTACATTTATGTTTGACAGTGCTAAATTGCTAACCATTTAAATTTTGTGTTTTAGAGCCTTGTCATATCAATTATGAGTTACATGGGAGTGCTGAGAGTTACCCTCAAGACTGAAAAACATTTCATAGACGAACAGAAGCTGAATTCCTCCATCAAAAGTGCTTTTGAGATAATACTCAAAGCAGCCATGGAAATTCCTCAGCAAATCAAAATTTAGAAGCTCGCACTACATTTTCTCAGCAGGCTATTATTTCTTATATTTATCCGTTGTCTTTATTGTTTGTTGCATGTCTGTATTTAGAATTTAATTAAGGAAGGCTCACTAATTTGTCGATTCTTTATCATATCTTATTTTGTATAAAAATATAGCTATTTATGGTCTTATAATAATACTGTGTATTCCATAACAAGTAGCAGAATAAATAGGAGAATAAGGTTCACTACAAGAAATTTTGCATTTAGTTGCGGTTTTAACCCCCTATATAGTGGCGGTTAAAATTGCCACTAGCTGATTTAGTGGCAATTGGCCATACCATCACTAAATCAGGCGCCACAAACCTTTTATTGATAGTTTGACCTAAGCGTGGGAATAACTTCCACTAAATAACTTAGTGGCAATTTTTGTGACGGTTTGAACCTCCACCCAATGTGTTTTACGAATTTGCGAAGGGGATGCATTTAGTGGCGGTTTTTCTAAAATCGCCACTGTATTGTGACGATTTTTTTAATGAACCGCTTTTATATAGTGATGGTTTCTTTACAAATCGCCACTATATAATGACGGTTTGTTTACAAGCTACCACTATATAGTAATAGTTTTTTAATTAATATATAGTGGGAGTCTTGAAAGAAACCGCCACTATAAGTGTCAGTTTAGTGGTAGTTTGAACTGCCATCATAATTGAATAAAAACTGCCACTAAATGTGCAAAGAAGCTCCTTATTTACTCAGTATTTTTTCAGTTAATTATGCCAATTATGCCTGCCTTTTTCAATTAGATTACTCATTATACAGTCCAATATACACAACAGCTCATAATTAAACTGGCAAATTTAATTTAGAATTGATTTCTTCATTGATGTATAATAAGTTCAATGTAAGTTCATATTCATCTGATACACAACAAAAGTCTTAATACAACCAAAATCTAAAAAAAATGCAACATAAGTCTAAAAAAGTCTCGAGAACAAAAATCTAAAAATAGGCAACATAAATCACATATCATCTTCATCATTGTCGTCGTCGTCATCCCTTTCTTTATTATCTTGATTATAGGATAATGGAGAGTGTGTTGCTTGACCAGAACCATCTCCACTCCATTGCGCAAATAACTGCATATATAATAGAAGAGTTAAAAATTGATTAGAAGTACAAGTGAATGATGAACTTACTCTTCATGTCACATCCTAAAGAGTAACCTGACCTTGGAGGGTTTGGAGAAAGTTATGCATCATTTCCTTATTTTTTATATCCATAGTTGCCATCTGAGACTGTAGACTTGCTACCTCTGACTGCAATGCAGAAACAGGCACACCCGAAGAAGGGGAAAATACATAATTAAAGCAAAATACATATGAGTCAAATACATATGGCTACCACAAAGGCCTATAACCAAAACATAAAAGACCAAAAAGGTTCAACTAAGGGATTCCTAGGTTGCAATATCATGAATAACTTATTCAAATACTTGTCAAGTATTCAATATCATGCAACATACTTTATTATATAAATCAGCTAATTTGTAAGCACTTCTTTTACCTCATTTTCCTTATTCTACATTTTTCATGTTCTTTTACCTAATTCCCTGTTAAGCACATGAATTAAGATTTCAATTTGGTAACTTTGCCCCACATGTTCTTCTGATTCAATTTTTTACTTAACTATACCTTAAAATTTCATTTTATCCTTAATTTCATAGTTTCTTGTTTAACTCTAACAATCTTATAAAACTGGTTCTCTTAGAAACAAAAGTAAACAATAGTGGCATTTTTTTTTAGAAAATTGTATGTTAAAATCAAACAATGTGAATTTCAAGAAATGTAAGGACAAAGAAATCAAGAAAATGCAAGAAAAGAGTATGAAATGCAAGAGAAGATGCAAGAAAAATGTATGAAAAGCGTATGAAATAAGTATAAATTGATTCATGGTTCCTTATTGGAGTTCTTCTCCTTCCATATACTATCTAGCTTTCTCATATGACCTAAATTGTACATATTTTCTTTGCTATATAGTTGAAACATTGTTTGAAAAAAAAAAAAGAGTAAAGAAGTCAAAGATGGTGACTAATTGGCGAGTAATGCTGAGATGATGACCGAACCCACTTGAGGATAACAGCCCGACAAGGTAGATAGCAAGGACTTGGAGATGCAATGAACAATAAGAATGCTACTAAATAGAGGAAGGGCGATGCACTGGTGAGTTGGCAGAGAAGCAAGGACGAAGTTGTGAGGCAGAGGCGATTTTGGGGGTGGGTGCATGACAGAAATGAAACTTGTTTTTGCTTTTTTTAAATGAGGAGTACAGTATTTCAAATTGGGGATTTAGGAATTTAACGAATATAGTGGCGGTTTTGGAATCGCCACTATATATCATAATATACTAACTATTATCGTTAAATAATGGTGGTTTTAATAAACATAGCCACTAAATAATTATTATATAATGATAATAGCGGTTTTGGCAGTTCCATCAAACTGGTGGTTTAAGGAAAACCACTGCTATATAGTGACAATTTTTTTAAAAAAAAATCGCCACTAATTAAATTTAAATTACAGTTCTTTAGTTTTTAATTAATTTTTTCAATAATTCAACATAAATTGATTATATAATCCTTAATTGATTTGTTTTCCCTAATTTCAGAAAATAGATTACATATATATATATATATTGATGTTATGTATGCAACCTTATTAACACAATATTTTCATTACTAGAAAAATGAGATTTAGTGATGAATATTGTCCATCACTAATTTTTCAAAATTTGTGACGAATTTCACAATTTTTTGTTGTTTGTGACGAAAAATATTCTGTGACTAAATCTGAGAATTTGTGACGGATTCGGGTTGTCACTAAGTTCCATGATCAATATTATATTTTAGTGACAGATTAGTGATGAGTCTAGGTAATATGATTTTTTTTCGTTTTTGAGATGTAGTTTATTTGTGATGGAATATCATCTATCACAAATTTTGTGACAGATATTCCGTTACAATATATTTTTAAGTTTAAAATTAAAAAAAAAATTTGGCGAAAACACAGTTTGTGACGAAATATCATCTGTCACAAATTTTGTGACAAAATATCATCCGTTACAAAAGTTGTGATAGAATATTATCCGTCACAAATTTTGTGATAGATATTCCGTCACAATATTTTTTTAAGTTTTAAATTAAAAAAATTTTGTGATAATTTTCCTTTTTGCACCGAAAAACCAAAACCCATTTTAGTATTTCCCACCAAAATCTTTCTTCACCTGAACCCTTTCTTCTCTCGTAGACAATGCAGTCCCAAAAGACCTTTTCTTCTCCAATTTCTCTGTGTTGTTGCGTGGTACCATTTCGAGGTTCTATTGATTTTCTTCCTTGATACATTGAACAAGTATCAGCTTTTCGAGAGCTTGAAGCAATTTTTATAGGTAAAGCATATGAATTTTAGGGTTTCATTGTTGGTTAGTTTTTGATGATTTTTGGCTTCATTTTGATAATCACTTTTCCTGTTTGAAGGTGGGTTGCATACTCTCTAATCTTAGTGGGTGAGGTCAAGTTTTTCTTATGTTTCTTGGTAATGGTGGTGTAGATCTACTATCACCGACTATGCTCGTTGTTATTTTAAGCATTTTTGTTTTTATTTATTTTGGATTTTAAGGGTTTAGGTTTTACTAACATACTTTTTTACATTATATGCTCATACTTTTTGGATGTATATGGATGTTTGATTTATAGATTGTAGGATTTCATTTTTTTGTTTTCAATATATTTTAATTTCTAAGTGATTATCGTTTCTTATTCTAGAGTTTTGTTCACAATGAAGTAACAAAAAGCCCCCTCCATTTATTCTTTCCCATCAAAATCCCTAAACACTTTGCCCTTGCCCTAAATCTTTCCCTTCCCAATTCTTTTGCACGAACGTAGACGAACGACAGTGGCAAGCCAACGAAGGTAAGTTGTTCTTGTTCAAGGTTAAGATCTTTCCTTTTGTTAGGGTTCTAGTTGTTGGGGTTCTTGTTGTGAGTGTCTAAGGTTCTCGTTGTTAGGGATCATCTTATGTGTTGTGTTCTCGTGCTTTGTCTCTGTGTGTGTTTGTGTATATTTTTTTTGTATTATGCTGATTGTAATTTTGTTCTCTTTTCCTTTCTAAATTTTCACTCATGTCTTTTTCCTCTTTGTCTTCCTCCTCATTAAATAGGGCTCACGTCACTGCTGGCATGAAGAGAACTGCCAACTCTGTTGTCACTACTACTGGCCTCAGGTGAATTATCTTAAGATATCTTTCCTTCATTGTTTGCCAATCCGTCTTGTTTTCTCTTGGTCTTGTTCTTTCACTTTTATTCGTTCTGCCTAGGCTTGGTTTAGAACTGCTGATTTATTTGTAATACATTTTGTTATATTGATACAGTGGTCTATATGACATATGTAACATCCCATACTTTATTGTATTTAAGTTATATTTTCTTTGTTTACATTGGGAATAATATTAGAAATTGGAAAATTTGTGTTTTTGGATACTTAAGATGAAGTAACAAAGAAAAGGCATGAGAAATTAGGATGTTTGAGTTAAGAGTAAAGGAAAAAGAGAGTTTTGAGGGTATTAGTCGACTAATTACAATGAATAGTCAACTGATCGTATTAGAAATTAGACTAAGTTACCAATATCTGCAATCGATCGACTGATGAGGAGTAATCGATCGACTGATTATTCTCTGTCAAGCCAATATTTTAGGTCCTGATGGAATCAGTAGAGTAATCATCATGAATAAGTCGACTGATAGAATAAGTCGACTATTGGAAAGAAATCAGTTGACTAATTACATGCTGAAATGCG
The DNA here is from genome assembly GCA_037074585.1 of Biancaea sappan. Lineage (NCBI taxonomy): Eukaryota > Viridiplantae > Streptophyta > Magnoliopsida > Fabales > Fabaceae > Biancaea > Biancaea sappan. The sequence goes on along the minus strand of CM073492.1, from coordinate 28,285,658 downwards.
AAAATAAGTCGGTTTAACTGAAAATCAGTGGGAGAAAATTTACTTAATTACCCCTAGTATGCTATTGAGGATTAGAAATAAGATATTAGGGTTAAAAAAGGAATTTTCAACCCTAATAGAGCCTTTAAGACTCTTTTAGAAGAGAGAAAAGAGACAAAAAGAGCTTATTCTAAAAATTTAGAAAGGAGAGAGAGAGAAAAATTTGAAGAGGAAGAAGAGGAGGGAGAAAGAAATTTTGGTGAGGTTTTTGGTAAAGGAATCATCATAGGTAAGCTTCTATCTTGTTTCTTCCAGTTTAAATAAATCTAGAGCTTGAAAAATGACAGAAAAGGGATTTTCAGGATAAGGAAAAGAGAAAGAAGGAAGAAGCTAAAAGATAATACTTCAATTTCAGTTCTAACGGAATCAAGGTAGCTAGTTTTCATAAAAGCTATGTGTTTTCATATATTTATTGTGTGTTTTGTTAGCTTTTAGCACATGATTACCATTTTAAAGTCTTTATAAATGCATAGAACATATCTTTCTCATGAAAAGTATAACACATATCTCCATGGGATGAAAGAACTAGAAATTCCTCATAGGATGTAAGAGTCCTTATGGGATGACAGAACCAAAAATTCTTATGGGATGATCAGAAAGTTCCTTATAGGATGTGAAAGTCCTTATGGGATGAAAGAACTAGAAAATTCCCCATGAGATAACAGAAATTCCTCATGAGATATGTATTACTTTTAATGAGAAAGAGCCAAGCATAGTGCATTGAATTAAGAATGATTTTGTTTATCTGTGTGTTCATATGATTGCATTTCACTTCTTAGAAATGGTTTACCTTGTTAGAATAGCTTTTATAACTGAAATGGTGGAAATGTCTTATAATATGCTGGCTACTGGGATTTTATATCTCACCTTGTTTATGATAACTTACCATTTCAGGAGCTGAGGCAGAAAGAAAAGGGAAAGAAAAGAAATAAGTTTATGTTGTGTAACTATCCATGTTACTTCCTTAAAATAGAAATATGGAAAAAGGATCATGTAATATCTTTAGGATATCATGTTTTGTGAGTTTGAAATAATACCATGTATGTGTAATTAAACTCTTGATACTATAGTAAATATTATAGTAGAACCTACAAATGAAAGTTAAAGTATTGTTATGGATTTTATGTAAATTTTAGTAAATGATCTTACCATGCTTGGAGTTGCTATTTTATTGAAGAATAAAGTTTAAAGCACATCAGTCGATTGATCAGTCTATGTCAGTCGACTGATATTTCTCAAGCTCAAATTAGATCAATTCTCAACCAATCAGTTGACTGATGATTGTGAATTAGTCGACTAATCGCTTAATGCCAAATCTGAAATTTTTTATTTTCAGTTACATCAAAAGCTAATTATTTCGAATGTTCGAGTATTTTGTAAGCATTTTACATTAAAAACCATAATACTGACTAATTTTCCTTTTTGTCTATATTAAAAATTTTACTACATTATCCAAAATGCTCTTAAATAGTGTAGACATTACATTTTTGGTATCAGAGCATGATTTATGGTACTTGTGGGTAGAATTAGAATATTTGACTGAGGTTTGAATTACTTTTATTAGTAAAAATGTGAGCTCATGTATTTGGTTAATATGCTATGAGTGTTTGCAAATGTCTTTACCTAGAAATTCCCAAGTTGATATCTTAGAAAGTATGGCTAGTACACAAATTGTCACTGTGGAGCTCCTCAAACTTATGAGAGCAGAAATAAAGAGAAATGGAGAAGAATCTAAGAAGGAAAATGAAGGAGAAACTAGTGATAATAACTCCATTTCAAAGGTATTGGTTGAATTCTAGAAGATGAAGCCACCTTCTTTTAAGGGAACTCATGACCCTAACGTAGCCCATGAGTGGATGACTCAAATGGAAAAAATTTTTAAAGTTATAAAGTGTAGTCCTGAACAAAAGGTTGATTTTGCCATTTTTAAGTTAGAAGGTGATGCAGAGGATTTGTGGCAAGGGGCAGAAAAGTTGATTGAAGCTAATGAGAAAGAAGTTACCTGGGAGGAATTTCAAAAGGTTTATTATGAAAAGTATATTCCTGAGAATGTTAGAAATGAAAGAGAAGCTGAATTCATGAAGATTAGACAAGGGGATATGTCAATAGGGGAATATGAGATTAAATTTGAGGAGTTAGCGAAATTCTCTACTTATCTCAGAGATCATTACAATGAAGCTTGGAAGACACGCCACTTTGAGAATGGGTTAAATGCTAAGATTAGAGAAAAAGTGGGACCTATGGAAATTAGAAGCTTTGCTCAGTATGTTAACAAGTGTAAACTAGTTGAAAGATTTATGAAGGAGGTAAGTGGTGAAGAGGAAATAAAAGAAAAGAAGAAAAGAGAGACAAATGGAAGTGACAGCAGGAAAGACAAGAAAAGATTTAGAGCTATGCAAAGTTAGAATAATTTACAGACAATAACCTCTAAAAATCAGTGTCCCAAATGCAAGAGGAATCATAGTAATAAACCTTTTTTGGCGAGACAGGATGTATGTTACAAGTGTGGTAAGCTAGGACATATGGCGAGACAGTGCAATCTCAACCAGCCAACACAAGGGAGGGTATTTGCTTTGAGTTAGAATGAAGCTGAAAAAACTCCTGATTTGATTCGAGGTAAGGTTTCTATCCAAGACACTCTTGTAAATGCATTATTTGATTCAGGAGCTACACATTCTTTTATTTCCTATATATGTGTTAAGAATCTGGGACTAGAAATGCATGATTTACCTAATGAACTGTTTGTTTCCACCCCTACTGGGAACCAAGTCAGAACTACCCAAGTTTGTCTCAATTGTATCGTGCAATTTAAAAATAGGGCAACTACTTTAGATTTGGTGTGTATACCTATGCATGATATTAAAATTATAATTGGAATGGATTGGTTATCTCAAAATAATGCCTTGATTGATTATTCCAAAAGACTATATCTTTACCTATCAATGCATTACCCTAACTATCTAGGATTGAGAATACATTTTTATCTGCTATACAAGCTGTGAAATGTTTGAAAGAAAATTGTTAAGGATATCTTGTTCTTTTATGTATAACGACAAAAACAGAAGATAGTTTAGAATAGATTCCAGTAGTGAAAGACTTCCATGATGTTTTTCCAAAAGATGTATCTGGTTTACCTCTAGTTGGAGAAGTGGAATTTTTCATTGATCTAACACCTGGTTCTAGTCCTATCTCTATGCCTCCCTATAGGATGTCACCTGCAGAATTAGCTGAACTTAAAAGGCAAATCGAGGAATTGCTAGAAAAAGGCTTTATTAGACCTAGTGTTTTACCTTGGGGAGCTCTGGTTTTATTTGTTAAGAAGAGAGATGAAACTTTAAGGCTTTGCATAGATTATAGGCAACTAAATAAGATCACCATTAAGAATAAGTATCCCCTTCCAAGAATAGATGACTTGCTAGATTGATTAATAGAAGCTTCAGTGTTTTCTAAGATAGATTTGAGATCGGGTTATCATCAATTAAAAGTAAAAGAAGAAGATATGCCAAAAACTGCTTTTCGAACTAGATATGGTCATTATGAATATTTGGTGATGCCTTTTGGTTTAACTAACGCCCCAGCTGTTTTCATGGATTACATGAACCAAATATTCAGACCTTATCTAGATCAATTTGTGGTAGTATTCATTGATGATATCCTGATTTACTCAAAATCTTCAGAAGAACATGAAAAACACTTAAGGATTGTACTTCAAACCTTAAGAGAGAAGAAATTATATGCTAAATTGAGCAAGTGTAAATTTTGGTTAAGAGAAATAAAATTTTTAGGCCATGTGGTTTCAGGAGAAGGGGTTTCTGTTGATCCTCATAAAATAGACACTGTATTAGAATGGGAAAGACCAAGGACGGTAGCTGAGGTTAAGAGTTTCTTAAGTCTAGCTGGTTACTGTAGAAGATTCATTAGAGGATTTTCACAAATAGTATTACATTTAACTAGGTTGACTAGAAAGAATCAACCCTTTGTTTGGAATAGTAAATATGAAGAGAGTTTTCAAGAACTGAAGGTTAGGTTAACTTCAACACCTGTCCTAGTTATCCCTGATCCCTATGAGCCTTTTGTAATGTATACAGATGCATCCTTGAAAGGTTTAGGTTGTGTGTTGATGCAACATGGAAGAGTAGTAGCCTATGCCTCAAGACAATTGAGACTCCATGAGCAGAATTATCTAACCCATGACTTAGAATTAACTGCAATAGTGTTTGCCTTAAAGATTTGGAGACATTACCTTTATGGAGCTAAATTTGAGATTTATTCTGATCATAAAAGTTCGAAATACTTGTTTGATCAAAAAGAGTTGAACATGAGACAAAGAAGATGGATGGAATTCCTAAAGGATTATGAGTTTTCCCTTAAGTATCATCCAGGAAAAGCTAATGTTGTTGCTGATGCCCTTAGTAGAAAATCTATCCATATGGCTATGATGATGTTAAGGGAAAAATAACTTCTTGAGGAATTTAGGGATTTGAGACTTGAGGTATCTTTTGAATAAAACATCATACATTTATATGTGATTACTATCATACATTTAACTACATATTACTTCCACTATAGTGCATATGTATGTTAATATAACTCTCATGTAATACTTAAAATACATTACAACATACACTACGATAATATATATAGTTTATGACTGAAAAATTGCTACTTATTTTTACTGAATATATTTGCGACTACTTTGCGCCTTTTTTTCTATTGCTATTCAGTAGGAATCTATATTTGTTTGTGTCACCCATCACACTAAAATTTTCTAATTGATGCATTTACTAAAGAGCAGTAGAAATATTCATACTACTGCCTGAACGTCAATTATATATATATATAAACATGCACAAGACTTTTTTATATAGGTGAATAAAATTTTTAATAAATAATACATGTTTCGAATACTGAGTTCTCTCAGTAGTCAGGATCTCAAGAGTGCTCTATTTTGAGACACTGACTCTCAAGAGCACTCTTCAGACAATAGTTATATTTTTTTAATATTTTTTATAAATCTTATTTTATATTTTCACATATATTAATTTTTTATTGTAATATTGATATTTTTTAACTTAATAATAAATAATAATTATATAAACATAATAATATTATATAAATCTATTTTAATTGTAAAAATAATTTTACTAGATACCAACTGTATGTCACATATATTTTAAAATCTTATGTTGATGCCAAAAAAATAAAAAAAATTTATAAGACAATGTTTTAAATTTTTTATAAGAACAAATCTATGTTAAAATATATATATAATATAGTTATATTTATATTATTTTCAATTATTGTTAAGTTAAAAAGTCTAAAAATTATAATTAAAAAAATTATAATTAAAAAATAATAAAAATATGACTTTAAAAATATCATATATAAAAAAACACAAAAACTCATTGTACTCGAAAGCTAGGCTCTCGAGAGCTCTCGAGCGTCTAATTTAATTTTTAATTATTTTTAGATTTGTGTAAAAAAATTTAGAATAATCTATATTTATAAAATTAAAAAATAATAAAGGTAATATATATATGTATATATATATATATATATATATATATATATATATATATATATATATATATATATATATATATATACACACAAACTCAAGAATTTGGCTCTTGGGTTGTGTAAGTTATTTTTAAAATTATTTTTTTATATGTTTAAAAATAAAAAATGTTAAAATAATCTAAATTTATAAATTTATTATAAAAAGTTATAATTAAAAAATAGAAGTATGAATTTAAAATATCATATATATATATATGTATTAAGAGAAAAAAAAATACATTGAGTTTGTACTCGAGAGTTAGCCTTATTTAAAAAATAAAAAGTATTATATTTATTATATTTATGTATTTACATTTATGTAGATTTTTTAATTATGAAAATAAAACAATAAATTTAAAAATATAAGAAAAATATAAAAAAATATAAAATATATTGTTATGTTTATATAATATTGTTATGTGTACAATATTTTTAATTATTATTAAGTTAGACAATATAAAAAATTATAATTAAAAATAATATAGGCATAAATTTAAAATATTATATATAAGAAAAATAAAAAAATTACAGATTATATTAGAGAAGAATTATCTAAAATTTTTAAATGGTGAGAAGAATATGAAAATAATGAGTGCCTAATATATTTTTTAAAATAATTTGTTATGATGTGTTATTTTTTTGAAAATTATATAAGATTAATTAAATATTTTTAAGTGGATATGATTGTATTAATTTTCATTAAGTTTATAAATTTTTACAGGAAAAAAATGTAAGTTAATTTTCTTCACTTTCTTTATTTGTTTTTTTGTCTTTATTTGTTTCTTCATCTTCATCTTGAGATTGGGTTTTATCTGTATTTTCGTTCTTGTCTTCTTCTCCACTTTCTTCCTCTACTTATTTGTTTTGATGTTCCTCCTCTCCTTCACTTTCATAAGTTATTTCATGATAGTGTCCCTGCTCTTGTAAATTATCATTTAATAAATCACTATATATAGCAGAAATATGAGATTATTCATTTTGGTAGGCAACTTTCAGTGTTTGTTAGTTCTCTACTAGACTTCTTGGCCTAGTTTTTTTAAAACAACCCACCATTCTGATTTCTCTCTACTTCTAATTGGATAAGGTACAAAATATAATTGTGTTACCTGGTGTGGAAAGACAAATGGATCAAATTTTTCATATTTTCTTGTATGTCTAATTTCTATAATTCCATAATATGGGTGCACCTTAGTTCCATGATTCAATACTAGATCAAACTAATCACAATAAAATAAAATAATTTTTCATAGGTTCACCAAAATATTGTAATTGTATGACCTCTTCTAGTACTCCAAAATAATCATTTTCTGTACCGCCCACTTCGGTACCTCTAACACACACCTCACTATTGATTGTGTACCCCACTGTTGATTGTTTTCTTGCCAGTGCTCTAAGAATCTGTGTGAAATTTGTATCCATTTACAAAATATGTTGGTCAAGTCTCTACCTTCCTAAATTATCCCCAAGCCAAGTCCCTAATATATAAGTTACTAAAAACTTGATGTTGAATATGTACCTAGTTCAATCAGCAATAGTTAATGTTTTGGCAGAAAAATAAACTAATATATAATATATTTAATCTAATTAAATCATTAGGCCACTTACTAGGTTTTTTAACCAGAAGACAAAATGTTGTTCAATAATTTTATCAATATCACCTACCGTAACGTAGGTATTTAAACTTCTGTGATATTATTCAAAATTGTTGTGGTGCAAAAGTTAAGTCAGTGGGCATAATACTTAAAAAATATTTGATTAAAGGTTGTCACATCATCACCAAGTATAAAGTATTTCTTGCTCAAGATATGGCTTCACTTCATCACAATTGAAAAGGATGTAAAGATAAGCTGTCATGAATTCTTTATCATCCCAATATTTAATGATGCTCTTTCTAAAGGGATGCTCAAATTGGTTAAAAATTGGTAATGTCATTGGGTGGCTTATCCCTTCTTGCACACAAGCATTTCGACTAACTCTTATTCTACTGAATGTACGCGGAATTCAAAGTAGTAAGAACAAAAATGTCTCTTGTACCAAATAAGCCTTGCAAATAGAACCTTCCACCTGAGTTTTAGTCTTTATTGTCTTCTTAATTTTGTTTAGAAACCTTTAAATTTGAGAAAAAATAGTTTGGTCAATATTGAATCATGCCAAATTAAAATAATATTAATAAATGATTTAATACTTTTCAAAAGGATACATCCATTGATATTGTACCGGTCTACCAACTTGAGCCTCATATGGGAGATGGATAGGTAGATGTTCCATCAAGTCAAAAAATGCAGGAGAAAATATTCTTTCCATCTTGCAAAGAATGATAGGAATATTGTATTCCATCTGTGTCAACTCGTCCACTTTCAACTTTGTTGAACACAATTCTCTAAAAAATTGGCTTATCTCAGTGATAGGCTTCCAAACTTGCTCAGGCAATGTACTGAAAGTGATTGTCAGTAAACATTCCACAAAAATGTGATAATCATGATTGTTCATTCCAAATAATTTTCCATCTTTCATATCAACACATCTTGATAGATTTGAAGAATATCCAGCGGGCATTTTTAAACCTTTCACCCACTTGCAGATGACTCTTTTTTACTCTAGCGTCAATGCGAATTTAGTGTTTGGCTTAATCACTTGGTCATTACCTAAGTCTTATAACTCTAATTCACGACACCTGTAGTACTCCACCAGATCCATCATTGCCTTAAGATTATCCTTTGTCTTTCCTTGGATGTGTATTATAGTATTAAATATGTTATCGAACATATTTTTTTTCTATGTGCATGACATCCAGATTGTGACATATCAGAAGACTTTTCCAATAAGGGGAGCTCCCAAAAAATGCTATGTTTTGTCCAATTGTGCTCAACCCCATAACCTTGAGCCCTTGAAAGCCCACTTTCAACAACATTAGGGAGTTTTCTAACTTCTTCCCATAATTCTTCCCTACTTAATATAGGCAACGGTAGATCATGTTCAATTCAATTCTTGATGAACGCATCTTTATTCCAACTAAAAGCATGATTAGCCAGTAAAAACTGGTGATGACAATCAAACTAATTGTTCTTTCTCCCGTGCTGCAAAGTAAATGCTTTTGAGTTGTGCATACAATAGGGACATGCCAACTTACCTGCAGTACTCCACCATAACAACATTCCATATATTGGAAAGTTATTTATTGTCCACATCAACGCTGCTCACATTTGGAAATTCTGCTTTGTTGAAACGTCAAAGGTGAATACTTCATCCCATAATAGTTTCAACTCTTCAATGAGTGGCTGCAAATAAATGTCGATGCTAGACTGTGGATTATGTAGGCTAGGTATAATGGCTATGAGGAACATATATAGTGCAGTCATGCATATCTCTGGTGGTAGGTTGTATAGTGTCACTATAACCGGCCAATATGAATATGGTGTACTGTGCTGACTGTAAGGGGTAAACCCATCTATACACAGACCAAGCCTAACATTGCGTAGCTTACTGGTGAAATCTTGATATACTCTGGCAAATTGTTTCCATGCTTCCCTATCTGAAGGATAGACCAACATATTGCAATGTCATCGCATGTGTTCAACTGAACTCATTGAGGCATAAAGCCTCTGCAACCTTGGAATGAGAGGCAGATAGTTCATCTTTTTTGCTGAAACTGGTTTAGCCTTTCGTCTTCTCCTAGATTGATTTTCTTGATATCGAGATGCCGTACAAAATTTACATGCTAGCTCGTCCTCTCTATAGAACATCATGTACCCGTTCACGTAGACATCGATTTTTTTAGACGATAGACTAAGTTTAGATATCAATCTTTTTCTATTGTACCAATCTTTTGGCACGAGATTATTAGTAGGAGTAATCTCTCCCATAAAGCTTGTAGTATCATTGAAAGATTGCCTTAAAGTGTTTTCTTCGGATTTAAAACTCAATATTCTGACCGTAACCAATAACTTTGAATGATTGGTACACCCTGGCCAAAGTGACCTCTGGTAGGCATTTAGCAAATCAAAGAACATCTGAGATTCTGGATTTGGGTCTGAGCTTCTGGATTTAGAGGTTGGTTAGCGTTTAAATTGCTAGTGTTTGCATTATTTAGATCAAAGTCATCTATGATATCAAAATTTTGTCGAGTCGCATCCAAGATTATGGCTTGATATCCTGAATCTCCTTCTCCAATAGTGAATGTCGATGAACTTGCGACGTTATTAATATTAGAACTTGTGGCTTCACAACTTGCGACGTTATTAATATTAGAACTTGTGGCTTCACAACCAACCTAATTATGAGATGTCCAGCACCAGTATCCTGATTGAAAATCTCTTTTATAAAGATCGACTTTTATATCTTCTACATCCATATAGGTTCGATTTTTGTGTTTTGAACAAGGACAACTGATTTTTCCATCTGATGTTGCATGTCTTTGGGCAAAAGCAATAAATTCCTCAACGCCATGCAAAAATTCTTCTGTATACCCCTTTCAACCAAGATTTAATCTATTGTATATCTATGCTCGATGAGAAAGGATGTCCATTTTTTCTTAGTAAGAGCAATGGAAAGTGTTAATTGAGCAAAATGTTTAAACAAAGACTCTCAAACAAAAAATTACTGCCTTAGAACTTGGAAGGGAGACACCATATTAATTGTAATTTTTTCAAAGATATGATATACCACCCATCATATTTCTATTGCGTGGTGTAATTTTTTCTTTACTTTCCTATAAAGTAGATGTATGACTTTTTTTCTCCTAAGAATATCTACCTTTTTTTACTTTTTCTCCACTTTGTCGTCTTCCAAATTTTAATATAAAAAGTGAGTTTAATTAATATTTCATTTATATATTTATCTATTTTCATTATCTCTATTTACCCTCATTTATTCTTATTCTTATCTATCATTATAACTGATGCATTTTGCTTCTCAATATTCTTCCTCATTTTGTTTTATTTATTTGATTTGTAGTATTGCTAATCAAGTGGCATTTATTTTTGGTAATTATTTATTATCCTCATTTGTTATTAAAAAAAGAAAGACATGCTTTACTGCACTCCTTTGTTATCATAATAGTAATATATAATAAAAATTAAAAGAATATAAAAATACAAATAAATAAATAATGGATCCATCTAGTATAAGTTTTATTTACCCTCATTATTTCTATCATTTCATCAATTTTCACCATCCATTTTTATTTACCTATCTCGTCATCATTTTCTCACCTGCCATTGTCACTCTCATTTCACATCATAAAGAAAAAAGAAAGCGTGTGTAAGTGGATATTTGAATTTGTTCTTATATCAGTCATTCTTCAATACAGCTCATATAATGTTAGTCACTCTTATTTCTTATCTATATGTTCTTATTTTTTAATCAGTCATTCTTCACTCTTTTTAAATACACCTCATATAATGTTATATATGCATAAATTAATATTTTTTTAATACGATAATAATTAAAATATTATATTTTAAAGGTAAAATAAAAATATTACACAAAAAATAAAAAGTAAAAAACAGATTAAAAAATATGATGTTGATTAAACAATAAAACAAATAAATTAAAAAATTGGTCCCAAATTAAATATAAATAAAAAATTTTAAAAAATAATATCTCAAAAAGACAAATAAAAATAATTTAAAAAAATTAAAAATTAAAAAAAATAAGGGCTAGCTGGCCCCCACGTGCCCTCGCGGGCACATCGGTGCAGGGACTCCCTACACAAAAGTGACAACTCGGTGCAAGGAGTCCTTACACCAAGAGTTGCCCGTGAGGGCGTTGTGATTTCACTACAAAAAAATTGGCTATTAGCCACGGTTTTAACCGTGGCTAATAAGTCTAAAACCGTGGCTAACACAATGTTGCCACGGTTGGAACAACTGAGGTAAAAACGGGCGTCGGGTTTATCATTAACCACGGTTTATTAAACCGTTGTAATATCTACTTCGCTACGGTTATAACCGTGACTAAATATTTCTTAACTACGGTTTAAATCATAGCTAATTATTTATTTTTTTCTTTAAAAAAATTTTAACCAGATATTAGCTACCGTTTTAACCGTAGCTAATGTTTATTTTTATTTTACAAAAGTAATTTTCTGTTATTGGTACCCACGGTTTTTACCGTGGCCAATAATTTTATTTTATTTAAAAAAAAATTTTAATCTATTATTAGCCACGGTTTAAACCGTGGCTAATAATTAATATTTTTTTAAAAAAAAACAATATTGTCTACAAAAGAAAACATCCCTACTAAACCAATATATATCAAAACATACATTAGTAGTCAAAATGTTACAAAATATACCAAATACATTTAATGAAAAAGTTATACTAAACATTCTCTACTCAATATAAGTACCAAGGCTGTGTCACATTGATAGCTAGTGACTGAATCAGTCTTACACTTTTGAAAATTTCTTTGAACATAAAGGATAGAAATTGTTGCTGACTGAATCTAAAGGGTAGAGATTGTAGCCACTGATTGAATCATTCACCTAAAGGATTGTCTCTGACATTTCCTGAAATATATAGCAAGCATTGCATAAGTTCAATATGGACACTTCAAGACAAATGAATATGTATTTGCTTCAAAAAAAATATTAATAGATATAATATATAAACAATTTACAAGAATCAATTATTCCACTATAGCCACAATAGAAATAAACTAGTTAATCAATTCAAAGTCATGTAATTAGAGTTTAGATTACTGGAAACTGACCTTTAAAGAGTAAATGTTGAACATACCTGTTCATGTAACTTGGTTATTTCCCAAGTAACAACACATTAATTGTCTTTTATATAGATACACTATTATGAGTCTAGCTTTAATCAAGGTAGGCAGTCCAACCTTTTTGAAAAGCTATTATGTGGCTTACTGCAGATGAAAAGCAAACAGCCCCTAATTCCTACCGAAATATATAATAACCCAACATTTAACAAGGCATAACCAGAGTCATAGAGTAAGCATTCTGAACAATGGAAACATTCAAATTCACAAGTACATGCATCAAGGAAAACAAGCTTGCCATTTTCAATTCTAGCCCTTAACCATAGTTCAATGCATTATATGGATCACACAATTTAATAAATTTTCATATGACTTCTGTAACAGAGATACCCAAGAGCAGAAAATGCTAGACAATATAATTATAATTTTCATACTAAAGGATAAATTTTATATGGTCCATACCTCCTCAACAGTAAACAGAGGCTGCAACACTGGGAAATGAAGTTGGTTGATGAGCAACCTTTCTTGACTTCAATTTGATCTGAATGTGAAATAGAAGAAAGGCAGAACATAACAAAGACAACCAAAAAAAAGTATCATTATTTTCCATTTCTATTTTCCAGGCTTCAATTTTCCCGATCCACATCTCTAAATTTCTTTTTCTATTTTTTAACTACACTTCTTTTCCTCTCAACTACAATATGTGTGTGCCGCTTTCAAGTATACCAAGAAACAAGATAGCATTCAACTAATCGAGTAAATGCAGGACATTGTCATAACATTATACTTAAATATAAGCAAAATAACATTAACATCTACCTGATTTATATTCTCTTTATTATAACTATAACTCTCCAGGGACTTCCACGAGGTTGCCTTCAGAAAAAATATATTCACAGAATAAGTAGACTAATAAAGTACAAGAGAGAATTGCCCAAATAGAAATAATGTGAAAGCAAGAGGAAGAATTGGGAATCCGAATTAGTAGTTTATAATATGTGCAAGAAGCTAAAGTTAAGGTTTCAAAGTCAAGTATCCTATGCTCAATGAATAAACCAAACAGTATATTAATATATAAGGATGATACATAAACCCATCTTATTCTGTCTTTTTTCACATAATTTGTGCATTGTGTGATTATATAATACAGCAACAAAACCCACAGAACCAGCTAGCAAAATATGCAAACTAAAGATGATGCAGAGAACAACAATTCCCCACAACCAACGCAACACCAAAAAAAAATAATAAAAAAAGGATTAATTATTTCCATGCTGTCAGATCTACTAGTCTCAGATTCCCCCTTGCCCATATCAGCCTATCTCCTCTTATAATATTGTAGTTTAATTAGGGGCCCAACATAATCTTATAAAGAAAAGATAAAGCAGAAATATCTGTGAAGCTACTCAAATGTTTGTAATTTTTAAAGCATTGTTTGTGCAATCTATAGCTGTCCTAGGAAAAGAACAGAAAAGAAAAAGGGTCTCATGCTTCCATATACGGGTGTCCCTAGCAACATTCTACTTTGTTATAAAGACAAGAAAAAACAACTCATTTGGGGATTCATTTCATTGTCACAACTTAATTGGTTCACTTTATATTGTATGAACATTTTGATACTAAATTGCAGAAGCCAGAAAAAATTTATAGTACTTTCTTCAATTTTTTTTTAGCTCATCAAGCTGAAAATACTCAATAAAGAAACATGAGCGTATAAGGATGAAGTTTACCAATTTTTTTAATCGAAAAAGCCTTATTATTGGCAAAAAGTTGTACTTGGTCTTTTGCTCCATAGAGAAATATTTTAAATTCATTATATGGATCACACAATTTAATAAATTTTCATTAAATTTATATATAGCTAAGAACTTCTCCAGATTCCTATATCTCTTTTAGCTTTACTTTTTATTCTTAGATTACTGATTCAATCATCACCTAAAGGACAGGAAAAACAAAACAATAACACATAAAAGAGATTCATCTTTATATATAAATAAAAAGGAAAGAGATGAGAATAGGCACAAAGGATTCCACTAGACAAGCACAGTGAAACTCAACCCATTTTCACATCATTAACAACCTTCTGTGAAGGCCTCAAATAATAAATAAATAAATAAATAAATAAATAAAAGAGATGATGGATTAACCCTTACTTTATAATCAAGTTCAAGTGAATCACATCATTGAAATGGATGTTAATTCAGAATCTCAGCTAGAGAATATATACTGATCCAAGAATTAAAAAATGCTTGAGTTGAACAAAAGCAAATATGCAATTGGAATAAAGTGATGCAACATGCAACATCGTATTGTATATCACATTCACAAGAGTTACAATAATGGGTTCTTATTTCATCACCTAAAGGACAGGAAAAACAAAACAATAACACAAAGATTCATCTTTATAAATCATCTTCCCATTTGTACATACTACTAAAAAGCAGCCACCTATCATCAATATGCTGAACATGACATCTGTAATAGAGATACCCGAGAGCAAAAAATGCTACAAAGTATAATTATAATTTTCACACTAAAGGATAAAATTTTATACCGTCCATACCTCTTCAACAGTAAATAAAGGTTGCAACACTGGGAAATGAAGTTGGTCATTACTAAACCCTTTCTCGACTTCAATTTGATCTGAATGTGAAATAGAAGAGAGGCAGAACATAACAGAGCAACAATAATAAGAAAATTAAAATGGAACTATAACTTACATCAGCAACAAGAGAGAATCACCCAAACAGAAATAATGAGAAAGCAACAGGAGGAATTGGGAATCCGAATTAGGGTTAAGAAACGAAATCATCTCCTATTGAAATTAACTCAACAGAAATGAAGATAGGGAGGAATAGAGAGAGGAAGATGATGGAATATACCTATTGACGGAGTCACGAAGGTGCTATCGCCTTTCAACCACTCGACACCATAGATCGATGAAGAAGCCTTATGTGTTGGTCTACAATGGGGAGAACTAAACATCGATCAGCCAAGCATTGAAAGATTGCAACATCTGGGGAGAACAAAATGCTGGTCAGGCAAGCATCAACGGACTGCAATAGCCGAGGAGAACTGAACACGCAGTGGACTCCACAAAGGAAAACTGAAAGGAGAGGATCGGACTCGAAGACTAGAAAGGGATGAGTGAAAAGGATTAGGGTGAATGAAATTAAGTAAAGTGAAAAATGAAAAAAATTGGAGGGAGAGGGGAAAAAATTGGAGGGAAATGGGAAAAAATATTAGAGGGAGATTGAGAGATATATTGGGCACCTATATTTAGATTTTTCCTACGGTTAAACCAGAGACAGCCACGTCTTGTTGATGCGTGGCAAAATGATGCTGCTTAGTGCGTGATAGCCACAGTTTAAGTAACCGCAGCAAAAAAACCATAGCTAATCGCTGGATTTTTTGTAGTGTTTTTTTATTTTTTAAGTTTTTAAATTATTTTCTTTTTAAAATTTTTTTATTTTTTATTTATTTTTTAAATTTTTTTAATTTTTTTTTCAAATTTCATTTTATTGTTCTGCTTGTTATTTTTTGAAATTTTTTTAATTTCAATTTTCTTCTCAAAAAAGAGTTATTGTAACATATTAAAAATAATATAACCATTAACCACAACAAAAAAGTTTGACATATAACATTATTCAAAATACATTTAAACACATATTTAACTTACACAATAAAAAATTGGTCCCAAATTAAATACAAATAAAAAATTTTAAAAATAATATCTAAAAAATACAAATAAAAAATAATTTAAAAATTAAAAAAATAAAAACGTGGGGGCCGGCTGGCCCTTACGTGCCCTCTCGGGCACATCGGTGTAGGGACTCCCTGCACTGAAGTGACAACTTGGTGCAGGAGTCCCTTCACCAAGTTGTCACTTCAGTGCAGGGAGTCCTTACACCGAGAATTGCCCGTGAAGGCGTTGTGATTTTTTTTTTAATTTTTTAGTTATTTTTTAAGTTTTTAAATCATTTTCTTTTTTAAAATTTTTTATTTGTTTTATTTATTATTTTTAAAATTTCTTATTTTTGTTTAAATTTCATGTTATTGTTCTGCTTGCTATTTTTTGAAATCTTTTTAGTTTGTTCAATTTTTTTCTCAAAAAAGAGGTATTGTAACATATTAAAAATAATACAACAATTTATCACAACAAAAAATTTGACATATAACACAATAAGCATATTTTTATTTATTTTCATCTCCTCATCCCTCTATTTCATCTTCTGCCTCTGTAGGGGGTCTCTTTCTCCTTCTTCTTCTTTGGTTAGCAGCACTTAATGCTACCAGCTTCGTCTCCACGAGCTTGTCCAGAGAGACATCTCTGCTTTCTAGTGTGTGCAGCCCATTGTATTTCTTGCAAACCTTTTTCATTTTCTACACGTATGAGCTATCGGGCTGCTGGAGAGTCATACTTTCCATTAATTAAGCCAAGCTAGCCTGAATAAAAGTTGAAAAGAATATAATTGCCAATTACAAACAAAAATGAATTTCAGATAATTCAACAAGGTGAAAATTTATATTTTACTATGTGATTTATCACTTTTGACTCTTGACTAATGAATCAACGAGTATGGTTAAAGTACAACTGCATATAAGGAGACATTGGTCCTAAGCTTTCGGTTGCAAAATCAACGTTTATTACTTCTGCTTGCCAATTATTCCATTTAACGATATCCAATGCAAAAAATTTTAACTAGTCCTTGTTGAGCAAGACTTTCATCAAATGCATTTGATCCCAAGCATCTTTCCCGCTATGGGGTTTCTAGGATTCCTTGCACCTATGCAAATTGGCGTAGAACACAATCAGGATATTGACACTCACAAATGTGGAAGGAAAACATTGGTACTGCAGCCCGACCCACTTCTGTCCCAGTGCGAAAATATTATGAGACCTTCTCATATGCATTAGGGGGTCCACTGAATCTATAAAATTTTGACACAACGTTAGTATATTAGACTAATCATATTAGTAGATTTATTATATATATACCTCAATCTTATTTGCCATCAAATCTAATATTTCTCTGTATATACAAAGCATAATTTCTTAGGGCATTTGAGGCAAGATTTGGTTGGACTACAATATCTCCTGCGATAAGAGGAAATCGTGACCAGATCTATATGTATAACAGGGTGATGCATCCAACAATTTGTTTGGTTTCTATTAAGGTTATGATGCAAAGCTCTTTATACAAAAATGCTAATACAGCCAAACCCCATGACATCCGTCCACACTCATGGAAATCAATAATAAAAGGGAGATACTTCAAGTTGACATAACCGTCAGATTTATCTAGCATCAAGTATCCGCTACTAATTGCAAAATCCATGCTCTAGCATGGCATGCTAGTGTGGTTTGGTCTGCCTCTTCAGGCAGCTCGCAAATATGTCTGCTAGCCACTTAAGCGATAGTCTTTGTCTACTTATCTTGGATTCGGACGATTTAATTTCAAAAGCTTCAATACATAAATCTTCCAAGTTTGATATCTGTGAATTCCCATATACTGATTTTCCTACACATGGAAGTCCCAGTAACATTCCTACATCTTCTAATGTAATTGATATTTTACCTAAAGTCAAGTGAAATGTATATGTCTCCGGACGCCATCTTTCTATAAATACAAAAATTAGACCATGACTGAATTCTAAATCTTCTAGCACAGAAGCTCCATAAAACATAGCTTGTACAAGAAGTGGCACCATAACGTGAGGTGGATGCTGAAGAAATTGGTCATTGATCCATTTTCTAATCATCAATATATGATTGCTCTAATGACGTAAAAAATTATAGTAAAAAAATAACTCAGAAAAAATATAAAAAAATTATAATACACATAGGTAATTTAAATAAACAATACTTATCCTATCACTTCTCCCCGCTATAGTAGAAATATGGTATTCATGCATGAATAGTAAACTGGGATTAAGTAGACTTGGAAATGCACTGATACTGATATCACTAGGGGTGGGCACAGTTCGGGTTAGGTCGAGTTGAGGGAAAATCTCAACCCAAATCGACCTAATGCTAGCAGGTCAGTTCAGTTCGAGTTCATCTTTTTTCGAAGATGAATTCGAAACAACCAAACCCACCACTGACAGATTGGGTCAATTCGGGTTGGTAAATCACACCTTTTTTTTTTGTTTGAGCATCCTTTTTTGCTTTCTTTTGAGCATCCTTTTTTGTTTTCTTTTTGTTCTTGGACAATAGCAACTAGAAAGCATCTATAGCGGAGCAGCTTGTACAAATTTCTTGAACCAGAAACAATGAAAAATATTTTTAGTATAAACACAGAAACAATCAAATTTCATATACCATAAATTTCTGGTTCATATAATAGTCATACAGTTATGAACGATCAATCAGAAACATAGCAATAATCAAATTTCATATAACAGTCATATAGTTATGAACAAACCAGAAATTTTCTGGTTTAGGAATTTTTTGGTCAAAAACTAGAAAATTTCTGGTTCGTATCAACCAAAAATTTCTAGTTATGGTCCATAGATCTGGTTTATATGGACTAGAACCAAAAATTTCTGGTTTATACGAACTAGAAATTTCTGGTTTAGTTTGACGGAGGCAGCAGGAGAAATTGAGAGAAGATAGATAAACCGAGATGAAGAGTTAACGCTTGAGTCCTAATGGAGTCGAGAGTGGAGATGCCGAGACTGAGTAGTGGAGCATGGGCTACATGGCTGTGGAAGACAAGCACTGAGCAGAGTGGAGACGAAGGAAACGAAGACGCAATGCTGGAGAGTGGAGACTAGAAATAGAGAGCCGGACTATTAGAGAATGGAGATAATGAGAGGAGAGATTGAGAGAACTGAGTTTGAGTCTTTGAGACAGTGAGAAGAGATGAAGTGAAGCTAGGGCACGGAGGGAGTTGAACTGAAACTCTTTGAGAGAGTAAAACTCTAAAAGTGAAGATGACACTGACTAACTCGCACAGGGGGCCAGGGAAATATGTAGGAAAACTATATATATATATATATATATATATATTTATATGTAGGTCGGGTTGGCGGTTCAGGTTGAGTTGGAAAACCCTAAATCCGCCACTCGACTCGCACAGATCGGGTTGGAAAAAAATTAACCTAACCCAACCCAATCCAATCAGTCGAGTTAGGCGGGTTAGGCTGGTTGACCCGATCCACTTCCCACCCTTGGATATCACTCATGTTTGTTTGGAAAGAGAGAGAAAGTATGAAGCTTGAAAATATGAGGAATGAGAGAGTGAAAGTGAAAAGATGAGTATCTTCGTGAAGGCATGTCTAGTGTGTAGGTTGGATCACTTTTAAAGGCAATAAAGTGTGTCTTGTAGTGGCATGTGACACTTGAAAAAATATTTTATCTTTCAAATAATTTTTAATATTGTGAGTTGTGATTTTTATTTAAAGATGATGATAATATTCACATATATCCTAGTATTTTATTTCTCATAATTTATTTAATTATTTTATTTAATTATTTGTCATATATATATATATATATATATATATTATCTCTTATTATATTTTCTTATAACAACTATTCAGATATTAAATAAATAAAATTAATGATTTAACTATGTTATAGGAAAAAAAATCTATTAATAAAATAAATTTTTAGTTGTTAATATAAAATATAGTTGATAAACGTCTAACATCAAATAATTATTTTTAATAGTTGTCTATATTTTTTTCAATTCAAAGTCTGTTAATGACTTTTTCTTTTTAAATAAGTATGGTGGTTATGGATCCCATTGTACTTGTCGAAAAGAATATAACAGATACCCATAAATATTTTAGCCTATATCTTTGAGGCCTAACATATTATCTAAGGTCGCATCATTTATTTATTAACTTTTTTTTGCCTATAATATTTACTCTTCTCTTCACTTCCATTTTCCTCTCAACATACATTTACATCTCATTTTCATCGCATTTGAGTTTTCTCATCTTTATTACAGTTGTCTGATACTTTTGTAGTTCTGCCAACATGTCAAGTGATAGAGTGCCGGAGCAAGCAAATTTTTCCAATTGACAAATATCAAGAACATATAGTAATGTTCAACCTGGGAATCCTTCTTCTTCTTTCCACACCAACACTGAAAATGTCATGGCAACACTAACCACATGGCCACTATTTTCTTATTCTTCTTCTTTTTTCAGCCCTTCAAATCCTCCTCATAACTTTTATCCACCTATGTTATGGCAATTTCAAGGTAACGTACCACCAATTCCTCATCCTAGTTACACTCCAACCAGACCACCAACAATGTGGTAATTTTACGACTGCAATGATACATCTAATATGTCATTTACTTCTTTTCAAATCCCAGTTAACTCACTAATAACGTCATAGGCATATTATAACTCATCTATTTCTTTACATTCTTAGACTTCCTTTTCACCTTTAAACCCAACCCCTCACACCTAATCTAGTTCCAACCCCATCTGGATCCTTGCTAATACCAACAGAGGTCACTGTTGAGTTCTCAATTTAGTACCATTTTGGTACTAAATCCCATTTCTTCTTGGTCTTTTTCTTGTTGGCTTGTGATTCTTAACCCATGTTTTGAGTAGTTTAGATTAGTTTTAGTTTTCTTTGATCTTTTAATAAATGGAGTGATTTCATGATTCTTTTCTACGATTTAATGGTTTTATTTGTTATTTTTTATGTAGGTTGAGTTGGTGAGAAGTTCGTGTTAGAAGGTGGAATGTTAGAGCTGAAATTCTGAAGATCCTGGAGTGGTTGCTTTCTCCCACTGCTATAGCGGTGGATTATACAACTATAGCGGTGGAATGCTGAAAAAAATATTTTAGAGCCATCTTCTCTGCCATCCACCGCTATAGCGGTAAATCTTCACCGCTATAGCAGTGGAACCTGGAAAAATATGATTTTAAGCTTTCTTCTCTGCCTTCCACCACTATAGCAGTGGGAATTGACCACTATAGCGGTGGTTCGCGATTCTGCATTGGTTTAAATGCATCAGAACATATTTTCTAAGGTATTCTGAGTTGGAGATAGAGGGGAAGCACCGATTTCTGCTAGAGTTGAAGATGGAATCCATTCCTGAAGTTGATCAAGCTCGATTTCCGTCAACCCAACCTCGGATTCATGGAGTTTGCTCATTCTTTTACTGTTTTCTGTAGTTTTAGAGCCATGAGTGGCTAATTTCTTCCTTCTAGAGTTGCTATGAACCAACTTTCAGATTAGGGATTGAGCCTCTCTTTGTAATTATGATTTCATTTGATTAATATATGTCTGTTCATTCATTTATATTGAGCTTGCTATGATCTTGGTCGAATTATAGTTTGTTTGTTGCTTTTACTGATCTCGGGAGAGAGAGGTAAGGGTAGAACATTGAATGGATAGGATAGGTACGTGAACCTTAGGGGTTTTCACTTGTTAACTAAAAAGGATTTTAGTTAATCTCATTTAATCAAAATTAGGTTGGTTGCATTTGGCTTAACCCACATAAGGGATTGCGTAGGAGTTGAGTAACTTAATTTAGGTTCAAGAAAATCACTTTAAGCCATAAGATAACCTAAGATTAAAATACATGATTAATTAGAATCACAAGTGCAGAGAGAGT
This sequence comes from Biancaea sappan, assembly GCA_037074585.1. NCBI lineage: Eukaryota > Viridiplantae > Streptophyta > Magnoliopsida > Fabales > Fabaceae > Biancaea > Biancaea sappan. Next base: position 28,263,753 of record CM073492.1, on the reverse strand, counting down.
TTAGCAATTCCTAGGACAGAAGAAGGGGATTAGTAACTCTAGGCCTTTTATTTGAATTATTTCTATTTGATTTTATTTTAATCTGATTTTACTTCTTAGTTCTTTAATTAAAGCTATCTTCAATCTAAAATTTGTTTTCCTAAATAATACGTTTAAACTTCTGGAGTACTTAGCATGTTAGTCCTCGTGGGTTCGACATTTTTTACTCATTTTCATTATATTACTTGTGCGACTTGTGCACTTGCCAGAACGCCCAACAAGTTTTTGGCATCGTTGTCAGGAACTAGTAGTTTTCAGCTAATATTCTAAGGAATTTAAAGGTGCTAGATTAGACATTTTTTCTATTTTTTTATTTTTCTTTATTTTCTTATTTTGTTTATTTTTATTTAAATAGTCATTTTTGCTTTTAGAGTTATTTTTCTGATTTCCTTTTTATCATTTCTGACTGATAATTTTCTACTGTGTATGCGAGGTACCACTCACACTTCTGATCTTTTCTTCGATCCTGAAATCGAGAAGCTTGCAAGGAAAACTCGAAGAGAAGCTAAGGCAAGAAAATTTCAAGAGGGGCAAAGTTCTCAAGAAGAAATGACAGAGGATAATGTAAATCTAGGTGGCATAGAAAACAATGGAGGAAATAGAGTTGCAAACTTGCAACAAGATGAAAATAGAGCAGTGTAGGACTACGCCTCACCCAACAATGCTTAACATGCCTCTAGTATAGTAAAAGCTCCGCTTGGAGCGAACAACTTCGAAATTAAAGCTGTCTTGATGAACTTGATCCAACAGAATCAGTTTGGGGGGAGTCCCATAGAAGACCCCGAACAATATATCACAAATTTTTTAGATATTTGTGATATGGTTAAACTTAATGGAGTAAGTGATGATGCCATACGTCTCCGTTTGTTTCCTTTTTCCTTGAGGGATATGGCTAAGATTTGGTTGAACGCTCAATCGAGAATGAGCATCACAACTTGGGATGAACTCCAGAAGAGGTTTTTAGATAAATTCTTTCCTCCTTCAAGGTCAATCAAATTGAGGAATGAGATCACAGCCTTTTATCAGCATGAACGCAAAGGTTTATATGAGGCTTGGGACGGTTCAAGAATTTACTGATGAAATGTCCAAATCATGGTCTTCAAGAGTGGCAGCAGCTAACTATTTTTCATAGTGGTCTCACATATGAGACTTAAGATAAATTAGACACTGCAGCTGGTGGTGCTTTGATGTCTAAGTTGATTGAACAAGCTCGAGAAATAATTAAAACTATAGGGGCTAGTCAGAATACTTCCATTAGAGCTAGGAGCAATTCGAAGAAAAGGATTATGGAGTTGGATACCCTCAATGTTCTATTGGCACAGAATGAAGCACTGACCAAGAAAGTTGAAATGTTGTGTTCAAGATAACAAGAGACGGCTAGAGTGAATGTAGTAGCCACTCCTAAGGCTAACTATGATTTTTGTGGAGGTGCACACAATAATGGGTGTTGTTATGAGTCGACTGTGATGGAGCAACTGAACTACATGGGTAATACTTAGAGAAATCAACAAAATTCCTATTTCAACTCATATCATCCGGGGAATAGAAATCACCCAAATTTCTCGTGGAGCAATAATCATTGTCTAAATCCTACAGCTCCATCATCTTCTGGTAGGCCTTCTCGTCCTCCTGGTTTTGGTAGTCATAACAATTACTCCCCTCAAAATAGAGCTCTATCACCTCAAGTGGAGAAGAAACCTTCGATGGAGGAGATGTTTATGAAATTCATAGGAGAAATGAGTCGATGTTTTAGACTCAGAATATGGCTATCAAGAATCTAGAGACTCAAATAGGACAGCTAGCTCTTGCTCTGAATAATAGGCCACAAGGTAATCTCTCTAGTGACACTGAAAATAACCCAAGAAGGGAGGGGAGAGAGCATTGTAATGCAATTACCTTGAGGAGTGGTAAAAAGCTCCCTGATGCTGTAAAATCACATGATCAGAAGAAAGGGGTGACTATTAAAGAAGAGAATAAAAAAGTTGTCAAGCCCCAAAAAGGGCATGTAACTGAGAATATAGATGCTTTGGGTGATAAAGGAAAATGTATAAATACCAGTCAAGACTTGAGAGCTGAAAAGTTTATTCCACCAATGCCCTATCCTTTGAGGCATAAAAAATTTAATCTGGACTGGCAATATAAGAAGTTCTTGGAGATCTTGAAACAACTTCATATCAACATCCTATTCATGGAGGCATTGAAACAAATGTCCAGTTATGCAAAGTTTATGAAGGATGTTCTGTCAAGAAAAAGGTGCTTTGGTGAGTTTGAAACTATTGCTATGACTAAAGAATGCAACGCCATTCTCCAAAAGAAGTTGCCTAGCAAAATGAAAGATCCGGGCAGCTTTGTGATCCCATGCAACATTGGGAACAATTTTTCTGGAAAGGCACTATGCGATCTGGGAGCTAGTGTGAATCTGATGTCACTGTCGATCTTCAAGAAACTGGGTTTGGGGAATGCTCAGCCCACCATAGTGACTCTTCAGCTAGTTGATCGTTCTATGTACTATCTGAATAGAATCATTGAAGATGTGCTTGTCAAGGTAGATAAGTTGATTTTTCCAGCTGACTTCATTAACATGGACTATGAGGAAGACAAGGAAATCCCAATCATTTTGGGAAGACCTTTTCTTGTAACCGGGAAAATATTAATTGATGTTCATAAAGGTGAGTTAACTATGAGGGTTAATGATCAAGAGGTCACCTTTAATATGAACAAGGCAATGAAAACTTTTGATGATTCAAAGAAGTGCTACATGGTGAAAATGATTGATAAAGAACATCACAGGCACTTTTATAATGGGATGAGTGAAGATTGTTTGGAGTATATTGAGAATGTGGAGAAAAGAACAAAGAGTTCTAGGAAGTTCAGAGGTTCATGAAAAGTTTAGTGACGATCCCCAGAAATTCAAACCTCCTGACATTGCAAACAAAGTTGTCACTCAGCTAAAAGCATTCAAGAAGCAGAAGAAATTGGAAGATCCACCTTGAGCATAGGCGTCCTGGTAAAGTCTGGCTGAAGACTATAAACTTAGCGCTCTTGGAAGGCAACCTAAGTTTTATTGCTTTTTAGTATTTATTGTTTTGTTTTGGCTTTGATTATTTTATCTGTAGTTTTTCTTGTTCTTGTTGTTGTGTTGCTTGTTTACTTATTTTCCTCTGTTGTGCTGATTTGGGATAGTGAGGACACTATCAAATTTAAGTTTGGGGAAGAGGTTTAACATGTTAATGGGTTTCTTCTTTGAGAAAATTTTCGTTAATTTTGTGTTGTCCATATGGATGTGTAGGAGGAGGAAATTTTTGAAAAAATTTTGAAATCTGAAAGTTTGAAATTCTTTGGCAAGTCAAATCATGTCAAATGAAATTCTTTTTAAGAGTTAACTCTTGAGTTTACAAATCTTAAGTTTTATATATTTTTATTAGTGTAATCCTTATCACTTCAAAATAACAGGAGTCGTGTTTTTGTCTCTTTGTGAATGGTTTTTAGATTATATTCATTAAAAAGAAAAAAAAAGTTCAATAAGGGGCTAGTGAAAAAAGGATTCAATAAGGGGATAGCTGAAAGTTTCAATAAGGGATAGGCTATTGTAATTAAAATAAAATGAGAAAATTTGCAATATTTCCAAAGGAAATAAGGCAAGTAAGGAAGCTGAGGAAGCTATATCCTTGAGAACAAAACAATGAAGCCCTTGAGAATCGAAATTAAATGATGCCCTTGAGAACAAATTAGTAATTTAGTCTTGGAATTTTTGTGAATTTGGTTTTATAAACTGTTCCAAGATGTGAAGCTTTGATTTCAAGTTTTCTTGTGGTTTGGTTAACACTTGTTATTGAATCCTTAAGATTGCAAACTCTTGAGTTAAATCTTTTGAGTAATAGTTTGATAAGGCTTGGCTTGCTTTAATTCACATTTTCAGATCTTTACTCCTCCTAGTTGCACATATTCCTGGTTGCACATATTTTTCTCAAAATTTTTCTCATTGAAAGTTTTTGTTTAAGGACAAGCAAAAGTTCAAGTTTGGGAGACTGTTGAGTTCTCAATTTAGTACCATTTTGGTACTAAATCCTGTCTCTTCTTGGTCTTTTTCTTGTTGGCTTGTGATTCTTAACCCATATTTTGAGTAGTTTAGATTGGTTTTAGTTTTCTTTGATCTTTTAATAAATGGAGTGATTTCATGATTCTTTCCTGCGATTTAATGGTTTTATTTGTTATTTTTGATGTAGGTGAGTTGGTGAGAAGTTTGTGTTAGAAGATGGAATGTTAGAGCTGAAATTCTGAAGATGTTGGAGCGGTTGCTGTCTCCCACCGCTATAGCAGTGGATTCTACAGCTATAGCGGTGGAATGCTAAAAAAATATTTTGGAGCCATCTTCTCTGCCATCCAAAAACATGATTTTAAGTTCTCTTCTTTGCCTTCCACCGCTATAGCGGTGGTTCGCGACTCTACACTGGTTTAAATGCGTCCGAACAGATTTTATAGGGTATTCTGAGTTAGAGACAGAGGGGAGGCACCGATTTCTACAAGAGGAGAAGGAGGAATCCATTCCCAAAGCCAATCAAGCCCGATTTCCATCAACCTAACCTCGGATTCATGGAGTTTGCTCATTCTTTTACTATTTTCTATTTTAGAGCCATGAGTGGCTAATTTCTTCCTTCTAGAGTTGCTATGAACCAACTTTCATATTAGGGATTGAGTCTCTCTTTGTAATTGTGATTTCATTTGATTAATATATGTTTGTTCATTCATTTATATTGAACTTGCTATGATCTTGGCCGAATTATAGTTTGTTTGTTGCTTTTACTGATCTCGGGAGAGGGAGGTAAGGGTAGAATATTGAGTGGATAGGACGAGTGCGTGAACCTTAGGGGTTTTCGCTTGTTAACTAAAAAGGATTTTAGTTAATCTTGTTTAATCACGTAAGAGATTGCGTAGGAGTTGAGTAGCTTAATTTAGTTTCGGGAGAATCACTTTAAGCCATAAGATAACATAAGATTAACATGCATGATTAATTAGAATCACAAGTGCAGAGAGAGTTTAGCAATTCCTAGGACAGAAGAAGGGGATTAGTAACTCTAGGTCTTTTATTTGAATTATTTCCATTTGATCTTATTTTAATATGATTTTACTTCTTAGTTCTTTAATTAAAGCTATCTTCAATCCAAAATTTGTTTACCTAAATAATACGTTTAAACTTCTGGAGTACTTAGCACGTTAGTCCTCGTGGGTTCGACACTCTTTACTCATTTTCACTATATTACTTGTATGACTGGTGCACTTATCAGAATGCTCAACAGTCACAACCCACAGTGCATAAGACAATAGCAACATAATCAGAAAGGATCTCATTAGTCCAGATGGAACAGAGTAATTTTTTTTCTATCAATCGTACTTATTATTCTATTTAAAAATTGGTCACATTACATTTTTTAAATCTCTTAAGTATATTTTAAGTTTATAAATGATTCAGGTTTTCTCCAAACCATAATGAAATTCAAGATCAAATTGTGTTCATCATTTAATCAACATATGATGGACCATACACATGCCAGAGGGATGTACTTGAATCACTGCAGAACTTGTGGTGGCTAGAATTTCAAGTATAGTTTCATTATCTTTATCTATTACAATCTTTTACCCCACATCATCATCTATTATTAATTATAAATCTTATTTGTTAGAAATATTATATTTGGTCACCACAACATGAAGGTTCTATTCAAAGTAATTGGAAATATTGTGCATCAATGCGCTTAAAATATTGCGTGATAAATAAGGAACACCATATTTCAAACAAGTTAGCGAGCAAAAGAAAAAAAAATAGATCTTCCGACTCTAGTAGATTTGGCTCATTTCTCCAGACTAGAGATTCTATTTCAATGGCAGAGCATAAAAGAAGATTGGTAATTAATTTAATTTTTTATTATATTTATTTACTATTTCATCATTATATCTCATGCTTATAAATATATATATATATTCCTCGAACCTTAGACAAAGGAATTGGGAAAAGAACCTACTACATCTGAATTATTTCTTCGAACTTATCAGAATAAGACTGATCAAAGATGGAGTGATAAAAAATCCGAGACAACATTTGTAAGTGTTATTTTATGTATAATGTAATATATATATATATATATATATATATATATATATATATATATATATATTATAATACAGTCTAATTAAATAATTCATTTTCCTTAAAGGTGGAATATCAAAGGCTGCACCAATCTTCAGGTAGCTTTGAACAACAATTATCAGATATTGATTTATTAATGAAAGTAGTAGGAGGAAAAAAAAGGGGGCACATATATGGTTTAGGAGTTGAGGCATCCAAAATAGTAGGTATCGCAATTTCTGGTTTCATGTACAAGAATGCCGATTGCATCTTGATTGGACTCGCTTCCAAGAATTTCAGCAGGTTTTAAAAGATATATTTATTCACTGTCTAAATAAATCTTATGAATAAAAATTGAAAAGATATGAAGACAAGGTTGAGAAACTAAGTAGTCAGGTTACTACAATAGAAATTAGACTCAATGCAATGCAAGGATGTTGTCCTCTTTCCTATCTACCTCAACACTTATTTTATGCCAGCTTAAGTGATCAAGGAAACACATGTGTATCAACCTGATGTAGCATCTTTAAACAATGTTTCCAAGTTTTTTATTCCCCTCGATATTCCAGCAATCGATAATATTTGAAACAATGACAACAATGGAGATGAAGAAAATGATGATGAAGAGTAAAAATATGTATTACACAATTTTTTTAATTTTATTTTTATTATTGTAATATATTTTCACTAATGAACTATTTATTTAATGCAATTTACCATTTTGTTATGTTAATTTATAAATATATTTGAATAGTTAATACAGTTTGCATATATAATTATTTTTCTCAATAAATATACAAATAATGACTTATACATCAACATAAAAATAATATAAAATATATAAAACTTTATTTCCAAAAATGTTAAAGCTAATTTTATATTAAAATAATAAATTATTCAATTATATTTTTTATCAGCAAAATAATTAAAAATATTATAATATACTATGAAGTTAAAAAAAATTTATTATTGACACATTTATTTCGAACGTAGATATTTTCTAATTGACTATAAAAAAATAATACAGTGCAAATTATCACGTGAAATGTTATTTCTTTTAGTCTTAGCGCGAACATAAAAATTTATGCGTAGTTTTAAAATATTCATCATGCCGCTAATTCTTTTATATAAGATTTCTCCTCTTTGCATTCTCCCATTTTATCTTTTCTTTTTTTTTTCTTCTCTCTTATTCACCTTCATCGTTTCTAATTATTATCTTCGTCTTCTCTGGTTCTTCTGAGGTATGTTCAGAGATACATATGCTCTTTTTTTTTAATCTCTCTCATTCATCTTTATTTTTATTGGTTATTCATCTTCCTCTTCTTTGGTTTTCTCAAATATGTTCAGAGATATAAATACAATGGTATAATTTGTCTCTTTTATTTCACATTATTCTTCTCTATAGTTTTTCTAACTTTATTTACAGTATATAGCAATTTTTATTTTGTCTTCTTTTAGGTAAAAAATTGCATATTTTTCAATAAAAAATTGTTATTTTCTTAATATACTTCTCAATTTACTTGCTTCTTTTTTCTCTGTTGCAGTCTGATTTGTTTACATTCTTAAGTGTCAACAGGAATAAAATTTTTATGTGTCAAGAAGCAGAACTGTAAGTTTATTTGGACCCATTAATTCATCTTTCCTTCCTGAAGCATTCCTGTCTCATTCTCATCTGTTGGTAAAGACATAGAAATATGGAAGAAGACGAAGACAATTAAAATATTTCATATAAAAAATTTATATATTCATTATTTCATTATTTTATAAAAATAAAAAATTCATCTGCATCAAATTTTGTAAATTTATAATTTTTTTCAATAACAAGTTTAAATCATTTTTTGAGCATATCATTAAACTAAAATTATAAATATATAATGTAAATTAATTAATTTTTTCATAATTAAAAAAATCTACATAACAATTAAAATTAAAATATATAAATATAATAAATTCCTATAATCTTTTTTACACAAAGGTAAAAAAATCAATTCAAGTATCTCGAGCTACTCTGTACCGATAATTTTATTAAACAATATTTTAAATCTATATTTTTGTTATTTTTAATTATAATTATTTATAAAAATTGATCGAAATTCTATAGGGTCAACCAACTAATGGGTTAATGCTTGTACAACAATAATGATCTGAGCAACGAATTGTGTGTTTCATACCTATACATGAGGCAGCGGTTGCAACATTAGGATTTCCGACTGAAAATCCATATGACGAATTTAGTAGATAATATGTTTCGGTAAGAAACTAGTAAGAAAACAATTACTGACTAGTGATTTTGCTACTGAAAAATTTTAGTAGTTATTCAGTAGGAATAACATTTTTGCTGCTGAAATTCATTACTTTCCTACTGATTTGGCTATAGCTATCATGCCTCTGTCACGTCCCAATTTGGAAACATGACCGACACGAAGGTGGACTCCTTCCACCACCGTAAGCCTAACATCAACCATTAACACGTGGAATAAATATAATATGTATAAATTCAATTTCACAATCAATGAAAGATTTCTTAGGTGTTCTGTCTAAATACAGAGCGACTTAGACGCCTGACTAAAAAGCGTACCAGCATTCCAAGATAGAGGAACACAGACTTGGAGATTTTGTTACTCGTCATACGGAGACTCGCCTTCTAATACAGAACTTGCAAAGAGTACACAAAGGAAGAGATGAGTATGAAAATACTCAATAAGGAAAAAACAACCAAAAATTTAAATATGACCTGTGTACCGCTCACAGAGATGGGAGAGATCCCATCCACCAATATAAGACCAAGGACTCACCTCACATAACCTGCAAGTTGAGTAAAGAGTCCTACCATACACACACAAATATATATATCAATAACCTCAGTAAGAAATTTTATGAACTTTAGTCATCTCCATGTGATTTTCCATTATGCAAAAATAATAATATTATGGAAAACTTCATGAATGTGAGGAGCCAATCCTCTAAATTATATATGAGGGGCCGACCCTCTCAATCTCATATTTTCAGTCACCATAGTAGAGAAGGCCACATAGGCTTCTCACTAGGTTCTCAATAAATACCATATACGCATAGGTCACTACTTGAGAGGGCCACACTGGCTTCTTAGTTCATTCTTATATCTATCACAGAAAGGGCCACACTGGCTTCTCTTTTCATTCTCATATCACCACAGAGAGGGCCATACTGGCTTCTCTTTTCATACCATTAGTCATAGTGTGAGAGAGCTACTAGGCTCTTCGTACTACCACTAGTTCATTTTCATCTGAAATGCCACACATACATCTCATTAATGCAGAATATTTATTTACAACAATCACAGATAATAAGAATTGTCAAGAAAAGAAGGAATTTTAACTTATGAATTTGTGAATCTTAAATAGAACATTTGAAAGCTACACAGAAGTAAAGTGTTCATCCCAACATGATTTAATCCTTTAATCGTCACCTAGATAAACGTGAGGAATATCACAGTTAGGGTTTACCATAAAATACTATCGAGAAAGCTACACAAGCTCCTTTTGTAATTCACCACCCACACTCAATCCATACTCAAGCAAGAAGTCAAATTTGGTGTGCGATAATATTACAACACATACATTCAATGAGACAAAGGCTTCGATTCAAGAGAACAAATAATTATCTTCCAATATACCTAGTCATGGTAAATAAATTCCACCATGCAATAATTTATTCCTAGCACAAAGTCACCTTAGAATCATTCAATTGTATTAACACATAATTTCAATCACTTGGTTTGAGTTATTTGAAATCACCCTATTGTTTCACTAGACTCAGTGTGACCACTTATTTTTTCATTGAATGAACTTATCTAGGAGTTAAAAGCCATGAAACTACTCCTTTATATGTGAGTTACTTCTTCCTACAAAGCTTAGAAGAAAATCCCCTCTAAACCAATTTAAATTCTACACATGCTCTGGTTAAGGACAAATTTTGGTTCCTAGACTTTATGAATTTACTGGGCAGTCCTCACAAGTTCAAAATTCATGAAATTTGGTAGAAAGTATCCTAATATATCTAGAATCTTAGATAAAAATTTCAAAAGAAAATACTTTGATTTGCTTCTTCAAAATCACTAAAATGTAGATGCTGCCTAGACTAACTCTATAGCTATTGTAGCCTCGGTTTTTGCAAGTATTGACCCACTAAAACAATTCCAAATCTCATGAAACTTGGCAAACATATAATTTAATGCTATGACACCTTCCCATAAAAATTTTGAAGTAAAATTTGACCCTTTGGATAATATAACATAGCCTTAAGTGAAACTGGTTAGAGTTGTTTTAATTCTGAAGTAGTTTCAGTTTCCATATTATTTGGCTTAGCAATTGTTTCCCAAACACTATGAAAATGTCTAGATCATAACTACATATGTCAAGGAATTCCATGTAAAAATTTCAAGACCATAAAAGCTCATTTCATACTACAATCAACTCAAAACATCATCAATAGTAATTACTAACACACATGCTTCCAAACATTTCTGACCTTCAATCACTCTTTTAATCATAAAACATAAACATTAAAGAATCCTTGAATGAACTTAGTTTGTTTGAAACTAGACTCAAATATCTTTCCAACAATATGTAGTTTTCTAGAAACGGAGCTCAAACGAGAGAGTTATGACTATTTCAATTATGCTAAAACTTGTTGCTTGGGGATGCGCCCCTTGGGTCCACCGTGGCGCCCCTAGGCTCCAAGCTCTTCTTCTCGATCACATGGGTACCCCAAGCGCCACCGAACTGGGCAAACTTGCCCAAACCGTGATTTGGCACCAAAAATCTACCACTGAGCCTTCTAACTCTTCTTAAAGTTCACCCAAACCATTTCAAATCACTAATACTTGTTTCTATCACCCAAGAACTTCTTAGAAGATCAATTTTAAGTATTGATTCAAGATCAAAGTAAATTCATTCAAGATTCAACTATTCTCTTTCTTAGAAATTTCAATCCATGTTCTTCCTCTGCTAAGGCTTTCAATCATGATCTCATTAAGTTTCTAGGTTCTAAACTCATTAAAAGTAAGATGCAACAATCCCATTCAAGACTCAAGCCCTAATTTTATGATTTCTCTAAATCTTCAATATAGGGTTTCTTGCAAGATCCAAGAAGAAGAAGAGAGGAGAACTTGATCCTTACCTCAAGAGAAGGTTTCAGTGAGGAGAGGAGGCCGCCGGTAGAGGAGCTTCGATGGAGTTGATGGTAGAGCCACCATAAATGTCTCTTTTTTGGCCAAAGGGATGGAAGACATGAAGGGAGAGGAGGAAAGTATGAGAGGGACGAAGAAGACAAAATAAATGGGTGAGTGTGGAAATTTCTGATGTGGGTGTGAGTTAAAATGAGTATGGGGTCCACCTCCTCTCTCATTTGGTCCCTCAAAATTTGGAGAAGTTTACTTAAGTCCCTTCAATGAGGTATTGAGAATTAATTTAAAGAAATAGTCTGCATGGACACTAAGTCACTCATAGAAACACATATAAACATCAAAATTTCATTTCTCAACACATTTTGTTTAAAATGACAAATTTTATTTTAGTTCATTTTAGCCCTTCTCACCAACCCATCCACTATTTTGGCTCTGTTTCCACCATTCTCGAAACTCCAACTTTCTTATTCAACCTCCTTGAGTTGTTCTCTCCTCCAAAGTCCTTCGTTGAGGATTTTCTTATAAATTTCTGACAAAAAATTAAGAAAATCCAAGAATTTTGTGATTTCACAAAATTTCAAATTAACCCCAAATTTTACATATGAACAAATAATAAAATTAGTACGTTCATTAAGTGAATTTAAAATTCATAGGTATTACAGCCTCTTTCCTATAGTGATATCAATACATAATTCACCCACTTCATACTTTATGTACACTAATCATAGCACTCATGCTTTTCCTTTGTCTTTATCTCTTAAAATGATCAATTTCTAAAAGTAAGACACAATGTATCTCAGTAGCTTTAAATAAAAATATACATATAAGGATCATTTTAGCCATAAAAGTATTTACATAAATAATTTATTCATTCATGGCTTTTCTTTAAATAAAGCTATTATTCATAACATGTGAATATGCTTAATATAAACTTTCTTTATCTTTATTTCTTAGTCTAGCACAAGGCTTATTAATCTAGCACATGACTTCTTATTCTGACTCATGGCTTTGTCCTTTACTATGTAGCAAGTCTTATTCTCATCTTATTATTCATTAAGGAATAAGATTCTTCTCTTATTATCTATTCTTGAATAAGAGTCTATACTATCTTACTCTCTACTGAGGACTAAGATTCTACTCTCATTCTCTACTATGGAATAAGAGTGGGATATTCTCTTGTTCTCTTATGTGGAATAAGAGTCTTTCCCTTATACTCTTATGTGGCATAAACTCTGTTCTATCTTATTCTTTTCTATGGAATAAGATTTTGCTTTCCTCATTCTCTTTTGTGGAATAAGGTATTCTCCTTATATTCTTTTCTATGGAATAAGATTCTCACCTTATATCTTGCTTCGACGTCAGGTGTCCTGCTCTCCTTTTATTCTCTTATGTGGAATAAGAGTCTCACCTCATATATACTCTATTGTGGCATAAGGTGTTCTATTCTTCTCTTATTCTCTTATGTGGAATAAGAGTTTCACCTCCTACTCTACTGTGGCATAAAATGTTCTGTTTTCCTTTATACTCTTATGTAGAATAAGAGCCTCACCTCATACTCTATTGTGGCATATGATATTATGTTCTTCTATTATTCTCTTATGTAGAATAAGAGTACCTTTCTCTTGTTCTCTTCTATTGAACAAGTCTCACTCTCTTTATTCTCTTCTGTAGAATAAGGCTTTCTTTCTTTATTCTCTATTGTGGAATAAAGAATATGCTAATCATATTGTTCCTTTTAATTCTTCTTGTCTTCTACTATAAGACAAGTTCTTGCTAAAAGTCTTATTGATTTATTCTACTTTAACTAACTTTCACTTCTTCTTTGTAAGAAGACTAATTCTTGCTAAAGGTCTTGCTAATCATTTCTACCTTTAGCTATCTTCTATTTCTTCTTTTATAAGAGTAAATCTTGCTAAAGGTCTTATTATTAAATGCTAGCAAGGGATGACAAAGGATAACATCAAGGCGATGATGGATCTTAACGTGTATTGCAAGCATCATGATTTTAGAGTTGCAAGACATAGCAAATAGCAGAGTGATAAAGCCAAAGGCAAAATTTGCATTTATGCTAGAGTATGGAAGGGCTATATGTGAGTAGCTCTAAGGATTAAAAATGTCTGATGGATATTCTTCGAATCTGTCAAGAAGTATTGACGTGAAGGACAAAAAGTTTTTTAGAGTACAAAAGCCATGATTGTCACATTTTCATGGAATGTTTTGCTACCTAGTGCATTCAATGCATTGCTAGAGCAAGTTTGGAGGCCTTTCACTAAAATAAGTCAATTTTTTGAAGATTTGTGTTCAACAACATTGAAAGTGAATGAGCTACTACAAATGGAGCATAACATTCCTGTCATTCTCTGCAAGCTAGAAAGAATCTTCCCTCTTGGATTTTTTTGACTCAATGAAGCATCTACTTATCCATCTCCCGTATGAGGCTCGTATCAGTGGACCGGTTCAATATCGATGGTTGTATCCTTTTGGGACGTATTAAATCATTAGTTACTTCTTCTTTTATATATTATTTTAATTCCTATTTATTCAAATCTAACAAACTAGTTCCTTTCATTTTTAAAGGTTTTCAAACAAAATTAAGAAGATAGTCAAGAATAAATATCAGGTGGAAAGTTATATTTGCAAAGCATACTTGGCACAGGAGACATCGTACTTTTGTTCTTAATATTTTGAGTCACACGTAAATTCATTAACAATGAGATTTGGTCAGAATCCCTGTATGATGGAGGAGAGAGGCCAACTGATGACATTAACAATTTTTAACTAAGTCGGGTGACCTTTCAGCAAGAGCGTCAATAAATTTTTAAGTGATAGAGAATATATGACGGCTCAACTTTACGTTCTTCTCAATTTTGATAAAGTGAAACCATATCTCGAGTAAGAACATATCCTATTTTTTAATTTTATTAATTAATCAAACATTGTATACCTATTATATATGCTCATTGAGGTTAGTTTAATTTGTATAGCAGTAATTTTGAACAATACCACAGAAATTTAAATCCTCATTTCAACGATACAAATATTGAAAGGCTTGTCGAATCACACTTTGTCTTGTGGCTCAAAAAAGTGGCCTTTTGATTTAATTGGATCAGTTGCATGATGGGTCATTTTTTATGTGGTATGCATTAATTAATCAATTATTCATTGATAACTTTTAACTAAGTACACACTCAACCTCATGTTTTTAATGATCTAAATGAGATGAACCTAGCATGGGGACCGTTTAGAGAAGTCTAGACATGGCCGATATATTTTGTGAATGGATACAAATTTCATACTGATAACTGGAGCGCTAGGAAGAAGACAATTAACAATGAGGTTTGTGTTAAAGGCATTGGAGAATATGGTGGAGAAAATGATTATTTTGGCATCCTTAAATAGGTGGTACAGTTACAGTATTTTGCAAAACCTACAAAAAAAATTATTTTGTTATATTATAACTAATTTGATCCAGTGTCAATTTATGGAACAAGGGTACACCTAGACTATGGAATTATAGAGCTTAAGCATACAAGGAGATATGAAAAATTTGATGCTTTTGTGTTTGCGCAACGGGCAATACAGGTATATATATTTTTTGTTCTTTATTAAATTAGAACAAGAGGTAAATCTGACTGGTGGGTTGTTATAAAAACTAGGCCCAAAAGTCTAGTAGAAAATGAAGAAAGACTAGAAGTTGTCTATCGGAATAAACAATCTCATGTTTTTATTGTTAATAATTATTTATTAAATGAAAATTTAAGAGATGAAGGACAATATGAAGAAATCAGATATGCAGAAAAAGCAAAAGAGGAAGATTGAGATGAAGATGAGGATGAGGACCAAGACACAAATATAAATGAAGAACAAGATAAACAAGACGAAGGAGAGGACGACACAAAAAGTCAACTAACTTGTATTTTCTATTGTATAATTCTTTCTTAATACTAGAGGATACTATTTCATAAACACTGTGATAATTCAGCATTTTTCCATTGTTGGTATCTATGAACTTATTTTTAAACAAATTTTTTTAAACATGTTCTTAAAAAAAATTAACTTATTATATATAGATTTACATGAAGTAATATATATATATTAATTTTAATCATATATATCGTCATAATAAAATTAATTTATAGAATAAATATATATATATATATATATATATATTTATTTATTTATTTATTTATTTATAAAAGTCGTGCAGAGGAAGTCACCCCACATCAAAAGTACATAAATGGCGCACCACAAGAACATAAGTGGTGTAGGGGAAGTCCCCACACACCACACGAAAATCGTTAGGTATGAATATGTTAGATACCTGTAACTTGATTGGCGAAATAGTGGCAAGGGCCCTCCATGTCATACAAATATATGTAGTGCGAAAGGACTGCCCCACACCATGTAAACATATGTGGTGTGGGGAAGCCACCCTCGCGCCACACGAATATATGTGGCGTGGAGGGAGCCACCTCGTGCTACGCTAAGAACATAAGTGGCACGAGAGCTCCTCCCGAGCTACACGAACATTACTTCCCCCATGCCATATGAATGCAAACATATGTGGTGCGAGCAAACACAAGTGGCATAGGGGAAGTCCCCTCACACAATGCGACACGCTAAGAACAGAAGTAGCACGGGGGCTTCCTTGAGCCACACGAATATTAGTCGCACTACACGAATATATGTGCTCTCCCTGCGCCACACGAACAATCCACACCAATAGGCCTTAAATAACATATGTAGCTCCCCGTGCCACACAGTTCACTTCCCACGCCAAATATCACTTATCGACTGAAGTCTAGTTGAATTAATAGTAACTAAAGAATGGTGATTGGGATTCGATAGCATCATCAGTAGGAATGTATTATAGGAGATGAAACGATGGACATAAATTATTTTCTACTACTTTTCAGTTTGTAAGAGTGAGATGGCAGACATAAAATAAGTTTAATAGATTTCACTAGAAAAATATCTGTAGTTTTTTTTATTCATTGTTGTAGTGTAAATAGGAAAGAGAAAATAATATTTTGGTATGTATTTTTTAATGAGGTAATTTGACCATAATACCCCTAACTACCTTTTTGGGAAAAAAAATTTCATCTAAAATCATCAAAAGATTTCATCCTACTCTATCGTCATTTTTTTCCTCTCTCTTCCTCTGTTTTAGAAGACTTCAGAAAGATTTCGTCCAAAATCATCCAAAGATTTCATCCTTTGTGGCACGTTTGGTTCCTCATTCGGGGAGGAAAGGCAAATGGAATTCTAGTACAAAATGATCGATCCTCCATTTAGTTTGCTTCATCAGACAGAAGATGGCTTTCATCAATGGAAAGGAGGTACGTGGTTTTCCATTATTGTTGGTATGACCATGTTCATTAGTTACTCGATGGAAAAGTATCTTTCATAAATGGAATCCATGGCGTGCAAATTTACTGGAATCCCTTCAACTACTCTCGGCCAACTCTGTTGTCGTCTAGCCCCTTCTGATGGGTCGATGTCGGCACCAGAGAACAGACAAAGTTAAACATAACAGATAAAAGAGATGGTCGATGTTGAATAGAACAGACGAGCAGAGCAGCTTGGTGGGGTTTTGATTATGAGTTTGTTGATTTTGGTTTTTAGAGTCTTATAGGTTCCTGATTTGATGATATTGGCTAATCTGTACTCCATTAAAAACTTAAGGAAACTTTTGTGGCTTTGGTTTCTTGTATACTTGTCAGCTTTACATGAGGAGACATGGCTACATATGTAATTATAGACCCCATAAATCATTAAGAAAAGAAATTAAAATTTGAGCATAGGGTCTACTGTATCTCCTTCTTGGTTTTCTGGGTATAGGAAGAATTTCTTGGGTAGAGATTGACTGGGAGAGAGAGAGAGAGAGGAGTATTGGAGTTGTAAAGAATTGTTAGGTTTAGCTGAATTTTTTTTCAAAAAGATAGTTAGGGGTATTTTGGTCAAATTAGCCTATTAAAAAATACATATCAAAATATTTATTTTCTCTTTCGTATTCAGTTTTCTATTGTATACCAAACAACTTTTTTTCCTTTTCCTTTTCTCTTTTCTATTCTCCATTCCATTCCTTATTTCCTTTCCATTCCTATTATGTATTGTGAACCAAACGGGCCGTCAATGTTTCTTTGTACTTTCCCTCGTCATACTCACTCTCCTTCTGTATTCTCTTTCGCTATCAACTGGCATTTGGTGGCTCCTATGGCATCTCTAGCATTTAGGGAAAAGACTAGATTCGGTGGCATTTCTCTGAATATTAGCTTTACCAATTTGTACTCTGTTACTGGCATTTCTCCCTCGTTGTCAATCCTCTTTAGATCCGAGTAGGTTTAGGATGCAGCCAAAGACGACGAAGAAGATGAGACTGGAGAAGACAGAGCTTCCCTTCCTTGCCATCACCTCTGTACTCTCTCTCACCGTCGACGCCATTGCCTGTCACTAGCCTCTCTCTCTCTCTCTTTATCTCTCATCGTCAATCCTCGTCAAATCCAGCTTGGGTTCAATATTTGGCCAGAGAAGACATAGCCAGGTGAAGGGCAATCTAGATCTTTTCCATGCATTTTCCACTCAAGCCTTGCATTTTCCACCTCACTTGCAATGGAAAGGCCATACTAGAAAAAATCAAGTACTGTAGCCCACTGGAATGTTTCTTTTCCATTGCTATTCACCAACCAAACACGGTTGAGGCACTATAGGTGGGAACCTTTCCTTTTGTGCTTCCATTATAAACCAAATGCGAATGGGAAGTTTAAGTTTTCTATTTACCACAAAATTTGATAAAAAAAATTCAAAATTTCAACATAAGTTCAAAAATACCAAATGCGAAAAATTTTGATCAAAATTTAGAAATTTTTTGTGTTCCTTAATTACCTCCAAACTTATAAAGAAGATTGTCCGTAATGATCAAACACTTATTACAACGTTGGGGTTAATTAGGAACAAAAAACAACCTTCATGGAAAAGATATCACTTGCCTGAAATTGTATGTGAACTTATGATGTACAACAGAGAAACACTATTTAAACAACCAAGCAAGAGGAAATTAATAAAGGATATTTAGTCACATTTTAGCCCATTATGCTACCACATATTTTGATCTTAACATATCTGATTAAAAACAATCAAGTCAAATGAATTTTCAGACTAAATACACACAAAAGAGGGAAAACAAAATAGATAGTGAAGAACAAGGTCCCCGAAAGCAGGCAGAATAATACCCCTTTTCATCTCCTTTTTTTCTCCCCATCTCCCATAACCAATGGAGTTGACAACTCATCAATGGCACAAAAATAATCTATGGACTTTCGGAATCTTGAAACTTCAGCTTTCTCGGAACCCCCCCAACAAAAACCAAAAAATATACTCACAAAATCACACAAATAAAAATTAGAAAAATGTTCAAATTACCAACAATCATTAAAAAACTAAAACAAGAAGTAAACAATAAAAATGCAAACTTGCCTCCCAAAAAGCACTTATTTAGAGTTTAAGCTTGACTTTTTAGATTCTTTTGAGTTTAGCCAGGGTCAAGGAGGAGGTGACAGTTGACATCTCCTTTGGCGTTGAATCACTTGTGTATAATATGTCCTCCATTAAAGTTTCTTGTGCATGCATATTGTTGGATGCAGGATTTATCTCCTTAAAATCATGAATGCTCTATCCAAGTGCTGAGTTACGCTTTCTCAAAACTCTTAGTAGTATTTCTTCTTCAAATTTGCTCAAATCATCACTTATAATCACAGCATATTCGAGGTTAGAAGGAAAGGGTTTCAACTAAAGCTTTGGTGGCTCTTCATTCACTACATCGTTCTTCTTCAAATCCTCACTCTTGTTCTCTCCGGAGGAAGAGACACACGAAAAAGTTCCCAAAGGCTTGGTATAATTCATGAAATTCAATGCACACATTTCTTTTCTTCATTCTCTATAGTAATGGGGTTAAATACTACAGCTTCAAGTGGAAACTTAGATGTGCCACAAAAAAAAAAATCTGTTCTGAAAAACATGTCAAAACTGTTAAAAAAAATTAATCTAGAAAAATCTAAAAAGTAACAAATAATATATGATGTAATTACTATCAATTGAAAAATCTAGAAAATATAGAAAACCGTGTAAATGGCGAGAATGAACATGAATTGTGTAGAAATTTCACTTAAGAAGCAACAACTGAAATATCTAGAATGAGTGAGAGATGCATGGCGGCATTGGTGAGAAAGCTCCAGACAAAATGTTGACCGACATAAGAAAACTATAAATAAGAGCATGAAAAATATAAATGGTGAATTGAATGAAAAAATAATCATTCCTTCCTACAAATTCCTAGCCTTAGCCTTTCGTCCATCACTCTCTCTCTCTCTCTTCCTATCTTAATCATTTCTTTATATCATCTCCCATCAAGATATTCACTTTAGGCAAATTACGAAAATTGTCACTAGTCTTCCATACCAAATCAATTTACCTTAAATCCATCAAAAACTCCAATGGCCATTCGGCCATCAACTTTCATAATTGGTTGACAAGTCTGACGTTTGTGAGCTTATAATCACAAAAATCCCTATCACCCACCTGCAGATATTAATTTCTTGCATGTGCGTGCCCTACCACTCATTGATTTCATTTCCTGATTCTCCATCGTTTAATATTTTTTTTATTCGTAAGCAGTTGATTAATAAATAATAAGAAAAAAAAATTGGAATAGTGGGAAAAGGGTGAGCTTGTGAGCAATTAGTAATTTGATTTCCTCATTGCTTTATTTGCTCAGTACTTATCGGGTCCCAACTCCCAACCGCCATGCATTTATCCCATCGTCATCCTCTCTTCCTGGATGTGAAAGGAATTTTTTCCCCCTTTTTTGGGAGGGAACCTACCAACATTTGAAAAATAGTGTTGTGAAATAATCAATTAGTTTATGAAATGGATATAGATTAATCACTTAATTTTAAAAAGTTTTAATTCCACGTGATTTAGTTTTTAAATACCATGAATTTTGATAGTTGCAAAAATACCCGAATGACTGATCTTTTGGCAGAGAGTTTTGATTACAGATCAAAGAGCATTGTAAAAATATAAACAAGGAAGAACATAGCCTATTTGTACCTCAGATTTAAAATAGTGAAAGATGCTAAATGATATTTGAAACATTTCATAGAATTGGAGTTGGGCTTCATGAAATTGAACCTCGGATTTGGTTCTTTTGGATCATGAAGTTGAATGGAATAACATATATTTTATCAAATTTGTTTAACGCTATTATTGACAGTCCCTTAAAAGTGAGTAAATATGTAATTTAATTTTATAAAAAGGATCAATTTATAGAATCTGTAATTATAAGAAATAACTCATCTAACATTAATTAAATTTTAAATTTTAAATAATAAAAAGTTTTTTTTAAGAAACCAATTTATCTATTATTCAATCTAAATAAAAATAGAAGAAAATATAGATGTAATTCTTATATCTTTACTATTAAAGTTTCTAATAAGAACACAATAAGTATATAATCTTCAAAAATAATTATATATTTTTTACAACTCAAAATTATATAATTAATCTTTTTAAAGAAATTTTTTGCACATTTTATTTTTTGTGAAAAACCTTATAACAAATATACAAAAGTCCCGTCCACTCTAAAAAAGCGATTCAGCATGATATGATATCAGTTTACATGTACAGATCCAGCTTTCTGGATAGCATTCTTCTTCATTCATCCTAAACATGACTTACTTGATTATTTTAACAACAAGGATGAAGGAATCGGTAAAGTGTTTAAATTTTATGGGTACTAACTAAAGAATCTACTTGTTTAGTTTTAGATACATGACAATAAAAAATGAGTTTGGATTCCAAACTGAGAATTTTTCTGGGCATTTTTAGTAAGCTTTATACTAGATTAAAATTATAATTTATATAACACAAAATAGATAATATTGAAATAAACGATTTATAAATACATTATTGAACAAGGCGTATTTTTAATATAATAAATTAATGTTATAATTGAAGGTTTTTAAGTAGATAAGCTTTGGAGGTGTTTAAAAGTTAATAAATAAGGAACCCATAACTACTTACGCGGAGATACTGCAAATGAACTTTTTTTTTTCCAAAAAGTCGAGATTTATATATAAAATTACAAGAAAAACAAAATATTTCAAGCTACCATTAATATATGGGTAAACTACTCTTTCCTCTCTTGAAATATATAAAAATTATTCGATCTTCCCTTTATTTCAAATATTCAACACGAATCTCTTTAATTTTAGATATTATCTGAAAGAGGCCGAGAAATATTTTATCAAACATTAAAAATAAAAATATTATCTGAAAGAGGTCTAATTAAAAACGGAGACCATAAAACTATATCAATGATTATTTTTAAGAGGAAGGCCACATTTTGGGAACCAAAAATATTTATTTAAAAATTTGTTTTGTATAATTCACTAATAAGTAATTGTTTATAGATTAAAGTAGAGTATTCTTTTGGAGAGCACTTTAGAATTAAAAATTTTAAAACATTAGATCAATGTAAGAAGTATGCTCATAAGATCAATGTTTTAAAAACCGAACCGATCACTGAACTGATGGAAGTATAAATTCAAAGTGTAATGGTCAGATTGTGGTTTTACCGCAGGGTCGAATTTATGATACTTAAAATACATAAATTAGTATATATAATCACATAATAAAACTTACAATAATTTATGCTTATATTTTTTGTATCCTAAGATGTGTGTATATATATAAATGTCAAAAAAAATATACAACTTAATTTATAAAATATTGTGTTGCTATTTATTAGTCTCTTAGCATATATATTTAGGGTAAGCCTATGGAGAGCTCTCTACCGTTAGATTACATTGAGATTTATGTAAAATAATTTTAATATTAATCTAATAGTAAAAAAACTCAATTTTTTTAAAAATTGAGCTCTCTGTAGACTTTCTCTTATATTTATTAGTCTCCAAGGCACCCTCCACTTCTCTTTTTCAGTTTTTTCTTTTGATAAATCCCATCACTTTCCCATATTTCCTCTCTCCCCATTCCCCAAATAGCCCCACCTATTATTCTTTTTCTTTCTTTCACCTGTGAAGTCCAAGCGCTTATTTCTTCTCATTTCTCATCTGTCGTCGCACGAGTCTTCACCTTTTCTCCTCCAACTCATTTATTGTCATCTCCGTGGACGTTACCCAATCATTGCTGTAATTTATCTATTCTTCTTCTTCTTCTTCTTCTTCTTCTTCTTTCTCTGTCTTTCACGTGTGAGGACCTTTTCTCCTCCAAGAACTTATTTCCTTCTCATTTCTCACCTATCGTTGCACAAGTCTTCATCATTGCTATAACTTCTTCTTCTTCATCGCTGACATCATCCTCTCTCTTTTTTTTTCTTTCTTCAACTGGTGGAATTAGTTGACCAGCCAATTTCACCGGTTTTCTCAATTCAACCGATTTCGTATCAATTTGATGATAAAACAATTTTTTGTATGACCGGACCCCCTGCCAGTTACCTGTCCAATTGGTTTGGTTTTGAAATCATTGCATTAGATTCATCATCCCATTGACTCTGACAAAAATCCAAAGATATTCTCCAACAACAATAACAACAACAATAATAAGTAGATAAACAAAATTATTCATGTCCATCTATTAGAAATAAGATCCACAACAACAAATAAAATTCATACATAAGAATGTCTCAAATGTTAGTGGCTTTACATACATGTCCATTTTGTTTTAAAAATAAGATCTACTATTTCTTTTATTTTTGCATTTCTCACTCTTTTTTATATTATATTTTATTAATTTATTATTAATATATAATTTTACAGGCTATTAGAATGTCTCAAAATCATATATAACAATGTAAATGTAAATAATAAAATACAATAAAATTAATTTATAAAAAAACTTTATGTAAAGTAATCACAAATTAATAATTCGTCATTTTTAATTATTTTTAAAATAGAAAAAATTAATAAATTTCAATATCATTTTTAAACAAATATTTAAAAATAAATTATAAAACAAAAATGGACATCTATGCAAAGCCACTAACGTTTGATAATTGTTCTTTCATTTGCTTCCACTCTAAAAAATCTAAGTTTCATATAAATTATTAAATAGTTCTTGTGGTGGAAATTTTTTTCTATATATAATTTTTATTTTTAAAAATATCTTCCCTTTAAATGTCCAAACTAGGCCACGCGAAACTTTTATTTTTTTTCTTTTAATTTACTTAATTCTTACTTCTTAATGTGTGTAGTAAGAGTTATTCATCAGTTTCAATTGAATCGATCTAATTGGATGCAAAATTTGATTTATTCTTTCCATCTAAATCAATATAATCATTTTATATAAATTAAAACTAATATAGCCAGTCATAATTGATTTAGATTATATCGGATTTTTTTAATAGAAAAAAGTATTCAAAAAATTCAAAATTGAACAATAATTTTTTATTTGCTCAATCTCAATCATGAAAATAGAAATTTCAATAATAAAAAGGGTTATTTAATTTTGAAAAAAAATTATGTAAAGTTTTTTTATATTTTTGTTATCAGGTCATTTAATAAGAACATTACAAATGTATGATTTTTCAAAAATACCACAACAAATGTATGTTGTTTAAAAAAATTGTACATTTTTTACAACTCAGCACAATATAACAAGTTCTTTAAAGATTTTTTTATGCATGTTCTATTTGTATCAACAAAATTGATAATAAAGAAATAAAAAACTGCATATAAGTTTTGTACTATACCTTTTTAGTGTTTTATTAAAAATAAAAGTTATTAAAAAAAACACACACACACACATATATATATAATATCTATAAAATATATAATATATATTATTATATTATTTAATCGGTTGATCAATTTGGATTAGTTTGACTAAACATATGACCGTCCAACAAAGAATTAGATTACATCAATTTTATCAAAATTTCATCCAATCAATCCAGTTTTGATGGTTAGATTAGATTGAATTGTTTTGACTAAAATTGGATCTAATTAAATTTCTTCACCCCTGTGTAGATAATAAAATGGGAATGCTAATTGGTGCCAAGAACCGGTGATTTAGTGGGTATGACTACAATTTGTGAAGACAATAATAACATTTATCTAACATCTTTAAATTCTTAATTTAATATTAATTTAAATAATTTTTATTAATACTTTCTATCGATGATTTCAAAACTGGATCGACTGATCAAGGATCTGATCTGATCATACAAAAAATTGTTTTATCATCAAATAGGTATGGAATAGATTGATCCCGAATTAGGAAAACTAGTGAAACCAATTCCACTGGTTGAAGAGAGAGAGAGAGAGAGAGAATAGTGGCAGCGACGACAATGAAGACTCGTGCGACAATATATGAGAAAGGAGAAGGAAATAAGCTCTTGGAAGAGAAAAGGTCTTCACAAGTGAAAGATTGAGAAAGGAGAAGAATAATAATAGAGAAATTATAGCGAGATGGTGCGGTGTCCATGGAGAAGATGATAAATGAGATAGCGGCGAAAAGGTGAAGACTTGTGCGATGATAGATGATAAATGAGAAGAAATAAGCTCAAGAACTTCATACGTGAAAGAAAGAGAAAGAGCAGCCGAGTACAACTCTAGTGTAGTGTTGCAGAATAGGTGGAAGCTGTTTGGGGAATGAGGAGAAAGGTAATATGAGAAAGTGATGGGATTTGTTAGAAGAAAAAAATTGAAAAAGAGAGGTGGGAGCGTCTTGGAGACTAATAAATATAAGAAAAAATCAATAGAGAGTTTAACTTTTAAAGAAGTTGAATTTTTTTATTATTAGATTAACGTTATATTATTTTAAGATTTGTATGTATGACAATTAAAAATTATTTTACACAAATTTTAAGTTGATTTAACGGTAGAGAATTTAATTTCTTTAGAGATTGAGTTCTCCATATACTTACCCTAAATATATATGCTGGGAGACTAATAAATAGCAATACAAAATATTTTATAGATTAAGTTCTATATTTTTAACATATATATATAAGAATAAATTATTATGAATTTTATTATGTTATTATATATCTTAATTTATGTATTTTAAGTACTATCGATTCAATCGCAATATGACCATAGTCCGACCATTGAATTTTGAATTAGTGCTTGTACTGGTTCGATTTTTAAAACATTGTTCTTTATTAATCCTCTTTTAGTTATCATCATTTGAGCTAACCACTCACCATTTTTTTTAATTTAAATAACTTTTATACTCTTTTTATTAACTTGTAATAATTTTTATCTACTATTTAATTAATTTATTGAAT
The DNA here is from genome assembly GCA_037074585.1 of Biancaea sappan. Lineage (NCBI taxonomy): Eukaryota > Viridiplantae > Streptophyta > Magnoliopsida > Fabales > Fabaceae > Biancaea > Biancaea sappan. Next base: position 28,238,118 of record CM073492.1, on the reverse strand, counting down.
TAAAACAAATCTCTTTCTATTTATTTTATTTATTTATTAATCCTCTTTTACTTAAGTTTTTATCATCAATATACGACCAAATATAACGTTGAGTAAATTAAAAAAATAATAATGGGTTAAACACAATCAAAATGCCAAAATCGTATAGATTAGTATATTAAAAGAAATACATTTTTTTTTTTAAAAAAAGGGATATATCGGAAACAAAAAATCTGTACGAAGTGTGAACGAGAAAGAAGTCTCTGATTATTGCAGTGCCACGTTTTCAACAAAATATAGGGGGAAAAAATCTGGTGAATTACAGATGAGGGAGGAACCATCGTCCTGGTGCGTATAGTTGGCCGGCACGTCTCAGTCAATTGTTTATTGTGGAGTTCGTCCTTCTACTTATTTATTTCAAATAGATGTAAGATCCACTCCTCGTCTGCTCAAATTAACCCGGCAACCCCATAAGACACTTTATCATTGTGATATCCTCAATATGGCAGAAAAACAAAGCAAGATAGGACTGCAATACCCAGAAGAAAAGGAAGAAGAAGAAGCAATACCAGTAAGTCTTGTGGGACAATACTTCAACAGCTCTGTGCTATGCATTTATATTGTTGGCGTTTTAGAATTCGAAGTTCCCTTCGATGAATCTCAAGCCATTCCTCTCCTCAAACATCTCTTCCTTCCTATCAACCCACGCTTCTCCTCCATCATGGTAATGCTCTCTCTCTCTCTCTCTCTCTTTCTCTCGCGGACTTACTGTTAATAGATAAAATAATATATTATGAATTCAAACCTATTCTAGGGGGGGTATATATTCCTCATTTACACGTTTTAAGAAAATTGAATGTTGCACCAACTGTCATACCTAAGATATTTGTAATTAATCAAGTACCTAGGTTTTGTGAATATCAAACGCAGAAAATGTACGAACAATATGATAAACATTTAAAAGGACAGTAATAAGTTACGTTGCATTATTTGTATTTTAAGGTCACCAACATCACCTTGCATCACAACCCAGTTTTAAACTGCGGCTGCATCAGTGTGATGCGGCTACAAAAGTCGACTTTTAGTGGCGATTAAATAAGTCGCAACTAAAAGTTGAATTTTGGTGGCGACTCTTATAGCTGTCACTAAAAGTCATACTTTTGGTACCAAAAGTCAAAATTTTTTAAATAAAATTTAAAAAAATTAAACTTTTGGTGGCGACTCTCATAATTGCCACAAAAAGTCTAATTTAAAGAAAAAATAAAAAAATTCAAATTTTTAAAAAAATAAAATGAAAAATTAGATCTTTGGTGGCAACTATAGTTGCCACTAAAAGTTAATTTAAAAAAATAAAAAATATTAAAAAAATTCAAATTTTTTTTAAAATAAAATTTAAAACAATCAGACTTTTAGTGCGCGACAAAAGTCAATTTTTTATTTTTAAAAAAGTCTGATTTTTTAAATAAAATAAAAAAAATAGACTCACTACAAGAAAAGTCTAAATTAGTGACGGTCGCAAATTTTGTTGTAAATCCGTCGCAAATCTGTCGCTAATTTGAAATTACAATATTGAGAATCTGCGACGGATTTTGTGACAAAAATTTTCTGTCGCTGATTAGATTTCCGTCGCTAATATTAGTGACGGAATTTTGCGACGGAATATTCCGTCGCAAAGTATTTTTAGTTTTGCAACGGAAAATTTTATCACAAAATTCCGTCGCAAAATTCCATCATTAATAAATAAATAAAATTTTAAAATTTTTAGTAGTTTTTTAAAATAAAATAAATAAAATACTTTTTAATTATTTATTTAAGTATCTTTCATTAAATTCTTATTTTTAATTATAATTTATGCTTTGTATGCTAGTTCAAAGTTTGATTTGAGAAAACATTTATGGGATAAATTAACTAATCTTACCTCTAATATAAATCTTCATTGGTTAGTAATAGGAGACTTCAATAAATTTTCTCATCTTAGTGAAAAATTTGGTGGCAGACTAGTAAATATATTTAAAATGAACTATTTTAATGATTTTCTAAATAAGGCTAATCTCATATATCTTGGTTTTTCTGGATCTAAATACACTTAGTCTAATTATAAAGAACTTACCTCTCTTATTAGGATTACGATTGATAGGACTCATGCTAATGATGAGTGGTTAAATTTTTATCTCGTCTCTAAACTCTATCATCTCCCTAGATTATAATGAAACAAACTAGTGCCATATTAATGAAATCAGTAACCTCTCTGTATCTAATTTCCCTTCTTTAAAAAATAAAAGCTTAAATAACCTTAGTAGTATGCCAATTGAAGACGAGATAAATGATGCTTTATTTATATCTTTAAATAAAACAAAAATTAATTTTTCTCTAAAAATAAATTTTGATTCTCATAATTTTAATTCTTATTATTAACTTCTATATGTTAAAAAGTTGTATAAGAAAAAGTGAGATATATGTGTTGGAAAGTGTAAATATTAAAAAATTATTATTTTAATTTTTAATATAATATATATAATAGTATTTTTTAGAAAAAAGAGTAATTCTTATTTATTATGTATATATATATATATATATATATATATATATATATATATAATTAATTAATATCGGTTCAATCACAATTAAATTAATGAACTTTGAATCGGTGTTTTCAGTAATTCAATAATCAATTTAATTTTTAAAATATTGCTAATAATTACAAGTTATAAATAAAAATAAAAATTATGCTAACTAAAAATTAAGTTTAATTTGAAAATAAATTTTAAAATTTAATTTTACTAATTTAATATTTATATAAAATTATTATTTTTACCTTTAGTATTAATAATATTAGCGTGTAGGTAGAAGTCTTGAAAAAACTTTTGCTTCCCAACAATCACTTTTTCCCAATTTCAATTTTTCCCCATTTCACTCATTCCCAATTTCACCAAAAAATTTCCCAGAGAAAAATTTCTGTATGAGAACCCTAAAACACACACTTTTCTCATCTCCCTCCATTTTTTTTGAGTTTACGCTTTTCACTTTTTAGCCTGTGTTTCCCCTCTCCTCTCCATCTTTCTCCATCTATGTCCAGCGTCCATGCTTGGCCAAGAGCGATTCTCTATCTTCGCTTGCGTCGATCTACATCTCTGTTTGCCTTCTCTCAGGTTTGTCTCTCCATTTCTTTTCTTTCATTCTCTCTGCTTTCATTTTCTTGTGTTTTTCAATCCTTCGTCTCTTTTCTGAAACCTAATCCTATTTGTTTGATTGTGGGGCTGATTTTGAAACAAAAATCATATTTGTTACCAGCAATTAGGAATACCCGAGGGCCCTCACTGAAAGAAGAAAGAAAGCTTAAGGTTGTTGTGCTTCAATCCGACTAAGGTATAATCCCTTTCAAAAAACTCCCGTGCATTGTGTATTCCAAAAATAAAAATTTTCTGAAATCTGCAATATCTTCCAGAAAATAAAAATTTCTTGAAATCTGCAATATTTTGTCTATGATCATCTGCAGTATTTTCCTTTTCCTTGATTTACATTTAGATTTGAAAAGAAAAAGTAAGAATGGGCATGCTATGTAGTATTTACTTTTTTTCTAGGTTGTCCTTTCTTTTTGGACAATGATATGGACAGAATCACAGTTCTATATCAGGTAATGTTGAAATGTTGTAAATTATTATTGCAACCCATGCTTAGTTATCCAAATCTTTTTGCTGGGATATATCTAGCTCAGAGGAGATTCATGTGTATTTATGCTGAAAGTCATACTATTGCAACCGATGATATTAATGCTGAAAGTCATACTTGAGGAGATTCATGTGTATTTATATCCATATTTTGTTACTTCTCTGTTTGTGCTTTAGGGCTTTCTGAGGATTGTTAGTCTTTCACAGTAATCTTTCAAATTTACATTATGAAACTTGTAAAGTTAGAAAAGTAAATTGTACAACTCCCATAAAGATTCTTTACTCCACTGCCTAGCAAAAATATAATGCTATCACAGGTTTTGTTGTGTAGCTAGAAGTTCTAACAGTTTTATGCCCTGTAAAATAATAGAGACAGAATACATACTTCGTATAATTAGCATCTACAAGAACTATATCAAGGCTAAGCCCTTTAATCTTCTTTTTTTCTCTAAGGAATTATAATTTTCTTAAACAGACACAATATGAATTTAACACCATAAATTGACTCTGAAAGAAAAAGAACATGTTCCCTATCAAAAATCATGATGAAAGAAGGGCATAATCGAGATCAAATAGTGCCAATATCATATGGGAATCTCTTATCATGATTTTGCATGCCATTGCAATCTTGACAAATGGATGAATCTACAATTTAGCCTTTTTTCCGTAAAATTTGGCATAGTCAACCATAAATTGGATTGGGATTATATAGATGTTCAAGGCCTTTTGGACATGGACATGCTCATCCTATTTCCAGTTATCCCAATTTCGGTTCCTCAAATGATAAACATCTCAAATCTTTATAGTTCTCAGGCATTATGGACTAAGTAGTGTAAACTTCAAATAGCACTTTGAAAGAGGTAATTTGACACCATGGTGCTGGTAACTTTGTTTTATATGAAATGTTTATTTTTTGTTGAAACACCATTTTCATTTTCTTCCAAATTCAGGTTATTTGTGTTAAATGTTTTTGAAAAGCTCTGAATTGTTAGCCTTTTTCAAACAATAGTCTAAACTTGGGATGATATCTTTTGTCTAGAAAGCAAATGTTCTTGAGAAAGGAGTAAGGAAGCATCCACGGGAGAATTGCAAGGTACATTGTTTGGGAAAGAGTAACCATTTTTTATTTTTCTTTTTCATTTCATTACTTGTTTTCTACATGGATTTTATTAGAAAAACTTGCAGAGTGCCCCTTGTTTGCTGTTGTTGAGAGTCCTGATTTTTATTAGCAACTTATAGATCTATTATATAATTAATCATTCTTTTCTTATTGGGAAAATAAAGAAAATCATAAAGGCATTTATAGTCACCTAATTGCTTAATTAACACTAATGAACAGTAATGATAAAAGTTTTAAAAATGAAGCAAAATTACTATTACATTTGTGCTAAACTAATATATTAGATAGTATGGATCAATCATTTATATAAACATTTTAAGTGGTCATTTACATGATTTTTCTTCTGTTCTACATTAACCTTGTATACATCCACATTCTACTTTTCTACATTGTATTATTTAAGTGGTCATTACATGATTTTTCTTCTGTTCTATAGTTCCCTTCTCTTAATTTATATGCTAGCCGAGACATATAAAAAATTATAAATATAAGCTTATACAAGTGTATATATATATGCTTATACAAGTGCCTAATTGACGTTGTTGCTGCTGTCAACCGAGGGAAGAAAGTTATATTTGGGTCTTTAGTGAATTGAGTTTGTGTTGGGGGTAATAAGATTATAGGCCTTGGAAATAGACAACACAAAAGTGAGGAAGGTTGAAGTAAATTCTAAATTTAAAAATGGAGTTTATAAATTTTGAATTTATTTATGGGAAGTTGCTGATATATTAAAGATCTAAACCAGAAGTTCTATTCATTTTTTTTTTGTTGGTATAAGCCATATATAAATATATTATGATATCAATATGCATATGGCTCATTGCACCAAGATAATTTTAATGTGTGTTTAAATTGGAATATGGCAAACTTAGTTTAGATTAATGCAAAACCAAATTGAATATGGGATCAAGCTATAAAGTACTCGAGGCTGTTCATTTAATTTTCTTATCTTCTCTTTGGCTAACCCTAAAAACTATCTTACACCTCAATAATATATCTTTACGTGTTCAATGAGCTAGAAATTTCAGTAGCTACAAAAAGTTGGAGACACGAACTTTACTTATATCTAATCGATGTTTCAGTTCCTTTTCATTTCTGTCCCAAAATCTAAAGTGAAATCCCATTTTATATCACTAAGAAACTTGCAAGCTGCACTTTCAACTATATGTTTAGGTTAGTCATCATATAAATACTATATACATGTAACCTCTCAATTGATAATTAATCATAACAGTTTATGAATTCATTAATCTTTAATTTTTTATAAATAGTATCTCTTACTTAATATGATAAAAAATTAATCTCTTTTGAACTTACTTATCCTTCATAAAATTGATATCTCTAGAAATAAAATATAAAATTTTTTAAATTTTCTCTGACTTTTATTCTAAATTTGAGGTTTGGTGTGTCAATATATTGTAAATGAGGTGCAATGATTGCTTTTTTTTTTTAATTTATAAAGCAGCTGGCAAATTTACAATTATTGTATTAATTTGATATGGTAACTTGCATGAATATTCATTGCTACTTCTGATTAGCTTATGCAAGAATTTTCTGAATAGCTTATACAGGAATTGTCTTATGTTACATATCCTACTCTAGTTCCTGTTTTGTCTCGCTATTAGGTCTCCATCCCGACTTTGAAGAGGAGCTACAACGCAGGATGGAGCTTGTGATGAATGAGGTTAGGGCTCATAAGGAGGAAATCAATATTCAAAGAAGATTGATGCCCAGACATATACGTTGGAGAGTCAGGCGATTGTCATTAGTGAGATGCGTGCAATGATGGACCACATCATGAATTCGGTTGACAAACACTTGGGTATTCCTACCGATGATGATGAGACACAGCCAACAGATCACCCTCTAGACTAGTTTATTTATAGAAACTTATATTTTGTTATAACTTTGCATTTTATGATGGTGAATCATGAAAAAATATGTAAATCATTTTCTTATATAGAAATATGTAACATGTTTTGTTTTAATTGCTAGTTGGTGTTTATTTGTTATATTTATGTTTGTTCATAGGATTTAAATCTAAGTTTGGAATTATTGTTATTGGTTAAATATATATAAAAAAAATTGTTTAAAAATTTGCGACGGAATTAGCGACGAAATTTTTCGTCACAAATTTACGACAAAATTAGCGACGAAAATTTGTAATGACCTATCTGAAAATTTGCGACGGAATTAGCGACGGAAATATCTGTCACAAATTTGCGATGGAAATAGCGACGGAAATATCCGTCACAAATTTGCGACGGATAATTTTCCGTAGCAAATTCTTAAATTTTGTTTGCGACGGAATTTTAAATTTGCGACGAAAAAATTCCGTCACTAATTCTGCGACGGATAGTAATCCGTCACAAAAAATTTGCGATGGACGTTTTAGCGACGGATTTTTTCCGTCACAAAATCCGTCGCAAATCTATTTGCGACGGAATTTTATTAAATTAGCGACGGATTTTTCCGTCGCTAATTACTGAATTTCTAGTAGTGACTTTTGGTGGTGACTATAGTTGCCACCAAAAGTCTTTTTTAAAAAAAATAAAAAAAGTCAGATTTTTTAGAATAAAATAAAAAATTAGAATTTTGGTAGCAAAAGTCTTTTTTTTTAAAAAAAAGTTAGATTTTTTAGAATAAAATAAAAAATTAAAAAAGTCATTTTTTTATTTAAAAAATTCAAAATTTTTTTATTTTTCTTAATTTTATTTAAAAGAAATTCAATTTTTTTATTTTTTTATTTTTTTAAAAAATTAGATTATCGGTGACGACTGAAGTTTATTTTTTTAATTAAAATTTTTTGGAATAAAAATGACTTTTGGTGGCGACTATAGTCGCCACTAAAGGTGACTTTTGATAGCGACTTTTGAAAGTCGCCACCAAAAGAATCAGCCACGGACTTACGACGACAACTTTAGTCGCCACTAAAAGTCGCCACCAAAGACTTTTAGTGGCGACTTTTAGACTTTTGGTAACGACTTTAATCACTAACAAAAGTCTTTTTTTTTTTTTATAGTGAATGATCGCAACTACAATCACAGCAACTTGCAACACAACCGCAACCGCAATTTAAAACCATGCATATAACAAAGTTTGAAACTTTTTTGTACTTCAATATTTGATGAGCATTATATTCTTTGAGAGCTGGTTGAAGACAAAAGGGGGGAGAAAAAATGGAAGAAGGTTGAAGTAAACTTGGAAGATCATATCAGCATCCCCTTATTCCCGAAGGCAAGTCACAGGAATCATATGACGAGTGTTTTGATAATTACTTGTCAAGAATAGCAAAAGAGGCACTACCACAAAACAGACCATTATGGGAAATTCACATCGTCAATTACCCAACAAGCAGTGCGGCGAGTGCCCTTGTATTCAAACTCCATCACGCACTTGGAGATGGCTACTCTCTCATGGGTGCACTTCTTTCTTGTCTTCAAAGAGCTGACGATCCCTCTCTTCCATTGTCTTTCCCTTCCCTCAAACCTTCAAAATTCCCCAACAAAGGAATCTTCTCCAGATTTTCTTGGATTATGTCGTCAGCCTACAATACTGTATCAGATTTAATGTGGAGCATATTGAAGAGTAGCGTCATTGAAGATGACGAGACCCCAATAAGGTCTGGAACCCAAGGAGCGGACCCACGCCCAATTACCATATCAACCATGGCATTCTCCATTGACCAGATCAAGCTCATCAAATCCAGGCTTGGAGTGGTAATTAGTCATCTCTCGCGCTATTTCGTTTTTTGTTTTTTGGTTCCATGTTCATATATGATTTAAATTGGATATCGTTATTGAATATGTATAAAAGGCAAAACCCCTTAATAACTTATCTAGAAATTTGTTAGTTTGTGAAACTTAAATATGGAAATACTTAATAATTTATTATATTAAATTTTTAATATATATAATTTATATATATAAATTATATTATATATATATATATATATAATTACAATTGACTCAATCATAGTCAAACAAATAAACTTTAAATTGACCAGTGTAAATCTAACCAATATTAATTAGCTCAAGCAGTTCACACATTTTTATTTTTACACAAAGTCTCATATTTAAATCTTGTAAATAAAAAAAATTAACACTAAAAAATATTTTGGTAATTTAACTTGATTTAACACAAATTAATAAAAATCTAATAACTTCTCGAATAATAGAATCAAGGTTTTTTCTTTGATTTTTAGCTCTCTTTAGTCATCTCCACCTTTGGATGAGTGGGGCCTACATCCAAAAATAGAGATAGAGTGAAAAAAAAATTTCCTAAAGAGAGGATCCCTTCCTCGGATAGTGGTTGTTGAAACTAAAAACTAGTGCTTCAACCTATTCTACGCAGGATTGAAATTAAAAACATTTGCTTTCACTTTTCAACTACTGGTATACAAAGTAGATCACCCACTCCTTCACATTAACCATTTCTGTTTTTATTTTAAATACAGACTATAAATGATGTGATAACTGGAATAATCTTCTATGGGACTCGGATATATATGCAAAATATTGACTACAAGTCGAGGGCTGCAACCTCCACAGCGTTAGCACTTCTGAATACCAGAAACACAGAAGGGTACCAGTCAGTGAGTGAGATGCTGAATGCAAAGGCCAAAGGGCCATGGGGGAATCGAATCTCCTTCTTGCATGTGCCCATTCCCAAATTAGAAGGCAGCAGAGTGTGGAACCCACTTGACTTCGTCTGGGAAGCACATCGTATAATAAAGAGGAAGAAACAGTCATTGGCTGTTCCTCTCACTGGCTTGCTTCTGGATATAGAGAGTAGAGTCAAAGGCCATGCGGTATAGGTACATTTGGTTTGGATATGGGAAAGTGCATGAGCAGTTTGCCCTTCACAGGCTGAATGCTCTCTTACCATTAAATAATTATCATAACAAAAAAAAAATCTGTTTTACATATCTAACAGTAAAAAAAAAATTGATCTTAAAACATAAGCAACGTTTGATATTGCAGGCAGTAGCTAAACACGTTCACAGCACGCTGACAAAGTCAAGTACGGTGATCACAAGCTTGGTGGGACCCTCACAACAGATGTCTTTGACTAAGCATCCTGTGCGGGGCTTGTATTTCACACTGGCTGGAGGTCCTAAGGTATTTTATTTATCGACTGAATAACTTAAATTAATGGTTCAAATTTTTGAAAAACTAACTTAAAATACTTTCGCACTTATTTTGTTTTCTAATACAAAAGTTGAAACTTGAAAGCACTTTTTAAAAGAAGACTCTTGATTTACTTTAACCATTTAATTTCTGTGTTTTAGAGCCTTGTCATATCCATTATGAGTTACATGGGAGTGCTGAGAGTTAACCTCAAGACTGAAAAACATTTCATAGACGAACAGAAGCTGAATTCCTCCATCAAAAGTGCTTTTGAGATAATACTCAAAGCAGCCAGGGAAATTCCTCCGCAAATCAAAATTTAGAAGCTCGCACTAGATTTGCTCAGCATGCTATTATATATTTCTCATATTTATCCATTATCTTTATTGTTTGTTGTATGTTTGTATTTAGAATTTAATTAAGGAAGGCTCACTAATTTGTCGATTCTTTATCATATCTTATTTTGTATAATACTGTGTATTCCGTGACAAGTAGCAGAATAAATAGGATAATAAGGCTGAGAAAGTCTGTGCAAGATTTGGTTGTAATCTCCTTCCAGATTTGTCTCTCTCTCTGAATATTTTTCTTACTGAATATTTCCTCCGTCTCATCACTGCTATTTCTGCTCTTTTCATCTTAATCTAATCGAATATCATATTTTTCATTATTGCATTATCTACCGTAAAGGAATATTTTTATCTCCGTTCAACTAAACCATTATTATCTTTTTTATTGTTATTTGTTTTATTTATTAAAATCAAAATAATAACTAAAATTATAATATAATATAAAATTAGAAAAATTATTTGCAAATAAATGATAAATAAAAAATAGACCCCAAAATTCCTTCTTGCATTCGAAATTAGCCAATTTAAAATATTGGAATAAGAGTTAAAATGGAGAACTTCTGTTTGTCACATGGTGGCACATTTGGTATAGAATTCTTACATTTTCATAAATGATTATATTCTTTTTCTTTTTGGGTCTAAAAATGATTATATTCTTGGAAAATGTGAGATAAACGATTTGTAAAATGGGTTGGCTCATGTCGGCCCACCATATAAGAATTTAACATTTCATGTCCCCCTTGAAATATTTACAATAAAAATTTTTTTAAAAAATCTCATACTAAAAAATGTGATATTCCTGTATAACATTCTAAAAAATTATTTAACATTCCTGTATATCAAACATGTGACAGATAATATCATGAAAAATTTCCATTAGTTCAAGTCTTTTAATTATTTAATTATTTATAGAATTTTGTGTAAATTAATAAATTATTATTTTAATAAAATTTTGAAATAATTCAACAAAACTTCGACTATAAAAGTACTTGAACTTTTTATATTTTGCCTAGCATATTTAAACATATTGAACTAATCGGCCATCAATCTAAATCACTATAGAACATTATCCCAAGATAACTAAATTTCACTCCAGAGTCTTGGGACTAGACCGCAAACCTTCGAGCTTCAAGTTCATATCGCATCGGTTCTCACTTTTCGTCCAAATTCAAGCACTTCTTCAACTATAACTAATTATCCCATACGTACTGGTTGTGAATGATCCAAACTCTTGTATATATATATTTTTTTTCTCTTTTCATGAACGATGATTTTTCTTGTTTATAGGTAACTACGTTGTTTCTCTAATTATGTGTGTTATGTTTCCCCATGAAGATTTGCAAAAATACCTTGTTTTATTTCGTTTCTTTTTTTTCTCTTTACCGTAAGGCCATATATGTTAATATATTATATACAATTGCAACATATATAAAGTCCTTATGTGCCAGCTGGCGATGTATAAATCAAGTGACCTCTCTAGTTCATGTTGTAACTTTTTTTTATAACTTTATCTCATATATATGCTAGCCAAATCGTATTCCAAGGATAGAGAAAGTTGTGCTCCGCGGGAGATAATGCTGAAGATCTTACCAATGGTAGCTATGTTGGCATAAGAAATATTCAAAGTTGTAGAGAATGGGCCTCATGGGTTGGATCCCTAGTGATGTATTTTGGGCCAGAAGATTGGACTGCACTTTAATATAATTTATCACTATTATTCTTCATATCTCTACAGTATTACCTTAATTATTTTGTGATGTACATTAAGAGTGTATAAAAAGTCGATTTAATTTAATTTTGGACATGAATCAAATCAAACCTAGTCAGTTTGTCTAAAATTGAGACTTATTCAATTGTTATTTTTAGACAGTTGGATTCGATTTTTGATTAGGCGATTTGTTTTGATTTTGGTAGTTTTATTAAATGGTTTTTAATTTTTTATGTCAACAATTTTTTTTAAAAAAATATAGAGTTTTATGTTTAAAAACAATCTCTCACTCTTATCTATTTTTAACAGAGAAAGATTTAAAAGATGCATATTTGACTTTGACATCTTTAAGTGTTAATTAATTTTCAACATAATTAGGTGTCATTCAAGATATGAATTCAGTTGCATTCTATATCTATGATATCAATTTCTTAGTATAAATAATGATGTCAATTTCTTCTTACAAATTATTATGTACTAGAGGTTGTCATTTAGGTTGAATCTATTGTTTTGTTAATATTATAGTTACCGGATTGACCGGTTTATGGTTTCCTTTCTTGATGTATTGTCTTGAATAGTATATTAGAGTCCTTTGTACTTGTCTTTAATTTATATAATAAAAATATTACTTTCTTTTTCTCTCTCTTCCATGTCTGGTCTGATATCCCTTGTTTAAGGTGGTATCAAAGCCAGATTTTATTAGCTTCTAAGGTAGCAACTTCTTCTTTCATTGCTTCTACCCATTTAGAATCTTTTTTTGCTTCCTCGTAACTAGTAGGTTATCTTATTTTGGAAATTTGGGATAGCAAGCACTTATATTGTTTAGATAGGTTATTATATGAAAAATAATTGGAAATGGGATAAAGACTATTATTCAGTAAATTCTTTTCAGGATCATCAGTGGAAATGGAAAAAACATAATCTTTATGCCAAGAAGGGGTTTAATTTTCCTAAAAGATTTTCTAGGTAAGGGATCAATGGTATTATTTGGTTCATTATTAGATTCTTGATCTAAATGTTCATTAGCAGTAGGTATATCAAGAACAGGTGTATCAATAGTAGGTATATCAAAAGCAGCAAAATCAATTTTAGGACAGTAAGTGTCAGAAAAAAGATTAAACTTTAATCTTTGCTCTTTGTTGAAGGGAAAAATTCCTTCATGAAAAATGACATCCTTGCTAACAAAGATTTGTTTTGTGCTTATATTCAGCAACCTGTAACCCTTTTGAGTAAGGGAATATCCTATAAAAATAGAAGGTATGGATCTAGTACTAAACTTATCCTTAGGTCCTACATTAGTAGCATGAGCTAAACATCCGAGAACTCTAAGATGATTAAGGGAAGAGGTTTTCTTAAAAAAAAAACTCATATGGCATTGTTCCTCTCAAAACAGCGCTAGGAGTCCTATTGATGAGATAAACAACACTTTTGTATATATTCCCCCCTAATAGGCAAAAAAGACTAAAATCTAATAGCTCTAGCAACATTAAGGATGTGTCTATGCTTCCTCTCAGCAACTCCATTTCATTGGGAAGTATAGACACAAGTCTTTTCATGACCAATGCCTAAAGAGGCCAAAAGATGTTTCAAATCATAGTTAGAAATTTCAGACCCATTATCTGTCTTAATAACTTGAATTTTCTCAGAGAATTGATTCTTCATATAATCTAAAAAATTTTTAATGCAACAAATAACATCACTTTTCAGGTCTAAGAGATAAATCCAAGTAAATCTGCTAAAATAATCTACAATAAACAAAAAATATCTATTATTATCATAGGTATCACATTTGTAAGGTCCCCAAACATCCATATGAAGTAGAGAAAAGGCTTTAACAGTCCTATTTGTACTAATAGAAAAAGAAAGCCTAGTTTATTTAGCCAGGGACAAATGGAACAATCAATCTCATTAGAGTTACTTGAAATACAATCTTTGATAAAATCTAATTGTTTCAATTTATTAAAAGGCATGTGCCGTAATCTCTGATGCCAAAGAAAGGATAAATCTTTGTTTTTAGAAACAACAGAAACTTGACTATTACAAAGTTTATCAAATTCTTCTTCTTTCAAGAAGTAGAGTCCCTTTTTTTGCTCAACAATCCCTACCACCTTTCCAGTTGACAGTTCCTATAAAATAGAGTGATTAGGGAAGAATTTGATAGAATGTTCAAGATCATTTGCAAGCTTTGAAACAGACAACAAATTGTATTTGAAATTAGGAATGTATAAAACATCCTATAAGAAATGTTCAGGTGTTATCTGATATTGTCCTATAGCAATAATCTTGGTAGTAGTTCCATTAGTCAAATTAACAATATGAGGATTATTATAATTAGAAGGAACTAAATTAATTAAATTACTGGAATTATACATTATATGATTAGTGGCCCCTATATCAAGGACCATTTAAGATTCCTAGTAGTAAGGAGATTTACAGACATACATGATTGTTTTTCTTGAACATCCTTACACTTTTCTTTATTTAGAATCTTGAGAAACTGTTGATATTTTTCTTTGGTCAGCATTGTACCTTCACTGTTGGAGGTCGGGTTTTCACTAATAGCATTGTTGACAGTGGCTTGTTGATTGTTGAATTTCTTTTTGATAAATTTGAAATTGGGAGGGTAACCGTTCAGTTTATAACATGATTTCTTATTATGTCCTTTGAGATGATAGAAGTCACATTCAATGGTCCAATTCTTTTTAGGCTTAAAATTTTTTTGAGTAACGTTAAGAACTGTTGATTCTAAAGAAGTTTCAAATGACATTCCCCTTTGACTTTCCTCTTGTAAAAGCATAGAGTAAGCTTGATTAAGTGACAGTAAAGGAGACATCAATAAGAGTTGGCTGCATACCTAGGAATAAGATTCATTTTAGGCCCATGAGGAACTGATAAAGTTTCTTATTCTGCATATATTCAAAATATTTTTTGGCTTTGTCACAGGAACATGTAGGTGTTTTGACAATAGAGGAGAATTGATCCCACAAGAAACGCAATTTGGAAAAATACAAAAAGATGCCCATGGTCCCTTGATTCTGGGTGTGAATTTGTCTTAAAAAATGGAAGACCTACGTTCCATGAGGTTGATCGAATCTCTCTTGTAGGTTGACCCAAACTTGGTGAGCATTCGATGAATAAACCACTCCGCTCAATAAATCCTTCAATACTGCATTTATGATCCATGCCAGAACAACAACATTTACACAATCCCACATTGTTTGCAGTGATTCTTGGACTAAATCTTTTGTACATGTGCCATCTATGAATCCTAATTTGTTTTTCCCTAATAAAGAAATTCTCATCGCTTTGTTCCACAAAGCGTAGTTATCAGCAGCAGTCAACTGAAAGGAAACAAGAGGGGTTCTTGGAGCATCTAAAGGATAAAGAAAAAAAGGGTGATGTACTCCGATGCTGACTGAGTTTCTTGATCCATTGACAGGGGTTGTAGTTCCAGATGATGCCATGGCCTCAACAAATATTTCCATTCAACGGTGGAAAGAGGCAAGAAACAAAACCACAAGGTCCAGAGCAATAGGATCCTGCGGTGAAGAAAAGAAGTGGAGAAAGCAGCAAAAAAAAAATTTGACTGACCAGAAAAATATTCGATTGACCAGAAAATCTGATTGGCAGAGGCAAGAAAATGGACTGGTGATACCAAAAAATCTGACAGGAATGATGAACAGTAGTCAAAGGCGAGAAAAGCACTGATAGAGAAAAAAGCTCCTGTGGAGGCATTGAAGACAATATCTAACAGAAACAGTGTTTTCTATCTTTCTTCTCTGGCGAGATTTGACAGAGAGCTCGAAAGCAAGAAGACGAGAGAAATCCAACTGGCTTCGAAGGTGATGTACAGCAACCAAAATTCATAAGGCAATGGTGTCTGTCAAGAAAGAGGTGAAGGATGACTACCTGATTCACAGCTTTAGGCGTATCCAGAGGCAAAAAAGTCCATGGAGCAACAATGTGTCTTCGAAAGGCTTGCCCAGGATGCTTTTAGATAGGCTCTGATACCATGTACTGCCCTACAAATTACTGCTAACCTAGTCTTCTATAAACGTACTAAACACATAGAAGTGGATTGCCATTTCATCCATGACAAAATTCAAGATGGAACTCTTGAGACTAAATTTTTCAAGTCTAAATGTCAACTTGCAGGTGTTATAACAAGCTTTATGGATTAGTCAGCATGAGAATTTGATTTTTGGATTAGGAATGACTGACCTTTATGATGCCAACTTGAAGGAGGAGTATTATAAACATCAAGTTGCTTGAATGTTGTTTTGTTAATATTGTTTTGAAGGCAGCAACTTCTTCTTTCATTGCTTTACATGGAAGGAGCCAAAAAGATTGTGCAGTATCTCAAATTTAAACCAGGTATAGGCCTTTTTTTCCCTGTTGAAAAGAGCCTTTAATTAACTGCTTTTTGTGATTCTGATTGGACCTCTTGTAACATGAGTAGGCGTTTAGTGACAGGATATTGTATTAAATTTGTAAGTGCCTTGATATCCTGGAAAGTAAAAAAGCAAAACATTGTTTCCAGATCTTCCACTAAACTAGAATATAGGAGCTTGGCCAATACTGCAGCTGAAGTTACGTGGATTCGAGGGATATTGAAGGATTTGGGAGTTGGAGAGTTAAAACCAGCTACTGTTCACTATGATAATAGTGCTGCCTTAAAATTGTTGCTAACCCAGTCTTCCATGAACATACTAAACACAAAGAAGTGGATTGCCATTTCGTCCATGACAAAATTCAAGATGGAACTCTTGAGACTAAATTTGTCAAGTCTGAATGTCAACTTACAGGTATTATGACAAAAGCTTTAGGGATTAGTCAGCATGAGAATTTGTTTTCTGGATTAGGAATGATTGATCTTTATGATGCCAACCTGAAGGCGGAGTATTATAAACATCAAGTTGGTTGAATATTGTTTTGTTAATATTATAGTTACCGGGTTGATCGGTTTATGGTTTCCTTTCTTGATGTATTATCTTGACTAGTATATTAGAGTCGTCTGTACTTGCCTTTGATTTATATAATAAAAATATTACTTTCTTTTTCTCTTTCTTCCATGTCTAGTTTGATATCGCTTGTTTAACAGAATCAAGTGCGCCTAAGAGTTAAAGTGCAGCAAACTTATTACAGTTATTAGAATGATGTACTATTTATCATAAGCAGATTGCAAGTGTACTCTTGCAATACCATTTTGGAATTACTTTAACATATACTTTTATTCAATTTTAAATTTAATACCTTAAACATATACCATTTATCACTCTTGGCTGAAGCATTTCATACACTTAGTGGATTCTATCTGTCTTCATTTTTGGTTAGCCATTTCATCACTCTTGGAGGAAATCTTGCATTTAACTTCCCATAAAATTTACCTTTCACTTAAATCCAGACTTCGTTAGGAAAATTTATTTATATAAATGTATTTTTTTAAACCCCTAAAATAAAATTTTCAATATGCTCATATCCAAATAAAAATTTTATTAGGCCAAAAGTTATAACTTTATAAAAATTCAAGAAGAATCTCTCTTCCCATTTCATTTTAATTCTCTAACCCTAATCAAATTTCAATTAATATCTCGATCGGCTATTACACAAATGAAAAAAGAGAAAGCCTTATTATGGGCCTCCTAATTTGGAGATCATTATATATTAAAGAGTATATAAATTTATACCATAAGATATCACAATATCACATTGCAAATGAATCCTTTACCATAAGCAACAACAACTACATTAACAAAGCAACAAAACAACCACATCCAAAAGAAACAACCAATAAACAAGGAAGTCACTTGTTGCTTGAGAATTTCATTGAACATCAAAACCAACAACTACATGAACAACTACATCGTAAACCAACCATCAACAATAAAAGCAACATCTTCATCTTCATTAACTAATAACTATTAAGCTCAAAGCATCATCTTCATCTTCAATCTTCAAACCTCGAATGCAATACTTCGTATTCATATTGAAAATAAAAAAGTCGGTATTTTAATTAATTTAAAAGAAAAAAGAAACACACACATACACTATATATATATATATACACCTTGAAAAATACCCAAAAGAATCATCTTCAATAATCATCATCATCAATAGGTGAAATTACACCAAGATCTAATCAAATTAAAAAAAAAAAAACACCAATTGGTTTATAATTAATTGAAATTTTTGCTTTTAGTTTATTATTCTCTATCAAGTTGGGTTCAATTAGATATTTTGCCAAAACGTACTTTTTCTTGTTTCTCATATTTAAAATCAAGATGAATGTATGTATGTATGTAATCTATTACATAACATTTAACATTAAAAAATTTACAACTTGCTAAATATGAGTAACTAATTTTATCTAACAATTCTTATTAAGTGAACTAACTAATTTCGTTTAATTATTTTTACTACTAAATTCGTAGATATTAATAATGATAGTAGGTAGCTACCACATCAACATGCACGTCAATGACATGTGCATGAATTAAACTACATTGATTTTGCACATGAATGACATGCCATGAATTAAATAATTGAATATATTTCTAAAAGCACCCTAAAGGCAATGGATATGGCTAGCCTCCTCCGTGTAGTAGGAACCTACGCCTTTTAGCAACGTTTAGGTTCCTCCTATGTGGAGGAGTGAACCCACGCTTAAAGGCAATAAGGACACTATCAGAATTTGGGAGAATACAAAAATAGAGATTTGGTTTTGGCATGGAAGACATTTAGATGGTAAGAACAACAGTGTTACTGGCAAGTCCTACTTGTTTTCTGTTGGTTCAGGCAAAGAGTCGAACTAGTGTTCACATGTAAATCGAGGTGCTCTTCATATCATCTAATTAATTAAAAATTTCTCAATAACAAGCCTAAACATAGAGGCCAAATCTCCTATCAATCTTCAAGCTTACAAGCATTTCAAAATCGTCATTCCATCACAATCCATATAGCACCATTAAAAGAAAACCAAAGCAAAAACGAACATATAACCAAGATTAGGATAAGGTGTCTGTCTATACTATATTTCAATTAAAGCCACATGATCAGAATAAAAACCCAAGAGAAAATGTGCATAACATATCTAGTGGCCAATGAACAGAAATCGATGTGAGGCTCAACTGAGAAGAACGATCTATAAGCAAAAATCGAAATGAGACGAGGACGCAAAGAGCCAGAGACAAGCAAAGCTTGAGCTGAGGACACACACCTGTTGAGTTTGATTTGGAGAGATAGGGTTCATACTTCACAATGTTCAGACTTTAGTGAAGTTGTGAAAGGGAAAGGAAAATAAGGGATAATGTTCAGTTCAGCGCTTTAGTGAAAGCAAAAGTGGAACTGGGAGGGAAGTCTGGAAGCCGAGGAAAGGAAAGTAAGTAATGTCTAATATTAATTTTTTAATATATTTATATTTAAATATAAATATAAATATAATATAATATATAAAAATTTATTTTTTAAGAACATATGACCAAACCAAACCAAACTAGAACCGAAAAATTAACATTTTTGAAAACCGATCTAGACCTTATTGTTTCGATTTTTGCTTGGCTCGGTTTGGTTTGGTTCAGTCTGGTCAATTTGAATCGATTTTGTACACCTCTAATGTGTAATATGTATTCCACTTATTTTTTTGATTCTTTATTGAACGTCAATGCTCGTTCAATCAGTACACTACAAGAAAATTATGAATCAGAGACAAAAAAAATTTGTCTCTAATTGATCAGAGACGAATTTAGAAACATAACAAACTTCGTCTCTAATTTGTCTGTTCTAAATCATTTGAGATTGAAGTAAATCTTGTCTTAAAGTTAGGGATGAAAGTTTTCTGTCTCAAAAAAGAATTTTCTGAAAGAAATGGTTGGATCCCAAGAGGGGGTGAATTGGGTTTTATAAAAATTTTCACAAAACTTAATTGGAAGTTAAAATGATTTTCTGAAATTGGACAATATTAAAGATAATAATTTAATTCAGAAAATCAAAGTGTTTATCAAGATGAATAATTTTATAGTGCAAAGAATTAAGGAGCAAATATAAATCTACACAAATTAATTAATACTTGAGGTAGAAATCAAATATAAACGCAAAGCATTAATTAATTAACTTTAAATATAAATAGAGTAGGGATAGAGAAAGCAAACTCGGAGATTTATACTGGTTCGGCTAATCCCAAGCCTACATCCAGTCCTCAAGAGACCACTTGAGTATTTCCACTATAATTGCAAGTTTAATCCGGGTACTTGCAAACCACTACAACATAGATCTTTTCTCCCTCAAGGGTGTCTCTCCCCCTTACAACGTGTTTTCTCTCAAACACTAACTCAAGGAACCAATCCTTGAGCAATTAAATTTAAAGGCTTAAGGAAAATAATGGTAGACACTCTCAAAGTGTAGATAACGCAGAAATTAAGCTCAGAATTTTTCTCTAGAAATTTAGAGAGAATAGAACTCAAGATAATATGAGAAATAAATAATTGAAGCTTGATTGCAAATAGTGTTGTGAAGTCCCCTTTATATAGTGAAACCTTGCTGCTACAGTGACTGCTTTAGTCAGAATTGCTACAGTAAGTTTCATCATCATTTTTCAACCTTTCTACAACAACAAAAAAACTTTATCAACCTTTTTCAACAATCAATATTCTTTTTCAAATTTGCTACAGTAAAAAGTATTCTTTTTCAAAGTTTATTACAACAATCAATAAACTTTGTCACACTTTTTCAATAATCAAATTTTTTTTTCAAAAGTGCTACAGTAAAAGATATTCTTTTTCAAATTATATTACAACACCCAATAAACATTATCATACTTTTTCAACAACCAATAAACTTTATCATACTTTTTCAATAATCAAATTTCTTTTTCAAAAGTGCTACAGGAAAAAGCATTCTTTTTCAAATTATATTACAACAAACAATAAATTTTATCATACTTTTTCAATAACCAATAAAGTTTATCATACTTCTTCAACAATCAAATTTCTTTTTCAAAAGTGTTACAGTAAAAGATATTCTTTTTCAAATTATATTACAACACCCAATAAACTTTATTATACTTTTTCAACAATCAAATTTCTTTTTCAAAAGTGCTACAGTAAAAAGCCTTCTTTTTCAAATTATATTAAAACAACCAATAAATTTTATCAAAAATCAATTTATATTACTATATATAAATATATAAAGCATTAAATATATTTGAGCCAAGAAAAATTGAATCATGCATTTGCGCCAATAAGATTAAATCATTCATTTGGGTCAAGAAGATTAAATCATACTATTTGGGCTAAGAAAGATTAAATCATACATTGGGCCAAGAAGATTAAATCATTCATTTGGGCCAAGAAGATTAAATCATACTATAATTCTCACATATTTGTCATCATCAAAACTTATAGCATAATACATTAGGGCTAACATTTTCGTCTCAAAAATATTTTTCGAGTCAGAGATGGAAATCAATTCTGTCTCTGATCAGGTACAAAAATTTTCATCCATGATTCTATTTCAAATAATTCGTCCCTGATTTTGTCTTAGATCAGGGAAGGAAAATTCATCCTTGAATCTGTCTCATATCAGAGACGAAATTTTTCGTCCCTTAATCTGTCTCAGATCAGGGATGAATTTTTTCATCCCTGAATCCATCTCAATTACATATATATTATAAAATTAATCTAGACCAGATTTGAAACCTATGAAAAACAGAAAAATGTAGCCAATTTCTTCAACAGCCAGCAACAAAAAAAAATGAAGATTCATTATATAAATAATCAAATAATTACAAGTTCAAATCAAAGAGTACACTATGTAACTGTCATTACAAAACCTAATAAATGTTTACCAAAATTAACTACTTTAAGAGAAAATCTAGGCATTATGTCTCATCATTATCAGAAGCACCAATATCTGTATGCATGTGTATCTATGTATAAGTCAAAAGTTGTTTTAAAATTTGATATTCCTTGGGTTGTATAACGTCCCTTCTATATCTAGTGTTTCTTCTCAACATGCTATCAAATCTTTTGTTTTCTCTCTGATCCTTTAGTATAGCTTTTTCCTATTGCCAAAACCCCTATAATGGTGAGTTTAAAAACACAAAATAGTGAGATGGAAATCTTAATAGCTAGCATTTTTAATTTATTAAAAATATTTTAAAATAATACCATTTCAGACATAATTATTTTCCATGCAGAATGTTATTTGCTGAAAATCATTTCTCATGAAAAGCCAATCATAATACTAATAATAACAAAAATAACAATTCAATAAGTATGGCAATTGGCAAGCTCGTCTTAAATCAAGCTCGTTTTAATATCACGGAGTTCCCTCCAAGCTCATCTTAGAAAGTAAGCTGGTGATCAAGTAACTTCATGGAAGAAGTCACTACAAGAAACACAGCAATCAAAGAATGAATTTTCGATCTCTGATTGAAACAAATTATGTCTTTGAGTTATTAGAGACGGAATCAGAGACATAAAAAAACCTGTCTCTGAAAGTTCCGTAGCAAACAATTTGAGATGGAATTAATTTCCATTTCAGAGTTATAGGTGGAAAGAATTTTGTCTCAAACTTGAAAATCTATGTCAAAATAAATTTGGGAATTTGAGACGAAAAAATTACTTCTCTAATTTTAAACAAAAATTTTGTCTCAAATCTAAGACAAAAAGTTTTGTCCTAAATTTGAGATAGAATTTAAGGATGACAAATTCCGTCTTAGATTTGAGACAAAATGTGAGACAGGAGGATCCGTCTCTAATTTATAGACAAATTTTTTATATATATTTAGAAAAAAAATGTCACGTCTCAAAATCTAAACACGTGACCAGCACGGAAGGTGAATTTCACCTTACCTCCGTAAACCTATTTTTCTCTTAAGCACAATACTAATCCTTATTTTGGTTATTCTTTTAAATGCAATTAATTTAAATTACATAATTTAAGAATTAAAATAAGAGAACTATTTCTCTTCTCACAAAAAGATAAGAAAGTATGGCTAAACCGAGTTTCTCATATACGCTACAGTCATACATATTACATCGCAGAACGAACCTACCCGATTACAGAGCTTTTCTAAATTTATATAACTTATTATAAGACTTAAGCATTATACCTTTACCATAAACCAATGGAAAGGTAATATTGACGTGAACGTCATCAGACTAGGAAGTTTTCCATACCTGAAACTGAAGATAGCTTCTAATTGAGAGAATCCTACGACATTCACATACAATATAGGTATATATATATATATATATGTAGATATACATAATTGATCTAACAATGCAATCATCTAAGTTTTGATGTACAAGATATTTATCAA
The DNA here is from genome assembly GCA_037074585.1 of Biancaea sappan. Taxonomy (NCBI): domain Eukaryota; kingdom Viridiplantae; phylum Streptophyta; class Magnoliopsida; order Fabales; family Fabaceae; genus Biancaea; species Biancaea sappan. The sequence goes on along the minus strand of CM073492.1, from coordinate 28,214,847 downwards.
GATACACACATTGAAATCACCTCCTAATTATTAACAAACACATTTAAGATCAAGCCAAATCACATTTCAAACAATTCAAACGATTCATATAATTCCAATTTAAGTTCTCAGACATTTTTCAGGTCTAGCCGACAATAAGTGGCCGTTGCCCCATGGCCCCTGCCGCATCCTCCCTTATTTCATCCATGTCCTCAAAGGGACAAATCTGTAGTCCAACATTATTTCACCCTATCTTTAAAAAGACGAATATCATATTTAATATTACGGGGGCATAGTAATTTCATTTCACCCTTATTTCATCCCATGGGATCCCATAAACTCAATTTCCATTTCTTTCAAGATCAAACACAGTCACATTATACAATCATAGACAATCATATGTATCCTATTTGAGGAAAAGTTCACAATAGTCTCACATTTGCACATTTCAATACATAACATGAATGCATTAATTTCATGTCACATACACACACACACACACATATAGTACACTTTTAATATATACATTAAATAAGCAAACATGGTAAGGTAAGATCTCTCACCTCAATTCCAAGCTAAAATTCTACACTTCAAATCAAAGGATAAATGCCAAGGAATTCATCAAAGGCCTATAGAACAAGCAAAGCAAAGAGATAACATCTAATCATAACATAGGCTATCATTCATTTAGCTTTGTTCTGTTTTTGAGGTCAAAATCAAAACCAATCTTTAAGAAATTTCTGGGAATAAACTATAGCTCCAAAAAATATGAAATTTGGTACAGAACCTTGTTAGTATGTTGAAATACTAGGATAAAGATTTCATAATTTAATTCTATCGTTTGACCTCTCAAAAGACCCTACAAGTGGCTAAAGGTTAGAGCTGTCTAAATTTAGTATAGATACTGTGTTATGCATTTTAGACTTAATTAACCATGTCCAAATGCTGTGAAATTTTTCACATAATTAGTTTTATGTTTTAGCTAAGTGTCATAAAATTTGTAGACCAAAATAAAGTCTTTATCTGCCAAAACCGAATTAATTTTCAAAACTGCCCAGATTTGCTCTGCACTAACCAAAGTGTTGTTCTCATGTTTATTTGACCAATCAAACCAATTTTGATGAGCTTGAAACTAAAATTTCATAATTTTAGGAATTGATTTGTTCATCCAAAAACACATAAAACCAGAAGTATTTAAAACTATCCTATTTTCCTTGCACAGCCCCTTAGTTAATTTTTTTCTTATTTCCTTTACTTGATTGAAGTCCATATTTCACTTCATCTAGATCCATAGATTAAAAATATATTTTCTTCCAAAATTAAATCAACCCCAGAAAAATTTTTAGTACTTTCAGTTGAGTCCCTGTAGTTTACTAACATACTTTTTCTTTCAGTTTGGTCCTTCAAATCATTCCATAATTCCACTTTTATAACAGAATAGGACAACCCATATTCACATAGATCATGAACTGCAGTAGAAACCAGAAATGAATTTGAAACTTACCTCCTAGTCGTCTTCCTCTACTTGGGTCCATGATAACATGCAATTTTTCATATATTTTAGCCTCTATTCTAGCCCTTTTTGCATCTTGATTTTTGCCAAAACTCTAGTTTTATAATGTTTTGAATTATTGTGGGTGAAAGTTAATTATAGATTTATGTGCTTTAACTCCATAATTTTACTCCAAAATGGTTCATTTATGTGTTTTACAGAGTTTAGAGGCACCTGGGCTTGAACCGGACAAAAAACAAAGCAACAGAGAGTAAATCAGAAATGCTGAAAAAAATGGCTTAGCGCCCGGCGCCAGGAAGGCAATGCCCGGCGCCAGGAACAGTAAATCAGTAGGATGACGTGGAACACATAAGAAAAATTAGGTTAAGCCAACGCCTGGCGCTGGCACCGCAGAGAGTCACTATAAATGCGATATTTAGGTCAGAACAAAAGAGGTTTCGCTCCAGATTTCAGACCCGCGACTGCTGCAGACAGAGGCGACTTCCAGAGTTTGGTTTGAGGGAAAGGAAGCCTTCCCACTTGGGAATGGCTCTCCTTCTCCCATTTTCTCCCATTTTCTTCCATTTTCCTTCATAGTTTCTTAGATTTCTGCTGTATTTTCTGTTATCTGTCATGTTCTCCTTGTCTTCCATGTAAATTTCTGAGTTTAAGGATTGATGTAGTTCGGTTTTATGAAGCTTTATTGTTGAACATATTCAGTTTTAATGCATTTTCGTTTAATGGAGTGGATTTTACTGATTATTCTTCTTCTTGAATGCTTGATTAACCTTCAATGAGTTTGGGATTTTGATGTCTATGCTAGATTTAGCTGGATATTAAGCTTGACCTTGTAATTTCCACCATAAATCAGATTATCTAGATTTGGATAGTTTTATTTATGTGGCTTGAATAATTTTCTTGAGATTCATTACTTAATTGAATGGTTGATCTAAGATTTTAGTCAATTATTTTAGTTAAGTTAGATTGTAATTTCAAGGTTTTGGATTTAATCATATTTTAGAAAATTGGCCAACATTGAATGGATTGTAATTTAATTGAATTGTTCTTCAATGATTCAAAGATTAATTTGTCTATGAATTAATCGGATTAGACCAAACGAAATCAATCTCATTTTCTTGTGTAACCGGTCATTTGATGAAATGGAAATTGTACTTCAATTCATTTGAACCAATGAGTATTTTCTTGGCCAAAGTTCTGTTTTATTTATTGTCCTATGAAGCTTGTTATCTATACATGTATGCGATTGCTATGTATTTGTAACGAGTGGGACAAGAGATAGCATGTCATATGCGATTGCGGGGCATTGATGTGATTAGGACTTGATCGGATTCTATTTGAGTTATAGATTAGTGAAGATCTTCCTAACTATAATTTTAATATAATTCAGTCTTAGAAGATTTTCTGAGAATTTAGATTGAAAATTACATAATAGAATTAGCCAAGAATATTCAAAGGAAAGGATGATGATGTACAATTTCATGGAATTTGTGACCAGTTGCACATCTTTTGTCTATTTTGTTTTCTGTTTAGTTATTTAAATTTTCATTATTTATATTGCGTTGTTTCAATCATCCCCCCTTTTTGTGTAATTTCTGCAATTTCCTTTATAAGTCTTAATAGCATTTCACTTAACCTAATTGAATTTTATTTGATACCTCAATCTTTGTGGGACGATACTTTACTTATCACTTTATTACTTGTTGTGACCCAGTATACTTGCTGGAATATTTTATGTGCTATACTTGCGACCCAAAAACTTGGTGCGTATAATTTATAGCACATAAAATATTACAGTAAGGGAAACAACAACCGTGAAACCAGCATAAGAGAGCAGCAGAAAAACAGAACGCTGAAGAGAGGAAGATGATGAATAGTTAATAGCGTGAGAGGGGAACGGTGACTAGTGAGGAAATAAATAAAAAATAATAAAACGCTAGCTTACCGTGTAACATCCCATATTTTCTTGCAATTAAGTTATATTTTCTTCATTTAATTCGAAATAGTGTTAGAAATTGAGAAATTGATGTTTTTGGATACTTAGGATGAAGTGACAAAAAAAGAGCATGAGAAATTAGGGTACTTGAATTAAGAATAAAGGCAAAAGAGAGTTCTGATGGCATTAGTCGATTGATTGAGAGGAACAGTCGACTAATTGCCTTAGCAATTAGACCAAGTTGCTGATATCTACAATCAGTCGACTGATGAGAAGTGATCAGTCAAATGATTCTTCTCTGTCAAGAAAATATTTTAGGTCCAGATGAAATCAGTGGACTAATTTATATGAATCAGTCGACTATCGAGAGCAAGTTAGTCGACTGATTATTTGCTAAAGTGCGACAATAGGTCGGTTTAACTGAAAATTAATGAGAGTAAACTTATTTAATTACCCCTAGTATGCTATTGAAGCTTAGAAATGAGATATTAGGGTTAAAAGGGGAAATTCCAACCCAATAGAGCCCTTGAGACTCTTTTAGAAGAGAGTAGAGGGAAAAATAAGCTAATTCTGAAAATTTAGCAAGGAGAGAGAGAGAAAAACATGAAGAGGAAGAAAGGAAAGGAGAAGGAAGTTTTAGCAAGGTTTTTAGCAAAGGAACCATCATAGGTAAGCTTCTAGCTTGTTTTCTTTAGTTTAACTTAATTCTAGAGCTTGAAAATCATATAAAGGAGATTTTCAGGATTAGAGAAAAGAGAAAGAAGGAAGAAGCTAGAAGATGATACTCCAAATTCAATTCTAAGGGAATTAAGGTAGCTAGTTCTCATAAAAGCTATATGTGTTAGATATTTGTTGTGTTATATTAGCTTTTAATGCGTGATTATTGTTATAGAGTCTTCATGAATGCATAGAACACATCTTTCTCATGAAAAGTATATCACATGTCTCTATGGGATGATAGAACGAGAAATTCTCATGGGATGCCCAGAAATTCCTCATAGGATGTGAAAGTCCTTATGGGGTGAAAGAACTAGAGAATTTCCCTTGAGATGACAGAAATTCCTCATAAGACATGAATTGTTTTTAATGGGAAAGAGTCAAGCATAGGACATTAAGTTAAGTGTGACCTGTCCTGTATGTGTATTAATATGATGGTATCTCATTTCTGAGAAATGGTTTATATTATTAGAATAGTTTTTATGACTGAAATGGTCGAAATATTTTACAATATGCTAGCTACTGGGATTTTATATCTCATCTTGTTTTGTGATGAATTACTATTTTAGGAACTGAAGCAGAAAAAAAAAGGGAAAGAAAAGAAATAAGTATAGGTTGCATAACTAACCATGTTGTTTCCTGAGGTAGAAATATGGAAAAAAGGGTCATATAATGTATGGAATATCATGTTTTGTAATTTTGATATCATACTATATATTTGTAATTAAACTCTTGATAGTCTAGTCAAATCTACAAATGATTATTTAAGTATGATTGTGGATTATATGTAAATTTTAGAGATAAACCCACTATGCTTGGAATTATTTTTTACTGAAAAATTAAAGTCAGTAGTACACCAGTTGACTGATCAGTTTACGCCAGTCGACTGATGCTTCTCTATTTTAAGTTTAAATAAAACCTTAATCGAACAGTCGACTGATAGCCAAGAATCGGTCGATTGATTGCTAAATGTCAAATCTGAAATTTTTGTATTTTAGTTATACCAAAGGCCAATTATTTCGAAAGCTCGAAAATTTTATAAGTGTTTTATTTTTAAAATCTATCATATCACCCAACAGATTCATAAATAGTGTAGACATTACATACCATAAGTGATTAACAAAGAAGAGAAGAGAAATTAAAGATGGATGTTGAACAACAAACAAAACAGAGCTTCAGAGAGAGAGGCTATAGAGAGAACGCTTAAGAGAGCTTGAGAGAGAGAGGCAGATCTAGAGGGTGAGTGCAGAAATGGAGTTGCGGAGAAGAGAAATGAGTGTTTTAGGGTTAAATTATTAAAGACGGAAAATTTCATATCTAATACACATACGACGTCGCTGCAATTAAATTAATTAGAGGCGGACATCTGACATGAAAAATTCATCTCTAATATTTGCAATCTTAAAAAAAGTATTAAAAAAAGTTTGGGACAAAATTTTGACACGTTAGAATTTGTCTCTATTATTAGGGACATAAGCTCAATCAAAGACGAAAAACTTCCATGTTAGAATCCATCTCTAATTCCCCGTTTCCAATTTGACATCAGCGACGAATTTTGAAACAAAAAAATTCTGTCTCTAAATTTCCTCTTTAATTCTAAATTTTTTTTGTAGCGATTGCTGCTAAAGCCATTAGTAACAATTCTGTTAACCACCATTAAATAATTGTTGCTAATTTAAGTTTTTTGAGTAGTGATATATCTAAGACTACTAATAATTTAATCCTTTAAAAAAATACACAATTGACTATTTAGTTCCTAAAAGTTTAACTCTACACAATTTAGTCTTTTAAAATGTTATAAACTCATTAAACGTTACTGAGTCAGTCATTCAAATATAAGTAAGTTTTAATTTATTCTTATAAAATGATTAATTTTTATTGAATTTGTAACTTATAAGAATTAATTCGTTTAATATTTAAATTTTATGGATTAAAATATATATATATACATGTCTTTTAGGGACTGTTTGGTTCAATGGAGGGGAGGAGAGGAATTTTAATGGAGGGGAAGGGAAGGGAGGAGAAATAAAATTTCTTTGTTGATTTAGTTTGAGGGGAGGGAGTGGAAAGAAAATAAACCTTCTTTTGTTTGGTTTACAGGGGAAAGGGAAGAAAAATAAAATAAAATGACTGTTATAACTCTTTGATTATATGACTAACAAAATATGATAAATTTATTATCACTTATATTCAAATAAGTTAGCTCATTTGTTATGATGAAATAATATAACATTTTAGTAGCTTCAATTTAATTCATCTAAAAAGCATCTTAAATATGTAATGTGTTTTAAAAATCATATAAAATTTTAATTTTATTCTTACCATAATAAGAAAAAAAAACTAAATAATTTTATTGTTAGAAGAAATAAAAAATAATTAAGTAAAATTTAATTAACTGATTAAAATCTTATTTTGGTCCTTCACATATGTTCTTTTTTTAATCTGGTGCTTCATAGATTTTCATTCTCAATTTGGTCCTTTACAGATTGATATGTTATCAATTCAATCCCTCAAAAAAATTAATATTCTCAATTTGGTCCCTCATATATTAATATGTTATCAATTTAGTCCCTCACTTATTTTCATTCTCAGTTTTATCCCTAGCAAATTGATATATTGTCAATTTAGTTCTTGTTTTGCTAGCCATAACTTTTGACGGTAACAACTTTTGATGAAGGGACTAAATTGATAACATATAAATCTATGAAGGACCAAATTGAAAATAAAAATATGTGAGGGACTAAATTAATAACATATCAATATATTGAGAATGAAAATTTACGAGGGACTAAGTTGATAACATATTAATCTATAAGGGACCAAATTGATAATGAAAATTTATAAGTGACTAACTTGAGAAAAAAGACATCCTTATTAATTTACTCAGTTTATTATTATTATAATTATTTTTTTAGTTATCCTTTATTATTTAGTTATACATATAATATATTATTTACGTATAATAATAATAATAATAACAATAATAATAATAATAATAATAATAATAATAATAATAATAAAACTTTTATATAGTCAAAATATATTAATAATACATTATTTAAGAAGCAAAATAAAATAAGTTAAAAGGAAATTTTTATATTAAGAAAAATTATTAAGAACATTTATGTCTTTTATATTATTACATCTTTCCTTCCTTTCAAATTCTCCCCACTTTCGAAGGGAAAGAAAACAAGAGCAGGGGAGGGATTTTACACTTACATTTTTCCTCCCCTCCCCTCTAACTAATTGAAACAAATAAGAACAAATTAAAAAATTTCTTTCCCTCCCCTCCCTTCCTTTTCATTTCCCTCCAACCAAACAATAGGATAGGGACAAATTGTATGGTTATTCTATTTTTGACTAATTAATAGGCTTCGTTTTAAAAATTAACGCATATTATTCCTGTTAGAAAGAGGATCCCCCCAACATTATTTTTTAATTTCTTTTACTAGTTTAGCTTATTTTTAAAAGAATAACAAAATAAATTTTATTTAATTTCTTTGGAAACATAATAAAATGTCAACTTATTACTTTAGAAGTCACTGTCAAACATAAAGGCGGGAAAAGATTTGCACTACGTTCGCGATCAAACGGAGGGAATATTCTCTTGCTTGTGTCCCACACTATCATTATAGCCAATTCTTGCAGTGCACAAGCACAATATAAGCAAACAGAAAAATTGATATTTCAAAAGAAAACTATCATCAAAAAGCAAAGTTTAAGTTTTCTATTTACCACAAAATTTGATATAAAAAAAATTCAAAGTTTCAACATAAGTTCAAAAATAGCGAACGCGAAAAATTTTGATCAAAATTTTGAAATTTCTTGTGTTCCTTAATTACCTCCAAACTTGAGGAAGATTGTCCGCAATGATCGAACACATTACAACGTTGGGGTTAGGAACCAAAACAACCTTCATGGAAAAGATATCACTTGCCCGAAATTGTATGTGAACTTGTGAAGTACATGCAATAGAGCAACACTATTTATACAAACAAGCAAGAGGAAATCAATTAAGGATATATAGTCACATTTTAGCCCCATTATTCTACCACATATATATTTTGATCCTAACAAGAGTATGGCTAGATCAATCGTAATAATTATATTTACAGTCCCAACATATCTGATTAAAAACAGTCAAGTCAAATGAATTTTCAGACTAAAAGAGGGAAAACAAAATAGAGAGTGAAGAACAAGGTCCCCCAAAGCATGCAGAATAATACCACTCTTCATCTCCTTTTTTTTCTCCCCATCTCCCATAACCAATGGAGTTGACAACTCATCAATGGCACGAATATAATATAATCTATGGACTTTTGGAATCTTGAAATTGCAGCTTTCTCAGAAGGAATTTTTTCCCCATAAATACTCACAAAATCACACAAATTAAAATTAGAAAAATGTTCAAATCATCAACAATCATTAAACAATTAAAACAAGAAAATAAAAATAAAAATGCCAACTTGCCTCCCAAAAAGTACTTATTTAGAGTTTTAAGCTTGACTTTTTAGATTCTTTTGACTTTAGCCAGGGTCAAGGAGGAGTTGCCAGTTGACATCTCCTTTGAGGTTGAATCACTAGTGTATAATATGTCCTCCAAGTTTCTTGTGCATGCATATGGTTGGATACAGGATTTATCTCCTTAAAATCATGAATGCTCTAGCCAAGTGCTGAGTTATGCTTTCTCAAAACTCTTAGTATTTTTTCTTCTTCAAATTTGCTCAAATCACCACTTATAATCACAACATATTCGAGGTTAGAAGGAAAAAGTTTCAACTCAAGCTTTGGGGGCTCTTCATTCGCTACATCGTTCTTCTTCGAATCCTCACTCTTGTTCTCTTTGGAGGAAAAGACACACGACAAAGTTCCCAAAGGCTTGGTACAATTCATGAAATTCAACGCACACGTTTCTTTTTGACTACGGCAACATATATTGATTACGACTAAAAATTCTTATTGAATTTTACTTAATGTATTTATGACTTTTTCATATTCTTTTTTACTGCTATTCAATAGGAAAATATACTTGTCTGTATAATCTATAATACTAAAGTTTTTTGACTAATACATTTACTAAATAATAATAGGAAATATTCGAACTACTACCTCTAACTACCTTCAACTGATAAACATCATTAAAATATAACTATCACTATCGAGACATTTTTTTAATATTTTTTTATAAATCATATTTTATATTTTCACATGTATTAATTTTTTATTGTAATATTTATATTTTTTAACTTAATAATAAATACATAAACAGTATATACCCACTATATATGTCAAATATATTTTAAAATCTGGTGCCAAAAAAAAATAAAAGATTTTAGCAGACATTGTTTAAAAACTTTTAATAAGAACAAATATATATATTAAAAATATATATAACATAGTTATGTTTATATTATTTTCAGTTGTTGAGCTAGAAAATATAAAAAGTAATAAAAATATTCTAAATTTAAATTTTTATGCCTCGAGACTGGCTCTCAAGAGTGAGGGCCAGACTCGAGATCTATATAAAAATTTAAAAAAATCATATATATATATATATATATATATATATATATATATATATAAACACAAACTCAATAGTTTGGTTTTTGGAATGTGTAATTTATTTTTTAAATTTTTATTCTAATTTGTTTGAAAAAACTTTAAAATAATTATATATATATATATATAAACACACAAACTCCTAGATTTTAGATTATATAATTTATTTTTTAAATTTTTATTTTAATTTGTTTAAAAAATAAAAATTTTAAAATTATAATTTTTTATAAATTTATTATAAAAATTATAATTAAAAAATTTAAAATATCAAGAAAAAATATGTAAAAACTTGAGAGTGAGCAAGTACAAAGTCGAGGACAAAAATAAAAAAAATTATATTTAAGTATTTATATTTATGTAGATTTTTTAATTATGAAAATAAAAAAATAATTTAAAAATATAAGAAAAATATTGAAAATATTAAAATATATTGATATATTTAACAATATTTTTAACTATTATTAAGTTAGACAATATAAAAAATTATAATTAAAAATAACATAGGCATAAATTTAAAATATTATATATAAGAAAAATAAAAAAATTATAGATTAAATAAGAGAATAATTATCTAAAATTATTAAATAGTGAGAAGAATATGAAAATAATGAACGCCTAATATAATTTTTTAAAATAATTTGTTATGATGTGTTATTTTTTTAAAATTATAAAATATTAATGAAATATTTTTAAGTGGATATAGTTGTATTAATATTCATTAAGTTTATAAATTATTACCGAATAAAAAATGTAATTCATATATAGAAGAAAAAGATCAATAAATAAGAATGATATATTATACAATATAAAAAAATTAATTATCACTTTTACAGGTTTCCTTACTTTCTTTATTTGTTTCTACGTCTTTATTTGTTTCTTTATCTTCATCTTGAGATTGGTTTTCTATATTTTTGTTCTTGTCTTCTTCTCCACTTTCTTCCTCCAAGTTTTGATGTTCCTCCTTTGCTTAACTTTTATAAGTTATTTCTTGATAGTGTCCTCGTTCTTGTAAATTATCATTTAATAAATCACTATATACAGCAGAAACATGAGATTACTCATTCTGGTAAGTAACTTCTAGTGTTCGTTGGTTTTCTATTAGACTTTTTGGCCTAGTTTTTATAATAGCCTACCATTTTGATTTCTCTCTGCTTCTGATCAGATAAGGTACAAAATATACTTGGGTTGCTTGATGTGTAAAGACAAATGGATCAAATTTTTCATATCTTCTTGTATGTCTAATTTCTGTAATTCCATAATATGGGTGCATCTTAGTTCCATGATTCAATACTAGATCAAACCAATCACAATAAAATAAAACAATATTTTTTGTAGGTTTACCAAAATACTGTAATTATATGACCTCTTTGAATACCCCAAAATAATCATTTTCTCTATCGCCCATTTCGGTACCTTTAACACACACCACACTATTGATTGTTTTCTTGCCAGTGCTCTAAGAATCCGTGTGAAATTTGTATCCATTTACAAAATATATTGGTCACGTTTCTACTTTTCTAAATAGTCCCTAAGCCAAATCCCTGATATATGAGTTACTGAAAACTTAAGATTGAATATATACCTAGTTCGAATAAGCAATAAATAGTTAATATTCTGTGCAAAAAGATAAACCAATATATATTATATTTAATGTAATTAAATCATTATGCAACTTACAAAGTTTTTTAACTAGAAGACAAAATGTTGTTCAACAATTTTATCAATATCACCTGCCGTGAAGTGGAGATTGAAACTTCTATAATATTATTCAAAATTGTTGTGGTATAAAAGTAAAATCAGTGAGTATAATAATTAGAAAATATTTCATTAAAGCTAGTCACATCATTATCAATATAAAGTATTTCTTACTCAATATATGGTTTCACTTCATCACAATTGAGAAAGACGTAAAAATGAACTGTTATGAATTTTCTATCATCCAAATATCTAGTGACGCTTTTTCCAGATGGATGTCCAAATTGGTTAAAAATTGATAATGTCAGATGGCTTGTCCCTTCTTGAACATAGGCATTCTGATCAATTCTTGTTCTCACTGAATGTACGTGAGATTCAAAGTAATAAGAATAAAAATATGATGTCTCCTATGCCAAATAAGCCTTGCAAATATAACCTTCCACCTAAACTTTATTCTTTACTGTCTTCTTAATTTTGTTTAGAAACATTTAAATTTGAAAAAATAGTTTGTTTGGTATTAAATTATGACAAATTAAAATAATATTAATGAATGATTTAATACCTTTCAAAAGGATACATTCATCGGTATTATACCAGTCTACCAACTCGAGCCTCATATGGGAGATGGATAGGTAGATGTTCCATCGAGTCAAAAAATGCAGGAGGAAATATTCTTTCCAGCTTGCAAAAGATGATAGGAATATTGTATTCCATTTGTGTCAACTCGTCCACTTTCAACTTTGATGAACACAATTCTTTGAAAAATTGGCTTATCTCAGTGATAGGCTTCCAAACTTGCTTAGGTAATGTGCTGAAAGTGATTAGCAGTAAACATTCCATGAAAATATGACAATCATGGCTCTTCATTTCGAATAATTTTTCGTCTTTCACATCGACACATTTCAACAAATTTGAAGAATATCCATCAAGCATTTTTAAACATTTCATCCACTCGCAAATGGCTCTTCTTTGGTCCAGTGTCAATGAGAATTTTGCTTTCGGCTTAATTACTCAGTTGTTACCTAAGTCTTGTAACTCTAATTCACGACACCTGCAGTACTCTATCATATCCATCCTTGCCTTAAGGTTATCCTTTGTCTTTCCTTGAATGTCCATTACAGTATTGAATATGTTATCAAACACATTTTTTTCTATGTGCATAACATCCAGATTGTGACGGATTAGAAGATTTTTCTAATAAGAGAGCTCCTAAAAAATGCTCTGTTTTGTCCAATTGTGTCTAAACCCATAACCTTAAACCCTGGAAAACCCACTTTCAATAACTTTTGGGAGTATTCTAATTTCTCTCTATAATTCCTCCCCACTTAATATTAGCGATGGTAGATCATGTTCAATTTGATTCTTGATGAACGCATCTTTATTCCTTCTAAAAGCATGATCAGCCAGCAAAAATTGGCGATGATAATCAAATCAGGTATACTTTCTCTTGTGGGACAAAGTAAATGCTTTTGAGTGTTGTATACAGTAAGGACCTGCCAACTTACCTACAGTACTTTACTCTGACAACATTCCATATGCTGCAAAGTCATTTATAGTCCACATCAATGCTACTCGCATTTGGAAATTCTGCTTTGTTGAAACGTCAAAAGTGGATACTCCATCCCATAACAGTTTCAAATCTTCAATGAGCGGCTACAAGTACACATCGATACCAACCTTTGGATTATGTGGGCAAGGTATAATGGTTATAAGGAACATATACGAATTAGTCATACATATCTCTATCAGTAGATTGTATGGCGTCACTATAACTGGCCAACATGAATATGGTGTACCGTGCTGATTGTAAAGGGTAAACTCGTCTGTACACAGACCGAGCCTAACATTACGTGACTCATTGGCGAAATTTGGATACACTCTGTCAAAGTATTTCCATGCTTCACCATCTGAAGGATGGACCAAAACACCTTCATCTATTCTATTATTGCAATGTCATCCTATGTATTCAGCTGAACTCATTAAGGCATAAAGCCTCTATAACCTAGGCATGAGGGGCAAATAGTGCATCCTTTTCACTGAAACCGGTTTAGCCCTTTGTCTTCTCCCAAATTGATTTTCTTGATATCGAGATGCCTTACAAAATTTTCATGCCAGCGTGTCTTCTCTGAAGAACAACATGCATCTATTCATGCAGACATCAATTTTTTTTGGACAATAGGCCAAGTTTAGATATCAGCCTTTTGTGTTGTACCAATCTTTTGGCATGATATTATCAATAAGAGTAATCTCTTACATAAAGCTTGTCATATCATTGAAAGACTGCCTTGAAATGTTTCCTTAAAATTTAAGACTTAACATTCTGACGTAGCAAACAACTCTAAGTGATTAGTACAACCTGACCAAAGTGGCCTCTGATACACGTTTAGTAAATCAAAGAACATCTGAGATTCTGGATTTGGAGGTTGAGCTTCTGGATTTGGAGGTTGATCAACGTTTAAATTGCTAGTGTCTTCATTATATGGGTCAGAGTTATTTCTGATATCAAAATTTTGTCGAGTCGCATCTAAGATCATGGCTTGATATCTCGAATCTCCTTCATCAATAGCGAATATTGATGAACTTGCCATGTTATGAATAATAGAACTTGTAACTTCACCACCAACCTCACCATTAGATTAAAAAAATAGAACACTCATGAAAAAAAAAATTAAAAAATTAGTCTCAAATTATATATAAATAAAAAATTCATTAAATTAATATTTGAAAAATACAAATGAAAAATAATTAAATAAAAAATACCACAAAATATAACTACAAAACAATTTTAAAAAATTTAAAATTTAAAAATATGATATAACACCCATCATATTCATATTACGTATAGCCGTAATTTTTTCTTTGCCTATAAAGTAGGTGTGGATCCTCTGCTTGGAATTTTTGTGCTTGGATTTTTAGCAACGGTTTTAACTGTTGCTAAAACTTTCAGCAACAAAAAAAATTGTTGCTGAAAGTTTTAGCAACAGTTACAACCGTTGCTAAAACTCCAAGCATCCCTCTGCTTGTTTTTTTCCAAGCAGAGGATCCACACCCCTATAAAGTAGATGTTTGATTTTTTTTCTAAATATATACTTTTTTTTATCAGTATTAGTAAAAGTGCAATGTTTTATTTTTTTCAGTTTGGTCTTCTTTTGCACAACTTTTTCTTCACGTTGATCTTCTATTTTTTTAATGTGGTCTTCTTTCGTACAACTTTTTCTTCAATTGTCTTGTCATTATTTATGTCTCATAAATTCTCATCATTCATTTTTATCTATTCATCTATTGTTATCCCCTCTCACGTCAATTTTATTTCACATCATAAAGGAAAAAAATGGAGATGGTAGTCTTATTTCACATGAGATGGCGTGTGATTGTGAGAAATATCTGTCAGTGTAAAAAAATTGTGTTGTCTTATCATAAAGAAAAAAGAAGACGTGTGATTGTAAAATAATTGTATTCTCTTATCATAAACAAAAAATAAGACATGTGATTGTAAGAAAGTGTGTGTAGATAAGACTTCAGTCAATCATCCTCCACTCTCTGTATATATATGTATAAATTAATATTTTTTAAAAGGAAATTAATAATTAAAAATTAAATTAAAAAATATAATGATGAAAAATTAAAACAAACAAATTAAAAAATTTATCCTAAGTTAATATAATTAAAAAATTTAAAGAATAATTAAAAAAGATTTAAAATAATAGAAAAAAAGTGGAGGCCAGCTTGCTCCCACGACCTCACGTCGATGCAAGGAGTACAACTCCTCATGGGCCTGTACATCCCTGTACCGAAGTGCAGGGATTGGTTGCCCGTGAGGTAACCAGTCATTCAATTTATTTT
The DNA here is from genome assembly GCA_037074585.1 of Biancaea sappan. Taxonomy (NCBI): domain Eukaryota; kingdom Viridiplantae; phylum Streptophyta; class Magnoliopsida; order Fabales; family Fabaceae; genus Biancaea; species Biancaea sappan. Next base: position 28,199,608 of record CM073492.1, on the reverse strand, counting down.
TTTTAAATTTTTTTAGGTTTTATAAATTATTTTTTAATTTTTATTTGTCTTATTTATTATTTTTTAAAATTTTATTATTTTTTTAAATTTTATTTTATTGTTCTGATTGCTATTTTTTCAAATTTATTTAATTTTTTCTCATAAAATAGGTATGGTAACATATTAAAAATAATACAACCATTAACCACAACAAAAAAGTTTCACATATAACATAATTTAAAATATATTTAAACACATTTAATTTACACAACAAAAAAGTTTGACATATAACATAATTTAAAATACATTTAAACACATTTAATTTACACAATAAATATTTTTTCATTCATGGTCATCTCCTTCTTCCTCTATTTCTTCTTCTGCCTCTACCTTTGTGGGGGCTTTCCTTCTCCTCTTTCTTCTTTGGCTATTACCAACAACACTAATGTTGCCAACAACATTACTGCTACCGGCTTCAACACCATGAGCTTTTACAGAGAGACATATCTGCTTTCTATTGTGTGCAGCCCACAATATTTCTTGCAAACCTTTTTTCATATTTTGTACGTATGGGCTATCAGGTTGCTTAATAGTCATACTTTCCATCAATTGCATCAAGCCAGCTTGAATAAAAGTTTAAAAAAATGTAATTACTAATTATAAACAAAATATGAATTTGAGATAATTCAACAAGTTAAAAATTTATATTTTACCATGTGATTTATCACTCCTGAATCTTGACTAATGAACCGACGAATATGATTAAAGTACCATTGCAAATAAGGAGATATTGGTCCCAAGCTTTTGGTTGCAAAATTAGCATCTATTATGTGTGTTGGCCAATTGTTCCATCTAGCAATACCCTAATCAAAAAATGTTGACCAGTCCTTGTCTCACACAGCTTTCAAATGCAACTGGTTCCAGGCATCTTGCCCGCTAAGGGGTTTCTAGGAATTTCCTGCACCTGTGTAAACTGACGTTGGATGCGTTCAGGATATTGGCACTGACAAATGTGGAAGCAAAACATTGGCATTACGACCTGACCCATATCTCTCCCAGAGCGACAATATTATGAAACGTCCTCATATGCATAGGGGGTCCACTGAATCTACAAAATTTTGATAGCAACTTAGTAGATTATACTAATCATATTAGTAGATTTATTACATATATAACTCAGACTCATTTGTTATCAAATATAATATCTCTCTGTATCTAGAAAGCATAATTTTTTGAGGCATTTGAGGCAAGTAAGCCCCCTTCCACCTACATAAATGTAAATAAATCAGTAATTAAATAAATGCACATTATCCAATAAAAATATATCAGTACAGAAAATATACTTGTAACTCAAAGGTGATCGTAGTAAATAATCCTAAGGTAAAGGATTTGGGTGGACCATAATATCTCCTACTATAAAAGGAAATCTTGACCATATCTACATGTGTAAGAGGGTGATGTATCCAACAATTTGTTTTGTGATTATTAGAGTTGCGGTGTAAAGCTCATTATATAAAAATGCCAATGCAGCTAAGCCCCATGATGTTTGTCCACACTCATGCAAATCAATAATAAAAGGAAGATATTTCAAGTTGACATAACCGCCAGATTTATTTGGCATTAAGTATCCACCTACTAGTTGTAAGATCCATGCTCTAGCATGGCATAATACTGTAGCTTGGTTTGCCTCTGCTGGCAGCTCGCCAAATGTGTCTGCCAGCTACTTAAGTGATAGTCTTTGTCCACTAAACTCTGATTGGGGTGGTGCAACTTCAAAAGCTTCAGTACATAACTTTCTCAGGTTTGATACCTGTGAATTCCCACATACTGGTTTTCCTACACACTAAAGTCCCAATAACATTCCTATGCCTTCTAATGTAATAGTCATTTCACCTAAAGTGAAATGTATGCGTCTCCGGACGCTATCTTTCTACAAAAGCATAAATTAAACCATGATTAAATTCAAATTTTCCTAGCATAGAAGCACCATAAAACCCAGTTTGCATAAGAAGTGGGACTATAGCGTGAGGTGGATGTTGAAGAAATCGCTGATTGGTCCATTTTCTAATCATCAATATACAGTTGCTCTAAACATATAAAAAATTATAGTAAAAAAGATGATTCATAAAAAAGATAAAAAAAAATTATAATAGACAGATAATTTAAATAAATGATACTTACTCTATCATTGCTTACCATTGCATTAAAAATATGAAGTTCTTGCATGAATAGCAAACTGGGATTAAGTGGACCTGTAAATGCAATGATTCTGATATCTTCCATGTTGGTTTGGAAAGAAAGAGAAAGTATTTGAGTGTAAGAAAGTATGAAGTTTGAGAGAGTGAAAAAGTGTAAGAAATTATGAAGATTGACAATATGAGAAGTGAAAGAGTGAATGTGATCAAAAGATGAGGATTTTCGTAAAGCTAGTGTGTAGGTTGGAAGACTTTTAAAGACAATAAATTGTGTCTTGTAGTGGTGTGTGTGACATGTACAAAATATTTTATTTGAGATAATTTTTAATAGTGTATTGTGATTTTTATTTAATGATAATGATAATATTTATATATACTTTGATATTTTATTTTGTATAATTTATTTAAATATAGTATTTTATTATTTTTCATATAAATTATCTGCTATTATATTTTTTTCATAAATATTAAATAAATAAAATTAATTATTTAACTATGTTATAGGAAAACAATCTATTAATAAAATTTTTTTTAATAAATTTTTCAGTTGTTAATATAAAATATAATTGATATAATTATTTTTAATAATTATCCATATCTTTTTTTTTTCAATTCAAAGTATGTCTATTTTTTTAAAATAAGTACGATAGTTATGGATCCACCGTATTTATTGAAAAGAATATAACATATACCTATAAATATTTTAGCCCATATCTTTAATGTCTAATATATTATCTAACGTCACATCATTTATTTATTAACTTTTTTTTGCCTATAATAATTACTCCTCTTTACTTCTATTTTTCTCTCAACCTGTCATCACATTTTGATCGCATTTGAGTTTCTCATCTCTTATCTAAATACTTTTACAGTTCAATCAACATGTCAAGTGATAGAGCGCAAGAGCAAAAAAATTTGCGCAATAGACAAATATCAAGAACATATAGTAATGTTCAACCTCAAAATAATCCTTCATCTTCTTGCAACACCAATACTCAAAATGTCACGGCAATACCAACCACATAGCCACCATTTCCTTATCCTTCTTTTTTTTCGGCCCTTCAAATCCTACTCATAATTTTTATCTACTTGCACCATGGCAATTTCAAGGTAACATACCACCAATTCCTCATCCTAGTTATACTCTGACCGGACCACCACCAATGTGACAATTTTACGGCCTAATATGCCATGTACTTCTTTTCAAGTCCCTGTTAAATCACCAATGATGTCACAGGCATATCATAACTCATCTATTTCTTCACATTCTCATACTTCCTTTACACCTTTAAGCACAACCCCTCTGCACCTGATCTAGTTCCAACCCCTAAATCCTCGCTAATACCAACAAAGGTCACAACTCACAGTGCACAAGATGACATAATCAAAAAGGACCTTATTAGTCCAGATGAAACAGAGTAATTTTTTTATCAATTATACTTAGTATTATATTTTAAAATTGGTCACATTACATATTTTTAAATCTCCTAAATATATTTTAAGTTTATAAATTATTCAGTTTTTCTCCAAACCATAATAAAATTTGAGATCAAATTGTGTCTATGATTAAATCAATATATGATGGACTATACACATGCTGCAAGGATGTACTTGAATCACTGCGAAACTTGTGGCGGTTAGAATTTCAAGTATAGTTTCATTATCTTTATCTATCACAATCTTTTACCCCATATCATCATCTATTATTAATTATAAATCTTATTTGTTAGAAATATTATATTTGGTCACTACAACATCAAGACTTTTTTCAAAGTAATTGGAAATATTGTGCGTCAAATCGCTTAAAAGATATGATATATCAAACACATAAGAAAAATAAAAAACCAGCATGGATTGGAGAATCTGTTTGGAATCAATTGTGTGATAAATAGGGAACACCACATTTCAAACAAGTTAGAGAGCAAAAGAAAAAAAATAAATCTTCTGACTCTAGTGGATTTGGCTCATCTCTCTATACTAGAAGTTCTATTTCAATGGCAGAGTATAAGAGAAAATTAGTAATTAATTTACTTTTTTATTATATTTATTTACTATTTTATCGTTATATTTCATGCTTACATATATATATAGATATATATATATATATATATATATATATATATATATATATATATATATATATATATATATATATATATATATTTCTGGAACCTTAGACAAAGGAATTGGGAAGAGAACCTATTGTATCTGAATTATTTTTTCGAACTCATCATAATAAGACTGATCAAAGATGGGTTGATAAAAAATCTAAGGCAACATTTGTAAATGTTATTTATATATAATCATATATGATATATATTTTATAATACAGACTAATTATATAATTTCATTTTCCTTAAAGGTGGAACATCAAAGGTTCCATCAATCTTCAAGTAGCTCTAAACAACAATTATCAGATATTGATTTATGGATGAAAGTAATAGGAGGGAAAAAAAGGCACATATATGATTTAGGAGTTGCGGCATCCAAAATAGTTGGTATTGCAACTTCTAAATTTCATATACAAGAAGGCCAATCGCAGCTTGATTGGATTCGCTCTCAAGAATTTCAATAGGTTTTAAAAGATACATTTGTTCACTGTCTGAATAAATCTTATGAAGAAGATTTGAAAAAATACAAAGAAGAGGTGGGCCAATTAAGTAGTCAAATCACTACAATGAAGACTAAACTCAATGCAATGCAAGGAGTTTATTCTCCTCCCCATCCACCTCAACACTTATTTATGTCAATTCAAGTGATCAAGTAAACACAGACGTGTACCGACCAGATGTAGCATTTTTAATTCCAATTTTTCTATTCTCCTTGATATTTCATCAACCAACAATATTCGAAACAATGACAATAATGGAGATAAAAAAATGATGAACAAAATGATGATGATGAGTAGAAATATGTATTATATTATTTTTTTTAATTTCATTTTTTTATTGTAATGTATTTCACTAATGAATAATTTATTTAATGCAATTTACTATTTAGTTATGTTAATTTATAAATATATTTGAATATTTAACACAATTTGCATATATAATTATTTTTCTCAATAAATATACAAATCATGACTTATACATTAACATACAAATAATATAAATTATATAAACTTTTTCTAGTTAAAGCTAATTTTATATTAAAATAATCAATTATTCAATTATATTTTTTTATTATTAAAATAATGTAAACATATTATAATAAACTATACATGAGCTTGCATATTTTCTAATTGAATATAAAAAAATACTATAATTAAAAAAAACTTATTGCTGATACATTTCGTTCATGAACATAGATATTTTCTAATTGAATATAAAAATAATAATAAAGTTATCGCGCGAAATATGTTGGCGTGAACTTAAAAATTTTACGTTTATTTTTAAAATTATCATCATTCTGCTTATTCTTTTATATAAGTTATCTCTGAGATTTTCGCACTTTATCTTTTCCTTTTTCTATTTCGTTCATCTTCATCCTTTCTCATCTTCGGCAATTTTAAGATATGTTTAGCAACTTTTTTTTTAATCTCTCTCATTTATCTTCTTTTTTACTGGTTATTCATCTTCGTTATTACTGGTTATTCATCTTCTTCTTCAGATATGTTCAGAGATACAGAGGCAGATATGTCCACATATATAGAGAGACAATAGTATAATTTGTATCTTTTTCGCATTATTCTTCTCTACACATTTTCTGATTTTATGCACCTTTTTTTTATTTATGGTATATAACAATTTCTATTCTGTCCTAGATATAATTGTATGTTTTCCAATCAAAAATTATTCTTTTTTCTTCTCAATTCACTTGACTTCTTTTTCTCTGTTTCCTTCTGATACTTCTCAATTTACTCACTCCTTTTTTCTTTGTTGCCTTCTAATCTATCTATATTCTTATGTGTCAATAGGAATTTATGTCTCAATCGGACCTATTAATTTATTTGGATCATGAAGCATTCTTATCTCATTCTCATCTCGTAGAAAATGACGCAGAAATATGGAAGAAAACGAAAACAATTAAAATATTTCATACAAAATATTTGTAAATTTATTATTTTATTTTCTTTATAAAAATAAACAATTGATCTATATCAAAATGTGTAAATTTATATTTTTTTATTTAAATCATTTTTTAGCATATCATTAAACTAAAATTATAAATATACAATGTAAATTAATTAATTAATTTTTTTTCTTTTTATAACTAAAACATCTACATAACAATTAAAATTTAAATATATAAATATAATAAATTTTTATAATTATAAAAAAATTTAGAAATTTAAACAAATATGTAGATTTCTCGAATCTAGAGGAGAGAAGTCTCTCGAGAGCCTGGTTCTCGAGAGTGGTGGGACTCTCGAGAGTGGTGTAGGCCACTCTCTATAATTTTTGTTTAGAAATTTATATTTTTGTTTTTTTTTAATTGTAATTTTATTATAAAAATTGATCGATATGGTGGAGCATTTAACACGTGTACAATAATGATCCAATCAATAACAAATCGTTTGTTTCATATCAGAGATCTATATGTTATTTTCCGACTAAAAATATATATAATGGGCTCAGTAGGTAATATGTTTCAGTAGAAAAATAATTACCGACTGTTGATTTTATTACTGAAAAATTTCAGTAGCTATCACTACTAGAAAACCCATTATTAGCGACGGAATTTAGCGACGGAAATTTTCCGTCGCAAATTCCGTCGCAAATTCCATCGCTGATTTAAAATTGTAATATAAGGAAGTTGTGACGGAATTTGCGATAGAAAAATTCCGTCGCTGATTAAATTTCCGTCACTAATATTAGCGACCGAATTGTCCGTATCAGAAATCCGACGCAAATTTTTTTTTGTTTTGCGACGAAATAATCCGTCGCAAACACTAGTTAAATTTTTTTTTTAACTTTTTAATGTATCATTAATATTTATAGTCATTTATTTAAAAGAAACTTAATTTTTTTGTTTATTTGTCTAACATTTTCAGAAATTTTACTCTCTCCCTCCAACTTCTCATATTATTCATATAGGTCTTTGATAAAAATTTATTCCTTATTCTTTTTCATGTTCTAAGACCATATTTAGGTTCATGTAGGTACATAGGTCACAAATATATTTTGTTTTAAAATTATAGCTATTTCTACAAACTTTTGATTTTATTCACTTAGGTCATTGGTAATAATTTTTACTTTATCTTTCTCATGTTCTAAGATCACACCTAGTTTCATCTAGGTCTGTAGGTCACAGATATATTTTATTCTAAAATTATAGCTATTCCTACAAACTTTTGATTTTATTCACTTAGATCCTTTGAAAAAAATATCTTTTATCTTTTTTATATTGTAAGACCACATTTAGTTTCATATACCTCCATAGGTTACAAATATATTTTTTTCTAAAATTATAACTACTCATACAAACTTTTATTTTTATTCACTTAGGTCCTTGTAAAAATTTTTCCTTCATTTTTTTCATATCCTAAGACTACATTTAGTTTCATCTACATCCACATGTCACAAATATATTTTTTTCTAAAAATTATACCTCTTAAAAATTTATTTTAAAATAAAATTAAACTTTTAATTTAATTAGTCTAATATTTATATATAGTTTTTATTTGTAAATATAATATATTTTTTAACTTTACCAATTGCCATTACCTTCTCTGTCCAGAGCCCCAGAAACGCACCATCCCTTCTGCCCACACACGCATAGTCTGAGTCAAGCATCCACAGCCAGTTGAAGTGTTCGGTGAGTCCCCCTCCGATGATCTAGCATTCATGAAGCTTGGTTCACGGTCTGAACCACAATGTGGTTCATGAGATCGTGAACCAGCAACTGGTTCATGGTTCACGACCAGGCGTGAACCAGATCTGGTTCACGCACCTGGTTCACGCAGTCGTGAACCAGAAATTTGGTTCACGGGCGTGAACCAGAAATTGCTGGTTCACCCCGTGAACCAGAAAATTCTGGTTCACTTGAACCAGAAAATTCTGGTTCACTTGAACCAGAAATTTCTGGTTCAATTTCTGAGTGAACCAGAAAAATTCTGGTTCAAGTAACCAGCAATTTTCTACCAGTCTAGTATTATGAAATGGTTGTTTGTCAAAATGGAATTGAAGTGTGGAATTTCAGTCTAGTACATAACATATTCTTCTATATATATTTGTCACTCTTTTAGTACAGTCTAAATTATCATTTTAATGAAGAGTATGCAATTAGAAATCTCTTGCTGTGGTTATAATTATGGACACTATCTTTATCATGCTCAATCTTTTGTCCCCATTTTCGTCAAAGAATGTGATTTAAGGATATTGTGGCCATGTTTAATCTTTATAATTAAGACCGAAATATATATATATATATATATTACCTAATTATTCTGTGAACAATTTAAGATTAATGATGTCTAAGTTCACAATTTTTTTCTATTAGTGTGGAATTATATCAATTCAGATGTCTAGCAGTCATACGAGGCGAGGTGGAGGGCGCAAAGGAAGTCATCTCACAGTCCGCTTGCATCCCCTACAACCATCTACTTCTACATCACCAGTCCCATCTCCTCCACAGTCAACTAGGCCAAGAACATCCTTAGAGCATGTACTTTCCACTCAAACACCATCCACACACCCTTCATCTGCTGAGGAGCCACCTACCCCTGCTAGTAATAAGTCGAGTCACCATCCTAGCGGGACTGATCCCACTGACGGTCGACGTTGGATACGCCCTGATAAGGATACGTGAGTTATACTTAAATTCTTTTGTTTGTTAAATTTTTGTTTTTAAGTACTAAGACTTATATTTTCAAAATTGCACAGTTTTTATCCAGTTGTTGATACCATACGAGAAATTTCCCCGATCATACAGGGAAAGTATGAGGCACCGGCATACAACTTTAAGACTACTCCTCCGGAATTGTGGAAGTTATGGTTCCAGGAATGGACGGTAAATTTTGGTTTTGACTGACTTTTTTTGTTATTTTTACTTAAAAATATTAACTTTTGTTTACTTTGTACAGAAACATTACAAGTGGTTGCCTGAACATGATTCTCAGATAAAAAAGAATTGGAACAAGAAGTGCGGATACATATTACGCAACATGATGTGTCGCATCCGGAGTGAATATCGATCTCATCCTCGGCCTAAATGGATTAGCGAGGAAATCATGCAGCAGTTAATTCAGGCATGGGAGCAAGATGATTACAAGGATAAGTGTGAGAAGGCACGTAGAAACAGGGCGTCTAGTACTGGGGGCACATTACACACTGGAGGCAGCATTCCTTCCTCTGAGCATATGCGTCGGCTGGTAATATCTTATCTAGACTTCTTTTATTTTACTTACTTTTTTTTGAATTAGATAATCATCTTGAAATTATATAATATTCACTATAATATGTAGGAGTGTCAAAGTGGAAGAAAGCCTAGCTTGATAGATTTGTTTATGCGCACCCACAAGAAGAGGGACAACGGAGATTTCGTTGATGTGCGATCGCGAGAAGTCTATGTGAGTATTTTGAAATCTTCTATTTTTATATTAATTTTCTTAACTATATAATTAAGAATATAAATTATATGGTTATAAATATTTAACAGGAGGAATATACTAGATTGAAATCATCCTAATCGTCAGTAATAGGTGGGGGTAGCGAACAACATGATGATGATGTTGCCGATGCAGAGCTATGGCTTCAAGCAGTAGGAGGAAAGAACAAGAAGGGGCGCATATTTGGCATAGGGTCAGAGGCACGTGAGATATGTTGCTCTAGTTCCTATGTTGCCCCGTTATCAGGTCTTCATCCTAACTTTGAGGAAGAATTACAACGTCGGATGGAGCCTATGATGGATGAGCTTAGGGCTCATAAGGATGAAATCAACAGTCAGAAAGAGAAGATTGATGCCCAGACACAGATGTTGCAGAGTCAGGCAACTGTCATCAATGAGATGCGTGCAATGATGGACCGCTTCATCAATTCAGTTGGCAGGCAGGTGGATACTCCTACTGAGGATGATGAGACACAGCCCCCGGATCACCCCATTGACTAGTTTATTTATAGTAACTTGTATTTTATTGTAAATGATGATGGATGATGATTATATTTTGTTATAATTTTGTATCTCATGATGATGATGGATCATGAAGAATTATGTATATAATATGTAAAGTTTTTTTGTTGTAAATGCTTGTTGAAGCTTCTTTGCTATATTAATGTATATTCACAGGTTCAATTCATATTTGTAATTATTGTTACTGTTAAATATATAAAAAAATCTATTTAAAAATTTGCGAAGGAATTAGCGACGGATTTTTCCGTCGCAAAAAAACACAAAATTTAGCGACGCATTTGCGACGGATTTAGTGATGGAACAATCCGTCACAAATTAGCGACGGATTTTGTGATGGAAATATCCATCACAAATTTGTGACGAAAAATTTTCCGTCGCAAATTCTTAAAATTTATTTACGACGGATTTCTAAATTTGCGACGAAAAAATTCCGTCGCTAATTCTGTGACGGACACAATTCCGTCACAAATAATTTGCGATGGACATTTTAGCGATGGATGTTTTTCCGTCACAAAATCCGTCGCAAACCCGTTTGCGACGGAATTTCATTACTTTAGCGACGGATTTTTCCGTCGCTAATCAATTGATTTCTTGTAGTGTATCCAGTAGGAATCACAATTTTGCTACTGAAATTTATTACTTTCCTACTGGCTATAGCTATCATGCATCTTTCTTGTAGTGTTTCTTCATTCTCTATAGTAATGGGGTTAATAACTACAGCTTCAAGTGGAAACTTAGATGTGCCACAAAAAAAATATTTGAAAAACACGTCAAAACTCCAATGGCCATTTGGCCATCAACTTTCATAATTAGTTGAAAAACTTAACGTTTATGAGCTTATAGTCACAAAAATCCCTATCACCCACCTGCAGATATTAATTTCTTGCATGTGCGTGCCCTACCGCTCATATTGATTTCATTTCCCATTCTCCATCGTTTAATATTTTTTTATTCATAAGCAGTTGATTAATAAATAATAAGAAAAAATTGAAATAGTGGGAAAAGGTGAACTTGTAAGCAATTAGTAATTTGATTTCCTCGTTGCTCTATTTGCTCGCTTATTGGGTCCCAACTCCCAACTACCACGCATTATATCCCATCGTTGTCCTCGCTTCCTGGACGTGAAAGGAATTTTTTTTCCCTTCTTTGGGAGGGTACCCACTGACATTTGAAAAATAGTGTTGTGAAATAAGCAATTAGTTTTTGAAATGCATTATTAATCACTTAATTTTAAAAAGTTTTAATTCCACATGATTTAGTTTTTAAATATTATGATTTTTTTTGCAAAAATACCTGAATGATTGATCTTTTGGCAGAGAGCTTTGATTATAGATCAAAGAGTCTTGTAAATAATGTAAACAAGGCAGAACATCTCCTATTTGTACCTCTGAGATTTAAATTAGTGAAAAATGCTAAGTGACATTTGAAACATTTCATTGAATTGGAGTTGGGCTTCATGAAATTGAACGTTTGATTTGGATCATGAAGTTGAATGGAATAAAATATATTTTATCAAAAGTCCATTAAAAGCAAAGCAGTCAAACTTGGGGAATTTATCTCAATTTGGAGAGGAGAGTAAACTTGGATTGTAAACTCATAAGAATTTATATATACCCTCCGCTTCAATATATATATATATATATATATATATATATGTATATATATATATATATGTATATATATATATATGTACTTCTAACACTATAAGTCTATAACACATAAAGTCTTAAATAATTGAAAATACTTAAACTAATATAAGAACAACCATAAAAATTTTGAATTCAAAGTTATAAAAATATCATATTATATAAATTAAAGTACTAATTAAAGTCGTACACTACAAAAAAATAATAATTTGGTGATGGTTTACGAAACCGCCACTAAAATATAATGAAGTAGCTGTCACATGAACTTGCCACTATATAATGGCGGTTTAATTAAGTAATTGCCACTATATAGTAACAGTTTTTTGAAAAACTGCCACTATATAGTGACGGTTCTTAAGAAATTGCCACAAAAATGTGGCTAACATTATTTTAAAAAATATACAGTGGCGGTTACAAAACTACCACCATATATTTTTTAAAAAAATGTTAGCCACATTTTTTGTGGCGGTTTAGCAATTAAAACCGCCATTATATGTTGTTTAAAACAATCACTAAATCTTATTTTTCTTGTAGTGATAACTCATAAGATGTTTCATAACATACAACACAAGCAATGTCAATGTCTGAACAATAACATATTACATACATTGACAAACTAAGTAGGGCAAACTAAAATAAAATTTTCAAACATTAAATAATGAAAATTATCTTCAACTAAGTTATTCAAAGGTACACTCTTCAAAATCTCCCTCATCTTCACCCAAGTCACCACTATCTTGTCACTCTTGTGCACATTCATATCCATATTTTCATTTGAAGGTCTAACAACATCAAAATTATCTAAATCAATAAAAAAATCATCACAATCACTCAAATTCTCTAACCCACTACTAGAGATAAGTTCTTCTTCTTGCTCATCAACATCTTCACTTGTTCCATCTTCAGCTGTCCATTCATCATCAGAATGAATATCATCAAAGTAAAAAATAGGAGTTCTTTTGGTTTGCTTGTTTCTTAACCTCAAATTGGACATCACATATACTAAACCATTCGTTTTCTTTTGAAATAAGCGATTTCTTCTCCTTGTATGAATTTGGAAAAAAAAATGGTAAGCATTTATAAATTAATTTGAATATAAATTAAGAAATCAATTTAAATTTACTTATTTACCATCTCAAAAGCACTCCAATTTGATTTAAGATTATGTTCCAAGAGAAAAAAAAAATCATAGGCAGCAGCAAACAACACTACAGCAGAATAGGCAAATTACTAATTAACCAAAATATTTACACTTTATAGCAAACAAAAACGAAGAAGCACAACAGTTAAAGGCCAATGAACTAGGAACAATGCTCATGAGATTGAGAAAACACAACGAGTTATATACTTATGTAGTAGCAGCATAGCACTAGAGCACTATGTCTACGAGTTAAATTAGGAATAGAGGATTTGAGATTGAAAAACCTACATATTCGAAGGCCGTGAATGAAGAAGCAACAACTAGAGACTTAGAGGTGAACGAAGGTCGAAGAAGCACTGAAGCAACACACCCAGAAGATGGTGAACGAAGAATCAGCAAAGAGCATAGCATGGTAAATGAAAAAGATGAAAAACGAATGAATAACAATAGGGTTCCTAAATCTGATTTAACATTTAAGGCCTTCCTCTGTATTCTAGACCGAGTTTTCTAGGTGGGTATTCGATTATCTTGGGCTGAGGCGTTGGGCTGCTTAATAGAAAAAAAAAAAAAAAAAGGTTGTCAGTCTTACTATTTGAACTCACTTAACTCGGTCAAAATCGGTGATTTTTACTAAGTTTGACTGATTTATGAATTTGTAAGCCAGTTAACTCATTTTTTAGGACCTGAGATTGCGAACTCGTAAAGAGTTTTCTCAAGAGTTTGATTACTTTGCTTAAAAGTGAGTAAATAGGTAATTTAATTTTATAAAAAATTAATTTATAGAGTCTGTATTTATAAGAACTAACTTATCTAACATTTAATTAAATTTTAAACATTAAATAATCAAAAGTATTTTTTTTAGAAACCAATTTGTCTATTTAATTACTCTACATAAAAAATAGAAGAAAATTTAGATGATATTCTTATATCTTTGCTATTAAAGTTTCTAATAAGAACACAATAAATATATAATCTTTAAAAGTAATTATATATTTTTTACAACTCAAAATTAAATAATTAATCATTTTAAGAAATTTTTTGCACATTTTTTTTGTGAAAAAGCTTATAACAAATTTACAAAAGTCCCGTTCACTCCAAAAAAGCGATCCAGCATGATATGATATTAGTTTACAAGTACAGATCCAGCATTCTGGATAACATTCTTCTTCATTAATTCATCCTAAACATGACTTACTTGATTATTTTAACAAGAAGGATGTAGGAATCGGCAGAGCATTTAAATTTTATGGGTACTAACTAAAGAATCTACTTGTTTAGTTTTAGATATGTGACAATAAAAAATGAGTTTAGATTCCAAACTGAGATTTTTTCTGGGCATTTTAGGTAAGCTTTATACTAAATTAAAATGATAATTTACATAACACAGAATATATAATATTGAAATAAACGATTTATAAATACATTACTGAACAAGGTGTATTTTTAATATAATAAATTAATGTTATAATTAAAGGTTTTTAAGTAGATAAGCTTTGGAGGCACTACAAAAAATTAGTGATATAGTGACTGTTATTTAGTAGCGTTTAGAAACAAACGCCACTAAATGTAATAATTGTAGCGTTTAAACGCCACTATATAATGACATTTAATAAATCAAACGCTACTATATTCTTAAATCAAAATATTATTTTAATGTTTTGATTTGTCCTCTTCAACTTATGGTTTAGAGTCAATTGTTTTTAGCTTTGATAATTCTATTTTATAGAGTTATTTAACTTATATTTTTATTAATAAATTGAGTAAAATAAATAGTTTAAAGTCTTTTTTGAATTTATTTAATTTTTTTAATTGTTTAATTTAATTTTATGAGAAATCAATTTTTCTTTAAGATTTATCTTATATTTTATAATTTATTGTGTTTATTTAGTTTAGTTTAATTTAAAATATTTAATTTAACTTTTATTAGAATTTATTTTGATTAGTTTCTTTTAGAATTTAATTTAAAATTAGGATTTAAAAAAGTAATTTTTATATTTTATTCTTTTCTTTTATTATTTTTGATTGGATTCTTTTATTTGAATTAAATTTGAGAAGATAGAGGAGGGACGCCGCACGGTAGACGAGAAGAAAGCTTTAGAGAAATATCTCAATCATTCATATCTTATTCATCTTCCTCATCTTTCTCTTTTTTTATTCTATTTTTTTTAGTTTAATGACAAAATTCATGGATTTTGATATTGTTGATGTTTTATTTGCTATGAGTAGCTAAATTCTTTCTGTTAGGAGGAAGATGTAGCTTCCCTTGAATACTATGAATTGAGTTTTTAATTAATCTGAGTTTATTTAATTTTCTTGTTGAGTAATTATTTATATGTCTACTGATTTTTCAAACTGATCACTTGAAAATTAATTTAGGGTTTATATAGAGAATTGGAAAATTCATATATTGAATGTGCCTAATGAAATAATTGTCATAAGTAGATTTGATTTAGGAATAAATAGATTTCTTGTGTGGTTGTGATAGAGTTCACCTATACTTATTGCATGTGCCTCATTTGATTAATCTAAAGAATTAGAGAATTTGATTAGGTCTAGAGTACTGATCCACCAAGAAATTACGTTTTAATTAGAATTGAGAATTCTACCATTAATATAAAAATTGAAGACTTAGATTAAATTGGAAACCCATTCATAGTTCGATAGGTTTGTGAAATTGGATCCCTAGCGCTTTGATAATTTGCAAATTCTAAATACTTTCCTTAGTTTAATTGTGTGATTTTTTCATTAATCATTAGTAATTTAGTTTATTTTAGATAAATTAATTTATGCTAGTTCAGTTTAATCTCTCACTAAAGATCAATCGTCTAAATAATGTAGAAATAGCGAAATCGATATTTAACTACTATAATCCTCATACGTTCGATACTTTATTCACCTTCTATATTATTTGTTGACTCAGTACACTTGTTGATAGCATTTCAAAGCAATAAACTTCCCAGTTGTACTTCTTTGACTACTTCCTTCATGGAAAGACTCTCAAGGTCAAGACAATATATGTAAGAAAAGATAAGGACTAGGCAGTTGATCTTCCAGGTTGACTCTTCTCTGAACTCTTATTATAATCAGAACAAGGGCTTGCTTGCTTGGTTAATCTTTTCATAAACAAGCTGAGCCTGATGCTCTGCACTAATGACTACTCGCATTTATCATTATCTAGAGCTTACTGATTTGAGTTTGTTATGCTCCCCTCTATCGGTTCACTAAGGGTTTACAAAAACATTGGAAGCTGTTAGTGCAATAGTATACGCTAGAGGGGGTGAATAGAGTATACACTATCTTTTTTGCTAAATGAACTTGGAACTTTAAAACCTTTTTAGGATCATTTATCTTTTTAAGAATAAGTTAATAGATAGCTATTACCAAAAGCAATAACAATAAAATAAAATATAAAAAAGAAGAGATAACACCGAGATTTATAGTAGTTCATTAGAATTATAAAGATTCACCTATATCCACTCCTTATAACATAGCTATAAGTATTTTATTCGAAGGGGAAAATCACCAATACAAAAAATCACACTAAAGCTCAGCCTCCACTTTTCTACTACCCGATAGCAACCTTCAATCTGGATTAGTAATCTCCTACTTTTACTCTTATTTGGCTAAAGCTTCACACGTTCCTAGTAAACGTTTACAAACAACCTTTTTAAGTAGAAATGAACAACTCAATAGCTTTTGCTTATACAACGCCAGGACACTTCACCGAGTACCAACCATCTGTCCACACACGGACAGAGAAAATAAACTGCGAAGATATTTCTTTCAGTTCACTCAGAACAGAACAATAGAGAAAAAACTCACTAAGAGAAAATATTAATCAATACAATTCCCTCTCACTCAAGATACAAAATAAGTAATAATGCTCATGAAAACTCTTTATAAGCTGGTAGTCAAATATGATTGTGGCTTCATCCTTTTATGCTTTTGCTGTAACTAGCCATTAACACTTTCACGCTCCATAATTAACGAGTGAATAAAACTGATTGAATCTGGTGATTGCTTCCATATCTGGTACATTGTTCTGAATATGGAAATAAACTGTCTTGGAATTGATAGATATTTATTCCAAATAAAATCAAAATAATAACTAACAATTATAATATAATATAAAATAAGAAAAATTATTTACAAATAAATTATAAACAAAAAATTAGACACAAAAAATCCTTCTTTCATTTGAAATTAGCCAATTTAAAATATTGGAACAATAGTTAAAATGAAGATTTTGTTTGTCACTATGGTGGCATTTGGAATAGGAATCTTACATTTTCATAAATGATTATATTCTTAGAAAATGTGAAATACACGATTTGTAAAATGGGTTGGCTCATGTCAGTCCACCATATAGGGATTTAACATTTCATCTTCCCCTTAAATATTTACAACAATATTTTTTTAAAAAATCTCATTACTAAAAAAAATGTGATATTCTCATATAACATTCATGTATATCAAACATGTGGCCGGTTAAATATCATGAAAATTTTCCCTTAATTCAAGGCTGTTAATTATTTAATTATTCATAAATTTTGTGTAAATTAATAAAATATTATTTTAATATAATTTTGAAATAATTCAACGACAAAAAATTTTGGACTTCAAAATTACTTGAACTTTTTATATTTTGCCTAGCATCTAATCGGCTATCAACCTTTAATCACTATGGAATATTATCCCAGGATAACTAAATTTCACTCCAGAGTCTTGCTTATGGACTAGACCGCAAACCTTCGAGCTGCAAGTTTATATCGCATGTCTTCTCCATTTTCGTCCAAATTCAAGCACTTCTGCAACTCTAACTAATCATCCCATACTGGCTGTGAATGATCCATACTCCTTTTTTTTTTTTCATGAACGATGATTTTTCTGTCAGCGTGATCTTTATTATATATATTTATTATTTATTTTATAAATATTGTTTAACGTTAATAAATATATGTGTGAGCTGACATATTAAATATAGAGAGACAGAAAGAGAAAGAGATGGAGAGTATTTTTGATATTTTGGACCATATCTGATAAAAATGAAAGATAAGGAACATAATTAGGCTCAAAAAAAAAATTTAAAGACATCAATGAAATTTTAGGTAAACGTCAATGACATATAATATTTTTTTGCTTAATACCTATTTAGATCTTAATAAAAATAAAAAAAAACGTACTTAATAATTTGAAATCTAATAAATTGTATTCATATCACATCAAGTACAAGCAAATGCCCTCTAAATCTCTCTCTCTCTCTCTCTCTCTCTCTCTCTCTCTCTCTCTCTCTCTCTCTCTCTCTCTCTCTCTCTCTCTCTCTCTATATATATATATATATATATATATATATATATATATATATATATATATATATATATATGAAAAAACTTATATGCATAATTTATATTTGTATGCATGTGTATAATTTATATGCATAATTTATATAAGACTTCTTTGAAGTATATCTGTATGCATTTGTATCTATGTCTAAGTCAAAAATTGTTTTACAATTTGAGGTTGCATAATTTTTTAAAAAATTTGTATGATAATTATAAATTTAGAGACCTCTATATCGTATATTTGAATACAAAAAAAAAAAAAAAGACTCAATGTTAGTTGGTCAATATAATAATGATTATTTGAATCGACTATATTTTAATTTTTGAAAATGATAAAACTTAAAAAAAAATCTTCTTTGCGTTCTTAATTAATAAACTCAAAAAGAAAATAATTGTTTATCATATAAGATAAAAAATGGAAAAAAAATAATTCCTCATTACAAAGCAGTGGCAAAATGGATTAGAAGGTTGCCTCTAATAATTACATCTGGAAATAGTGAGGATTTGTAGCTCATCCCAAATTAATGCCCTATATATAACCAACATAAATTAATTACAACATAATGTTTCTTGACCTTGATTAATATCAAAATTATAACTATTGACCAACTTTTTTTTATGTCATGCCCGCTGATTTCAATTTCAACTTTTTGTTTTTGAATTTTTTAAATATATTGTTTTTTACTCAATAAAATAGAAGATTAATTTTTTTTTGTAATTTATTAAATGCAAAAGTTAGAACTCTCCTTACATTGATACCTCCAAAAACTGAACTAATATCACCTTTATCTTTATCGTTCAATCAGCTATTATCACTATACCAAATGATATAAGCTTTTCAACTTATTGTTTGCAAATACTACAAACAAATTGGATCATTTAGGATGAATAAATTGAAGGAATTAAAGGGATTAATTTCTAATCCTAGATCGGTGTAGATACAAACTACAGCATATTAAATAACAAAACATGAAAGAGATGAACAGAATGTGTACCTGGCATTATCGCGCTATCCATTTCGAACAGTAGAACAAAGGGAATTTTGAGTTATGTGAGAGTGGTACTACTCTCTATCTGATAAGTATTCTGTCTAGGGTTAGACTGATTAATGGGATGCCAGTCTATTTATTATCAAATGAGAGCAGGGACTTCTCAACAGGTTATGTGATTGGCCCAACCCATCACGGGCCACTCAATATAAAAGCCCAATTATAATATTCATATATTAAAGGCTATATATTAGAACAATATAGTTAATATGTTAATAATTTTTAATAATTGATTAATGCATATCCAAAATAGGATATATATATATATATATATATATTATATTAAAATTCAACAATTCTCCCACTTGGATAGCAATAGTCAATTATTAAAATGCAACAATCATTAAGGCTAAAATACTAACTATATTTATAGCACATGTCAAGAAACATAAACTTTAACGATGCAAAAATAGTATCCGATAGGGAAGTAAATCATACAAAGTAAAAGCCCATATTTCATATAAAGAATAATGAATATGGATAAGCATAATTAATTAAAAGAAATATGCAATCCAAGAATAGTCCAAGCATCTGAAAATGCTAAAAGAGATATGCTAACAAAAATGACGTCATCTCATACATATCTCATAAGAATAACAATTAAGTAAATGTAAAATTTCAGACTCCCACTAACCCAAAACATCAAAAGACTTAACTAATCCCATATGGGTTACATGATTCTGAAAAGCTTTAACAGTTAAGCCTTTAGTTAGTGGATCCGCCAACACGTTCTCTGTAGCGAGATGTTCAATACGAGTCTGAAACTCCAGAATTTTCTCTCTAACAAACAGATATTTGATATCAAAGTGCTTTGATCGAGAAGAGCTTCTATTGTTTTGAGAGAAATGAACAGCAGCAGTGTTGTCGCAGTATATCACAAGTGGCCTAGAAATGCTTTCAACAATGTGAAAACTAGAGATTAAGTTTTTCAGCCACATGGCTTGAGAAGTAGCCTCATAGCAAACGACATACTCTGCCTCCATGGTAGAAGTAGCTGTAAGAGTCTGTTTAACACTCTTCCAAGAGATAGCTCCTTCTGCCATCATAAAAATAGAGCCGGAAGTAGACTTACGGTCGTCAGGACAACCTGCAAAATCAGAATCAGAATAACCAATGACCTGAAGTTGATCAGATTTCTTGTAGGTCAACATGTAATCCTTGGTTCCCTGCAAATATCTCATGACATTCTTCTCGGCTTTCCAATGACCCAAACCTGGGTTGCTCAAGTATCTCCCTAAAGCATTAACAGCAAAAGCGATATCGGGACGAGTACAAACTTGAGCATACATTAAACTACCAACAACGGAAACATATGGGACCTTTCTCATTTCAGATATCTCTGAATCATTTTGAGGACATAGAGATTTAGATAGTTTGTCACCTTTCTGAACAGGTGCAGCACATGGGGAGCAAGAATGCATATTAAACTGCTTGAGGATCTTTTCAATATATCCTCTCTGAAACAATCCAAGAATGGCACGTGACCTATCACGGTAAATTTGGATGCCTAGAACAATTGAAGCATCACCAAGGTCCTTCATATCAAAGTGGCTATTTAACATCAATTTTGTCTCAGTCAAAAGGTTAACACAACTGCTTGCAAGCAGAATATCGTTGAAATATAAAACAAGAATTATAAAATTGCTCCCACTAGTCTTCAAATAAATGCACTGATCTGAAGCATTTTCCTTGAAGCCAAAAGAAGTGACAACACGATCAAATTTTAAGTACCATTGCCTGGATGCCTGCTTTAGTCCATAAATGGACTTTTTAAGTTTGCAAACCAAATGCTCTTTACCTGGTTCAATGAAACCATCAGCCTGAACCATGTAGACATCCTCGGCTAGATCTCCATTCAGAAAAGCTGTCTTTACGTCCATTTGGTGAAGTTCTAAATCAAAGTGAGCTACTAAAACTATAACAACCCGAAATGCATCTTTTGTAGAAACTGGTGAGAATGTCTCCTTATAATCGATGCCTTCCTTTTGACTATAGCCTTTCGCTACTAGTCTAGCTTTATACCTCTCAACTTTTTCATCTGGACTACGCTTGGTCTTAAAGACCTATTTACACCCAATCGGGTTGTAACCATCTGGCAATTCTACAAGATCTCAAACACCATTATGAGATATAGAAGCTAATTCATCATGCATGGCATTCAGCCAATCAGAAGCATGAGAACTAGATATAGCCTCCTGGAAAGTGAATCGTCATCATTATGGAGATCAAACTCATACTCCTAAAGATACACCATATAATCAACTGGTATAGAAGGCTTGCGTACTCTTTGAGATCTTCTCAATAAAGGTGCTTCAGCAATGTCATTTGGCGGTGCCACTATATCTTGTGGTGCCATTACACCTGTTTCAGCAGTATCATCAATTTCCTGTTCAATAACAGGTGGTGCCACTACATCGTGTCCTCTTTGAAGTGTCTGATCATCATCATGAGCGACTGGAACCACAATATTCATGGGAAGTAAAACAGGCGATGTAGGAGCTGTGGTCCGATCTTCTTTGAGAGTGATTGGTCGTGGTGTATGACTCCTACTATCCAAATCATCCTCAAAGAATATCGCTTTGTCAGACTCAATAACTCGCGTGGAATGAGAAGGGCAATAGAATCTGCAACCTCTAGAGCCCACGCAGTAGCCGATGAAGAAACTACTAACAGTTTTAAGATCAAGCTTCTTCAATTGAGGATTACAGAGCCTAACCTCTGCTTTACAACCCCACACATGAAAGTGTTTCAAACTCGGCTTCCTTCCACTCATCAGTTCGTAGGGAGTTTTCGGCACAGATTTTCTAGGTACCTGATTAAGGATGTACACAGCTGTCTTTTAACAATAAAGTATGTCCAGAAGGTAAAAGCAATGTAACTACTCCTATTTCTCCCACCGATACTCTAGCTCTATCTCCCACAATGATATTGGATTCAGCATCACTTGGCTTCCTCAGGCTTGTGAACCCCTGTAAAGAATTCACAACATGAATGGTTGCACCTGAGTCAAACCACTAAGTATTGGGAGCAACATCAATCATATTTGATTCATAACAAGCCAAAGCTAGGAGTGTACCTTGCTTGTCAAGTTTCCTCTTGAGAGTATAACAATCATCCACCTTATGGCCATACTTCTTGTAATACTTGCAGTTTCCTTTGAAAAAATTCTTCTTTGGCTCTAAGTGTTGAGAAACTTTTCCCCCTTTCTTCTTGTCACGTTGAAACTTTCCTTTTTGACCTTTCCTTTTCTCAGACTTAGCACCAGAAGAGGAAGCAGCAACAAACTGAACACTGTGTGCTTTCCCTTTCTTTATGGAATCCTCTTCTTGAGAGACAATGGCAATCATTTCATCAATCGTCCATTCAGTTTTCTGAGTATTATACGAGGTTTTCAGAACGTCAAACTGAGAAGGGAGTGACTCCAGTACTTGCCAGATTAGATAGCTCTTACCAAGATCAACCTTGAAAGACTTCAATTTATTAAAATAGTAGACTAACTTCATGATGTGCTCACGAACTCCACTAACACCATCATATTTAGTCTTCTCAATTAGAAAGAGATACTAGCCCTTCTGAGCTTTATCAAAAGTGGTGAATTTCTCACCAACGGACTTCAGAAAATCCTTATCATTCTTGCTCTATGGAATACTCTGTCTAATAGACTTCTCCATGGTGTATTTCATCACCATGAGACACACCCTGTTGGAGTGCTCCCATTTTTCACGAGAAGCCCTTTCAGCAACAGTGGACTCAGCAGTAAGAGCTGGGGGCTCTTCCTCTCTCAAGGCCAAGTCCATATTAGTGATGGCCAAATACAAACCAGAGATTCTTTCCAGTCCTCAAAATTGGTCCCATTTAGTGTTTTGACAGAAGTTAATTGCATAGGCAGGGAGGCTGGCATTAAAACAACAAAAGAAAACATTTAATATGCATAATGTCATTATGCTATAAGAGAATTAAATGTTTCTATGTGCACAGCCAATCAAGCCTGTTAGAGAGAATTTATTATCTACCTGGTCCCGCCTAAGGGTCCCGAACCAAAATAAACAAGAAATATAATAATACAATACTTTAGACCTCATATCATCATCTAAATTTTGAATGCCGATAGGGTATTCAAAATAATTGATAGAGGTATTAATTAACATGGTATTGTATAAGAAATTATTAATAATAATATACCGATAGGATATAATTATTATTAATGCAATAAATTAGACTAATAATAATGATTAAAAAAAGGATAAAATAAATAAAATTTTAATCATTTAAATCAAAGATTTTGCATAACTGTGCCCACGATAGGTGAGTTCACAATCATACAAAACAAAAGGAAATTATATTCGACAGAATAAATAATTATTAATAAGGGAAAAAAAAGATAAATAAATAACAGAAAAATCAAAAATAATAAAAGGGAATAATTTTCATATGGACTGAAATTAATTCCATCACTAGGATATCTTACTGAGGAGAGTACAACACACCTAGATGTTGTTAATAGAGTGAGGAACTACCACAAAAAATTTCAGTCCAAAAATCCGAGAGTACGATAATTAAAACAGCAAAATAGTCTCGGATTAAATGAAATAAAATACTTAGGGGTCTCAAAAAATTTTCAGAAAATTACCAAAAATACTATCCTTTAATTATTTAATTTTTCATAAAAAAATAAAAAAAAATTGGGGCCAGGAAAGTGGCTCACGCGCCCCCACGCGCCTGGCCCGCGCGTGGGCTTGGCCAGGCGCGGTCTTCTTCTTCACCCAGCTGGCCTGTAACCGGGTTGAGCGACCCGAATCGCGACCCGGTTCGATCTCCCTCAAACGGCCATGAAAACCAATGTTTCTTTAGGGCTTTTGTTCGAAATCTTATGGATAAGTGAAGCCGTCAATCAATTTTGAAAAATAGAAGGTGGTTTTGGAGAAGCCATTTTCAAAAATTTGGGAGAAAAACCGGTTTTAAAAAAACTTAGATCTCCCAAAGGCCTCGATGAAAAATAGAGGGTGGTTTTGGAGAAGCCATTTTCAAAAATTTGGGAGAAAAACCGGTTTTAAAAAAAACTTAGATCTCCCAAAGGCCTCGATGAAAACCCCTCGTTTTAGAGTATGTTGTTCGAATAATAACATATATTAGAAACCCCAAATCAATTTCAAAAAACATTGGTTGTTTTGGGAGAAATCAAAAACGAAATAAACTTAGGGAAAACGAAAACCGAAAAAATTGTTTAAACTTCCTAAAACGTTGTTCATACAGTCTGATTTTCACTTATATGATTTGCATAAATATTTTGAATCAAATCCCTCAAACAATTTTAAGATTAACCTATTAAAGGCTATATATTAGAACAATATAGTTAATATATTAATGATTTTTAATAATTGATTAATGTATATCCAAAATAGGATATATATATATTATATTAAAATTCAACATAAATTACATTCTTGACCTTGCAATATCTCTATGTTCTCCACCCTATGTGTATATCTATATATATATATATATATATATTCCATGGGTTGTACCTTCCACCAATTTTTTTTGTATAAATTAATTTGTTTTTAGGCCAGCAGATTTAGGTTATCTTTTGTCATCAAGACCATATTATTTTTAATTTTAACCTAACAGTACTTTAATATACATGAACATATAGAGGAGCTAGCATAGGGGATGAGCTAAGTGAAAATTAATAATTAGCAAGACATAAATTAATATTGTTTACATGTTAAATTGGCATTCATAATTTTCATCCCCTTTCCCTCACTCCTCTCATTTTCACTACTACCAAAAGCAATTTATATATGATTTATCTAGTGCCAATAGTAACACTTCTTTTCAGAGTTGCAAAGATAATTTCTTTGAACTGTAAACAAAATACAAATAAATATTCAGTATTATTCGTTGTACATATATAGAATTTTTTGGTTATTTATTCAATAATTTTTTAACATCATATAAATGATCATTTTATTAAGAAAATTAAATTATTGAACAAATTAAAATTCAAGAAACATATACTTCCGTATCTTTTTTCTTTGCCAAGCTTGCACCCTCATTCACTTTGCTGATAACACGAAGTATTCACTAAACTGAATCTTTTACACACACACACACACACACACACACACACACACACACATATATATACAGATATATATATGACTTAATGTTATGGCGGTTAATGCTTTTGGTTATATATAACATACTTCTCCCTAGTATGTTGGTATTGTTGTTGTTGTTGTCGATAATTATATTGATAAAAGTTTAATAGGATGATTAAGATGAATAGTAGTGCAATCATGTGTTATCTCATAAAATTTATTTAAAATGAACTTAATGTATTTTATAAAAATAAAATTATTTTATTAATTATAAATATATGAAATATAATTTTCAGAAAAAATAAATTATTTTTATAATTTACCTTATTTGTTATTAATGAAATACATAAATTTATCAAAATTTAGACAAATATTCCAATGGATCATATGCCACAAATTAAATTCAGAATGGAATGGGCTCACCACAAATTAAGTAATTAATAATGGATCGGTGCTTATCCACCAATGAGTAGAAAATGGGAGGGTCACTTTGATTGGTGAACCTAACTCCACGTCAACAAATTAAACTCTTGGTCTCACCGTCAAATTAAAGGTCGACCTTCCAAAAATATAGAAAACAAATATATATATATATATATATATATATATATATATATATATATATATATATATATATTAAAACTGCTCTATAAGCAATACCCACGATTATGATAGAATGTTTAGGGAACGGATTCTCTCCTATGCTTAAAAAATATAGAAAGTTTTTACTCTAACGTAAATTGTTAGATATGTATTTAATGGTCTATTTTTTTTATTTTTTATATTTTTTAATTTTTAAAATTATATTGGACATTGATTAATTTGGTACTCGTTGACTAAGATCAGATAATTAGTAAAATTTTAAAAAAAATCTGGTGAGTTACAGATGAGCGGGGAGCCATCTTCCTGTTACATATAAGTTGGCTGGCACGTCTCCTCGACTTGTCTTTAATTTGTTGTCTTCCTCCTGTTGAACACAACACTCTTGGGCACTAAATATATTAACATAACTTTGAAGAAAAATTACAACACTCAATATTGAAAGCTCACTCTTTCTCACACTGACCACAAGACTACACTTTAAATAACTCTTTGAAGTGCACTACTACTTCTTCTATTACTTGATGATTTATAATGAAAAGGGAAAGGGGTATTTATAGTACTTGCAAACAAATCTATACCGTACGAATAAATTATCTTAAAATTCTAACAACCATACATCTTCACCAACTAAACCTAATTCTTTACCAACCAAACATAACTACTTCACCAACTAAACATTCTTGGATTTGGATTCAATTTGATTGAATTTCTTGGGCTACATATGAATTTTGAGATGGTGTTGATAATTTAACACCTCCTACTTATTACAAATAGATGCAAGATCCTCTTTCTCGTATGCTCAAACTCGCAGTGCTTTTGCAACCCCATAATACATTTTGTCTTTGTGATATCCTCAAACAGAAAAACAAAGGATGATGATAAGGCAAAGGCCTATGGGACAATACTTCAACAGCACTGTGCTATGCCTTTACATTATTGGCGTTTTAGAATTCGAAGTTCCCTTCGATGAATCTCAGGCCATGCCTCTCCTCCAACGTCTCTTCCTTCCTATCAACCCACGCTTCTCCTCCATCATGGTAATGCCCTCTCTCTCTCTTTTTTGCATCTTATAGTATTTAGAAGAGTATTTTTTATCATTTACATATGTTTCCAGGACATTGGATGTGGCACCAACTATGTCGTAAATCATAACTATGGTAATTGTAATTAATAAAGTAGGTTTTGAGCAGAAAATGCACGAACAAAATGATAAACACTTAAAAAAGATTAATAAGTTGCATGTATTGTTTGTATAGCTAGGCTCACCATATCACCACCAACCATATAACAAAGTCTGGAATTTTTGCATTTTATTATTAGCGTGCGTACGTAATATAATATTGATGAGCAATAATATTCTTTGAGAGCAGGTTGAAGACAAAAGGAGCGAAAAACAGTGGAATAAAGTTGAAGTAAACTTGAAAGATCATATAAAGATTCCCTCATTTCCCAAAGGAAAGTCACAGGAAGCATATGACAAGTATTTTGCTGATTACTTGTCAAGAATAGCAGTAGATGCTCTACCACAAAATAGACCATTATGGGAAGTTCACATCGTCAATTACCCAACAAGCAGCGCCGCAAGTACAGTTATATTCAAACTCCACCATGCACTTGGAGATGGATACTCTCTAATGGGTGCACTTCTTTCTTGTCTTCAAAGAGCTGACGATCCCTCCCTTCCATTGTCCTTCCCTTCCTTCAGATCTTCAAAAACCCCCAACCAAGGCTACTTCTCCAGATTTTCTTGGATTATGTCATCAGCTTACAATACTGTATCAGATTTCATGTGGAGCATATTGAAGAGTAGTGTCTTTGAAGATGACGAGACGCCCATAAGGTCTGCAGCACAAGGAGCGGAAAAACGCCCAATTACTATATCAAACATGGCTTTCCCCATTGACCATATCAAGCTCATCAAGTCCAGGCTTGTAGTGGTAAATAATTATTTCATGCGATTTCTTTTGTTTAATGAAATTTTATTAGAATTTTTACTACTATTTAAAAAATCTAACTAAATTAATTGGTTCGATTAAAAAATTAATTAATCAATTACATGCCTAATACAGTTATTCCAACGAATTAGACTCTCAAATAATTTGGTAAAAAATTCAGAAAAAAAAAATTGTTTCAAGTTAGATTGGATATTAAGAAATGTGTTAAAAAAATTAGTATATAACTTATCTAGATTTTTGTTAGTTTAAGGTTAAGCATAAAATTTATTAATTTATCATATTAAATTTTTAAAATACAAAATGAACTTTGAGCCTATACGAATTTAAAAAATTGTGTTTACATTTCAACAACTTATATTAGCCTATTTGAATTTTTGTTAGTTCTCTCTTTCGAGAACTTCGTCCTTAGCCCAACTGACCTTTAAATGAATGGAGCCCACAAATTCAAAGGTGAGGATAGGTTAAAGAGACAATTATCTAAGAGAGAACCTTGGTCCCGGGTGGCCTACTCCCTCACATTAACTTTTTTCTGTTTTTATTTAAAATACAGACTATAAATGATGTGATCACAGGAGTAATTTTCTATGGGACTCGACTATACATGCAAGATATTAACTACAGATCAAGGGCTGCAAACTCCACAGCGTTAGTGCTTCTGAATACCAGAAACACAGAAGGGTACCAGTCAGTGAGTGAGATGCTGAATGCAAAGGCCAAAGTGCCATGGGGGAATCGAATCTCCTTCTTTCCCAAATTAGATGACAGCAGAGTGTGGAACCCACTTGAGTTCGTCTGGGAAGCACATCGTATAATAAAGAGGAAGAAACAATCTCTGGCTGTTCCTCTGACAGGCATGCTTCTGGATATAGAGAGTAAATTGAAAGGCCATGAGGTATGGGTATATCTAGCTAATTAAATTGAATGATGATGGATCATGTTGATATATATGCTAGCACAGGTATCTGTCATAATGTGATAGCTTTAGATAAGAGTAGTAAAGCGTGATTTGTAATTGCAATTTGCAGGCAGTAGCTAAGCACCTTCACGGCACGGTGAAGAAGTCAAGTACAGTGATTACAAACTTGGTGGGACCCTCACAACAGATGTCTTTGACTGAGCATCCTGTGAAAGGCTTGTACTACACATTTGCTGGTGGTCCTGAGGTATTTGATTTAATTATATGAACAACTTGAATTAATGGACCAAAACTTAAAATAAATAGAAGTGTGTGAGGGGAACGAAGCAAGGCGAGGGCAGAAGTACTGCTTCCCTGCTCGGCCGTTTTCTGTCTCCGGCGCTTAATCTTCTTCTCCATACTTGTGACAAAGGGGAAAATCTTTCTCATCCCCATTTCTCATGGAAATGCAGGGATTTTGCAAGGATCTTAAAATGTAACTAACAAAATTTATTTTAGAATAAATAAAAATTCATAATATATTGAGTATGAGAGAGAGAGAGAGAGAGAGTGAGTGAGTGCATATAAATTTTTTACAAGTTAAAATTACATGATGAAATTTTTCTAAAGCAATAATTTTACTTATTATATCTCCATTAAAAAAAATTAATAACAGATATTTAAGTTACTCTGCCTAATTGTTTGAACATTGATCATAAAGAGGGATGAGTTCCACTAAATGAAATTTAAAAAAAAAAAAAGTTGTTGACTTCATTTATTATTCATTGATGATTAAAAAAAAAACCTATACACGGATGTGGATACTTTTTCAATAATACTATTGCAACTAATAACAGAAATCGCGAGACGTTTTAAGACGGCTCTTGATTTACTATTAGCTCTTTAATTTTTATAGACTCAGTTTATAATAATACATGTTAGAACAGCTTTTTGATGTCAACGCTTATTTTGTCATCAATTACCGCATCAAGAAAAAGCTGTTCAAAACTTCTAATACACTTTTTTGAAATGATAATACAATTTTACATTTAAGTTTGACGTACAGTGCTAACACCATTTAAATTTTTATGTGTTGTAGAGCCTTGTCATATCAATTATGAGCTACATGGGAGTGCTGAGAATTACACTCAAGACAGAAAAACATTTCATAGACGAACACAAACTCAATTACTGCATCAAAACTGCTTTTGAGACAATACTGAAAGCAGCCATGCAAATTCCTCAGCAAACCAAAATTTAGAAGCTCGCACTAAAGTTCCTCAGCATATGCTATTATTATTTATTCACTCTCTTAATTGTTTGTTGTATGTCTGTATCTAGAATTTAATTAAGGAAGGCCCACTAATTTGTCAATTCTTTATCATTTCTTATTTTGTATGAAAAATGTAACTATTTATTGAATGATTTGGTAAAATCCTGTTAGTTTAAATATTACACTCAAATTTAATTTTTGCCGTTGAAATTAACTGTTTACACAATGCATGTTCTTTTTGATAAAAAAATTAATTAACACTTTTGCTATTATATTAAAAATAAAGTCCTGGTTTTATATTAGATAATACTATTAGTGTAATCGGTTAATTACTATCATATTAATAATAAAAAATTTTAAAAATAAATTAAAAATGAAACTTTTGCAATGTATATTAAAATGTTAACAGAGCATACTATCACGGCCCATAAATTTTGAAGAATGAGCTTGCGCAACATGGACAGTAAAGCATAGGTTCACTTGGTTTTATTCTTGTAATCTACTAGTTGTGGTTCCAATATACGTGTAAAGGTGTATGCTTTGGTGGTTCTCCGGCACCTCACTGGTGGGGAGTTGGTAGTTGGAGTCACTCCCCTGATAAGTCTATGACAGGACCAAACCAATGAACCTCTATTTAGAAGGTCTAAATGGCTAAACCCCTATAGCGGCCTAGCAGTGCGATGCTACACGGGCTGATTTCAGTGTTAAATTTCTAAGCCCTCGACAATACTTACTCTTAAAAATATTCTTAGTACCTTAACCCAAAAGACAACATAATCTTTAATGACTTCCTAAACACAAATGATTCAGATACTGAGCAACTAAATCTTGATTAAAAGAGTAAAATAACCAATGAACAAACCCTTAAAAACCATCCAAAAGAGATCTCCAAAAAAAATGGAGGAAGAGAGAGGATCAAACGTGGAAAATCTTTTTGATTTTCATAGTTGGAGGAGCTTTTCTACTATGGAGGAGCATTTTGCTCTGTTAGGAGGCATTGGTCTTTGGTAGTAGTTCTCTTTTTTGCTATTTAGGTTGAATTTGTGCATCTTTTTCTTATAAATAATATTCAATTTCTATCAATTGGTCTGACCTGTCATATATGTCAAAGGGAGCCAGTCGACACAGCCTCAAATTCAAACACAGAGGGATGTGATGAATTTCGATTGTTTGCCAAGAAGGTTGAACTACTAGGTTTTGATTGTAACAATCCAGTCACGTGGATAATGAGGGCTGAGACATATTTTGATCTTCAACAAACTTCATAGGAGGTTAGGTTGCAACTAGCCAAGTTGAGCATGGAAGAATCAATGATACATTGGTATAACCTCTAGAGAGAATCAAAAGATACGTCGATGTGGGAAGGCTTGAAGGAGGCAATGATTATGAGATTTGGAGTTGGAAGATTGGAAAACCCATTTGAGGAATTGAAGGAGCTTAGATAGATCAGAAGTATTGAGAAATATATTATTGAGTTTGAGTTGTTTTCATCGTAATGTGGAAGGTTACCTGAAAATCAGTTCATGGGATACTTCATCGGTGGTCTTCAATATGAAATCAAGAGTACAGTTCGAACGCACAAGCCTAAAAGTCGCTATATTGCCATGCAACTTGCCATAGATATGGAGGTTGAGTTCTTGGTGTCGAAAGTGGAGGATGAAGAAGATGCTGGTAGAAAAGGAAAACAAGCGAGTTCGAGATTAAGTAACCTGACCCTGGTACTTATGTCCAACTCGACTATAGGCCCAAACCCAATAAGTAAGGCTCAATCTCAAGCTTCTATCACTAGATCTACTCCAGGGTACAAACGACGCTGACCATAGCACAGGAACCGCCAGCGAGGTATTCTAAGGTAGACTAAAGAGAAAATAATAAAAAGAACAAAGGCACACGACATCTCACATACGACAAGTTGATGAACCGCAAAGCAAAAGGGTTGTGCTTCCATTGTGGTGATAAATTTCACCCCCTACACCGTTGTGTCATCAACTGCGACTTATTGTGTTGGGTGACCATGAAACAATGAATGAGCAAGGGGAGGTAGTTGCTTTGGAGCTTGAAGACGACAGAGTAGGCTGAAGGCTGATTGTTTTTACTTTTTCAACCTTGAAGACAAGGCTCACAAGGTAATGATAGGTATCAGATAGTGGGTTATTCTATTAGAGGGAAAGAGAGGGAATTTTAGAGGGACAAAGCTACTTATATAGGGAGGGGAGGAAGAGAGAAGGTCAAATGTGGAGAATCTTTTTGTTTTTCATAGATGGAGGAGCTTTTTTGCTCTGGTAGGAGGCCTTGGTCTCTGGTAGTAGTTCTCTTCTTTGTTATTTAGGTTGAGTTTGTATCTCTTTTTCTTACAAATAAAATTTTGTTTCTATCACAACAGTATTGGAGGAGATTGCAAGAGATTGAGCAGAGGGATTTTGAGCCATTGGATCGAGTGTGCTTAGCTAGCAAGGCACTGATACCAAGTGAATGTTAGAAGAGAAATGAGGAATTGAATTGCTTTGCACAATTACCAGCTAGTGCATCTATGGTGATATATATACAAGCTATCCTGTTATACAATGAATATAAAAATGAAAGCTAAGAAAGAATGATTTGTACACTTGTCAAACGATCCAAAGAATAAGGCAACAGAAATTTAGAGAAAAGAGAAATCAAATTGACTGTTAATGAGGTCTGTTATGAAAGAGCACGTGTATCTGACGATGAAGATGATTGTTGATGATGATGATGATGAGTTACTCTAAGACAGTCAATTATGGTTGCAGGATTATCCCAAAGCTACATACACAATTAATAGCAACTAGTATCCACAAATAAATTCCGAATATAGTTTGTCACTTTCAAGGGGAGGCAATTAACATACATTAAATTAGTGAAGTAGGGTTTAGACAGCCATATTTCTTCTGTAAATCATGTCTACCGCATATAATTCTTGATTTACCAGCTGCTCAATTGAAATCTCCTGGAAACATAGAGTCCCTTGAGTGGACTTGCCAGCAGAAGTTAATTTCTGAGACACAGTCAACATGGTTGGCCTAGAACGTGGCTTAGAACGGAGACATGCAAAGGCTAGGGTTGCTGTAAGAGCTAAAGTCTGAGCAATTTGTTGATTGATGGTGGATGAGAGTCGAGGGTCTAATATATCTTTGAATCTAATGTGTTGACAAGAGCCAGATGTGGACCACAATGAGGAAAGAAAATCTCCAGGATGCCGTCCCATTAATATTTCCAGCACAACCACTCCAAAACTATACACGTCGCATTTTTCAGTCACAAGTTGTGAGAGCAAGTTCTGTATCAAAAGGGAATGAAACAATAGTTGAGAAAATTATTTACACTAAAATATCATTTTTTATCTCTTAAATTTATTTTAAATTTCATTTTCATCTTTTAATTTTGTCTTTATTTGATCTTTTAAATTAAGTTACTTTAGGTTTCATTTTGATCCTTTTAAATTTTATTTTGTTTCAATTTAATCCCTTAACTACTTTACCTTAAGTTTCACTTAAGTTACTTAATTTCTCCTTAAACTTCACTTTGGCCCCTGAACTTTACCTTAGATTTCACTCTTGTCCCTTAATTATATTTTGTTCCATTTTGGTCTCTTAACAGACCTTAGATTTTTTTTAAGTCTCTTAATTTTAGCTTTTTTTTTTAAGTCTCTTAATTTTTTTTGTTTCAATTTAGTCCTATAACTTAAAAAAATAAAAAAAAAAATTTCTCTTTTAACATCACCAAGATTTTAATATAAAAATTTTATGAACTTACCAGAATTACACAAGAAACTACAATGAAACTTAAGGTAAAGTTAAGGGACAAAAGTAAAATCTATTGTAACATTAACGGATACCAAGTGAAATTCAAGGTAAAGTTAAAGGATCAAATTGGAACAAAACAAAATTTAGGGATCCAAGTGCAACATAAGATAAAGTTAAAGGACCAAATTGAAACAAATTAAGTTAATGAACAAAAATGAAACTTGAAGCAAAATTAGAGAACTAAAATGATATTTGAACTAAATATATATTTTGAGAAGAAATGTGAAATTGAAGCAACTTTAGATTAGAAAAACTGACCTGGTGCAAGATATCCATAAGTGCCAGCAAGCGATGTTCTGTGGGAGGAACCATGATTTATGAGTCTAGATATGCCAAAGTCTGAGAGAAAGCCTCCATTTCTGAATTCAACAGAACATTTTTGGAGGTCACCTCTCTGTGAATGACCGTTAATGTGCAGTCATGATGCAGGTACGATAATGCATGTGCCATGCCTTTCACAATGTTCACCCTCATGTCCCAATTTAATTCTGCAGCTTCAATGTCATTGCGCAGAACAAAATACAAGCTTCCCCTTTCCATGTACTCTAGGACCAGAAACATGCATTTTTGGTGTAAACAGAACCCATAAAGTTTCACTATATTTCTGTGCCTTATCTTGGTTAGCATCCTTACTTCATTCTTGAAAATCTTGCAGAAAGCTGGCTCGTTGGCTTCTAAATTGTGAAGCTTCTTCAAGGCTACCACTCTGCCACTAGGTAATTGTGCCTTGTAGACACTTCCACAACCTCCTTTTCCTATGCAATATCTAATGTCAAAACCCTCTGTTGCTTCAATGATGTCTTTGTATGCAATTTTTCCATCGTAGTTCCATATTGAAAACAAATCTCCATTCTTTACTGGTTTTGCCTGAGACTCGGAACTCCTGGCCTTACACCAACAGCGGAACACATACCCAAAGCACAGAATTGCAAGGAAAGATGTGAGAGGGAGAAAGATTTTCATATGGGTCGTCATGACCCTTTTGTTTGTACTAGAAGGCAGTACCTTGCTGCCACATAAATCCTTGTTGTGATTGAAGGCATTTGGTGGAAAAGAACGACGGAGGCTAACTGGGATTTGAAAATTCAGACAATTGTTTGATAAGTTTATACGGCTCAAGGAACTGAGAGAATTGGGAATTTTTCCAGTGAGTACATTATGGCTGAGATCCAAAAGCCTAGAGTTCTTCAGGTTCCCAAGTTGATGAGGTATGTGTCCACTGATTGAGTTATAACTCAGGTCCATTGAAGCAAGCGTGACTAGATCACCTATCTGAGAGGGGATGCCTCCAGATATGTGATTATGGCTCAAAACCAAGGTCTTAAGTCCAGAGCAAGTTGAAAGCTGAGTTGGGATTTCTCCACTTAACCTATTCGCAGACAAGTCTAGAACTAAGAGTTTGGATAGTTTTCCAATTTCAGATGGTATTTCACCTGAAATGCAGTTATATGAAATATTTAGATAGTTGAGTTGTGTTAATTCAGATAGCTCCCGTGGCATAATGCCAGATAACTCATTCATGGCCAAGTTGAGCCGAGTCAAATTGCTTAGATGACGCAAAACTAAAGGTATTTCCCCGATGATATAGTTGGCATTGAGATCCAAAGAAACAAGGTTGATCAAATTCCCAATTTCTGAAGGTATAGGACCTCTTAACTGGTTCATACCAAGGGACACAACTTTCAAACTGGTCAAGAGACCAATCTCCGCAGGTATTTGACCAATAAATTTGTTATCACCAAGACTCAATTCAACAAGTTTCTTCATGTTTCCTATCTCAGGAGGGACAGGCCCAGTAATGCCACTAGAATCAAGAAACAGAGAGGTGAGTTTAGTCAACTGACCCACAGAAGATGGAATGGAATCATAGAGCCAATTCCTGGTCAAATTAAGGGTCACCAGATTCCTCAGATTACAAATGGCTGATAGAACGGGACGATCAATGTAATTAAAGGAAAGGTCAAGATGCTGAAGTTTGGAAAGAGTACCTAGTCCATGTGAGACGTCCCCAGTGAGTGAATGGGCAGAGAGATTGAGGAAGACGAGGTTTGGGAGGGAAGAGAAGTTGAGTCTATTGAACTTGTCTCCCACTTGGAGCTCAGAAGGTAAAGAGATGTGGGTGATGCTTCCAGAATTATCACATGAAATGCCAGGCCATTGGCAATGACTTGAAGCGCGGCTAGTGTAGGCACTACTTCTCCACCACCCACTTTCAACAACGGCTCGGGCTTCTAACTCAAGCGAAGACGATGATGGATCAGATGCTACATTGGTGAAATTAGTGAAATGGAGTAGGAGGAAGCTGTAAAAGGCTCTCACCACCATAAGATTGAGAATCGAGGAAGCCATGCCCATGAGTGAGTGTAACGGTGCTCAATTTCCATAGGGAAATTGAATTTAAAAGGATGCTTGCAGGTCAACGCGCTTATCTCCTTTGTTGACTAACAATGTCGTATTTGCTACTTTTTCTTTCTAGAGATCATGTGCTAGTGACCAGGCAACTATGCAAGTGCGAACGCGGATCTCCTCCTACGCGGAGGAGGTCCTGCGCTTTTTTTTTTTTTTTTAAATTTTTATTATTTTTTAAAAAATAGAAAAAAATAATTTTTTAGAATTTACAGTAATATTTAATTTAAAATTTAAGGTTTAAATTTTAGGATTTAAAATTTACAGTAATATTTAATTTAAGATTTAAAATTTAAATTTTAGAGTTTAGGATTTAGGGTTTAAGATTTAGAGTTTAAGGTTTAGGATTTAGGATTTAGAATTTAGGATTTAAAGTTTAAAGTTTAAAGTTTAGAATTTAAGATTTAGAATTTAAAATTTAGAGTTTAGGATTTAATGTTTAGCATTTAGGATTTAAAATGTAGAATTTAGAATTTAGAGTTTAATGTTTAGGGTTTAGAGTTTACAATAATATTTAATTTAATTTATTATAATTTATTGTAGAAAAATAAACTTTTAAAAAAATTAAAATTAAAAAAAATTATAAATAAAAAAAATTTAAAAAATAAATAAAAATGGATCACCACACAGTGTGAGTCCCACTTTATACAATACCTGCACGCCACCGGGTTCCTGCAAGTGCAATATTACAATAGCATCTTCTTATTAAATCAATTTGTCAAACCGAGTCACCCAAAAATAAAACGTGCAGTTTCCTCTTGTTTCGATGCATCGGGGCACTGCTCTGTTCCTCACTTTCTCAGCACCTTCCCATATACTAGAATTACTAATTAGTATTTACGAACCTATACCCTCCTTTTTCATAATATCACAATTTTTTTCGGCATCCAAAATATCTTTATTTTCTTTATCTGCCGACGACTAACAATTTTGATGGCACAGATTTTTTCTTTTTTTAGATCTTCATGTGTCGTCACTGTGCCTGAACATACTTGCCAAAATTATCCAAAATATCTTTTTTTTTATTTACTTACAAGTAACAATTTTGATGGAACAGATTTTTTTTTTAATTTTAGATATTCCTATGTACTACTTGTTTGGTATCGTATGGCTTGTTAGGGAAAGTGTTACTTTTTAATTGTAGAAGTTGTTATTAATTTTTAATTTTAGTGGTTAGTGTTAGTGTTTAAATTGTAAAAATTGTTTGTATTAATTTACTTATATTATGAAAATAACGGATTCCAATGTACATATATATATATAATATATATATATATATAAACACTTCCTGTTTAATTTTAACACACAGAGTTGTTACAGTAAGCATTAATTTTTAATTATAAAAAAATCGTTAGTTTTTTAGTAATTCTTTTCAGTATAGAAATTGTGTAGAGGGACTGGTATTTTCTAGATATGCAAAAAAAAAATTAATGCTTAATTTATTTTTAAAAAAATTAATACTTTTGAAAAAGGTTATTTAAATATTCACTCTTTCTCCTTTTTCCTCATCCCCTCTCCTATTATTTCACTATCTACCAACATAAGTTAATAAAACATTGCTATACTGGCAAATTAATCCCACACATAGAGCCCTTACCACGATTGATTTTTGTCCAGAGGACAATTCATTGCTATACTGGCAAAACATTACTCACCTATGCGATATTGAACAAATTATTCTAATAAAAACTAAAACATAATAAATTGAACAAAATATATTATTTATTGTTAACATAACAGTAAAAAATATTAAGTAATTTATTTTTGAAAGAATATATATCATATAAAAAATTAACTTCGATGAAAAACAAAATTAGAATGAATTTTTAAAACAATAAGGATATGACATGATATATAGTTTTGCCAAACTTCAAGGGAGGTAAGTGTAATTTAATTAATTGAAAAAGTTGTACCTAAATTTTTAATTAAATTTTTTTATTAACAAATTAAAATACCAATCTTAAAAATAAGCACTGTGTATCATTGTAATTAACAAACTACTTTATTTCTTCTTATTACCTTCACATTCTCATTTGACATATAGCAGAAGATTCAGATCAGCCGTATGAAACCGAAGAAAATTATCATCATTTTGCTTTTCTTTTCCCCTTTTATTTTGCTGATTAAAGTTCCACTGGGGAATCCAATGCTAGAGAAACAAAGACACGTAAAAAGAGACCTAAATTAAAATTAAGCGGTGTGTTCCTCAAGGCCCCAACCCTGCATCGGAGAAGCCTAGTGACCTGTCACGGAAAACTTAAACAGCATATTATGCCTGTACGTCTTTCCCGGCGTCACAATCGTGGACGGAAAATTCGGGTGATTGACAGAATCCGGAAACGCCTGCGTCTCCAAACACAGCCCTGCGTGAGGCCCATACACGTACCCTCCTTTCCCCTTCACATCCTTCACGTAATTCCCCGTATAAAACTGCAATCCCTGCGCATCCGTGAACAGCTCCAGCACCCTCCCGGACTTGTAATCCTGCACCGTCGCCGCCTGCTTCATCATCACCTCGTCGCCGTCGAGCACGTAGTTGATGTCGTAGCCTTTGGTTTGGGGAAGCTGGTTGATTCTGTTTCCGATGATTCGTGGGGTGAGGAAATCGTAGGGGGTTCCTTTGACGGAGGCGAATTTTCCGGTGGGGATGAGCTGGGCGTTTACGGGGGTGAATTTGGAGCCGAAGATTTGGATTACCTCGTGGAGAATGTCGCCGCTGTTGTGGTCTCCCAGGTTCCAGTAGGCGTGGTTGGCTAGATTTACTGGAGTGGGCTTGTTCACAGCTTTTGCTTTCATGTTTATGGCTAACTGGTCTTTCCCGATCAGAGTGTAGCTCACTGTCACTGTGAGGTTGCCGGGAAAACCTGCAACACAAATTAGCTCCCCAAATTACTTTTGAATCTAAACATCCTCGTCCATTAAGGAGCTGCACAGTTTATTTATCATCCAAAATAACAAAAACAATGACATCTTTTGTGTCATTTTCTTTTCATTTTTTGCAGCAAAAAAATTGTTAAGATGAGGTTTGGATCATCTCAATTTATTAAAAATATTGATATGATGCAAAATGTATAAAATAGAAAGGGAATGTAAGGGCAGGAAATAGATTCTCCAACTTTCCTATTCTCTAACTTTTTTTAATTTTGATTTCTGGTCGATGAAAGAATGATACATGGTATTAATA
The DNA here is from genome assembly GCA_037074585.1 of Biancaea sappan. Lineage (NCBI taxonomy): Eukaryota > Viridiplantae > Streptophyta > Magnoliopsida > Fabales > Fabaceae > Biancaea > Biancaea sappan. Next base: position 28,159,945 of record CM073492.1, on the reverse strand, counting down.
TTTGGAAGAAAAAAAAAATGTCCAACAACAATAATCCAAGTTCGAACGCACAAATTCAGAGGGCAAAATTAAGCACACCAACCATCTGGCCAATGTATTGTTATAAATCAATGTACGTTGCTTTCATTATATAATGGGAATTAAAAATTATTACATATTATAAAATAATAATAAAACTTATAATAAATGAATATGCTATTATATATTTTACATAATTTATCTTAAATTATATAAAAGCTTTAAAATTTTATTATTATTAACAATATACTAAAATTAATTTTTATATTATTTTAATTTAATCGGTTCGACTACATTTCGACTAAAGTTTAACACTAAAAAATTTATGGTCTAATTTATGTTAAGTAATTTAAAAGATTTAACTTAAAGTAAAAATAATATAGATAGTGGTGTTAAACTATATGTATATTTAAGCTGGATTGTTGGTATGCTTCACTTCTTCCTCCAAATTTGTGGGTTTGAACTTGGATTGTTGTTGTTGGAGAGGTTTTTTCTTCCAAATATAGATGCCATGTGTCATGCTTCCATTGGCCAAAAATCAAAATTAGAGAAAGTTAGAGAATAGAAAAGTTAGATGATCCTTTTCAGTAAGGACCCATACACTGCTTTCATGCGAAACTTGCACTTTTTTTTCTTACTTATATTTGTTTATATTTATCTTTTTAACTGTTGCTAAAATAGACAAATTTTAACAACAATTAAACTGTTATTAAAATAATAAGCATGTGCCTACTTGTATTTAAAATAAGCAAGAGATCTCTAGCCTACTCTTTGTGAGCACAAATAATTTGTTATGACAAAAAATTGTTAGTGTCCTTCAGTACATGTGTTAAAATAAAAAATTTAATTAGATAATTTAAATCTAAATTATATGAAATTTATCTCTTTATTATTGTAAATTTACTAAATTACACTAAAAGAACCTTCCTATTACATAGAGAGAATTTGGATCCTTTTTTCTTTTTCTTTTTTTAATCTCTCTCTTGCTGATCCATACACAATAACTAGATAGAATATATTTCCCTTCTGATGATAAGTTAGAAGCATTATTTAAGAGTATAATATTGATTCAAAAATTATAATTTTTTCAATTTATTTTTTAAAATATCAAGTATTTTAATTTAGTCTCTTAAAAATTATATTTATCTTAGTTTAATTTTTTAATTAAATCTCAAGTTTTTTATTATTGAAAAAGGAATAAAACATAATTTTTTAAAAACTAAATTGAAACATTTAATCTATTAAAACTATATTAAAGGAACTATAATTTTTTAAAAAATAAATTAATAATTTACAATTTTTTAAAATTAATTTTTTTTCAATTTGCATACACAAAAGATAAGAGGAGTTATTCTATCCAAAATTAAAAGTTTAAGAAAATTTATTAATCAATTTTTAAAATTGATGAAATAAATTGCAAAACTCCCTGAAATGAAGAATCTCTTGAGATGATTAAATTTTGAAGATGATGAAACGGACCTTCTTCGCCGTCAAAACTTCGGTAAGAGAAGACGATGCTGGGATGTTGACCTTCATTGCGGTAGCTTTTGACGTGCCAAACGACGTCGCTAAATCCCCTGGATCCACCTGATGAAGAAGAGCATGAAATATGGCAACAAATTCACAAAACGACAATTTTAAGGTACAAAATTCTCGCTTCATTGCGGAACAAAATGACATACCATACCATGAAGTGTGTTGTTTCCTTCGTTTGCGACTAATTTGTAAAGCTTTCCGTTGAGAATAAAGCGAGCCCCTCCAATTCTATTCGCAACTCGGCCAACTGTGGCACCAAAGTATGTTGAATCATTCTGCAAATAAATGTTCCCAAGTTAATGCTTGATATGATGCCAATATCTAATTGAATTTCTGTTCAAAACAGATATCAGAGTATATTACAGATTCAGGTCCTAAAAAAATATTTTTTTTAATTTAACCGTTAAAAAATTAAGTATCTCAATTTAATTTTTAAAAAATTATTTATCTCAATTAAATTTTTTTCGTTGCTTAATCAATAATTACAAAATTTATTATTGTTAAATCTCAAATTTCTCAATGTCAAAAATCACTTTGACTAATAAAAGAAAAATCAAATTCAAATAGACATAATATTTTAATAACCAAATTAAGACATTTAAATTTTCAAAAATTAAATTAAGACACTAATTATTTTTTAGAGACCAAATTAATATTTTACTCAAAACTCCCTAAGATTAATAATTTCTATATTTATATTTCGGATTTTCTTTTACTTTTTACTAAAAGATAAAATAATGTAAAGACAATCAAATTAATTTTTTTTCTCAAAAATGAATTGAAAGTGCTTCAACATTAATTATATTTGTTTCAGAAGAAAACAGTTCAAATACTCTATATATTTTGTCTTTTGATTAAAAAAACAAATGAGTTTAAGTGGCAATCCTTATTATTTATTAATTTAATAATTGTAATTTTAATGAAAATTATTAAAAAATTTGCTTACTTTTGATCTTATCTCCCTTAAATCTCATCAAATCTCGTCGTCATCTCAAGATAAAGTTTCACTAAATTATAGTTGTTATTGACGATACATATCACCGTTGTTGTTAGTGACACACCTAAAAAAATTTTGGAAAAATTTAAATTTGAATAAATTATGATTTGTAGAATTGATTTTGAAAAATATTAGATTTAGATAAATTATAATTTACAGAAATAACAACTGAAAAATTTCATTGAAACAATGATTTGAAAACAAAATTATATTAATGCAAAGTCTTTTAAACATATTATTTTATACTAAAATTACGTTAATATAATTTAAATAATAATTTTTATCACTAGTTAAGAAAATAATTTTTTTTATTTGGTAACAAGTCCAGCAAATAATTTTAATACAAGTTTCAAAGTGGTAACGCCAAATTTCAAATATAACATTAAAATCTGGACTCTTCTTTCCATACATTAGGATAAACTCGTATAAAATCTCAGTAGAAGGGAATAGGGTAGAAGGTATCTTTATATTGTATTTAGTTTAGTCTCAATATTAGTAATTTGACTGTTCAATTCTCTCATTAATACTAGTAGCATCAGGAAACGAGTGGTCTGGGCCGGCCCGTGACGGTTTTGACTTAAACGGCCCGGTCACAGGCTGGCCCATTTATAAACGATTTTCATATAGGAAGGCCAAGACCGCCCGCATAAGATTGCGGGCCTAAACAGGCTGACTGCGGTCTACCTTCTTTTTTAAAAAAAATTAAATAATATCAAAATAATATAATTTTTAATTTTTTAAGTAAGAAATTCAATAATTTTTTATTAAAATAATATTTATACATGTAAAACATTACTTTTTTAATATTTTTAAATAATCAATCACTTTAATTTTTTATATTTTCTTTCAAAATTAATTATATTATACTTAATTTTAAAAATTTTATATTTATTTTCTAAAAATTACAAGAGTTTTTATATCCAAAATTATTATATTTATTAAATATAATATTATAAAATATAAAGATATGATAAAATAGAATTATTTATACTAAATAATATATTTTTATAAAAATAATAAAATTTTAAAAAAAAAGACCTCAGGTCATTTAGCCTGCAAAATTAAACGGTCTTGACCGTTTAAAATGGACTTAATTTACTCGGTCCAAGACCGTTTATTTACAGATGGTCACGAATCAGCTCGAGGTCTACAGATTTTTTATCCAATATTAAATATTAGTAATACAATTTAAATAATAATTTGTACAAAATCAAAAAAAAAAACACGAACACACACTTGGTATTAAATTTCAAAAGGAATCAATCATCGTCAAAATTGATTATTCCCTGGGGTCTTGAACATATCGTTTATGCTTTCGGGACTCACACGTATATAATAAAATATGTCAACTTGCTCATGAAGTATCTATATAAATTAGTCATAATTAATCACTCGCGCATCGTCGTAAGCAAATGGTTTAGTTAGGAAAATGGTTCAAATCAGGCCATGAATTAAAAAAAGTTAATAATAGACATCACTTGTTTTATCACTAGTCAAGAAAATAATTTTTTATTCCGTAACAAGTCAGGCAAATAATTTTAATACAAGTTCAAAGTGGGTGCATTGAAAAATAATCAAACGCCAAATTTCAAACATAAAATCTGGACTCTTCTTTGTATACATTAGGATAAACGTCATAATCCTTATCCCATCTATTGACCAAAAATCAATGGCTAACTATTATTTGTTTTTAAAAAATTATAATTTTTTTAATTTTAACTGTAAAATATTTAATGTCACAATTTAATCTATTTTGTTGTTAAATTTAAAAATTTTTACAGTTAAAAGTTATTTTGAAAAAAGTAAATTAAAATAAAATTTACACAATTTTTTAATGAATAATTGAGATACTTAATGTTTTAGAAACTAAATTTAAAAAATTTAATATTTGAGGAACTAAATCTGTAATATACTCAATCAACGAGCCTTACAAAGAAAAAACAAAAATGGAGTGTTGGGGGAAGTTCAAAAAACAAAGATTAATTCAATTAATTGAGGGAAGATGCAGAGCCCTAGACGCAAGCGGTGAATAATAGTCAGAGCATTTGAAAAGTGTACTTAATGTTTGTCCTAATTCTCATTTTGACACATTGGAGAGAGAAAATAGCACCAACCAATCCAAGTTGATGAACAAAGGCATTGAAATTTCCCTTATCTTTTCCAGGATTAAAGAAAGCAGACTCAGATGAAAATTTCAAGAAAAAGAAGAAAATAGGGTTATGGAGTAGAAAGGACTCACTTTGTAATCGTTGATTGAATCATATCCAAGAATAACATCACCCAGCTTTCCTGAACACCAAATCACAGAAAGAAGGAAAATTTAGAGAATCATCCAGAATCAAAAACTACCCAAACAGAGAATTTTGAACAGAAACATACCATTCCTATCGGGAAGAACCAGGGATACAATAGATGCACCCCAATTGGAGACCTTCAAAGAAATGTCACCCTTCTTAAGCTCGAATATCCCAATATCTTCCTTCTTCTGAGAGCCAAACACAGAGCCAGAACCAGCCAAGAGGAGGAAACACAGAAGCAGAAGAATCTTGGCCATTTTGTTAGGATGTAATGGAAGCAAGAGATATTATTGAAGGGAAAGGGATGAGGGGAATGAGAAAAAGACAATGGAGGAGAGTGAATATACAACACAGTTTGCTGTTTCTGGCTTGAAGGCGATGTGCTTATAATGGAGGGGTCCAAAGCCCAAAGGCCATATTGTTAGGCACAAGTTTAGTGGTCTTTTTTCTGTGGTCCCAAGGAAATTGGACTTCAATTTGGAGTTTTTAAAATCTACTTTCCCTTCAAATACGCTTAAACCCCCCTAAACATATCCATGCACAGCCTTGAACCCAAAATCATCGACTTGATATTAAAAAAACAAAAAAAGGAGGCTGATTTTACAATAGAAGTCAACCAACTTTGTAAGAGAGAGGGGCTGCGTTTAGCAGTCTTTCACATGGGTTGTGTCCAGCGTTATAGATTTTTTTAAAAAAAAAAAAAAATTAGATCGAAACTTAGTTTTTTCAAAAATAGAATAATATAATGATTTACATTGCAGTTAAAGATGGCAAGTGGTTTGACGAAAATCACATGTGAGACTTCGCTGCCTATCAATGAATCAGCGTTTTTTTATTGGGATCATGCCAGGAATGTGTTCGGCATCACTAAAAAATTTTTAGTAACAATTTCATGTCTTCGTTATTGAAAGTTTAAGTGGTGACTAAAAATGTTACCAATGAAAACTAATAACAATTGATGTAATTATGTGATATATATATATAAGCCTGGGAAGCGTTTACAAATAAGAGCGGTTAATTAAATCAATGCAGTTACAATCTTTTTTCTTTTTTCAGTATCATGCAATGTAGATTATATAGTGTAGGTTAAGGTTCAATATGTACTAATGTAATTGATAGTAATGTATTTTGATGCCGTTGGTAATGTATTCTTAGATGTTGGTAACGTTTTTTCAATGTGATAAGTAATGGCGTATCCAATACCTCTCAGTTAATGAGGACAAAATTTTCATTCATTTTTATATATCGATGACAATTTTTTTTAAAATTAATTTCAATTTATTACTTATTTGATGATAATTTTCCCTTAAAAAACATTTCATTACAAAAAAATATTTCTTCTTCTAAATCTTAATTGCATAATCAATCAACCAATTTGATATAATTAGACTTATGCACAAAAACTCCAAATTTCAAACTTTTTACACAGAGATCCCTAATAATGGAATGAGAAATTAATCATCATCAAGAAAAAATTTCATGAAATTGACTTCAAAAATATGATACTCATGATTCTAATTGTATAATCAATTAATTAATTTGATAGAATTAGACCTATGTACGAAAACCCTAAATTTCAAGTTTTAACAAAGAGGTCCCTAATAATGAAATGAGAAATTAACCATTATCAAGAAAAAATTTCATGAAATTGATTTCACAAATATGTTACTCATGATCCTAATTGCATAATCAATCAACCAATTTGATAGTATTAGACCTATGTATAAAAATCTCAAATTTCAAGTTTTTACAAAGAGGTCCCTAATAATGGAATGAGAAATTAACCATCATTAAAAAAAAATTTGTGACTCTAGAGAATTGGGGTCTCATGACTATGAGCAATCAAGAGAGACTGAGTCACTGAAGAGGGTTCAAAAAAATATTAAGGGGGTTCAAAAAAATAAAAAGGGGGCAAAATGAAAAAGAAAACTTTTTACATGAAGATTTGTTAAAGTTGCATCCCTTCACCTATATGTGGCTCCGCCATTGGTGATAAGAATCAATCATAGATGGTGACGGTTTTTCGGCATATCAGTAATGTCATATTAGAGGATCAGATCAACTATAGCGCTTAGAAGTTTCAACATTTTTTTAGCTACGGTTAAATAAAATTGTAGCTAAAAGTTTATTTAGTCACGATTTTAACCGTAACAAAAATTAAATTTAACTACAATTTGATTTAGTTAAAGTCTCCGTTTCTGAAACTTTTATTCTTTAATTTGTTGGTATAGGAAATCGGCTGCTAATTACCTCTTTAGTCAACGTTGGTAATCTTTCATCTCATTACTGATATTTTAGACGAGAGTTACAAGCACTTCAAAAGTATTTAATGTCTTTTTAATTTGTTAGTAATAATTTAATTACCACCACCACTTTGAACAAAAATTTGAGGGTTTTACTATGGATGATTTGAACTCTAAAAAATTCAAGTTCTCAACTATTAAATTAATATTGATATCAGCACAATGATTTTATGAGATAGCTAATATGATTTTTTTAATAAAAACCAACTAATTAAAGCTTGAATCTTAAAAGTTCGGGCGAGAGTAAAATTCAAATTTTCGAAAAAGGATTCTTCGTAGTACTGTAGGGTATTATAGTCTTCAACTCTTCGTCAAATGATGCTCTATATTATTGATGAATGAACGACGAGGATGAGGTGAACCAAAATGGAGGGTCAGGATGAATAACGACACCCTGCAATATTGCAAGAAATCCGTTTCCCAAAACTTTATCAATGTGATGAGAAGACGGGATGTTAATAATAATTGCACTAATGCACATAGAACCTCACATCCTATTAATGCACATAGAACCTCACATCCTTTCATAAATTGCATATATTGTGTTATTTTGTTTCTAAAGTGCAACTCATATTGCTAGATCTACTCATAATATGATCTTGGCATATACAATACTCTACCTCTTTTTTTTTTTAAATAATTAGTGTCTATATAGAAAGCTTTGCTCAATAAACTAATGACATGTCATAAAATACCACATCAACTTTCAAAATAGTTTGCAGGTTAATCCATACTGAAACCCATTTATGAACCGAGTCATCTCATTGCTTCTTTAGTGATTACCCGACCCTTAGCTAGATTATCACCTTCATCTACATCACTGTGATACTGCATCATCTCCAGCCAAATGGGAAGATGAAGCTTCTCAGCTTTTCTACTAACGATGCTGCGATTGGAGGCTCAATTTCTTTGGGCAAATTTTTAAGATTGGTATGAATTTCCCCCAAATCGTTTGCTCTTAATCCTACAACGAGATGCCAAGACAGCATCACACATAAGTATGTAAATGGCCAAGCTCGTATGCTGTGTCTCTAAGCCAGTCAAAAGCATGGATGGGCCAACGATTGCCCCTGCCAATAGAGCCCTCCATCTTGTTGTCCTAAACTAGAATGACAAAAACAATACGAATTAGAAATACATCGTTTCAAAATAAATCAAATACTCTATAGAATCTACGTAATAATAACTGAAAAAAAAATGATCATACAGAAAGAAGAAAACATGCCTATGGCCTCCCAAAGCACCTATAAGTTCATCCGTGGACACAAATGTTCCAGCAAATGTTCCAAGAAAAAGGCCATATCTCAATGTTTCCTTTACAGCCAACACAATCGCTTCTGTGTTTGTAACCACATCCTCCGTCCTAAATCGAAAATTGAGAAACATAACCTCAATTATTTACCAAATAAAAGAAGGGTGAACAGACTTACTATCCAAATAATAGAAACCATCATTATGTTAGCAAATAATATTTATTACACTTAAGGGTAGTTTAGTCTTTTAATCTTATTTGTATATATTTACCATTTTCTCTTGTAATATCATGTAGTTGCAACCCTAGCCATTCTAAGAATTCTCTCTTCTCCTTCTCCATTCTCTTTGCATTGCAATATTCACATGGTATCAGAGCGCAATTCTTGATCTATCCACAGCTTTCGCAGATCTTTCAACAAATCACAGATTCGGGTTGGAGCAATCAGATTTGGTGCGTTGTTTTTACCTTTTATTTTTTGTCGGCAACCCATTTGCAGTTCAGATCGGTTTTACATCGAGTTCGCAGATTTCAGATCGGGTTCTTGTTCGCAAAAATCTGATTTGTAGATTTTTTTTGTTACTGTAGCTGCGAGAAAATTTCTCAGATCTAGCTCGATTTAATTGGTTTTGGTTAGAAAGAAACTATTTTTTACATTCCTGGTAAGTCAGAGATTGTTTTTGATTGTTCTGGTGCTTTTTTCGATTGCCGGAGTTACTGTTCTGGTTGCCAGAGTTACTATTCATCATCTTCTCCGATATTGCAAATTTGGGTTACTGTAGCAACACGGTACTGTAGTGACACGAGTACTATAGCAAAACAGTCAACGGTCAACGTTACTGTAGCAGTCTGAAATTTGCTGAATTTACTATTTATCAGAATTATTACACTATTCCAATACGTTTACTGTTCATTCAGTGTACATTTTGCCAGATAATTAAATTCTTGGTCTAATAACAATAGCAATGGCTGGTGAAAAAGATGATTCTCTTCAATCTATTAGTGTGCAATTGAACGGACAAAATTATTCATATTGGAGTTATGTGTTGAAAAATTTTTTAAAAGGTAAGAGAATGTGGGGTTATGTTTCTGGAACCTTTGTTAAGCCGAAAGATGAAAATGATGCAAAATATATTGAACAGATGGAAATTTGGGATGCAAACAATTCGAAGATAATTACTTGGATCAATAACTCTGTTTTGCAATCAATAGGAGTACAACTAGCAAAATATGAAACAGCTAAAGAGGTCTGGGATCATTTGGAAAGGTTGTATATGCAGTCAAATTTTACAAAGTAATATCAATTAGAGATTGATATTCGTGCTCTTAAACAGAACAACATGAGTATACAAGAATTTTATTCTGCTATGACTAATCTTTGGGATCAACTAGCTCTTACTGAATTTGTTGAATTACGAGCCTTTGCACCATACATTGCTCGTAGAGAAGAACAACGTCTGGTTCAATTTTTGATGGCTCTTCGGGATGATTTTGAAGGGCTTCGTGGAACAATATTGCACCGTAATCCTCTTCCAATGGTTGATTCAGTGGTTAATGAGTTGTTAGCTGAAGAGATTCGTCTTAAATCTCAATCTGATAAAGGGACTATAGAGAAAGGAATTCTTCCTATTCCTCACCCATCTGTATTTGCAGTTCCTCCTAACAAAAACAAATCTCATGGAAAGGTTGGTTATGACGAATGTAGTTTTTGTAAGCAAAAGGGCCATTGGAAAGCTCAATGCCCGAAATTATTGAACAAATTGCACCATACACAACAACCTAATCATTTGCAACAACGAGGCTTCAAACCTTCAACTTCAAATGTTGCAGCAGTTGTTCCTCCTACAGATTCTCTTTGTATTGGACATACACATTCTTCTGGCCCTACAATAGCTACCCTTGCTGAGCAATTTCAAAAGTTTCTTGCCACACAACCACAAGCTATGTCTGCCTCCTCAAATATAGGTTTGCCTTCCTCTAGCTCATCAGGTATATCTTCATCCATATGGATTCTTGACTCTGGAGCCTCTCATCATATGTCATCTGATCTTCAATCATTTGCATCTTTACATCCCACGTCATCTGTATCTGTTATGACTGCTGATGGCACTCCTATGCCTTTAGCGGGCACTGAGTCTATTTGCACATCTTCTTTATCTCTTTCAAATGTTTACTACATTCTTAACCTTACGTTGAACTTTGTTTCTGTTAGTCAGTTGTGCGATTCTAGCTTCTCGATTTTCTTTTCCTCCACTTCTTGTTATGTACAGGATCCGCAATCCAGGAGGCTCATTGGGATCGGTCGTAGGCAGAGGGACTTTATATTCTGGATGAGCTCAAAGTTTCAGATATTACAGCTTCCAGTGTTGACCTGTCATTATTTAGTTTAGGTTCCTCATCTTCTAATTTTTACCTATGGCATTCTCGTCTCGGACATGTATCTTCTTCCCGCTTGAAATACTTAGCTTCTACCGGAGCTTTAGGAGAGTTTCAAACTCAAGACATTTCTAATTGTTGTGGTTGTAAACTTGCTAAATTTTCTGCTTTACCTTTTTCCAAAAGTACTTCTGTTTCTGTTGCACCTTTTGACTTGGTTCATTCTGATGTTTGGGGTCTATCACCTCTTCCTACAAAAGGTGGATCTAGATATTATGTTTCTTTCATTGATGACTATACTCGTTATTGTTGGGTTTATCTTATGAAAAATCATTCTGAATTTTTTAGTATTTATCTTATGTTTCGTGCTTTTGTTAAAACTCAACATAATGCGGTTATTAAGTGTTTTCGATGTGATCTGGGGGGTGAATATACATCTAGTAAATTTTCTGAATTACTTGCCTTTGATGGAACTTTTCATCAAACTTCTTGTACTGACACTCCTCAGCAAAATGGCGTTGCTGAACGGAAACATCATCACATTGTTGAAACTGCTTGTTCCCTTCTTTTGTCTGCCTCAGTTCCTAGTGAGTTTTGGGGGGAAGCTATTCTTACTGCTGTCTATGTCATTAACAGAATTCCATCATCTGTTATTTCAGGTTTGTCTCCCTTTGAAAAACTATGTGGCGATACTCCTGACTATTCATCTTTAAGAGTTTTTGGTTCTACTTGTTTTGTTCTTCTTCCTAGTGTACAACGTAATAAATTGTCTTCTCGTTCAGCAATATGTATTTTTCTAGGATATGGTGATGGTCAGAAAGGATATCGTTGTTATGATCCTGTCACTCAAAAACTTTATGTCTCACGTCATGTTGTGTTTCTTGAACGTATACCATTTTACTCCATTCCTTCTGATTCTCAGAGTCATACAAAGTCTGATCTCACCCATATTGATCCTTTTCACATAGATACAGATACCACACCTCCTCATGTGACAGATCATCTAAATAATTTTGATATTGAGTTTTTCAGGGTTGACACTGGTAGTTCTGCTGATCTTGATGTTCCTCTTGTTGATAATTCCCCTCTCCCTACTGCTTCTCAAGAACCCTCTGTGACTGTGAATCCTCCTTCTCGTTACCCTCAACATGACCGTAAGTTCACTAAATTACCAGATTTTGTTTATTTCACTTATTCTATTTCTTTTGCTTCTTTTTTAACCTCTATTCACAATTTATATGAGCCCTCTTCCTATCAAGAGGTTGTTCTTGACCCTCTTTGGCAGCAAGCTATGGCAGAGGAACTTTTTGCTTTGCAGAAGACAGATACTTGGGACATTGTTCCTCTTCCACCGGGAAAACGTGCAATTGGTTCTCGTTGGGTATATAAGATCAAAACTAAGTCTGATGGGTCAATTGAACGATACAAATCTCGTTTAGTTGCTAAGGGTTTTTCTCAACAATATAGTATGGATTATGAAGAAACATTTGCTCCTGTTGCTAAAATGACTATCATCTGCACTCTTATTGCAGTTGCATCTGTTCATCAGTGGCATATCTCTCAAATGGATGTTAAAAATGCCTTCTTAAATGGTGATCTTCAAGAAGAAGTTTACATGGTTCCTCCACCAGGTGTCTCTCATAATCCTATTGAAGTTTGTAAACTAAAGAAAGCTCTATACGGCCTCAAACAAGCTCCTCGAGCTTGGTTTGAAAAGTTTTCCATTGTGATTGCATCTCTTGGTTTTCATTATAGTTCACATGACTATGCCTTGTTTCTCAAAAGTACTTCCCATGGTCGTATCATACTCTCTTTATATGTTGATGACATGATTATTACTGGGGATGATATTGATAGGATTGCAGAGTTAAAATTGCAATTAGCTCGACAGTTTGAGATGAAAGATTTGGGCACTCTTCAATATTTTTTAGGGATTGAAGTGGCTTAATCTCCTAGAGGTTATCTTTTTTCCCAATCTAAGTACATCACTCTCATCCTTGAACAAGCTCGTCTATCTTATACTCGAAAAACAGATACTCATCTGGAGCTTAATGCCCGGTATACCTCTTCTAATGGCGTTCCCTTATCAGATCCTACTCTGTATCGTACAATTATTGGCAGTCTGGTATATCTTACTATCACTAGACCTGATATTGCTTATGCAGTGCATGTTGTTAGTCAATTTGTCACTTCTCCTACTTCAGTTCATTGGGCAGCTGTTCTTCGCATTCTTCGTTATCTTAGAGGCACTCAATTTCAGAGTCTTATCTTTCCTACATCTTCTTCCTTAGAATTACGTGTCTAATCAGATGCTGATTGGGGTGGTGATTCCACCAATCGTAAGTCAACCACAGGGTTTTGCATTTTTCTAGGAGATTCTCTCATTTCTTGGAAGAGTAAGAAGCAAGACATTGTCTCTCGATCTTCTACAGAAGCTGAATATCGTGCAATGGCATCCACCACTGCAGAAATAGTTTGGTTACGCTAGTTACTTGCCGATATAGGTGTCTCTTTCTCTAGCCCAACCCCTATGTACTGTGATAACATGAGTGCTATACAAATTGCCCACAACTCAGTTTTTCATGAACGCACCAAGCATATTGAGATTGATTGCCATTTTACTCGACATCACTTTGGATATGGCACCATTACTTTACCTTATGTCTCATCCTCTATTTTACTCGACATCACTTTGGACATGGCACCATTACTTTACCCTATGTCTCATCCTCCATGCAAATTGCTGGCATCAATTGATGATTTGCTAACATTCCATTCAACGTTTTCATTTCTTGACTAGCAAACTCTCGATGATTTCTATTGATGCATCGTGAGTTTGAGGGGGGATGTTAGCAAATAATATTTATTACACTTAAGGGTAGTTTAGTCTTTTAATCTTATTTGTATACATTTACCATTTTCTCTTGTAATATCATGTAGTTGCAACCCTAGCCATTCTAAGAATTCTCTCTTCTCCTTCTCCATTCTCTTTGCATTGCAATATTCACACATTCATGTATACATCTCAAGTTCGATGAGTTTTACCTCATAGAGCTTAGCGCCTTTCTTCGTCACAATCCAGCTAAGATCGAGAAGAGAGCAATGCCATCCTTAAGACCAGCTCCAATCATGAAGCCCTTAGCTAAAGCAATAATGATTCTCTTCAGTTTCTCCCACTCCTTCAATGGAATCGAATCGAATCGAATTGAAAGTTAAGTGATATGAACCCAAGTGATAATAAAAAATATAGTGATAACAGAAAATAAAGTAAAAAATAGAAAAAGAAAGAAGATGAATTCAATGGAGGTAGACTGTATCAAATTCCCGAAGATGAAAATTATACAGCAAGAACTCCCACTTTCGAGTAGGAAAAAATACTCCAAGCAAATATACCAACAAAATGATTTGACTACCCCTATACTCTCCAGCCCATTTATTCATACACTAACAAAAGAGTAAAGATGAAAACACACTACTCTTCCCACAATTGCATAAAAGAATGATGACTTATACATGGTCCCCTCATATGGTCCCCTACCCCAATGGTAATCACGTGTCCATTGAGGTGCTTTCTTTACTCTCATAGATTTCTTCGTGATATTCTCTTCCTTCATATCAATAACCAACTCAAGACCAATAGCCACCTCATTCATTTTAGCCATGTCAGCATCCTTGTTTGGCTTCTCTGTCTCTTTCAAAGAGTGATTCATATCATTAACACGAATGAAGAGCTCGAGGCCGACGGAGAAGGACCAAATCTTCTAGAATGGGAACACTTTACATCAATGGACCTACCATCTTCATAATGAAAACAATTATTCTCACAAGTTCCATATGCGAGAAAATACTGGGGTACTATCTTTTTTAAAAAAATTTTCGTATATACTAACTATTCAAAAGTATTTCCCTATATACTAACTTTTTACTGAATTCGACCAACTCGTGGTTGAATTCAGTGGAAAAATGTAACAAATTCGACCAAACTTTGGTCAAATTTGTTGCAAGTTATATTTTTTATTAATTTCCACACAGAATTCGACCCACACTGGATTGAATTTTGTGTGGAATAATTTTTTCACCAAATTCAACCAGAGGCTGATCGAATTTAGTATGGTAATTTGACACCAAATTCGACTAGCCCCTGATCGAATTTGGTGTGTTAATTTAACACACTAAATTCGACCAGGGGTTAGTCGAATTTAGTGCAAAATATTAAAATTTTTACATCAATTTTTTAAAAATAATATTGATGTTGGAAAAAAAATTATTTAAACTAAAATTATGTAATAAATAAATTATACATGTTATTTTATTTATACATGATTATTTTATTTTTATATAATATTTAGTTTCATTAATTATATTAAAAAAGATATATAAATTAGATAATAATAACTTTTAATAATTTGAAAGTTTTATTTTAATTATTTTCTTAGATTTTAAGAATATTCTCAATTTTTATATTTTAAATGAATAAAAAATATGAAAATATATAAATTGTAGTGGAAAAGTAGATATTAAAAAATAAAAAATGCCAATTACAATTGTCATTAATTAAATTTACTATTATTAAAATGAAAAACAATGTAAGGAATTTAATGAACTAACCAATTTCAATTAATGTGAATAATAAATGAACTAATTAGTAAATTATGAAATCATATTTTTTCTAAAAATATTCATGTATATTTTTTTTACTTTATACAAATAATGTTATTTATTTTTGAAAATGAAATTATGTGATGAAAATTTTTTTATATGTGTTAACAATTTATTTATGTATGTATTTTATATGTATTTTATCATTTATTTGTTGATTATTAAATTGGCCTTATAATTAATTTTTTTATTAAATTAAATTAATGATTTTTTTATTTATCTATAAAGATTTTGATTTATTTATTTTAAAACATCTATTTATTATTATAGTTTATAAAATTATAATATTAGTAAAATACATTAATTTATATATTAGCGAAAATTTATTTTTATTATCTTGTTAAAAACTATAGAATAGTCATATCTTGTTAAGTAAATTGAAAAAAAGGAATTACACTAAAATATAATTAAAAACTGGATATAAAATAAGTTTTATACAAGAATACATTCAGTAGTAGTGCGAGCCAGTTTCACTATGGCGCGGAGCGACACGTCTCTTGCCACGACCGAGTACTTGATCCTCCTCTTCCTGATTGGTATCTTCGACTGAATGGTCATCTTCGGTTGAATCATCGCGAGGTTCAGCATACTGTCTTGGGTGGGGTCTGATAAGATGCGCTCGGACCTGTGTCATCCTCCCTTGCAGTGCTCGAGCCAACTTCGGATGCCACCGACCGACCACCAAGACGACCATGTACCCCTCGCGCCCTTCCACTGCACCTGCCTCAGGGTGGCTTTTCTGGAATATATGGCTGCGTCTTGTGCAGCTGGAGCTGGGTGTTCCATAGTGTTACATTCTCCAAGAGCTTGTAAGATCTTTTCACTAGTCGACACCACATAATCAGAAGAAATCATTGGTTCTTGGAGACCGTGCACGCGCATTGCTCGCACTAGAGTAGCCTGTAATTAATACAATAAACAAAATTATTCTTCAAGTAATATTAATTAAAATAAATGACAAATAATTTAAATTATATTTTACCACATATCCATCGCAGGCATTGGAAGCACGAATCCATCATCTTGTGTGAAGGTAATACCACTGCATGTAGCGTGAGTACGGTCCAATGGTTGGTCTGATAATGTTATAGGAGCAACGTGTACTTGATCCCGTCACTGGTCCCACGCCTGGATGAAGTCAGCATGCTCCACCTTCTAGTTAGTATCAGTCTTTCCAGTTAACTTTTTAAGATGCTAATTCCCTAAGTTTATTGGTGGGACCGGGATTGGTTGTTCCATCCCAAATTGACGCATGACTCGATCGAGATGGTGTCATTCTATTATGTGGAAATTTAGAATGGGAGCCGAGGCACGCCGACGTCAGGGTCAATTCGGCAATATTCTGGGACTGTTTGACATGCATATCGATCTAGAGCACGAGCAACGGGGTCTTGGTATAGGAAAAATCTATTCCACTTATTAAAGTGAAATCTTAATTTCAATTTTCAATTTAGACAAATTATCACCAAAATATAGAATGATGTAAATTTTGAATTGAAAAAAGAATCCAAATAATATATCTAAATAAATTAATACTAGCATATGACATACATGTGTGCTATTGGAGGGGGCCACGGATGTTCTTCATCATCATCAGGTTGAGTTGGTACTTGCGGTCTTAGTCGTAGAAATCATTCAAATGCCCACACATGCAATAAATGAATAGACACACTAATTTGATGTGCAGTAGGGTGTGTTGTCTTACATAATTTATTGTATAGGTGGGCCAATACAGCCGAGCCCCAACTGTTCTTCCCGTATTCCTCAAAGTCTTACAACAGCGGGAGGTACATTAAATATACGTTCATGCCAGATTTGTCTGACATTAGATAGCCACCGATCATGAGCAAAATGTAAGCTCGTGCGTGTTGTTCAATTGTGGCTTCATTCGCATCCTCTGGCAACTCTGAGAACTATTCTTAAAGCCACGTCATACATAATCTTTGGCTGTTTAATTTGTCCTCATGCGGGATAACTCCCAATAGTACAAGACATACCATATCCCAAGAGAGGACAGAATCTTCTATAACAGCACGTCCATTGCAAGGGAGTCCAAACAGCAATGCCACATCTTGTAATGTGATGGTGCACTCTCCATTTGTTAGATGGAATATGTGCGTCTCTGGACGTCATCTTTTTACTAGCGTTGTGACTAATGTTTGGTCCTACATAAAGAATCCAATCCGCGACATTCCGTAAAATCCAGCTTGTTGCAAATATGGCACGATGTGGGGGTCCGCTCGAATCACTAATTGACTAGTGTGTCGACGAACCTTTAATAGTCTATCAGGCTGTATAGAAAACAAAAAAAAAATAGTAACAACAAATTAATCATAGAAAGTAAAAATAATGACAACAAAATAATCATAGAAAATAAAAATAATAACAACAAATTAATCATAGGAAATAAAAATAATAACAACAAATAATCATAGAAAATAAAAATAATGACAACAAATTAATCATAGAAAAAAATAATAACAACAAATTAATCATAGAAAATAAAAATAATAACAACAAATTAATCATAGAAAATAAAAATAATAACAACAAATAATCATAGAAAATAAAAATAATGACAACAAATTAATCATAGAAAAAAATAATAACAACAAATTAATCATAGAAAAAAAATAATAATAACAAATAATCATAGAAAATAAAATAGGCCAAATAATAACAACAAATTAATCATAGAAAATAAAAATAATAACAACAAATAATCATAGAAAATAAAAATAATGACAACAAATTAATCATAGAAAAAAAAATAATAACAACAAATTAATCATAGAAAAAAATAATAACAACAAATAATCATAGAAAATAAAATAGGCAAAATAATGACAACAAATTAATCATAGAAAATAAAAATAATAACAACAAATAATCATAGAAAATAAAAATAATGACAACAAATTAATCATAGAAAAAAAAATAACAACAAATTAATCATAGAAAAAAAAATAATAACAACAAATAATCATAGAAAATAAAATAGGAAAATAATGACAACAAATTAATCATAGAAAATAAAATGTGCAGAAAAAAATAGTATGACTTACTAGGTTCTCATTCCATGTTTGTTCATATATATGTTAATCTTGGAGATACAATGAATCTCGTTTGACTAGTCCAGGTGCTATAATTTGATCTGCCATATTGATAATATAAAAAATAATAGAAGGGGATGTGTGTGGATTATGTAGAAGGTGTGTGTGTGTGAATTATGTGATGGAAAGGGGTATATATAGGGGGTGGTGGGGGAGAGGTGTAATACCCAAGAAAAATAAAATATAAATATTTGTTTATAAACTACTGTTACTATTTCAGTATATGGTACTATTCACCCGTATAATACTATTTACGTATACAATACTGTTCATTTATGCAATCAAAATGTCAAGTACTAGATGTGGTTTGGTCATAAGAGAAAACTAGAAAGAAGTTTGTAGGAGAAAATGACGTTTTATGTGTAAAAATACCCTTAGGGACTAAATTGAAAGGACTGATTTGAAAAGAAACTTAAAGGTTTAAGGTGAAAGGATAGTTTTTCCTTTAAGTTTACAATAGTAATAACAGAAAAATTTTCAGCCGTTGCCGCTATTTGTACAGTAACTGCATTATTAGAAATGTCATTTTCATAAATAGTAAATTGAATATTTTATTAGTGCATAGTATCAAATAGTACCCTTGACTTTTCCTATAAATAGGCGCTTTCATTTCACTTCTAAACTCACACCTTCAACTTCTCTTCTTCTCTCCTTAAGTTTCTCTTACTTCAATGCTAGGCCTCTGAGATTTTGGGCCTTTCCTTTTCAGCTTAGGTAAGGATACTATGCCCTTTCTATGTCTTTCAATTTTAGAAGTTATTTTCTTAAGTATGCTCTGTGGTTGCCGCTTTGGCTGATCTTCCACATCAGAAAAATTGTCCTTAGCTGTTTATATGTTATTTTGATTATCTGATTACCGAAATAGAATGTAAACTGTGAATAATACATGTCTAGGAAAGTTCTGGCTAAGGAAAGACCTGGTTTTTAAGTGTGTCCAGTGTGACCCTCCACTCTTTCTTGAGAACTTACCTGGTGTATTCTTTTACATATTGTATTCTCTATTTTTGGTATAAACAGTCTCCGTACGTATGAATAGTGACCGTACATATGAATAGTAACCGTACATATGAACAGTGTCTGTATGAAAACAATCCTAACGTATTTTCTCTAATATTTCATGAAAATCTCCGTAGCAGAACACCGAAATTCACCTGAGCACTCTTGTCTGTAATGACTTAGAGAAGCGATACTCGTACGGAATCCAGGTGAGTGAAACGACCCCGTTTTAATAGAGTTTTAGCATTACTGGTGATAAAAAGTATGTCGTAGGACACTCCCAAGATTCATAGGGGGAAATTAGATTCAGAATGGCGAATATAATGAGATAATTAATCCAGAAGTATGGATAAGAAAAAGCAAGTATCTCATGATGATGTGAAGATTGAATCTCTTGAATTGTGGTTTATAAAGCTATAATATAGTTATATACTATACCTGTTATATGGATGAATATTATATTGAGCTTCTGATTATGATATGAAATGCTATTGATTGTGATTGAGCGGGACAGTACCCCCTCTCACGGCAAGGCGGAAAACCCGGTTGACAGGGTGTCTTGACCAATGAGTGTGGAGACAACGATTCCCTCAGTAGGGATATAGCCCGGATTGGTGATAAATCCGTGAGGCGCCCTAGCTAAGAGGATGAGGTTGTGCGTCATGGCGGAAATATACATAATTGGTGAGCCGGCCTGTGTACGCTCTCCGGGATATATTGTCATTGACGAGTACTAATAACGTTTGTTGAATTGGATGAATTTTTATCTTCTTGTATGTAAAAGGATGATGTTGTGCGTCATGGCAGAAATATACATAATTGGTGAGCCGGCCTGTGTGCGCTCTCTGGGATATATTGCCATTGACGAGTACTAGTAACATTTGTTGAATTGGATGAATTTTTATCTTCTGTCTATTGGTTGAGTATGAGCCTTCGGATATGCTTGCATGACTGGTAATGTATTTGAATTTTATTAACGCGAGGCCGATTCGCTCATTGAGTTTAAAAGCTCACACTCTCTGTACAACCTTTTTGTTCAGATCAGGTTGCCGATGAAGAATATCAGCTAGAAGAGTAAATCACTTTGGACCCTCCCGCTATCGAGTAGGCCCTTCTATTGTTGTAGATTATGTTGCTCTGTAATCGTCTAGGACATCTAGGTCAGGGGTTTGGTATTTGGCTTGTATTTCAGTACAATAAATGTATTTTATGTTGAGGATCTATTATTATATGCAAATAATCTCTATAAATTTCAAATAAGAAAATTTGATATATTTTCTTCAGGAATGGTTATTTTGAGAATATAGAGATAATGATTAATAATCTAACTCATGGGTAGAATTTGTCGAAAGGCTTACAGTGATGGGATATTCATCATTGTGCCAGTCATGTGCCCAGAAAACGGGTCGTGACAAAGTTGGTATCAAAGCAATGGTTGTTAGGTCTCCTAGTGATTACAGAGCAAGGTAACCTTAGTAGGACCTCCTCTATCGTTGTGAACCCGGGCACAACTATAGAGAGACGGCTCTACTGAAGGTCCTGTAGGATGTTTTCATTTCCTTTCCCTCTGAGACTTATCTCTTCTTAGGAAGTATGTTCTCAGTTTTAGTTTTAGACAGATGTGGCTACACTTTTGAACTTAGTCAAGGAAAAGTTGTTATTTGTTTTTATTCCGTTGCTGTCGGATCAAATTTTTATATGGTGGGTTTTATAAGCTGAATTCATGATTGATTTTGTGTAGCTATATTATTTTAGGGTACCAGCCAATAAAAGAAACCACTTGCATTAAAAAAAAACTGAAGGATTACATTGCAAAAAAGAAGAAGTTTACTCATGCATGAGTAATCTAAAAGCGAGGTGGTCTTGGATTAGGAAGGTTGTATTGTATCATCACCCCTCGACCATTCCTTGGAGCAAGAGACATAGCAATGTCACGGAGGGTAGTGTAAATTCCATTCATACAATCAACACTTCTTTGCTGTTGATTGCAGAAGCACTGGGCGGACCAATAGAAGAACCTGTCTATTGTCGAAGTCATTGCCACGTTATTGCGTTTGGTTAACTTCTCCAGATCCTCTATCATCTTCTTGAGAATCTTCACCTCCTGCTCTAAACAGGCGATTTTGTCCTCTGAGCTATGGCCTGTGCTAATCTCCTCGGCTTCCTTAATCTTCTTCATCTTCTTCTCCTTTTGAATTTCTTGAGGTCCCTCGAGAGGTCTTTTGCCCTTGTCCCTGCATAAACTTAAGTTTAAGTCAAGTTCTTCTTCCTTAGCCTCTACTGTGAGATCAATGTACTTCCTTGAGGCCATGATTTGGAAAAATTTAGAAATTTTTGTAAGAGTATGAGGCGAGAGGAATACTGGGGGATTGTAGGCTTAGAGATTATTACTCTTTGTGGTGTGGTAACTGAGAACGCTGAGAAGATTTTTATAGAGAAAAATTTGGACTAAGAGACAAAGAAGATATCTCTTCACCGCACCCCTACACGATCAACCTATGGATTTCTGCAAGCTGGAAGCCAGAAGTCTAGGGTAGGCGTGCACACCGATAGCGCGTTGCATTAATGCCAAAACCACGAAAGTCAGTATTCGGTGGATTTACGGCCGATTTTACTTGGTTTTCCCATTTCTCCCGTTGGCATTTTCCGAAATTCAAAGAAGTTAAGAATATAGCCATTAAAGATTGCCTTGGATGCTTTTATGATGAACTGAAATGCATTTCTCTGTTTTATTGTATTGTTCTTGAGAGCCTTCAGTTGAGTATGATATACATAACTGATTGAATCATGTTGTAATTACATGTATGTATGTTATTCATGCATAATGAGTGAAGGGTACGATCAAGGAGAATATGTGATGATCCTACATATACTCATAGAGATGTGAAATCAAAATGACTTGGATAGAATGAAATATGTAGAGGATGATATATCTTCATGGTTACACATACTTACATATAATGCTCTCGTGGGCAAATGGAAGGCAGTGATTTCCTTACATCATGATAATGCTTAAGGCATGCGACCATAAGCAGTTAACTTTGTTTTAAAATATATATATTTACATATATATTATGTGTAAGTCTAGAGTAAAGACACCGATTAGAATCTAAGATACGGCCAATATGAGGCTACCTAATCATAGAGGGACATCGTGATATGGGATTACAGGATAAAACAAGTTTAGAGGGAAAAAATCTCAGACTGAAGAGCATAGTTAGTCAAAATTTTGAGAAAGGTCAAGATTAGCCGAAAATTTTTTTTCAAGAAATCTTTGACTTATGTTAATTGCATTTACTATTTATCTGCATGTCCGACATTAATTGCTGGCATTGCGACATATGTGATCTGTGAACCTTATAGCGAGCGGCGTATAGGTTGTGGTGGCTTTAGCTCCAGGGGCTTCGGGTTGTCTATAAATCTTGTACGCCCGTTACCCCACTCATCACACCAAGCGAACTTCTTTCATTACATACCTATTTCTCAATCTCCATTCATTTCTCATTCGAAGTTATTTCTGATATCCCTAGAGCAATGGCCGATAATAAGTCTTTCAACTTGAATTTTGAGACTGGCAACGTAGAGCTTGATTTAAATCTAAGTCTCGGAGATAACAAAGGGAAGAGACCTGTAGACAGGTCACCAGAAATTAAGAAGAGAAAGAGGGATGTAATAGAGTTGGAAGAGGACAGCACTGCAACATCCTCAGAAAATAAGCTTGCATGCCTAGAGCGTAAGATAGAGAGCCTGGAATACAAGATAGAGGAGCAGAAGCGACTAATAAATCGTCTCTTTGAAAACCAAGAGAAACTGATAAACCGTCGTTTCGGGGAACTAGCTAATCCAGTTGATAGACATTCAATGTTTGCAACTCAAAATTTTCGTGACCAACAAGCAAGGTGTATTGACTGTATGAACGAAGTGACTTATACTCTTCGCCAAATTTCTCAGGCGCTTCCTCCAGAAACCCTTTCTAGGCTGCAACGATTAGCTTCCTCCTTAAGGTCTGAAGCACCTTCCTCTTCTAGACCTGGAGCACCTTTTACATTTCAAAAGCCTCCTCGTCCTTAATTTATTCTTTCTTTTGTTTGTATCTAAAGCTATATTTGGTCTAAGCTTCATGTATTAAAATTATCTATGTACTAGAAATAAAATTTAAGTTAGTATTTAGATCTTCTTTGTTGAAGTGATTCCTTTTACTGAAAGAACTTGAGGAATGAGAAGATGTTGGACTTATATTTCGTACTTGATTATGAAAATTCTAAAGCAGAGTATGGTAATATCCTTTTGACTGAGAAGAGTTACTAAAATGATATTTCATTACACTTCTGAAATATGGAGGAATGCTAAATAAGTATTTTATGAACCTATAGAACTATGGGTTTACCTCAATCATTGAAGGGATACGACTCTATATGAGTCATTGAGGTGAGAGAAATTTTCATATATATAATTATGCATGAGGAGTATGTTATTTACTTAACACATTTTCTAGGATTGTTCTTCCTAGAGATTCATGTAATAATTTCATGTAATGGTTTCATTTTATATGACGCATTCAGTTGAGAGTACCGTCTTAAGGCAGGATGATCGCCTTCGGGCAAGAGAATTACCTATGGTCAAAATGACACCTTTAGGTACTGTACTTGTATTCGTAAAAGTTATAAGTTATGTGTGTGGAAACATGTGTTCTGATATTCAGTATGAACTAGAAAGACCACGTGCCACTTTTGAAGACGACATCTATTTGAGGTTTTATATGGATATCTGATTAAATGGTTTAAGTTTGGTAAAGGTTATGGGGATGAGACACTTTATGGTACAAAAGGCTGTGGAAAAGATCAAACTAATGAACAAGAGATTACTTGCTGTTTAAAAAAGGCAAAAGTCTTATGCAAATTATTGATAATGCGGTTTAGAGTTCACAGTCAATGGTATAATGTTCTTGTAAATCTCACCAAGGGTGTGATGAGGTTTTGGAAGAAAGAGATGCAAAGGATGAAATATGAACGAAGTAATCACACTTATTTCAGTCTTGAGATGAGTTTTGAATTCGGGGGACCGAATTCTCTTAAGGGGGTGATAATGTAATACCCAAGAAAAATAAAATATAAATATTTGTTTATAAACTACTGTTACTATTTCAGTATATGGTACTATTTACCCGTATAATATTATTTACGTATACGATACTGTTCATTTATGCAATCAAAATGTCAAGTACTAGATGTGGTTTGGTCATAAGAGAAAACTAGAAAGAAGTTTGTAGGAGAAAATAACGTTTTATGTGTAAAAATACCCTCAGGGACTAAATTGAAAGGACTGATTTAAAAAGAAACTTAAAGGTTTAAGGTGAAAGGATAGTTTTCCCTTTAAGTTTTCAATAGTAATAACAGAAAAATTTTCAGCCGTTGCCGCTATTTGCACAGTAACTACATTATTAGAAATGTCATTTTTATAAATAGTAAATTGAATATTTTATTAGTGCATAGTATCAAATAGTACCCTTGACTTTTCCTATAAATAGGCGCTTTCATTTCACTTCTAAACTCACACCTTCAACTTCTCTTCTTCTCTCCTTAAGTTTCTCTTACTTCAATGCTAGGCCTCTGAGATTTTGGGCCTTTCCTTTTCAGCTTAGGTAAGGATACTATGCCCTTTCTATGTCTTTCAATTTTAGAAGTTATTTTCTTAAGTATGCTCTGTGGTTGCGGCTTTGGCTGATCTTCCACATCAGAAAAACTGTCCTTAGCTGTTTATATGTGTATTTTGATTATCTGATTACCGAAATAGAATGTAAACTGTGAATAATACATGTCTAGGAAAGTTCTGGCTAAAGAAAGACCTAGTTTTTAAGTGTGTCCAGTGTGACCCTCCACTCTTTCCTGGGAACTTACCTGGTGTACTCTTTTACAGATTGTATTCTCTATTTCTGGTATAAACAGTCTCCGTATGTATGAATAGTGACCGTATGTATGAATAGTGACCGTACATATGAATAGTAACCGTACATATGAACAGTGTCTGTATGAAAACAATCCTAACGTATTTTCTCTAATATTTCATGAAAATCTCCGTAGCAGAACACCGAAATTCACCTGAGCACTCTTGTCTGTAATGACTTAGAGAAGCGATACTCGTACGGAATCCAGGTGAGTGAAACGACCCCGTTTTAATAGAGTTTTAGCATTACTGGTGATAAAAAGTATGTCGTAGGACACTCCCAAGATTCATAGGGAGAAATTAGATTCAGAATGGCGAATATAATGAGATAATTAATCCAGAAGTATGGATAAGAAAAAGCAAGTATCTCATGATGATGTGAAGATTGAATCTCTTGAATTGTGGTTTATAAAGCTATAATATAGTTATATACTATATCTGTTATATGGATGAATATTATATTGAGCTTCTGATTATGATATGAAATGCTATTGATTGTGATTGAGCGGGACAGTACCCCCTCTCACGGCAAGGCGAAAAACCCGGTTGACAGGGTGTCTTGACCAATGAGTGTGGAGACAACGATTCCCTCAGTAGGGATATAGCCCGGATTGGTGATAAATCCGTGAGGCGCCCTAGCTAAGAGGATGAGGTTGTGCGTCATGGCGGAAATATACATAATTGGTGAGCCGGCCTGTGTACGCTCTCCGGGATATATTGTCATTGACGAGTACTAATAACGTTTGTTGAATTGGATGAATTTTTATCTTCTTGTATGTAAAAGGATGATGTTGTGCGTCATGGCAGAAATATACATAATTGGTGAGCCGGCCTGTGTGCGCTCTCTGGGATATATTGCCATTGACGAGTACTAGTAACATTTGTTGAATTGGATGAATTTTTATCTTCTGTCTATTGGTTGAGTATGAGCCTTCGGATATGCTTGCATGACTGGTAATGTATTTGAATTTTATTAACGCGAGGCCGATTCGCTCATTGAGTTTAAAAGCTCACACTCTCTGTACAACCTTTTTGTTCAGATCAGGTTGCCGATGAAGAATATCAGCTAGAAGAGTAAATCACTTTGGACCCTCCCGCTATCGAGTAGGCCCTTCTATTGTTGTAGATTATGTTGCTCTGTAATCGTCTAGGACATCTAGGTCAGGGGTTTGGTATTTGGCTTGTATTTCAGTGCAATAAATGTATTTTATGTTGAGGATCTATTATTATATGCAAATAATCTCTATAAATTTCAAATAAGAAAATTTGATATATTTTCTTCAGGAATGGTTATTTTGAGAATATAGAGATAATGATTAATAATCTAACTCATGGGTAGAATTTGTCGAAAGGCTTACAGTGATGGGATATTCATCATTGTGCCGGTCATGTGCCCAGAAAACGGGTCGTGACAAGAGGGAGGCCTTGGAAGGGGCCTTTTAAGGGGGTAGAGGCCAGTTGCCACTTGGCAACCGGCTATTCGATCGTTAAACGATCGAATTGCAGGATTACACCTGTAATTCGACCATCTGTTGGTCGAATTTGGGTTTAATAATAAGATCAAATTCAATAATTTGGTACATGCAGCAATTCGACCTTTTAATGGTCGAATTTGGCCCCCAAAACATCCCCTTACCCTTCATGGGACTGAATTTGAAGTCGGTGTGTCAGAAGAATTCGATGCTCTGAACAGCGTGCGCGAAAATTATTCAATGTCATATCTTTTCAAATTGACTATCAATAATAATTTTTCAACAAGCAATCCGACCAACTGTAATTATTCAGTGTAAAGTCATTTCATTAATAATTTTTTACATTTATTGTCGCATCAAGTTTTTACAATATCTCACAGGCAAAAGAATTGAAGATTCAATTTATTCTCTATATATACTTAATGAAGTATGTGATGACCACTGCGCAATCCCTTTGTCTTCAAATTTATTACTCTCAGATAACAAAAAACTTCTTCCCCATTATTCTTCTCTATCTAAACAGAATGAGTCGACAGATTACTGCGTATGTACATCTACAAGGAGAAATTACTATCTCAGACGAGGGTGACACTTTCATGTCTGAAAATATGACGATGATACGGCTGTCCGAAGGAATTACTATGGATGAGTTTAAAGACTGTTTACGTGTTCAGTGTAGCTTACTCTATAACCAGGCTGTGAGCAAGGTTTGGTACCGATGTCCTGTAAAATTGTCGCCACTTCGCTATCGGAAGGTGAAAATGGAAAATGACTATCAACTTCAAGTTGCGATGGTTACACACCTCGATCACTTTCAAGATCAGGCGATGATGGAATTATTGGTGGAGCTCAGTACAGTATAAATAGATATAAGCACTAGCATATCAACCTATATGACAAATCTAGACTTGTTGTCTCAAGTACAGCAAGGTCTAGACTATCAACTATGTGATCCAACGACTCTCTCAATCCCCCAGTACTACTCACAACCAAGTTCATCAGACCAACCACTTTTACTATCTGCTACGTATGACATGGGCTTAGAAGATAACATATCAGACGAGTTAAGTGATCCCAACTACGATTCAGAAAATTTTGACAATCACAGCGATGACGATGACGATGACGATGCAGACGTAATTACACCGCCGGACATAGCTCTCAACTTTTTTCCATTACGTTAACATTGATCGAATGGGGAACGACGACACTTGGCATACCAATGAGTTGGCCCCTCTTAATATTCAACAGGAGCTATATAAGGATATGCGGTTTGCAGATGTCTTTAGTTTAAGACGGGCAGTAAAGCTCTACACTGTTCGAACACACCAGACGTTCTGAGTAACACTATCAAAGTGTGGGATCGAAGATTACAGGTGCCTAAATTATGAAAATGGCTGCAAGTAGAGGGTCAGAGCAGTGAAAAAATCACCTGCACACCCGTATAGGATCACCAAATACAATGGAGACCATACGTGTCTGTCAGTTATAATGTCTCAAGATCATGAAAAGCTAGACTCTAATCTGATAGCCTCTTATATTACTCCTTTGGTCTTTGAAAAGGGTGATCTGGCGATTAGCCAGATAATAACCATAATAAAGAACATATTTCGGTATACTGTATCATACAAGAAGGCTTGGCTTGCAAAACACAAAGCCTTGTCATCTGTTTTCGAAGGTTAGAAACAGTCCTACAATTTGTTACCATGGTGGTTAAACGTTGTCCGTCATTTTAACCCTGGCACTGTCTACGAGTTGGACACTCACCCACCAACACATAACCAAAATGGAAAGGTTTATTTTCGTCGTCTTTTTTGGACCTTCAAGCCGTGCATTGATGCTTTCGTCCATCTGAAGCCTATAGTGCAAATGAACGTGACACATTTATACGAAAAGTACACGGGACAATTGATAATAGCTGTGTCACAAGATGAGGACAGAAAGATAGTTCCCATTGCATTTGTATTGGTCGAGAGTAAGACCAAAGAGGCGTATCAGTTTTTCTTGTCACACTTGAAAACACACGTGGCTAAGAATCGACGAGATCTTTGCATTATCACAGATAGAGAAAAGGGTGTGTCGGTGGCGTTGGAAGATGTAGAAACTAGGTGGAAACCACCATATGCTCATTGGAAGTTTTGCATTCATCATTTGGGTGACAACGTCAAAAAAGAAACGCACAACAAATACTTACGAGAAAAGTTTATTAATATAGGTTTGTTCTTTTTTTTTTTACTAATAGTATAGTTAGTTTCTCAACTGAAACTATGTATATGGATAATAGGATACTATTTTGAGCACCATCGGGTGGATGCAGAACTAGCAGCTATACGAACCTAGTATGACACAGGTGTAGACTATATAGCAGATATACC
Organism: Biancaea sappan; assembly: GCA_037074585.1. NCBI lineage: Eukaryota > Viridiplantae > Streptophyta > Magnoliopsida > Fabales > Fabaceae > Biancaea > Biancaea sappan. The sequence continues at coordinate 28,130,608 of CM073492.1, read as the reverse complement.
ACTGGAACAGTGGTCTCGTGCGTACGACACAGAAGGTCTCCGGTGGGGTCAAATGACTACAAACCTTGTTTAATACATGAATGGCGTCTTCCTCAGGATGCAGCACTTTCCTGTGCTCGGATTGGTAAAAGCAACTATGTATAAATTAGTAGAATATTTCACAACACGAGCTACGACCATACAGGCACAGATTTCAGCTCAAAACACCGACTTCTCGAAGATTGTGACAAAAGATTTGCAAATAAATTGCGAACGTGCAAGAAGGTGTGTAGTGATTGATTTCAATCCACATAGGTCTTTATTCGAAGTGGAAGAACCATTTGATGAACTAAACGAACAGTTTAGGCGTACTTGCAAGCTGGATCTTAGTATCGGAAAGTGTGATTGTGAAGAATTTCAAGCTCTGCACTTTCCATGTCAACATGCAATAGCGGCATGTTTAAAGTGAGACTTTGACTATAATCGACTGGTCAACAATGTTTTCCGATTAGAAACTATATTGAAAGCATATCAGGAGAAATTTTATCCAATCGAAAGTGAAGAAGATTGACCAGTCTACAATGGACAGAAGGTGCAGCCTCACCCTGAAATGACTCGAAAGCAAGAACGTCCAAACTCAACGCTCATTAATAGTTCAATGATTATAGACAACATGGGAAACCTTCACGATGTGAAATCTGCAGACAAACTAGACACAATCGATCAACATGCCCATCTCGTCCTGTCTTACCAGACCAATTAGATTAAATAATATTTTATTTGTACGATTATATTATCTATTGAGATTTTAAAAAAAATTCTCATTCTAAATTGTTAGACTATTATTTTGTAGTATGTGGCTTAGGGTAAACAGAAAAATATTTAACAAAAAAATTATTTAATAAACAAAATTAAAATCTATAATTAAAAAAATTATATATTTACTTTGTATTATATGTATACATCTATACAAAATTACAACTATAATAAAAATAAAAAATAAAAATTAAACAAAAATTGATATTAATATAGTTATATATTGATTCATTAAAACTTAAAAAAAATATAAATTATGAATATTCTTAAAATTGTCAACAAATAATTAAAAAAATATTAATTTAAATCTTTTAAATTGCTAACAATAATTAAATACATTTTATTAAAAGTATTATGAAAACCATTACACATTAATAATAATTATATACATTAATTTAATAAAATAACAAATGCCAATCTCATTATTATCATAATAATAAAAAAAATTCATGTATTTTATTAATATTATAATTTTATAAACTATAATAATAAATAGATGTTTTAAAATAAATAAATCAAAATCTTTATAGATAAACAAAAAATATCATTAATTTAATTTAATAAAAAAATTAATTATGTAGGCCAATTTAATAATCAACAAATAAATAATAAAATAGATACATAATTTCATTTTCAAAAATAAATAACATTATTTGTATAAAGTAAAATAAAAAATATACATTAATATTTTTAGAAAAAATATGATTTCATAATTTACTAATTAGTTCATTTATTATTCACATTAATTAAAATTGGTTGGTTCATTAAATTCCTTACATTGTTTTTCATTTTAATAATAGTAAATTTAATTAATGACAATTGTAATTGGCATTTTTTATTTTTTAATATCTAATTTTTCACTACAATTTATATTTTTTCATATTTTTTATTCATTTAAAATATAAAAATTGAGAATATTATTAAAATCTAAGAAAATAATTAAAATAAAACTTTCAAATTATTAAAAGTTATTATTATCTAATTTATATATCTTTTTTAATATAATTAATGAAACTAAATATTATATAAAAATAAAATAATCATGTATAAATAAAATAACCATGTATAATTTATTTATTACATAATTTTAGTTTAAATAAAAAAAATTTTCCAACATCAATATTATTTTTAAAAAATTGATGTAAAAATTTTAATATTTTGCACCAAATTTGCCAAATTCGACCAATTCCTGGTCAAATTTGATGTGTTAAATTAACATACCAAATTTGACCAGGGGCTGGTTGAATTTGGTGTCAAATTACCACACCAAATTCGACCAGCCTCTAGTTGAATTTGGTGAAAAAATTATCTCACACAGAATTCGACTTAGTGTGGGTCGAATTTTGTGTAGAAATTAATAAAAAATATAACATGCAACAAATTTGACCAAAGCTTGGTCAAATTTGTTACATATTTCCACTGAATTCAACCACGAGTTGGTCAAATTCAGCAAAAAATTAGTATATAGGGAAATACTTTTGAATAGTTAGTATACGCGAAAATTTTTTAAAAAAAGATAGTACCGCGGTATTTTCTCCTGCAACATGTGCAGCAGCAGTTATCTTCACAGAACTTGTCGCATGACCGTGACATAGCGGCGACTCGCAGGAAGCACTGAGCAAAGCCGAAATTGTGCGCCTTGTAACTGAACGACTTTGTGGGAAGTTACCAACCTTAAGAATTTTCCCAAAGAAATCGAGCCTTCAATCGCCCCTCTAATCGCACTACCATTAGCAGAAAAGCCGAGGAGCGTGGTCTTCCTCGTTTGGCTGGAGATGATGGAGATGAAGGTGATGATGTAGCGATGAGTTGGGTAATAATTAAGAAGCAATGGGATCGACCGAGTCATGAGCGGATCTGGATCTGGGTTAACCAGCAAACTATTTTGGAAATTGATGTGACATTTTATGCTATATTAACAGCTTATGTGACGTTTTTTTATTGACTAAGTGTTGACCTTTAGGTTGACTAATAAATTTTTAACATAAGAGGTCAATTGCACACATTGAAAAATTTATGGGAGTTCATTGTTGAGGTTTAAAGTTCATGAAAATTTTCTACACATTAAGTAAAGCTCATGGGAACAAAATGTATTTTTTCCTAATAATCTATGAGAAGTATTCATATGGTCTATAATATTCTAAAAACCTAAAAATGATCATAGATTCAGCGTATTATATGAAGTGTCTTAGCTTAATATAGTACTATAGTAGCACCATGACAAGTTTAAGTTCATAATAAATGGCAGTCAAAGCACCAACTCTAATAAATGTATAGTATAGTGCCCCGGATAAGAAACACTTAAAACTAGAGCCTTATTTTACATATGAATGTAGTCTTTTGATTTATAAATTGTTCAATTTTGGTTTATGGTCCTTGCATCATTTAGTAGGTTCATAAATTATGTTTTACTAAACAGGTCGATTATTAAGGACTAACCATTAAACTATTAAACAAAACTTACTAAATGGTCTACTTTTTTATTGCCCTGACCAATCTTCAAGAATTTTGCTGTCAGAAATTCATGTGGTACTGAAGCCAAGATTGAGGGTCATTACTTTTCGAGCAAGAAGAGCAGTGTACTCTCGGTTTAGTCACGATTTTAACTATAGTTAAAAATTTTAACCGCGATTAAAACTATGGCAAAAAGTCAAAATCATGAAAAAAAATTATGGCTGAAAGTAGAAACTGTGGCGAAAAATTCGCCACGATTTCTACTTTTAGTAACAATCTTTTTATCACAATTTTAATTATAACTAAGTCCAAGAGCAACAACCCTCAATCCCGTTCTTTTTCCCCGATTGGTTTGTGATTTAGCTCATAATTTCTAATGTTAAAACAAAACAAAGTGGAGACAAAGCAAATAACATCATATCAAGAAGATGGAGGAATAAGATCACAACCCTTTAGGATGATTCCCACACTTGGATTTTTGACGGTAAGTCCCTTCAAGCTCAACCTCTTGCTATCTCCTTTTTTCGTTATGTTTACAATAATGATATGTGACCTTTTATTACTTATGAAATTCATGGCCACTTCCCCCATATTGACCAAGAGACTCTTGACACTTTTTCAGGAGATGTCAGTGATGGCACTGTTTAGTATAGGAGCTCTGAAATCTTCGAGCCCTGACAGCCTTAAGTAGGAGGTGATCAAGGACTCCTTGTTCATCTTCATTAAGGACGTCTTTAAAAATCCTAAGACTATCAAGCAGGTGAATTCCACTCTGATTGCACTAATTCCCAAAATGATATCCCATGCCACATTAGATATTTCTAAAATATAAGCCTTTGCAACGTCTTTTACAAGATTGTTATGAAGGCCCTCTCCATTCGACCGAGATCCATTATAAATAAGATCATTTCTCCTAATCGTGCAATTTTATTCCTGGTATAGAACTACTTTTGACAACATTTGCTCAAGTGTTTCATTCTATGAGACAGATGGGAGGGATTCATGGCTTTAAAGATGGATTTGGATAAGGTGTGTGAATGTAATCAGTGGGACTTTGTGAGAGACTCCCTAAGGGATGTTCGTTTGCTGGATAATTTCATTTAGCTTTTTGAGGAGTGTATTTAGATCTGATTACTGCCAACTCTGATCAACCAAACGAGAATTAATCGTACAAATTTTAAAAAAAAAATTGAACATAGAGCAAATGTCAGTTGTTGGATCCATTTGGATGCAATGCATCCAACGACTAATAAAGGCACAGAGAAAATCCAACTTTGTTTTTATGACACTTAAGATGGTGCTAAATAGTGGTGTTAAACAGACTGAACCGACTCATGATGGTCTTGAAGTAAACGGGCCGGTCACAGACTAGAATATCAAAGTCCAAGACTGTCCATATTGGCCCACGGGTCACTCTTTTTTTAATATTAAAAAATATAATTTTACTTTTTTTAGTAAAAAATTTAATAATTTTTTATTAAAATAACATTTATACATGTAAAACATTGCTTCTTTAATATTTTTAAATCACCAATAACTTTAATTTTTTATATTTTCTTTCAAAATTAACTATATTATATTTAAATTTAAAAATTTTATATTTATTTTTAAAAAATTTATAAAAATTTTTATATCCAAATTTATTATATTTCTTGAATATAAAGTTTAAAATATATAAATGTGATAAAGTAAGATTATTTATACTAAATAATATATTTTTCTAAAATAACAAAAAAAAATCTGTGAACCTAAACGGACTATACCGTTTAGACCTATTTTTAAACAAACTTAAACTATTTAACTCAAAATCACTCGTTTACAAATATTTTCAATCTAACCCGCAAGCTAGGATTTTTTATCCGTACTATCCTAAATGGTCATTAATGGATACATCCTAAAACATTTTAAACATTGGCCTAAAAATTAGTACGGAGCCTTTTGAAGCCTCTAGGCTTCTGCATATTGGAGTACAAAAAAATTTACTTATTCAGTCATTAATTGTTTTTAGCCTTTTCTGTTATGCAATTATAATTTTTTTTGAAATTATAATAATATCTAGAATAAATTATTGATTTAGCCCTTCAAAGATTTTTTTTATCAAAATTTTTAATTTAATTCTTAAAAAATTATGTATCTAAATTTGATCTTTTGTATTACTTAATCACAAAACCTATAATTATTATATCTCAAAATTTTCATTAAAGTCACTTTAATAAAATGAGTGACTAACTTAAAATAATTATATTTTTCAAGAATTAATTATGATTCCTGCCCTTTCAAAAATTAAATTAAAAAAATTATAAACTTTTAAGATCAAATATAATAATTTACTCCAATATCTATTTGAATAGAGCGGAGAAGGGAACGCAGTGGTGGTCCACTTGCGTCAGTATATAGAAATCTCATCATTTATCTTTCTTAAGAGGCGGTTGGGACAATTTAGTGAAGTGGGTCAATGGTTCTTGATTCGCCTTTGATCATTAGGAATGTTTCTTAGTTTGGTGAGTTAAAGCAATTGACGCCATCTAATTGGATGGAAAAAAATTCATTTAATCAATTTGATCATTTTACATAAAATTAAATTAACTTAATTCAACTATAATTTGTTTGAATTGGATTGAATAGTCAGTTTTTTAAAGTATTTAATTTTTTAAAATTGAACATTATATATTTTTTTTATTTTATATATCTCAACAATAAAAGAAAAAAGACATTTTCAGCAATATAAATTACACTTTTCCAATATCATAATATAATACAATAAATGTCCCTCCGAGGATATCTAAGAAAAAATAATATAATATATACAATCAATTTAAGTCCAACATCATGATAGAATTAATATTTAATCATAAATTCATCTATATGAAATTACTCATTATCCACAAACTTGGGAAAAAAAATCATGTTTATTAAATATATATGTATATATATATATATATATGAAATATGAAATATTTATATAATATATCATATATTAATTAGATTGATTATAAAAAATTCATCTAATCAATATAATCATTTAACCAGTTTTGATTAAATCAGATTAGATTAGATTCAACTTAAATGAGTGGACATTAAGAAAATAAAAATAAAGATAAACAGTTAACTATTGAGGAAAAACATGAAAAGTCCGTCAAAAGAAACTGTCCAACCACATTGATGGAGCCGCTAGAAAATGTTGTCCACAAGTTCTACCATTCTTCCACCATTTTGACTTTTAAGACATTATCAACAATCCAAACTTAAAGGCCAAAAACTGAAAAAAAAAAAAAAAGTGTCCGAGTTATAGATATTTCTCATTGAACAACCATTTTATTTAGCATAGGAAGGGAAATCCGAAACCATGTTTAAATTGCAAAAATGATATTCCAATTTACTATTTTTTTTATAATTTAAGCTTATTTAAAATTTGAGCGCATTTAAAAATGAGCTTTAGAGCATCTATAGTGGTGAACTTCAATTTAATTTTTATTGTAGGTCTCACAGTGCCACATCAGCTAAAGTAATTATCCACTACTTTAAACAACTTCCTACTCCAGTAGTGAACCTTTTAAAAACTTACAAATGGATCTCATAATTAATTATTTACTACTTCAATATTTATTAATTTTTACTAACTTCACTAACTTTATTGTATGTTGATTATTTTATTATTACTTTTTGTATAAGAATTGGTTCTTATATAATAGTCGTTCTTACGCGTGACAGCTAACGTGACAAACTACAATAGTGAATTGAAATAAAAATTAATTTTTAAATTTAAAAACCCCTTAAAAATTATTACTATAGATACTCTTATATCGACTAATTAAAGCTGGTGGATAGCTAACTATCTATTTCTTTTTTTTTTTAATAAACATCAAAAAGAAAAAGAAAAAGGTAACTCCTAACAAAAATTCTAGAAGAAAAATCATCATCTCGTAAGGAGACTCCTCTCAAATGCAAAGGTGAGAAAACTTGTGATCCAATCTTCATGTGAGCTACGCGATCCATTCCAAAAGGCTCGGATTGGGAACTTAATCCTAACATCTTTCTTTTAGTTGGATAAGGGTCCATTCCAAATGCCACGTCATGGGTACAGATTGCCTCTCCCACGCCGAAACCTTTGCTGGGATTAGGATTAGAGAAACCTTTTCTCGTCTCAAAGCAAAAATTGAAAATAGACCTTTCTTTTGAAACCTTAGCCGCGTGAAACCCTTCCTTTGCCCTACTTTCCATTTGCGAAGTCGCTTCAAGGTGAGGGCTATCTCTTAGACAATCCTCTAACCATTTTCTTTTCTTATTTTTTTTTACGTTTGTTTTCTCCTTTTTTTTTTTTAAGAGTTTTTCTCATTCTAGAATAGAAGGATTTACTTTCTATTGTAAAAGTTTTTCTTCTTTTCTTTGAAAGATATTTTTTTTGAAAAAAATATTTTTTGATCATTTAAACCTAACAACACACTTCTTCATATCTAGAATTTTCTTTCTTCAAATTGTTTCTCATATCTGATTCAGTGGGTGCGGGAAAAAGGTGGAGATCTGATCTAATGGTCGCCATTCACATGCCGGAAGAAGATACAAATGCCACCGGCGAATGCGATACTAAGGCTCATCCTCGTTATCCAATCTAAGTCTATTCATAGTCATATTTGTTGGTACTGATCTATGGTGTTGTTGTATATTTTTATGCTTTATTTTTTAGGGTATATTGCTTTAAATTAAATATCAAGGTGTGTTGCTCTAAATTAGATATCTTCTTCTCACATAAGTTCAAGACTAAATTGTATTTGTTTATCATTATTCCTTGAAACATCTTATGAATCCTTTGACTAAGTTGTGTTATTTTAATAAAAATAATTTCCATTCTATTGCAAGAAAAAAAAAATATCTTTTCTCCCATTTACTATTCTTGTGATTTTACTTTTTCATTGGAGAAGAGTTTTGTTCTATTTTGAAAGATTTTCTTATCCTCTACAATAGAAGACTTTTTCACTTTCACGACAGATTTTTCTTCTCCTCAAAGTGTATAGAATTTTGGGTTAGAAACAAGATTCCACAAGACTTGAAAGACAGGTGAGAAATGTGATGTCTGTCCAAGTACATTAGAGAACCCCCTCCTTAAAACATCCCTATCATTGAATGAGTGGGTCTCACATATCCAAAGATAGGGGTAGGCTAAGGAGGGGGTCCCCATTGGAAAGTTCTTGTTTTGGTAGATGTCATATTATTATTATTATTATTATTATTATTATTATTATTATTATTATTATTATTATTTTGGGTTTAGGAGAGTACATTAGGGTGTGTTTGATAAAATTAGCTTATAATCTAATTAAAAGTTTATAAGCTAATTTTTAGCTTATAGTTGATAGTTGAAAGTTGAAAGCTTATAAACTAGCTTATTGAATTAGAAGTATTTGGTAAAAGTAGCTGTTGAAGTAATTGAAAAATATAAAATGACATAAAAGAACATATATTTTATAATCCCAAATAATACAAATAAATATAATATTTTTATTTTTTAATTAAAATAATTTAAATTATTATATATAATTAATTAAATATATTTATATATTTTATTATATTAATTTAAATTATGATATATAAATTTATTATATATATATATATTATATATGTGAGAGAAAAATGTAAATAAATATATTATTTTTTAAAAATTATTATTATATATATATATATATAATGTATATAAGACAATGGTATAATAGGTATTTTGATAAAATGATAAGGATAAAGTGAGAAGAAAAGTACAGAAACTATAAACTATAAGCTATAAGCTATTCAAAATAGTATACCAGAATAAGTTATAAGCTACTGAAATAAATTTATTTACCAAACACTTTTAACAAATTTATAAACTAGTTAGATAAACTATAAACTCCTTTTTAACTTTGCCAAACATACCATAAAATTGTTACCTTTATTTAGTTCTTATATTATTTCTCATCTTGTAACTCCTTTTGCTTATAAAACCTTAATGCCCCATTTGTAACAAAATATTTCTTTGAACAAAAAATAAACCAAACTTAAAATAAGTTAATTTATAATTTTTTTGAACTAACTTAAAATTTATTTGACTAACTTATAAATTTGTTAAAAGTATTTAATAATCGAGTTATTTTAAAACGCTACTTTAAATAATTTATAACTTTTAACTTTTAATTTTTTATTCTTATTTTACTCTAATCACTTTTTTACAATACTCATTATATCCCTAAATTTATTTGTAAATAATTTTTATCTTTAAATAATTTGTAAATAATTTTTATTTTTATTTTATTTTTAATTAAATTTTTTATCTTTAATTAATTTATATATATAATATATTTTATTATATTTCAAAATTATAAAATATATACAATTTTATATTATTCCATATTTTTTAACTATTTCAACAATTAATTTTATTAAATACTTTTAATTCAATAAATTAATTTTTAAATTTTTAAATTTTAAATATTTAACTAGTCTATCATTTAATTTTATCGAACATAAACGTGTACCTTTTAAATTTTAAATATTTAACTAGTCTACCGTTTAATTTTACCGAGTACCTTGGGCAACTAGCATTGAACATTATCTTTATCACCTCCTCCCATGAGCATATTGCATATACCAACTTGATGAATACCACATAAATCGTTTTCAGCTTTAAATCATCAGAAAGCAGAAGAAATTATAAATCGACATCCCACGAACCAATTGCGGCTCAATTTCGGAGAACTAGCTAGCTCAGTGAACCTTCATTCCAATTTCAATTTCCTGTGCAGCATCTTTGTTATCACTTTCTGTTTTGATATGTACATATAACTATAGAATCGCACCAAAGTGCCTCATGTTCCATAATGAAAAGACAACATACGAAAAAGTACAAGAGAACAGAGACCAAGACAATGCTCTCTGCAGGACACACTGGTGGCATCCAACCGACATCGTTGGTAGAAAAATTGTCTGCAGGAATATCTGACGACAGGAATAGGAAGATGGCATGGTCTAGGTGGGGTGACAGTGACAAGCTATAACATCAGCTAATTCTCCGCAATCCTCGGGCCACTGTACAGTGCTCCGACTACTTCTAAACCCTCGGGCTTATCTCTCCTTTGAAGCCATTCGTAGCCTCTTCTTTCTTCTTCTGGCATCGTGCTTCCATCCACTGAAGTCAACAAGGTTCCATTGTTATGAACTAAACACTATTCTAGGTTGTATTTGTTGAGAAGATGTAGAGACTTCGAGATCTCTTCAATCAAGTCATGTAAAATAAATAATAAATTAATTTACATGGATCTCATCCAAATTCGAGTTCTCTATAATATTACCTGTCCATTTACGATTAACTTAATCAAGAATTTTGCAGTAACAAAAGGATGTGAGAGGCAAGATACCTGAAAAGTGGGAAAACGGATAATTAAGGTAGTATGTGCAGTGTCTGCCTTCGGGATCAGAATAAGGGGGACCAAGCACATCCAGAACGGCACAGGCTGTAACGGCCGTGAAGCAATGCATGTTACCCCCGTCAGCAGGATAGAGGATGGAAGGATGGCAAGGTGCAGTGAAGTCAGCATCCACCTTCACTTTAGCCAACCGCGCCTCAGGAGTCTGGACTGCATAATTGGAATCTGCAAGTTATTTTCTTTGTTTTCTTGCTCTTACTCAGTAAGGAAGGGGCATCAACGACAAAGAAATTTTGAACTGAGAGAATAACCATTTCTGGCCTACCAGCACTCGGTTCATCAATCTTCTGACAGAGAAATCAACTTAATTTTAAGCAAACAACCCCCACCCCCCCAACAAAAAATAAAAAAATAAAAAAAAAAATCACATGTGCATCTGGCGGTGGACCTTAGATAAAGAAAAACGTTCTCCACAATTTTGTATGAGTATCTCCTCAGAAAAGTAAACTGACCATCTCTTTTCTGAGTGACCAGAGGGCTTGGCAAGTTGCAACTAGAGAAAACCTTCTCCTATTTGGATGTTTCAATGAATTTACTGATACAAACTCATTAAAATTTGTCCAACAGATCTTGAGCCCAAGAGAATCTCGCAATTTTGTTTGAATACTTTAGAGAAGTGGAGTATGCATGAAAATTAGAACTAGCGAAAACTTTCTAGTTTTTGGCCATATTCAGATAACCAGACTGAATCACGGTCAGTTATGATGAGTATTTGAAACATAATTATCAAATTGATATTCAAATCATGAATCGTTAAACTAAATTATGAATCGTTCCTCATATCAAATTGTCAAATTCATAATTATAATAAAAAATATTATAAATAATAAATAATGAAGTAGAAAAACAGGATATATTCAAGCATAAGGTAAAATTTATTTTACTCCTTTGCGAGAAAAGTAGGTAGTGAAATGAACTACTATAAATAAGAAATAATGAAATAGCACAACATTAAAGCTGGAGGGAGACTAAACAATTTTTAAAAAATAAAATTAAAAAAATTGACAACTTTCTTTTCATGTCCGTTAGATCTATCGAATCTGTTAGATCCAACAGACAAGATCACCCCATGGCGTTAGAGTGAATCCAAATTTAACATTAACAAGGAAGAGAGGAAGTACTCACCTTCGGATGGTTGAAAAATGGTGGGAATGTCAGGGGGCAAGTCCACCGCCCAATCATATGATTTGATGTGCATGGTCCCAAAAAGAAGTTTACCGAAAACCGTCATTCCAGGATGATTATGAAGAGGAATAACACCAGAAGGTGGTAAGCAAAATATTCCCATCTGAAGTAAATACAGTAATACAGTTAACATCAACAAAACAGCAGGCCTCTCTGCGAAATACATCCCGAGATCACTTCAAGTTAGCTCACTTACCGAGAATTTTTCGCACTCATAGATATGCAGGTATGTAATTCTTGGGGTTTGACTAGCGCTTGTCCGGAAGTATGGCATTTCAGGCATCAAGCCAACATCTTCTAGTTTTATTGCATCTGCACAAAAGATGAAACTCAGAAAAATAAATAAAATGTGAAAAATGACAACTGGTAATAGAATTCTTGACACTATTGCACCGGTAACGTTCTTATCTGAATTTCTAAGGTGCACTTCTCAACACCATCCAAATATTCTAGGTTGAGATCTCAGAAATTTTCAAGTTAAACTACTGCTTGTCTAAGTAAATGTGTTTGTGGATCTAGCATCATGGGCATTATGCATTGCTGCCACAGACAAGTGATTTTTTCTTTCCATTTTTGAAGAGCACATCCACCAAAAGCTTCCATTAGGCTTTATGCATTCCAACTTCCCATGAAGCCCATTGACTGACAGCCTCCGGGCCACTAATAGGGACATCAAACCCATATAAAACCATTGTTGGGGCCGATTATAACCAAACGATCCTCAGATTACGGCACAATAACTCCAAATTACTCCCATAGGCATTTCAGTGCCTAAATTAGAAAAACAAGGCATGAAGAGAGAACGGTATGCTACTAAATCACTTTAAGAAGAAACTTGACTGAAGGTGAAGAAATTGAGTATGCTATACTTGACAAATTATTCATTTTAGAAGACGAACTTGACATTGTAAACAGAATCCTGCAATGTAAACAAGTCTCTTGGGGTTTGGGAACAAGATGCACATGATAACAAGCATTTCTTTTAATTCGTTAGCTGAGCACCTTCAAAATAAACATATTATAAAATAACAAATGAATGGACGTAAGACACAAAACCATGTCCCACCCCGAGGTAGGAAACATAATTAGCATACGTAGACGCACACACTCCACCATAGCACCACCCAAAAAATAATTTAAAGAATATTAGAAGCTTGTGCGAAAGGTTAAATTGAATGAATAATAAAATTAAAACGAGCCACAAAACCATCAGCCATCTAGGTAGATCCTTCCAAGAATACGAGGTCCCCTGAGCCAACCAAATGATTAATAATTCGGAGAAAAGTAGAAAACGGGAAATTTTATTCAAACTTGCAAGTAACTATTCGATCTAATTTTCACATCAGAAGCATGCCCAGTTGGAAAAACAACCCGATAATCAGAGTCAGTACATAAGTTCGCGTTTATGATCAGACCACAAACCTATAACAGCTCGAAGCTTTTCAATGTCTTGCGGAGGTGGAACGACCCCCGTCCCACAAGAGGCAAATACCTCCCTGCAAGTCTCAAACAGTCTCTGAACCGGCGGCATCTTTTTCTGACGTCGCCGGTTCTTCCTTGATTTGCTATTCGTATTCGTCTCTTTGGGTAATTCACATAAGTCTCTGCCCTTCCTATCAGCCAAAGTCCTCTCAATCCCCATCCAATTTCAAATTCAGCCAAAACAAAAAAAAAAAAAAACAAACGCAAGCTAATGCAGAATCACGATCGACACACAGAACCAATTAAGAACACGGGACCATACAGAACTCGGTTGCGGCAAATGGGAAAAGCAGAAAAACCTAAAAATGCGACAAGATAAAGCGACCGAAAATCCAAATTTTCCCGGAAATGAAAGAAAAATACGAAGAACAGAGGGAAGGGGGCGAAATACGGTTATATTGAGGGACAGAACTCCTAGGAAGGTTCGGTAGAGGATGAGGGGTAAAAGGAGTAGAGATGTGTGAAAATTGGCATATCTGGGGATTAAGTAGAGAGAGAGGAGTGATGAGAGAGGTAGAAGGAGGAGTAGGGTTAGCTGAGAGATAAATACAGTTGGTTTCAGAAACTGAAAACCAGGGGCCATGCGTGGAAATCCAGTGGGCTGTTCCAACAGCGGATTTTTATCCAATATATATATTATAAATATCTTTGTATTTTTTTTCTTTTCGTCTTTTTTATTTTTTGCCCTTTGTCTTTATCATTTTCATCAGGCAGCTAGAAGTTGGCTTCGTAAACTGTAGTAGCCAAGTGCCAACGACATTTTATTAAATATTAAATAACAAATATTTAATTTTCCTCAAAAAGTGGAGGATCCGATCCTACATAATGTATGAGATTTACATATTTTGTGACATTTATTATTTGATTGGGTCTCTTAAGTCTTAATTCATGTGAGTCTTGATTGTTCTGTTTTCTTGTATGACAGTTTACTTTTCGCGTAAGATAACAGTATTTATATTTAAAAGTAAAACACTAAAAAGATTTAAAAAACTAATTCTTTTTTATTTAGTACGATAATGATGAACGGTATTCTTTTATTAACTTCAGTTTTCTTATTGCTATTATTGAAAATGTTATTGAGGCTTGTCAGAGATTAGTGACCTTTTATTATGACAATGATATTCTTCAATTAGCTTCTGTTTTCTTCGTAGGACAATAATATTCTTACATTAGCGAAGGCCTTATTTTAAATTAATTTTTAGAATAAATTTATAATTTAGTCAAACATTTAAAATCTTAAAGTTAAAAATACATTTTTAGTTATTTTTTTCAAAATTTGTTTGTTATAATGATTGATTGGTTTGATTTATTAGTAGTTGGTAGTGATAGTAACTATTATGGGTATTGTGGGAAATTTGATAATATTTATCTAAAATAATTTTCAATATTGATTAAAATATCAGACAGAGCACGACAATTAAAATAAATAAATATTAAATAAATAAGAATATTGACCTTGTCTACCATATATTTATGTAATATAAATGAAGCCATCTATTTAATATATGTCTGATGTTTTATTTATTTAATATATAAATATAAACCATAAATTTAAATTATTTATATGATATATGAATATATAACATAAATTTAATAAATCTAATACTCTTCAATTGATGAATATCAAATATCAGATATTTGAATATCTGTTAACTAACTTTAAATATTTAATATTGACGATGCAGTTTTTTTTATATTTCAAATATAAGAAAATTCAAATAAAATATAGACATCAAATATTTTAAACAAATGCATATACAACTAGTTAAGGGAAAAACCAAATTTTTGCCTTACCAATGATGTTCAAAACCAATCCAACTTGATTTAACTGGACTAAGTCAAATTGAACTGATCAAAATTAATTATTGTTTAGTTTAATCCAGGTTGGTAAATAGCCAAACAGAACAATATTACCAAAACGATCATTATATAATTATATATTATATTGTTAATACAAAAATCTCTAATATAACATTATATATCTTTATATATATTATTAATAGTTAAGTGTTGTAATAATACATCAACAGTTTTATTAATTAGTTTATGTTTTATTTCCTTTCTAGTAATTTGATTTTAAAATTAAGTTGACGTACTTTCATGAATTATTTAACTCAATAAGTGTATTCTGATGTATAAGTTATTTGATAAATATATTATAATTTATGAGTTATTTGAATTTGAGTAAGATGTTATTGTATTTGTGAGTTATTTTATACATCAACAGTTTTATTAATTAGTTTATGTTTTATTTCCTTTCTAGTAATTTGATTTTAAAATTAAGTTGACGTACTTTCATGAATTATTTAACTCAATAAGTGTATTCTGATGTATAAGTTATTTGATAAATATATTATAATTTATGAGTTATTTGAATTTGAGTAAGATGTTATTGTATTTGTGAGTTATTTTAATAAATAATTTTGAATATATATATATATATATATATATATATAGGGCCAAAAAATAAAAAACCTAAATATAAGTCTAAACGATATAAATCAAATTATCTAAACTGATCATTTATTGTTTTGATTTAGGCTATGTTTAACAAAAAATATTTGATAAGCTAGTTAAAAGTTTATAAGTTAATTTTTAACTTAAAACTTAAAGTTGTAAAAATAACTTATTGAATTACAAATATTTGATAAAAGTAACTATTGAGATAGTTGAAAAATGTAAAATGACATATATTTTATAATTATAAAATAATACAAATAAATATATCATTTTTTGTTTTTAATTAAATTAATTTAAATTATATATAAATTAATTATATATGTATTATATTTTATTATATATTCATATATTTTTTATTATATAAATAATAAAATATATATAAATACAAAATAAAAAAAAAGAAAAACGAAAACACAGGGCCATTTAGAAAACAAAAAAGTATAATGTGTATTTTGATAAGAAGGATATAATGGGTATTTTGATAAAATGATAAGGGTAAAATATAAAGAATAATGCATAAACTAAGCTATTAAAAATAACGTTTCAAAATAAATTATAAGAGCATTTCCAATAATGAACCTCACTTGAGTTACTTATTGTGGATCTCACAATTTCACATTACCACTTTTAGTTTTAAACAATTTTTCACTACGTTAAATAACTTTTCACTCCAATTGTGTAACTTTTAAAAACTCACAAATGGGTCTCACAAGTAACTCTCTACTACTTTGACATTTATTACTCTCTATTAATATTTATTGTGAATTAATTATTTTATTATTATTTTTTGTATAAGAACTGATTATTATACAAGAATCATTCTTACGCGTGGTAACTAGCACGGTCAACTCTAATGGTGAACTTCAATAAGAATCAGTTATTAAATTTAAAAACTTTTTAAGAATCTCTATTCGAAATGCTCTAAACTACTAAAATAAGTTTGTTGACCAAACACATATAACAAACTTATAAAATAGTTAAATAAGCTATAAAATAATTAAATAAACTATAAACTAAATTATTTTACTACCCTAACACAGTATTAGTTTAATATTTCACATGTAATCAAACCAATTGATTTGATTTTTTTTTTTTGGTTTGAAATTACATAAACCGACTGCTCAACATCCTTAATTTTTACCGGAAAAATCTTGACCAAATAAAATGTTTATTGGACTTATCTGGCTTACCCTCTCTCTCTCTCTCTCTCTCTCTCTCTCTCTCTCTCTCTCTCTCTCTCTCTCTCTCTCTCTCTCTCTCTCTGCGCGAAAAGCCGGAAGCAATTATTGCCATTTGTATCTTTAGCAATCCAAGCTATGGGCATTACTAATTATTGCACCAAATTTAAAGAAAAAAATATTAAATTTTTGAAACAAGTAAATAGTAATATAGAAAGGAAAAAAAGTCAATGATTCAAAAATTAAATTGGATCAAGTAATCTAATCAGTTAAATCAGAGATCGATTTATGATCCAATCTAAATTGCCATTTTGATTAGAGAAAAATAAAATTAATATAGAATCAATTGAACTGATTATAGACCAAGAAAACCAATAAAATTGGACGGTCAACAAATTTCAAATTTTTTTTTTTAAAAAATTGCTCTTTAGCGGGGGTGGACTCAAAAAAAAAAAAAAAGGATTCAAGGTCCATTTATGCTCTGCTACCCGACTTCATTGCAACACATTTGGTAATTAATACTTAAATCCCTAGCTGTCTTGGGTTGTTGCTGCTGTCGTCGGGTTCTGCCAACGTCACCATCCATGGAAGTTGTTGTCTGTGGAGCAGCCGCGTCATCGACCTGCTTCAGCAACGCCTCTGCCATCAGTCCATCCTTCGGGTTTCATCAATCATCAGTAGATTCAGTACTCCTTCATTGAATATGTAAGATTTTGTCTGTACTCACAGTCCCAAGAAAAAGAAAACTCTTTTGCTTCTTGAAATCTGTAGTTTGAATACTGGTTGAGAAATCTGATGCACTGGTTGTTCTGTTTTTTCGTTTGTTTGAGAAAGGCGTAGGATAAGAGAACAGAGGCAACTGCTTTTTGTACAATTCAGTGACACATGATTAGAATTGATTTCTTGTTGATTTCCTTTACTTAATTTTTAGTCATTATTAGTTATATAAATTATTTTAATATTTTAATAATATTTTTAAATACCACCAAGTTAATTATATTTCAACTATTAAATTTTAAACTAATATTTTTATTAATTTAATAACCATTTTAATTTTTAAAATATTAAAAAAAAACATATTCGTAAAATGCGTCAACTCTATTATAGACTCTTACTCTAGATAGTTAACTAAAGCCCTTATTAAAAAAAATGAAAACAGCAAAAAAAAAAATCAATGACTTGTGAATTATGATGTAGTGGTCATTCTGAGATATATTAAAGGCATGGAATTTACTGATATAAATATAAAAAACATAATTTAAAATAAAAATAGTATTTTTACACTAATTTGTTTCCTATTCACTCACTAATCGGAGTCAAATGAAATGCCGATCCTAAATTCATCTTGAAAAGCAATGGTTGAGACTTCAGATACCTTTGTTACTTTTGAAATATATTGTCAACCAAATTGAGTCAGTGGAAAATATTAAAGCGGGATCCCTTTCATATTATTGGCTTGTTTGGTAGCTTGTACAGTGACATTGAATTAATAAAGTAAAAAAATATTAAGAAATTATTTAAATTACCCTTCTCAATAATATTAAACTTATTTTTTGTATTTTTTTAAAATTATAATATTTTTAGTAAAATATCTTATTTTTAGTAAAATATATTATTTTTATTCTCTTTTCTTTTTTTTCACTGTATATCAAACATGTTCTATATATTTTATATTGACAAGAAAGAGTCCTCTTTGACTCGAGTTTTTAAGCCTAAATCTCCGTAAATAATCGTACACGACTTTATCTTCATTTCTGCTAAATTAAATTGAATTGCTCCAATCAAATCTTGAACCCAAAATATCAACGAAGAATTAAGACTTCTGCATATATATATACATACATGTTCACATGTAGGGACGTATAGATTTGCTTCCCTAATTGAAATTTAATTTGAGGATCGTTCACAACGAATTTATACTTTACAAACTTCACCAAATCCAGCCTTCATGCTTTTCTAAATTTACATTTATCCTTTTGGTACAGATAAACGTATGGATAATGGATTTTGGAATTAAAAACTTGTTATAAATTATTTAAACTCCTCGTTTTTAAGGTATATTTAATGATTTTTAAAATTAATATTAAAATTAATTAATACCAACTTGGGCCATCCTTGTGTTGCTTGAACACTTCAACTTACAAAAAGTTATTACAACTTGAATCATGTAGCATGCAAGTGCCATAATCACCTTGCAACCACAACCACCTTTTGTAGAGATTTTATTTTTGAAACTACGAGTTTGTAAATGACAACATGTTTAGACAAAATGTATCCCTTCCATATATGATTATATAATTTCTTTTAGAGTGCTCTATGTAGCTACGTTAAAATTTAGTATAAAGATAACTTTATTATTTATTGTGGTTATACTCAACTCAAATTTAAATTAGTTGATATTTGCTATTTGATATTCAAACATCAAATGATTATTTAAGAAAAAAAAAGTACAAGTCAAAGTCCATGACTTCCATTAGCGCAAGCAAAATTACACCACCCAGTAGCGGAGATCTCTCTAAGCCAGAGTTCAACTTGTCAAAACTATAAATAATAATGATAATGTTTGTAAAACGACAAAAATATTGCATAAATTACTCTTTACGAGTTTAGCTAAAAAGTGAGCTAACTCAAGTTAGGGTGTGTTTGACTTAGCGTTTGAAATCTTTAAAAGTAAGTTTAATGTACTTGTTTAATTTGACATGCATTTGTATCACGTTTCAAATTACATATTCTTTTTTAAACTTTCATTTATCATAAATAATTTTGACTTATTTTCAATTAAATTTATATTAAGTGTAATTTGAATTATATAGGGGATCCGTTTGGGTGATCTAGTTTATAATTTGACTCAATTTATTGGTAGCTATTTATTTTTTTTGTTCATGTATATCATACTAATTTGATTTCTATTATAATTGTACACTCATTTAGATTGCCAGTACTAACAAGTCATTTTTCTATTCGTGAAAGTATGTCACACTGACAAACCATATAAATATTGTGTGTTGTTTTTCATTCTTGTACTGTTTATTATTGCGTTAATTTCTTGACAAGTGATGTCAGATACAGGTTCGATTTGGATTGATTGGAAATTACTCTATACGCAATTTACAGATCTGATTCCGGCATTTTAAGCTCGGTTCAGTAGACATTCTTTTTTTTGGATCCCTGTTCGCGAATTACAGTTTCTGGGTTATGGGTCACACATTGTTCAGTTTGGTCCGTCAGTTTCTGGGTTTCGTGTGTGCACGTCTACCCTGTTCTAGACAAGTTCTGGGCCAACGAAGTTTGTGGATTCACGTCCATGTTCACGCAAGTTTGCTCCTGTTCTGAAGATTCTGGTTCGTAGTGAATTTTGGATTGCAGTCTCATGGGTTTCGCACAGTTCTGGTTTCAGTGATTTTCGCCACAGCGTTCTGTTCAGATTTCTGGCGAAGTTCTGCAGAATTCTGAGAAATTCTGTGCGGTTTCTGCTTTCTGGGTTCCTGTTCTCGCGTCTGTCCAGCGCAGTTCAGTCCACGCACTAGGTTCGCACAACTCTGTTCGCAGTTTTGGGTTGCAGAAAATTCTGTTCTGTTCAGAAAAATTATGGTTAAGTTCTCTGGTTTGCATAAATATTCTGGTTCAGTTTTGGTTTGCATAAAAAATTCTGGTTCAGTTTTGCTGGTTTGCAGAAAATTTCTGGTTGCAGATTTTCTGATCTGTTCAAATTTTACTGTTCGGGTACAAGCAACTTTCTGGTTTTGCAGTTCAGTCCCTGCTTTGGTACTGGTTCGATTTGCTATTTTTTGAATTTTGTTGGTTGTAAATTTTTTATGATCTGAAATTTTCTGGTTGGAAATTTTAGGAAATACTGAACAATTTGTGAAATTCTAGATGGTTTGAAAATTTTGGGATTGGTGAATTTGGATAGTTTTGAACTGGTTAAAAATTCAGATATTTTAGTTGTGAAATTTTTGGTTGTTTGTATGGTCAGAATGATTTCATATTGTGAACGGTGAAAATGAAGGCACTTTTGGTATAGTAATGATGTGCGAAAGCACTAGATGGAGAAGGTATATTGCATTTGACACACCGTCAGCAAATGAGAAGAGAGAGATTCTAGCAAAGACTCATAGTGCAATACTATTGAGCTTTACTAATGAAGTGTTGAGAGAAGTAGCTGATGAGAAGTAGCTGATGAGTCAACTACTGCAAGTTTGTAGAAGAAATTGGATGATAAATTTCATAAGAAGTCTCTCACAAACCGGTTATATCAAAAGCAGCGTTTATATACCCTGTGGATGATAGAAAATATGTCGATAAATGATCATCTAGACAAGTTTAACCAGATGGTATTGGGGTTAAAATCAATGTTTTAAAAATTGGACCGATCATTGAACTAGCAGAGACTTCAGTTCAAGAGTCAATAGTCGAACTGTGGTTAAATTAGCCTACTTTAAAATATTAAAAAAGTAATATAAATAATTAAAAATTAAAAATATAAATTTATAAATTTATATAAAAATAAAATTTGATTTCAAATTATATAAAATAACATTCACAATAAAAAAACTCAGAACAAAAATTGACCAAATAACTATAAAATATTATTAATCAATATAATATACATTCATATCAAATCTATAAAATACTAAAATATTAGAATCTCTACCAAAAAATTACATTGTTTTTTTTTCACAAATTACTTACATTTTAATTAAATATTTATATTTTACATTTTAAGAAATAATTTTCTACTAAATAATTTTTTTAATATGTAAATTGTTAACACTGCCTAAGAAAATAAAAGCATATCACATTAAATGAATGCCAGCTTGCCACGTGAATGAGTTTTTCAATTCTTCATGCTTCTTCTTATCTTTCTGAAGTCTGAATGGTCAAGGTCATTGTTTCTTCTTCTTCTCCTCCTCATTCTCCTCTTTCTCAGTATGAATTTTTAAGAACCAAAGATCTTTTCCTTTTTCTTGTTCTTCTTCTATAAAAACAGAGAATATCGACAACAAACAGAGAATGGAAGAGGATGATCGACGGTGGCTTTGCATGGAGGACAAACGACTAATGGTAACTTTCAACGGTCACAAATTCAAGAAGCTTCGATCGTCTTCTTCTTCTTCTTCTTCTTCTTCTTCTTCTTCTTCTTCTTCTTTTTTATAATTTTTTTAAAAATAGAACCGGTAACCTGTCAGATTCCATCGATTTTTTTAGTATGAAACTGGTTCAACCAGTTTGAACCAAATATGATATTTAAGCTAGACCAGATCAAACCCTAAGTTGGTTCCCGGTTTGACCAGTAGAAATAGCTGGTCCAATCCGATTTTTAATCTATGGTTAAAATAGATAATGAATATCAAACGATTATCCTTTTGTATTCTCTATCGAATTCATATGAGAACTTTGTTGATACTATGTTGTATGGTAGGGATATTATCTCTGTTAATGATGTCAAGGATGCTTTGCAATCTAAAGAGATAAAGAGGAGAGTCTCTAGTTCTAATGAGAATGGGGCAGAAGAAGGCTTGTTTGTTGGTAGAGGCAGAAATAATAAAAATGATGATGGAAAGAGAAGTGAGTTGTGGTCCCAATCATGGACTCAAACGAGGACCCCGATGTTATCATTATAAACATATGGGACATATAAGGAAGAATTGTCCACAGAGGAAGAAGAGAAATGACAAGAACAAACCAAGTAACAGTGGTGTAGAACAATTCTGATGAAGAAAAGGGTAGTAATGTTCTCTCTATTAGTACCTCTGGTTTTGCAAATGCATGATGTTGTAAGGTTGGGTGATGGTGAAGAGCTTAGTGTTAAGGGTAGTGGTTATGTGCAGATTCATATGCATGATAGAGTAGTCAAGACACTTGATGTATAGTTTGTTCTTGGTCTACGGCGGAATCTAATTTCTCTTGGTACTCTTAACAGACAACGGTATAAGTACTATGGTGATGATGGACAATAGAGGGTTTCCAAAGGTACTCTGGTTATCATGAAAGGTAAATTACAGCGTGGCGTTTACATTACCAAAAAAATTGGCATGTAGTAGCATTTGTTTTTGCCATATAGTAGCATTTGCAAACGTCACAATCCAATTTAGTGACATTTGGTGAAAATGTCACTAAATCGAGTGTCACAAGCTATTTAGTGGTGTTTTAAACAAATACGAGAATAAATGCGACTAAATATATACAATGACATTTATTGGGGCACTTCCAACTATCAATGCCACTATATAGTGGCATTTGTTAATACAAATGCCACTATATAGTGACATTTGAAACGCGCAAAAGCCACTATATAGTGGCGTTTGTCAATGCAAATGTCACTAAATAGTAGCGTTTGAGACGTATAAATGCCATTATATTGTGGCATTTGTCAACGCAAATGTCACTATATAATAACTTTTACTAACTCAAATGCTATTATATAGTGACGTTTTGGAAGCACAAATGTCATTAAATGTACATTTATAGTGATAATTGTTATTATTTTAATAGCGTTTTCAAATGCCAGAAAATAAAATCAACAGAATAGTTCCAGTTTAGTTTATTGAAATTTCAATATTCCCCTTAAATAGGTTACAACCCTTGCATATTTATACAAATGACAGCATAATCTAATAACAACTTTAGTCCAATATTCATAAACAAATAAAATTTACAAATGAGTTCTTCATTAATATAATAAGTTCAATGTTACAATACAAATAAAATTAGTAGATATATAAATTTTTTATTAATATAATAAGGTATCTAAAGTAAAACATAAGTCATAACTACATAAATTAAAGAGTCTCATCATCGTTTTCACTAACCTCATAAATCGTCTTCACCGTCTTCATCATCGTCATCCCTATTTTTATTCTTTTGATTAGAAGACAATAAAGAGCTGGTTGTTAGTGCAGAATCATCTCGACTCCCTTGAAGACTATGGAAAAACTGCATCATTTCATTATATTTTTGAGTCATCTTCCACTTGAGACTTGAGATTTGTCATCAGCTCCACTTGAGACCTAAGACTTGCAACCTCTGTATGTAATTCACAAACAGATTGACTCAAAGAAGTCTCACCTGCAAAACATAAAGTGCGCCCAAACACTTGAGTAGGACATAGTCCAAATCCCAAGCCACGCACTCATCCATGATACTCTTGGCTTCCTAAAGCCAGAGCAAATACGTCTTGAGGTGAGACTGCAGTGGATACAATCCCCTACGACTCAATCATAGTATTTTTTCCTGTACATCTACATAAAAAATAAAAACATTATTAAAAAAATTCTATAAATCATTATTCAAAATTGAATACATTAACTCACATTTCAAAATTTTTAATTACAAAACAACTTACACTGATGGCTCTTACTTCATCGCTGATAAATGAGCCATCTTTCTTCGTATGAGTCGCAGTCCAAAGTTCCACCTTATTGATGGGTCTACCACGCTCAGCAGCCTACAAAATTAAAATCAATTATTTATGAAATAATATTATATATTCTGGTTAAAAAAGTAAGTTTACCATTTCAGCTCCTCTTCGAGCCAAACTCTTTATGCCTCCTATACTATTGAGGGATAGATGTTATCTAATTGCCTTGTTTTTTTGCTCTGTCATAACATTTGGATGAAGCATGTTATTATATTGTAAAAATGATATAGAAATTAATGTTTTAAAGCGTCATTACCAAGTAACATGGGTCATGATAGTGTCGAACGTAAGAAGCCCAATCATTCCTTGGAATTCCGTTTGGAACATATGCTATTATTTCTCCTCTCGATCTGATCCTGTTGTTCCATCCCTGTATAGCTCCAAGTGCCTGCCATTCCAAGCCTTGCCAATTTTTTTCATAATGTATTTTTTTTCTCATCGCGATCAACAACAAATCTATTCTGAAAAAAACTTAATTTGAAGAATATATATAATTGAGAAAATTATAAATAAGTAATTGATTACTACTATCGTCATATTATTTGAAAATATGGTTTCTTTATAGTTAAATGGAACGTTCTTCCAATCCGGATAAGAGATAGACAAAGCTATGAAGTTACGCCCCACACGACCTGTGAATGATCCTAACAGCCTTGTAGCTTCTCCAATGGGTTGCACAAGATCATTCCACTGCAATCTAACCTTCTGACCCGAGGAAATAGCCCATAAATCATCTAGAGATAGTCGCTTAATACACGCAGCATTATTCACATCTATAAAGAAGAAAGATTTTTTTAACTTGTATATAAATAACATTAAGATTATTTAGTGACAAAAAAATAAAATAAATTACACATTGTTTTCACCATCCAGTAACCACCATGGTGAAAACGTTGTGTGGAAGAAGTCTCAGGCTATGGTGAAGGAATCTCAGGCTGTGGCGATGGAGTCTTGAGTTGTTGTGTTTCAGTCTCAGACTGTGGCATTTGAGTCTCGTATTGTGCATTTGAGCTGATGCTAATGACATCCGAAGAGTTGGTTGAGTGTCAAGTGAAATGACTAGCTCTAAGCTTGGTAACTTCGTACCACAACTAGATGGAGAACTTGGTAATAGACTACCACTACTAGAAACTCCTTTTCTAATAGTGGAGCCTGATTTGCTCTTTTTAAATAATCTCTTCATTCCCTCCTCAGATTTGTTGTGCATTTTTTGACTTATTTGTTAAAACAGAGAAAAAGAAAAGAAGAAAAATAAATTAGTCAAAATTTACTATTATATACATATACAAAAATACAAAAAATAAAATAATAAAATAAGAACTCAGCATGGCAGACATATCAACTCCCTCTTTTTCTGATTGGTGGTTCAGTGATAGGGACTAGATTGTATAAAGAGGCCATTGAGAGCACAGAAGTCTCCTCGTCTTTAGAGAAGTTTAAGCATAACTTAGACTTGGTAATGTTCGCATAGCATGAAACCTCATGGGGTATGTAATGCAGAGATGTGTTTGGTGATTTGAGAGAATTCAAGTCAATGAGAGAATTGTTGAATGTGATTTGAATTGTATGGGTGACCCGGTTAGATGACCCAGTTCATAACCCAATCCGATTTTACTAGGGTAGTTATTTTTTGTTCATGTATATCATATTGATTTGATCCCTTTTGTAACTGCACTTTCATTTGGATTGACAATAATAACAAGTTATCTCTCTGTCCGTAGATATAGGTCACACTGACCGAACAATATAAATCTTATGTGTTGTTTTTCATTCCCGTACTATTTATTATTGCGTTAATTTCCTGACAATTTATTTTAAAAAATCAATTTAATTCAAAATCAAATTTGTCCGTCTTTAATCTAATTATAAACACACACTTAGTTATTCATAGATAAATTAAAATTTCATCTCGTTTAAGGGTAGAATTTTTCTTGCTGATCCTATTAATCAAGTCATTTAAAAAATAATAATGTATTCAAACTTAGTTTTTAAATCATACACGACAAACTCAATCGTAAATATCATGCATGAATCACATCTGAATTCACGTGTGACCATGCATACATGATATATTGCCCTCGTCTCTATTAAGTATTATTTCACCCATTAATAATGCCTCCTTTATTTGTCCGTGTTGTTACAATCCAGGACGTGAAGTAAACATCTCTGGCAAGAATAATGGCTCTGCCAGTTTCATAGTAACCTGAAAAGGACCACATCGCCACACGCTGTCCATATCTTGAATTATTGGGACACTATTTTGACGAAAAAAAGAAAAAAAAGGTTAAAACCAGAAGCATTTCTCAAACGCAACTAAACGAGGGAAAAGTCCAAAATAAGGGCATGGGTTAGAACGAAATTGTCGAGTTAATTCAAGGGCAAAATAGGGAACTCAATATGTTTCTAGCAGATTGAGAGACATGTTTGAACAGAATTGTAGATTTATCAAAAATAGACGACGTACTCTTTTTGCTGATTCGGTTCTTTAATTTGGAGGCCATATGATATGATATATCTCAAGTAGTCAGGTGCATCAAGATGTATCTTTCATGTTGTGCCAACTTGTGACGCCAAGTTGGTGAAGCAAAATAGGAGAGGGTTCGGTAGGTGGGTCAAATTGTTCGGTGAATCTTTTTTCGTCCTTCGATATGTTCAATTCAGTTGGCGTCTTTGTTAATTATTATTTACACAAGTTGAACTAATAATTATTTATACGCTTTAACTCGATTAGCATGGAATTTAATTATATATATTGGACCAAATCCATGGTTTCACTTAGCATGTCTCTTGGAAGCTTATTTAGTTTAAAAAATTACGAAAAGGATGGAGCTTGTGTAACCTTTTCTATACATAAAATGGGATGGGATGCATACAAGGTAAATCGTACGAAAACTAGATGATTTATTGAGGTAATGAAAACATTGATTTAAAAGTCAATAATCCAATTATAGTAAAATAATATTACATAAAATATATTAAAATAATATATATATATATATATATATATATATATATGAAGTTACTCATTTATAACAATTAAATTTACTATTCACTAAATAACTATGTTTTTATTTCTTAAATATTAAAAAATAAGTAAAACTAAAAAACTAGCATGTAAAAATAATCATCAAACCAGCAAATTAATAAAACTTAATAGAAATTAAATCTAAAAACTACATAAAACAAAAATATTATAATACTCTTATAGTGTGCAAACGCAAAGTGGCGTGCAACAATTGTAACAAAACACATTCCAGTGTAAGATTGGTGGTTGTAACAAGTCAAAACTCGATTCGACTATTCTTTATCAGTTCTTTCTCTTAGTAATTTTACTAGTTTAATGTTGTTTCAACATGTTTTTGGCTAATCCTTTTTCTTACTAATTTTGAAGGCCAAATAGATATCTATCAAACCAGCCTATTCCATCTGATGAACATTGTTACAAGCCAACAAAAACCTTGTAATAATAGTCATTACATTATGATGATATTATTTTGTTTAGAGGTGTCTAAGATACCGTTATTTCTTTTATTTTAAAAATATAACAAGGTTTATTTTGTACATTTATATATGAGAAAAATATTCTCAATAATAATATTAATTTCTTTTAAAAAATATAACTTATCAGCAAATATATTTTTCAAATTTTTATTTTCAATATCATTTTGTTTTAAAAATGAATTATTTTTACATTTATCAAATATTTGTTTTATTACTTGTTATATTATATAAATAATTTATATAAAATCATTGAACTTATAGCTTAAGTGGTCTGCAATTGGGTTACTATAGGTTAGAGGCCAATTCCAATTCCCTTAATAATAATAATAATAATAATAATAATAATAATAATAATAATAATAATAATAATAATAATAATAATAATAATAATAATAATAAGGTACATATTTACTCAAAATAATAGATAATTCTAGTTTATTTTCTGTTGTAGGAGAGATATTTTTAATTTCAACTAAAGGAAATATATATTTTTAAAAAATTAATTTTGAATATCTTAAAAAAATGCTTTATTCTATAATTTAAGATAAGGAAACTGTAATACCCAAGAAAAATAAAATATAAATATTTGTTTACAAACTATGGTTACTATGCTAGTATACGGTACTGTTTACATGTATAATACTATTTACGTATACGATACTGTTTATTTATACAATCGAAATGTCAAGTACTAGATGTGGTTTGGTCATAAGAGAAAACTAGAAAGAAGTTTGTAGGAGAAAATGACGTTTTATGTGTAAAAATACGCTCAGGGACTAAATTGAAAGAACTGATTTGAAAAGAAACTTAAAGGTTTAAGGTGAAATGATAGTTTTCCCCTTAAGTTTTCAATAGTAAAGCCGCCTGTGACTTTTCCGAAATTACACAGTAACCATAAATGATTAACGTGAATTATTTTATTAGAAAATGTCATTTTCATGAATAGTAAATTGAATATTTTATTAGCGCATAGTATCAAATAGTACCCTTGACTTTTGCTATAAATAGGCCCTTCCATTTCACTTATAAACTCACACCTTCAACTTCTCTTTTTCTCTCCTTAAGTTCCTCTTACTTCAATGCTAGGCCTCTGAGATTTTGGGCCTTTCCTTTTCAGCTTAGGTAAGGATACTATGCCCTTTCTATGTCTTTCAAATTTTAGAAGTAATTTTCTTAAGTATGCTCTGTGGTTGCGGCCTTGGCTGATCTTCCACATCAGAAAAACTGTCCTTAGCTGTTTATATGTTATTTTGATTCTCTGATTACCGAAATATAATGTAAACTGTGAAGAATACATGTCTAGGAAAGTTCTGGCTAAGGAAAGACCTGGTTTTTAAGTGTGTCCAGTGTGACCCTCCACTCTTTCCTGGGAACTTACCTGGTGTACTCTTTTACAGATTGTATTCTCTATTTCTGGTATGAATAGTGACCGTACGTATGAATAGTGACCGTATGAATAGTGACCGTATATATGAACAGTAACTGTACATATGAACAGTATCTGTACGAAAACAATCCTAACGTATTTTCTCTAATCTTTTATGAAAATCTCCGTAGCAGAACACCGAAATTCACCTGAGAACTCTTGTCTGTAATGACTTAGAGAAGCGATGTTCGTACGGAATCCAGGTGAGTGAAACGACCCCGTTTTAATAGAGTTTTAGCATTACTGGTGATAAAAAGTATGTCGTAGGACACTCCCAAGATTCATAGGGGGAAATTGGATTCAAAATGACGAATCTAAATGAGATAATTAATGGATAAAATGAAATAAGTATCTTATGATGATGTGAAGTTTGAATGTTTTCAAAAATGGATTAATTGTTATCTTGATATGTGGTTTATAAATCCATAATATAGTTATATACTATACCTGTTATATGGATGAATATTATATTGAGCTTCTGATTATGATATGAAATGCTATTGATTGTGATTGAGCGGGACAGTACCCCCTCTCACGGCAAGGCGGAAAACCCGGTTGACAGGGTGTCTTGACCAATGAGTGTGGAGACAACGATTCCCTCAGTAGGGATATAGCCCGGATGGGTGATAAATCCGTGAGGCGCCCTAGCTAAGAGGATGAGGTTGTGCGTCATGGAAGAAATATACATAATTGGTGAGCCGGCCTGTGTGCGCTCTCCGGGATATATTGCCATTGACGAGTACTAGTAACGTTTGTTGAATTGGATGAATTTTTATCTTGTATGTAAGAGGATGATGTTGTGCGTCATGGTGGAAATATACATAATTGGTGAGCCGGCCTGTGTGCGCTCTCCGGGATATATTGCCATTGACGAGTACTAGTAACGTTTGTTGAATTGGATAAATTTTTATCTTCTGTCTATTGGTTGAGTATGAGCCTTTGGATATGCTTGCATGACTGGTAATGTATTTGAATTTTATTAATGCGAGGCCGATTCGCTCATTGAGTTTAAAAGCTCACATTGTTTGTACAACCTTTTTGTTCAGATCAGGTTGCCATCGAAGAATATCTGCTAGAGGAGTAGATCACTTTGGACCTTCCCGTTGTCGGGTAGACCTCTCTTCTGTTATAGATTATGTTGCTCTGTAATCGTCTAGGACATCTAGTTCAGGGGTTCGACATTTGGCTTGTATGTCAGTATAATAATGTATTTTAAATTGATAATCTATGATTTTCAGATAAGAAAATTTGATATATTTATCGGAAGGCTTACAGTGATGAGAGATTCATCATTGTGCCGGTCATGTGCCCAGAAAACGGGTCGTGACAAAGTTGGTATCAGAGCAATGGTTGTTAGGTCTCCTAGTGATTACAGAGCAAGGTAACCTTAGTAGGACCTCCTCTATCGTTGTGAACCCGGGCACAACTATAGAGAGACGGCTCTACTGAAGGTCCTGTAGGATGTTTTCATTTCCTTTCCCTCCGAGACTTATCTCTTCTTAGGAAGTATGTTCTCAGTTTTAGTTTTAGACAGATGTGGCTACACTTTTGAACTTAGTCAAGGAAAAGTTGTTATTTGTTTTGATTCCGTTGCTGTCGGATCAAATTTTTATATGGTGGATTTTATAAGCTGAATTCATGATTGAATTTGTGTAGCTATATTATTTTAGGGTACCAGCAAATAAAAGAAACCACTCGCATTAAAAACAAAAAAAAACTGAAGGATTACATTGCAAAAAAGAAGAAGTTTACTCATGCATGAGTAATCTAAAAGCGAGGTGGTCTCGGATTAGGAGGGTTGTATTGTATCATCACCCCTCGACCATTCCTTGGAGCAAGGGACATAGCAATGTCGCGGAGGGTAGTGTAAATCCCATTCATACAATCAACACTTCTTTGTTGTTGATTGCAGAAGCACTGGGTAGACCAATAGAAGAACCTGTCTATTCTTGAAGTCATTTCTGCATGATTGCGTTTAGTTAACTTCTCCAGGTCTCCTATCATCTTTTTCAGATTTTTCACCTCCTGCTCTAGACAGGCGATTTTGTCCTCCGAGGTATGGCCCGTGCTAGTCTCCTCAGCTTCCTCGATCTTCTTCATTTTCTTCTCCTTCTGTTTCTCTGGAGACCTCTCAAAAGGTCTTTTGCCCTTGTCTTTGCCCAGACTTAAGTTTAAGTCGAGCTCTTCTTCCTTAGCCTCTACTGTGAGATCAATGTACTTCCTTGAGGCCATGATTTGGAAAAATTTAGAAATTTTTGTAAGAATATGAGGCGAGAGGAATACTGGGGGATTGTAGGCTCGGAGATTATTACTCTTTGTGGTGTGGTAACTGAGAACGCTGGGATGATTTTTATAGAGAAAAATTAGGACTTAGAGACAAAGAAGATATCTTTTCACCGCACCCCTACACGATCAACCTATGGATTTCTGCAAGCTGGAAGCCAGAAGTCTAGGGTAGGCGTGCACACCAACAATGCGTCGCATTAATGCCAAAACCACGAAAGTCAGTATTCGGTGGATTTGCGGCCGATTTTACTCGGTTTTCCCATTTCTCCCGTTGGCATTTTCCGAAATTCAAAGAAGTTGATAACATAGCCATCAAAGATTGCCTTGGATGCTTTTATGATGAACTGAAATACATTTCTCCGTTTTATTGTGTTGTTCTTAAGAGCCTTCAGTTGAGTATAATATACATAATTGATTGAATCATGTTGTAATTACATTTATGTATGTTATTCATGCATAATGAGTGAAGGCTACGATCAAGGAGAATATGTGATGATCCTACATATACTCATAGAGATGTGAAATCAAAATGACTTGGATAGAATGAAATGTGTAGATGATATATCTTCATGGTTACACATACTTACATATAATGCTCTCATGGGCAAATGAAAGGCAGTGATTTCCTTACATCATGATAATGCTTAAGGCATGCGACCGTAAGCAGTTAACTTTGTTTTAAAATATATATATTTACATATATATTATGTGTAAGTCTAGAGTAAAGACACCGATTAGAATCTAAGATACGGCCAATATGAGGCGACCTAATCATAGAGGGACATCGTGATATAGGATTACAGAATAAAACAAGTTTAGAGGGAGAAAATCTCAGACTGAAGAGCGTAGTTAGTCAGAACTTTGAGAAAGGTCAAGATTAGCCGAAAATTTTTTTAAGGAAATCTTTGACTTATGTTAATTGCATTAAATTATATTTACTATTTACTTTCATGTCCGACATTAATTGCTGGCATTGCGACGTATATGATCTGTAAACCTTATAGCAAGCGGCGTGTAGGTTGTGGTGGCTTTAGCTCCAGGGGCTTCGGGTTGTCTATAAATCTTGTATGCCCGTTACCCTACTCATCGCACTAAGCAAACCTACTTCTTTCATTACATACCTATTTCTCAATCTCCATTCCTTTCTCATTCGAAGTTATTTCTGAGATCCCTAGAGCAATGGCCGATAATAAGTCTTTCAACTTGAATTTTGAGACTAGCAATGTAGAGTTTGATTTAAATCTAAGTCTCGGAAACAACAAAGGGAAGAGACCTGTAGACAGGTCACCAGAAATTAAGAAGAGAAAGAGGGATGTAATAGAGTTGGAGGAGGACAGTACTGCAACATCCTCAGAAAATAAGCTTGCATTCCTGGAACGTAAGATAGAGAGCTTGGAATACAAGATAGAGGACCAGAAGCGACTAATAAGTCGTCTCTTTGAAAACCAAGAGAAACTGATAAACCGTCGTTTCGGGGAACTGGCTAATCGAGTTGATAGACATTCAATGTTTGCAACTCAAAATTTTCATGACCAACAAGCAAGGTGTATTGACTGTATGAACGGAGTGACTTATGCTCTTCGCCAAATTTCTCAGGCGCTTCCTCCAGAAACTCTTTCTAGGCTGCAACGATTAGCTTCCTCCTTAAGGTCTGAAGCACCTTCCTCTTCTAGACCTGGAGCACCTTTTACATTTCAAAAGCCTCCTCGTCCTTAATTTATTTTTCTTTTGTTTGTACCTAAAGCTACATTTGGTGTAAGTTTCACGTATTAAATTATCTATGTACTAGAAATAAAATTTAAGTTAGTATCTAGATCTTCTTTGTTGAAGTGATTCATTTTACTGAAAGAACTTGAGGAATGAGAAGATATTGGACTTGTTATATTTCATACTTGATTCTAAAGCATAGTATAATAATATCTTTTTGACTGAGCAGAGTTACTAAAATGATATTTCATTGCACTTCTGAGCTATGGAGGAATGCTGAATAAGTATTTTATGAACCTATAGAACTATGGGTTTGCCTCAATCATTGAAGGGATGCGACTCTATATGAGTCATTGAGGTGAGAGGAATTTTCATATATATAATTATGCGTAAGAAGTATGTTATTTACTTATCATATTTTTTAGGATTGTTCTTCCTAGAGATTTATGTAATGATTTCATTTTATATAACGCCTTCAGCTGAGAGTATCGCCTTAAGGTAGAAGGATCGCCTTCGGGCAAGAGTATTGCTTATGGCCAAAATGATGCCTTCGGGTAGGGTGCTTGTATTCGTAAAAGTTATAAGCTATGTGTGTGGAAACATGTGTTCTGATATTCAATGTGAACTGGAAAGACCACGTGCCACTTTTGAGATGACACCTATTTGAGGTTTTACATAGAGACAGAGTTCGTCTCTGATTAGGTGGTTTGAGTTTGGTAAAGGTAATGAGGATGAGACACTTTATGGTACAAAAGGTTGTGGAGAAGATTAAACTGATGAGGAAGAGATTACTTGCTGTCTAGAAAAGGCAAAAGTCTTATGCAAATTATTGATAATGCGGTTTAGAGTTCACAGTCAATGGTATAATGTTCTTGTAAATCTCACCAAGGGTGTGATGAGGTTTTGGAAGAAAGAGATACAAAGAATGAGATATAGACGAAGTAATCACACTTATTTCAGTCTTGAAATGAGTTTTGAATTCAGGGGACCGAATTCTCTTAAGGGGGTGATAATGTAATACCCAAGAAAAATAAAATATAAATATTTGTTTACAAACTATGGTTACTATGCTAGTATACGGTACTGTTTACATGTATAATACTATTTACGTATACGATACTGTTTATTTATACAATCGAAATGTCAAGTACTAGATGTGGTTTGGTCATAAGAGAAAACTAGAAAGAAGTTTGTAGGAGAAAATGACGTTTTATGTGTAAAAATACGCTCAGGGACTAAATTGAAAGAACTGATTTGAAAAGAAACTTAAAGGTTTAAGGTGAAATGATAGTTTTCCCCTTAAGTTTTCAATAGTAAAGCCGCCTGTGACTTTTCCGAAATTACACAGTAACCATAAATGATTAACGTGAATTATTTTATTAGAAAATGTCATTTTCATGAATAGTAAATTGAATATTTTATTAGCGCATAGTATCAAATAGTACCCTTGACTTTTGCTATAAATAGGCCCTTCCATTTCACTTATAAACTCACACCTTCAACTTCTCTTTTTCTCTCCTTAAGTTCCTCTTACTTCAATGCTAGGCCTCTGAGATTTTGGGCCTTTCCTTTTCAGCTTAGGTAAGGATACTATGCCCTTTCTATGTCTTTCAAATTTTAGAAGTAATTTTCTTAAGTATGCTCTGTGGTTGCGGCCTTGGCTGATCTTCCACATCAGAAAAACTGTCCTTAGCTGTTTATATGTTATTTTGATTCTCTGATTACCGAAATATAATGTAAACTGTGAAGAATACATGTCTAGGAAAGTTCTGGCTAAGGAAAGACCTGGTTTTTAAGTGTGTCCAGTGTGACCCTCCACTCTTTCCTGGGAACTTACCTGGTGTACTCTTTTACAGATTGTATTCTCTATTTCTGGTATGAATAGTGACCGTACGTATGAATAGTGACCGTATGAATAGTGACCGTATATATGAACAGTAACTGTACATATGAACAGTATCTGTACGAAAACAATCCTGACGTATTTTCTCTAATCTTTTATGAAAATCTCCGTAGCAGAACACCGAAATTCACCTGAGAACTCTTGTCTGTAATGACTTAGAGAAGCGATGTTCGTACGGAATCCAGGTGAGTGAAACGACCCCGTTTTAATAGAGTTTTAGCATTACTGGTGATAAAAAGTATGTCGTAGGACACTCCCAAGATTCATAGGGGGAAATTGGATTCAAAATGACGAATCTAAATGAGATAATTAATGGATAAAATGAAATAAGTATCTTATGATGATGTGAAGTTTGAATGTTTTCAAAAATGGATTAATTGTTATCTTGATATGTGGTTTATAAATCCATAATATAGTTATATACTATACCTGTTATATGGATGAATATTATATTGAGCTTCTGATTATGATATGAAATGCTATTGATTGTGATTGAGCGGGACAGTACCCCCTCTCACGGCAAGGCGGAAAACCCGGTTGACAGGGTGTCTTGACCAATGAGTGTGGAGACAACGATTCCCTCAGTAGGGATATAGCCCGGATGGGTGATAAATCCGTGAGGCGCCCTAGCTAAGAGGATGAGGTTGTGCGTCATGGAAGAAATATACATAATTGGTGAGCCGGCCTGTGTGCGCTCTCCGGGATATATTGCCATTGACGAGTACTAGTAACGTTTGTTGAATTGGATGAATTTTTATCTTGTATGTAAGAGGATGATGTTGTGCGTCATGGTGGAAATATACATAATTGGTGAGCCGGCCTGTGTGCGCTCTCCGGGATATATTGCCATTGACGAGTACTAGTAACGTTTGTTGAATTGGATAAATTTTTATCTTCTGTCTATTGGTTGAGTATGAGCCTTTGGATATGCTTGCATGACTGGTAATGTATTTGAATTTTATTAATGCGAGGCCGATTCGCTCATTGAGTTTAAAAGCTCACATTGTTTGTACAACCTTTTTGTTCAGATCAGGTTGCCATCGAAGAATATCTGCTAGAGGAGTAGATCACTTTGGACCTTCCCGTTGTCGGGTAGACCTCTCTTCTGTTATAGATTATGTTGCTCTGTAATCGTCTAGGACATCTAGTTCAGGGGTTCGACATTTGGCTTGTATGTCAGTATAATAATGTATTTTAAATTGATAATCTATGATTTTCAGATAAGAAAATTTGATATATTTATCGGAAGGCTTACAGTGATGAGAGATTCATCATTGTGCCGGTCATGTGCCCAGAAAACGGGTCGTGACAGAAACCATTGCCCCCTTTCGTCATTTATTTTTCAATTGTCGTGGACTGCCGATCTCTTGTTTAATTAGAAATTATCGCCAACCAAAAGTTCATATTTTAATTAAGTTTTACATGCTCTAGAAATTTATTTTGTTGTTATGTTGTGAGTCTACACATTTATCCCTATGATATATATATATACACACACACATATAATAAATGCAATGAATCTGTGTCCCCATTTCTATGGGCAAGTTTAGCAAAGCTGAGAGGCAGAGGCCATACCAGCACTACAAATCAGAACTCGACAACCAAAACAAAAAACAAAAAACCAAAAAAAAAACAAAACAACAAAGATTTAGAACTAATTTATAGCAGCGGACGTGACCCCACATACAAGAAGAACCCATCATTTATAATTCCATATCTCTTTCTATGTACTATATTATATATAATTTTAGGGTTTTATTCTCAATAGTTTTCAACTTATATATTAACATGTATATAAAATAAAATATAAATTATTATATAATAATATAACAAAAATTATTGAACTATAATTTAATTATAATTTTATTCTTTGAATCTTAAAACATAGTGATGTATCTTTCTTAACTATTAAAAAAATGTAAAAATATTACATATTAGTTAAAATTAACAATAATTTATCATGTGATGCCTTCTGTTTCTATGATTTCTTTAAATCCTTAAGATGCATTTATCTTGAAATTACATAGTTATTAAGTGTAAATTTTGTTTAATATGTACTGTTTTCATTTTTTTAATAATAATTTATGGGCGTAAATTGTTATATTCTAAACTTTACTGAGTGAAATTTTAATTAGACTTTAGATCAATTTTTTTAATGTGTTTTCCTTATAAGAAAAAAGAAGTTAAAATGTAGGATTGAGAATAAAAGTCATTTAAATTCCTGTATTTCTTAATATTATTTTAAAATATAAAGATTACTATCATTAAGTTTTAATTAAAAATTATTTAAAAATAAGATAAAATATAAGTAAGAGAGTGAGAAGATATTTAATCTTTTATTATATTTGAACTATAAATTACTAAAATTTATAGTTGCTTTAGTAAGCAACTAGTATTTTTCATTTTCTCCATGGAAGTTTATATCCTGGTTTTACATTAAATAAGAGCTGACTTTTTTCTTTTTCATCGCATAGTTAAATACAAACATTTTTATATATGGTAAATACATCCGCAACAGAGAAACTTACCAGCGCCACCGAGAGATTGATCGATTAGCATTTAATTTTAAAATGCCCTTCGGTATGATAAAGATAAACGGTACAGATGCATTTAGTTTAAAGACAACATTATTTTTTAGAATATTTATGCTTGATTTAAGGGTTATTCAAGTGATTTATCATAAATTTTGAATATTAGAAGTTGGAAGGAAAAAAAAACTGATTTGAGGAGATAGAAACATTACCTTACCTTATTTAAGAGTATTTATTTGCATTTAATAAGAATTTAAATTTAATTTATTCAAATTTTATATCATCAAGTATCTTTGTTTCATATTTTATGAAGTGCTTATAATTTTAAATGCAATTTATATTTTTTTATTGACATGTACTTAATATGTATAATATTAAAAAAAATTATCTTAATTATTTATTATTTGAATTTAAAAGTAATATTTAAATATATATTCAACGTGAGAGATTTTAATCTTTAAAAAAAAAAAGTTCCCTTAATGCATTAGGGAAAGAAAGTGATTAACTACAATATCTAATTTTCTGGGCATGGAGATTTTCTTACATACTCTTACATCACGTTTGGTTCACCAGGAGAGGTAGAAAGAAGACTAAGGAGGAAGGATATAATATACCGGATTTGTTCTTCTCTTTGTCAAGCTCTCTCTCGTCTCTCACCTCTGTTCTTTCTCTCTTGCGGGCTCTCCTATTTTTGTGCTATGTTTTGGTGGTGACCGAGACTGTTATGATGGCCAAAGGAAAATAAGGGGTTGTGATAGTGGTCGAGACTGTGGGATGACGGAGTCAAGAGTCTCTATTTTGAGACCTAAATACAGTGACAATAATAGAGAAGAGAGATGGATGAGATGAGGAGAGAGAGACAAGTGCAATGGCGAGAGAGAGATAAACCAAATGCAAGCAAAATGAATTTAATTTGAACAAAAAAAAAATTACATTGCCTCTTTTTTTTTTTTTTAACAATTTTAGATAGGAGTAATTTGGAAAAATTATCTTATATATTCATTTTTCTTTCTCTTAAAAAATACATACTAAATAAAATAATACAGCTTTATTATTATTATTTTTATTTTATATTAAACATTTTTTTATTTTCTTTTTTCTTTTCATTTTTTGTTTTTCTTTCTTTTCCAATCCTGTCATAAATACCAAGCAGTTCCTTAATCTTTTTAAGAAGATGCCCTCAAAAGCCACAGAAATTGGAGTTTTTTCAGATTCAGTATATTTTGGCCCCTGCAATGCATTGGAATTATGTCACGAAACATGAATTAGAAAAATCGTTGGGTTTTTGAAGTATCTATTTTATATTATACATCTAAATATACAACGAAAAATAATGCAAAATCAAGTCAACGTTATGAAAGTCAGGTATGGGGTATCCGATGATAAGTAAGGAGTACTTGGCAGATAAATAACATAATGTATGCATAGTTTTAAAATTTATTTATTTATTGATAATACATCAGGTCGATGCCATTTTTAATATTCATTTTAATTGTTATTTATAAAATAAAGATGTTGATTATAAAAGAGACATTTCATTCGTTGACAGATACTGAATAGTCATACGTGAAATATGAATTTGTCCAAAGTCAAATTATTTATTTAATTTTAATATCTAAACTGTATCCATCATCTACATGGATTGGATATTGAATATTTATTTTGGTCGGTGAAATATCTATCGCTAAACACTTGGGGATAGAGATTTTTGTGGTCGAATTAAAGAACTTAGTTTTGGACTCAATGGGCCAAATTGTGTCATGGTTGGGTCGCAATGTCGATAACAGCCCTATCAGCGCATGAGTTAAGCCCAATACCCCAAGCATAACGGCTAATACCCAGTCCTGTGGGATCCATGACAAAAAAAGCTGTCCAAAAAATGTACAATAAAACTTTGTGCAACATTGTAATAAAGCTTAAAATAAATTAAAGAGTAAACTACTGGTGTAATTCCTCAAAGATTATAGTCTTTTAAATATTAAACGTTTTAATTTAATTTATAAAAAATTATATATGTCTTAATTTAACTTTTTAATTTGTCAAAATATCTTTTAATAATAAAAATTTGAAATTTATCAACATTAAATTTTGTAATCTAGCAACAAAAAAATTAAATTTAAATAAATGTAATATTATAAGGACTAAATTGAAACACTTAAATTTACAAGTACTAAACTGAAAGAATTATGATCTATTAAGGCCAAAATCATAATTTACTCTAAATTATATTTTTCTTTTTTTTTAAATCACACAATCAAGATGACATATTATTGTCTAGAAGAATCAAGAGTCAAAATATTTTTATCAGAGTCAGACCAACTATTAAACCATAGCCTATTATAATCAAGAGATTTGCCAAAACTTTCAAGGCTATGTGTTGCTTGGTTTCCCTCTCTTGGAGTCCAATCAAATAAGTAGGGGTGGGTACTGGTCGGGCTTATTTGGGTTGGGAGTAAATCTTAACCTGAACTAACCAAATGTCATCGGGTTAGGTTAAGTCAATTTAAGCAAATTTGAACGATGAACCCAAACCAATCCAACCTACACTTTAATGGGTTAGATCGAGTTTGGTTAAGCGGGTTTATTTATTTTAAAAAATCTCTCTCTTCTGGCTTCTCCTTTTCCCCTATTCTTCTCAGTTCTTATTCTCTCTCGTCGATCTGATGCCTTTCTTCCCTGTTCCCTCTACCTACTCTCCTTTATACTCTCTCCAGTCTCTGCTACTTCTCTCTCCCTCACATCCCTCTCTTCCCACTTCATATCTGGTCCATCACCAAATTTTTGATTCGAGAGTGGGGCTGAGAAGTTGGCGAGGCTGAGGAGATAGTAAAGAGAGTATCTGGCAATGGTGAGGCCGAGGAGTGAGAGACTAGAAGGTGAGATTTGGAGATTAGAGAAAGTACAGAGAGGCGACATCTGGAGTTGGTTGCAAGTGACTAAGAATGGCGCTATTTCACGATGGAGGAAGGGGTTCAGCGGAGAACGTAGAAACAAAGACGAAAAATATGTAGAAACCAAGAACACAGCAAACAGAGGCAGAGCTCCGGCGAACTCAGAGGAGGTGCGACTGGAGAAACCGGACGCACTAAGAGAGCATCTATTTATTCTCGTCACTCACTAAGCTGTTTGTGACCGAAGAAGACGACCTCCTACTTCTGCACTTATTGTTGAACCTTGGTAATGGGAGATCTGTTGATGATGAACCGAGGAGTGAGTAGTCGAAGGAGATGAGATAAAGGAAGATACATGGCAACTGAATCTCAAACTGGAAAAAAAAATTATATATCTATCGAGTTGGCGGGTTGGAAAAAATGAACCCAACCCACATGTGTGGGTTGGGCGGGTTGATGCCCACTCCTACAAATGAGCAATTTATAAACTGTCTTGACATGTCTTTAATGTCCTTGATCAGTATCCATAGGTATTATGGACCAAGATTATCCTTACTAATAACATCCACAATAATTTACGCATCTCCTTCAATCTAAACCTTTTGAAGATTACTACTCTTAGCCAACTTTAGTCCATCTATCATGGCTTTTACTTCAAGAATCACAATGATGGAAATGAAGGGGACTTTATTCACCCTTGCTGCCACCACAGAGCCCTTAAAATCTCTTATAATGGTAGCTGTCACCCCTCTTGACTCAAGAAGAGCTATCCACTTGATATTCCCTTTCTTGTTGGTAGATAGAAAGTCTCTCTTGTTAACTTCCTCATAACTTTCCCAAGCCTCCAATGCTATTCTCTATGCTTGATCCAACATAGGTTGATTCTTCCCCATTCTAACCATGT
The DNA here is from genome assembly GCA_037074585.1 of Biancaea sappan. NCBI lineage: Eukaryota > Viridiplantae > Streptophyta > Magnoliopsida > Fabales > Fabaceae > Biancaea > Biancaea sappan. Next base: position 28,089,034 of record CM073492.1, on the reverse strand, counting down.
TTTGAGCCTCCCAAATTCTATATAGAATGAACAACACCATAAAATCCTTCTCATACTATATACAACTTCCTTTCTCAAGCCATTAATCCATACTTGCATTAAAGCCCACAATTGGTTTGGGAATAGGGGCATCATTCCACAAACTCCCAACCTTGTCATAGATCACAAACTTATGCCAACAAGTCTCATTATAATTATTATAGAGAAAAACATTTATCCTAAATATTGAGACCTTTTTTTTTTTAGATTATCAACAGTGGGAATAATATTTTTACACAATCTCCATCCAAAATGTTTGAACTAGAGCTGTCAATGGCCTACATGGGCTTTCACTATTCAAGAGTTGCATTGGGCTGGGCTTTTTGTACTAATTATGTTGAAAATCATGGCCCAGCCCAATCCTTCAAGGGCCGTGAGCTGGGCTGGGCCGGCCCATATTTTTTTTACTTAAAAAATAATTAATTTTTACTATAATTTAAATATATATTATAAATTTAAATATAATGCACAACAAAATAAAAAAATATTATACATGACATCTTTGTTCAATGAAGCTCAATGAGAAAGAAATATAAGCTATTGTCAAATATTCAAAACAAAAAACAAATATAGCTATTATGGCATTATATTTTTAATTTTAGAAGCATCTCTTTTAGATTATGACATTATGTTGAGTCATATACATTACTTTATGGATTAATTTTTTTATACTTGGACAAACTTGATAACTTATGATTTAAGTAACAAAAAAAATTACAAACCCAAAGTATTAATATTTTTAAATATTTTTTATTAAAATATTTTTAAATAAAAAAAGTCCGTAGGCCAAGCCCGTCCTAGCCCACCTGGGTTAAAAGACCTTATTAAATATGGGCCACAAAAATGTTGGCTAATCCCACCCCATTTACAGCCTAATGGGCTTAGCCCATTTTGACAGCTCTAGTTTGAACATGTTAGACATACTAATATTCCATAACTTTCTCCATAGAAGCGTCCCATCTTCAAGTCAATTGGTATTATCACCAAACCTCTGGTTATGAAGCACATGGTAACAATTCTTAACAAAAAACATACCTTTTTCAAAGATATCCAAGAACAAGTGTCATAAATGCTGTATTCACTCAAGGGGACGTTTAAAATAACATTCACATCCTTAGAAACACATATTTGTTCAATTAAAACCTTATTCCATTCTTTCTTACCCTCAACCATTAAATCACAAACCTTGTTAAAAGAAGAAATATCAGGAAAAAAATTATAAAGAAAAAGATTACAAGGTTTAAGGATCCAAGGGTCATCCCAAGTGGATATATTTTTACCATTACCAACACATATAATAAGGCCATGTTTCATAGCATTTTGTCCCTCAAGGAGGCTTTTTCAAGTGAAAGAAGAATTATTCCCAAGGTTAACATTGAGGAAATGATCGTGAGGGAAATACTTAGCTTTAAGAATTTTATGAACTAACATATCCTCATTATTAAGAATACGCCAACATTGTTTGGACAAGTAAGATCATCCCACTTAATCCAATATATCTTTCTAGAGTTTGCACTTGAACCCCACGAAAAAAAAAAGAGCAACAAGTTGATTAAGCTCATTGCATAAATTTTTAAGAATTAAAAAACAACTCATAAAGTAAGTAGGGATGGACTAGGCCATTGACTTAATCACGATATCCTTACTAGCTTTTGAAAGTAACTTTACTTTCCACCTCTGAATTCTTTTCCAGATTCTTTCCTTGATTTCTTTGAAGGTTTTATTTTTACTTCTACCCATCATAGTGGGCAATCTAAGATGTTTTTCACTAAAAACTAAAGACTTAACTTTCAAATGACCCATGATGTTTTTAACATCTGCTTTGCAGTTTGGACTATAAAATATAGCAAAATTTTCAAAATTAATACTTTGTCACAATGCTTTCTCATAAATATTCAAAATTTTCTTAAAATTTTGGCAATTTTGAATATCCACTTTCGGAAAAATTAAGCTATCATCAACAAAAAAAGATGAGAAATAATTGAGGCAAGTCTACAAATATTGACACCATAAATTTTTTGTTCATCTAAGAATTTAGTAATAAGAGAGCTTAGGACCTTTGTACAAATCAAGAAAAAATAAGGAGACAATGGGTCACCTTGTCTCAAATCTCTTTTTGGGGTGAAAAGATTACCATCAATACTATTAACAATCATTTTTAAGAAAACCGATCTAACACATACCATAATTTTGGTAATTCAATAAATGTGAAAACCCATCTTAATCACGACAGCCTCAAGAAAATCTTATTCCACATGGTCATAAGCTTTGCTCATGTCCAATTTAATAGCCACAAAACTATTCCTTCTTGAGTTTTTGTTCTTAAGGTAGTGTAAAACTTCATAAGCTAACAAAATGTTATTCGTGATCTGACAATTTGGGACAAAAGTGCTTTGGTTTTGAGAAATAATCTCAAGAAGGAAAAGTTTAATCTATTAGCATGAACTCTTGCAATAATCTTATAAAACACATTGCAAAGGCTAGTCAAGCAAAAATGAGACAAATTATTAAGATCTTTTACCTTAGGGATCAACACAATCTAAGTGGTATTAATCTCTTTAAGACTTCCATCATCATTCAAGATATTTAAGGCTGCTGTAGTGACACTTGCTCCTACAAGGTTCCAATATTTCTGAAGAAAAAGAAAGTGCTAGAAAAGCCGTCTACACCTAGAGCTTTTGTTGGGTTCATCTGAAATATATCTCTCTTCGCTTCTTCTACAAAAAAAGAAGTTAGAATATTGTTCATATGCTGAACAACTTTTGGTCTAATAGAACTTAAAATTTCGTCATTTTTTTTTTGCATTTTTAGATTTAAAGAGTTGAGAAAAGTAATTAATAGTTATGCTTTTTGAGATCTTCTTTTTCTTCATGCCACTGTCCATGCATGTCTTTAAGCTTGTTTATTTTATTTCTTCTCGCTGTTTGAAAAGATTTCATATGGAAAATTCTTGCGTTGCATTCTCCCTCTCTAAGCCATTGTATTCTTGATCTTTGATTCCACATTGTTTCCTCATTCTCAAGCATCATATCCAACTCTCTTTCATTGGTAAGTGCAAAGGAAGCAAGGCCATAAGCACTAATGCTTATAAAGTTACTAATTGACTAAAGATATTTCAATGTTAATACTCTATTGAATATCTTAAATTTTTCTATTTACATTACCAAAAGTGTCAAGGTTCCATTTTTGTAATGTCTCGGTTTGAATTGACCAACTCTCAACAATAAGTTTTTCAAAATCTTCATGCATTGTCCACATTTTTTCAAATCGAGGAGTACCTTTTCTTAGTCGATTCCCTTGGTTCTTCCTCTGTACCTAACAACGAATAAGCACATGGTCAAATGAAAATTGATTTAAGTTAACTTTAGAGAAGTTAGGAAAGAGATACTCCCATTCGTGGTTAGTGCATAAGCAATCTAGTCTTACAAAGACCAGACCTTCATTGTCTCTCCTAGTACACAATGTGAATGGGAAACCTTTAAAACTTATATCTTTCACTCTATAGTCTATAAGAATCTAAAGCTTCTCTGAAGTCACTCATTTGTTTTCGTGGCCTTTCCGAACCCCCTCTTTGTTCCTTTTTTATTAAGATTTCATTGAAATCACTGAATATGAGCCATAGACAATTATTTTGGTTACTAATATTGTCACGCCCCAAAAAGTAAACCCATGCATTAAACGTGAATATTTCAAATCACATCAAACAGTCCTAATTATCCACAACTAGTAGTACATAAGCCAGTCATTTTTATATAAGTAGAATATTATACATACACATATGTATAGAAAATTCTACAATATTAGAACGCATCAATTACAGTACAATGTAAGTTACAACCGAATTTTATAATGTACAGTTCCCGACCCAAGCCTAGGTGGCCTAATTGACTACAGAGCGACATCCTAAGCTTAGCAAAATTTGGTTCTAAGAACCCACCGACACCAATAGAAGTATAACTCCAAAGAGCCGCTAACTCTCTAGCGGGTACCCCTCTTCCCCAGCCTCCACCTCTGAAAAGAATAACTACAGAGGGTGTGAGTTCATCAAAACTCAGTGAGCAATAGACTATGCAGAAAAACAACTATAGTATACAAGTACAATTACCGTAACTCACCACCACCAATGAAAGTTATTTAACATAAAGAAATATTAAATAGCAACATCAGATTTTCAATGTGCAATCAACCATATGAATGCTTGCCATATTTTACCTCGCTACCCATTGAAGATCAATCCTCAATGAGTGTATTCCAAAGGCACACACCTTTGAATATCCACATTCTGTAGAAGACCAACTCTCTGCTTCCCACATCTATGCATTTTGTGTCATGAGTGAATGCAATGATTCCAGAACACAACACAATACAATGCAATATTAATAACTACACCACTTATTGTAAAGTAAACATTCCATCTACCGTTCCGTTCTAATTACTATGACCAAATAAAAATAAGACTAATTTATCTTTTACAAATGAGGGAGGAGGGATTTACAATGTACTTGAAATAAAATAAATTTGGCGAGGTCCACCACTCACCTTTGCCTCACGGGTTTTACTGTACATAAAGCCTTGAAACAGAGCAGGTTAATCTTACCAATGCACCTAAAAGAAATGCCAAAACATAGGCCTCAAGAACCCATCGAAAACCCATAACGAAATACTTACCAATCCTTTTTCAGCTCCAACGGCGTCTAGGCACTAGGCGTGGCGCCTAAGGCGCCAGCACCTAAACTCTCTACTAGAGTTTATAGACTTGGCACCTAAGGATGGCAACGGGGCGGGGGCGGGGGCGGGGAATGCCTCCCCTGTCCCTGTCCCCGCGGGAGAGAAAAAATCTTCCCCATCCCCATTCCCAGTGGGGAGCGGGGATTCGTGAGGACCCCGCGGGGTTATTTAAAGGATTTAAAAATGTAAAAAAAGAAAATCAATAGTACATATTTTAGTCAAAAATCTTCTCTTTTCTCTTCTGAGTTGGGGGATAATTGGAAAATTTCAGACAGAGGAGACCGTGGATTTCGATAGAGAGATTATGTGGGAGAGGACGAGAATTGAAGGATAGGAAGAGTGACCACAACAGACAAAGGAGACCATGACGATGAATTGAAGGATGGGGAGAGTGAGTGCAACAGCAAGAAGAGGCTATACCTGAGAGGCAGAGACGACGAGCACACATTCAATCTCAGTCAGATGGTGAATTGGGAATCAGTTTTGGGGGAATGAGATTAGGGTTTTATTTTTTATTAAATTTATTTTAATTATTTTGAATATAAAATGACTAAAAGATCCCTAATATATATTATATATATAGATATTAGGGGTATTTTGTAAATTTACTAAAATACCCTTCGGGGACGGGGACCCCACGAGGCAGGGAGTGTGATCCCTGTCCCCTTCCCCCCAACAGACCCCGAATGCGGGGATCCCCGCGAGTTTCCCCAAGTTCGGGTCCCCATTGCCATCCTATTGGCGCCTAAGGCGCCAAGCCCTAAACTCTCTTCCCAAACAATAGCCCTTGGCGCCTGGGCTCCAAAACCCAAAACTTCAGTTCTTCGTAATTCATCACAAATTTGGGAAGAAAACTCCCAAAAATCCAAATTTTCACCCCTTTCTCTTCTTCCTTTGAGTTTCTAAGTCCAAATAAGGTTCATGGAACAATTTAGATTATTTAGAACGTTAAACAAGTGAATTTCACGAATTTCCTCGAATTCTCATGAAATTTCTCAAGAATGAGTTCTTGAGTTTTAATCCGTGAAACTTATTTGTTTTACCTCTATGAATTAGATTAAAACATAATGAACTGAACAGAATTAAGAAAGGAGATAAAAGGTAAAGTTTTCATAAAAAACTTCCAAAATTCGCATAAACCCAAGGCAAAGGAAAATTCAAGAATCTAAGAGAGATTGACAAAATGTAATCTTACTTGTAGTCCTAGAACAGTCCCAAGATGAAGAAAACAACCTGGAATGAAAGATTGATCGGTGAAAAGATCAAGTTAAGCGAAGAGAGAGAAGAGAGAAAGGAAGCGTTCAATTTGCCCAAATTGCTCTGAGTGTGAAAATGAAAGAGAAAAAGGTGAAATGAGGCTATATATAGGTGGTGGGTCATGGGTTGACCCACGGACCCCACACCCAGCCCACTTACACAGAATCATAATTAAACCACATAAATTCCAGTAAATTCCTTGATTGTAATTTCCCGTATATAATATAAAATTACAACAACACCATACATCACCCAATCAAATCACATAATATTGAATCCATAAATAAATTATCAAAAGTATTCCACCAATTTATGGAAATTAAATGATTGGAAACAGAAAAATAAAGGCAACATTATAAAATACTGTAATAAAAATAATGCAAATTTCACAAAAGCAAATAATTACCATAATACCGTCAATTATTATAAAAATAAAATTGGCGGGTATTACATTCTACCTCCCTTAAAAGAATTCGGCCCCCAAATTCCAAACTAACCTTAAATCTCAAACAAGTGTGGATAGTTGGTCTACATTTCTTTCTCCACTTCCCATGTAGCATCTTCATATAAATGATTCCTCCACAATACTTTGACAGAAGGAACCTCCTTAGTACGAAGTTTCTTAACTTGTCTGTCAAGAATGGCTATCGGTACCTCTCATAAGCAAGAGTCCCATCAAACTGTAACTCATGAGGTCGAATAACATGAGAAGGATCAGAGAGATACTTTCGCAACATAGATACGTGAAAAACTGGATGAACTCCCTTCAGATCCGAAGGCAAGACTAAGTGATATGCCACATTACCTATTCTCTCTATAATCTCATAGGGACCAACATATCTTGGGCGAAGTTTTCCTTTCTTACCAAATCTCATCACTCATTTCATAGGTGAGATCTGTAGGAAAATCATATCTCCTACAATAAATTCCAAATCTCTATGCCAGTTGTCCGCATAGGACTTTTGCCTGTTTTGAGCAATAAGTAGTCGTTCTCTGATCAGCTTAACTTTTTCAACGACTTCTTGTACCATATCAGGTCCCAAAATTTTAGCTTCTCCAAGCTTAAACCAACCAATAGGAGATCGACAAGGCCTCCCATATAAAGCCTCATAGGGTGCCATCTGAATACTAGCTTGGAAGCTATTATTATAAGCGAACTCAACAAGTGGCAAATGTTTTTCCCAATTTCCTCCAAAATCCAAAACACAAGTTCTTAACATATCCTCAAGTGTCTGAATAGTTCTTTCAGACTGTTCATCTGTTTGAAGATGAAAAGCTGTGGTTAAGTCCACTCTAGTACCTAGTGCCTGTTGAAAAGTCGTCCAGAATCAGGATGTAAACTGAGGTCTACGGTCTGAAATTATAGACACTGGTACTCCATGAAATTTCACAATTTCGTTTACATAAAGCTGAGCAAGTTTCGCAACACTGTAAGTAGTATGCACATGAAGAAAATGGGCTGACTTGGTAAGTCGATCAATTATGACCTATATAGAGTCACACCCCTTCTGCGATCTAGGTAAACCCGTAACAAAATTCATGGTAATTCTTTCCCATTTCCACTCAAGAATTTCTAACCTTTGCATCTTTCCTGTGGCCTCTGGTGTTTGACCTTAACTTGTTGGCAGGTTAAGCAATGAATCACATGATTAGTAACATCCCGCTTCATGCCTTCCCACCAATAAACTTGCTTCAGATTCCAATACATTTTAGTAGCACCAGGTTGTACCATGTATGCAGAACTATGAGCTTCATCCATAATTTCTCTCCTTAATTATCCCACATTTAGTACGCAAATTCTACCTTTAAACTATAAAATACTTTCATCATCAACAAAAAAGTTTGGTGCCAAACCAACACTTGCCTTATCCCTAATTTTTATCATGATAGGGTCATTAACGATATCAGCTTTAATCCTTTCTATCAAAGAAGACTTAGATCGAAAATGAGCCAAAAATGCACCAGATTTAGTAATCTCAAAGAGTACCCCATCAGCCACAAGTTCATATAACTCCTGAACTAAAGATCTCTTTAACATGGTAATATGAGCTAAACTTCCCATAGATTTTCGACTAAAAGTATCAGCTACCACATTGGCCTTTCTAGGGTGATAAATGTCAGCCCTAATATATTATGCTATAAGTTTTGATGATGACAAATATGTGAGAATTATAGTATGATTTAATCTTCTTGGCCCAAATGTATGATTTAATCTTCTTGGCCTAAATGTATGATTTAATCTTCTTAGTCCAAATAGTATGATTTAATCTTCTTGGTCCAATGTATGATTTAATCTTTCTTAGCCCAAATAGTATGATTTAATCTTCTTGGCCCAAATGTATGATTTAATCTTCTTGATCTAAATGCATGATTCAATCTTTCTTGGCCCAAATATATTTAATGCTTTATATATATTTAAATATAGTAGTATAAATTGATTTTTGATAAAGTTTATTAGTTATTGAAAAAAAAATATATGATAAAGTTTATTGGTTATTGAAAAAGTATAATAAAGTTTATTGGTTGTTGTAATATAATTTGAAAAAGAATGTTTTTTACTGTAGCACTTTTGAAAAAGAAATTTGATTGTAGAAAAAGTATGATAAAGTTTATTGGTTGTTGAAAAAGTATGATAAAGTTTATTGGTTGTTGTAATATAATTTGAAAAAGAATACTTTTTACTGTAGCACTTTTGAAAAAGAAATTTGATTGTTGAAAAAGTATGATAAAGTTTATTGGGTATTGTAATAAAATTTGAAAAAGAATACTTTTTACTATAGCAAATTTGAAAAATAATATTGATTGTTGAAAAAGGTTGATAAAGTTTTTTGGTTGTTGTAGAAAAGTTGAAAAATGATGATGAAGCTTACTGTAGCAATTCTGACTAAAGCAGTCACTGTAGCAGTAAAGTTTCACTATATAAAGGGGACTTCACAACACCATTTGCATCAAGTTTCAATTGTTCATTTCTCATATTATCCTGAGTTCTATTCTCTCTAAATTGTTAGATAAAAATTCTGAGCTTAATTTCTGCGTTATCTACATTTTGAGAGTGTCCACCATTATTTTCCTTAAGCCTTCAAATTTAGATGCTCAAGGATAGGTTCCTTGAGTTAGTGTTTGAGAGAAAACATAGTGTAAGGGGGAGAGACACCCTTGAGGGAGAAAAGATCTATGTTGTAGTGGTTTGCAATTACCCGGATTAAACTTGCAATTATAGTGAAAATACTCAAGTGGTCTCTTGAGGACTGGATGTAGACTTGAGATTAGCCGAACCAGTATAAATCTCCGAGTTTGCTTTCTCTATCCCTACTCTATTTACATTTGAAGTTAATTAATTAATGCTTTGCGTTTATATTTGATTTCTACCTCAAGTATTAATTAATTTGTGTAGATTTACATTTGCACCTTAATTTCTTGCACTATAGAATTGTTCATCTTGATAACACTTTGATTTTTTGAATTAAATTATTATCTTTAGCATTGTCCAATTTCAGAAAATCATTTTAACTTCCAATTAAGTTTTGTGAAAATTTTTATAAAACCCAATTCACCCCCCTCTTGGGATCCAACCATTTCTTTCAATAAAGAATAGAACAGTCATAATATTTTAAGAGTTCCATCCAATGACGCTGTCTTAAATTAAGCTCTTTTTGTTCGAAAATGTATTTGAGACTCTTGTGATCAGTAAAATTTTCACAAGTCTCACCATATAGGTAATGCCGCCATGTCTTCAAAGTATAAACGACAGCTGCTAATTTCAAGTCATGGGTGGGATAATTGTGCTCATGCTTTTTAAGTTGATGAGAACCATAAGCTATAACCTTACCATGTTGCATAAGTATACATCTTAATCTCGTTCTAGATGCATCACAAAACACAGTAAATCCTCCTGATCTCGATGGCAAAACTAGAACAGGTGCTGTAGTCAAATGTTCCTTAAGTGAAATAAAACCTTGTTCACAAGCATCATCCCAAATATACTTAATATTTTTCCTAGTTAGCTTATGCAATGGGAGAGCTAACTTAGAAAAATCTGGAACAAAGCATCGGTAATACCCCACCAAACCGAGAAAACTTCGGAGTTTAGATACCATTGTTGGCCTTGGCCATTGTTTAACAGCTTCAATCTTACTAGAGTCAATGTGAATACCTTTCCGTGATATTACATGGCCCAAGAAAGTCACTTGATTTGTCCAAAAATCACATTTGGAAAATTTAACATAAAGCTGATGAGCTCTCAACGTTTGCAACACAATTTCCAAATGTTTTGCATGATCATGAGGGTTACTGGAATAAACCAAAATGTCATCAATAAAGACAATAACAAATCTGTCAAGAAAAGGCCTAAAGATCTAATTCATGAGGTCCATGAAAGCTGCTGGTGTGTTAGTCAACCCAAACGACATTATTAAAAACTCGTAATGCCCATAACGTGTTCAGAAGGCAGTTTTAGAAATATCATCCTCCTTGATACCTAATTGATGATATCCAGGCCTCAAATCAATCTTAAAAAAACACTGAGCACCTTGTAGCTGATCAAACAAGTCATCAATTCTCAGTAAAGGATACTTATTCTTTATATTGGCTTTGTTCAACTGCCTATAATCAATATATAACCTTAAAGAATCATCCGTCTTCCTTACGAAAAGGACAGGGGCACCCCATGAAGAAAAGCTAGGACGAATGAATCCCTTATCTAACAAATCTTCTAACTGTTCTTTTAGTTCCTTTAATTCAGTGGGTGCCATCTTATAAGGAGGGATTGAAATTGGTCGAGTACCTGGGACTAAGTCAATAACAAACTCAATCTCCCTTACAGGTGGTAAACCTGATAATTCATCAAGGAAAACATATGAGAAATCATGAACCACCGGTACCTGGCTCCAGGACTTTCTCCTCTTCTTCCACATCCTTGACAAAAGCTAGAAAACTCTGACAACTTTTCCTCAATATTTGCCGAGCACACATCTAAGACACAATGTTAAGAGGCACATCTGATCTATCTCCTTGGAATATTAACTCTTGTTGTCCCGAAATTTTAGTAGATATAGTTTTACCATGACAATCCACCGTAGCATGATATGCAGTAAGCCAATCCATTCCCAAAATTACATCAAACTCAGTTATATTAAGGAGCATGAGATTTACCTCCGTCTTAAACCCTTTCACTAGAACTTTGCAAGAATTATAACCTGAATTCACTACCAAAGTATCCCCAGTAGGTGTATCGACCAAAAAGGGTTCCTTAAGTCTAGTAGGTCCTAAAGAAAATTTCTTTGCAAGTAAAGGTGACACATAAGAGTGTGTAGACCTGGGGTCAAATAACACATGAGCCAAAAATGAACACATTGGTAAAATACCTATTACCACGACACTTGATGCTTGGACATCTTATATAGTCAAAGCATAGACCTGTGTAGTTCCTCTACTTGCATTAGGTTGCCCTCGACCTTTCTGGGCTCTGCCAGCCCCTTGCCCAAGGTTCCTGCCTCCTACTGAGTGAATATGCAGGCGTGGCATAGAAGGAGCAGTAAGTTGAACACGTGCAGGATAGACTGGTGCCCGAGCAGGTTTAGAAAATAATTGAGGGCACTCCCTTCAAAAGTGACCTGGCTGACCATAATGGAAGAATCCACTACTGGCGTCTTTCCCGTAACATATTCCTATATGGAATCTCCCATACAAAGGACAAAGAGGTTTACCTCATCCTCCCTGAACACTCCTATGACCAGTAACTGAATAACCTCCACTATACTTGGTACAGGGTCTCATCGCACTACCTGTAGATGCAGTTGATCCTAAAGATATTATCGGTGTAACTGGAGTAGGAAAAGGAAATCTCTGAGTCCCCAAACCTCCCCCATGCTCAAGGAACTTACCATCATTTTTTCGTTTCTTACTTTTAAAATGATCCTGTCGGCCCTTGGCCCTTCTCTCCATTCTCCTGGCAACCTCTACAGCATCTTTATAACAGGTAAAATATTCTATCATAGGTCCTACCCAGTCGTACAAAGGCTCCCAAAGTCCTTCAACAAATCTTGTAATCATGTCCTCTTCAATAAGTACCATATTTGGAGCATATTCAGCTAAGCGAACATACTGGGCATCGTATTCATCAACAGACATGGTATCTTATTTCAACTCCTCAAACTCTTTTGCCCTGGCCACTCTTAAAGTCTTAGGAAGAAACTGGTCCATAAAAGCCTTACGGAACTCAGCCCAATGCAAAGGTGATGCATCTTGTGGTCGCCCTTTTCTCAAAGTACCCCACCATCTTTTTGCCCGTCCTCTTAGTTGAAAAGCAATAATTTCCACCCTCCTTACATTTGAACATCCCAATGCATCACAGATTGCCTCACAATCATCAAGGAAACACTGGGGATCATCATCAGGATCTTCCCTAAAGAACACTGGTGGTCCCATCTTCAGAAATTCAGTCGTCTTAATATCTTTTACCGTACCTTCTTTGGCTGGAGGAAAAGATGGTACAGGAGCTATTGGTGGTACAGCTGTGGAAGATGGAGCTACAGGTGGAATCAAAGAGGCAAACCTTGCCTCCCACTTTGCATCCCTGCGATCTATGTGAGTTGTAAACATATCTACAATTCCCTCAATTACTGAAGCATTAACTGCAAGAACTGAAGAACCATCTGCTTGAGCTAGATTCTGATTAGAACCTCCAACTTCTTCAACAAATTCAGTCTCAATATGCCCAGAAGAATTATGCCGTGGGTTAACCGTGGTGTTACCTTGAACAGATTCGACAACATTGCGACCATGTTCACTATGAGCACGTTCATTTCCAGAATTCTCATCCACCATCAGGAATTATAACAATCTACACACAAGCAATAAACACTTCAATGTTAACAAAATATCTAAACCTACTCCACCTAGGAGTGGCTTAGTAAAAAGGGATACTCAATTCTAAATAGTGACTTTTATGGAACCTATACCCGTGGTCATTGTCATACTGCAGCTCATGACAATAAGGAAGGGCCCACAAAGAACATTTAGCTTTGCAATCCTTAGGAGACTTACAAAACTCTCCCTCTGATACCATTTTGTCACGTCCCAAAAAGTAAATCTATGCATTAAGTGTGAATATTTCAAATCCAATCAAACAGTCCTAATTATCCACAACTAGTAGTACATAAGCCAGTCATTTTTATATAAGTAGAATATTATACATACACATATATATAGAAAATCCTACAATATCAGAACGCAGTAATTACAGTACAATAGTAAGTTACAGTCGAATTTTATAATGTATATGTCACATCCCAAAAATTGAGTATGTGAAAAGATACTACTCATTTGATAAAATTCTCAAACATACGTTATTTACATATATTCTGTAAGGTTTTACATTCAACCTTAATCATTCATTCCACACTACAGAATTATATTCATCTGATAAGCAAATATAGACATACATAGTCTGATATTTCTATCTCATCGCAAGCCTAGGAGACCTATAAAAAGTACAGAGCGTTCCTAGTATCCACATTAATAAGTACTGGTATCCCACCAGACAGAAATAGAGGATAATTCCAAGGGGCTTCTATTCTTCAAACGGATTCTTTTGTTCTTTGTTTTCTGTATCTGAAAAAATAATCATAGGGAGTGTGAGTTTATTTAAAAACTCAGTAAGTAAATAACTGTACTATATAAAATATCAAAAGTACAAATACCACATTTACTCATATAATTAATTGTCTTATACATCGAGTAGTATGGGACTCTAACCCTTTCAAACTCATGAATAAGATTTCTTAGATATACAACGAGTAGTATGGGACTCTAACCCTTTCAAACTCGTGAATAAGATCTCATCGGTATACACCGAGTAGTATGGGACTCTAACCCTTTCAACTCGTGTATAAGCTTTCTTAGATATACACCGAGTAGTATGGGACTTTAACCCTTTCAACTCGTGTATGGGTTTCATAGATATGCACTGAGTAGTATGGGACTTTAACCCTTTCAAACTCGTGTATTAGATCCCGTAGATCTTTACTCATTGACAAGATAGTGAGAATTTATCACATAGCACAATTGTCATGAAACAAAATAATTTCTACATACTCTTATTTCTACCGATCATCATATACTCCCATATGAAAATTGATTGCTTATTACCCAAATAATATTGTAAATGGGACTTATATTGTACTTTGACTAGTAATATCAAATTAGCTGAGCAAGGTTATTCACTCACCTTGATGTTTGTCCAAGTTTACCTTGTTCCACACTAGAATTTGTATAGGAAAATTTCCTAGTAAAATATATTACAAGGAAACATAAGAAAGGAAACAAAATCACGAAAATACGTAAAATTTTCTGACTGCTACAGTAACGGATTGCTACAGTACGGTTTGCTACAGTGTCGGTTCGCTACAGTGTCGGTTCGCTACAGTGCCGGTTCGCTACAGTAACGTTGACTGCTACAGTACCATTGACTGCCGACACTACAGTACTGCTACAGTAACCCGAAGAAACTTTTCCAGATTTTGTTTCGAAATTTCTGGTGGCTACAGTAACTCGGTTTTTTTTTTGCAGAAATTTCTAACAATTTTATCCTTTTCTTTCTTGTTTCAAAACCAGAATTTCAACTCTTTTAACCGATTATAACTCAAATATAACTTCTAAAACAACTGAGATTCACGAAATATCATCAAAATCTTCAAGAACAAAACCTCCTCTAATCTTCCATATAAACTTAGATTTAAGGAAAATAACGAGATTAAAGCTTACCTTTGATCCTTACAAAGCTTTTGAACCGAACAGATAATCAAAATTCTGAAGATCAAGGAAAGGATTTGAGAAGAAAATGAAGAACTGAGAGAGAAATGCTTTTCTGCTTCCTTCGGCTGAGTGAAAAAATGAGGGGTACTATTGAAACTTTATATTAAATATTTCTAATGAGTTATTCAATAACCCATGGGTATCCATAACCCAACATCCAAACCCATCCAGTCAATTTACAATAAATGGACTAATTGACCACTATGAAACCACTTTTCGATGAATTTCACCATTCTTAGAATATATCCCTCATTGTGCAAATATTTAGTCCAGTCATTTAACTCAATTTTCATAAATAATATTCAAAGAGAACAATTAAATATGAAA
The DNA here is from genome assembly GCA_037074585.1 of Biancaea sappan. Taxonomy (NCBI): domain Eukaryota; kingdom Viridiplantae; phylum Streptophyta; class Magnoliopsida; order Fabales; family Fabaceae; genus Biancaea; species Biancaea sappan. The sequence continues at coordinate 28,073,869 of CM073492.1, read as the reverse complement.
ATTAAAAATGACCAAAATAAATAACTAAAGTAACGTTGTAGAATTCTAAAATACTCTTAAGCGAATTATATTCTGAAATTAACGGGTATTACATTCTACCCCCCTTAAAAGAATTCGGTCCTCCGAATTAAAATCTTACCTCAAGTTTCAAATAAATGTGGATAGTTTTTCCACATTTCATCTTCTGCCTCCCACGTAGCTTCCTCGCAAGAATGATTTCTCCAAAGAACCTTGACAGTAGGAATTTCTTTAGTACGCAATTTCTTGACTTTTCTATCAAGGATAGCTACTGGTACCTCTTCGTAGGTGAGAGTTTCATCAAAATGAACTTCTTGGGGTTGAATGACATGAGAAGGATCAGGAAGATACTTCCGTAGCATGGACACATGAAATATTGGATAACTCCCTCTAGGTTGGAAGGTAGGTCTAGGCGATATGCCACATTACCCACTCTGTCTACAACCTCATATGGGCCAACATACCTCGGACTAAGCTTGCCTTTCTTCCCGAATCTCATTACTCCCTTCATAGGTGAGATTCGTAAGAAAACCATATCACCTATTGCGAATTCAAGGTCACGTCGTCGGTTGTCCGCATAAGACTTCTGTCTACTCTGAGCAGTTAACAACTTCTCTCTTATCAGTTTAACTTTATTTATATCTTCCTGAATCATCTCAGGTCCAAATATTTTGGTTTCACCAAGTTCAAACCAACCTATAGGAGATTGACACCGTCTCCCATATAAAGCCTCAAAATGTGCCATCTGAATACTGGCTTGGTAACTGTTATTATAAGCAAATTCAATGAGAGACAAATGATCTTCCCAACTTCCACTGAAATCCATCACACAAGCTCTTAGCATATCCTCTAAAGTCTGAATTGTCCTTTCAGACTGTCCATCAGTCTGAGGATGGAATGCTGTGCTAAGATTCACTTTGGTACCCAAAGCCTCTTGAAAGACTTTCCAGAAGCGAGAAGTAAACTGAGGTCCTCGGTCTGATATAATGGATATTGGTACACCATGAAGTTTCACTATTTCTTTAACATAAAGTCGAGCAAGTTTTGCTACACTGAAAGTGGTATGAACAGGAAGAAAATGTGCTGACTTAGTAAGTCGATCCACTATGACCCATATTGAGTCATTTCCTTTTGTTGACCGAGGTAAACCTACTACAAAATCCATAGTGATCCTTTCCTACTTCCATTCGGGAATATCTAGTTTTTGCATCAATCCAGGTGGTCGTCGATGTTCAGCTTTAACTTGCTGACAAGTCAAACATCGAGCTACAAAGTCAGTCACATCTCGCTTCATGCCCTCCCACCAGTAAACTTGTTTCAAGTCCTGATACATTTTCACAGCACCAGGATGTACAACGTAGGGCCAACCATGAGCTTCCATTAAGATTTCATGTTTCAAAGATTCAATGTTGGGGACATAGAGTCTCCCATTAAACCATAAGACTCCTTCTTCATCTACCAAGAAACTTGGTGCTAGACCTTGCCTTGCCTTATCTCTGATTTTGATCATATCAATGTCATTTTCTAAAGTTGCTTTTATTTTTTCAACAAGGGATGATCTAACTGTTAAATGAGCCAAAAATGTACCTGACTCAGTGATCTCGAAGAATACTCCATCAGCTTTCAATTCTTGTAGTTCATGTATTAGAGACCTCCTTATAATGGCAATGTGAGCTAAACTTCCCATAGACTTTCGACTTAGAGCATCAGCCACTACATTTGCTTTAATTGGATGGTAAAGGATGGTACAATCATAATCTTTCAGAAGTTCCATCCACCTTCGTTGCCTTAGATTGAGATCTCTCTGCTCAAAAATGTACTTAAGGCTTTTGTGATCTGTAAAAATTTTACAAGTCTCCCCATACAAGTAATGTCTCCAAATCTTTAGGGCAAACACTACAGCTGCCATTTCCAAATCATGAGTGGGGTAATTCAATTCATGCTTTTTAAGCTGACGTGAACCATAAGCTATGACTTTACCATGTTGCATCAACACACACCCTAAGCCTATCTTTGAGGCATCACAGAATACAGAGTAACCCCCTGGTCCTGATGGTAGGATTAAGACTGGTGCAGAAGTTAAACACTCTTTCAATTGGGTGAAACTTTGCTCACATGAATCATCCCAAATGTATTTAACATTCTTTCGGGTTAACTTATTTAATGGGAGAGCTGTCTTAGAGAAATCTTTGACAAAGCGACGGTAATACCCTGCTAAGCCAAGAAAACTACGTACTTCAGACACAGTTGTTGGTCTATGCCATTGTTTTACTGCTTCAATTTTACTTGGATCAACATGAATACCTTCTTGGGAAATAACATGTCCCAAAAATGTTACACAACTCATCCAGAATTCACATTTTGAGAGCTTTGCGTACAACTGATGCTCTCTCAAAGTCTGAAGCACTATTCTCAAATGCTCAGTATGTTCTTCATGACTCTTTGAATATACCAAAATATCATCAATAAATACAATTACAAACTTATCAAGGAATGATTTGAACATTATGTTCATTAAATCCATAAATGCTGCTGGTGCATTTGTCAACCCAAAAGACATCACAAGAAACTCATAATGTCCATACCGTGTACGAAAAGCAGTCTTAGGTATATCATCACTCTTAATTCTTAACTGATGATATCCAGACCTTAGATCAATCTTTGAGAAGTATTTTGCTCCTTGAAGCTGATCAAACAAATCATCTATCCTTGGTAAAGGATACTTATTCTTCACTGTGACTTTATTCAGCTGACGATAATCTATACATAATCTCATAGAACCATCTTTCTTTTTCACAAAAAGAACAGGAGAACCCCAAGGTGAAAAACTTGGGCGAATGAACCCTTTGTTTAACAAATCTTCCAATTGTTCTTTGAGTTCTTTTAGCTCAACAGGAGCCATACGGTAAGGTGGAATAGAAATTGGTCGTGTGTCTGGGACCAAATCAATACTGAACTCAATATCTCTTTCTAGCGGTAATCCAGGTAAATCTTCTGGGAACACATTTGGGAATTCATTAACCACATGAATGTCTTCTAACTTTTGTTTTTTCTTTTCTAAATCTTTGATAAAAGCTAGAAATCCCTAACATCCCTTTCGCAACATACGCCGGGCACTTAACATAGATATCATGTTGCAAGGTACATCACTTCGATCTCCTTGAAACACAAAATTACTCCTCCCAGGCATATTAAAGGAAATAACTTTGTCACGACAATTTATAGTAGCATGACAAGAAGATAACCAGTCCATCCCTAAAATCACATCAAAATCTAACATATTGAGAACCATAAGATCTATCTCAGTTTCCATGCCCCCAACAATTATTTTACAAGAACGATAATATGTTTTAACCATCAAAGTCTCTCTCATCGGTGTGGAAACCAAGAATGGTTCTTTAAGAGTAATCGAATCAAATGCAAATCTCTTGGCAAATAGGGGTGACACATATGAGTGAGTAGAACCAGGATCAAACAACATACGTGCAACAAAAGTATTGACAGATAATATACCTGTAACTATAGCATTGGATGTTTGAGCATCCTGTCGGGTTAGAGCATATACTCTTGCATTTCCTCTGCCAGTAGCTTGTTTTCCACGGTCACCTTGGCCTCTTCCAGAACCTCTTCCTATACTACCCCCTATTGAAGGGGTTGGTGTTCGAGTAATAAATTGTGGTCGAGGTGGCAAAGTAGACCCTTAAACTGGTCCTGTCATGAGCTGAGAACACTCCCTTATAAAATGTCCTTTTTGTCCACAGTTAAAACAACCTGTACCAACAGTGTTTAACCTGCATTCTCCGAAGTGAAACTTTCCACATTCAGGACACTGAGGTTTCTTCCTTCTAGCTTGAGTACCTCCTCTACTAGAAGAACTAAAACCACCCCTGCTCTCTGAACGAGGCTTAGCCACACTGGCTGTAGAATAAAATGACTTAGTAGGAGTGGCTGGAGCATGTTGTGATGCAGTAAAGGGTTTCAAAGTCCCTGAGTCTTCCCTTTGACCAAAAGATCTCCTATATCTAGCTTTCTTCTTTTGTCGATATTCTTCTTTATTCTTTGACCTCCTTTTCATAACCAATCTGTAAAACTCCGTCCACATAACTGGCGGTGTGCCTTGAATTCTAGCTTTCTTCCAGTTCTTCCACCATTTACCAGCCCTACCCTTTAACTGAAAAGAAGTGAATTCTACCTTTTGAGTAGGAGAACATCCTATAGCATCACATATTGCTTCACAATCTTCAAAGAAACATTGTGGGTCCTCTTTGGGATCTTCCCCCGAAAAAGTAGGGGGCCTCATTTTCTGGAATTCAGACATTCTTACCTCCCTTACGTTATCTCCTCCAGCTAACTGAGCTGGTGATATAATTTCAGCTTCAACAATAGGAGGATCCACTGGCAGGTTAGCTTGTGCAGCTCGACCTCTCATTTCAGCCTCAAATCGGTCAAATCGTTCATTCATCAAATTAATCACATGTGCAATAGTTGCATTGCCAACGTGAGCATCAGGTTCGACTCTCCTTACTTGCTCACTAGTTGCGCCCTCAGTACTTTGAGCATGTAAACTATCACCACGGTTAGGATCATCTTGCACATGTACTGGTGGATTTATGGCCCTCCTTGGACCCATATGCTCATTATTATTAGAAGATCCTTCTGACATTGAACTGTCACAGATCTACACACATAACAAACAATTTTCAGACATAAACAAAATATCACTTACTAGCCCCACTGAGAAGTTATCTATAAAATGACGTTATACTCTACAAGGTCTTTTATGGAACCTAATCCTATGGTCATGCCGCGGCTCATGACAATAGGGAAGGGCCCACAAAGATCACTTTGCTCTGTACTCTATAGGGGACCTATAAAACCTTTCCTCTGATACCAAATTGTCACATCCCAAAAATTGAGTATGTGAAAAGATACTACTCATTTGATAAAATTCTCAAACATACGTTATTTACATATATTCTGTAAGGTTTTACATTCAACCTTAATCATTCATTCCACACTACAGAATTATATTCATCTGATAAGCAAATATAGACATACATAGTCTGATATTTCTATCTCATCGCAAGCCTAGGAGACCTATAAAAAGTACAGAGCGTTCCTAGTATCCACATTAATAAGTACTGGTATCCCACCAGACAGAAATAGAGGATAATTCCAAGGGGCTTCTATTCTTCAAACGGATTCTTTTGTTCTTTGTTTTCTGTATCTGAAAAAATAATCATAGGGAGTGTGAGTTTATTTAAAAACTCAGTAAGTAAATAACTGTACTATATAAAATATCAAAAGTACAAATACCACATTTACTCATATAATTAATTGTCTTATACATCGAGTAGTATAGGACTCTAACCCTTTCAAACTCATGAATAAGATTTCTTAGATATACAACGAGTAGTATGGGACTCTAACCCTTTCAAACTCGTGAATAAGATCTCATCGGTATACACCGAGTAGTATGGGACTCTAACCCTTTCAACTCGTGTATAAGCTTTCTTAGATATACACCGAGTAGTATGGGACTTTAACCCTTTCAACTCGTGTATGGGTTTCATAGATATGCACTGAGTAGTATGGGACTTTAACCCTTTCAAACTCGTGTATTAGATCCCGTAGATCTTTACTCATTGACAAGATAGTGAGAATTTATCACATAGCACAATTGTCATGAAACAAAATAATTTCTACATACTCTTATTTCTACCGATCATCATATACTCCCATATGAAAATTGATTGCTTATTACCCAAATAATATTGTAAATGGGACTTATATTGTACTTTGACTAGTAATATCAAATTAGCTGAGCAAGGTTATTCACTCACCTTGATGTTTGTCCAAGTTTACCTTGTTCCACACTAGAATTTGTATAGGAAAATTTCCTAGTAAAATATATTACAAGGAAACATAAGAAAGGAAACAAAATCACGAAAATACGTAAAATTTTCTGACTGCTACAGTAACGGATTGCTACAGTACGGTTTACTACAGTGTCGGTTCGCTACAGTGCCGGTTCGCTACAGTAACGTTGACTGCTACAGTACCATTGACTGCCGACACTACAGTACTGCTACAGTAACCCGAAGAAAATTTTCCAGATTTTGTTTCAAAATTTCTGGTGGCTACAGTAACTCGGTTTTTTTTTGCAGAAATTTCTAACAATTTCATCCTTTTCTTTCTTGTTTCAAAACCAGAATTTCAACTCTTTTAACCGATTATAACTCAAATATAACTTCTAAAACAACTGAGATTCACGAAATATCATCAAAATCTTCAAGAACAAAACCTCCTCTAATCTTCCATATAAACTTAGATTTAAGGAAAATAACGAGATTAAAGCTTACCTTTGATCCTTACAAAGCTTTTGAACCGAACAGATAATGGAAATTCTGAAGATCAAGGAAAGGATTTGAGAAGAAAATGAAGAACTGAGAGAGAAATGCTTTTCTGCTTCCTTCGGCTGAGTGAAAAAATGAGGGGTACTATTGAAACTTTATATTAAATATTTCTAATGAGTTATTCAATAACCCATGGGTATCCATAACCCAACATCCAAACCCATCCAGTCAATTTACAATAAATGGACTAATTGACCATTATGAAACCACTTTTCGATGAATTTCACCATTCTTAGAATATATCCCTCATTGTGCAAATATTTAGTCCAGTCATTTAACTCAATTTTCATAAATAATATTCAAAGAGAACAATTAAATATGAAAATTAAAAATGACCAAAATAAATAACTAAAGTAACGTTGTAGAATTCTAAAATACTCTTAAGCGAATTATATTCTGAAATTAACGGGTATTACAGTATAGTTCCCGACCCAAGCTTAGGTGGCCTAACTGACTACAGAGCGACATCCTAAACTTAGCAAAATTTGGTTCTAAGAACCCACCGACACCAACAGAAGTATAATTCCAAAGAGCCGCTAATTCTCCAGCGAGTACCCCTCTTCCCCAACCTCCGCCTCTGAAAAGAATAACTACAGAGGGTGTGAGTTCATCGAAACTCAGTGAGTAATAGACTATGCAGAAAAACAACTATAGTATACAAGTGCAATTACTGTAACTCACCACCACCAATGAAAGTTATTCAACATAAAGAAATATTAAATAATAGTAACAGATTTCCAAATATGCAATCAACTATATGAATGCTTGCCATATTTTACCTCGCTACTCATTGAATACCAACCCTCAATGAGTGTATTCTAAAGGCATACACCTTTGAATATCCACATTTTACAGAAGACCAACCCTTTGCTTTCCACATCTATGCATTTTGTGTCATGAGTGAATGCAATGATTCCAGAACACAACACAGTACAACGCAATATTAATAACTATACCACTTATTGTAAAGTACACATTCCATCGACCATTCCATTCTAATTACTATGACCAAATAAAAATAAGACTAATTTATCTTTCACAAATGAGGGAGGAGGGATTTACATTGTACTTAAAATAAAATAAATTTGGTTAGGTCCACCACTCACCTTTGCCTCACAGGTTTTATCGTACACAAAGCCTCAAAACAGAGCCGGTTAATCTTACCAATGCACCTAAAAGAAATGCCAAAAATAGGCCTCGAGCACCCATCGAAAACCCATAACGAAATACTCAACAATCTTTTTTTAGCTCCAAGAGCGCCTAGGCGCCAGCACCTAAACTCTCTGCCAGAGTTTATGGACTTGGCGCCTGGGTGCCACACAGGGCGCCATGCCCTAAACTCTCTACCTAAACAATAACCCTTGGCGCCTGAGGCGCTACACGTAGCGCCTGGGCGCCAAAACCCAGAACTTCAGTTCTTCGTAGTTCATCACGGATTTTGGGAAGAAAACTCCCAAAAATCCAAATTTTCACCCATTTCTCTTCTTCCTTTGAGTTCCTAAGTCCAAATAAGGTTCATAGAACAATTTAGAACATTTAAAACATTAAACAAATGAATTTCACGAATTTCCTCAAATTCTCTTGAAATTTCTCAAGAATGATTTCTTGAGTTTTAATCCGTGAAACTTGTTTGTTTTACCTCTATGAACTAGATTAAAACATAATGAACAGAACAGAATTAAGAAAGGAGACAAAGAGGTAAAGTTTTCATGAAAAATTTCCAAAATTCACATAAACCCAGGGCAAAGGAAAATTCAAGAATCTAAGAGAGATTAACAAAATATAATCTTACCCGTAGTCAAAACAACCCGAAATGGAAGATTGATTGGTGAAAAGATCAAGTTAAGCGAAGAGAGAGAAGAGAGAAAGGAAGCGTTCAATTTGCCCAAATTGCTCTAAGTGTGAAAATGAAAGAGAAAAAGGTGAAATGAGGCTATATATAGGTGGTGGGTCATGAGTTGACCCACAGACCCTACACCCAACCCACTTCCACAGTCATAATTAAACCACATAAATTTTAGTAAATTCCTTGATTGTAATTTTCCGTATATAACATAAAATTACAACAACACCACACATCGCCCCGATTCGATCACATAATATTGAATCCATAAATAAATTATCAAAAGTATTCCACCAATTTATGGAAATTAAATGATTAGAAACAGAAAAATAAAGGCAACACTACAAAACACTGTAATAAAAATAACGTCAATTTCACAAAAGCAAATAATTACCGCAATACCGTCAATTATTATAAAAATAAAATAGGTGGGTATTACAAATATGCTTTAGTTTTTCCCAACTAAAATTATGTCGATGCATGATCGACTCACCATAGAAGCCAGTAAGCCTCCAATATCCTTTTTTTTGGATTTGAAACGATCACATCAATAAAATATTTTGAAGATATAACCAGTTTAATGATATAATTGGGCTTCTGAAATAACATCAAACCCCCTTCTACTTGAGCTAGGTACACATAGAGAAAATATAAAAGCAATTATTCTTTTGATATCATCATATTCACTGGCTTGTAGTTTAGTTTCACACAAAAACATAAGATTAGGCTTATGTTGTGTCACAAGGAGATAGAGGCTACAAATTGCATGGGGGTTGCCCAACCCCCGATAGTTCCACCCTATGATTTTCATTGCTGTCAGCGAACCTAGTTTTCTAGGTTCGCCACTGCTACAGTTTGAGTCAAAGGTACTTCGTTAAGGTTCAACTTTGCTTCCTTAGCCTCTCTTTCTCCTATTTTACATGGCTCTTCACTGATTAAGTTTTCTTCTTCACTACTCATTTTCTTTGGTGCCAGTTTTGGGATCCCCCTTAATTGACTCGCTTTAGTTTCCCTTGCACATTTTTTCCCCATTTTTTACTCTTGTTGATGACATTCTCCACAGGTTAAGAGGAACAATTTCATGCTCCCTATTTTTTGATTTTTTTGTTTGTTTTCCTCCTTATCAAAGACATTTGTCTCCTTTTATGTTAATCTCATTCTACTTTTAACCAATAAGAGTAACATTTTCCTCAGCTTCCTTTTGAAACACTAGTTTTGTTAATGATCCCACTTTGTTTCCTTCTTGTGCCATCTTCATGTGTCTATTCCCATTTTCACGCTCCATGCTATCTTTAGTTTGAGTTGGGATATTTTCACTAACATGAATATTTGCCATTTTCTTCGTGACGTCCTCAATTCTTGATTCACGCTTCTCTTTCTTCTCTAGTCCATTTTTATCCAGGTGTACCTCTCATTCTCATTTTTGATTAATATTCCTACTTCCAAAGCTTTAATTCCTGCACCAGGATCTTTTGATTGCTTTGTTTTCTTAGCTGCTATACCACAAAAATCCTCTTCTTGACCTGCACCCCCACAATAATAACAGAACTGACACAATTTCTCATATTTGAAGCTAACCCAAGTGGACCCATCTTCTTGGCTTCTGTCATAGCCTCATCCATAAATGGGTTTTCTATTTTGAAAGAAATAAAGGCCTTCAAGAAAATCTGGATAATCTTGGATTCAAATAAAGCTACCTCATGAACTTCTCCAACTTCTTTTGCTAATTTCCTTCCCACAGCTAATGTTTTGCAATGAATGGGCAAACCCCACATTTGGAGCCATATTTTAACATTGTCAAACACTTCTTCTTTCCCAATCAACTCTCTTTCCCATCTTATTGTCACCATCCAGGCATTGGGAAAGATCCAGGAACCTCCATTAAGCACTCTTCAAATATCTTCTTCAAAGAAGAATTGGAAGAATTTTAGTTTCAGCTCCTCGACCCTGAATCCCTTCAGATTTTTTCAAATACTCTTAAACGTCGCCTCAACCTCATTCTTATTCACCAGTTTTCTAGAGAAAATCCTCCCTATAATGCTTTTCTCAGAGAGTTCCAGACCTTCCCCAACATCATCATTGGAGAGGTGGAATGTCACAAAGTTTTCCAGAGAGATTCACTTTCTCAGTTCTCTTCTGCCATTTCTTTTGCTGCTGGTAATAGATTAGTCTTGTTTCTTCTCTGTCGTGTCAATGACACCCCTAAGCCACACCACCACAACAGCGCTGACACGACTCTCCCACCACCATCTCCAAGATCTTTCGGGAGAACCTTGAAGCTTCTTGGAGCACTAATCAAGAGCTAATATCTTAACTTTGATATTTATCTCTTTTAAAGTTTAACTGAATTATATCTTATATATATTTTTAAAAAAATTGTATCCTACTACCTTTCAATATATTTTTTGTCATTACTCTATGAGTTAAATTTATCTTAAATTTGTTTAACATTGATGTTATGATCTTTATATTTAACAAAATAATTAAAAAAATAATATTATCAAAATATTATAACAACTAAATAATTTTTTAAACTAGAGTATTTTAGTGAAATTTGATTATTTTAATTTAATTTCAAAATTAAAAACACTTCCATTTTTTTTTTCCACGGTACATATTCCTCTCTCTCTCTCTCTCTCTCTCTCTCTCTCTTTTTAATCATCGCGAGATTCTTCCCGATTCCCATCTTCCTCCCTCATTTTTTTTCATCTCTGGTTCTGAACTTCTGGCTAATTCCTTTTTCCGGGGGGCCTTCTCGTGCTCGATCCCTATCTTTCAATCCTTCTGCCAATTTTCTTCTTTATTTTCTTCAATTTCTGCTATTCAATTCAGATCTGCACCCTGCAGATCCTGTCATCGTCTTGCCTAAATGTACGGCTTTGAAGCTCTTACATTCAACATACATGGCGGTTACCTGGAGGCCATTGTCCGGGGGCACCGGGCTGGGTTGCTGACCGCCGCCGATTACAACAATTTGTGCCAATGTGAAACCCTTGACGATATCAAGATGCATCTCTCTGCCACTGAGTATGGCCCTTACCTGCAAAATGGTGCGTTTGTGAATTGAATTTACTTTTATTTTTGTTCATCATAGGAGCTTAGTTTTTTTTTTAACCCTATTTAAATCAATCTAATGTGGAACTTGTGTGAACTGAACTTCAATGTGACAATTTGTTTTTGACTCCGATATCACGTTAATATAGCTCTTTGGTTAATATCTTAACTCTCGCTCGGCCGCATTATTATTTATTTTTGTTTCTTTTTTGGTATGGTGAGTTTCCCTGTCTCTCCTGTCTGTTTAGTGCGAGAGATCTGTATGGAGTAAACGTCTTTTGTGCAACTTCAATAATGACTTTACGAGACCATTCATGTTTATGGAGTAGATGCCTTTTGTGCAATGCAACCTCAGTGAGAACTTGTTTATTTTATGTATCTGAGAGTTTTTGAACTATCATTTACATGGATTTTATTCTCTTTTTCCCTGTTGAATGAAAATTTACCTTAGAAGATCCTTTTGTTGTTTTTTATGATATTTTAAAGCAATATATCTTCTGGTTAAAAAATTTGTACTTCTTGTTTGTAAGGGAAGGAAGATAAGATGTCTCTCATATAATAAATCTTTTGAAAAATGAAACTGGCAGATCTGAGTTCTTATTACTTAAGTTCTTACATGCTTTTCTGCTTGACGTTTTCTTTTCTTAATTCTTATCAAGTATTCAAGAGCTCAAAACCATTTGTTTATGTTGATGATTTACATATTGGCTATTGCAGAACCATCTCCATTGCATACAACCACAATCGTGGAGAAATGTACTCTTAAATTGGTTGATGACTATAAGCACATGTTATGCCAAGCCACAGAACCCTTGTCGACCTTTTTAGAGTATATAACGTATGTCAATTTTTATTTTCTGTCTGTTCTCTTGTTCTATTTACCCATATATATATATATATATATATATATATATTTGTCATTGTAATTCTTGTGAACCTTATAATGAGGATATATACAAAGTTTGGGATAGAAGTGATACATATTCTATTTTAACTTATAGGCATATCGTATTATATGTTAAATATGGCTTGAATTAGTTTGGGAGTTGGCACTTTGTTACGATCACATTTATGGGAGACATGATCCACCTCTTTCTTCTTCAAAAATGCAAAGAACATGGCTTATATGGGAGACATTTAGGCAACCTATTTTCTTCTACTATCTTGCAGGCGCTATAGGCCAATGCCATTACTTTTTCATGCTATAATAAGCATGCTAGTCTCTTGTAGGTGTAGATAATAGAAAAGAAGCAATGTAATGGGAGTGGTTTGTGAGGCTATATGTGCGACTCTGGAGTGATACATTGGTGAGAAAAAATTTGTGAGATATTTTTGGGTGTTTTTGGGGTGTTTGTTTTGAATGTAACCAAGCCTTTTTGTATTTTTTATTTGTTTCCATTAGTGAAAATTTATTTGCTGTGTTCGCCATCGACGTAGATTAAAAGCCGAATCATGTTAATTTTTTGTGTCTGTTATTTCGACCACTTTATTATTTTGCCTTTTTTATTTTGTTATTGGGACCTAAATTTCCAACATTATAATAATGCCAAATCTTGGCACTGTAATTACTCAGTTATGCCACCTATAATTATGGAAACTAACTCACTTGTTGAGGGAAGTTGGATTCAAATTGAACTAGGGTTGGGCTGATAGTTTTCTACTGTAAACCTTTCTATTTAGGTTTTTTGTTAGGTATCAAGAAGGGGCATTCTGTTAGAGGGGTAAATTAGGAATTTCATGGGGTAGAGTTAGTTATATATGGAGAGTGAGAGTGAGAGAGGGGGTGTGGAGAATCTTATTGTTTTTACGTGTAGGAGCTTTTCTGGACTTGTAGGAGGCCTAGGTCTCTGGTTGTTTTCTTTCTTCCTGGTTAGTTCCTTTTTTTCTGTTCTGTATTTCCAATCCTTGGCAATAAAAACTTAGTTCTTCGTTCCTATCAATTGGTTTAATCTGCCGGATCATCAGAGGGGCGACAAGACAATTGGAAACCAGTGGATTAACGAGATTCCATGCCACTTAAGATGTCTAACAGAATAGATGCTGTGGAGGCACATATGGACTGATTGGAGGGAGGTTCAAAAGCAATGAAGCAAGCCATTTTGGCTGAGATGGGTCGTCTTTTAGGAAAAAAGGTGGACGAAGGTCAAGTTGGAGGACAATCTTCTAAAGCCCCTGTAAACCATCTTTGTCAAATACCATAATGGTTGTGATGAGCTTTGTTTGTCGGTAAAGAAGGTTGAGTTGCTGGCGTTTAATGGGATCAACCTGGTGGCTTGCATTACGAGAGCTAAGACCTATTTCGAGGTATAGTGGATGTCGGAGGAAGTATGAATACAGCTTGCAAAACTAAGCATGGAGGCTCATACCATACACTTGTTTAATTTGTGGAAGGAATCCATGGATGAGGTAACTTGGGCGAATTGTAAGGAGGCTATGGTGACTCGTTTGGGCATTGGGAGACTCGATAATCCTTATGAAGAGCTGAAGGAAATGAGGCAGAAGGGAACAATCAAGGACTATATTTTGGAATTTGAGCTCTGTTCTTCTCAATGTGGGAGATTACCTAAATTGCAATTTTTGGGTTATTTCATTGGAGGATTGTGACTAGAAATCAGGAGCCGCGTGCGGACCTTCAAACCCAAGAGTAGATCCCAGGCCATGCATCTCGCCCATGACATTGAAGCAGAGCTCGTGACTTGGCTATTGCAAGACGAAGAAGGTAGCCGGGTTAAGAATGAGAAGTGGGGAACGGGTTGGACTTTCAAGAGTGGACTGGGCTTGGGTTGGAGGGTATTACTCCAAACTCGAGTTAGGCCCAATTTTCTGACTCTGGAAATGGGTCTACAAATGGATCTATTGTGAGAACACATCTGAGCGGAGAAGTGAACTTGTCCTAGGCGAGCAATAATTGAAGCTCGAGGGCGGCGTCTAGGAATAGTTGGTGAAGCAGACTAACGGAGATTGGAGGGGAAACTAAGAGAAGAACAGAGGTTTCTGACATCTCACCTACGCTGAGTTGATGGATTGCAAAGCTAAGGGTCTTTGTTTTCGTTGCGGCGACAAATTCCACCGTTTGCACAATAGGCAACTAAGGTTGATTGTTATAGGGGATCAGGAAGCCATCAATGAACGAGGGTAAGTAGTTGCTTTGGAGCTTGAAGAGGACGGAAGGAATGGAATATGCTGATTGTTTTTCTTTTTCCTCTTTTAGTCTTGGGGACAAGGCTGATCTTGAGGAGGGAGTAATATTAGGTATCGGGAAGGGGCATTCTATTATAGGGGTAAATTAGGAATTTCATGGGGTAGAGTTAGTTATATATTGAGAGTGAGAGTGAGAGAGGGGTTGTGGAGAATCTTATTGTCTTTACGTGTAGGAGCTTTTCTGCTCTGGAGGAGCATTTTCTGGTCTGGTAGGAGGCCAGGTCTCTGGTTGTTTCTTTCTTGCTGGTTAGTTCCTTTTTTCTGTTATGTATTTCCCATCCTTGGTAATAAAAACTTAGTTCTTCCCCTGGTTAAATATTTGGTTCCTATAATTTTTTCCTTGATAAAACAGATTAAAAAGGAAAAAATGATGCCAATATGCTTTTTTATTTTTATTTTTTCAATCCTGCAGATATGGTCACATGATAGACAATGTTGTTTTGATTGTTACTGGCACCTTGCATGAGAGGGATGTTCAAGAATTATTGGAGAAATGTCATCCCCTGGGCATGTTTGACAGGTATAGTAATTTCTTGTATTGTTTGATATAATGACTGTGAAAGTAAACAAAAATTTAATTTTATTTGTTTATTTGTTGGTTCTCTTCAGCATTGCTACTCTGGCAGTTGCTCAGAATATGCGGGAGCTTTACAGGCTGGTACTTGTGGACACTCCTCTGGCTCCATACTTCTCTGAGTGCATTACATCTGAGGTAATATTGCTGCCTAAATTTTTTTTGGCTTTAAATTTTCTTCAGGGATTTTAGGTCCATAATCAGCATGTTCAAACTGAAGTTACTGAATGTGATGCGCCTATGGCATAAATTGGGAACTATTTATTTCTAAATTTACTTCTTCATATCCAATTGACTGTAATAAAAACATTTCTAAGTGATGGTAATATTAAAAATCAAGAGATTAGTGGCAGCTTGCTTTGGGCCTCTGTATTGAAGAAAATTTTGCAGCTTTACATTTTTCTAGAATATATGTATATCAGCAACAATTGTCTAGTTGCTTCATCTGTGTAGCTTTACATGTTATTATGTAAATGGTCAATGATGGACTTCTGCTGTTTGCTATTACTCCTTATTTATTCTTTCTCTTTAGGACTTGGATGATATGAACATTGAAATAATGAGGAACACGCTTTACAAGGCATATCTTGAAGACTTTTACAAGTTCTGTCAGGTGACTGCACTAGAGCTTTTTCCCATCTTGTACATATGTATTCTCTCAATTTCCATCTTTTCTGATTTTATCAATCTCAATGTCATTCTTGGACAGAAACTAGGTGGTGCCACTGCTGAAATCATGTCTGACCTCCTTGCTTTTGAGGCAGATAGAAGGGCTGTCAATATTACCATAAATAGGTATATTGAAGTGAAGAAGCTTTTGTATAACTTTTATTGTTGGTCTGTATTACTGACTTTGATGGTTTTTACTTATCACTTTGCACAGCATTGGGACTGAGCTCACCAGAGATGATCGTAGAAAATTGTACTCTAATTTTGGATTACTGTAAGCTTCTTGCTAATTATTTATCTATTTTTCAAAAGGGAAGTTTATGTGCTGCTTTGGAATGTTTTTTAGTAATGCCTGACTTATCTTTAACAGTTACCCTTATGGTCATGAAGAGCTAGCTGTCTGTGAAGACATTGACCAGGTATATTTCGCTGCTTAATTGTCTGATGGATTTAAGTATTTTCATGGCTGGATATAAGGTGATTGTCCTATGACACAAACTGTCCGATGTTTTGTTTGAGGTCTCACTGCTTGATTTTGGCCACTGATTTTGAGAGATTCTTGGTTTAGTTCACTATCCTCTTCTCTTTGTATCTATCCTGGTTTATTTGTCAATCATTAAAACAGTAGGCAGTGGACACTTCATGCTCATATTTTCTATCTGGTTGCTTTCAGTATGATGCTGTTTGGGCCTTACATCCCGTATTTGGTTGCTCGTGTAGGTTCGTGCTGTAATGGAAAAATATCCCCCTTATCAGTCTATTTTTGCCAAATTGTCATATGGAGAGAGCCAGATGCTTGACAAAGCATTCTATGAGGAGGAGGTGAAGAGGCTCTGCTTAGCATATGAACAACAGGTTTGTAGTATGCTAGTACTCTGAGTATGGTATATCTGGCTCCAGTTGAGCTAATACAGGAATGGCCGATGGATCTCAGTATTCAAAGAAAGTCGTTTAGCTTGAATCTAATGGTTTCACTTTGTCTACTGCAAGTCTGATTAATAAGCTGCTCTATTTTGACTATCTGCAGTTCCACTATGCCGTGTTTTTTGCATATATGAGGTTAAGGGAGCAAGAGATTAGGAACCTAATGTGGATTTCAGAATGCGTTGCTCAAAATCAGAAGTCAAGAGTTCACGACAGTGTTGTCTTCATATTTTAGCTGGATTACGCCTCATTAGAAATTTTATAGATAATTGACTGTAAATTATCGTCGTTCTCCATCTCAGTTGCCAATGTGTTGTTGCTTGAACGTTGAGAAGATTGTGAATAATATAAACATACGTTTATGGTGATCTTTTGCAATCTGAAGGGAAAAATAATGTGATTTAATTTCGTCAAAGTATGTTGTTAGCCTTGAAGATGTTAAATTCAATTTGTATGTTATTTTTACAATACATAATGATTTGAAATAAATTCCGGCAATTATTCAATTATTAGTTTGTGTGCAAACGAATTGTTTTAACTTACAAAACAATCAAGGTTGTACTCCTGATCAAGCCCTCAGCATTCCTGTGACTCTGGGTGCTTGCCCCGTTGTTTTTTTTTTCTTTTGGCTTGCTCCGTTGTGTTTGTGCCAACTGTGGTGTTATCTTGTAGGTTAAAAGAGCAATAACATATTGTAATGGCCTAGTGATGCTAATAACAATGCGCAATGATCGTAGGTGAAGAATCGATTCGTTATATTGTTGCAAATAGTGAATTATTTTTTTGAGTAGAAGTAAAGTGATATTGAAATGAAATAAGTATGATTTGATGAGCTATAGTGGTTCAGTCTAAAAAAGTTGTACAGCTTATCCCTTCATTGCCATGGTTTAGAGTTCACCGTATGAAAGATCTCTTTGCAGCCACGGCGACACTTGGAATTTAGTATCTTGAATGTTAAGATGTTGGAGGCCAGTAAATAAATTGAAAGATTACAAAAAATAATTTATTCAAGAATTTATGAAAGTTAGTTTGACATTTATTTATAAATTCAATATTCTTGACACATGATGGAGATATCAAATATTTGCAGTGGATAGGTTCACCTTCTCATGGTTTATGGCACAATTTGTGGAATATATGTATCATGCTAAAATATGCTCTTTTCATTCGGAAAGTTACCTAAAACTTTCTCTCATTGTGCCAGATGCTTCATAATCATCACTTTCCTTTTGAACCTTTCTGCCCTTTTGGATACCCATAGATAGAAACGTCTGATCAGTTGTTTATTCAGTGCCAAGTTACTAGAATGGTTTGCTTTAGTTTGGTTGAGATCTTTCAATTTGAACGCTTACACTTACCCATCCATCCATCCATCAAGCAATGATTTCATCCTCTAATTACTTATGCCTCCTTTGCATCCATAGAAGCGAAATTCCTCTTATATATGCTGGTTGTTATATATGCATCATAATGATGTTATTTTTCGACAAAAAGCTGATCCACTCAGAGTATTAAGTCATTATAAGTTTCTCAAATCACAATTATTCTCGTTTAAGTTCGCATATACACAGAAAATGTTGGAAAAATAGTGATATTTTAAAAGAAAGTAAAAGATTTTTAATAGTGTTTAATATTTTATAACCGTTTTTAATTGTTATTAAAAGTCTTTTATATCCATGTCTTTTACTGTTATACTTTTGTACCTATAAAAAGGCTCATCCCTCTTCATTTTAGACAGAGACAATTAAAAGTTGTCTTCTCTCTTTTTCATTTTCTCTCAAACTTTCACATATTTTTATTTTTTGCTATTCTAGCACCTGAGTAAAAGTTGTCTTCTCTCTTCTTTATTTTCTCTCAAACTTTCACATGTTTTTATTTTTTGCTATTCTAGCACCTAAGTGCTCTGATTCTTGAATGAACACTCAGAATGATTTGTTTAATCTTAGAAGAAGTTCTGTAGATGCAGAATAATTTCTGTAGTTACAGAATAATTTTTTTTAATGACAATGTCTCTTAAGACGCGACTCATACTGTGTTGGTAATGGTAAATTTTACAACAATCTTAAGAAAAATTAATCCACTGACGTTTAACACTGGGAATACGGGCTGGTTGAAAAACAAGCAGGGCACGGGCCGTCCTATTTTCAATCTACCCGTCCATGGCCCAAGGGCTCATAGGCCAACCCGCAGGCCAGACTAATTAAAAAAACTACTTTTATTTGTCTTGTTGTTGGGCTTAGTCCTAATTTTGGCATTTTCTACTTCTTGCATTTTGTTTTGTTGCATTTTCATGTTGTTGGCTTATTGCTGTAAATTCCCTACTGGACGTTTTTCTTGCTTTATGAAGTATGGACATTTTTTGCTGCATTTTCAATTTTCATGTTGTTGTTGGCTACTTGGCTTGTTGCTCCAAAAATAATTCTACCGCAATAGCTATTAGCAAATAAAAAATACTAATTTTCTTTTAAATAATTTTATTCTTCTGTTTTTTAATAAATTCTATATTTATTTTTAAAAAATTATAAAAGTTTCATATCCAAATTTATTATAATTATTGAATATAATGTTATAAAATATAAAATGTAGTGAAATTATTTACAAACTAACTATTATAATACAATTATTTAAATAAATTAACTTTTTAAAATTAAAACGAGCCTAGCAGGCGGGCCAACCAATGTAGGCCCGTTTTTAAATGGGTCTATTTTCATATCTCCAAGCCCATCCAAATGTGAGTGGGCTGGCCGAAGTCCGTATTCCCAGTGATATCGACGTTGCCATAATCCTAACTCAGGCAGAGTGTAATATTCACAGAAGTAATATCATATTATTTGTTTTGATATATATATATATATATATATATATATATATATATATATATATATATATATATATATATATATATATATATATATATATATATATATATATATATATATATATATTGATGCAAACCTCACCGAACAATGTCGCAAGATCCGACAACAATACGTTGAATAACAGATATGAATCGTTCAAATATAGATTTAAACAGTTTGGATAAAGATTATTGACCCTGTGGTTATAAAGAACCAGAAACCAATAATATAGACACAGAAGATCACAAGTTATCTAATTGCGAACCCGGCAAAATAATGCTATAGAATAGCAAAGGAGAGTTCTCTCTCAACTATATTTCTCAAAATATGAAGTGTGCTTTACAAGAGAATGGTGCCTCCTATTTATAGAAAAACTAAAGACTGAAGATAATAATAAAATATGTTGGACCTTTTAAAAATATGATTAATTAAAGAAAGAAATAATAAAATGAAAACCCAAATAAATTACAACTTATAAACTCTTCAACCCATATCAATTGGGCCTTGATTATCTTGTACTTGAAATATGTTAAAATGTCAGTCCAAGTTTTCTCCATCTGTATTTGAAGTAGTCCATGTATAAGTAGCCCATTTACAGTTTGTTGGATCTTTTTGGCCTTAGATCGAGTCATGGGACCAGTATGCATATTTATTGTCAATTCTTGTGATTCATTTGGTTGATAAGAAGGAAAGTCTTCAACATCATCCGATGAATCCTATTTGTCTTCTTCTAGTATGCATTCTACTTCATTCCCTCCCTCCTCAAAGGGATTCGTACTCGAATCAAAATCTGCATCATAAAGAGAAAGATCAGAAACATTAAAAACAGAACTGACTTGATATTTACTGGGAAGGTCAATTTGGTAAGCGTTATCATTCATCTTTCTGAGAATTTTGAAAGGTCCATCTCCTTAGGGTTGTAGCTTGGATTTTCGATGATGAGGGAATTGTTCCTTTCGAAAATGCACCTATACCAAGTCGCCTGGTTGAAAAATCATTTTCTTTTTGCCCTTGTTAACACGTGTAGCAGTTTGTTCATTTCTCTATTGTATGCGTTGACATGCCTCTTCATGAATCCTTTTCACCAATTCTGCTTTTTGCTTTCCAGCAACAATAACAAGCTCATTAATAGGTAAAGGCAACAAATCCATTGGCGTTAATGGATTAAACCCATAAACAATTTCAAAAGGTGAAAACTTTGTTGAAGAATGTGTGGACCTATTATATGCAAATTCGATATGAGGAATGCAAGTTTCCCAATTTTTCAAATTCCTTTTTAAGTATAGCACTTAATAATGTTCTTAAGGTGCAATTAACGACTTTAGTTTGTCCATTTGTTTGTGGGTGACATGCAGTAGAAAATAATAAAGTAGTCCCCAATTTTTCACACAAAATCTTCCAAAAGTGACTAAGGAATTTAACATCTCAGTCACTAACAATGGTTCTAGGAATGCCATGCAATCATACTACCTCTCGAAAGAATAAATTAGCAACATGTGTGGCATCATCAGTTGTGTGGCACGAAATAAAATGTTCTGTTTTGGAAAAACGATCCATAACCACAAAAATAGCATCTCGACCAGTTTGGGTCCTAGGCAATCCTAACACAAAGTCCATGGATATATCCACCCAAGGATGAGTAGGAATTGGCAGAGGCATATAAAGACCATGAGGTTTGACTTTAAATTTAGCCTTTAAAAAAGTAATGCACCAAGAATAGATCTTTTCTACATCTTTTTTTCATATGTGGCCAAAAGAAATGTTCTTTTAACATGTCTAGAGTTTTAAAAACACCAAAGCGTCCCATTAACCTTCTCCCATGTGATTCATGCACAAGTAACTTATGCAATGAGCATTTAGGTATGCACAACTTGTTTTCCCTGAACAAATATCCATCTTAATTGTAAAACTTCTCAAAAGGTTTTCTTTCACAAGTTTTATATATAGTAACAAAATCAGAATCACTCTTATACATGTCTTTGATATGCTCAAATCCTAGGAATTTTGCACTAAGAGTAGTCAAGAGAGTATACCTGCGAGAGAGTGCGTCAGCAACCACATTGTCATTTCCCTGCTTATATTGGATAACATATGGAAACATCTCTATGAATTCAATCCAATGAGCATGTCTACGATTTTGCTTTTGTTGCCCCTTCAGATGCTTTGAAAATTCATGGTCATTGTGAATTATAAATTCCTTAGACCACAAATAATGTTGCCACGTATCCAAAGCCTGAACTAGAGCATAAAGCTCCTTGTCATAGGTGGAGTAATTTAAGGCTACTCGATTAAGCTTCTCACTGAAGTAAGCAAAAGGTTGTCTTTCTTGCATAAGGACAACACCTATACCAATACCAGAAGCATCACATTCGATTTCGAATGTTTTAGAAAAATCAAGTAAAAGTAATAAAGGTGTAGAACTTAGCTTTTCTTTGAGGGTGCGAAATGCCTTTTCTTGAGCTTCTGCCCATTTAAAACCCACATCCTTTTTTATGACCTCGGTTAAAGGGGCTACAATTGTGCTGAAGTCTTAGACGAATCTCCTATAAAACCCTGCTAATCCATGGAAGCTTCTCACATCTGAAATAGAAGTTGGGGTTGGCCATTCTTTAATAGCTTTGATCTTGTCTTCATCAACTTCTACGCCCTTAGCACTTATAACAAAACCAAGAAAAATCACTCTATGCAAACAAAAGGTGCACTTTTTAATACTGGCATATAATTTTTCTTTTCTCAAAACCTTAAGTACACACCTTAATTGTTTAATATGGTCAGACAATGTTTTGCTATAAATTAGAATGTCATCAAAATATACAACAACAAATTTTCCAATAAAGGCACGCAAAACATGATTCATCAATCGCATGAATGTATTGGATGCATTAGTTAGTCCAAAAGGCATAACTAACCACTCATATAATCCTTGCTTTGTTTTGAAAGCGGTTTTCCATTCATCCCATTCTTTGATTCTGATTTGATGATATCCACTTTTAAATCAATTTTGAAAATACAGTGGAACTATACAACTCATCAAGCATATCATCCAATCGGAGAATAGGATATCTATATTTTACTATTATTTTATTGATGGCCCGAAAGTCAACGCACATACGCCACGAACCATCCTTCTTTGGAACCAACAGTACAGGAACAGTACATGGACTCATTCTTTCCCGGATGTATCCTTTTTCCATTAAGTCCTCCACTTGTCATTGTAGCTCTTTGGTTTCTTCAGGGCTACTTCTATATGCAGGTTTATTTGGAATGTGTGATCTTGGAATGAAATCTATTTGGTGTTTGATTCCTCTGGTTGGTAGCAACCCAAGAGGCAAATCTTTTGGAAAAATATCACTAAATTCCTGCAAAAGAGTGACAGTTGTACTTGGCAACGAAGAATTAAGGTCAGGGTGAGAAAAATAAGAATCCTTATGTACTAGTAAAAACATCATTTTGTTAGTATTAAAAGAATTTCTTACTTCCTTCCCTTTGACATAAAAATTCATTTCGTTCCTATCCTTCTTTACCATGTTGGAATTTTGTCCTTCTTCGATGTTTGACAAGTTACCTTTTGTTCTTTTCCCTTTTTGTTGGATATCCTTCTCATTGCCAACTGAATCTTCTGAAATGGGTTGTTTAGCATTTGCAGCAATGGATTTCCTTAGTCTAGCATGCACTGCAAATACCTGATTTAGGGGTAATGGTGCAAGAGTAATATTCCTTCCATCTTTAGTAAAGCTATATCTATTCTTATATCCATCATGAATGGTGTGCATATCAAATTGCCAAGGTCTTCCTAGCAATATATGACTAGCTTGTATAGGAACCACATCACATAGAACTTAATCCTTGTACTGCCCAATTGAGAAAGAGATTAACACTTGTTTTGTTACTCATACTTCATCACTCTCATTGAGCCATTGAAGCCTATAAGGGGTTGGATGTTAAGTAGTATGTAACCCAAGCTTTTCTACAATTATTGTACTTGCAACATTGACACAACTTCCACAATTAATGATCAGTCCACAAACTCTATCCTTTACTTGGCAATGAGTATAGAAACTATTTTCCTGTTGCAATTCAATCCCACCTTCTTTGGTTTGCATATATAGTGCTCGCAACACTACTAAAGCAATATCTTCAGTAGCATATTCTACCTCACTTCCATCTTCGTCAGATTTTTGAAGTGGGCCTTCATCTTCTTCCTTTGATTCAATCTCTCTATTTTCTAGTAGCACCATGATTCTCTTGTTGGGCCATTGAGATGCAATATGACCTAAACCTAACCAACGAAAACACTTAATATCACGGTTCTTAAAGGTTGAGAAGAAGACGTACCTATATCTGTAGACATTTGTGACAGCCTTGCTGGAGCTTTCTCTTCTTTTGGCTTTGAATTATACTGTTCATTTGACTTGGATAAAGTGCTCCACTTCTGCTTCTAGTTGGAGGAGCTAGATGCTTTCAACTTTGAATATGTCCTACCTCCCCTTTTTATTTGTCGTTTTACCTTCATAGCCATATGAATAACGTCTTCTAGTTCCACATAATGCTGCAATTCAACTACATTGGCTATTTCTTGATTCAAATCATAGATGAATCTTGCCGTAGTTGCTTCACAATCTTCTTCTATGTTTGCTGTAATCATGGCTAATTCCATTTCCTTATGATATTCTTCCATAGTCTTGGATCCCTGTTTCAAAGATTGTAATTTTAAATCCAAATCATGATAATAGTGAAAAGGAACAAACCTTTTACGGAGAGCTATTTTCATATCTTCCCAATTGTCAATATATGGCTCCCGATTTCTTTGTCAACTTAAGATCAATTGGTCCCACCAAACGATGGCATAATCAGTGAAAGACACGGATGTGAGCTTGAATAACGGATACAGATCGTCTAAATACAGATTCAAACGGTTTGGATAAAGATTATTGACCTCGTGGTTATAAAGAACCAGAAACCAATAATATAGACAATGGAAGATCATAAGTTATCTACTTGCAAACCTGGTAGAATAACGCTATAGAATAGCAAAGGAGAGTTCTCTCTCAACTATAGTTCTCAAAATATGAAGTGTGCTTTACAAGAGAATGGTGTCTCCTATTTATAGAAAAACTAAAGACTCGAGATAATAATAAAATATGTTAGACCTTTTAAAAATATGATTAATTAAAGAAAGAAATAATAAAATGAAAACCCAAATAAATTACAACTTATAAACTCTTCAACCCATATCAATTGGGCCTTAATTATCTTGTACTTGAAATATGTTAAAATGTTGGTCTAAGTTTTCTTCCATCTGCATTTGAAGTAGTCCATGCATAAGTAGCCCATTTACAATTTGTTGGATCTTTTTGGCCTTAGATCGAGTCATGGGACCAGTATGCATATCTATTGTCAATTCCTGTGATTCATTTGGTTGATAAGGAAGAGAGTCTTCAATATCATTTGATGAATTTTGTTTGTCTTATTCTAGCATGCATTCTGTATCATATATTGTCTTGCTAAAAGCATGAAGTTGGTGTTGAAAAATTATTATAAAATATTAAATTAAAATATTTTGTGAGATGTTGCCACCGTTGATTTCGTTTATATATATGTATATGATGTATGAATTTGAGTTAAAAACATTTATATATGTTAAGAGGTGCAATTAGTCTTACGTTGTAATTTTATGATGATATTTTTTTTTATGATTGTGATTCATGATGCTTTATGTGTTCAATCAATTGGTTGAAAATTGTGGGGCTATTGGTGTCTTTACATGTATTTATATACGTTGGCGCATTAAGAGGTTTTGCTGTCTCTTAAGTGTCTTTGGTGATTAACGATGGCCCATTAAAATTATTTAAATTGCTACATAGACGTTGCAGTTCACAAATAAAATATGTTAATGTCATTAATCATCAATTTCATATTATTTGGAGATTAATTGTATCTATTCAAGTTCCTTTATGGCTTTCCCTTATTCATTCAATTCACGTAATGCCTTTTTAAGTACAGCAGCAAGGGAGTTTTTTGGTCAAATACTACAAATTTTTTAAAAATTTAGCAATATGCTATTGAATGAAAAAATTTTAGAGGCATACTACGAAATCTGTTATGTTAGTATTTTCTCTTATTGAAACTCGACCTATGTCAAGCCGAGTTTCATTGAGAAATAAAAAAAAAAGAAATTTCATCTAGACTCACTCTGATAACGGTCGAGTTTTAAATTAATTTTTTTTAAAACAAAGACTCGGCCTGGAGTAGGCCGAGTCTTCATTGTTTTTAAAAAAAAACCACCAAGCTGTATATATTAAATAAAAAAATTAGTTTTATATATATATATATATTAATTAGTTATTATATATATATACTAGTTATTTTTTATATTAATGTTATCTTTTGTATATATATTATTTATATATATGTATATTATATAAAAAATTAGTGTTATATATATATATTACTAAATTGATTGATTACATCATAATTTATTTGATAAATTAATTGTATGTTTAAAATAAGTTTATTTAGATATTAATATGAAAAAGTAAAGATAATTAAAAATACTATTATTATGTACAATAATAAATAGTGAGATGAAATATTTAAATAATTAAATTATAATTTTAAAAAAAATTAATAAAGAATTATAAATTACTTGAAAGTTATATAATTAACTTTTCAATATTAAAATTAATGATATTTTAAAAATTAGTTAACTGATTTTACAAATTAATTAACTATATAATATTAATTTAGTAAAATATGTAATTTAATTATTTCAATTATTTTAATTAATTTTAATTAAAAAAGCATAAATTAAAAAGAAATTTAAATAATAACATAAGTGTAGTTTTATTTAAATGATGAAATTAATATATACATACAACATATGATTAAAAAAAATTAAAAAAAAATGACTACTTGTCCCACAACGTCTACGTACAACTGGTTATTATGACTGTCGACGTTGCTTGGGTTCTTCGTCCTCGTTGTCTTCTTCTTCTCCTCCATCCTCTCCTTCGTCTTCATTGTCTTCCTCGTCGTCATTGTCGTCGTTGTCGTCTTCGTCTTGTTGTTCTCCGTCCCTATATGTCATAGTAGGTTAAGCATTTAAATCCAACACCGGAGATTGAACTAATGGAATCGGTTGGTCCGATGTGAAGAATTGCATTCCGAAGTCCGGATTATGGGGCATTGAAGAAGAAAAAAGAGATGACAAATCGAAGTGGTGTTGTGCTGACGGTGTATAACAGTCAGCGCTGAATAGAGAACTAGAGCCTCTAACGTGTGTAAAAGATGGACCAGCGCCATTGTAACCTACGTTAGGCTGAGTCTGATATGTCATGGATGCACCAGGCTTGTAACGTGCATCATATGGAATAGGTTCCTTTGATGCGATAAGCCCTCAAGAATACTTGCCTGACACTTCCTCTGGAATGATTGTTTCAGAAAAATCCTGAGCAGGTGGAGCAGGGTGAGAGAGTCTAAGTTCTATATATTAACCCATGGCAGTGATAATATTCATAGCCCCTTGCTCAAGTCTCTCTGCCAAATCATCTGATCTCGGATCCTCACGAGCCATTCTAAACAAATATCATGCCATGTCAACTTACAAAAAAAATAGAACAAAGTAGATAAATTGAAAATATAATTTAAATATCATAGTAAATAGGAAATTAACTCTGCATAACCCTCAGCACCACTCGTAAGATCGATCCATCACCTAGTATGCTTTCAGTATCAGCGCATGTACTCAGAGTCATGTCGTAGGGGAACTAAAAGATACTGGACTTGGACTTGGATCACTCACTGAGGCCACTGATTCCATTGATCAATGAAGTTCCTATGTACCTTCGCCCAATTTTTATCATAGTTTTCTATCATCTGTAATGTGTGATGGCAGCCAAGATCGATTGGTGGCTTAGGAATTGGTTGATCTCCCCCAAACTGGCAGAGCACGTGATCTACATTGTAATACCCATAAAAAATAAAATATAAATGCGTATTTGCAAACTATGGTTACTATGCTAGTATACGGTACTGTTCACCTGTATAATACTATTTATGTATACGATACTGTTCACTTATACAATTGAAATGTCAAGTACTAGATATGGTTTGGTCATAAGAGAAAACTAGAAAGAAGTTCGTAAGAGAAAATGACGTTTTATGGGTGAAAATACCCTCAGGGACTAAAATGAAAGGACTGATTTGAAAAGAAACTTAAAAGTTTCAAGTGAAATGACAGTTTTCCCTTTAATTTTTAATAGTAACCAATAATTCAGCCGCCTCCGCGTTTTGCACAGTAATGCGTGAAATATTTTATTAGAAATGTCATTTTCATAAATAATAAATTGAATATTTTATTAGCGCATAGTGACAAATAGTACCGTTGACTTTTCCTATAAATAGGCCCTTACATTTCACTTCTAAACTCACACCTTCAACTTCTCTTCTTCTCTCCTTAAGTTTCTCTTACTCCAATGCTAGGCCTCTGAGATTTTGGGCCTTTCTTTTTCAACTTAGGTAAGGATACTATGCCCTTTCTATGTCTTTCAAATTTTAGAAGTTATTTTCTTAAGTATGCTATGTGATTGCGGCTTTAGCTGATCTTCCACATCAGAAAAATTGTCCTTAGCTGTTTACATATTATTTTGATTTTCTGATTACCGAAATAGGATGTAAACTGTGAAGAATACATGTCTAGAAAAGTTCTGGCTAAGGAAAGACCTGGTTTTTAAGTGTGTCCATTATGACCCTCCACTCTTTCTTGGGAACTTACATGGTGTACTCTTTTACAGATTGTATTCTCTATTTCTTGTATAAACAGTCTCTGTATATATGAATAGTGACCGTATATATGAATAGTGCCATATGTATGAACAGTATCCATATATATGAACAATATTTATACGTATAAATAGCATCCATATATATGAATAGTGACCATATGTATGAATAGTATCGTACATATGAATAGTATCCCTATGTATAAATAGTAACTGTACGTATGAAAAGTATCTGTACGAAAACAATCCTAACGTATTTTCTCTAATCTTTCATGAAAATCTCTGTAGCAGAACACTGAAATTCACCTGAGTACTCTTGTCTGTAACGACTTAAAGAAGTGATACTCGTACGGAATCTAGGTAAGTGGAACGACCCCGTTTTAATAGAGTTTTAGCATTACTGGTGATAAAAAGTATGTCGTAGGACACACCCAAGATTCATAGGGGGAAATTGGATTCAAAATGACAAATCTAATGAGATAAGTAATCCAGAAGTATGGATAAGACGAATCAAGTATCTCATGATGATGTGAAGTTTGAATCTTTTCAAAAATTGTTTAATTGTTATCTTGATTTGTGGTTTATAAATCTATTATATAGTTATATATTATACCTGTTATATAAATGAATATTACATTGTACTTCTGATTATGATATGAAATGCTGTACTATTGATTGTGATTGAGCGGGACAGTACCCCCTCTCACGGCAAGGTGGAAAACCCGATTGAAAGGGTGTCTTGACCAATGAGTGTGGAGACAACGATTCCCTCAGTAGGGATATAGCCCGGATTGGTGATAAATCCGTGAGGCGCCTAACTAAGAGGATGAGGTTGTGCGTCATAGCGGAAATATACAGAATTGATGAGCTGGCCTGTGTGCGCTCTCCGGGATATATTGCCATTGACGAGTACTAGTAACGTTTGTTGAATTGGATGAATTTTTATCTTCTTGTATGTAATTTCTAACTATGTTTATTGGTTAAGTATGAGCCTTTGGATATACTTGCATGACTGGTAATGTATTTGAATTTTATTAACGCGAGGCCGATTCGCTCACGGAGCTTAAAAGCTCACACTCTCTGTGAAACCTTTTTGTTCAGATCAGGTTGCCGATGAAGAATATCCGCTAGAGGAATAGATCACTTTGGACCTTCCCGCTGTCGGGTAGACCCCTCTATTGTTATAGATTATGTTGCTCTGTAATTGTCTAGGACATGTAGGTTAGGGGTTTGGCATTTGGCTTGTATGTCAGTATAATAATGTATTTTAAATTGATAATCTATTATTACATGCAAATCATCTCTATGATTTTCAGATAAGAAAATTTGATATATTTTCTTCATATTTATTAAGGAATTACTTTGATAACATAGAGATAATCACTAAATAATTTAACTCGTGGGTAAAATTTATCGAAAGGATTACAGTGATGAGAGATTCATCATTGTGCCGGTCATGTGCCCAGAAAACGGGTCGTAACATACATGATGCCACTCGACGATATGGAAACAAATTATAGGTACATAGGACCACCAGACGTTACTGTCAGCTAGGTAGTACTGTGGAATCATCTGATAGTTGTCCCTGACATATGGGCACCAGATGATATGTGACCATTAAATGTTAGGATAAATAAATATTTAGAGTAACTTGATATTTGAAGAACATCAATTTAAGCAAGATACCTCATCATCATTCATCCTATCTAATAGAAGCTTGTAATGTCTCAAGGCTTCTTTGGTAGGTCCAATTGAGTCCTTGGCACCTTTCCAACTGCAATAATTCACAAGTACATTAGTTTAAAAATTAAATAATAATTGATAAATTCGATAATCATATTAGGTAATACATACCAACTTCTTAATGGTAGGGATATGGGATAATGCTCTAAATTTAAATCGTAAACAGGGCGTATGGATGGCTCTAATCGAGGGAATCTTTCCCATGCCCAAATGTGCAAAAGGGTAAAACAACCACCAATTTCCTTTTGTTTAGGGTCCGTGCAAAGTTCCCTATACAGATGTGCTAGTACTACTAATCCCCAACTATATTCCTTACAACCATTTAAATTTTTGAGGAATTGTAGGTACATTAAATACACCTTGGTGTCAGATTTATCTGGCAATAGGTATTCCCCAATCAGTCTTAAAATATAGGCATAGGTAAAATGAACAATATGTTCATATGGGGCATCATCTAGAAGATGATCCAAAGTTTCAGCCAGCTAATTCATGCTCAACCTTTGACCATCTAATTTGTTTGATGGCGGGACAACTCCTAGGAGCCGCTCACATAAATGCCCCCAGTTTATGGCTGCTGTACTAGTAACCGGCCTACCACCACATGGGAGACCAAGCTGAATTGCTACAACTTGTAACGTTATTGTGCATTCTTCCCTCGTAGTATGGAAAGTATGTGTCTTTAGTCGCCATCATTCAACGAGCGTTGAGATAAGAGATTGGTTATACTCAATTTTATCCAAGCGCGCCACACCGTAGAAACCAGCAGCGTGTAAGAGTGGGACAATCAGTAATGGTGGGTTACCATCCACAAGTATATATTTCCGTAGACGTAAAGTGCGATCTCTCTGAAATTTTTAAATTTTATATACTAATAAGAATAACAACATTTTATTATTTAATTCTTTAAAAATTCTACAGTGGACTAACTTTATTTGCCCAACCATCTTGAGAGATGTGACGAGATTGTAAATACAAAAGTGAATCGTCATCAGGACCCGGGTTCACAGCTCGTTTGGGATCTGTCATCTGACATAACAAAAATAATATAAGAAGAAAAAATAAAATAATATAACATAATAAAATTTAATTTTCAAAAAAAAATAATTAACACAATTTAACCATAAAAAATTTTAATATACTTAAATATTCTTAACACAGTTTTTTCTTTGAACACTTTCTCTTCTCTCTTCTTTTTTGCTGTGGTCCGAACCTTCACTCTCTTCTCCTATTTATAGTAGAACTCGTCTCCTCACTCCCCCCTTAATTCTTCTTCTCCCATGGATGGATGCACGCACCCCACCCTTTACTCGAAGTCAACATGGAGTCCCATCCAACTGACTTTTGAGCAAAAGCAGAGGTCGAGCTTGCTTTAATTTTGTTTTTTATATAAAGCAAGCTCGGCCTGTTAGAGGCCGAGCTTACTTTTGGACAAAGTCAGCATGATGGGACTCCATGGTGACTCTGTCCATGACTTACTTTTTTTTTCTAATTCCCTTTTTTTTTAATCTTGAAAAGCCCTTTTACATAAAGACAGAGAGATGGTTAGTGATTAATCTTGGGAAGTCCTTTTTTTTTCTAACTCTATCCATTTTTTATACTAATTAACTTAATTAGTATTAATTGTTAGTATTTTTTTAGACT
Source organism: Biancaea sappan (assembly GCA_037074585.1). Lineage (NCBI taxonomy): Eukaryota > Viridiplantae > Streptophyta > Magnoliopsida > Fabales > Fabaceae > Biancaea > Biancaea sappan. The sequence continues at coordinate 28,042,148 of CM073492.1, read as the reverse complement.
CTATTCGACAAAATTAGCTTATAAGCTAGCTGATATCTTATAACTAGCTGATAGCTTTTAAGCTAATTTTTAGCTTATAACTTATAGCTTATAAGTTAGCTTATTTGAATTAGAAGTGTTCGATAACAATAGCTGTTAAAATAGCTGAAAAGTCTAAATTATATAATAAAAGATGAGTAAATATAATTATATTATTAATTTAAATTATTATAAAATATAAAATTCATTAAAAATATATATATATATATTTTATTATATTTTATATATGAATGATATATTTTCACATATATAATATATTTTTTATATATTATTATATATAATAAAATATATTTACATATTTTATTATTTTTATATTATATATATATATATATATTTATAATATATTTATATATTTTTATCATATATTATTATATATGTATCATATATTATATATAAATATAAATATAAATATAATAAAAGATGAGTATGAATAAGATATAATAAAGAAGTGTTACTAAAAATTCAAAATTAGTGAAATATACATATAAAAAATTTAAAATTGTACAAAAAAAATCTAATATATCTAACGAAGCTGTTGTGGACAATGTGATCGGTTGTAACATTGTTGTCTACATAAGCTACATCGAGATTGCTGGAGACGCAACCTATGATCCATGTCCATCCGTAGCCGCGATGATCTTAGTCACCCTAGGTAGCAATCGTGAACCTTTATATACTGGCCACCGCTCTTGCCCACCGATAGGGTGAATCGATCTACTGTAAGCCAGTTTGATCGTGTCAAGTCGATATACATGGTTCACAAATGCGTTAGAATCAATATTTGCATGTTCACAAGCTGCTAACACGTGTGGACACGGAAAATACAAAACTTGATATTCGCCAAAATCACACTGGCCACCAAAAAAGGTTGAGCGTGCAGACACGATCAAGCTTATGATTGAATCGATTGTATGGCTCATCAATTTCAAAATATCCATTAGATCGATCAAAGACGTGCACAATGTATGAAGAGGCTTTTGATCTATTTTCTGCAAGCTTCTTACGCATGACCTCCGAATATATCTCCTGGTTGTTAATTTGTGCATTCGTTGTTGCCAAATTGTTCTCAATGTAAGTTGCAAGCTTTCACAACGTGTGCTTCACTAACCCCAAAATAGAGAGATATCTAACGCCTTTGAAGACGTGGTTCATGGATTCGGCTAAGTTTATCATCATCTAACCCCATCGATGACCATGGATATCATATGCCCGTGCCCATTGCTCAATCCTTAGTCTATTCAGCCAATCCTCAACTTTCCCATGTGACCCAAGTATTTTTGCCACAACCTCGTTCACCACATGAAAATCATATGAATATCCTAATTAAGATAACACGTTAGTCCACAAATTAATTATGAATTAAAAAATTATTTAATTTTCAATAAAGACATATTGTTATGCTCAAGCCTCTTGGATAACTACTTTAATCTTAATGTGGTGTGGACATTACTGAATAAGTGTCGTAGACAAAACATGTGGATCCATCCATGTTCTTCCACACCAGTGATAAGCCCGTGATGCTTATTAGAGGTTAAAGTTACATCCTGGTTGCCTATAACCCGTTCCTTGAGAATCTGAAGAAACCACGACCAAAAGTCATCATTTTCTTGCTCCACCAGCGCAAATGCAATAGGCAACACTTTGTTTTTGCTGTCTTGGGATGAAGCTATCATTAAGGTTCCTTTGTACTTGTCGTACAAAAATATACAGCCAACTAGGATTATTAGCTTCAAGTAAGCCAAGGCATCTATACAAGGCTTATAAGACCAAAATACCCGTACGAACTTCATCTGCGGGTGACTAACATTGTTGAGTAGACATGGATCAGTCTTCTATTCCACTGCAAAACCTGGCATGACCTACTGAACTGCCGTCATAAACTGAGGTAACAATGCATACAATTACTCTCAGTCCCCATATGCTTTGGAAATAGCCTTTCATTTTGCAGACCACGCTTTTCAGTAAGAAATGTTGTAGCCAAAATTTTGTCGAATGTGTGCGACCACCTGACTAACTGGAATATCTACATTTTTTTATCACCAAGTCCATAATATGATTTGCTATAACTTCTGCATCTAAATTCGGGTGATCTTGGACTAGCGAGGAATTGACACAAGTGTAGGCTCCTAGATACTTCGTAATCTGCCAATAATTGTTGAGATTATTTAGAATAACCCTAAATCTCCACCTATAACCCTGGTCCTTTTTAGCGCACTCATATAATTCAATTGTTTTACTTTGGTGGACAACTTTATAGGTATTGTAGTTCCAGAAAGCGTGCTCTTTTACCTTATCTCTTAGTAAACGTCTTTCATTGAACACTTTTCCAGCATATAGTCCATCGTCATTCATCATTGAACTATCAGGTTCTTCATTAGTCATCTCCTTCTCTTCTGGAAGGCTTGTTAAATACTTATATATAGGGTCTTAGTACTCACTAATTGGAGGGACCGAAATTCTCTCGCCCTGCCTGTCACCGCCTTCATTTGCATCATCATCACTTGAGACTAAATTACCAAACAGTCATGCATGGTCAAGGAGATGAAGGAGTATCGTCTAGTTATGGCATTGGTTCATCATCGTCTGCCAGCAACATGGAAGTGAATTGTCCTTGACTGGGGGGCTGAGCTAAAATATCACAAGTAACAATGGCTTGTGACGTACCAGCTTCGGAATTAAAATTTATCTAACGACTTGAAGTTTTAAGTAGCAGCTCAATCTCTTTATCTCCACTTTTTAAATGTTTGCTGATCATGTGTTTGACTTTATTGTCATTACTCAACTTTATCACCCTATATTCTGATCGCAACTTGTATTTATAGCTTATTAACGCCACTGATTCACTAGGGAGAGCTCTGAATGATTGTGAATCATAATAATCAATGCGTCCAAGGTTATATTTAAGTCATCTAGTGACATTATAGTAAAAATATCATATTTAAATTCAACACTCTCAATACCCTTAATGGCCTTTCTGTTGACATATAGATATGCATTTATGAAGGAATTCATCTTAATTGCCTGTAGAACAAGTTCAAAGCAACAAATAATTTAAACTGCCAAAAAAAAATTAGAACAATTAAATTGCATTGTTTGTAAAATAATACTATCAAAATATTATACAAAATAATTAAAATTAGTTTAAACACAAAATAATTTAAAATATTTAAACAATCAAAATTTATAAAATTAATATTGTACAAAATTACAAATGATTATTAATTAGTATAACCAGTTAGTTAATTTTATAAATAAAGTTAATTAATATCATAAAAAATTAATTATGCTAACATTTTTGAAGATCTTTCTTCACCTTTCTTCAATTAGCTCTCAGATACAACTTCTCTTGAACACTCTCACAATTTTTTTGGGTATTCATATGAATGAAGCCAATGAATGAAGCCACTGATATTTGATATTTATAAAGCTGAGCTGCATCAAGCTTGGCTTGTCAGAGGCCGAACTTGCTTTAATACAAACTCGGCCACTGACACTAGGAAAGCTCGGCCTGTCAGTGGCTGAGCTTTCTTTATTTTGTAGTCAATAAAGCAAACTCGGCCACTGACAGGCCCAGCTCACTTTATTAACTAAGCAAGCTTAGCCACTGACAAGCCGAGCTTGCTTTAGCATCCATGCAGAGATTCTCACGCCAACATGAAGTCCCATCATTTGGACTCCATGCTGAAATTTCAGACTCAATTATTTTATTTTATTTTTTTCAAATCATAGATTCGGCTAACAGTGGGTCAAGTCTATTATTTTTTAAAAAATTTTGAGACTCGGCCTACTTTGAATTTTTTTTTATTTCTCAATGAAACTCGGCCTGACATGGGGCCGAGTTTCAGTAAGAGAAAACATTGATGTGATCGATTTCGTAGTATGCCTCTAAATTTTTTTCATTCAATAACATATTGCTAAATTTTTTTCATTCAATAGCATATTACTAAATTTTTTTCATTCAATAGCATATTGCTAAATTTTTTTAAAATCTGTAGTATTTGACCAAAAAACTCGTAGCAAGGGGTCTTTTGGCTATAAGGGACAACTATATATATAGAGCTTTTTTGGTACTTGTACGAAATAGAAATTAAAGTGTGTGTTAATGAGAATATATATATATATATATATATATATATATAGGGCGAAAAATATAAGTTATATTTTTTGTGTGATAATATGAAAATGAAAAATAAGAGTGATTAAGGAAGAATTTGAAAAATATTTTATATAAGATTTTTTTAATTGTAAAATTTTTCTGAGAAGAAATTTTGTGATTCATAATTTGAGTAAATCAATAAAAAAATATTTTTGGAATCTAGTATATGGTATTTCTGAAACTTTATTTAAAGTGATAAATATTTGATTTTCAATTACGTATATTTTAATTTTTTGTGGGCCAATAACTTTTTTTTATTTGGTTGTTGCTCACAAAAAGAGATTTTATTTATGAGAAAGAATTTTCACTATATGAGATACCTATAATAAAGTACATTGTTACAAGACTTTAACTTTAATTATATATTGTCTTGTATATCTATAATATTTTTACAAGCTCTTTTAACTTGGTTTGGAAAAATTCTTTTAAAGTAGATTTGTGTATACATACATACATACATATATATATATATATATATATATATATATATATATATATATATATATATATATATATATATATATATATATTGGGTATTATTTTTATAAAAGCAAGTGGGGGAATGTCAGTATGTTGTAATAAAAATATACAAATTTTGGTAAAAATGTTTTATGGTCAATAGTTAATGATATTGTGGTTTAATAGAAATTATGGGTTTAATATATTTGAGGATTGAGTATAATATGAAAAGTTATTTTTAAAGCTTGTATGTAAACTATTTTAAAATTTCTCTATTTAAACTTGTGTGTAAACTATTTTAAAATTTCTCTATTTTGAGATTTATTAATATAGATTCTTGAAATAAACATATATGTTGGAGTTTTAATTTGAGAATTCAAAATGGCTTCATCTAAACTTTTTAGGAGTTTTATTGCTAAGCAATATTGAGAGTTACACATGTAATTTGGAACCAAAATATTTTTGTGGATTTGTGACCAAATTTGTGGATATTGACATATAAACTTTTGGGTCAATTTGAAAATTGAGAAAAACATCTTATGAAAATGATGATATGCAGTTAATTTGAAAATTGAGAAAATCATCTCATTGAGATGATGTTATGCCATATATATATATATATATATATATATATATATATATATATATATATATATATATATATATATATATATATATATATATATATTGAAGCTAGCATTTTCTAATGTTAATCCTAGAAAACACTTCTATTGTATAAAGAAGTACAATGTTGTTGGGTTATTAGTCATAAAAATGATATTGAAAAGTTCATAAATAATTTGTGTAATTATTTTACTTGAAAAATAATATTATATGGTAGATAAATATAAATGCGCATATATATATATATATATATATTATGCGTTTGATGCCCATCTATAATAATTATGAGATTTTATATGAGTTGTGTAGCAATATTCTTATAGATTTAAAAATATTTAAAAGTATGGGGATATTTTACAAAATTTATATTTTTAAAACCTTAGTTATTATGTTGTTAATATTTTCTCTATGTGATCATGAAAATATCTCTTTTAAATAAGGAGGGATGTGTATATATGTGGAAAGAATAGATGGTAAAGATGGATATTTGTCTGTATGTGTGATGTAGATGTTACATAAAGTCAAATATTCTTTTATGTCTAATGTTGACATGAAAGAAAAAAAGTGAAGTAAATGTGATTTTGAGATTAAAACTATAAGGAAAGGTGATGGTATTTTGCTATCGCAAGAACATTATGTTCAAAATATCTTAAAAGTTTGATTATCAAAATGACAAACTGGTAAAAAACTCCTTATGATTTTAGACACTCAGTTAAGGAATACAGAGGTAGGTCTCTGTTGTATTTAATAAACTTTACCTAGCTTGACATATCATGTGTTGTGTGTCAGATGAGTGTCTATATGTACACAACTCCAATGAAAGAGTTGAGAAGTATCGTGAATTACAGTATCATTTAGAGTGGATTTTCCATTTTATTAGAAGAATACAATTATGTTAACTAAATCTTTGATTCAGATGGGACAAATTCACTAGTGGTTAACCTCACCTTAGATGGTGAGATGATATCTTAGAGAGCAGCCAATCAAAATTTTAAATTCACTCTACAATCAAAGTTCAATATTCTGAAGTTGGCTAAAAATAAGACTAAGTGGTTGGAAAACTTAGCAAATCTTTTCATTGGGTAAAAGCTCAATGATGTCAGTGTCGATGTATTGTAATTGCCAAGGGGCAATAATCGTTGTAAAGAATAGACTTTCAATGGTAAGAACATACACTTATGTTTGAGACACAAAATAATTAAGCATTTGCTAAAAGATAAAAAGAGTATATCTATTGATATATTATGTGAATTTAATTTGGCCAAATCTCTGACTAAACATGTATGTAGAAAGGAAATTAATCATTCACACATAAAGGGAAATTGGACTTAAGGCAATAAGAAATAAACGGTGGCGGCAACCTCATCTTTGTGATTAGAGATCTCATGAAGAAGGTTCATATGAGTAATAATAAGTCGTTGGTTAATTCTGCTAACATTTTTTTCTCAATTCATTTCCTATGGTGTTAAGTGTAAAAATGCTAAAATGCATTGATTGGTAGATTAAACGTAAGTTCTTTATGATCTTCATAGCCTTACATTGAGGGTGGTGTATTCATTATAGATACACTTGATGAAATCACTTATATGAGTCTGGAGTGGGGCCACTTCCATGAGATTGTGACAAAATCTCTAGAGCACTCATGATTATCATGCACGTACACAACCAAAATAACGCACACATCGTCTTTAATAGTAGAAATTGTAAGAGTGAGATGTGATTGCTAAGATCCCTATCTTACGACTAAGAGTATGTTAGTTTATAGAAACTATATGCTTCACCGACTATCCTATGAATTCGATCATATCTATCTAGATTAGGTTTATAGTCTAAATAAAGATACTAAATTAATGCATCTACACTTATATACGTAACCTAGTAGTTTTGTTTCTTTTTCAAAAATATCTTTTAAATATGTGGGGGATTGTTGGAAAAATATTGATATTTGAAAAGAGAATAAAAGGTTTTTAATAGTGTTTAATATTTTGTAATCATTTTTAATTAATGTTAAAAATCTTTTATATCCATGTCTTTTACTGTTACACTTTTGTGCCTACAAAAAAGCTCATTCCTCCTCATTTTAGATAAAGACAGTTAGAAGTTGTCTTCTCTGATCTTTCTTTTCTCTCAAACTTTCTGGGTTACATGCTTTTATTTTCTGCTATTCTACTACTTGAGTGTTCTAATTCTTGAATAAACACTCAAAAAAGTCTGTTTAATCCTAAAGAAAGTTCTGTAGATATAGAATAACTTTTATAGTCGCAGAATAATTTTCTTTAAGAAGAGTATCTCTTAACACGTGATTCAAATTGTGTTGATGACGACAAATTTTACAACAAAAAGGAATTCCATTGGTAGTCCCTGTCGAATATTTCTCATCCTTCTATCACTAACATTTTATCTCCAACTATCCATGTTCAATATTTCTGGCAACATCACAAACAATCTGCCCGCCACATGAAAGATCACCCTGGAGCCAAAGGTGTGGTCTTTATTGACAACAATCACACTCCCTTCCAATAGACACTCTTGGCATGTTACGTAGACCTTCTGAAATACATTTTACTCTTGGGTACGAAACGATTTGTGATCCTTTCGCCATCAAAACACTGCACTGCTGTATTATAACATGGTAAGTCATCTTCACGTCAAAAGCAAGACGATGTGGAATGGCATCTGTTAACTTTTTACTTGTCACAAAAAATTCCTTCCGTCTAAATCTTTGTTAGGTCAACAAACGGAATGCTACCTCAAAATTCATTCATCTTAATGTGCAGCTAACTTGGCCCTCACTAATTTTATTTTATTTTATTTTATATGTATTCTACAATAACACTCCCAAACAAGCACCCTCACCCCCACGCCCCCCCAATCTCCTATTGTGAGCGTGAGAAAGCCTGAGCAATGGAGCATCATCAAATTTGTGAAACACTGTTTTTGGCCATAAAATTGTTGCCGACTGGAGAGCGTCGCCTGAAGCACCGTTTCCGGCCGTTCCATTTTGAGGGATTGAGTCACTTATTCCATATGTATATATATATATATATATATATATATATATATATATATATATATATATATATATATATATATATATATATATTAATTTTGTTATCAAAGGACGAGATGTTGTCTTGGTTTTCAACGTAGGACCTTCCAGAGCCATAAGAAACTTTATTTTTCTTAGAAGTTTGCATAGAAAACATAATCACCTTATTGTATACTCTTGAGAGGCATCAAATAGACACACCAAAGAGGCAGCCTTTAGGGTTCTTTTAGTTCACATTACAAACTAAGAATGAAAAGAAAAAGAATGATAAAAAGGAGAGAAAAAAAAAAGAAAAAAAATTGTTTAGTTGACTATAGGGAAATGATTAGGAAAAAAAATTTTAATATATATTTTTTAATAAGATAATTTTACTAAATTATTCTTATTTATCTTTTTTATTTGAAAAAATAAAAAGAAGAAGCACACTGTTGGGAAAAAACACCTTTCCCCCTTGAAAAATACCTTGGCACAAATAAAACAGAGAAATAACAGGAAACAATACTCACAATCACAACACAAGAAAATAACGTGGAAACTCCAAAATCGAAGAAAAAACCACGATCGTTGTCAAAGACAACCAGAGAAAATACTATATGTAAATTTTTACAACACACAGAAACTTCTCTTAAATACCCGATACCCAATACTAGATACCAACTGATACCCAAATACACCCACACACTCTCAAGCATGTATTTAACTTACATCTCTCATCACTCTAGAACAAGAGTATAAAGAAAGAAAGAATTAAATACAAGCTAATGTGTCTTGTATTGGTACAAATATTACAAAGAGACAAGGCTTCTATATATAACCTCCAATCTTCACAACATTTAGCATTCTGGGCGATGTGGGACTTCCTTCTTCACATTGCAAATTTTCTTCTGTGGATCCCACCACTTTCAATCAATATTTTCAACAAATCTCCACCTTGATTGAAAGTAACCACATCTACTGATTCATTGTTTATAACGACAATCATAGTTCCAAGAATTACCATACTCCACCATAAAAGAGTATATCTACCTAGAATTAACCAATTCTAGGAATTTCACCTCGGCACATGTTGAAAAATTCCTGCTGAAAAATTTATGGTGCAACTTCCAATGTTGGCTCTCCTTGGAAGTTCTTCAGCCATCGACATCATCCCACTACACATCTTGCATCAATGCCAACCAATGCCCATGTGCAATTGTGGACCCGTTAGTAGCAACTCATCCTCTTCCATGGCAACGCGGACATGCCATGAGGATTCAAACTTCTCACTTTTCAGAGAAATTCCTCCCCCGCAATGAGAGAGACAGAGTTTGCATCTTCCTCGGAGCCTTTTGCCGAACCTGCTCCACCTGGACAATTTCTTTTTACATGCCCAGACTGTCCACATTTTCAGCAAGTCACGTTCTTACTCATATTCTTCTTCCCTTTACTCCCACTTCTAGCTACCGCCATTGAGTCTGACGAAGGTATAGAGCGACCCTCACATTTTAACCTTCTTTCCTCAGAAATAATTTTACTGGCAACTTCTTCGAAGTTTAGAGTCTCCTTCTCATACATCAAAATGTGTTTTATGTTCTCATAGGAAGACGGAAGAGACCATATGAGCCTTAACGCTTTATCTTCATCATCAACTTTGACTCCGATAGCCTCTAGTTCAGATACGATACCATTGAGAGCACTGAGATGATCTGATATTTTTGTACCTTCTTTCATACGAAGCGTATGAAATTGCTCCTTCAGTAACAATCGATTTGAGATACCCTTCGCCTGATACAACCCTTCGAGCTTCTCCCAGAGTTCTTTGGCTATTGATATTCCTTGCACATTTGCAAGAACATTCTTGGCCAGGCACAGACGAATTGCACTTGCCGCTCTCAAATCTAGTTCCTCCCAATCCTCATCGCTCATACTAGATCCGCTCTTTTCAGAATCCTTACTGGAAACCTTCCCCTTCAACGCCTTGTATAACCCAGATTGTATCAGCACTTCCTTGACTTGTACTTGCCACAAGCCAAAATTGATCCTCCCATCAAATTTCTCTATGTCAAATCTCATCGCGCTGAAAAAATTTGACATTGCAACTGTATACTGGAATAGTGAACACAATTGTAAATAGTACACCAGGTAAGTTTCCAGAAAAGAGAGGTTGGTCACAATGGACACCCTTAAGTACCTAGTCTTTCCTTAGCCAGAACTTTCCTAGACATGCACTTTCACAATACCACACTTCGTTCCAGTAACCCAGCAACCAAGAACAATCTTCAAGCAACCGGGAACAATTCTTTTCTGATTGTGGAAGATCTGACAAAGCTGCAACCACAAGAGCATACTAAGAATTTAACATCCCACCGAACCATAGGTTCTTATACCACTTGTTGGGAAAAAACACCTTTCCCCCTTGAAAAATACCTTGGCACAAATAAAACAGAGAAATAACAGGAAACAATACTCACAATCACAACACAAGAAAATAACGTGGAAACTCCAAAATCGAAGAAAAAACCACGACCGTTGTCAAAGATAACCAGAGAAAATACTATGTGTAAATTTTTACAACACACAGAAACTTCTCTTAAATACCCGGTACCCAATACTAGATACCAACTGATACCCAAATACACCCACACACTCTCAAGCATGTATTTAACTTACATCTCTCATCACTCTAGAACAAGAGTATAAAGAAAGAAAGAATTAAATACAAGTTAATGTGTCTTGTATTGGTACAAATATTACAAAGAGACAAGGCTTCTATATATAACCTCCAATCTTCACAACATTTAGCATTCTGGGCGATGTGGGACTTCCTTCTTTACATTGCAAATTTTCTTCTGTGGGTCCCACCACTTTCAATCAATATTTTCAACACACACTCCACTCATTAGTCCCTTCTTCGTTCTCTGTTCCTCACTCATCAGTCCTCTCTCTTTTTCTCAGTGACCCACTGCCAAAAGCCGAAGCTAAAGCAACATTGAATCTCAACATCTCTTGTTGCTCTCTGGTCGCCATGGAAACAGTAACCAATGGGTGAGGCTGAGGCTCGAAGATTTGCTACTGAGACCTCGTTCGCCGGAATCCCCATTAAGATGAGTGAGAACTGAGGTGGTAATGGGATAGTGACATGTACTTTAATTATTAGTGGGCAGACAAATTTTTTTTTGTGACAAATAAAAAATTCGATAAAATGTTTGACTTAGTTTTAAAGTTGGTTAAAATGTATTTTACCCTCTTAAACTTTATTTTATGTGCAAAAAATCTCCCTAAACTTTTAAACTCAACAAAAAATTTCCCTCAACTTTCATTTTGTACCAAAAACCCTATACAGTTAGTTTACCGTTAACTAATGTCACGTTATCAGTATATTAGACAACTCAAAAGCCACGTCAAATATTTTTTACACCTTAAATACTGATAGTGACGATTTGACAGCGCTGACATGATAAGTGAATTGTAAAAAATATCTGATGTGACATTTGAGGTGTTAGTATACTGATAACGTAATATTTAGTTAATGGTCAATTAACTGTAGGAAGTTTTTGACATCAAATAAAAGTTGAGGGAGTTTTTTGTTGAGTTTAAAAATTTAAAAAAGTTTTTTACATATAAAGTAAAGTTTAGAAGGATAAAGTACATTTTAACCGATTTGCACCTTTAGTTCCAAAAAAAAAAAGAGTCTACCCGAGCTATCCTATAGTTGTCTTGTATATCTAATATATATATAGTGGAACATTTTCCGTTCCATAAAGTTAAAACGTAGAAATAAAAAAAGAATGAATAGAAAAATAAAAAATGGTGGTATTATGGATGCAGATATAAATAAAAGGGAATTTCAGAGAGTCGGTTGGAACTTGGAAGGGAAAGCGCGGTCGTGCATTTCAGACAAATCCAGCTTCGGGAGGAGAAGAGTTCAAGCTTTTTCACCATTCTAATTCATGCTACCTTCTCCCAATTTCTAGGGTTTCACGATCATTCCGAACTTCTTCACAAATATGGCCGACTCCACCCGGTCGCCGTCTTCCAATCAGAGTCAGAATGCGACGGTGACAACTATTACGGATCTCGATGTGGACTCGCTCGCTCACTCTGCTGTCTATCTCAACCTCCAAGATGTTTGCAATTTGGCCATGACTTGCAGATATCTCAAAAGAGCTGCCTATTCTGACTCCATTTGGCAACGTTTCTTCTGGTACTTCTTACTTCTCTCTCCTGGTTTTGTTCTGTAATTGTTTTCAGGGGAAACTACTCATACCGCAAAGTATAGCATAATTCAGTTTTGATATCTAAATTTTTAAAATGTAATATATATTTTTTCCTAACAACAAAAATTAACCTTTAAAAATCAAAGATTTTGGGCGAAAGGCAGCACAAAGCTTGTGCAAAGGGAGAATTTGCAGAAGATGATGGACACATGACTAATTACTGGAACCAATTATGCGGTTTTTGAGGTTAATTTTAACCATGTAATGTTTTTATTTCCTCTAACAGTGTTGAGGCTATAGTTACGGGTCCCAAAAATGTAATTATGCATAAATTCTTGCGCTGTAGTTACTATTAAAAATAGTCTCTTCATAAAAGCAACTAAATTATTATCTTGCAAGTCCCTTCTCAGTTGTATTATTCTATGCTTGTATCCTGGAGTTACATAAAAAGCAGCTAAAATGATGATGATGTTCATTCTATTTTTTAGTTGGGCAATAAATTAAATTTACTGTTGTATTGTACTTTGCATGCCTTTCATATACATACTTAAATGTGAGACTTATATAAAGTATGCTCATTAATGCGTTCTAGAGTCTGCTTTCTTCACATCTAATTTCTTGCATCTTCCATCTTTTCTGAATATATGATTTATTTTTAATATTTTGATTATAGGGAGCATTGGCGGCAACAACCATCTCTGAGCTCTTTACATTCGTGTGGTGTGAGGGAAATGTATCTGGCAAGGCGTGCAGCAGTTCAACAATTTAAGTTCGCTGATCCCCTTGTTGCTAACTTCTATACAGATGTTAAACCTTTTAATCATTTGCAACTGAGTAAAAACGAAATCTTTTTAACACAGGTATTCCTTTTACATGGTGAAATTTTTGTTTTTTTTTTTTTTCCTTGTTTGATTAGCTCAAGGATTTTTGTTTTTTTCATCCTTCACTACTGCCCTTGTCTTTGCATGCATATGGCTATAGCCAAGAAAAGATGTGTAGATTGGGTATTCTGCAGTTCTAATCTTTGCCCACTATTGTCTTGACATTCAGTCTGCTGGTTGTTATCAACTAGGGTTCGTCGATACAAATGATAAATATGGATAGATATCGAAGTGGTGACAGAGATTTTGTCTCTATATTAAGTGATCACAAAGCAAGAATTAGTTGTATGAGGTAAGAATTTGCATTTATTTACTGCTAATTATGACTATTTGATTCTAATTTTTATTTCAGTAGTTCTCCGTCTCTCTTTTTTTAACTAATGCTGAAAATCATCTTTATGCTTTACCTCCCCCCAACCCCCTCATTGGCCGCTAAGTTTGAAATAGAATAGCTTATTGAAGTGATGATAAAGTGAAATCAAAATATGTTCTTTAAAGCTCCCTCCCTTTAGTTGCCAATAGTGAGCATCAAATTTTAGATTTAAAAATCCATTTATTGTATGCAGAGTATCAATTTGAGTTAATTCAAATCTCTCTTCCATCTAAAACAAAGGTGCATGAAAATAAGGAAACTTTTGTCTGTATCTGAACTGCAATAGTTGAAATGCAGGTTGTTTTCCAATAATGACATATCCTTATATCGAGGAGAAACAGAAAGGAATCAAAAAGTTTTGGTTACTTCAAGCTGTGATCACTCCATTCGTATTTGGTGGAAGGTAGAGCTTTGATTAACATTGTGTGATGCCCCCATGTATGTGTGAATGGTTGATGCCCTAGGTATTGTTGAATACATTTTCATGGTATGCTTCATAGGAAATGTAGAGAATGCAAAGAGATGGAAATGTTTAGTAATCACTTGGTAATGCTCGGGGAGGATTGGACAATAGTCTTAAAAGCAAAGAGGAAACAGAATATATTACACTTTTACTTGCCAATTACTGTATTAACTCATTTCTGAAATTGTTAAGCACAATCAAAGGGTTAACTTTTTAAATAAAAATGTATTATGTTTGGACTCTTGACACAACATATTTGCCTCTTTTTGCACTTGTTTTCGGCACAAATTTAAGATAAAGGAAGTTCTTATGGATTCATTTAATTTTTTTTTTAATTTTTCAACCATTAATTTTGCTCCACCCATATTCACCCTATCATGATCACCTTTGATCATTTCCTGGAAAATATTGACATTTATTCCTCTCTATTTGGATTTTGGGAGCTGCACACAGTTACGCAATATTGATATTTGGAAATGTGTCAAAGTTGATGGATATACAAGACTCGCAAGTACAGGTGTTTTTTTTTTTTTTGGGCAGAGATAGGTGCTATAGCAGCATCTCTTGCATGGTAAAAGTTACCTTAATGAGGTGCTTCTCCCATGTGTGTGGCAAGAGACTTGCTGAAATATAATCCTGGCTTCAACATTTTTTCATGTTATTCAAATGTAGACTGATTTATATCTGTATGCTTCAAAATTTTTATAGTAATAAATAAGTGAGGCAGATGTATTTTGGCTAATGAGTATCTTATGGAAAAAGTTTCTCTTTTTACGTTATAATTCAAATATCTAAGTTTGTGTTTTATTCTTGTATGTTAGAATTTTTAGGATTCATGCCTTCGTTCACCCTTCCCAGCTCTTTGAGATCACTTTTGACCTTCTACAATATTTTCCATTGTTCCTTTTCAATTCCCACAAAGATATGGTTATCTATACTTGTAGGGTACTTGCCACCGATGCTTTAGAGGTCACAATGGTCCAGTGTTGTCCCTATCAAATAAATTATTAGGAGAGGATAACAGCAAAGTGTTAGCAAGTGGAGGAGATGATGGTACAGTCCGCCTTTGGTCCCTTAGCTCAAGTGGAAAACGAGGCCAGCATGCTCTGAAGGCTACACTCTATGGTCATGAGAAACCTGTAAATATGATGGTAGTTGCCGGGTATGAGCTACTTTGTTGAAGTAATTTATTTTTGGCTTTACTTTCCCCTACCAAAGTCCTCTTAGGATCATGTTCTGTCCTTATCAAGTGGTAAAAATGCCATGAGAACAAAATTCATTTGTATAGATTTTCTGTTTTCCCCTCCTCTTATCTTATGGATACATTTTAGGACTGCATGGGTGGTTACAAATGAGTGGTATATGGGCTTATACCCTAACAGAATATTTCTGTTGCTGATCTGGGCTGATTACTGGTCAGGATTATGCAGGTTGAAATATATATGCCTGAAATTTTGTCTGTTTATAGAGTTCTAGAAAATTTGTGTTTCTAGTTATATATCTTGAGTCATGGGGTGATGAATTCATAGATACCATGAATGAAATAGAAAATAATTTGTTAGTTCCAGATGTGATTTGAGAACTGAGTTATATAACATCAGTTGCCCAATACTGCAATGCTTAAGAGGAAAAAAAATTGTATGTATGAGGAGTTTTGCATATTTAGTTCCACTGACAAATTTAAAAAACCAAATTTGTTCATTATTACTAATTACTAATATAATTGGCCAAATTGAGTAGAGTTTCTAGATACCTGGCTCTTGGAAATTGGAATTGTCCATGTTAATCATTTCCTTCTATTATAATGATATATGCTTGCTGTCCTTAAATTCTCAGGCACAAAACTACTCTGTTGGCAACCATCTCAAGAGATTCAAAGGTACTCTTTATATTCCTATTTATCAGGTTGTTATTTTTTATTTACTTTGAATTCTACTTTATATTTGACTTTTCAGCTAATCTTCATCAGTTACCATGATTTCCATGAACATAACATGCTTACAAAGTAGATAATATTGATGGTCATAACAAACACTTTACCTTATGGGAATAGGTGCAACTTCCTTTTGTTTTTTTTTTGATAGAAATTTTAGGTGCAATGTTAATTGCTGTAAAAAGGAAGATTGATTATTTGTTAGGGTCATCTTATATACCTTGAACGGTTATCCTAGTGGAAGCCAACAGAGATTCAGAAACATGGTTGTTCTTTGGTGCTGATTACATTTTTAGAAATTTTTGTCTGTGCACCATAAAAGGATCACATACAATTTGATTGACAATGCATATTAGTTATGATTTTTGGGTTCAAATTCGTTGCCATTGGATGTGCTTGCATGCTTCTTTCACTTATGAGTATTATGCCATAACCAGTTGAGGAAAACTAGATGTTTACATCCATTTGTTCTGTTATTAGTTCTTGATCAGCCTTGCAAAAAATCTTATGTCTTTGAATGATTCACTTGACAATTTTTTATATTTATATCTATTATGGAACATTTAATAGGTGCGGGTTTGGGATACTGCCACATCGTCTGCTGTTCGTTCATCCTGCTGTGTGGGAATGACTTCTTTTCTGGGTGCTCCTGTAAACATGAAATGCCATGAATCACTGTTGTACGTTGCAGCTGGTTCTTCTGTCACGGCTGTTGATTTAAGGACAATGCGGAAAGTTATCACTGCAGCAGTACATCAGCCAAAGCTGTATTCATTTGATATTGTCCCTTCAAAATCTTTAATCTGCACAGGCGGTGATAGCAGGTAAGAGAGGGGAAACTTTTTCAAGTTGCAATTAATCTGCATAGGCAGACTGCTCTTGGCAGTTAGTTGTTTAAACTGTCTTAAGATATGGCTAAAACTTGGTTGAAATATCATGTTTACCTTAGGTCAATATTTGGATCCACATTGACCAAAACTTAGCTTTGATGCTGCAGAGCAATGCTTTGGGATATTAGGAGAAACCAACCAGAACCAATAGCCGAGTTGGATGGACATTGTGGGCCAGTTACGCAATTGCACATGGATCCGTACAAAATTGTTTCTGGAGGTCCTGAAGATACTTGGGTTAATGTTTGGGAGGTTGATACTGGTGCGCAAACCAATTCCTTGAGTTGCTGTTGTACTGAGAAAGATGGTCATGGCAGCAGATCTGGCTGTGGTGCAATGGCTGTAGATGGGTGTAGAATTGCCACTGCTAGTTATTGTGAAGAAAATGGAATTGTACGCTTTAGGGACTTCAATAACGGTGAACGTCCTGTCATGAAACTAGAAGACGAACAGCCTTCAAAATTTTGGGATTCTTCTAATGATGCTGCCAGTTCAGATTGACCAACCTAGTCCAAGCAGTTCGGTTTTTTGCCGTGGTTCCTTTGAAATTTAATGTTCTTGCCCTTAGGTTTCCTTCTATGCTAAATTAGTTGTATATGTTTTTTCTTCACATTTGCCACTGGTTTGATAGTGTATCTACTCGCTTAGCTTCTCCGAATTGGAACAGTGGTATAAAAATTTCTGCATGTAATATTGTGTGTTCTGAATTGGTGAGCATATGATATATGCAGGCATCTTCAGAAATTTTATTTAATATTTGGATACTCCTTTTACTAATTTTGGATGGATTGTAGAATTCCTGCCTTAGTAAAATACAAAAATTATGTTAGTCACAGTTGGTCTAGAAAAATAAAGTTTTTCTCGTTGGGAAATTTCGTGAACAGCAAGTAAAAGTTGAAAAATGTCTATTTTTAAGAAAGATTGTATTATTTGTGTGCAGTAAACTTCAAAAGATTTTATTTTTCTACCCATTTTTTATTCTATCAGACGAGAGTTTTGGTACAACCCGTAATGCAGATATAGCATTTTTATTTTATCATCCATGTTTATACTGAAGTTAATGTTCCCCCCCCCCCCCCCCTTTTACACACACACACATCCGTTATCCCCCCAAAATATCCAATTCTAATGTTGTTAACAATTTTTGTTGACATAAATGATTTCGTGAGAAATTATGCATAATCCCAAAAAGGATATTGATGGGGAGGAGTGACTATTCCTAATCCCTCTATTGGTATTCTTTTCCTTCTGTTTCCTATATATATTTTTAATTAAAATGGCTTTGATGCCACAAGGGACAATAATTCAACACCCCCTTTAGACCTGTGATCAAAAGGAGTCTACGGGTTCAATGGATGATGATCGTATTATGGTTGGGTCAACTTATCCTCCAAAGTATATTGACACGTTAATGATAGAAATACTGAGGGGATCATGCTTATGGATTTATTTTATTTTTTGACAAAAGTATTTTTTATTTTTAACGTTTGCTTTAAATTTTAATTTTATTTATAATTTTTATGTGCTACGTTTTTGTTTTGATTTAATTTTTTTTAAAATTAATACCATTAATACAATTGATTGAAAATATTAACGGAATTTTTTTATAACATGTTCATTATTAATGTATTATACTAATTATTTTTAATTTTTATTTTATTTTAAACATTTTGACAAAGTTTCAATTTGTTCCAAATAATTTTTTTTCATTTATTTCTTGTGTTTTAAATGAATGTTTAAATATTTGATATGTTATATAAAAAAATTTATATATCATTTAGAGAAGTATGTGTTGGCATTTCTATTAATTTTGTCAATGATATTAGCCGTAAAGATAAAATTAAAATAAAAATATGTGTAGAACGAAACTGATATAAAAATGTTAATGAAGAAATTAAAATTTAAAATAAATGTTAAGAGAATTTTTTTTGACCTTTATTTTATTTTTATTATGAATCATTTCGTCTTTGAATGGAATCGCAAGGGTGCAGGTGGGAAAGGTTTCACTAGTGTTGTTAAGCCATATATTAAGGGAAGGAACTCTTGTTTATGGAAACTGCAAATAACTTTGTAGAGCTAAAAAGCAATGTAGATTTAAACATGGGTAGGACAAATAAGGTTTGGGTGAATAAGATTAAAAAAAATTAAGTTTGGATGAACGTGATTTATGTTTTGGATACATTTGGACAAATGTGATTTAGAGCAGACAAACGTGGTTTGGTATAGAAACATGATATTTGGATATTGGTATACAAACGTAGTTTGGGATGTGTAATTACCATAAATGGCATGAATTTTTTATTTAATTTTTTAATGTACCATTGTTATTTATTGTCATTTATTTAAAAATTGTGTAATATTACAAATTAATCACTAATAAATTATTTTTTATTAATAAATTAAATTTTTATTTTGAAATTACTAATTAAAAATTTTATTAATCACTAATTATTGACAATAATTCTAAGATCTCTAATTAAATTTGAAAATATTTTTCTTCTCTATTAAATTAATTTTATCTCAATTAAAATTAATGAAAACAAGCTTATAATAATTTAATGAAAACAATATTCTCATTAATTTGGTAATTAAATTAATTAAATTAAACTATAATTTTCAACGTTATTTAAAAAGTTAGGAAAATCAAACAAAAAAAAACTTAATTGCATAAAAATAAATTAAGAGATTGATTCTCATAATAAAGGAAATAGTTAATTCTACAAATAACTATTAATTATTCTACATATTTTCTACCATTTGATCCCTAATAGTGTCTCGAATACGGTCCATTTCAGGCGAAGATGTCAAACTAGTAAATGAACTTGAGGCAACAACATGGTTTCTACTATCTTCTTCAATGATATCTTCATTGTCTGAACAATTAAGACCAACGTCGTTATTAGCGTGCCTTCTTATGAAATTGTGTAGTGTCATCGTTACAACTATCAATTGAACTTGTGTTTCCATTTTGAATTTAGGCATTTTGTGCAAGATTAAGAATCTATTCTTCCATACCCTGAAAGTTCTTTCAATAGTAGTTCTTAAACTGGAGTGGTAGTAATTGAATACCTCGTTGTGGTTGGCAAATCTAGTTGAACGTTTGAAATCCTTAATATGGTAACGTTCACACTTGTAGGGACCGATATATCCAACTGGTGTTGGATAACCTGAATCCATCAAATAATATTTACCTAAAAAAATAGAGATAACACATATAAGCTTGAGAGAATGCTTAATTTAACTAATCATGAAGTAAAAAAATATATACCTGGAGGTGGATGCGGAAAGTTCATGGCAGGAGTAGTGATAGCCTGTTGGAATACTCTAGCATCATGAGCTGTGCCTTCCGAACCAAGCAATAAACCAGACAATACAAATGTGAAACACATGTCCTAATCACACATAACTAACACATTTTGCGTGGGATATCCTTTTCTTCCAATAAACCTTGGTTGGTTACTTTCACTAACTATGCATGGGATATGAGTTCCATCAATCGTGCCAATGGCATCCTTGAAATATGGCTAATATCGTTGGTCATTTTGTATTTTGGGAGAAATATCACGAAATGAACAATCCTGAGGCCTAATATAATTAAAAGAAAGCTTCAATAAACCAGCCAATACTGCATGAATTTGTCTACTGATTGTTTCTCGTGAGTGTTGGAACTTTTCTTGTAGGACTCTGTTTCCTACCCCACGGTCCACTATGTACAAGAACATAGCAACCATCTCTTGAACTCCTACTCGTGTAGACCTCTCTAATCCGTACTCTATTAATTCATGACATAACTGGTAGAAAATATTTTGTTCCATATAGAACATCTCATGGCAATAAATTGGATGTCCCTGTAATATGTTTACTACCCATGAATGTCCAGACTGTTCATTTGTTCTACATGGTTCTTTGGACATATATAATTGATAGTATGTAGCAACCATTGCGGTTGCAATCATGACTTGATCATCGTCGTCTATTTCTGAATTTTGTTGTATGTTTTGAGGATCCATTCACACCTAAATATCCATAATACATATTAAAAGCAAGTAATAGTAATAAAACATCACATTACAAGCCAAGAATGATGAAGATAAAGTTTACAATAAAGTTCAAATTCAACTAGGAATGATAAAGATAAAGTTTATACAATAGTCATATAAGAAGCTACGAATAATAAAGTTCAATTTTTATAGTGGTCTGATGGGTATTGAACTGCAACCTGAAGCCAACTAAGTAACAAGTGTGGCTTCCCCAAATGTGTTGCAAACAACTCCCTTGCTTTCTCATGCACCAGTAAATTGCAACAATGACTATAAAAATTGGGGTTGCTTGTAACTTCATCCATGTTCTGAAGGACCCCCCACTAATTCCTCTATAGATGGCACACTTGGTCGTGCATGTGGCTTATCAACGAAACTGGTATGTGAGCGATAGGTATCAGCTATTGAGCTCACATCTTCAACTAACTGTCTAGCATTAGATGCCTTGCCTTTTCCTTTCACTTTTTCACCAGCAGCCCTTTTTCTTTTTTCACCACTTCTCTGGCTAGGTGGTGTGGTGGTGGAAGTTCCTGCAACCACTAAGTCCTCCTCACTATCCCCACTTTCTTCTTCCATGTCTATCGGCATGCCGTCCCATGTTGGACGATAGACATCATCATTATCATTCATACTAGTTGGAAGTGTCCCAGATGTGGGTGCCCAAGCATATTGACCATTAGCCACCACATCCTTAAAAAGTGTGGTCAGTAGAGGTGCAAAAGGAAGTCCTTTGTAACTGAATTTTGTATATTGGGAATTTTCCTACACAATCTCAAAATATATCTCAGCAAACAAAAATAAAGTATACATAATCTCTAGAAAAATTATGGTATCAATCATACCGTAATCTTCTTCTCCCACCATTTGTTAGGGGCATCGACCGTGTTCCTGACACTATCCCACCCTAGCCCAGTTTCATTGGCAAATAATTTGTGCCATGCTTGCCATTCTTTCTTCAAGCTATCTCATTTGTTTTTCAGCTGGGTTCTGTTATAGTTCTTACCACTCCAATTGTTGAATTCAATAACAATATTTTTCCACCCAGTCTTTGTCAACGTTGTGCCATTGTGTTCTCCTTTATTAATTTGATTCAAGCAAGTTTGAATAAATTGCTCTGTTGATCTTAGATCCCAAGAGGCTTTTGCACTCATCTCTAATGAGTATAAAATACTAATTAAGAATTATAATAAGTTACTTAGCTAGTACTTAATTTCTATAGTTACCTACTTCCAAAAAAACCAAATAACATAAATTAAAAACAAGCCTTATATACTTAATTTCTCAAATCAAAAAACCAATCATGTACTACTAAACTAAACTAAAATTTATCTCAATCAATTTCTTTTAATAATAAGATTACTCAAATTAAATTAAAACAAGCTTCTAATTAATTTTATCTCAATCAATTTCGTTTTTTTTATTTTATCTTTTTCTTAATTACAATTATTTGTCTCACAAACTAATAAAAAATATTCAAGAATTGATTTTTATATCAATTAAAATTATTTGACAAACAAGAGTGTGTTGTTTCTTGTAATAATAATTTTTATCTCAATTAAAATTATTTGACAAATTATATGTGTTGTTTCTTGCAATAATAATTTTTATCTCAATTAAAATTATTAGATCAAATTATATGTGTTGTTTCTTGTAATAATAATTTTTATCTCAATTAAAATTATTTGACAAATTATATATGTTGTTTCTTCTAATAAATTTTTTTATCTAACTAAAACTTATTTGACAAACAAGAATACTCAAATAATTTTATTTTATCTATATATCTATTAAATCAAATTATATATGTTTTTTTTCTAATAATAATTTTTATCTCAACTAAATTATTTGTCTCAAATTAAACTAAAACAAGCTTAAAATATATTAGTACAAGATATTTTTTGTTTCTTCAAAAAATTATATTAATTAAGCAAGTAGATTAATTATTTAATTATAATTAATTAACTATATTTAAGGTAATTAAAATTATGAAATGTTAATTATAATTTGCTAATTATTTTTTTTTAAGATTAGCTCACTATTGCAAAAAACATTGTTGGCATACATCATCCAGAAAAAATAAAGCCCACTTCTACCAAGCCCAAGAATAACCACCAGAAAAAATAAAGGTTCATCTTTTTCGCCCGAGCAAGCAGCCGGGTTGCTCAGCGGGTCACGATGACCCGGTTTGAAACCCGGGTTTTTCCATTGTATGGGGCTTCCGACGAACCTCATTCCACACCAGTCACCACCGTTGGCACATGCCCGGCGAATTTGGACGAACACACACAGGCAGGCAAACAGAGGAGGAAGAAGGGATACCTATTGACGGGAAATGGCCAGAAATTGACAGAAAATAACGACGAAGGCGACAGAATAGAGAGAAGCACCACCCAGATCCAATTGCCGCAAGATGAGAGGTCTTCGATGGGTCACGCACGTAACAACAGAGGAAAGCAGAGTATAATGATACTGGTTCACTTTGTTTGAAATATATATACACCAAAGGCACTGGAAGCAAGGGCAATACTGAACAATGAGGAGGGCAGAATATACACTGTTAGCAAAATCAATCCCACCCACGTTTACCTGTCCCCAAAAGCAACAAATTCACCCGGTGAATATATTATGGTTTACAGAGCATTCAATTAAGTTTCAACCTAACGGAGTTTGCGTGATTCTCCTCCCAAACATCTCGGATTCGCGCTAACCATGGTTGAATGCACAAGAAACATGGATTCACCGTGACTCAACGTGGAAACAAACACGCACTTAGTGGATTCGGACTTTGGATAGTTATTATGAGACTACTGATGATGATGGTTTTGCAGGTGGTAAACGCTACCACTAATTGGATTATTATGGAATTAGAGAAATATGAGCCTTTTTAAAGATCACTAATAACAACTCATAATGCTAAATATATCATTCTTGACATAATGCAGCTTTTTAGCATTGACAGAAGGACCTTTAATATCCTTTCTCAGAACCCCGCTAGTGAGATGTAAATTGTTTAGAGGCCTCTTCCAATCTACTTGGTCGGAAATCATACTCGTGCTAATTGCAGTGATTCAGTTCAAAACTTGGAGGATCAATTCACTTTTGACTTTAGGATGTTTAGGAATATTTATCTCTTGCTAAATGCTTACATTTAACCCAAGTTATCCTGGAGCTTGACCATGGCTTTAGTGTAGCTTCTTGAAGGTGAAGCTAAAGACAACTCCTCATCTTCTCATATCACGAGGAATATCTTGAGACTGTTAAATCCATATTTTAATTATAATTTAATTTAATTTTATATCAGTTATAATTTATATTTTTTTAATTAATTTTGATCATGTTCAAGTTTAATATTATTCAAATATTTAATGATAAATATTGACATGATATTTTATTTTATACATCACATCAAATTATATATCTTAAATGTGACACCTTATATGTCAATTTAATTATATGTCAATTTAAAATAATTAAAATGACCATATTAATCCTATAAAATTCCTCTTACTTTTTGTCGTTAATGAAAATTAATATTTGACGTGGCATATTTTAAGTGAATGATTTGATATTAATGTGTGTAAGATAGAATACAACGTTAACATTTATCATTAAATATTTGAACAACATTAAGTTAAATAGTATAATCAAAATTAATTAAAAATATATAAGTTATAATTGACACAATAAATTTTTAAATTGTAATTAAAATATGATTCAAAATTAAGGATATGAATAATATTTTTGTCTAAAATACACCTTTAAGAGGAAACAGGCTTGTTGATCTCGTAGTTAACATTAACTTTATATACTCCATCTTGACTTTAAAATAACTAGACTATCCTCCTTGTGAACTTTGTGTTGTGGTGATATTATGTTACACTTTGATATTTGTCAGTCTCGTCCAATATTTATTTATCTTTACCAAAACAATATTCGTGAAAATGGCATTATTTGAAATTAATAAATAATAATCCATAGGTTTACAATAAAAAAGAACTTTTTTTGTCAGTAAAAAATAAGAAATCATAATTTATTAAATAATCTTTAATATCTAATTGTTTTAAATGATTTGGCAGTTATATCCTCTAAGTGACTTTTCTTTTTAATTGAAATATTATAATTAAAAAAATTGATGTTAAGAGAACTTTATGATTCTGTATATTAATGAGAATCTAATAAATTTTTAAATATTAATAGTTCAAACTAAAATATAATTTTAAACTGAAACCATTTCTTCACTCACTAAAAATAAAATAAATAAATAAATTGTTCATTCTTTTTACCCAACAAAAAAAAAACGATGCAGTTCGTATTCTTCAATTTTCTTTGACCCTTTTGCCCGATCGCTTTGCGTCTAATTTCATTAATCCTTTCTTCTACAACCTATCCCCACAGAGAGCTGGCGAAGTCACCCCGCCGGCACTTAACTTCACAGTCCTCACAGCAGAAGATGGCCACTATCGCCGCCGTCTTCACCACCCTCTTCCTCTTTCTCACTGCTTCCACCACTGCCGCTCCAATCATCGGCCTTGACTCCTTCCTCACCAATCAAGCACATGTCGACCCCCAAGCCTCCAACGACTCCTTCATCTCCCTTCCCTCCTCCATCAAGAGATCCCTCTCTCTTTCCCACTCTCATCCTCACATCCCTTCTCTCATTTCCTCCCTTCTGTCTCTCTCACTCCCTCTCTCTGTCCATGTCCGACTCGTTGGTGATTTTCCCTCTGATTCGTCGTCTCTTCTAAACTCGTTTCTTTCCGCTTCCCAACCTTCCAACCACTTCCACGTCATCACCCCCTTCGACCACCATAACCACCGTCTCGCTCTCAGGCACGAGCTTCATCTCTCTGTCTCTCACTCTCCTTCTTTAGCTTCCGCTCTCTCCCAAAAAATCAAATCTGAGCTTGCCCAAACCCCGTCGAGCCTCAGATCCCCTCTTCTCTCTATCCCCTATTCCTCCGTTGATCAGATCATCAAGCAAGACTTCGAAAAGGAAAAACCCGTGGACGGAGTTTATATATATCTGCTCAATTTAGATACCCAGTCGAAGTCATATGCTTATAATTACGGGTCTGGGGATTCCTCTGCTGGCTTCACTAAGTGCCTGGGGAGTATTTGGACTGGGAAAGAGAGGTATGTGTGGATTGATTTGGGTGCAGGTCCTGTGGATTACGGCCCGGCTATCTCAGGAGATGGTGTCTTGCCTAGAGGCGAGTTTCATCCATTGGCGGCACTACATGGTCGACCCAAGTCGCAGAAAGCATTGCTTGCGGATTTGGCGTCATTGATTTGGAGTGCATACCAGGTTTATCTTGTGCCTTCTTTAAGAATTCCAGTTCCTTTTGAGAATTCGTTGATAGTTCAGTTCATACATGTGTATGGATTTGGGGGAAAGGACACAAATGGTTTGGATTGGAAATCTATTGAGAAGACGTTCAGGGATGAGGTTGATGATAATGGCCTCTTGTTAGGTGATCAGTCATTGAGTTTTAAGACTTATGAGGTTGAGTACTCTGACTGCCCAATTTGTTCATTTGCTATTTCAAGGTCGCTTAATTCCTTTACTTCGAGGTTCTTGTTTGATAACTATACTTTGATTGTGAGCGAGTATTTGGACTCTAAGCGTCTGCACCAGATATTGTCTGAATCCGCTGAGGAGTTCAGAAAAGCAGCAAGAGTGCCTGAGGAGGATTTTGGTAGGGTCATTCCTGTGTATGTTTTTGACTTGGATTACAATACCCTCGTGTTGCTTGATCGGTATCATCAATCTGTGGCTTTCAAAGATATGGTCATTGCAGTTAGGACTAAGAACACTCAGACTGTAAGTGATTATAGCTGCAATGGGCGTCATGTATTCACCCAAACAAGGGAACTTGAGCGGCCACTTGTTGGATCAATTCTTCAGAGTATGTGGGGAGTGTCACCAACACATATGTTGTGGAGCCCGAGACACAATAGTACTTTGGTGGATTACACATGGAGTATAGGGCAGACTCCATTTGGGCCATTCTCAGAGATTTCATCACTGTCTTTTGTACAGAAAGATGCAGCAAGGAGAAATGTTTTATTGACATCCTTGAATTACAGCATATCAAGTGCTACTGATGTTCTTGAGTCCATACAAACACATGGCGGAGATAGAAATCTGCTCAAGCAAAAGCAGCATGTTGAGTTCATCCAGAGATGGAATCTCTTCAAGTACAAGTTGGACAAAGTCGTCTCTGCATTATCACATATGGATTTTGAGATGGCTTTATTTTATTTAAGGTCTTCTGATCATGATCTGTATGCCATCCACTCTATTGTCTATCATGCCTCCCAAGAAATAGAGGCATCCCTTGTGTGTTTTAAGGATCCTCCATTTCCTTGGACTTCAGTCTCAATTTCTGCAGTGGCTTTCCTTGCTCTTTCTTATGTTTATGCAGAAAGGGATAAACTTTTCAGAAATAAAAGGAAGCAATTTTGATATGATTGAGAGGAAAGTAAGTTTGTATGATTTTAAGGAAACACATGTGTCATTGTACAAGAGGTATGCTGATGGGTTTAGCATTTAGATTGCTTTAAATTATAACTGCAGTTCAACTAGCCATTTTGCTTAGTTGTTTTTCTCTGTGTTTAGTTTATTTTGGTGGCTTTTTCTTCTTACCTTGCTAATATAATAACATAAGTTGATCACTTGCCAGATGAATATTAGTATCATAATATTAGTTGTTTGAAAGATGTTGAAGTTGTTATATTTTTCAAGTTTTTAATATCTTATGATTAATAACTGTAGCACAAGTTTTGGTTCTTGGTGGTGGTTTGTTTTGCAAGTAAAAATAAATGACTGGTTCAATTTCAATAGTTTAATCATGAGAATTTGCTACCAAATTGGTTCAATGATGATTGAAGTTTATAGTGAAGACATCCAAAAAGCTGCTTTTTTTTTAAATTCTTCTCTGTGGTCTTAATTTGAGATTAAAAGCCAATTTCTTTTAATATATGGTGTTACTCTTTCTTTTAATCGTTTAGCAGCTGGATTGCTTTTAATCTTTTTATGGATTCTCTTCTTGCATCCTGAATATTGTGCCAGCTTAGCTATGAAACCTCATATCTCAAGATTTCTATTGGTAAGACATTTTGGATCACCAGTAGTTGCTTCATGCTAAGATGCTAAATGTGGAAAATAAGAGATGTCAAACATTGGCTTTCAATATTCAGATGTTCATGTTAAAGCAGAGCATTTAGATTGCCCCCTTTTTAAAGGCTTTCTTGGGCATTATGGATTCAGAAAGAAATATCTTTTTTGATTATGGGGTAGTTGACTACTTTTCAGACACATTATTGATTGTAGCCCTATGCGTTGGGTTGCTATTTCAAGTCATTAATGCCTATTCCCTATATAGATTTTGCTGCGTCAATGTCCTAAATAGCTAGTTACTAGAGAAAGAAATTTTAGTGTGAGAACCTTCTGTTAGGAGTTAGGATCATGCTTTTCAAGTGAAAGAAATATTTAAATTTCTCAATCATTTCTCTTTTAATCTTTAAGAGATATGGGTGAGCAGTAGAAGCTTTATTGTCAAACAGGATCTTGCTAACTATGGCTTCCATGTACATTATCGGGTGCAAAAAGCCTATGAATTTCACAACAATGGGAATCTTTACCGGGGAAATGTAGGAAATCTCTTACTAGTTCACAAATATTTCCATAGGTGGATTCTTTTAGGACTTCAATGCACGCCAAAGCATGGCACTAGTCTTAAGAAAATCTATCATCTCTGTTCATAAAAGGGACTGGAAGTCTCTTTCTGGCAGCTCCAAGTTGTATCTGTTGGGATCACAGACAAATGGGACATCATCTCCAATTCCTTCATAAAAGATCCCACCCAACTCACCATCTCCATCACCAGCCTGCTGCTGTTGATCCTTTGTCTCTTCCCCATCAGTTTCATCTCCAGATACATTCGAGTTCTTTCTGACCAGTTCTCTGAATATAGAAGATCGAAGAAGAAGGCCAAGTGCACTTGGAGAAGACGCCTTATTGCTCGAGATTAGATGGGTTTTGTTCTCAAAGACATCTTGCATTTGAGGGCAATTCAGGTAATCTGTGAGAGAATTACTTTGAAGGGCCAAGGATTTGTTCTCCTCAATTTGGGTATGGATAGATGGACATGCCTCTGTATGAGCCTCGGGTACTGCCTGTGATTCAACTGCTGCTTCTAGAATGGTCTCTCGTGCAGGCTTCAACCATCTTATGTAAGTACTCAGGTCAAAATTTGTTACAGCATGGATCCCCCTGTACTCAATGGCAGCTATGTCATAAGCACGAGCAGCTTCCTCTTGGGTGCCTATGTTGTAGAAGATGCATGACTTTGGTCAGCAGAAGACTCTTTGAAGAAGCTAATGAACGAAAGAGGCATTATTCTTTCCTATAAGACAATTCTGGGTATTGTGCATGTTTAATGTATTTTATTTATCTCTATTATGATGATTTCTGGAGCTATAACTTACTGTAAGTGCCAAGATAGAGATATTTGTTTCCAAAAACCCTCCCAATCCTTGCTTCCCATCTACCATTATGGTGGTGCCTGCATTATTCACCAAATATTAGTGATTCATCTTCATCAATGATATATCAGAAACAGATTCATATCTTAGTCATCAGGAATATCACCTTGCAACTCCCCTATACTTCGATACCCCTCTTGAAAAGCCACTGCTTTTTCTGTCAAAGAAAAACCAGATAACAGTTATATTAGTTGGGTGGCAATAGCAGTGCACATAAAGTAAGAGGAGAGGAAGCCTTCTGAACCAAAGACTGGATTACAAGTCTTACCTTCTTAAAGTGGCCAAGTACTCCTCTTTGGTCATAGTTTGCATGGTCTCTATCTCTTTCTTGTAATCAGATATCTGTATGAAGTATAAGGAGCATCAGATCAATAATCTAACTATAAGCAATAAAGGTACAGAACTATTCCATTCATAGGTGATGACTGATACCGGAAAATTAGTGAAAGTTGATGTTCCCCAGTACTTAAGTGCAGCTAAATCGTATGCCCTTGCTGCAGATTCTTCTTCATCGTACGCTCCTGCGAAATTTGAAAGAAATATTATCCACTTATGTTGACTAAATAGGCGATTCAAGCAACTTGACAACTAAACTACTAAAGCTACTCACCAAGGTACACTGTTGGTTCCAAAAACCAAATCCAATCCACGTCCCAAAAAGAAAAGGACAAAAGACAAGAAAAATGTTAGAAGGTATGAACAAATAAGGAAAAGGTAACATGAATGTCCAGTTAGTTTACAAAAACCAAAAAGGAAGAAGGAAATATTACCTTGCTTCCCTTTCTTCTTCTGTGTCACGTTCCAAGAGAGCTTGTCCCACAAGTGAGCTTCAAATCGACCTGTCCACCTATGTCTGTTCATTTACAGTTTGACTTGGATTAGTGACTTATAACACAAGAACTGACTAATATTTATTCAAAACTTTAGAACAAGGTATTTCTTATGACCTGCTGACACCACGAAACCTTGAACTCCTCTTTACAGTGTTGGTACTAGAATTCTGATCAACTTGTAGCTGCGGTATCTGCTGCTTCTGGTCACTTTGATTGTCGTCGCAATTAAGTGCAGCTACAGAAGCCTCTCTTCGTCGTCTCTTGACACATCGTGTTCCTTGGAACTCACCTTCTGACATGCACATTTGGCTTCTTTTTTTGCTCTCTTCACTCTTTATCATTATCATCTCCATCTCTTGTAATTTTCTCTCAGTTCTTCCTTTCTTCTTCTAGTATTGCATGACTTGGAGATTAGAAAAATGTGCCCAAGGTATGTATTCTTATAAGATGTGTACTTCTGTTGACTTTATTATGTTCTTGTTTTCGTTGTAAAAGACATGATTGGAGTGAGAAACAAGAGGGTCGATAATTACGGGGAAGTTAAAGTTGGATGACCTATATATATATATATATTAAATATTAATTTGCTTCTTATTGCTGGTTGTAAGATTAAAAGTCTATGGTTGACATTTTGATATATAAGTTTCATAACAACTGTCTGAAGCCAACCCAAGATATGATAATAATACTGTAATTCAAGTATGTAATCATAGGTTTTTATTAGTAACCCCGTAACGTTATGCTGCCGCTGGCACTTGGTATGGTGCCAAAATAAAATTTAAAGAAGTCAAGATTATCTTCATGATGTAGCACAAATCGAAGGTTACAGCTTTTTTTTTTGGTGTGTTTGGGAGAGAGAGAGAGAGAGAGAGAGAGAGAGGGTAGGGAATTACTACTCGTCTTTTGGGAGGTACTCGTGTAACCGAAGCAATGCTAAGATTATAAGTTGGCAATGCTACTCTCTGTGCTACCGACTTCCAATTATCATAAAACTGTAAATTACAATTTTTTTGGCAAAATTATTATTTACATATTTGAATTTTGACTCATTTTGTAAATATAATTTAACTTTATTACATGTCAATTATAATTTATATATTTTCAATTAGTTTCAATTATTAACGTTATTAAAATATTTAACGACAAATATTAATGTGATATTTTATTTTATACACGTCAGTGCTAAATTATTCATCCTAAATTTGTCATATTATGTACCAATTTAAAATAATCAAAATGACATTGTGAACTTTCATTAATGACAAAAAGAATGTGGGATTTTAGAGCATTCATAAGATTATTTGGATCATTTTAAATTAGTATATGAGATGACACATCTAAAATGAATGATTTTGCTTTAATTTGTATAAGATGAGATATCATGTTGGCTTTTGGCGTTAAATATTTTAACGATACTAAGCTCGATTATATAATCGAAATTAATTGAAAATATATGAATTATAATTGACATAAAACAAAGTTCTGAATTATATTTGAAACATAGGTCAAAAGTGTAGGGGCATGAAACCAAGATGACCATGTGAACCTTAGAAAATCCCTCATTCTTTTTATCATTAATGAAGTTTTAAAATGTCATTTTGATAATTTTAAGTTTGCATCTGACATAGTACCTTAGGGTGAATAATTTGACATTAACATATACAAAATGAGATGTTACATTAATGTTTGTTGTTAAATATTTTTACAACATTAGATTTAGAGGTATAATTAAAATTATTTAAAAATATATGAATTGAAATTGACATGAAATAAAATTTTAGATTATATTTAAAACATAAGTCAAAATTTAGGTGTATAAAAAATACTTTTTTTCCAACTTACTTTAAAGAAGTCTTGTCGTGAATTAATCCTGGTAAAATACTTGGTGTTTACTTGATATTTTTATCTCTGTTCTCTAAGTAGTTATAATGTTTTAAATTTCAGGTTGGTCTTCCTGTAATGGTATTACTTTGTTAACATGATTTGCTGTGTAATATATACCTATCTCTAAAGAAGAGAGAGAGAGAGAGAGAAGGGGGTGGCCTAAGAAAGAAGTTCTGAAAGTGATTTTTGGACACTGATCGAAGCCTACAAAAAGAATGTAAATAAACAAAGCATGTTTGACTAGTGGCAGACGGACATGAACGGTTCAGAATGTTTTATGCATTTTTTGAGCAAAGAGGAATCAAGGGTACGGGCTTTTTATATACACACACACACACACACACATATATTGAACAGAAAACAAAAGGCAATTTAAAACATGGGTATATCCATGATTGCACAAATGCTTTTCTCGGATTCATCACCTACCCTGAACTGTTAGTTTTCTTCATATATATTTGAATAGGGTCATTTTCGCTGCCAAAGTCAGAATCTTGCTTGGAGCATACGAGAATTTGCTGCCCCTACGCTACCTCCAATCGAAGATGTTTTCTATGCATTGGGCAGTATTATAATCATTCAGCCTGTCTATACTCTATACATTATTTCAAAGCTGGGACTTCGGCATTTTCTTACATATCTTTTACTTTCATTTGGATTAATCCAATGGACTGTTTGAGGAAGCAAAATCTATGTATTGCTAAAGTCGTATATCTCAGTCTATGTATTTCTATGTGCGTGTGCGTGTGCGTGTGTTTGAATACGTGTGTCTATATATATATATATATTCATATAAAAATATATATATGCATGCGTCCAGTTGAGATACTATATTGGACATTTTGGACTTGGCTTATTTATGCTGTCACGGGCTTTCAGCGCGTTAAGTTATACCTATATTACCATATCATAAAGTAACCTCACCTGATTAAGTTTAACATTTTAACTATCCAATCCATTACAATCTCCTTAATTCTTCCTTCATCCTAATTGGATGCTTCTTTTGAGAGACCCAACTGGAGCTCAACACACATATTAGGATCAAGACCTACCTAGTATTATAAATAGCTCTTACTTAGGGGCAGAAGGAATGACTTACGGGCTAACCGTCATGGACGAACTTTTTTAGCTATCGGATCTTTTTTAGTGAAGACTAAGATCGCTTGTGTTAGCATGTGGGCTTCAACGGGCCAGCCAGCAGGTTTTTCTTTTTAAAAGGTAAAATAATATTTTATATTTTGAAAGTTTACCTTAAGTTTTATTCATGTTTCAAAGATTTTTTTTGTCTATTTATATCTTATATATTTCAATTTTTGTCATATATATCTTTTTTTTTGTAACTTCGTCAATCAAATTAATAGAATATTAACTGAGTTGCCACGTGGCAACTACCTGGACTCAATTAAAAAAAATTTAATTTTTTTTAAAAAAGTTTAAGTTTATTCACTTAGGTTTTTAGTTAAACTTTTTCTTTTGCCTAATTTTTTATATAAATTCGTCTTCTACGTACTTCGTCTAGATTCCTAATTTAAGAATATATTTTTTATTTGTCAAAATATCCCCTTCAAACTTTTCAATGTGTTCACTTTAGTCCATGTTCTTCACTTTCATGCTTTTTTCTCATGGTTCGATCCTCCAAATTAGTCTATAATTTCATTTTTAGCCATAATATGATTTGATCTATCATTTCTACCCAAAAACAATACAAGAAATGAATTAAAATTCAAGTTTCAAAGCTTACCTTTTATGAGAGGGAGAGATATGCAACCTTTGAAACCTTAAATTTTAATTCATTTCTTGTATTTTTTTTAGGTAGAAATGATAGATTGAATCATATTATGACTGAAAATGAAATTATGGACTGATTTGGAGGACCAAACTGTGAGAAAAAAAAATGAAAGTGAAGAATAAGGACTAACGTGAACAAACTGAAAAGCTTGTAGGAGATACTTTGACAAATTAAAAAATAAATTCTTAAACTAGTGACCTAGACGAAGTAGAAGATTAGTTTATATCAACAATTAGACAAAAGAAAAATTTTGACGAACAACATAAGTGAATAAACTGAAATCTTTTTCTAAAAATTTTTTTTTATTGAGTCCATGTAACTACCACGTGACATGCTTTTTGTGATGTGATAGCCCAGTCAGCATTCCGTTAAGTTGATTGACAGAGTTATAAAAAAAAGTATATATGACAAAAATTAAAATATGTGGAATATAAGTGGGCCAAAAAAATTCTTTGGGTTATAAATGAAATTTGATATAAACTTTAGGAACATAAAGTATCCTTTTGCCTTTTAAATAATATAATTTTAAAAATTTTTAGTAAAAAAATAATAATTTTTTATTAAAATATAATTTATACATGTAAAACATTACTTCTCTAATGTTTTTAAATAACCAATAACTTTAATTATTTCCATAATTTATTTTTAAATTAACTATATTATATTTAAATTTGAGGATTCTATATTTATTTTCAAAATATTACAAAAATTTTTATATCCAAAATTACTATATTTATTGAATATAATATTATAAAATATAAAAAATGTGACAAAGTGATGTTATGTATACTAAATAATACAATTTTTGTATTAAAAAAAATTAAACGGTCCGACCTAGTTACTTTGACCATCTATTTCACAGGCTAAACGGGCCTAAAATGAAATATCCAAAACTATCTATTTACAGATAGTCACAAGTTAATCCGTAAATTTTAACTCGTTTTGATATTACTAGGTACTAAAACATTAGAGTTTTTACTTTTTACAAGAATTGAGTCCACTTAAATTGCTCAAAGAATTCAACTGAAAGAAGAAAAAAAAAACTCAAAAGACAACATGTAATCTTTGTTGAGATGCTATTCCCTAGCAGAAAATCTAACATTTACAAGAAATAGAAAGAATAACTCAGCATTCCACTACAAGTGTTGAGATAAATAAATTTTGAACCAAGTCCAAATATAGAACTTCTAGTACTGTTAGTAGCTCAGACTTGAATTTTGTTTTACACAACTAATTAAGGTTAACAATTAACAGTGCATAGCACCTTGTGCCGAAATATACAATTTGTCAAACTTAACGCACAGATTGAAGAGTTAATTTGAAGAGCATATTTACGAAGATAAAATGCACATAACTTCTCTCAACTTTGAGTAATATGTAATAAAATTTCTTCAATTTTAAAAAGTTGCAATTGACCCCCCTAGCTTTTTAGATTATGCAATTAACTCCTTTTGTTACCAACAATGTTAACTCTCATCCATGTTAGCATTTTTTTGTACACCTCAAATGTAAGTGTGGGATCTAATTGCCACCCCCCCCCCCCCCCCCCAAAAACACACACTAAAAACCCTCTTTTGTGGGAGCTGGTTCGCTCTAGGGAGTTGGACTTTCAGCTCCTTTTTTTTTTTTTTCATTTGTTAGGTGAGATCTAACTACACTTATTACGGTATCTAAGGGTCTTTTATATATATATATATATATATATATATATATATATATACATACATACATACACACACGTATATAAAAATTCTCAATGTCATTTTAATTGCAACGTTTTACAAATAATTTCAGAATTAGAATGTTTTTAACGTGCGAGCTTATAGTTTATAAACTAATTTATAACTTATTTAATTAACTTATAAGCTGGTTAAAAGTATTTAATAAACTAGTTTATTTTAGTAACTTATAATTTATTTTGATGATAAGAGTAACTTATAGCTTATGTATTTTTCTTTTCTTTTTATCCTTGTTATTTTATGAAAATATCCATCATATCCTTTATATTCATTATACCCTTATATATAAATATATATAATATATAAATATAACAAAATATGTAAATGTATTTTATTATATATAATAAAATATAATAATGTATATAAATATATTATATATGTAAAAATATATTATTGATATATAAAATATAATAAAATATAGAAATATATATATTTTTAATGAATTATATATATATATATAATAATTTAAATTAATTTAATTAAAAACAAAAATAATATATTTATTTATATTATTTTAAAATTAAAAAATATATGTCCTTTGATGTCATTTTACATATTTCAACTACTTCAACAGCTACTTTTACCGAACACTTATAATTCAATAAGTTAGTTTATAAGTCAGTTATAAGTTATAAGCTATAAGCTAAAAATTAGTTTATAAGTTATCAGCTAACTTATAAGCTAATTTTTTTCAATATAGCCTTAATTAATTTCTTGAACATATATATATATATATATATATATATATATATATTGGACCATTAGATAATGTAATAAGCGTGGCCAGATATCACCTAACAAAAGAAAAAAAAAAAAAGGAGCTAGAGGTCCAGCTCTCTGGAGCGGATTCGTTCCCCCCTATGCCGTGTTTTCTCCTCCCATTATGCTTCCTTAACCATTGCCTTAAGGGCTAATTAAAACACTAATTAACAAGACCTTTTTTATAAATAACATTTTATGAAACTTGTTTAGATCTAGTGTTAGGCAATACATTTAATGCAATTGCACGTTATTTTGTGCATAGTTTTTTATTAATTATATTCATTTTAATAAACTTTCCGAACCAATAATTATTCGGCTCAAAATTGAGTTAATTATTTAGTCTCTCAAAAAAATTTCTCTTCTCTCTTAATTTCTTCCCTATGTGCCTGGCATTGACTTATTAATTTGGATTCGTAGCCGATAATAAATAAATAAGTAAAAGAGGTAATAGTAAGATGACGAGGAAGAGACAACTAAGTCTACTGTTATTCATCAGAGAGAATGGGTTTATGTTGACGAACATGATGAACAGATGTGATTGAAAGCTTTGGCAGGCATAACCCCAAGCTCCAACGAAAACCCTATAAACCCCTACCATTTTGATATAATATACAGACCCTAACACCCCTTGTCCCCTTGCCCTCATGGCATGGAAGTGCACCAATAAATCTGGTAAGCCTTGTGACAGCAGTGCCGTCTTTGGTCTTGATTATGTATTTTGTCGAATGGCAATTTCCCAATGCGCTCTCCTCACTGTAGAAAAGTTCCTTCTCCGACGTCCACTGCCATTTGCTCCATTGCTTCAGCGTCGCATACAGCCTGTGTGTGATCTCCTTCGCCTTGAAGTCATCTGGGGCAATGAACCTGTTTCCTTGGCACAGTATGGTCGGGCTGGCGCTCCCACCAATGGCGTGCATCAGCCAGTGAGTGTAGTCATTGTTCACAAGGTGCACGTGTTGAATTTTAATATAATATATATATATATATCCTATTTTAGATATGCATTAATCAATTATTAAAAATCATTAACATATTAACTATATTATTCTAATATATGGCTTTTAATATATGAATATTATAATTTGACTTTTATATTGTGAGTGGCACGTGATGGGTTGGGCCAATCACATAGCCTGTTGAGAAGTCCCTGCTCTCGTCTGATAATAAATAGACTGGCATCCCATTAATCAGTCTAACCCTAGACAGAACACTTATCAGACAGAGAGTAGTACCACTCTCACACAACCCTAAAAATTCCCTCTGTTCTACTGTTGGAGATGGATAGCGCAATAATGCCAGGTACACGTTCTGTTCATCCCTTTTATGTTCTGTTATTTAATATGCTGTAGTTTGTATCTACATCGATCTAGGATTAGAAATTTAATCCTGTTAATTCCTTCAATGGTATCAGAGCCAGGTTGTAGTACAAACTATGACTATTAATTTGTAATTTAAATCTGATTTTCGCAATTCCCTAAACCCAAATTTTAAAACAAATTTCGTTTGCCCTAATTTAGTTGGTTAATCTTGAAATTGTTTTAGGGCTTTGATTCAAAACATTTATACGAATCATATATGTGAAAATCAGACTGTATGAACAATGTTTTAGGGAGTTTAAACAATTTTTTCTTGTTTCCGTTTTCCCTCAAGATTTCGATTTTGATTTCTCCCAAAACCAACCAATGTTTTTCGAAATTGATTTGGGGTTTCTGTTTTATGTTATAATTCAAATAACATAATCAAAACCGAGGCGTTTTCATCGAGGGATTTGAGAGATCCAAAGTTTTTTTTAAACCATTTTTTCTCCCAAAATTTTCGAACACCGATTCTCCAAATCTAGCCTCGTTTTTTCAAAATTGATTGAGGGCTTCTCTTTTTCGCAAGATTTCGAACAAAAGCCCTAAAGAAACACTGTTTTTCGTGGCCATTTGAGGGAGATTGAACCGGGTCGCGATCCGGGTCGCGCGACCCGGTTACAGGCCAGCCGGGTGAAGAAGAAGACCCCGACTGGCGAAGCCTCCGCGCGGGCCAGGTGCGTGGGGGCGCATGAGCAGCCTTCCATGAACCAAATTTTTTTTATATTTTTATGAAAAATCAAATAATTAAATAATAGTAATTTTGGTAATTTTTTGAAAATTTTTTGGGACCCCTAAGTATTTTATTTCATTTAATCCGAGATTATTTTCCTGTTTTAACTATTGTACTCTCGGATTTTTGGACTGAAATTTTTTGTGGTAGTTCCTCACTCTATTAACAACATCTAGGTATATTGTACTCTCCCCAGTAAGCTATCCTAGTGATGGAATTAATTTCAGTCCATAAGAAAATTATTCCCTTTTATTATTTTTGATTTTTCTGTTATTTATTTATTTACCTCTTTTCCCTCATTAATAATTATTTATTCTGTTGAATATAATTTTTTTTTATTTTGTATGATTGTGAACTCACCTATCGTGGGCACAGTTATGCAAAATCTTTGATTTAAATGATTAAAATTTTATTTATTTTATCCTTTTTTTAATCATTATTATTAGTCTAATTTATTGCATTAATAATAATTATATCCTATCA
Source organism: Biancaea sappan (assembly GCA_037074585.1). Taxonomy (NCBI): domain Eukaryota; kingdom Viridiplantae; phylum Streptophyta; class Magnoliopsida; order Fabales; family Fabaceae; genus Biancaea; species Biancaea sappan. The sequence goes on along the minus strand of CM073492.1, from coordinate 28,002,920 downwards.
GTATATTGTTATTAATGTAATTTCTTATACAATACCATATTAATCAATATCTCTATCAATTATTTTGAATACCATATCGGCATTCAAAATTTAGATGATGATAAGAGGTCTAAAGTATTGTATTATTATATTTCTTGTTTATTTTGGTTCGGGACCCTTAGGCGGGACCAGGTAGATAAGAAACTCTCTCTAACAGGCTTGATTGGCTGTGCACATAGAAACATTTAATTCTCTTATAGCATAATGACATTATGCATATTAAATGTTTTCTTTTGTTGTTTTAATGCCAGCCTCCCTGCCTATGCAATTAACTTCTGTCAAAACACTAAATGGGACCAATTTTGAGAACTGAAAAGAATCTCTGGATTTTTATTTGGCCATCACTAATATGGACTTGGTCTTGAGAGAGGAAGAGCCCCCAGCTCTTATTGCTGAGTCTACTGTTGCTGAAATGGCTTCTCGTGAAAAATGAGAGCACTCCAACAGGGTGTGTCTCATGGTGATGAAATACATCATGGAGAAGTCTATTAGACAGAGTATTCCAGAGAGCAAGAATGCTAAGGATTTTCTGAAGTCCGTTGGTGAGAAATTCACCACTTTTGACAAAGCTCAGAAGGGTCAGTATCTCTCTCTGATTGAGAAGACTAAATATGATGGTGTTAGTGGAGTTCGTGAGCACATCATGAAGTTAGTCCACTATTTTAATAAATTGAAGTCTCTCAAGGTTGATCTTGGTGAGAGCTATCTAATCTAGCAAGTACTGGAGTCATTCCCTTCTCAGTTTGACGTTCTGAAAACCTCCTATAATACTCAGAAAACTGAATGGACGATTGATGAAATGATTGCCATTGTCTCTCAAGAAGAGGATTCCACAAAGAAAGGGAAAGCACACAGTGTTCAGTTTGCTGCTGCTTTTTCTTCTGGTGCTAAGTCTGAGAAAAGGAGAGGTCACAAAGGAAAGTTTCAACGTGACAAGAAGAAAGGGGGAAAAGTTTCTCAACACTTAGAGTCAAAGAAGAATTTTTTCAAAGGAAACTGCAAGTATTGCAAGAAGTATGGCCATAAGGTGGATGATTGTTATACTCTCAAGAGGAAACTTGACAAGCAAGGTACACTCCTAGCTTTGGCTTGTTATGAATCAAATATGATTGATGTTGCTCCCAATACTTTGTGGTTTGACTCAGGTGCAACCATTCATGTTGTGAATTCTTTACAGGGGTTCACAAGCCTGAGGAAGCCAAGTGATGCTGAATCCAATATCATTGTGGGAGATGGAGCTAGAGTATCAGTGGAAGAAATATGAGTAGTTACATTGCTTTTACCTTCTGGACATACTTTATTGTTAAAAGACGCTGTTTATGTACCTTCTATGAGAATGAATTTGATTTCAATTTCAGCTTTGGATAAATATGGCTACACTTTTGAATTCAGTAGTGGAAAAGTTTTTATTCGTTTTAATTTTGTTACTGTCGGTTCAGGAGTATTATGTGATGGGCTTTACATGCTGAATTTGAATAATATGTCTGTTAACTCTGTTGTTGGAAATAAGCGTAATAGGACTGATGAAAGTTCTTCTATGTTGTGGCATAGACGCTTAGGGCACATTTTTAGGCCCCGGATTGAAAGACTGATTAAGGAAGGTATTCTTCATGATCTTAATTTCTCTGATTTTGACACTTGCATCGATTGCATTAAAGGCAAGCTCACTGCCAAGACTAGGAAGAAAGGAGCAAATAGGTGTGATGATGTGTTGCAGTTGATTCACACAGACATATGTGGACTTATTACACCCACTGCTATGGGTGGATATAGGTATTTCATTACCTTCATAGATGACTTCTCGAGATTTGGTTGGATAGATCTCCTCCAAGAAAAATCCAGTTCCTTGGATGCCTTCAGATCCTTCAAGGCTGCTATTGAATTAAAGACTGAAAAAAAGATTAAATGCGTGAGGTTCGATAGAGGATGTGAGTATTATGGCAGATACAGTAAGACTGGGAGAAATCCTGGACCATTCGCCAAATTTCTCGATGAATGTGGGATTGAAGCTCAATACACTATGCCTGGTACTCCTGAGCAGAATGGAGTTGCAGAGAGACGTAATCGAACACTCATGGATATGGTAAGATGCATGATGAGTCATATATCATTACCAGTTTTTCTTTGGGGAGATGTCTTAAAGACAGTTGTGTATATCCTTAATCAAGTACCTAGCAAATCTGTGCCGAAAACTCCCTACGAACTGATGAGTGGAAGGAAGCCGAGTTTGAAACACTTTCATGTGTAGGGTTGTAATGCAGAGGTTAGACCCTATAATCCTCAATTGAAGAAGCTTGATCTTAAAACTGTTAGTGGTTTCTTCATCGACTACTGCGTGGGCTCTAGAGGTTGCAGATTCTATTGCCCTTCTCATTCTATGCGAGTCATTGAGTCTGACAGAGCGATATTCTTTGAGGATGATTTGGATAGTGGGAGTCATACACCACGACCAATCACTCTCAAGGAACATCAGACCACAGCTCCTGCGTCGTCTGTTTTACTTCCCATGAATATTGTGGTTCCAGTCGCTCATGACGATGATCAGACACTTCAAGGAGGACATGATGTAGTGGTACCACCTGCTATTGAACAGGAAACTGATGATACTGCTGAAACAGGTGTAATGGCACCGCAAGATGTAGTGGCACCGCTAAATGACATTGCAGAAGCACCTCTATTGAGAAGATCTCAGAGAGTACGCAAGCCTTCTATACCAGTTGATTATGTGGTGTATCTTCAGGAGCATGAGTTTGATCTCCATAATGATGACGATCCTATCATTTTCCAGGAGGCTATCTCTAGTTCTCATGCTTCTGATTGGCTGAATGCCATGCATGATGAATTAGCTTCTATGTCTCATAATGGTATTTGGGATCTTGTAGAATTGTCAGATGGTTGCAAACCGATTGCGTGCAAATGGGTCTTTAAGACCAATCGTAGTCCAGATGGAAAAGTTGAGAGGTATAAAGCTAGACTAGTAGCGAAAGACTATAGTCAAAAGGAAGACATCGATTATAAGGAGACATTCTCACCAGTTTCTACGAAAGATGCATTTTGAGTTGTTATGGCTTCAGTAGCTCACTTTGATTTAGAACTTCACCAGATGGACGTAAAGACAGCTTTTCTGAATGGAGATCTAGCCGAGGATGTCTACATGGTTCAGGCTGATGGTTTCATTAAACCAGGTAAAGAGCATTTGGTTTGCAAACTTAAAAAGTCCATTTATGGACTAAAGCAAGCATCTAGGCAATGGTACTTGAAATTTGATCGTGTTGTCACTTCTTTTAGCTTCAAGGAAAATGCTTCAGATCAGTGCATTTATTTGAAGACTAGTGGGAACAATTTTATAATTCTTGTTTTATATGTCGATGATATTCTGCTTGCAAGCAGTTGTATTAACCTTTTGACTGAGACAAAATTGATGTTAAATAGCCACTTTGATATGAAGGACCTTGGTGATGCTTCAGTTGTTCTAGGCATCCAGATTTACCGGAATAGGTCACGTGGCATTCTTGGATTGTCTCAGAGAGGATATATTGAAAAGATCCTCAAGCAGTTTAACATGGATTCTTGCTCCCCATGTGCTGCACCTGTTCAGAAAGGTGACAAACTATCTAAATCTCTATGTCCTCAAAATGATTCAGAGATATCTGAAATGAGAAAAGTCCCATATGCTTCCACTGTTGGCAGTTTAATGTATGCTCAAGTTTGTACTCGTCCCGATATCGCTTTTACTGTTAATGCTTTAGGGAGATACTTGAGCAACCCAAGTTTGGGTCATTGGAAAGCCGTGAAGAAGGTCATGAGATATTTGCAGGGAACCAAGGATTACATGTTGACCTATAAGAAGTCTGATCAACTTCAGGTCATTGGTTATTCTGATTCTGATTTTGCAGGTTGCCCTGACGACCGTAAGTCTACTTCCGGCTCTATTTTTATGATGGCAGAAGGAGCTATCTCTTGGAAGAGTGTTAAACAGACTCTTACAGCTACTTCTACCATGGAGGCAGAGTATGTCGCTTGCTATGAGGCTACTTCTCAAGCCATGTGGCTGAAAAACTTAATCTCTGATTTTCACATTGTTGAAAGTATTTCTAGGCCACTTGTGATATACTGCTACAACACTACTATTGTTCATTTCTCTCAAAACAACAGAAGCTCTTCTCGATCAAAGCACTTTGATATCAAATATTTGTTTGTTAGAGAGAAAATTCTGGAGTTTCAAACTCGTATTGAACATCTCGCTACAGAAAATATGTTGGCGGATCCACTAACTAAAGGCTTAACTGTTAAAGCTTTTCAGAATCATGTAACTCATATGAGATTAGTTAAGTCTTTTGATGTTTTGGGTTAGTGGGAGTCTGAAATTTTACATTTACTTGATTGTTATTCTTATGAGATATGTATGAGATGATGTCACTTTTGTTATCATATCTCTTTTAGCATTTTCAGATGCTTGGACTATTCTTGGATTGCATATTTCTTTTAATTAATTATGCTTATCCATATTCATTATTCTTTATATGAAATATGGGCTTTTACTTTGTATGATTTACTTCCCTATCGGATACTATTTCTGCATCGTTAAAGCTTATGTTTCTTGACATTTGCTATAAATATAGTTGATATTTTAACCTTAATGATTGTTGCATTTTAATAATTGACTATTGCTATCCAAGTGGGAGAATTGTTGAATTTTAATATAATATATATATATATATATCCTATTTTAGATATGCATTAATCAATTATTAAAAATCATTAACATATTAACTATATTATTCTAATATATGGCTTTTAATATATGAATATTATAATTGGGCTTTTATATTGTGAGTGGCCCGTGATGGGTTGGGCTAATCACATAGCCTGTTGAGAAGTCCATGCTCTCGTCTGATAATAAATAGACTGGCATCCCATTAATCAGTCTAACCCTAGACAGAACACTTATCAGACAGAGAGTAGTACCACTCTCACACAACCCTAAAAATTCTCTCTGTTCTACTGTTGGAGATGGATAGCGCAATAATGCCAGGTACATGTTCTGTTCATCCCTTTTATGTTCTGTTATTTAATATGTTGTAGTTTGTATCTACACCGATCTAGGATTAGAAATTTAATCCTGTTAATTCCTTCAGCATGAACCTGTGTCTCACCCTGGGCATCCTCTGGATCAAGGTCAATGCTTGACCCAAATGGTTAAACGTCAGAGTGATCTGCATTATCTTGTCCTGTATTTACATGTCGTTTCCTCCAAACAACATCACCTGCATCCACAAATTAGTGTTATTCAAGAAAAAGTTGCATCTAAAGATTTTCTAGCCAAATCCGTTCTCCAGCTGGGATTCAATCAACCTCTACCACTACCACCAGTCAAAATTGAGTATTGTATCTAGAGATTTTAAGTTAGTATAATAACATCGTCGTGATTGGTCATGTGTCAGTTAGAGATGGTGATATCATTGGAACCTTGAACAACGTCAACGAGCCCATCAACCGCATTGGACATAGAAACGTGATCGATCCAAATGTTGGAGCAGCCGAAGATGGAGATTGCGTCCACAATCACTCCTGGTTCTAAGTCCGTAGTGCTGATGAATGGAGTCCCTAATCATGCCACCTTCCTTTGATACGGTGTCGTAGATGCGAATGTTATGGATGATGACGTTACTGACCATGAACAGAGAAAGGCTGACACCTCCTCTGATCTGGACGTTCGCACCACGACCGTCGATGGTCTTGTTGGAGTTGACCATAATTTCTTGATTCGCCTTGATGACCATCTCACTCTTGTGCGAATATGATCCAAAAGGGACCATCCAGGATCACGGCGTGTCAGAGAGTCCCGGGTTTTGGGTTGACCAGGTCGTCGTTGGAGGGATAGGTGACGACGTAGATGGGGCCGCCAAGACCACCGGTGGTCTTGTGGCCTAAGCCCTTCAAGCAAGAGGTTAACGTGAAGCGGTCCTTGGCCCAGTCGTCGACGTTGCATCGCCAGCACTTGTCAATTGGGTTGGTGGCCTTGCACTTTCCTGTGTATGCCTTATTTCCCCTTAGCTCCCTTCTTGTGGTGTTATGCTCCTCTGTCATTGCCCTATCAGAAATTGCTTTTTGTAAATTCCCATTCAGAATTAAACACATATTTTGTTTTCATAACAGGGAGGCAATTTTGTGGTAGGTCCAGCTATAAGTCTTAGTTCTCGAACATATATTTTTATACATTTGGAACATGACTCAATTCAAACCACATTTTTTGCTCTCTCTCTGGGCAGTTCTCCTCCCTCTCTGTAACAAAGAAGAAACGTTGGGTTCTCTAACAGTGAAGGTGGTTAGGAGGAGGCTAGTCATTACTTCTCTTTCATTCTCCTATAATTCTCTTTGAGTAGATTTTTTTTCAGATGATTATTTTTTTTTGTCCTCTTCGAGTAATTTCTCTCTTAAGTAGTGGTTTTCTTTCATCCCTTCCGAATAATTTCTCTCTTAGATGGTGGTTCCTTATCCTCTTTGTATTTTTTTCTCTTTCGAATGCGTTGTTTGAGTTTCAATCATTCATGAGAGCTTCGGAGCTAAGAGTGATTGAAAAAAATGGAACTCATTATTTTTCAAAACGTGCAAACACTTGTCAATATAATCTGAGAAAGGGTCGATGAAATAATTTCAAAAGTTCTAGCAGTATACTTTAGTTTGCCTCATTTGGTTAGTAAATCGATATACGTTTTTTTTTTCTCTAGATCCCTTAATATACTTAACATGTTCTTTGAAAGTTTTTTCTTTTTCCATTTTCTGTTTCAATTTTTTTGGAGCTCTTGTTGCATCTGGCCAATGTAGACTATCAAATTTTTTTAATATGATTTGTTTGGGGCCTTTTGACAATTATCAAAAAAAAAAATTCAAACCACATTAATTGAAATACAGGGGATTTTTAGATGATTGTGATTTCAACAAAATATATATATATATATATATATATATATATATATATATATATATATATATATATATATATACACATACATGTGGGAGGTTGAATTTTTAGAATCCTTAAAAAGTGAGTTAAAAAGAAAAGGAAAAAATTATTCATTTAATCTTCAGAAAATATAATTATTTCAATTTGATCCTTAAAAAATTAAATATCTCTACTTAATTCATAAAAGACTTCCATTATCTCAATTTGTCTCAGGTTGACAAACTTCAAATCCTTTGTTACCATAATTGTACTTGACAAATGGACAAAATTTAGTAGTTTGATATATAAGTTTAGTGAAATTATAGGGACCAAATTTATAATTTAAACATATTATTTTTTTTATGAAATTTGCTAGAACTAGTTTTAAGTAATATAACTTATGTCGTGAAATTTAATTATATATTTTTAAGAAACTTTCAGAATCAATCATTTTAAATAAAATTATGAGTATATTAATTAATTAATCTTTAAAAAATTATACTGTTTTAATTTAATTTTTTAAAAATAAAAACGTTTAATATAATCTTTGAAAAATTATTATTCTCTCAATTTAATTATTTAAAATTAAAAAATTAAATTAAAGGGTGGAAAATGTATTATAAACTAAACATTAATATGCTAAATTAAAATCTTTTGAGCTTCATAAGTATAATGTTCCACAAACATCGACTAGGGGTGGACGTACATGGATGGGGGTGGGGGGGGGGGGGGAATTTCCCCCACATGATTTTTTTTTTAAATTGATATATGTTGTATTTTTTTAACCCTAATAAAAATTTAGATGTTGCTCCCATGCACATGATAAATCATAATTATTTATTTTCTTAAAAGTACCATATCCAATAAATTTTTTTAAATTGAATTCAAAAATTATTTGTATTCCACCATAGTACTACTCTCTCTCAACTTTTGTAACACTCAACGTTTCAATGTCTCTTGAAGAAAGTAAGAGAATGGGTAAGAACAAAATAATGATTGTATGCGTCACTAGTGTTTTTTATTTTTCACTCGTGGAGTAGGTTTTACCTTAAAACTAAACCACTTTATATCTTGTATATTTTATATAATTTTTTATAGTTTATAATATTTATAATATTTTTTAATTTAAATATTTATAAACTATTTCTTATTTCCATAATCAAAATTTTTAGATCCGGTCCTACTCGTACGTAAAATAATATTCTTCGCTGCCATTCTCACTGTCTGTGATTGGATCTTTGATCTTCAGTTTCGCCCTCCTTGTAATGTGACTTTCAACTCTAACCTTGATTGTACGGAAATCATAATTTTCACTTTCAATCCTTTTAAATAAACTACAAAATACAAATTTACTTACATCCCTCGTCAAACTCTCCTCTTTTATATTATATATATACTTGACTAGCAAGGGATTTCACTGTCATTTTTCCTTTGCCCTCGTCTGCTATTGTGCCATTTTTTGCCTTTCTTTCACTTACATGCCCAGAATGCATCCTCTCCTATTTCAAAATTTCAATTTCACCCTCAAGAATCCGTAGGTATGTCTATGCTAAACGACTACAACCGTCCAAGCATCAAAGTTCATTATTTGAGTTTGATGGTAATGTTGTATATAGAAGCATCCATCAACGTAACAGACCATATTGTAATGCCCCTCTATATATTTTGGAGATTCGTTTTGTTTGGTGCTTAATTACAATACAAGGTCTACTCTTGGTTGTGTATTAAATTAGTTTGTAAATGACACATTATGATGTTTTATTATATATAAAGGAAGCGAATCAGCTTCGTACGTGCACTTGGTGAAAATGAAATTCATAAAATGTTATTATATTGACGAATAGAAAGAATGAACGATCACGGAAAGCTTGGGCAGGCGCAGCCCAAGGCTACAACAATACCATGTTATATCCTAACACGGCTTGCCCACGTGGCAAGTGAGGGCGCCACTATATCTAGTAAGCCTTGTCACGAAACTCCCGTCTCTGGGCTTGATCAGATCTTGATTCCCGAATGGCAATGGCCCCAAGGGCCCTCCCGACTGTTGAAACGTGGCCCCATTCATCATCAAGTCCATCTCCGACTTCCATTTCCACGTGCTCCACTGTGCCGGCGTCGCGTAGGATCTGTGGGTTATCTCCTTCGCTGCGTTCTCGTTCGGAGCAATGAAACGATTCCCCTGGCTCAATATGGTTGGGTTTGAGCTTCCTCCAATCGCGTACATCAGCCAGTGAGTGTAGTCATTGTTCACAACGTGCACGAACCCATATCTCGCTCTTGGCATCCTCTGTATCAATCCTTGCCCAAAATGATTGAACGCCACTGTTATCTGCATCATCTTGTCCCCTGTATACATGTCGCTTGCTCCAAACAACATCACCTGCATCTCCCAAATTCATGTCATCCACAAATTAGTTTCATCCTTTTTATAATTTATTGTTAATTGAGACAATGTTGCATCTGAAGATTTTTTCTTTTTCTTTTTTTTTGATTTAAGTTAGTATGATTACATCGTTGTGGTGAGTCATGTGGCAATTGGATATGGTGATGCCAGTAGAGCCTTCAATGACGTCAACGAGCCCATCTGCGGCATTGGCCATGGAAATATGATCGATCCAAATGTTGGAGCAGCCGAAGATGGAGATGGCGTCCCCATCACTCCTCGTTCTCGACCCCAAGTGGCCGATGGAATCCCTAATTAAGCCACCTGGCTTCGGTACGGTGTCGTGGATGCGAATGCTATGGATGATCACATTGGAGACGTAGAACAGAGAAAAGCCAGCACCCCCTGTGATATGCACAATGGCTCCGCGACCGTCAATGGTCTTGTGGGAACTAAATAGCAATTCTTGATTCAAATTGATGACCATGTCGCGCTGGAATATAATCCACAATGGACCGTCCTGGATCACGGCGTGTCGCAGAGTCCCGGGCTTCGGGTTCACCATATCGTCGTCGGAGGGATCGGTGACGACATAGATTGGGCCGCCGAGACCGCCGGTGGTCTTGCGGCCGAAGCCCTTCACGCAAGTAGCTAGCCTCATCCGGTCCTGGGCCCAGTCCGGCCTGCACCGCCAGCACCGGTCAATCGGGTTCGTGGCCTCGCACTGTCCTCCAAATTTCCATTTTCCCGCTAGCCCCCTTCTTGTGGCGTTCATATGCTCGTCCACGGCCCTGCATGCGTGACATTGTTTATGTGAATTAAACAAAAGGAATAATAATAAGAATAATTGCACAAACTCTATAATTTTAATATGAACTAAAAAGAACGTGGATTCATAATTGAGAGAAGAGAGAAGTGTACGAACAAATTAACGTGGAAGTTAAGGTCGGACGTGACATTAAAAGGGTCAGGCTCGTAAGCCGTGAGGACTGCACTACGTGCTTCTTCAGATCGTTTCTGGTAATATTCGTCAAATTCAGCAATGTTGGCTCGTAGGGAAGGGACAGTAATGGCTAGGGTAGCCAGGAAGAGTAGGGTAACACATGATGCCATCCCGGAGCCTTGGCTTAAAGGGCAAAGGATGGCTGGGGTCTCGAAAGGACAACGTCCTAGACCTTTGCCGACCAATGCCAGACAAAACCAAGGCTCTTCAATTACACAGCCACTGGGCTACTCCGAACATATGCCTTGATAGGAACAGAATGAGGATGGGTTATTTATAAGGTGACATCCCTTGAAAATTTTATGATTCTGTATCTAAATTTAGGAAATAGCCTTCTGTTTCTTTGGCTTCAAAAAAAGCAATCCCCAGATGTTCTAACTGCTTTACTGCAACATCGTCCAGGTTGACGGTCATGTTTGAAGTTCGCTAAGTTTAGCTGCCCCTTTGCTCTCATTTTCACTTGTCTCACCGATATTGTAGCGAAGCTATTTTTGGTTTGATTCAGGGATAGAGAGAGAGAGAGAGAGAAAAAAAAAGATCCATTTAAAATAATTCACTCGGGGAATATACCTAATATTTATGTCTCCCCCGCGTATGTTTGACGTCAATATAACCTATAAATTTTTTTATTGGATATTATAAATATTTTATTCATAAAAGTTATCATGATTATGATGGTCCGAATGATTTTCTCCATCACATTTGCACTACTATCCGATTTCTTTAAATGTCTTTCATTTAGTTCTAGAATGATATATATTCACGACAATGATGTTATTTGTTAGTTAAATTGCTTTTAAATATTTTGGTTAGACAGTATTTGAGTCATTTAATATACTTTAACTTTTCTTTTTTGGCCTAGGGTTCCAAAAAGGATAAAATCTTGATTTAATTTTTATCATTAAATTTTTCTATAAAAACATGACAAATTTATGATTTTTAGAGACAAGTGTTAACTTTTGATAATAAAAATATAAAAAAAATTATACTTTGATCTAATCCTTGAAAAAATTAGTCTAAATAGAATTTAAATTACGTAATCACCCGTCTTTTAGTCTAAATAGAATTTAGAATTTAGATTAGGTAATCTCCCATCACGTCTTCTATTAGGCAAGGTTATTTTTCAAATATTAAATCTAAAGATTTTAATTAAAATTTTAATAATGACAACCATTTTGCATGATATTAGATTTTTTTGTAAATAGATATATTGGGCTAAATATTTTTCAAATTTTCTAGGCCCAAATGACTTCTACTTTCAAACACAAAAATCCTGGCCCAATACTTTTTCTTAAATTGACCCAAACCTTTTTTCTTCTTGGTATCTTAATGTATATAGTTGTCAAGAAGAAACATCAATTCACTGCTCTGCTAGGGTTTAGAATCTGTGCTGCCATTCGTTAGGTCAGGTAGTCCTCACCCGCCCTCCCCTTTCCTTCGTCTTCTTCCCCCTTTCCCCAATGAGAGATTTCCCCTTCTCCTTGTAGAAACATTCCACTCTTCGTAGTAAGAGCTTTTTTATCTTCGTTTTTGTAGCGTTTTTTGTGCAAATGTGATGAGCTCTGATAATGGGGGATTCCAACTCCATAATTCCAACCCTTGGAACACCTTCTCGTGGCCACTGAAGAATGTGAGGATACAGGAGATGTACTCTCAACTCTTCAACCTTCTGACTCCTTTTCCTCCAAAAGTTCGGTGCGACCCTTGACCAGTGAAGCATATATGAAAGCCTGCTCCTTGATCCCCTCGGTCATCTTTATCAAAAAGGCATGGTTTGCCTCCATCATTTTTTTTCGACATATTTCTCTGCTTCAATGCACTTTGGAAAGCCTTTTGTCAGTCCCTTATGCTTGACGTTAGCTTATCATATGTTAAAAGCCTCATCTCTCCCAACTCTCATGGTATCAACGGCAGGAAACAACATAGGTGTTTGGTGACCTGAGACCTCAGCCTTTTGCTAGATGGGTTTTAGGTTGGTCTTTGAATCCCAACCAAGCTTGGTGACAATATAATGATGATGAGGTTGGGGCTTTCTTCTCCAATGATGCAGCCTCTGCTTTTCTGTCTAGCGTCCAACGTAAGAGTCAACAGCGTTGGTGTGAAGATGCTAGGGTTCTGCTTGTAGTATTTGTTAGGCTCCAGTTTGTTTTTTGATCTAGGCCTTGTTTGCTGCTTCTTGGGCTTGTGGATCCTTACTTGTCTTTTTTTTTTCTCTCCTTTAGGTCATGTTTCTAGAAAAAAAAATAGTCAGCTTTTGGGTTATGCATTATTAGCCTTAGCTCACTTAGTCTAGGGGTGTATTGCCTCTATTAAGATCTAAGGTACTATTTTAAGGTATATTGCTATAAATTTTTGTACATGTTATTCCATGAGTTTAAGTCTAAACTGTAATTATTTATCTTAAGGTCAAAAGTCGTCAAGAAAGTGCAAAAAATATTAAAGGCAGCAAAGTTGAAAATGCATGCTATCAGAAGACAGAAAAGTGGGGGGGGGGGGGGGGGGGAATGAGGGAGCAGTAAAACAAGCATATCTTTGCCCCAAAGAAGCAAATACCCAATACAAGAAACAAAAAGGCATTATGCATGCTAGGCAAGGAATTATGCTTCCAACCTCTAATTAAAAGAGAGAAGCGATAAATGCATTCAATTCAAATTAAAGTTCATCCATTTCTCTTTAGTTGTTCCTACACTTGAACATTCAAGTTGTTCTCTCACCATGCATTTACTGAAGTAGAGCATTAATGGAGACAAAATGATCGTTGGTGTTTCTTGAAGCATTTATGGAGTGTAATTAACAACTAGTTCTTGAGAAAGCTTATTTAAAGAAGCACCTTAACACTACTTTTAGATAAGGAGAGTTGTGCCAAAATGAAGAAACAATGAGTTGTCTTAATCTCCTTCCCCTTGTTGAGCTTGAACTGAAATATCTCCTTCATTGGAGTGATTGAGTGCACAAGATTGAAAGAAGAACATAGCTTCCAAAGTCAAAATTCTTAGAATCTTCTTTCCCTTTATATTTGGGCTTAAAATATGTTTATTGCTCTCAGAGTATCTCCAATGACAATTTTTTAAGAGTTCTTACAAATAAGAACCTGTTCTTAGTGAGTTTTACCATTATAATATATTAACGTGATTGTCACATGTAAGAATTATTCTTGTATAAAAATTGGTTCTTACAATAAAAGTAGTGGAGAGTTGTGAGATTCATTGTGAAAGTATAAAAATGTGAGGTAACTTATGTACCCAATTTGTGAGTTTTTTAGATTTGTATTATTGGAATGAAAAGTTACTTTAAAGCAAAAAGTGATGATGTGACATTATAAAACTACAATAAGGAATTTATTAGAGTTATACCATTGGAAATGCTCTCAGTAAAAAAAAAAATTAATGAACTTCGTTGATTGATTCCTTGTTGGAATCTTAACACAAGTGATGAGAGTTTTTTTTTTAGGTTCTTAGTGATAAAAAATCTAATGGTCTAACTTCAAAGAAGCTTAGTAAAATCCTAGGGTTGAAAGTTGTAAAAGCTTATTAGTCGCTCCTTGGTAATAAGGTTGTTATGATCAAGAGTGATCTTCCTTTGTGTTAATGTTTGTATTTACTAGTTAGTAGTGACTAGTGAGAGTTAAGAAAATAAAAGTAAGTTAATCATTAAAGGGTTACTTTGTAAATCTCTATGATATATTCTTATGTAATAAGGAAAACTCTACTACACTTTATGCTTAAAAATAGAATATAAGATCTAATTTATTGGATTTGTACCTTTATAAATCTTAATATCTGCATTTTGCTTTTTTATCTACTTAACCTCCTATGCCATTATTCCCGGTTCAATAAAATTCTATCAGGTTAAAGTTATTAATATTTTTAATTAAAGTAAAGAAGCTGACATTTTATTACAAAATACTTTGTTGATTGTATCTTTTCATATGAAAATAAGGTTCTTACTCTACGTGCTTCCTTAGACTTGTTTTCTGCAAAATAGAAATCTGAAATTTAAATCGAAAAGTCTCAAACTATCTTGTAATGCTCACATCTTTAGAAAATTTAGCAAGTTCCTAGTTCCAAATTGACAAGAATTATATGCAATTCTTTATATCTTTATTATCATGTTCTTCACAAAAAAATAGAACATATATTAAAAAAACTTTTGAAAAAACTAATTAGGCAATGTTAAGTTATAAAAAAATAAAAAATTATGTTTTAAGACTATACATTTATCCTGTTTTAATTGAACAATTTCTTTGAAAAGAATTTTAAAGCCTGCAAAATTTTTTATAAATTTTTTTTAAAAAAATATTTTTGTTTGAAAAATCACTAATCAAATCGAATTGGTAAATTCAACCCATGATATATAAAAGCCAACTTGGTCTAGTTGGGTCAAGGCTATAAATGTCTTATGAAACAGCTCAAACCTGGCTAATAACCAAGTCAGACCGGTCAGTGTTGAACTGGTTCTATCTTGGACTCTTAGTGCTTGTTTTACATGCTTGACGCTACTTCAGTCGTGGGCTTCTTGCTTGTTATATGCAAATTGTAATATATAATATAACAAACGTGTAAATTATATTATTAGTTATGCAAAATAATTTTAAATTATAAAAAATAGAAGTATTAACAACACATTTTATAATTAACATATATATTAAAGATAATAATGAACTGTTTAAAAGTAAATTACTTGTAATTCTGTTCTTAAAATATATTAATTTAATTATTTTAAGAATTATACACTGTATTTTAAATTATTTTAAAAATATTTTAATTCAATCATATTGTTCAATTGCACTTTGATAATTAAACCATAAATCATTCATTCTTTTAGTTCACGATCTAATCTGTAAAATATTGCAAATGACATAAGCTTGCTCCCAAAAAAAAACACCACATAATTCAACTCCCATGATTGCTTTTATAAGCTAACACATTGAATCAATCCAATTACTATTTGATTATTTATTAGTAGATATTTCATTAGAACTACTAGTATTTAAAATTTATTGCGCCCTAACAAATCTAATGTGAGTGTGTTTGAAAAAAAATTGGGCATAATTACTTTTAGGCAAAATTGATTTTCAAAATTGATTCTAGGTAAACCATGATTTGCATATATGCATGTTTCATGTTCCCTTTTGCCTTCTCTCTGTCGTATAGAAGTTGTTTTTCTTGAGGCTATGCAAATTCTCAGGTTTGGGAGAGGGTGTATTTAGTGTGAAATCTATGGCTTCCGACATATTTAAGTGATTATTTTTCAGCACAATTCAATCTTATTTTAGTTAAACAGTTTATTATGTGCTTCCTTTTATTTCTAGTATTTTCATGCTACCTTTTTTTGATAATTGGTGTGTTATGTGGTTATGTAGGAAGGATCACGGAGGGATGATGTGTAGCTGAGAGAAAGGTCAGATCAGTTGTGAATACTGGTTTTGCAATTCATTCAGCTTTTCTACTTTCCATTAAATTGATAAATTAGTGGATTGAAATTGTGGTTTTTCTGCCAAACTTGGGAGAGGGAAGTGAGAACTAGACCGGTGAATGAGTAGTGTGAGTCAGGAACTTAAGTAATGAAGGGGATCGTTTAGCTAACGGTATAGGAATATTTCGCTAGCCTCACATAATCACATTATGGCTTGTACTAATTGAACCTAATCAAGCATAGGAAATTATGATCGTTTAGGTCTAACTTAGTCGAAATTTGGCAGAATTCATCTAAGTAAATTAGCGCCTTAGATTTGTATATTGCACCAGTGAGCGCAAGAGTGAGAGAAGTAGTGAATCTTGGGAAAGACGTTGGAAATTCGCAGTCTTAGGTTTTTATAATTAAGAAATTAATTAGATTTTCTTGTTCTTTTGAATTAACAATTAACATGCCTTCAAACTATCATTAAAGTCTAAATAGTATTTGACTTAATTCTTTGAATACTTGGCATATCAATACTCGAGGATGATATCAATTTGTCAAGAAAAGATAGATCAACAAATCCACACAATAATAATACAAGTAGAGACTAAAAAAAAACATTATTAAAGGGACTACAATGTAAATAACAAAAGAAAGGGACTTAAAAGCAAGACTTAAGATTAAGGGCCCATTCAACAAATTAAGACAAGAAAGGACTGAATTGAAAATAAATAAAACATAGGGATTTGATTGCAAATAAAAATAGGGACTAAAATGAAATGAGGACTTATAACTTGGGTCCAAGTGTGATTTAGTAAAAAGGCTGGGCTCAAAACTACAATTTTCCTTGGATCAGGAATTGCAATTTACGTCAAAACGCTGAACACCATTTTCGGTGTTCTGAGCCTTGTATTCACCATTTGGTCACTCTTCGTCTTCCCTCCTCCTCTTTTCTGTTTTTTCTCTCCCTTTCTCACTCAATGAACTCTCTCATCTTTCTCTTGGTTCACTCTTCCTCTTTGTAAATAGAAGAAAACACAGCATAAAGAAGAGAGAATGGGCGCAACAATGTTTTTAGAACAAGGGTACAAGCAAAAGAGAAAAAATATGTACACAACAATTTTTCAAAATCAGAACAAGGGTAGGGAGGAGGGATTTGCACCATACAATAAAGATCATTGGGACTCTATTGATGAGGGCACAAGTTACGCTTATTCTCGTTGGCTGCAACCTTGGTTTAGTGGCAAGTATTGATTTTGTTCCTAGCAACAACCGTTCAACCAAACATTGTTGAAATGATACTAAACCTTGGTTTGTGACAATAAAAGTTTGTTTTTATAAACCTACCAAGAGTTTCCAAACATAGATTGAATTGTGTTGTTAAATTACAAAAGCGTAAAAATTTTCTTAATATTAGTTTTCTCTATTCATAAAAGTCAAACTTAAAACTTTATTTAAAAAAATTAGTGCCGAATCACATGAATTAAATTAGAGCACGCACTAAAGTTAACATGTGTCTTTTCTTACCATTAGATTTTTTTTAAAAAAAAATCAATGATGCACAGGATATGATATCTGATTTTCGTGTACATTGAGTTATTCAAATTTTATTCAGAGTAATTTATTGGAAGTGGGTTGCATCAAAAGTTGGGACAGTCACAAACAAGCCCAATAGAATTGAACAAGAAAATCTAGGCCGGCATGTAGTAAGATAGAAACTAGAAAGTGGCAAAGTGCCAACTCTTTCAAATGTAGAAGAACCTATTTTTTAAGGGAGGGAATAAATGTTATTTTAGCTTTTTAAGCTTCACTAATTCCTCCACACCTTCTCATTTCTTTCATCACAACCAAAAGACAAAAACAATAGAAAAGAAAGCTAGAATCATAGAAACAAAAAAAAAAAAAAAAGCAAAGCTGATTAAAGGCAAAAAATGAAACAAGACCTTACATTTATGCAGTTCTTTAAGTGTAGGATCACCGAGAAAAAAGGCTTTAAAGAGAGGACAGCAAGCATAGAGGTACATAGATTACTTGGAAAAGACTCATTTTAGCATTAACAATCTAAGCGGTGAACCTAGTCAATAGCTTCTTATTTCTCACGCTGTCAGCGACGACTACATTAATATTAATATATGTATTACAACACTAATAAACTAATTAACTTTAACTTTAGCAGGAAAGAACAAATGTTGTTTGGCACACAAGGGGTATATTTAATTAGAACTAGGATTTAGGCATAAGAGTTTAGGGTTTAGAATACCTTATGAGAAGTTGATTTTTCTTTTAATTGTTGAATTATTTTGTGATTTGTATAAAATATTGTTTTATTATATACTATGTACATAAATCTCAAAATAATTTAATAATAAGATAACTGGCACTTCAAAATATCAAAGTTGTCTAGCTATTAACTTTTTGTGTAGCCATTCTTTTTCTTCAAACAACTTAAAGATTGATGGGCCAATATGCCTGATTATGAATAGCAACTTTTGACATTCTGTGCTTCCTTCTTCAGACCAATACATAATCATATCATGCTAAAAAAAATCCCAAAAAAAAAAAAAAGACAGAAGCTTCGTTCATTTACTGCATATTTGTATTTTAAGAAATAAATATTCTTTTAATTAGCTCTTATAATTATGAGACCTCTTTTAAAAAAATTAAGTCAAACTTCTTTTAAAAAAGTAAAAAACACAATAAAACCCCACAATTTGTGTTGTGCTTATTGTGTAGCCAATAAGTTTTAAGAGGCATTTTTTGTGGGAAACTTTGTGTAAACAATAAGTCTTCTCTGACAAATGCCCTCTCCTCTGTTATGTCCTTTCATGAAGAATCCCTGTGTACGTTGGGAATTTAGGAGATATTGAAGAAATTTTAAGGTTTAAATATAAGTTTTCATTTTCAATTTTAATAATTTAATAAATGATTTCTTGTAATTAATACTAATTTTCAAAGGATTAAGTCTCTCAACTTAATTTTTGAAAGATTATATTTATTTTAATTTAATTTTTTTCTTTGTCAAAATAACTTTTAGTAACAACAAATTTCAAATTTAGCAACAATGAATTTTTTGATTTAGCAACTAAAAGAACTAAATCGAGACAAATAAAATTTTTTAAGATTAAATTAAAATACTTGATTTTTTAATGACCAAATTAAAAAAAACTATAATTTTTGGGGGCTAAATCAATCATTTATTCAAAGTTTTACCAACCATAGCCATCATTACTCAATGTTAAATAGTTTGGATGGTGTGGTAGTGTTGGTTTAAATTTCAAAAATAAGAATTTGGGAAATACATTTGAAATAAGATTAATCACCCTTCCCATGACATGAGGATAACGTTGTTTTTTTTTTTAAAAAAAAAAAGAGCCATCATTTTAATTTGGTGATCATTAATGCAATATAAAAGAATATCTGTGTGACTGAATTTTGTATTCGAATATAAAGACAACCTGAAGGAAAGAGATGATGGGTCTTTTATGGCAAAAAATCACATTTTGGAAAGCAAATTCTCCGGAACACTTATTCTCACACTTTTGACCAAAATTAGAAACTATTCTTCTTCACATTGTTCTGAAACTCAGTCCTTCATTACTTCACTCGCAATTCACTTCTTTATTCCTCCTTCTTAGCTCTGAAAAAGTCTTCATTAAAACTGAAAAAGAAACCTCATGTTCAACTACGAATACAGTAGTGCTACACAAAAGATAACGACTCTTGTTTAGCTCATTGATATTATCTAAACTGAGAATAATTTCTTTTTGTGAGACACATTTGTATCAATAGCATTTTCGTTTTAAAGAGGAAAATTTTATTTCGCTAGAAAAACTTTTAATCTAATCATCCACAAATGATTTTTATCGATTTAATCTCTTAGATAAAAGTACTTTTTTGTAATATTATTAGAAAATAGAAGTAGAACTATTGAAGACATGAATTTCCAAGTCCTCTCCCTTTGGGTGCGTGTTAGTGTGCAGGCCAGTCTATGTAGGTCTCCTTTGCTAAAGAACCTATGAACCGAAAGACTATGTATAGAAGAAAATTGGATTCTATCTTTGTTGGCTTGTGGACAAAAATACCCCTCTTCCTTATTTTATTGATAATTAATTTCCCTTTAATTGCATCGCATTGGCCCATCAAAACATCATAATTACAAGGTTTTGTATATTTTGGTTACGGGGTTTTTCAATTATAGCATAATATCTCTATAGTTTTTAAAAATAATTTATATTTTTTACAAATAAATATTACGTGAATGATTTCTTTCAGAAATTTTTTTACACATAATATATATTAAATAAAAGATTTAATAATAAAAAAATATAAAAAAAACTCTTGTAAAGAGAAATTTCACAAGTAATATTAATTTTTAAGTATTTATTATTAATTTTTATAATGAAATAATTTTTTTATAAATGCTACAATTTTTTTTCTTTTGAAAGTTTAGTTAACTTTAAACCTTTGACTAATCTAAATCAAAATAAGTCGAATTATAAAATTGTAAAATTCTTTCATTTTAATTATTTACATTGAAAAGATTCAAACTTAAAAATAAAATAAGTGACAAAACACTCGGATTAAAAGTTTACTTAATAAGTTATGTATTGTTTTCATAAAGGAACAAAAAAAAGGCTGCAACCAACTATCCTATTTCCAAAGCGGCGGGTGTTTTTATTTAATTATTGTTTAAACTTGTGGTGATAGATCATGAAAAGAGAGAAAACCCATGGAATGAAAGAAGCCTAACCCCGACAGATATTTTTCTTAGACATGGAAAATTGAACAAGGTATCCCCAAAAAAAGCACCCCTGAAAGAGAGCTATGAAGCTGTAGTGTGTGTACATGTCCCAAAGCCTTGGCCTCCACATCCACACATATCCATCATCATGCTTTCCTTAGGCGACGTGTTACACGTAGTGACAGCCACAGTCCCACTGTACGTAACCATGATAATAGCCTACGTCTCCGTGAAATGGTGGAAGCTGTTCACACCAGATCAGTGCTCTGGCATCAACAAGTTCGTGGCCAAGTTCTCTGTCCCTCTCTTGTCCTTCCAGGTCGTCTCCTCCAACAATGTGTACAACATGAGCCTCAAGCTCTTCTACGCCGACCTCATTCACAAATTGCTCGCCTTTCTCGCCTTAGCCGCCATTATCAAGTTCACTGCTCGAGGAGGCCTCAAGTGCCTCATCACTGGCTTTTCACTCTCCACACTTCCCAACACTCTGATCCTTGGGATCCCCCTCTTGAGGGCCATGTACAAGGATGAAGCTGTCATGCTTGCCCAGATTATTGTGTTGCAGAGCGTCATCTGGTACATTCTGCTCCTGTTTCTTTATGAACTCGATGCTGCAAATACCATGTCTCGTACTCGTACTCCTCCTCCTGAACCACCACAAGCCTCAGGTATGTATTTCAGATTTGATTGTGACCTCTGTCTTCACATATATACTTTTTTTTTTTAATGAGACCTAGGCATATCGATGTGGGCCCTGAAGTCATTTTAGCTTCTCTGTTTATCTGTTCCTTTACTTTCTTTCTTTCTTTCTCTATTCATTTAGATGCTCTTTGTTTGGATTGCTTCTGTATCGGTTAGATTCCACCAGTAGTCTCTTTTTAATTCCTGTGAAAGACTAATAGGATTAACGAGTGATGTCAATTCCATTTTCTCACCTTCAGTTCTTGCTTTCTGCTTTAAGGAGAAAACGAGGCTTCTGAGGAAGAACAATCAAAAGAGGAGGAGGAGGAAGAAGAAGAAGGCAGAAGAGAAAAGAAAACAAAGATCTTGCTCATTCTTTCAACTGTGGGGAAGAAGTTAATCAGTAATCCTAACACCTATGCAACTTTTATAGGTCTGATTTGGGCTAGCATACACTTCAGGTAAGCATGCTATATGTGCGCGAGCGCACGTGTATATATATATATATATATATATATATATATATTTCTGTTCATAATGAGAGCCAAAAAGTTAATATGTGTTGCAGGTGGGGAATACACATGCCGGCCGTTGTTAACCAATCAATAATTATATTGTCCAATGGAGGTCTTGGGATGGCAATGTTCAGCTTGGGTAAGAGATATGATTGCAAATGTTTTGTTATTGCTATAATTATTATGAATTCTTGGAAACAACTCTAGAGCTGTATGAACAGGTTTATTCATGGCATCACAGTCAAGTATTATAGCATGTGGGACAAGAATGGCAATGGTGGCAATGGGACTGAAATTCCTAGCGGGCCCTGCCTTAATGGCTGTAGCCTCTGTTGCCATTGGATTGAGACACACATTGTTAAAAGCAGCAATTGTCCAAGTAATCTTATCTTCCTTTTCTATACTATTTTAAATCAAGTCAATCTGAAAAACACATAATAATGTGAATTAATTTGCATATAAGTGCAGGCTGCTCTACCCCAAGGAATTGTTCCTTTTATATTTGCCAAAGAGTATAATGTGCATCCAGCAATTTTAAGCACTGGGTAGGTGATGCTTCGATGCATTTGCTTATTTATAAATGATGCAAGTAGTTGGATTAAGATTTGAAGGTGACGGTGTTTTGGTCGCAGGATCTTACTGGGGATGCTCATTTCCTTGCCGGTGGCATTGGCTTACTATTTTCTCTTAGGACTATGAACACAGAGGGGCTGTGCAGCCATATATATATATATATATATATATATATATATATATATATATATATATCTATACCAGAAACAATAACAGAATGCTGAATTGGTGTGAAGTAACAGTTACATAGTTACAACTTGTAAATTTACAGTATTGATTCATAAAATGGCAAGGAGAATCAAAGAGGACGACCATAAGATTGTCAGAGTTAGGAGAAATTCATATGTTCTTTTTAACTGTTTTGCTGTGTTTGTTATATGTATCCATGTACATATGTAACAGCTACACACTATGAAATACAATACATTGATTTCCCCTCTCTCTGGCTCTCTCTGTTTTTAATCCTCCTAAACTGCTTACTTGTCTTGGGGCAATATCAAATATGAATAACCTGTTTACTGAAAAATTTCAATTATATTCTGTACACTCCTACAATGGGAGAAGGGGGGAGATTTATATTACAAGAAAGCATATTCCTACAGCTAAGATTAGATTAACATATGTGGAGGATGCATCATGGAGGTATGGAGGGAGCATCTAAACTTTAATCATTAGGGTACATTGCACATGGAAGTTGGGAGAAATTATTTCAACACTCCCCCTCAAGTTGGTGCATAGATGTTCTACATGCCCAACTTGTCAAGTAACTTTAAGAATATTCGATTTGAAACTGATTTGGTGAGAATGTCAGCCAGTTGATCTTCAGATCTAATTTTAGGTAGTTCCACAATTCTTCTATCTAGTTTCTCTTTAATGAAAAATCTGTCTACCTCAACATGTTTTGTACGATCATGTTGAACTGGGTTATGGGCAATATCACATGCAGCTTTATTATCACAATATAGCCGAATTGGTTGCCTTGATGAGTAACCCAAATATTGTAAGAGTCGTCTCAGCCATAACACTTCACAAAGACCAAGTGCCATACTTCTAAATTCTGCTTCTGCACTTGAGCGAGCAACAACATTTTGTTTCTTGCTTCTCCATGTCACAAGATTACCTCCTACAAAGGTAAAGTAGCCGGAGGTAGATCGTCTATCATCCACAGAACCAGCCCAATCAGCATCCGTATATGCTTCAATGATTTGATGATTGGAATTCTTGGTGAATAAAATTCCCTTTCCAGGGGCAGATTTTAGATACCTTAAGATTCGCATGACTGCATTCATATGTTGCTTTCCAGGGT
The DNA here is from genome assembly GCA_037074585.1 of Biancaea sappan. Classification (NCBI taxonomy): domain Eukaryota; kingdom Viridiplantae; phylum Streptophyta; class Magnoliopsida; order Fabales; family Fabaceae; genus Biancaea; species Biancaea sappan. Next base: position 27,979,333 of record CM073492.1, on the reverse strand, counting down.
TGTGCATAAATTGGCTGATAATACTGAGGGCATAAGCTAGATCAGGTCTTGTATGAGTCAAGTACATCAATCTTCCAACAAGTCTTTGGTATCTTCCTTTATCAACTGGTATTTGATTAGATTCAACACACAACTTTATACCTTCTTCCAAAGGAGTATCAACAGGTTGGCATCCTGACATTCCAGTTTCCTGCAAAAGGTCTAAGGTATATTTTCTTTGAGATAGAAATATTCCTTTATTAGATCGAGATATTTCAATCCCAAGAAAATACTTTAGAGAGCCTAAATTTTTCATTTCAAATTCTCTAAATAAGTGATCTTGTAGGGCTTTTCTTTCTTCAAAATCATTTCCCGTAACTACTATGTCATCGACATAAACAATAAGAGCAGTAATCTTACCCTGTCATTTTTTTAAGAACAGGGTATGATCTGAGTTGCTTTGCTTGTAGCCAAAAGTTCTCATAGATTTCGTGAATCTTCCAAACCATGCCCTTGGAGATTGTTTCAATCCATATAATGACTTCTTTAGTCTGCACACTTTCTGTTTATGATTTTCTTGTCCCATACATCTAGGAGGAAGTTCCATGTAGATTTCTTCAGATAATTCTCCATGTAGAAATGCATTCTTTACATCATACTGGTGTAATGGCCAATCTAAGTTTGCAGCTAGAGATAGTAGAACACGAACAGTATTGATCTTGGCCACAGGTGCAAATGTCTCAGTGTAGTCGATCCCATAGGTTTGAGTGTATCCCTTTGCTACTAACCTTGCCTTGAAACGTTCAATTGTACCATCCGCTTTGTACTTTACGGTGTAAATCCATTGACATCCAACTGCTTTCTTTCCTGGGGGAAGATAAGCAAGTTCCCAAGTTTTATTCTTTTGCAGGGATTTCATCTCTTCATCCATAGCATTTTTCCATCTGGGATCACTTAAAGCTTCCTGCACATTGTTAGGAATAGATACACTAGATAATTGATTTACAAATGATATGTTTGATTCTGACAACTGATGGTTAGAGACATAATGACTCATGGGATATTTAGTTTTACTAGACAAATCTGGTTCATATGTGAGTTTAGGAATACCTCTAGTGTGGCGCTGTGGTAATTGTTTCTTGAATGGTTCAAGAACATCTTCAGGAAGCGATTGGCATGGTACATCAGATGACGGTAGCTCTATGTCTTCATCTTCTGGTAAATTTTCTTCAGGTATTGTTCCTTGGTCATTACTTCTTTGATCTAATTCTCCCATCTCATTATTGGTTGGTTCATCTTGCAAATTCTCACTATCCCCTTCAACATCCAAGAAAATAGTATGATAATCTAGAGTCTGAATTTCCATATGGTACTCCCCCTGAAATTCAGTCTTAGAATAATACATTGTAGATTCATAGAAAATAACATCCATTGTGATAAACATTTGCCGTGTCGGAGGATGATAACACCGATAACCTTTTTGATGAGGGGCATACCCAACAAAGACACACCGCAGTGCTCGAGGATGTAACTTGTTGCGTTGATGTTTATGGAGGTGTACAAATACTACACATCCAAATACATGTGGAGGTAAATTTGGTACAGCTGGAGCAATAATCGAATCAGTGATGGCTTGAAAAGGGGTTTGAAAATTCAGAGTGCGAGATGGCACCCGATTAATGAGGTATGCTGCAGAATTAAGAGCTTCTCCCCAGTAGGATAATGGCATATAAGCATCGATTAAAGAGGCCCGAACTACTTCCAATAAGTGTCTATTTTTTCTCTCTGCAACTCCATTTTGCTGTGGTGTGTTAGAACACGTAGTTTGATGAACTATTCCTTGTGCTTCTAAATATTTTAGAAATTCAGTGCTTTGATATTCACCTCCATTATCACTGCGAAGGACTTGTACCTTTGCTTTGTACTGAGTTTCAATCATTTTATGAAATTTTTGAAATAAAGAGTTCACTTCCCCTTTGGATTTCATTAAGCACAACCATGTCATTCTGGTACAATCATCAATGAAAGTTACAAACCAACGAGATCCACCCAAAGTTGGGACTTTAGATGGACCCCACACATCAGAATGTATAATCATAAAAGGAAGTGGACTTTTATTCAAACTTAAAGGGAATGAAGTTCGATGACTTTTTGCTAGTTTACAAACATCACAATGGAAGCTAGAAACATCAAAACTTCTAAATAAACTAGGAAATAGTCTTTTTAGATACCCAAAAGAAGCATGTCCCAGACGTTGATGCCATAACCAAATCTCTTTCCTCCTGTTTTCCTCTTTCGATTGATTTACCATTAACGCCTTTGTAGAGTTGTCTACTAAATCCAAATAATATAGCTTTCCTTTCCTAGTACCATAGCCAATCGTTTTCCTGGTCTGAATGTCCTTAAAAACACAAAATTCAGGCCAAAAAATTACAATGCAAGATAATGTTTTAGTGAGTTGAGAAACTGACAAAAGATTGTAATCTAATGATGGTACTACTAAAACAGAATCCAGATTCAAGTTATCAGTGAGTTGTAATGATCCTTCCCCCATAACTGGGGTGGTGTTACCATTGGCAGTGGAAACAATCTGTTGGGAGGAATGTTTAAGGACTGGTATTTGTCTAGAATCAAACATCATATGATCTGTAGCACCAGAATCAATTATCCATGTACTATTAATAACAGATGCAGAAGTATTTAAAATCTTACCAGAATCTGTAGAGGTTACCAACGCAGAAGCTTTCTCAACAACATTATTCTCCTTTTTACTTTCGACAATGGCTGCAGTTGAGTTTTTCTTGGACTCCTTCTTGCGATTAGGATCCCACCAATCAGGATAGCCTATAATTTCAAAGCAACGACTTCTGGTATGACCAGTTTTGTTGCAGTAGGTACACTTGAGAGTTGATTTATCAATATTGGTAGCAGGTCTTGAAGTATTGGTTTTGGAGTTGTCTTGCCATGTTGGAGTTCGCTGTCGGGCAATCATGGCTGAGATCTCATGATTATTTTGATCTTCTTTTAATGTAGAATGACGCACTGCTTCTCTGCGAATTAATGCATAACATTCTTCTAAGCCAGGAATTGGATCTTTTCGTAGAATCTCTCCACGAATCTGCTCAAAATGGCTATCTAGTCCAGCAAGGAATATGTGGACTCGTTGCCTGTCAATGCTCCTTTGGTATGCCACAATATCATCGGGATCTTTCATAATTACCTTGTCGCGATGATCTAATTTGCGGAATATTTCTGTTAATGTACCATAATATTCAGAGAGTGACTTTCCACTTTGTTGAGCAGTAAAGGCCCTTTTATGGAGAGTGAAAATTTGTAATTCATCACTACCATCATAAAAGGCTTGTGACAGTGCACTCCAAATTTCTCTTGCAGTGGATATGCGAAGATAGCGTTTCATAATCTCTGGTTGCATTGACATTAAGAGCCATCGCTTTACTTTCTGATTTTCAGCATACCATTTTTCATATGCTTCATCAGATTGTGCAGGTGGTTTTTCCTTCCCTCGAATGTAAGAGAGTTTTTCTCTTTCAGCAATGTGCATTTCCATTAATTGTGACCAAACGTCATAGTTTGATTCACTAAGAATTATGCCAGCATTAAAAACACCCTCAGATTGAACAATTACAGGAATAGATTTGGATCCAGAAGATTCAGTATATTTTTCACTCATTTTTTTTCTCTTTTTTTTTTCTTTTTTTTTTCTTTTTTTTTTTAAATCCTCTTTTTTTTTAAAAAAAATGAAAAGAAAAAAAAACTTGAACAGGCCACGAACAAGTAACTATAATCTTCAAAACACTTGAATGACCAACCTGATACCACGAACAGGCCAGAAATGAAGAGACGATGCCGGCGAAGCAACTACTGGTGGCTAACTCATCTCCATGCACCCTCACGCGCCGGCGAGTGGGACGGGAATAGGCAATTTTGATCGGCGCGTGTGACTCACACGCGCCGTTTCAGGTGACCGGACTCCTGGTTCCGGCCGATATTATGGTGGGTCAGCTTCCTGTGGTGGAGGTGAGACTTAGAAGTGACTCCACATAGGTGACCTTACACCCAGGGACTTAAACAAAAAAAAATGGAGACCTTGCGACCAGAGGCTCTGATACCAAGTTTACTGAAAAATTTCAATTATATTCTGTACACTCTTACAATGGGAGAAGGGGGGAGATTTATATTACAAGAAAGCATATTCCTACAGCTAAGATTAGACTAACACATGTGGAGGATGCATCATGGAGGTATGGAGGGAGCATCTAAACTTTAATCATTAGGGTACATTGCACATGGAAGTTGGGAGAAATTATTTCAACATAACCATGTATATGAAACTCTCAATTTGATTAATTATTTGCCTTTTGGTTCATTCATCTTCTGTTTTTTTTTTTCTTGGAAATGGTCTCAGCACTTGCGCTCATTCAATTCTCATTCTTCAATAAATTCACTCCCCAAGTTCTTCTACATTGTCATCATGATACTATACCTGACTTCTTACTCGCTATTTATTCACCCTTGTTGAAGATGATGATATTAGTCTGGTGATACAGACTTTGAAAGGTCCTTTCATTGAATATGAATTACTTATTTTCATCTTTGTTAGTGTTCAAGGTATCCTTATGCTTTTTGCCCCTCTTCTTATTCTGATTCTGCATGTCAATGGCCAAGTCTTCACCTTTCTAGTTTCTACACCACAGAACAATTTAATTGGCGCCGTATTCACTACTGGTTTATTGGCAGAACTGATATGATTGCGTGGACTAAAATCTGCAATTCAAAGAGGCAGGTTCTTTAGGGAAAACGATTATGAAGGATATTCCAGAACAAAAACTCAGTGTTCCTCTTTCATGGAAGAGAACCTCTCATATCTTCAGTCCCAGGCCAGCCAAGAAGCAATACCAAAGACAAGATCCCAGTTCAACCCCTCTAGACCTCATTATCATAGTCCCTTACGAGAGTTTAGGGGTTAGGGTTACGAGGGACACGGTGGACATTTTCAAGACCCTTACCAGAACTCGAGCATTCACCGGACTTGCCCATATGCCTTTTATGTTATCAAATTGAGATTCTAATCGTAAATCGCTAGGTGAAATTATAAATCGTGAATTGTATTGAATTATAAAATTCATAATTACAATAATATCATAATAGACATCTTTTATAATATAAATATCATAATAAATTTCATAAATTCAAATCATAAATAAAATAATAAATTACAAAAATAAATGTCAATTTATGACAAGTTAATAAACTAAAAGACTTATCATAAGTCATATATAATATAAGTCATAAGACAACTATATAAGTAGTGCCATAGAGAAATTTTAGTGGCTTGTAAGGGTCCTATATAATTTTTTTTTTGGCTGATTTTTTTGGAGCCATTGCAAGAAAAAGAAACAAAAAGAAAAGAAAATAGAATGGTAGAATTGTAAAGAAATTTTAGTGGAAAAAAGAAATTAAGAGAAGAAAATAAAGAACTTTTGGTGCACAGGGCTCGGCAGCACTAGGATGACGTAGAAGCTGGAGTGGAGAAGAGAAAAGCTTGGCTGGCTCTGTGTTGCTGTTACTCCAATTAGATAAAATCATAAACGTTGACTTTTGAGTTTCCAAATAAAAAAGCAACTAGAAACGCTACGCCTGTATATTAAATGTTGCGTTATTATAACACTGTTATAGATATATATATATATATATATATATATATATATATATATATATATATATATATATATATATATATATATATATATATATATATATTTAAAAAAAAGAGCAACAAGGAAGATGTTCATGCACGAGTCACAACTTCATATTATATACTAAGGGGTTGTTTAGTATTTAGAAAAGAATAAAAATGGAAAGAAAATAAAAAAATAAAAGAGAAAAGAGACTGAAAACAAAAGAAGAAAAAGGAAAAAAAACTTATTTAGTATGCAATGAAAAAGAAAAGAAGAAAATAAGATTATTATATTTTTTAAATATAATAAAAAATAAATATAAAAATAATTTACTATTTTACCTTTAACTAAAAATTCATTACTTAACCAAAAAAGAAAAATCCATCAAACCCAAATTACAATTGGTGTTGGCTGCTAGGTGCCGGTCGACCGGCTGCCAGGCGTCGGCTAACTGGTTGCCAGGTGCCGGTGCCAAGCTCTCTCTCTCACCGCCAGTGTCTCAGACTCTCCCTCTCAGTCCGTCGGTTTCTTTGAATAGAAGATAACAACAGTACACTTGCATTCGACATAGGGACAAAACCATCCAAATACCTATTTTCCATCCAAGAAACACCTTTTCCATCAAGACAACAATGGAAAAAATTTCAGGAAAAGCGGACTATTTTTTTCATAATAGAAAGCTCCATTCTCTACAGTCTGGCTACCAAACAAAGGAAAAAAATAACAGTATATGAAATTTCCATTCCATTCCAACGTTTTTAAAGATACCAAACGGCCCCTAACTTAAACATTATGTTTAGGGTACATAAAACACAACGTTCCCCTTGTTCATCTTCTGACTTTTGGATCGTCGAAACAGTGTGATTTGTTCGTTCTCGCAATTCAATTGCTGACAATTAGTCTACAGATTCATATCGCCACAGGTTTGTATCAAATTATATCGTGCGATTCAAATCATGAATCACATGATTTCAATAATTATAGTCGGAATATTAATGTCTCTTTTTTTTAAAAAAATCAATTGGTGTCTGATCACCAAACTAAATGTGTCGATTAATCTGTATTCGAGCCACATAGAATCACAATGGGCAGTAAAGTTCTTCCTACTAAGTTTTAATGCAGTTGCATGAGACTTGAACATGAAACCTCTTATTAAGTTAAAACAATCTCTTACCAATTAATTTACTTGGTTAAAATCTCTTTTTTCATTCAATGCAATCTTAGTCTTTATCTTTTTAGACGATTAAGTGAGGAAAAAAAAATCTATAACATATATATCAAATAGACGTTTATAAACATTTGTCATAAATTTAATAAAATTTTCAATACAAATAAAAAATTTATGAAATATATTTTCTATTTAGTTATATTGTTAATAAAAAAAGTAATATTATTTTTGAAGTATTTTGAACTTTTTTTGGTAAACAAAGAAACCAAAAGCAACAATTATCACGTAATGGCTAATAGGTAAAAATATTATTCATGTTTCCAAAGTTTAACACGTGTTGCAATTATAACTCCTAATTTTATTTTGTATCAGTTATAACATATATATTTACTAATCAGTTTTGATTTATGCCCCTAAACTTAATGTCAGTAGATCTCTGGCTTGGCCAAATTGTTAGATTTATTTATTTAACTGGGACCCATATGTAATATTAAAATGTATTAGGGTATTATTTAAATAAGTACAAATTAAAAGTGATCTAATTGAGAATTAATTTTTGTTTAAGGACATAATTGTTATAAAATATATAAGTGCAGATACTGGAGTGTAATTTCTAATTTAATGAGGGATAGAATTAAAAATTATATAAATTTGAAAATTAATTAAACTTATTAGTTACTTAAAATGAGTTATAGTCCTTAATTATAAGATAACTTTCATTCTCTTCTTTTCCATCAAAGAGAACCTAAAGCAAACTTAAGGAAAATTTACAATTGAAAAATCAAAATCTCGTTACTCATTGATTGCGATTCTATAGATTTATTAAGTTCTATTTTTTATCATGAACTAACATGAGTTATAGTTTAAAATAAAATTTATAAAATTCTAACAAGTGGTATGAAAGCCATCATGTTTGGTTCACGATAGATCAAGAATGTTTTTCGATTATGTTTTTCTTTGATCTTTAATCTGGTTTTTCAATCATCGCAAGTTGTTGTATGCCAGTGGGAGTCCCAATTCTATCAATTCCTCGGTTATTATATGTGTGTTTTATATTACACATACATCGGCCGGATTCCATCGTGTGTGTGTTTCGGTTTTATCCACACGTTCTTCATGAACCCTACTTCTATCATATATTTCTGGATAACAACATTGTGCTCCTGCACCACACTTGGTTTGATGATGCCAAATATATGGGCTTATTTTAATTATTATTATTATTATTATTATTTGTAAAAATTTCTTTGGATAAATATTGATTTTGGGAGTTTAAAAAAATAAAAAAAAACCTGTACAACCATAATCATGGGCAACCGTGGGTAACGTCCATATCCGTAATCCGTGGCGTGATTAAATTGAAGAATGTATATTCAATCTCCATTTGAATATGTTTCTTCATTCAATGTCCATATTTGTATATACATGGCATAATTAAATTGAAGAATGTGTCTTCCATGAATCTCTCCTTATTTATATATTTATATATATTAATTTCTTTTGATGGATATTTTGATTCAATATTTAATATTCATCTATATATCATCAAAATATTGTTAAATTTATAATCAATATTTATTTATAAATATAATTATTTATGCCAATTAATATTGATTAAATATTTTGATATATATATATATATATATATATATATATATATATATATATATATATATATTCAGTATTTGATTTGACTTATGGAATTTTTTTTGGTGTATATCACACATGGACATTCAATAAATTAAAAAAAACCAGAATTAATTTTATTTCAATCACAAATTTATATATAAGGTTGTTTAGCATTTTAAAATGAGTTAATTTAAATAAGAAGTCGTCAAAGTGACATCTCTTATCTAGATTACTTGTAAAAAAATGCTAAATGTTTGTGTATATTTAAATTCATGCAGGTATTAATCAGCCTAAAGGAAGGTTAATATTTGGTCGACTACATGTGCACCTGTGATGGTAAACATGTAATAATTATACGATTGTACATATGAATAATAAATTACATCCAAATATGATTTATTATTTGACATGCTTTATTATTAGTGTTTAATTACTGCAACAAGAGTACCACTAATAGTTAATATTATTGTCCAAAGACTTGATGGTAATGTTGCACTAGGTATCTTGAGATGGATAATGCTTTTATATTGAATTTGTGGATTGAACTTTTGGTTAATGATGTGAGCATATATTTATTATGTTTATTTTTGTTCTCTTTATCAGCTATTGCAACAATATCTGCCAACTTGAATTCAGTTCTGATACTTAATGGTACTAACTTCAAGGATTGGAAAGAGAACGTTCTTATCGTTCTTGGCTGCATAGATCTAGACCTTGCACTAAGGGAACGACAACTTTCTTCTTTTACGGATGCAAATACCCCTAATCAAATGAGGTATTATGAGAAGTGAGACCATTCAAATTGCATGAGTCTAGTAATTATGAAACGCGGCATTCTAGGATCCTTTAGAGGTGCGATGTCTGAAGACGTCACTAATGCTAAGGATTTCCTTGCTGAAGTTGAGAAACGCTTTGTTAAAAGTGATAAGGTGGAAATAAGCATGCCTTTGCATAGCTTAACTTCCATGAGGTATAATGGCAAAGGAAATATAAGATAGTACATTATAAAAATGTCTCATTTTGTTTCCAGACACAAGACTTTAAAAACTGATTTATCAGAAGATGTACTTGTACATCTAGTCTTGAATTCTCTTCCTGCACAATTCAATTAGTTTAAGGTCAGTTATAATTGCTAGAAAGAGAAATGGTCTCTAAATGAGCTCATTTCATTTTGTGTGCAAGAGGAAGATGGATTGAAACAAGATAAGACTGAAAGTGCTCATTTGACTAGCACTTCTAAGGGAAAGGGTAAAAGGAATAATACTGAGAAAATGAATGAGGCTGCTAAGGGTTCAGCACAAAAGAGCAAAATAAGGGTGAAAAATTTGCTTCTTTTGTTACAAGCCTGGACATGTAAAGAAAGGCTGTACCAAATATCATGCATATCTTGCATGGCGTGCTAAGAAAGGTATTTTCCTGTCTTTGGTATGTTCTGAGATTAATTTAGCTTCAGCACCTAAAAACACTACTACTACTACTAACATTAATGTTTCAATGTAGGACTGTCTAAGCTATCAAAGGCCAACTTATGCTGAAAGACGCATCTATACGAGAGATGGCGAGTAAGTGGAGATTGAAGCTATTAGGCATTTTCGATTGTTATTTTGTACTGGATATTATTTGGATTTATTAGATATTTTTGTTGTATTGTCTTTTAGACGGAATTTAGTTTCAGTTTCCTATTTGGACAAATCAGGATATTTTTGTAATTTTGGGAACAATTCAATTATTTTGTCTTTAAATTCAAATGTGGTTGGAACTGGTACACTTACGGTTTATGACAATCTTTATTTGCTTGAAACAATAACTTCTTATCATGAAATCATGTATGTTGAATCCCGTGGTACTAAGCGAAAGATTGATAATACAAATTCAGGAGTACAATGGCACAAATGCTTAGGTCACATCTCTAGAAATATAGTAGAGCGTCTTGTTTAGATAGGATCTTGGATTCCATTGATTTTATAGATTTTAATGTATGTATTCAGTGCATTAAGGTCAACCAGACCAAATAGAAGAAATTATGTGCATATAGAGCTTCTGATATCTTAGATTTGATACATAAGGACATTTCTAGACTATTTCCTACACCTTCTTGGAATGGTTCACAATAATTTATATCATTCATAGATGATTACTTTATATATGCATACCTATTTCTAATTCATGAAAAGTCTCAAACTTCAAACGTGTTCAAAACATTTAAGGCTGAAGTTGAGAATTATCTCAACAAAAATATTAAGAGTGTTAGATCTGATCGTAATGGTGAATACTGCAGTCGGTTTGAAGGTTCAGGTGAACAATGTCTGGGACTGATGAGTCCTCAGCATTCATATAAATTCTATGGAGATTTTGATCACTTTGGCATACTTTTGACCTATGTTAAGATTTTAACACCTAACTTTTGGATAGTTGCATACATACCTCACTCTTAGGTTAGAAATGCAATTTTTGGCCTCTAATCGCATTCTTTTTGGGTTACTTTTGTAAATATGTGGTGATTATGTTTTTGCAGATATTTTAGCTGGAAAAATGATGTTGAAGGATGAGAAATCCTAAGCCAAGATCTAAAATGATTAAAAGAGGGAACCTTGGAGAAGAAAAATAGGGCTAAAATGAAGATTTTGCTGCCCTCATGCGCCTAAGCGGAATTTAATGCACCTAAGCACATAAAGCTCAAAAAGATGATTCCTCTTTGCATATTCACGCTTAAGCGGGACATACACATACTTAAGCGGTTTCGTGCAACATTGAAGGCTCCATTCTGTCCATAATGCGCTTAAGCGTGCTTAATGCGTGCTTAAACGGGTTTCTCGTGCTGAAGAAGAGTTCGTTCTGCCTGAATCGTGCTTAAGTGGGAAAAGTATGCACTTAAGCACACAGATCATTTTGCTATCACATGCAGCAGGCTTTGAAAGGCATTTTGGACTGAAATTTTAGGGTATTTTGGGTTGGAGCAAAGGAGAGAACGACAATTTCAGCTCCAGAGGCTAGGGGAACCAACTTTTGGTGAAGATTGAAGTAATTTCTCTTCCACTAACTTGGAATCATGGAGTTTTCTCTTCTCTTCTCTCATTTTCTGCATTTTGTAATCATGTGTAGCTAAATTTCTGTACTAGGATTGCTATGAACCCTAGTTTGAATTAGGTTTTGTAAATCTCTTAACTTCTTGTGATTAGTTGGCCATTAATACATGTTTATTCATTCTTATCTTCTTGCTTTCATTAAACTTGATCAATTTAATGGATTGTTTGGTAGTTTTACTGCACTTGGAAGAAGAATGTAAAAACCTAGACCATTGAATGGATAGTATGAGTTCTTGAACATTAAAGGAGAGGAGATGGATTTGTTAATGTCATAGGAATATAGACATTAACCTCATATAGTCAAATCAGGGTTTATTAATCAATTTAACTTGATTTTCACATAAGGAATTATGGAGAATTAGGTTTTTATCTTAGTTGTCACTTGAAAAAATGCTTCTAAGAATATTCGTATCCTAGATCAGCATGTATGGCCGGTGAGAACAAGAGGGAGAGGGATTAAAATCTGTGAAGAACGATAGGGGATTAGCAATCCTAGGTTGTGTTAATCTTGTGACTTGTTTTGTGTTTGTCTTGTGATTTCCATCGTGTTGGTTAGAGTCCATACAATCATACAACTCACTTCTAACTCAATTTTACATTTTCATTTGCTTTCTGTTAATGAACCATACACATTTAGATTGTCTAACTAATATAACTTAATGTCTCAGGTAGTTAGCACGTTAATCCTCGTGGGAACGACATTCTTACTTAATTTTCACTATACTACTTGTACGATTGGTACGCTTGCCAAGTCATCAACAAGTTTTTGGCACCGTTGCCGGAGATTAACGGTTGTTGCTAATATTCATAGGAATTAAGAGGTGCTAGATTAAACCATCATCTATAGCTTGTTTTTTTTTCTTTGTCTATTTTTCTTAGTTAGTCATCTTAGTTTTTGTGTTAATTTTGTTGTTTCTATCTTTCTTTGCTAATTAGTGTTTTTTATTGCGTATGCGAGGTACCTTGACCCTTCTGATCTTCTTTTCGAGCCTGAGATTGAAAGATTAGCAAGAAGAACTAGGAAGGAAGCTAGAGCTAGAAAAACTCAAGTAAGCTAAGTTATACAAGAAGAAATGGCTGAGGACAACTTGAATCATCGGGGTGATGAGATCAATGCTCAAAATAGGGTTGTTGATGAGCCTCAGTTGGGATACAGAGCGATTTGGGATTATGCTTTGCCCATTAACGTTGGTAATACTTCAAGCATAGTGAAGCCCGCTATTGGAGCCAACAATTTCGAGATGAAGGCTATGATGTTAAATCTGGTACAACAGAACCAGTTTGGGGGAAGTCCCATAGAGGATCCGAACAACCATATTGTGAACTTCCTTGACATTTGCGATATGGTCAAGCTGAATGGAGTTACAGACGATGCTATCCACCTTTGATATTCCCTTTCTCTTTAATGGATGGTGCAAAAAATTGGTTGATGACTCTGCTACCGGGAAGTATCACTACTTTGGATGAACTGCGAAAGAAATTCTTGGATAAATTCTTTCCTCCCTCAAGATCAGTAAAATTGAGAAATGAGATTACAGCATTCTATCAACAAGAGGGAGAGACGTTATACACTGCTTGGGAATGATTTAAGGAGATGCTGAGAAAATGCCCTAACCATGGCATTCAGGAGTGGCAACAAATTTTGATCTTCTACAGTGGATTGAATTATGAAACCAGGGATAAACTGGATACCGCAGCTGGCGGTGCATTGATGGCTAAGTCAATTGAATAGGCCCAGGACATTATTGAGACTATGGGGCCCAGTCAGAATGCTTCCATAAGAGCCAAGAGCAACTCAAAGAAAGGGATGTTGAAATTGGATACTCTTAATGCTATTTTGGCCCAGAATGAAGCTTTAGCTAAAAAGGTCGAGATGTTGTGTGCTAGACAATAAGAGCCGGTAAGAGTGAATGCAGTGAGTAATCTGGTACCAAGCTGTGACTTCTGTGGGAGTGCTCACCTTAATGGTTGTTGTGAGGAGACTTCTTGTAATACCCATTATTTTTTTTTAAGTTATAAGTATTTAAGAATTTCGATAAATTTATTTTGAAGAAAATAAATTCCCTATCAGTTTAATTTTTGTATACTCGTTTGTGCATGTTGTTGAAAATATAAATTTTTAATTATAGATTCTATAAATTGTGGGATATAATGGATGATATGATATGGAATTAATCCCATTAAGTAAATATACAGTTCAAAAGTGGAATCTAGAATGAAAACTGGTAAGTGAGACTGGTAGATGAAATAGTATAGGAGAATGGTAGATGAAAACTGGTAAGTGAAACTGGTAGATGAAATAGTATAGGAGAATGGTAGATGAAAATTGGTAAGTGAAACTGGTAGATGAAATAGTATAGGAGAATGGTAGATGGAATAGTAGCAAATAGTACCATAATTTCTCCTATAAATAGGCCTTTCCATTTCAATTCAAAACTCACACCTTCAGTTTCTCTTCTTTCCTTTCCTCAAAACTTCTCTTGCTCCGGCGTTAGGGCTCTGAGATTCTAGGTCTTTCTTCCTTAGCCTAGATCCAAGGTAAGAATACTATGTCCATTTTCTGTGCCATTCAGATTTTTAAAAGTTATTTTCTTAAGTATGCTTTGTGGTTGTGGCTTTGGCCGATCTTCCACATCAGAAAAACTGTCCTTAGCTACCTATATATTGTTTTGATTCTCTGATTACCGAAATAGAATGTAAACTGTGAAGAATACATGTCTAGGAAAGTTCTGGCTAAGGAAAGACATGGTTGTTAAGTGTGTCCATTGGGACTCTCCACTCTTTCCTGGGAACTTACCTGGTGTACTCTTTTACAGATTATATTCTCTATTTCTGGTATGAATAGTACCTGTACGTATGAATAGTAACTGTACGTATGAATAGAAACCGTACATATGAATAGTAACTATATATAAATGAATAGTAACTATATATAAATAGTATTTATATGTATTTTTGAATAGTACATATACGTGTACATTTTTATATGTATTTTTGAAAAGTACACGTACGTATACGTGATTATATGTATTAAAGAATTATATTAATTGAATCCATTAAATGTAATTGTGTAGATTTAAAAAAGATATAGTAACTTGGATTTCAGGTGAGTAGCTAACCTACTTGGATACTTATTTAATTATATGAATAGTCCAAGTAATTTACATATTCAGAGTATATCTACTATTACCTTTGACTGAATATTTCAATTAATATGGTTGTGTGCCGAATATGATTATGGTCATATGCTATGGCTGTGTGCCGAATGTGAATATGGCTGTGTGCCGAATATGATTATGGTCATATGTTATGGCTGTGTGCCGAATGTGAAGATAGCTGTGTGCCGAATATGAATATGGCTGTGTGCCAAATATGATTATGGTCATATGCTATGGCTGTATGCCAAATGTGGAGATAGCTATGTGCCGAATATGATTATGGTCATATTCTATGGCTGTTTGTCGATTATAAGTATGATATGATTTTACTTATGCATTTTATACATATACTTGTGTATTGTTAATCACTTGATAATTATCTGTAATTAAGTTTTTATCCTTGTAACGTTATCTATTCATTGAGATTATTATCTCATATTATGGTGGATATATTTTTTTCAGATCCTGAGATTAACGAAAAACATCCGTCTGAGGAGTAGCGCAAGTTCAATATCCTAACCCTCTTTGCTTCAAAGGTTGGTGTTTATTTGAATTAAAGCTGTTTCTTCAGTTTTAAATTCTAGAAAGCTCTGCAGTCAAATAGGACATCTATGAGGAAGTGGTTATTGTACATAATTATGTTATTACAGTACTTTAAGTTTACTGTATGTTTTGTAAGATTGTAGCTTATTAAGTAAAATCGGAGTATTTAACTAAGATAAGTCTTTGTTATATTATTACTCTCACATTTTAGAATGATTATTATATGGAGCTAAAAGCATAGGCTTACAACTAGAGAGTATCTCTAAGTTGTGCCGGTCACGTACCATTTTGAGGGCCGTGACAAAGTTGGTATTAGAGGATTGGGTTTTTAGGTCTCCTATTGGCTACAGAGCAAAAGGTGTCTTCGGTATACCCTCCCCTATTATTGTGAACCGCGGCACAATCATAGGATGAGGTTCCACAAAAGGCAGCATAGGATGTCATTAATATTCCTTTGGTGTCATACTCCTTAATTAGTATTGCGCTCTAAGGTATTCTTAACATCTAAAGGTGTTTGCTAAATTTGTGTAGATTTTGACACCTTTAATGGCAAGAGGAAGACCATCTAACCAAGGTAGGCGTTTGGGCTCTAGAAGAGTGCCAACACCTTCCTCCTCAGTGAATGCCTCACAAGAAAGCAGTGAACGTACTGAGACTGTAGGTGCTGATGAGATACCTCCTCCAAATGATCCATTTCTAAGGGCTATGTTCAATACTATCCAAGAACGAATGGATAGAATGGAGGCAATGATAATAGGGCAATCTATTCTGAACAATTCCCCAGTGGCACCTCAAACAAATACGCAAGCACCTCTTCCCCAACAAGAGGAGATTTTGACAGAAAAATAACTTACAAGCTTCCTAAAGCTCAAACCTCCATCATTCTCTGGAGAAGATCCAAATGAAGACCCAAGAAAATTCTTGGATGGTATTGAAAAGGCCTGCACAGCTTTGGGCTGTTCAAGTGTCAGGAAAGTGGCATTAGCTGTTTACCAATTGAATGGAGTTGCTGAAGAATGGTGGAACAGCTTTAAAGGGGGTAGAGCTAGTAATGCCCCACCAGTGGAATGGGAAGAATTTGAGAGGATGTTCATGGAAAGATTCCTCCCTCAAAGTGTACGAGGCGCAAAAACCCCAGAATTTGAAACCCTCAAGCAAGGGTCTATGTCGATCCACGATTATAACACTAAGTTCATACAGCTCTCTCGATTTGCAGCTAACAAAAATCTAGATGAAAGAGAAAAGATAAGGAGATTTGTCATGGGCCTTCGCCCCTTTTTAAGACAACTTGTGGGGACCCAAATCGAAACATATCCTTCTTATGCCGCAATGATAAGTACTGCAAGATTCATGGAAATGGCAGAAGAGGTGAAGGGTGAACAAAGAACGAAGAAAAAGCGAGGACGGGAAGAAAAGCCCTACAATAGCTCAGCAGGAGCACCAAAGCTGCCAAATCGAGGCCAATCAAATCCTATAGCATTTTCGGGGCAAACTATTGCGTCATCCAGTGTAGTACAACCGAGTTTCAATCAAAGGAGGGATGATCAAGCACCAATTCAACAAAGGCATGCTAAGCCTATGTGCCCGCAATGTGGGAAGTTTCATTCGGGAATATGTTATAAAGAGAGCAAAATTTGCTACCATTGTGGTCAAGCGGGTCACTTTGCAAGGGAATGTCCACAATTACTTATTGGGGCTAGGTCTGCACAACCATCATATCCTCAAGCAATGACAACATCAGCTAGTGTAGCTCATTCATCTGCAGGAAGGGGTGGACTAGGAAGAGGAGCCGGAAGAGGAGCAGGAGGAAGAGGGCAGCAGTCTTTTAATCATGGTCCAACTAGGGTGTTTGCTCTTACCAGACAAGACGCCCAAGCATCTAATGCTGTTGTCACAGGTATTTTGACCATTTACTCACATAAAGCTCATGTATTATTCGACCCTGGATCTACCCATTCATATGTATCTCCAAATTTTGTTAAATACATCCTTAAGAAACCGATAAGTTTAGAACAACCGTTTCTTGTGTCTACCCCTATGGGAGAAAGGGTTCTAATAGAGAAAAAGTATAAAGAATGTAGTGTGGTTGTAGGAGGGCTAGAAACCGTGGCAGATCTTATGATCCTTGATATGATAGATTTTGATGTACTTTTAGGCATGGATTGGTTGGCTTCATGCCACGCAACCCTCGATTGTCATAGTAAATCCATAAAAATTTCTATGCCCGGAGAAGCCACATTTGTATTCCAGGGAGACCAAAGCAGGACACCGCATAACTTGATCTCCCTAATGGGTGCCCAACGATTATTGAGAAAAGGGTGCAGAGGGTTCTTAGCCTTCGTACAAGACGTAGAGAAGGAAAAGCTCAAACCTGAAGATGTGCCAATTGTGAGAGAGTTTTTAGACGTGTTTCCAGATGAATTACCAGGACTACCCCCGGATCAAGAAATTGAGTTCAATGTAGATCTGGCACCAGAAACTCAACCTATCTCAATTCCACCTTACAGAATGGCACCGACTGAGCTGAAAGAACTCAAGGAACAACTGCAGGATCTTCTAGATAAGGGTTTCATAAGACCCAGTTATTCCCCGTGGGGTGCCCCTGTTCTCTTCGTAAAGAAGAAAGATGGATCAATGAGACTTTGCATTGATTACAGGCAACTGAATAGGGTCACTATAAAAAATAAGTACCCTCTGCCTCGTATAGATGATCTCTTTGATCAGTTGCAGGGAGCTAAGCATTTTTCTAAGATTGACTTGAGGTCTGGTTATCACCAACTCAAGGTCAAAAAGGCAGATATACCCAAGACAGCATTTCGTACTAGGTATGGACATTACGAGTTCACAGTTATGTCTTTCGGACTAACAAATGCCCCGGCAGCTTTCATGGATCTCATGAATCGGGTATTTAAACCATACCTTGATCGATTTGTCATAGTATTTATAGATGATATATTAGTTTACTCAAGGAGCTCGGAGGAGCACGAGCAACATCTTCGTATGGCATTGCAGAAGCTGAGAGAACATCAACTTTATGCGAAGTTCTCAAAGTGTGAGTTCTGGATTGACCGAGTAACCTTCTTAGGTCATGTGATTTCAAAAGATGGCATACAGGCGGACCCAAGCAAGGTTGAAGCGATCAAGATGTGGCCGAGACCTACTTCGGTAACAGAAATTCGGAGCTTCCTAGGATTGGCTGGTTATTACCGACGTTTCATCCAGGACTTTTCAAAGATAGCTGCCCCTCTCACACGGCTAACACGAAAGAATGTAAAGTATCAGTGGGATGATGAATGCGAGAAGAGTTTCTTACAACTTAAGCTGTGGTTGGTTACAGCGCCAATACTTGTATTACCATCCGGACCAGGAGGGTTCACGGTATATTGTGACGCCTCTCGAATAGGACTTGGTTGTGTCCTCATGCATAATGGTAAAGTGATAGCATATGCCTCCAGACAACTCAAGAAACATGAGCAGAATTACCCGACACATGACTTAGAAATGGCAGCGGTTGTGTTTGCACTTAAGATATGGCGGCACTATCTCTATGGGAAAAAGTGTGAAATATTCACTGATCATAAGAGCCTTAAATATATCTTTGATCAGCGTGACCTTAATTTACGACAAAGGCGCTGGATGGAATTGATGAAGGATTATGACTGCAATATCCTATACCACCCTGGAAAAGCAAATGTGGTAGCAGATGCCTTAAGTAGAAAATCCTCAGGTACTCTTGCACATATAACTGAGGTAAGAAAGCCCTTAGTACAGGAGTTACAAGAATTAGAGTCTCGTGGGGTATACTTTGAGATATCTGACTCTGGCATGTTCTTGGCTCACGTTAAGGCTAAATCTTCCTTATCCGACCATATTCGTCTATTTCAGAAGGATGACCCAGAATTGGCCAAGATCATGGACAAGGTACACAGTGGAGATACCCAAGAGTTTACACTTGATGACACAGGCACACTTTGGTTTAAAAATCGATTGTGTTCCTAATATGCCGGCTCTGAGGAGAGAGATTATGGAGGAAGGACATAACACGGCATACACAGTTCACCCTGGTATGGCCAAGATGTACCAAGTCTTGAAACAAATTTACTGGTGGGATGGAATGAAGTGTGACGTGGCAGATTTTGTATCAAGATGTTTAACTTGTCAGCAAGTTAAAGCTGAACACCTGAGATCGGCAGGGAAACTTCAGCAAATTAAAATTCCTGAGTGGAAATGGGAAGATGTGACGATGGACTTCGTAGTAGGATTACCACATTCTTCTAGTGGCTATGATTCTATCTGGGTCATCGTTGACCGGTTAACTAAGACGGCCCAATTTATACCGGTTAAGACAACATATAGTGTGTCTAGACTGGCTGAGCTCTACATTAAAGAAGTTGTGAAGTTACATGGAGTTCCTTTGACGATTATCTCCGATCGTGGGCCACAATTCACGTCCCGATTTTGGAGAACTTTTCAGGAAGCCCTTGGCACCAGAGTAAACCTTAGCACGGCTTTTCACCCGCAGACTGACGGACAAACAGAGCGGACCATTCAGACTTTGGAAGACATGTTGAGGGCATGCATCCTTGACTTTGGTGGAAGCTAGGAAAAGCACCTTCCGCTAGTGGAGTTTGCCTACAACAACAGTTACCAATCAAGTATCAAGATGGCACCTTATGAGGCCTTATATGGTCGCCGGTGTCGATCACCGATTGGATGGTTCGAGATGGGTGAGGTAAAACTCCTGGGACCCGATTTAGTGCAAGAAGCAATCATCAAGGTAAGAGTTATCCGAGAACGGATGTTAGCAGCCCAGAATAGGCAGAAAGCCTATGCTGACCATAGACGAAGAGACTTAGAGTTCATCATTGGAGACATGGTGTTTCTCAAGGTTTCACCCATAAAAGGCATAATGAGGTTTGGGAAGAAAGGGAAATTAAGCCCCAGGTATATTGGACCATATGAGATCCTAGAGAGAATAGGCAATGTTGCCTATAAGCTAGCCTTACCCACAGAATTAGGGGGAATCCACCCCGTCTTCCATGTGTCTATGTTAAGGAAGTACCTTCCTGACCCTTCACACGTACTTCATCAAGATACCCTCCAATTAGATGAAGATTTGTCATACGAGGAAGTACCGATAGCTATCCTGGATAGCCAGATTAAGAAGCTCCGATCTAGAGAGATTCCATCAATAAAAGTACTGTGGCGGAATCAAACTCACGAGGAGGCCACATGGGAAGCCGAGGCTGATATGCGAATTAGATACCCACATCTATTTGAATCTTCAAGGTAATTTAAATTCGGGGACCGAATTTTTTTTAAGGGGGGTAGAATGTAATACCCATTATTTTTTTTGAAGTTATAAGTATTTAAGAATTTCGATAAATTTATTTTGAAGAAAATAAATTCCCTATCAGTTTAATTTTTGTATACTCGTTTGTGCATGTTGTTGAAAATATAAATTTTTAATTATAGATTCTATAAATTGTGGGATATAATGGATGATATGATATGGAATTAATCCCATTAAGTAAATATACAGTTCAAAAGTGGAATCTAGAATGAAAACTGGTAAGTAAGACTGGTAGATGAAATAGTATAGGAGAATGGTAGATAAAAACTGGTAAGTGAAACTGGTAGATGAAATAGTATAGGAGAATGGTAGATGAAAACTGGTAAGTGAAACTGGTAGATGAAATAGTATAGGAGAATGGTAGATAGAATAGTAGCAAATAGTACCATAATTTCTCCTATAAATAGGCCTTTCCATTTCAATTCAAAACTCACACCTTCAGTTTCTCTTCTTTCCTTTCCTCAAAACTTCTCTTGCTCCGGCGTTAGGGCTCTGAGATTTTAGGTCTTTTTTCCTCAGCCTAGATCCAAAGTAAGAATACTATGCCCCTTTTATGTGCCATTCAGATTTTTAAAAGTTATTTTCTTAAGTATGCTCTGTGGTTGCGGCTTTGGCCGATCTTCCACATCAGAAAAACTGTCCTTAGCTACCTATATGTTGTTTTGATTCTCTGATTACCGAAATAGAATGTAAACTGTGAAGAATACATGTCTAGGAAAGTTCTGGCTAAGGAAAGACATGGTTGTTAAGTGTGTCCATTGGGACTCTCCACTCTTTCCTGGGAACTTACCTGGTGTACTCTTTTACAGATTATATTCTTTATTTCTGGTATGAATAGTACCTATACGTATGAATAGTAACCGTACGTATGAATAGAAACCGTACATATGAATAGTAACTATACGTATAAATGAATAGTAACTATATATAAATAATATTTATATATATTTTTGAATAGTACATATACGTGTACATTTTTATATGTATTTTTGAAAAGTACACGTACGTATACGTGATTATATGTATTAAAGAATTATATTAATTGAATCCATTAAATGTAATTGTGTAGATTTAAAGAAGATATAATAACTTGGATTTCAGGTGAGTAGCTAACCTACTTGGATACTTATTTAATTATATGAATAGTCCAAGTAATTTACATATTCAGAGTATATCTACTATTACCTTTGACTGAATATTTCAATTAATATGGCTGTGTGCCGAATATGATTATGGTCATATGCTATGGCTGTGTGCCGAATGTAAATATGACTGTGTGCCGAATATGATTATGGTCATATTTTATGGCTGTGTGCCGAATGTGAAGATGGCTGTGTGCCGAATATGAATATGGCTGTGTGCCAAATATGATTATGGTCATATGCTATGGCTGTATGCCAAATGTGGAGATAGCTGTGTGCCGAATATGATTATGGTCATATTCTATGGCTGTTTGTCGATTATAAGTATGATATGATTTTACTTATGCATTTTATACATATACTTGTGTATTGTTAATCACTTGATGATTATCTGTAATTAAGTTTTTATCCTTGTAACGTTATTTATTCATTGAGATTATTATCTCATATTGTGGTGGATATATTTTTTTCAGATCCTGAGATTAACGAAAAACATCCGTCTGAGGAGTAGCGCAAGTTCAATATCCTAACCCTCTTTGCTTCAAAGGTTGGTGTTTATTTGAATTAAAGCTGTTTCTTCAGTTTTAAATTCTAGAAAGCTCTGCAGTCAAATAGGACATCTAGGAGGAAGTGGTTATTGTACATAATTATGTTATTACAGTACTTTAAGTTTACTGTATGTTTTGTAAGATTGTAGCTTATTAAGTAAAATCGGAGTATTTAACTAAGATAAGTCTTTGTTATATTATTACTCTCACATTTTAGAATGATTATTATATGGAGCTAAAAGCATGGGCTTACAACTAGAGAGTATCTCTAAGTTGTGCCGGTCACGTACCATTTTGAGGGCCGTGACACTTCTACCATGGAACATCTGAATTATATGGGCAGTCACCAGAGAATCCAGAACACCTTCTATTCATATTCACATAATCTGGGAAATAGGAATTATCCAAACTTTTCATGGAGCAATAATCATTGTCTCAACCCCATGGCTTCGTCATCAACTAGTAGGCCTTCTCAACCTCCTGACTTCAATAACTAAAATAACCACATTCCTCAGAATAGAGCTCCACCACCTCAAGTGGAAAAGAAACCCATTTTGGAAGATATGTTCATGCAATACATGGCCAAAAATGATGTTGTGATCCAGAGTCAAGCATCTTTAATTCAGAACTAAAATGTGGCTATTAGAAACTTGGAAACCCAAATGGGACAATTGGCCAACGCTCTTAATAGTAGACCTCAAGGTACTCCTCCTAGTGACACTGAGATCAATCCTAGAAGAGAGGGAAATGAGCATTGTAAAGCCATTGTATTGAGAAGTGGGAAAGAAATTGAGGGTAATCCAAAGACAGCTAAAGTTGAAAAAAGAAAGGACTAAGAAGAAGTCACTTGAGGGAGAAATGAAGTTGAACCCCTCATCGAGCACTCAAAACCCCAAATGCAACCACAACTTCCATTCCCACAAAGATTCGAGAAGCAAAAATTGGATCACCAATTCAAGAACTTCTTGGAGGTATTTAAAAGACTCCACATCAACATCCCTTTTGCAGAAGCCCTTGAGAAAATGCCAAGTTATGTGAAATTCATGAAGAATATTTTGTCCAAGAATAGAAGGCTTTGCGAATATGAAACTGTAGCACTCACTGAAGAATGTAATGCCATCTTGCAAAACAAGCTCCCATCAAAGCTCAAAGATCCGGGAAGCTTCAATATACCTTGCACAATTGGGGATAAATTCAGTGGAAAAGCCCTTTGTGATTTAGGGGCAAGTATAAACTTAATGCCTCTCTCCATATATAAGAGGCTAGGATTGGGTGAAGCTCGACCAACCACAGTCACTTTACAACTAGTGGATCGCACTCTTGCGTATCCTAGAGGGGTTGTTGAGGATGTATTAGTTAAAGTGGATAAGTTTATCTTCCCGGCAGATTTCATTGTCTTGGATTATGAAGAAGATCATGATGTCCCTATCATTTTGGGATGACCATTCTTAGCTACCAGGAAAACTATCATCAATATGCAAAAAGGAGAGCTCATTATGAGGGTGCAAGACTAAGAGGTAAAGTTCAATGTTTTTAAGGCAATGAAGTATCCTGATCATCCAGATGAGTGCTATAGAATTTTTGTGATAGATACCATGGTGGATAGAGTGGTACAAACCACCTTTGAGAAGGTGCATTATGAAGATGCACTTGAATCATCTCTTGTAACTATAAAAGTGGATGAAGATGATGAAGAAGTGGTTGAGTGTGTGAACCTGTTGAATGCCACTCCTAAATACCACAAACAAGTGGAATCATTAGATTTGACCACCGAGATGGGGCATGACACTAAGCCATCTATTGAAGAGCCACCTATACTTGAGCTCAAACCACTGCCTCCCCATTTGAAGTATGCATATCTGGGAGAATCATCAACCTTGCCAATTATTATGTCTTCTTTGTTGAGTTTGGAGCAAGAAGAAAAATTATTGAGATTCCTACGGGCACATAAAAAAGCCTTGGGATAGATGATCGCCAACATAAAAGGCATTAGTTTGTATGCATAAGATAAAGCTTGAAGAAGGATATTCTCCCACTATTGAGCATCAGTAAAGATTAAACCAGCAATGAAAGATGTGGTGAAGAAAGAGATTGTAAAGTGGCTGGATGCAGGAATAATCTATCCCATTTCTGATAGTTCGTGGGTGAGCCCAGTTCAATGCGTCCCCAAAAAAGAAGGCATGACTGTAGTGGCTAATACTCAGAATGAATTAATACTGACGTGAACAGCCACAGGGTGGCGAATATGCATGGACTATCGCAAGCTTAACAAGGCTACAAGGAAGGATCACTTCCTGCTACCATTCATTGATCATATGTTAGATCGGTTGGCTGGCCAAGAGTTCTTCTGTTTTCTTGATGGCTATTCAGGCTATAATCAAATTGCCATTGCACTAGATGATCAGGAAAAGACAACATTTACATGTCCTTATGGCACACTCGCTTTCAGGAGAATGTCATTTAGTCTGTGTAACGCACCGGCTATATTTCAAAGATGCATGATGGTAATTGTTACGACCCGTTTTCTAGGCACATGACCGGCACAATGATGCATCTCTTATCACTGTAAGCCCTTCGATAAATTCTACCCATGAGATTAAATTATCTATGTTATCAAAATAACAATTCCTTAATAAATATGAAGAAAATATATCAACTTTTCTTATCTGAAAATCATAGAGATGATTTGCACATAATAATATATTCTCAATATAAAATACGTTATTATGCTGACATACAAGCCAAATGCCAAACCCCTGACCTAGATGTCCTAGACGATTACAGAGCAACATAATCTATAACAAAAGAGGGGTCTACCCGACAACGGGAAGGTCCAAAGTGATCTACTCCTCTAGCAGATATTCTTCGCTGGCAACCTGATCTGAACAAAAAGGTTGTACAAACAGTGTGAGCTTTTAAACTCAATGAGCGAATTGGCCTCGCGTTAATAAAATTCAAATACATTACCAGTCATGCAAGTATATCCGAAGGCTCATACTCAACCAATAAACATAGTTAGAAATTACATACAAGAAGATAAAATTCATCCAATTCAACAAACGTTACTAGTACCCATCAATGGCAATATATCCCAGAGAACGCACACAGGCCAGCTCACCAATTCTGTATATTTCCGCCATGATGCACAACCAATTCAACAAACGTTACTAGTACTCATCAATGGCAATATATCCCGGAGAACGCACACAGGCCAGCTCACCAATTCTGTATATTTCCGCCATGACGCACAACCTCATCCTCTTAGCTAAGGCGTCTCATGGATTTATCACCAATCCGGGCTATATCCCTACTGAGGGAATCGTTGCCTCCACACTCATTGGTCAAGACACCCTTTCAACCGGATTTTTCGCCTTGCCGTGAGAGGGGGTACTGTCCCACTCAATCACAATCAATAGTACAGTATTTCATATCATAATCAGAAGCACAATATAATATTCATCCATATAACAGGTATATTATATAACTATATTATAGATTTATAAACCACAAATCAAGATAACAATCAATCCATTTTTGAAAACATTCAAACTTCACATCATCATAAGATACTTATTTCATTTTATCCATACTTATGGATTAATTATCTCATTAGATTCGCCATTCTGAATCCAATTTCCCCCTATGAATCTTGGAAGTGTTCTACGACATACTTTTTATCACCAGTAACGCTAAAACTCTATTAAAACGGGGTCGTTTCACTCACCTGAATTCCGTACGAGTATCGCTTCTCTAATTCGTTACAGACAAGAGTACTCAGGTGAATTTCAGTGTTCTGCTACGGAGATTTTCATGAAAGATTAGAGAAAATACATTAGGATTGTTTTCGTACAGACACTGTTTATACATATGGTTACTATTCATACAGTTACTATTCATACGTATGGTCACTATTTATACGTACGGTTACTATTTATACGTACAGTTACTATTCATACCAGAAATAGAGAATACAATCTGTAAAAGAGTACACCAAATAAGTTCCTAGGAAAGAGTGGATGGTCACACTGGACACACTTAAAAACCAGGTCTTTCCTTAGCCAGAACTTTTCTAGACATGTATTCTTCACAGTTTACATTCTATTTCGGTAATCAGAAAATCAAAATAACATATAAACAGCTAAGGACAGTTTTTCTGATGTAGAAGATCGGCCAAAGCCGCAACCACAGAGCATACTTAAGAAAATAACTTATAAAATTGAAAGACATAGAAAGGG
Source organism: Biancaea sappan (assembly GCA_037074585.1). Classification (NCBI taxonomy): domain Eukaryota; kingdom Viridiplantae; phylum Streptophyta; class Magnoliopsida; order Fabales; family Fabaceae; genus Biancaea; species Biancaea sappan. The sequence goes on along the minus strand of CM073492.1, from coordinate 27,952,793 downwards.
CATAGTATCTTTACCTAAGCTGAAAAGGAAATGCCCAAAATCTCAGAGGCCCAGCATTAGAGTAAGAGAAACTTAAGGAGAGAAGAAGAGAAGTTGAAGGTGTGAGTTTAGAAGTGAAATGAAAGGACTTATTTATAGCAAAAGTCAAGGGTACTATTTGATACTATGCGCTAATAAAATATTCAATTTACTATTTATGAAAATGACATTTCTAATAATGCAGTTACTGTACACCTCACGCGTACGGTGGAAAATTTTTCTGTTATTACTATTGGAAACTTAAAGGAAAAACTATCCTTTCACCTTAAACCTTTAAGTTTCTTTTCAATTCAGTCCTTTCAATTTAGTCCATGAGGGTATTTTTACACATAAAACGTCATTTTCTCTTACAAACTTCTTTCTAGTTTTCTCTTATGACCAAACCACATCTAGTACTTAACATTTTGATTGTATAAATGAACAGTATCGTATACGTAAATAGTATTATACGGGTGAATAGTACCGTATAATGAAATCGTAACAGTAGTTTGTAAACAAATATTTATATTTTATTTTTCTTGGGTATTACATTATCACCCCCTTAAGAGAATTCGGTCCCCCGAATTCAAAACTCATCTCAAGACTGAAATAAGTGTGATTACTTTGTCTATATCTCATCCTTTGTATCTCTTTCTTTCCAAACCTCTTCACATCCTTGGTAAGATTTACAAGAACACTATAGCATCGACTGTGAACTCTAAACCGCATTATCAATAATTTTCATAGGAATTTTTTCTTTTCTAAACAGCAAGTAATCTCTTCTTCATCAGTTTGATCTTTTCCACAGTCTTTTGTACCATAAAGTGTCTCATCCCCATAACCTTTACCAAACTTAAACCATTTAATCAGATATCCATATAAAACCTCAAATAGATGTCGTCTTCAAAAGTGGCACGTGGTCTTTCCAGTTCATACTGAATATCATAACACATGTTTCCACACACATAGCTTATAACTTTTACGAATATAAGCACCCTACCTGAAGGCATCATTTTGGCCATAGGTAATACTCTTTCCCAAAGGCAATCCTTCTACCTTAAGGCGATACTCTCAGCTGAAGGCGTCATATAAAAGGAAAATCTCATGAAATTATTACATAAATCTCTAGGAAGAACAATCCTAGAAAATGTGTTAAGTAAATAACATACTCCTCACGCATAATTATAAAATAAATATATATAGAAATTTCTCTTACCTCAATGACTCATATAGAGTCGTATCCCTTCAATGATTAGGGCAAACCCATAGTTCTCTATATATAGGTTCATAAAATACTTATTTAGCATTCCTCCATAGCTCAGAAGTGTAAAGAAATATCATTTTAGTAACTCTGCTCAGTCAAAATAATATTACCATACTCTGCTTTAGAATTTCCATAATCAAGTATGAAATATAACAAGTCCAACATCTTCTCATTTCTCAAGTTCTTTAAGAAATCACTTCAACATAGGAGATCTAAATACTAACTTAAATTTTATTTCTAGTACATAGATAATTTTACTACGTGAAGCTTAGACCAAATATAACTTTAGGTACAAACAAAAGAAAAAATAAATTAAGGATGATGAGGCTTTTGAAATGTAGAAGGTGCTCCATGTCTAGAAGAGGAAGGTGCTTCAGACCTTAAGGAAGAAGTTAATCGTTGTAGCCTAGAAAGGGTTTATGGAGGAAGCGCCTGAGAAATTTGGCGAAGAGCAGAAGTTACTCCATTCATACAGTCAATACACCTTGCTTGTTGGTCACGAAAATTTTGAGTTGCAAACATTGAATGTCTATCAACTCGATTAGCTAGTTCCCCGAAACGATGGTTTATTAGTTTCTCTTGGTTTTCAAAGAGACGATTTATTAGTCGCTTCTGGTCCTCTGTCTTGTATTCCAGGCTCTCTATCTTACGCTCCAGGTTTTCGATCTTACGCTCCAGGAACGCAAGCTTATTTTCTGAGGATGTTGCAGTACTGTCCTCCTCCAACTCTATTACATCCCTCTTTCTCTTCTAAATTTCTGGTGACCTGTCTACAGGTCTCTTCCCTTTGTTGTTTCTGAGACTTAGATTTAAATCAAGCTCTACATTGCCAGTCTCAAAATTCAAGTTGAAAGACTTATTATCGGCCATTGCTCTAGGGATCTCAGAAATAACTTCGAATGAGAAAGGAATGGAGATTGAGAAATAGGTATGTAATGAAAGAAGTTCGCTTGGTGTGATAAGTGGGTAACGGGCGTACAAGATTTATAGACAACCCGAAGCCCCTGGAGATAAAGCCACCACAACCTATATGCCGCTCGCTAGGAGGTTTACAGATCACATACATCGCAATGCCAGCAATTAATGTCGGACATGCAGATAAATAGTAAATGCAATTAACATAAGTCAAAGATTTCTTGAAAAAAATTTTCGGCTAATCTTGACCTTTCTCAAAATTTTGACTAACTACGCTATTCAGTCTGAGATTTTCTCCCTCTAAACTTGTTTTATCCTGTAATCCCATATCACGATGTCCCTCTATGATTAGGTAGCCTCATATTGGCCGTATCTTAGATTCTAATCGGTCTTTATTCTAGATTTACACATAATATATATATATGTAAATATATATAGTTTAAAACAAAGTTAACTACTTTCGGTCACATGCAGTAAGCATTATCATAATGCAAGGAAATCATTGCCTTTCATTTGCCCACGAGAGCATTATATGTAAGTATGTGTAACCATGAAGATATATCATCCTCTACACATTTCATTCTATCCAAGTCATTTTGATTTCACATCTCTATGAGTATATGTAGGATCATCACATATTCTCCTTGATCGTAGCCTTCACTCATTATACATGAATAACATACATACATGTAATTACAACATGATTCAATCAGTTATGTATATCATACTCAACTAAAGGCTCTCAAGAACAACACAATAAAATAGAGAAATGCATTTCAGTTCATCATAAAAGCATCCAAGGCAATCTTTAATGGCTATATCGTCAACTTCTTTGAATTTCGGAAAATGCCAACGGGAGAAATGGGAAAACCAAGTAAAATCGGTCGCAAATCCACCGAATACTAACTTTCGTGGTTTTGGCATTAATGCGATGCATTGTTGGTGTGCACGCTTACCCTAGACTTCTGGCTTCCAGCTTGCAGAAATCCATAGGTTGATCGTGTAGGGGTGCGGTGAAGAGATATCTTCTTTGTCTCTTAGTCCAAATTTTTTCTCTATAAAAACCTTCTCAGCGTTCTCAGTTACCACACCACAAAGAGTAATAATCTCTGAGCCTACAATCCCCCAGTATTCCTCTCGCCTCATATTCTTACAAAAATTTCTAAATTTTTCTAAATCATGGCCTCAAGGAAGTACATTGATCTCACAGTAGAGGCTAAGGAAGAAGAACTTGACTTAAACTTAAGTTTATGCAGGGACAAGGGCAAAAGACCTCTCGAGCGACCTCAAGAGAATCAAAAGGAGAAGAAGATGAAGAAGAATAAGGAAGCTGAGGAGATTAGCACAGGCCATAGCTCGAAGGACAAAATCGCCTGTTTAAAGCAGGAGGTGAAAAATCTCAAGAAGATGATAGAGGATCTGGAGAAGTTAACCAAACGCAATAACGCGGCAATGACTTCGAGAATAGATAGGTTCTTCTATTGGTCCACCCAGTGCTTCTGGAATCAACAGCAAAGAAGTGTTGATTGTATGAATGGAATTTACACTACCCTCCGCGACATTGCTCTGTCTCTTTCTCCAAGGAATGGTCGAGGGGTGATGATACAATACAACCCTCCTAATCCAAGACCACCTCGCTTTTAGATTACTCATGCATGAGTAAACTTCTCTTTTTTTTTTGCAATGTAATCCTTCAGTGTTTTTTTTAATGCAAGTGGTTTCTTTTATTGGCTGGTACCCTAAAATAATATAGCTACACAAAATCAATCATGAATTCAGCTTATAAAATCCACCATATAAAAATTTGATCCGACAGCAACGGAATCAAAACAAGTAATAACATTTCCTTTATTAAGTTCAAAAGTGTAGCCACATCTGTCTAAAACTAAAACTGAGAACATAATTCCTAAGAAGAGATAAGTCTCAGAGGGAAAGGAAATGGAAACATTCTACAGGACTTTTAGTAGAGCCGTCTCTCTATAATTGTGCCCGGTGTTAGCTATAATGTATTATGCTATAAGTTTTGATGATGACAAATATGTGGGAATTATAGTATGACTTAATCTTCTTGGCCCAAATGAATGATTTAACTTCTTAGCCCAAATGAATGATTTAATCTTCTTGGCCCAAATGAATGATTTAATCTTCTTGGCCCAATGTATGATTTAATCTTTCTTAGCCCAAATAGTATGATTTAATTTTCTTGGCCCAAATGTATGATTTAATCTTCTTGATCCAAATGCATGATTCAATCTTTCTTGACCCAAATATATTTAATGCTTTATATATTTAAATATAGTAGTATAAATTGATTTTTGATAAAATTTATTGGTTGTTATAATATAATTTGAAAAAGAATATTTTTACTGTAGCACTTTTGAAAAAGAAATTTGATTGTTGAAGAAGTATGATAAACTTTATTGGTTATTGAAAAAGTATGATAAAGTTTATTAATTGTTGTAATATAATTTGAAAAAGAATACTTTTTCCTGTACCACTTTTGAAAAAGAAATTTGATTGTTGAAAAAGTATGATAAAGTTTATTGGTTGTTGTAATCAACTTTGAAAAAGAATATCTTTTACTGTAACACTTTTGAAAAATGAATTTGATTGTTGAAAAAGTATGATAAAATTTATTGGTTGTTGTAATAAACTTTGAAAAAGAATACATTTTACTGTAGCACTTTTGAAAAATGAATTTGATTGTTGAAAAAGTATGATAAAGTTTATTGGTTGTTGTAATAAACTTTGAAAAAGAATACTTTTTACTGTAGCAAATTTGAAAAAGAATATTGATTGTTGAAAAAGGTTGATAAAGTTTTTTGGTTGTTGTAGAAAGGTTGAAAAATGATGATGAAGCTTACTGTAGTAATTTTGACTAAAGCAGTCACTGTAGCAGCAAGGTTTCACTATATAAAGGGGACTTCACAACACCATTTATATCAAGCTTCAATTGTTCATTTCTTATATTATCTTGAGTTCCATTCTCTCTAAATTGTTAGAGAAAAATTCTGAGCTTAATTTCTGCGTTATCTACACTTTGAGAGTGTTTACCATTATTTTCCTTAAGCCTTTAAATTTAGTTTTTCTCAAGGATTGGTTCCTTGAGTTAGTGTTTGAGAGAAAACACGTTGTAAGGGGGAGAGACACCCTTGAGGGAGAAAAGTATGTTGTAGTGGTTTGCAAGTACCCGGATTAAACTTGCAATTATAGTGGAAATACTCAAGTGGTCTCTTGAGGACTGGATGTAGGCTTGGGATTAGCCGAACCAGTATAAATCTCCGAGTTTGCTTTCTCTATCCCTACTCTATTTACATTTGAAGTTAATTAATTAATGCTTTGCGTTTATATTTAATTTTTATCTCAAGTATTAATTAATTTGTGTAGATTTATATTTGCTCCTTAATTTCTTGCACTATAAAATTATTCATCTTGATAAACATTTTGATTTTCTGAATTAAATTATTATCTTTAACATTATCCAATTTCAGAAAATCATTTTAACTTCCAATTAAGTTTTGTGAAAATTTTTATAAAACCCAATTCACCCCCCTCTTGGGATCCAACCATTTCTTTCAATTGGTATCAGAGCTTGGGCTCTTGATTTGAGACTTAACCGTCTAAGAGTAAACATGGTTGGATCTAGTGAGTGGTTTATTTCTAAAAATTGTTCTTTCATAGAACCTCCAGTTTTTGATGCTAATCATTTTCAATATTGGAAGTATGAAATGAAAATGTTTTTAATTTCAGTAGACCATAAACTCTGGGAAGTTATAGAAAATGGTTTTGATATGCCTGTCAAGGAAGAACAAGGAAAATACATTCCAAAACCCAAGAGTGAATGGAATGATACTGAAAGAAGTTTAATGCAACTCAATGCTAAGGCAAAATTGATTATTTCTTGTGCATTGAGTCAAGATGAATTTTTCAAAATCTCCAACTGTGCAACTGCAAAAGAAATGTGGGAAATTCTTGAAGTTACACATGAGGAAGATCTTATTGCTGAGGAATTAAGGTATAGAAGTTTCATTAATGAACTTGAAATTGCTCAAATGAACAATTGCAAAACCATTAATGAGATACAACTTGTGCTTAATCATTTGCAAGCTCTTGGTGTTGAACTTACAGGAAAATCTCAAATCACCAAGGAGATAGAAGAAAAAGAAAAAGGAGAAAAAGAGAAACTACAACCAAAAGCTGAATCATCAAAGAAAGCTTACCTATCGTCCATTTGGGGAAATAGCAATTCTGATGAGGAGAACACACATGAAGAAGCCAACACTTGTCTTGTGGCCAGAGATAAAGATGAGGTAAATTCATTTGACTACTCTTTTGAAGAATTACAAGATGCCTTTGATGATTTACATGAAGAATCTCTAATACTTGCAAAGAAACTAAATGTTTCAAAACAGAAAAACTCTTCTCTTGAAAATGAGTTGGAAATATTGAAAAACGAATTTTCTATTTCCAAGGAAGAGAATTTTGTTTTTGAAAATCAAAACAAAACTTTGCAAGAAGAGAATTTGATTTTAAAAGCAAATATCTCTACCAACAAAAATTGCTTTTGTACCAAGTGTGATTCTTTGAAAAAGGAAAATAATAATCTTAAAAACACACTTGCAAAATTTTCTCAAGGTAGAGAAATTTTAAATACCTCAGTTTTGAAACAAAGAAGAAGGTTTAACAAAGTTGGTCTTGTTTCTAAAAGGAAATCAAACCAAAAGCATTCTAAAAACTTCTTTGTTTCTGTAAAGATGTCAAATAGTCCAACTTGCACTTGTTTTTATTGTGGACTGAAAGGACACAAATCTTACTCATGCTTTTATAAGAAAAATCTTGTTCATGGAGTAAAAATGAAATGGGTTCAAAAAGGAACTCATGACCCAGGCGGACCCAAAAAAATTTGGGTACCAAAAATAAAAGATTAATTTGTAGATTCACCTCGAAGCAAGGAGCGGAAATGACATTTTAATGGCTACATCATTTAAACTCCACTCTTGCATCAAAAGGAGGCAATGGATAAGTAAACATATAAGCTGGAATGCATTGTAAGAATTTTGACTGATATGTTTACTGCTCTCTAATGCTTTTGTCTGTTGTCTAATATGTCTTACATCTATCCTTGATATTCATGCATGCTATATCTGAAAACAATTCTTATGTGTGTGACCTATAGATTCAAATTTTGTTTTGAACCAATATCTTTCTTCTAAATACTGCTCAAACTCTCCTTTTTGCCGCATCATGAAAACTTTCGTCCATCACATGCATATTTCTTTTGCTTTCACAATAATAAGATTACTCTTGCCTATAGTATTTATCCTTATTGTAATCTTATTCAAATATTTTCAACAAAATCAAATATATTGCAAAATTGCATTTCATGGAAGCATAGCACTTTTATTAATATGGCATATCTTGAACATAATGTTGCTCCTAGTGCTCGAGATTTATTTGAACATTACTGATTTGAACATCAAAGTGCTCCACCAAAAGTGTTTTGCAGGAGTTAATCCTCTAAAGCACATTCTTTCCTTTGCTCTCCGAAATCAGTAAGATTTATAGTTTTGAAGTTGGTTGGTCGACCAACGCTCCTATCAGTAGTCGACCAACGAAGCCTACATTGAACCAATGCTTGATAGATCTTGCAAATAATCAATCAATTAAGATCATTAAAATTGCAAGAAGACAGGATCAAAAGAAGAACAATGAGCAAAACAAGGATATCAAAATCTTGAACAGGAATTTCAAGAAGCAACAAAAGTTTGCCAAAATTGATGAGTATCTCTATCCTTTACTTCTTCATTATTTAATTGAATGATACTCCTTGATCTCAATTGAACATTCTGGCAAATTTTTTTTTTTACTGTCATACTTTCATTGCAATGACATATTGTTTTCTGACATCTTACATACTTGATCACATCATGACATATAAAAATATGTTAAATACTTAAATTATGTTTTTAATACATCATGGTTTGAGCATTATACATATCATCTCTTTTACATAAGCTGTAACTTATGAACCATTGTTTATGGATTATAGTTTATATCTGATTATATCTTATTAATCCATATTACCTCAATTATGTTACTACATACTCTGATTATAATATGTTTTATCTTGAGTAAGTATGTAACTTGCTTTTGCTTTGAAATGATGATATATATATCCATGTCAGAAAATTCTTTCTATCTTTAAAATGGATATATATTTTTCAAAATATATATATCCTTCTATTGTGCTAAATTTGTGCGGCTGATTTTCTTTATCTTTCTTTATTATTATTATAATTTTTTTAAGTACCGTCATCTGAAAGAAACCACTTGCATTAAAAACACAAACTAAAGGATTACATTGCAAAAAAAAAAAAAAGGGAAAGTTTGCTCATGCATGAACAACCTACAGGCGAGGTGGTCTCTGATTAGGAGGGTTGTATTGTATCATCACCCCTCGGCCATTCCTTGGAGCAAGAGACTGAGCAATGTCACGGAGGGTAGTGTAAATCCCATTCATACAATCAACACTTCTTTGTTGTTGATTGCAGAAGCATTGGGTAGACCAATAGAAGAACCTATCTATTCTTGAAGTCAGTGCCGCATTGTTGCGTTTAGCTAACTTCTCCTGGTCCTCTATCATCTTCTTGAGTTTCTTCACCTCCTGCTCCAGACAAGCAATTTTGTCTTCTGACGTATGGCCTGTACTAATCTCCTCAACTTCTTCGATCTTCATTTTCTTCTTTCGGTTTTCTTGAGATCCCTCCAAAGGTCTTTTGCCCTTATCCTTACCTAGACTCAAATTTAAGTCGAGCTCTTCCTCCCTGGCCTCTACTGTGAGATCAATGAACTTTCTTGCTGCCATGGCTTGGAATTTTTTTTTGGAGTATGAAGAGAGAGGAATGTCAGAAAGTTGTAGGCTCAGAGATGAATACTCTTTGTGGTGTGATAATTGAGAATTCTGGGCAGTCTTTATAGAGAGAAAATGATGACTTAGAGCCAACGAAGATATCTCTTCGCCGCACCCCTACACGTTCATCCTACGGATTTTGCAAGCTGGAAGCCAGAACTCTAGGGTACGCATGCACACCAACAACGCGTCGCATTAATGGCAAAACCACGAAAGTCAATTTTCGGTGGATTTACGGCTGATTTAATTTGTTTTGATTAAAAATTTTAAGGATTAATAAAATGGTGATAAACAGAACCGTATTTCTCTGCTTTGTTGTGTTGTTCTTGAGAGCTTTCAGTATAATATACATGATTGATTGCATCATGCTATGATTACATGTATCTAAGAACATATGTTGTGTATGCTATTCATGCATCATGAGCGAAGGCTATGAATAATATGTCATGATTCCACACGCACTCATAGAAAAAAAAATTTTAAATAAAATGAAATGTGTAGAGGATAATACATCTTCATAGTTACACATAATTACATATAATGCTTTTGTGGGCAAATGAAAGGCAATGATTTCCTTGCATTATGATAATGCTTGATGCATGCGACCGTAAGCAGTTAATTTTGCCTTTAATCCTTGATTTACATTACTAACTTAAGCATCGGAGTGGTTGTCAAAATTTTTGTAGGTGCTCATCCTCAAGATACATATATGAATACATCTTGAAAATTACATTTGTTTAATATGCATTGATTGAGGGGGAGCCTAATCTATACTTAAATGCTCTATATTTTTAGGGTCACTTTATCTGATATGCAATATTTTCCTTAACTATATATTTTTGACATATCAATGATAAGTTTTGATGAAATTTTACCCTATGACGTCATATGATATTCTTGCTTAAAGAAGGAATACGCTTTAGCCTTTATATATTGCCTTCCTTATACCTTTTTGTTGATGTCAAATAGGGGGAGAAGAATATGGAAAGAAAAATATGTGTATATTGTATAATGATTATTACATTGTAACATATTTTTCTTAGGTGATTTGTCATCATCAAAAAGGGGGAGATTGTTAGCTATAATGTATTATGCTATAAGTTTTGATGATGACAAATATGTGGGAATTATAGTATGACTTAATCTTCTTGGCCCAAATGAATGATTTAACTTCTTAGCCCAAATGAATGATTTAATCTTCTTGGCCCAAATGAATGATTTAATCTTCTTGGCCCAATGTATGATTTAATCTTTTTTAGCCCAAATAGTATGATTTAATTTTCTTGGCCCAAATGTATGATTTAATCTTCTTGATCCAAATACATGATTCAATCTTTCTTGACCCAAATATATTTAATGCTTTATATATTTAAATATAGTAGTATAAATTGATTTTTGATAAAATTTATTGGTTGTTATAATATAATTTGAAAAAGAATATTTTTACTGTAGCACTTTTGAAAAAGAAATTTGATTGTTGAAGAAGTATGATAAACTTTATTGGTTATTGAAAAAGTATGATAAAGTTTATTAATTGTTGTAATATAATTTGAAAAAGAATACTTTTTCCTGTACCACTTTTGAAAAAGAAATTTGATTGTTGAAAAAGTATGATAAAGTTTATTGGTTGTTGTAATCAACTTTGAAAAAGAATATCTTTTACTGTAACACTTTTGAAAAATGAATTTGATTGTTGAAAAAGTATGATAAAATTTATTGGTTGTTGTAATAAACTTTGAAAAAGAATACATTTTACTGTAGCACTTTTGAAAAATGAATTTGATTGTTGAAAAAGTATGATAAAGTTTATTGGTTGTTGTAATAAACTTTGAAAAAGAATACTTTTTACTGTAGCAAATTTGAAAAAGAATATTGATTGTTGAAAAAGGTTGATAAAGTTTTTTGGTTGTTGTAGAAAGGTTGAAAAATGATGATGAAGCTTACTGTAGTAATTTTGACTAAAGCAGTCACTGTAGCAGCAAGGTTTCACTATATAAAGGGGACTTCACAACACCATTTATATCAAGCTTCAATTGTTCATTTCTTATATTATCTTGAGTTCCATTCTCTCTAAATTGTTAGAGAAAAATTCTGAGCTTAATTTCTGCGTTATCTACACTTTGAGAGTGTTTACCATTATTTTCCTTAAGCCTTTAAATTTAGTTTTTCTCAAGGATTGGTTCCTTGAGTTAGTGTTTGAGAGAAAACACGTTGTAAGGGGGAGAGACACCCTTGAGGGAGAAAAGTATGTTGTAGTGGTTTGCAAGTACCCGGATTAAACTTGCAATTATAGTGAAAATACTCAAGTGGTCTCTTGAGGACTGGATGTAGGCTTGGGATTAGCCGAACCAGTATAAATCTCCGAGTTTGCTTTCTCTATCCCTACTCTATTTACATTTGAAGTTAATTAATTAATGCTTTGCGTTTATATTTAATTTTTATCTCAAGTATTAATTAATTTGTGTAGATTTATATTTGCTCCTTAATTTCTTGCACTATAAAATTATTCATCTTGATAAACATTTTGATTTTCTGAATTAAATTATTATCTTTAACATTATCCAATTTCAGAAAATCATTTTAACTTCCAATTAAGTTTTGTGAAAATTTTTATAAAACCCAATTCACCCCCCTCTTGGGATCCAACCATTTCTTTCACCCGGGTTCACAATGATAGAGGAGGTCCCACTAAGGTTACCTTGCTCTGTAATCACTAGGAGACCTAATAACCATTGCTCTGATACCAACTTTGTCACGATCCATTTTCTGGGCACATGACCGGCACAATGATGCATCTCTCATCACTGTAAGCCTTCGATAAATTCTACCCATGAGATTAAATTATCTATGTTATCAAAATAACAATTCCTTAATAAATATGAAGAAAATATATCAACTTTTCTTATCTGAAAATCATAGAGATGATTTGCACATAATAATAGATTCTCAATATAAAATACGTTATTATGCTGACATACAAGCCAAATGCCAAACCCCTGACCTAGATGTCCTAGACGATTACAGAGCAACATAATCTATAACAAAAGATGGGTCTACCCGACAACGGGAAGGTCCAAAGTGATCTACTCCTCTAGCAGATATTCTTCGCTGGCAACCTGATCTGAACAAAAAGGTTGTACAAACAGTGTGAGCTTTTAAACTCAATGAGCGAATCGGCCTCGCGTTAATAAAATTCAAATACATTACCAGTCATGCAAGCATATCCGAAGGCTCATACTCAACCAATAAACATAGTTAGAAATTACATACAAGAAGATAAAATTCATCCAATTCAACAAACGTTACTAGTACCCATCAATGGCAATATATCTTGTACAGCGCACACAGGCCAGCTCACAAATTCTGTATATTTTCGCCATAATGCACAACCAATTCAACAAACGTTACTAGTACTCATCAATGGCAATATATCCCGGAGAACGCACACAGGCCAGCTCACCAATTCTGTATATTTCCGCCATGACGCACAACCTCATTCTCTTAGCTAGGGCGCCTCACGGATTTATCACCAATCCGGGCTATATCCCTACTGAGGGAATCGTTGCCTCCACACTCATTGGTCAAGACACCCTTTCAATCGGGTTTTTCGCCTTGCCGTGAGAGGGGGTACTGTCCCACTCAATCACAATCAATAGTACAGTATTTCATATCATAATCAGAAGCACAATATAATATTCATCCATATAACAGGTATATTATATAACTATATTATAGATTTATAAACCACAAATCAAGATAACAATCAATCTGTTTTTGAAAACATTCAAACTTCACATCATCATAAGATACTTATTTCATTTTATCCATACTTATGGATTAATTATCTCATTAGATTCGTCATTCTTAATCCAATTTCCCCCTATGAATCTTGGGAGTGTTCTACGACATACTTTTTATCACCACTAACGCTAAAACTCTATTAAAACGGGGTCGTTTCACTCACCTGGATTCCGTACGAGCATCGCTTCTCTAATTCGTTACAGACAAGAGTACTCAGGTGAATTTCAGTGTTCTGCTACGGAGATTTTCATGAAAGATTAGAGAAAATACATTAGGATTGTTTTTCGTACAGACACTGTTCATACATACGGTTACTATTCATATATACAGTTACTATTTATACATACGGTCACTATTCATATGTACGGTCACTATTATACGTACGGTTACTATTTATACGTACAATTACTATTCATACCATAAATAGAGAATACAATCTGTAAAAGAGTACACCAGATAAGTTCCCAGGAAAGAGTGGAGGGTCACACTGGACACACTTAAAAACCAGGTCTTTCCTTAGCCAGAACTTTTCTAGACATGTATTCTTCACAGTTTACATTCTATTTCGGTAATCAGAAAATCAAAATAACATATAAACAACTAAGGACAGTTTTTCTGATGTGGAAGATCGGCCAAAGTCGCAACCACAGAGCATACTTAAGAAAATAACTTCTAAAATTGAAAGACATAGAAAGGGCATAGTATCCTTACCTAAGCTGAAAAGGAAAGGCCCAAAATCTCAGAGGCCCAGCATTAGAGTAAGAGAAACTTAAGGAGAGAAGAAGATAAGTTGAAGGTGTGAGTTTATAAGTGAAATGAAAGAGCTTATTTATAGCAAAAGTCAAGGGTACTATTTAATACTATGCGCTAATAAAATATTCAATTTACTATTCATGAAAATGGCATTTCTAATAATGCAGTTATTGTGCACCTCACGCGTACGATGGAAAATTTTTCTGTTATTACTATTGAAAACTTAAAGGGAAAACTATCATTTCACCTTAAACCTTTAAGTTTCTTTTCAATTCAGTCCTTTCAATTTAGTCCCTGAGGGTATTTTTACACATAAAACGTCATTTTCTCCTACAAACTTCTTTCTAGTTTTCTCTTATGACCAAACCACATCTAGTACTTAACATTTTGATTGTATAAATGAACAGTATCGTATACGTAAATAGTATTATATGGGTGAATAGTACCATATACTGAAATAGTAACAGTAGTTTGTAAACAAATATTTATATTTTATTTTTCTTAGGTATTACAGCAATATTTTCAGACATGGTGGAAAAATGCCTCGAAGTTTTTATGAATGATTTCTCAGTCTTTGGAGCCTCATTTGACAGTTGTCTTCGCAACTTCAAACAAGTTCTAGAGCGATGTGAAGAAACCAACTTGGTGCTCAACTGGGAAAAATACCATTTTATGGTACAAGAAGGCATTGTGCTTGGCCACAAGGTCTCCAAGAAGGGTTTGGAAGTAGATCAAGCCAGAGTTTCAACCATTAAGCAACTCCCCCCTCCGATGTCTGTAAAGGGAGTCAGGAGCTTTCTTAGTCATGCTGGCTTCTATAAGAGATTCATAAAAGATTTCTCCAAGATTGCTAAGCCATTGTGTCATTTGTTAGAAAAAGATGCTCTATTTTGCTTTAATGAGGAGTGTTTGGTATCATTTCTTGAATTAAAGAAGAGACTAGTTGCTACCCAATTATTGTGTCCCCGGATTGGAAGAAACCCTTTGAATTGATGTGCGATACAAGTGACTATGCAGTGGGGGCGGTGCTAGGTCAACGGTGTGAAAAGATCTCTCATCACATTTATTATGCTAGCAAAACGCTAGCTGATGCTCAATTGAATTATACCACCACGGAGAAAGAGTTATTATGGTGGTATTTGCATTTGATAAATTTTGAGCATATCTAGTGGGAACAAAAGTCACCATGCATACTGACCATTCAGTGATCAAATATCTCATTGAGAAAAAGGACTGAAAGCCTCGGTTAATCAGATGGATTCTACTACTGCAAGAATTTGATTTGCAAATTAAGGATAGGAAAGGGAGTAAGAATCAAGTTGTTGATCACCTCTCCCACCTAAGCAATGATGCTCAAGTTGAAATGGAGCCGCAAATTAATGAAAATTTTCCTGATGAGTGGCTATTTCTAGTAGGAGATAAGTAGTTGCCATGGTATGCTGACTATGTGAATTTTCTTGTGTATGGTAGATTGCCACCTGACATAAACACCCATCAAAGGAAGAGGTTCATCCATGATGTGCTAAACTACTTTTGGGATGAGCCATTTCTCTTCCAAGTTTGTCTGATCAGATAATTCGTTGCTACATTCCAGAAGAAAAGATGACAAGTATGCTATGGCATTGTATAATTCAGACTATATAGGTCATTATAGCAGCGTTCGAACAGCAGCCAAGTTGTTGGAAAGTGGACTGTATTAGCTATCCTTGTTTAAGGATGCAAGAAATTTTATGAAAAATTGTGATCAATGTCAAAGAAGTGGCAACATCTCAAGAAAACACGAAATGCCACTTAACAATATTCTTGAAGTGGACATTTTTGATGTGTGGGATATTGACTTCATAGGGCCATTTCCTTCTTCATTCTCATTCCAATACATACTGGTGGCTGTCGACTATGTCTCCAAATGGGTGGAAGCCATTCCCACCATAGCAAATGATTCAAAAGTTGTAGTTAATTTCTTGAAGAAAAACATCTTTTCTTGGTTTAGGGTACCACGAGCTTTAATCAGCGATGGTAGAACTCATTTCTATAACAAGTATTTGGATAGTCTTCTAACTAAATATGGTGTCAATCACTGAGTAGCCACCCCCTATCACCCTCAAACAAGCGGTCAAGTTGAGGTCTCTAATCGAGAATTGAAAAGGATATTGGAGAAAATAGTTAACACCTCAAGAAAAGATTGGGCAAAGAGGATAGACGATGCTTTATGGGCTTATCGAACTACATATAAGACTCCAATTGGAACATCTCCATTCAAGCTAGTCTATGGAAAAGCTTGCCATCTCCCCGTAGAGCTAGAGCACAAAGCATTTTGGGCCACAAAGTTCTTAAATTTCGATATCAAGAAAGTTAGAGAAAAGAGGCTCTTGCAATTAAATGAACTTGAAGACTTCCGTCTTCAAGCTTATGAAAGCTCTAAACTGTACAAAGAAAAGGTGAAAAGATGGCATGATCGCAAAATAGTCCCTTGATCCTTTGAAGCAAGCCAATAAGTTCTTCTTTTCAACATTAGACTCAAACTCTTTCCTGGGAAGCTGAAGTCTAGATGGTCAGGACCTTTTGTTGTCAAAGAGGCCTTCCCACACAGAGCTGTGGAAATTTCAGATCTAGAGGGTGTTAGAAGTTTTAAAGTGAATGGCCATCGATTGAAGTACTATCTTGGTGGCGAAGTCAAGCGGGAGAAGACTTCTCTACCACTCATCTAACCCATGGCATAGGAGCTCCGGTAAAGTCCAGCTAAGGACTATAAATGTAACGCTCTTAGGAGGCAACCCAAGCTTTGTTACGCTTTTCCTTTTATTTTCAGCAATAGTTAGTTGTTTGTGTGCTGTCATGTTGTATATATGGCTTTGTGACCTTTTGCTGTGCTGCATAAGTTGTTATGTATAGTTAATTTGGTTAGTAGTTTTTTGTAGTTGAGTTCCTTAGCTTTGTAGCTTGGTTACAAGTTTTTTGTACCTTATCTTTCCTTGTGGTATGTTTATGATGTTCATTGCTGTTTTGAGGAGATGGAATGGATGTTTGGAAACTTTGACTGAAGTAAGTTTGGGGGAAGACAACTGATGTTGTGGCCTATGTGGAGTTATTAGAGATATTGGATAGATGTAATTAAGGTCACAAAATCTGTAATTTCTGTGCATTAATGTTTGGATGGCTGCCCTTATGATTCTTTTGAAAATGTTAATTTGTAGTTGGAGGTAAAAGAAAATGATTGAAGTGCTATTTTGGTCATCTACTGAATTTTTTCTGTCATTTTGTTGGAATCGCGCTTAGGCGGGGTTTAATCACGCTTAGGCATGTTAAGGGCTAATTTTGGGCTTCTCTCGGGTAGAAATGCGCTTAAGTGCATAATAGTCGCGCTTAGGCGGGTTGTGGCAAAATCATGAAATTGCTTTCGAGCCAAATTGCGCATAAGCGCATTAATAAATCGCTTAGGCGAGTGACACCTGTTTGCACGTTTTGAGGCCAGCGTCCAGCATTGGTCCTTCAGCATCCGACGTTGGTCCCCCAGGGCCCGGCGACGGTCCCTCAGTATCCGACGCTGTGACCTCGTGCCAAAAAAATAGAAATTGGTTGAAGCTATCGCGCTTAAGCGCATGTTTTACACGCTTAAACGTGCTGTCATTGGTTTAAATTCGAAATTAGGGATTTTTGCCCTAAAATTTTCAAATTTCTCCCATTCTCAGCCTCTCTCCCGCCACGTCTCCCCCTCTCCTTCCATCTCTGGCATATTTCCGGCCATTCACCACTATAAAATTACCCACCCATTCCTTCTTTGTCATTCTCTCTGCTATATTCGCCATCTCTCGTCAAATTTTGGGTGTTCTGAAGCCCTCAACCTTGTGTTCCTCCTTCGGCGCCATGTGTAGTGGTTGTCATCTGTGCCCCAAGTGTCTTCTCTGTGTTTCTTCCCTTTTCGCTCAGTAGGTAAGGAATCTCATCTCTCCTCTATTATTTCGATAGGCTTAGTGGCTAAATTTCTAAAACTTAGACAAAATTTTGGGATTATAAGAACATTGTTTTTGGATTAGTGTTGATATATTTTATTGTTCTTGGGATTCTTTACTGAATTTCTCACAGGGAACTTATGGCGTCCAAGAAGAGGTCAAGGGGTAAAGAAAAAGTTGGCTCTAATGGTTCCATTCCTTTTGATAATTTGAAGTTTAGGACCCTAGATCACCAGAACTGGTTTAAGGACAAAGTTAGCATTAAAAAATATGTCAGGGAGAGAGTAATTGCACTTAGTCCCGGTGATTATCCTGAAATTCTTGAGCAAATTGCTAAAAGAGGTTAGGGTCTGTATGTGTTTATGGAAAAACCTATTAGTTGTATATCAGTGGTGTAAAAATTTTACGCCAATGCTTAGAGGGTCAAAAATGACAATCTTGGGGAGTACAAGACTATGGTTAGAGGTGTAGAAGTTGATTTTTTTGCTGCTACTATCAAGAGATATTTTAGGATTAGATCAGCTATTTGCCTCTACCAATATCACATTGATGATATCCCTGCAAACCCTGAGAGAGTGCTTGACACATTGTGCAAACCTGGTGCACAATGGATTTTGGGTAGAAAGAATGCACCTCTCAAGCTACAGAGAGCTGACCTCCTACCAGTAGCCAAAGCTTGGTGTGTTTTGTCTCAATCTAACCTCTTCCCAACCACCAGTACCTCGGACGTCAATGTGAAGAGAGCCACTCTAATTTACTGCATTATGGAAGGAAGATTTGTGGACTTGGGCTTATTAATAGCAAAGAACATTGAAACCTTGGCACAAGCAAAAGTGGGAATTCTGGGTTATTCTTACCTAATAACTAAACTGTGTGCTGCCCAGAAAGTGCCCATGGAGGGGGAAACCTTGCTTTCTCCTTCCAAATCCATCACAAAGTAGCTTTTGGATAAGTTTGTTGTTGATGATGCTACCACTAGTAGTGCTCCTAGACCTCTTGTCACCCCTTAATCCTCCCAAGTTTCCACCCAGGCTCCCACTATCACACTTGTGTCCATTGATCAACGTGTCTCTGCTCTTGAGCTCATGATAAGAATATGTGGCACTATCAGAAGAGCTTTGGCAATAACTAGGCTATTCAGAATGGGATCAGCACTAAAGGCTGGGATTTATCCCAAAGTAGGGGAGCTGAAGGCGAAGAAGAAGATGCTGAAGAAGAAGGAGGAGATGCAGCAGAAGGAGAAGATGTAGATGAAGAAGCAGGAGCTGATGAGGATGATAGCTAGAATTTATGTTTTTGTTATATTTCTGTTTTTGGATTATTGTAATTGAACTTTATTTCAGATTTCTGTTATTGAACACTTTGGATTGACTTATTCTTTTGAACTAATTAGATCAGCGTCTCATTTTGGTTAAGACGTTGTATTTTGGCTGTTGAAACAATTGTTACTGTACCATTATTTTCAGTTATTTTAGTTATCTTTTTCTTGCCCCCCAAATCCCTTTTTGTTCATATGATTTATAATTGTTTATTCAACCATTGAAGACAATGTTTGCCTCAAGTTTGGGGGAGGATTTTGGTGATCTGTAGAATTATGTGAATGCGTTGAACTTTTTCTTTAGCCTTATCTATTATTTAATGTTGTTGAGATTGGCTGGCTGGAATTTGTCTCTTGTAAAAGCCTTATGATGAATTTGTTGATTACTTGTTGCTTAGCATGAAAATTTTTGTGGAGTCTATATTTGTGTTCAGATTATCCAATAAACTTTGCTTCCTTGGAGTTTTTGAAAATTTTTAAGCACAAATTAGCCAGAATTCATCTAAGTGCATTTGTTCATAGAAACTTCTTGTAGTTTAATTGGTATGGTTATTTATCAATTTTAAGAACTCTAGAACCTATGTTTAAACTCTTTTGAAACGAAATTTCTAAATTTTAGAAAGTTTGGAGAAATGATTTAGGCATTTTCTTTGTGCGATTGAGCCTTTCAAGCTATCTTTTTATTATGCTACCCATTGATCCTTATTTTGAGCTTTTATTTCTTACAAAAAAAAATTCCTTTGTTAATTCCTTTTTTTACCCACTTTAGCCCCACCTTTTAAGCTTGAAAAACAATGTCTATCCATTTTTCAAGAGAATAATAGCATATATGAAGTTTGGAAAAGTGATATTGCTTATGGAGGTGTATGAGACAAGCAAATCAAAGAGTGGAAAAAGAAATAAAGTAAAAGAGTGCTTTCATTTGAAAAAAAATGGGAAAAAGAAAAAAAAAGAGCATATTGAAGTTGTCATTCTTGAGAGACATGCAAATCTATGAAGATTGAGTATGGCAACAATTTGTTATGATGATTGCATTCTCTCATCTTGTGAGACATGAAAATATGTTGATGAAAAGTGCATTTTGAAGGAGTAAGAAAAAGAAAAGTTATGGGATAAAAGAAGAGAGGAGAAGGAAAGAAAAGGAGTCATATTTATTGATGCTAAAGTATAATTCTCTTGATGTTTGTTTTTTTTTTTTTTGCTTTTCCCTTCCTTTGGTAGCCATTGCCCAAAGCCACGTTACAAGCTTTAAGTCCTTTTGATCAAAGAATAGTGCAGAGTTTAGCTTAGTGGAGAGAGAGGATAAGGATAGGCCTATGGAGTTGTCAATATTGATTGTTTCTATACTTCTTAAACTATTTGAAGTTTCAACTAAATATTTGCATGAAATTGAATCTTGGCTAAAGCCCACACACACTTCAAGAACTTGTGAGGAAGCTTTGTTTATTTTAGAACCTGAAGGTAATGTATAGGCTGACTTAAATATCATCTCTTTGCAATTTTTGAAAATTAGCGCTTGAGGGCCTTAAAAGAGAGTTGAAGCTTTGCTTATCTTGACTTATTGATTCTAGTATGCTTTTATTTGCTTTACTCGAGGAAGAGTAAAAGTTCAAGTTTGAAGGATTGATGAGTCCTCAGCATTCATATAAATTCTATGGGGATTTTGATCACTTTGGCATACTTTTGGCCTATGTTAGGATTTTAACACCTAACTTTTGGATAGTTGCATACATACCTCACTCTTAGGTTAAAAATGTAATTTTTGGCCTCTAATCGCATTCTTTTTAGGTTACTTTTGTGAATATGTGGTGATTATGTTTTTACAGATATTTTAGCTGGGAAAATGATGTTGAAGGATGAGAAATCACAAGCCAAGATCTAAAATGATGAAAAGAGGGAACCTTGAAGAAGAAAAAAGGGACTCAAAATGAAGATTTTGATGTCCTTCATGCGCCTAAGTGGAATTTAATGTGCCTAAGTGCATAAAGCTCAAAAAGGTGATTCCTCTCTGCCATATTCACACTTAAGCGGGATATACACACGCTTAAGCGGTCTCGTGTAACATTGAAGGCTTCATTCTGTCCACAATGCGCTTAAGCGGGTTTCTCGTGCTAAAGAAGAGTTCGTTCTACCTAAATCGAGCTTAAGCGAGAAAAGTGTATGCTTAAGTGCATAGATCATTTTGTTGTCATGTGCAACAGGCTTTAAAAGGCATTTTGGACTGAAATTTTAGGGTATTCTAGGTTGGAGCAAAGGAGAGAATGACGATTTTAGCTCAAGAGGCTAGGGGAACCAACTTTTGGTGAAGATTGAAGCAATTTCTCTTCTACCTAACTTGAAATCATGGAGTTTTCTCTTCTCTTCTCTCATTTTCTGCATTTTGTAATCATGTGTAGCTAAATTTTTGTACTAGGATTGTTATGAACCCTAGTTTGGATTGGGTTTTGTAAATCTCTTGACTTCTTATGATTATTTGGCCATTAATACATGTTTATTCATTCTTATCTTCTTGCTTTCATTAAATTTGATCAATTTAATGGATTGTTTGGTGGTTTTGTTGCACTTGAAAGAGGAATGCAAAAACCTAGACTATAGAATGGATAGTATGAGTTCTTGAACCTTAAAGGAGAGGGGATGGATTCGTTAATGTCATGGGAATATAGACATTAACCTCATATAGTCAAATTAGGGTTTGTTAATCAATTTAACTTGATTTTCACATAAGGAATTATGGAGAATTAGGTTTTTATCTTAGTTTTGATTTGGAAAAATGCTTCTAAGAATATTCATATCCTAGATTAGCATGTATGGCAGGTGAGAATAAGAAGGAGAGGGATTAAAATCTGTGAAGAACGATGGGGGATTAGCAATCCGAGATTGTGTTAATCTTGTGACTTGTTTTGTGTTTGTCTTGTGATTTCTACCGTGTTGGTTAGAGTCCATACAATTATACAACTCACTTTTAACTCAATTTTACATTTTCATTTGCTTTTTGTTAATGAACCATACACATTTAGATTGTCTAACTAATATAACTTAATTTCTCGGGTAGTTAGCACATTAATCCTCGTGGGAACGACATTCTTACTTAATTTTCACTATACTACTTGAACGATTGGTACGTTTGCCAAGTTGTCAACAGGGACCTTTTGCCAAATATTTAGAGGAATGTGAGATCGTTCCACAGTACACCATGCCAAGATCACTTAACATGAATGGTGTAGTTGAGCAACGAAACCTAACTCTTAAGGATATGTCATTTAACTTTACCATAGTCCCTCTGGGGCGAGGCAATAAAAATTGCAGCTTTTATTCTTAATAGAGTGCCAACTAAAGCAACTATTAAAACACCTTATGAGCATTGGGTAGGCCGAAAGCCTAGTCTAAGACATTTTCATGTTTAGGGTTATCCAGCTAAGGCAAGGCCTTATGGCAAAATGAAAGAAAATTAGAATCCAAAAACAGTAAGCAGTTACTTTATTGGCTACTTTGAGCGATTTAAGGGGTATAAATTTTATGATCCCAAATCCAAGATAATTTTTGAGATGGGTATTGCTATATTCTCCAAGGATATTGAGTTTGAGGAGAGAAATAAGATTAGAGAATTTGTCTTTGAAGATGAATTGATTTCAGTTCTTGAACCAATTCATATAATTCCTTTTAATGAAGTAAATCCAGAACCTCAACAAGACATTTTTATTCAAACCCCTATTCTAGATGAGATAGTTGTTCCAGATGAGCAACTTGAGGAGCAAACTCAACATCCTCAATAACCTATGCAACAAGAACAAATGCTTTTGCATCGATCCGTTAGAGAAAAAGAAACTTTATTCCAATGTGGTGTTTCTTCAGGAACATGAGGAAAATGATGGTATGGTGGAGAATGATCTTGTCAACATCCTTTAAGCCATACAAAGCTTCAATTCTTAAAAGTGGATTGAAGTAATAAATGAAGAGTATAAGCCTAGACAATAAAGTTTGAGAACTTGTCCTATTTCCAGAAGGAGC
Source organism: Biancaea sappan (assembly GCA_037074585.1). NCBI lineage: Eukaryota > Viridiplantae > Streptophyta > Magnoliopsida > Fabales > Fabaceae > Biancaea > Biancaea sappan. Next base: position 27,929,856 of record CM073492.1, on the reverse strand, counting down.
GAAACTCATTAGTTGTAAATGGATATTTAAGATCAAACGAGATTTGAAAGGTAATATAGAGAGGTATAAGGCACGTCTTGTAGCTAAAGGCTATGCTCAAAAGGTAGGGATTTACATTAAAGAGACATTCTCTCCAGTTTCATTGAAAGACTCTTTTAGGACAGTCATGGCCTTTGTTGCACATTATGATTTAAAGTATCATCAGATGGATGTCAAGACGACGTTTTTTAATTGAGACATTGATGAAACAATTTATATAGTGCAACCTGAAGACTTTGTGGTTGGAGACTCAAAGAAAATGGTTTGCAAATTGACAAAATCCATTTATGGGGTCAAACAAGCATCCCGTCAGTGGTATCATAAATTTCATTAAGTAATTCTCTCATTTGATTTTGAGATAAATCTTGTTGACAATTATGTGTATCACAAATTCAGTGGGAGCAGGTATATTTTCCTGGTCTTGTATACTGATGACATACTATTTGCCACTAATGATAAAGACATGATGCATGAAATCAAGAGATTTCTATCAAAAATTTTGAGATGAAAGATCTTGGTGATGTCTCCTTTATATTAGGAATTCAGATACATCGACATCAATCTCGAGGTATTTTAGGATTGACACAGAGGAGCTACATTGATAAGTTCGTTAAAAGATTTGGCATGTAGGATTGCAAACCAGGTGACACCCCAGTCACTAAAAGAGACGAGTTTAGTCTCAGTCAATGCTTTAAAGGTAATCTTGAGATTCAGAAAATGCAACAAATTTCCTATTCATCAGCTATAGGGAGTCTAATGTACCTTCAAATTTGTACGCGTCTAGGTACAACGTACATAGTTGGGGTGCTAGGCAAATATTTATGCTACCCAAGTATGGATCATTGGAAAATAGCCAAAAGGGTAATGAGATATTTGAAGAGAACAAAGGATTATATGCTCACATATAGGAGGTTAGACCATTTAGAGATCATTGAATATTTTGACTTCGTCTTTGCTGGATGCCAAGATAGTAAAAAATCCACTTCAGGCTACATTTATTTGTTGGCTGATGGAGCTGTTTCTTGGCATAGCGCCAAGTAAACAATTATAACTTCTTCCACCATGGCTGCAAAATTTGTGGCATGTTATGAGGCATCCAACCATGGAATTTGGCTGAGAAATGTTGTCGCTGGGCTGCGAATTATTAAAGGAATTGAAAGACCACTAAAGATATATTGTAACAACAAATCAACCGTTTTATACTCCAACAAAATAGGAGCTTGGCCAAGTCAAAGCATATTGACATCAAGTTTCTAGTTGTGAAGGAAAGGGTCTAGAGTAAACAGATTTTCATAGAACATTTAGGGACAAACTCCATGATTACAGACCCTCTTACAAAAGGTCTACCACCCAAGGTCTTTCATGAGCACACGACTCACATGGGTGTATTATAGTATGAGGATTCTTCAGTTTAGTGGGAGTTTGTCATTTATGTATTTGATTGTTTCATATTTGGTTGTGTACACATACGTTTTACTTGATTATTTCTGCTTTGATCATAAATAAAGTTTGGTTTTAAGTTTTTTGCACTTTGCACAAAAAGTTATTTGATGATCTCACTAAAGTAAAGTAGTACCAGTTGAAAATCGACATATACAGATCACATTTATATGATTTTAATGCTGCACATTTCATGATTGATCTATATTATTTGGTTGTATTAGTATTAGTGATCATTGATGGGTTTAGTTATAATTAATTTAGCAAAAACCCCTTTGGTCTTATATTGATACAGCTAATGGACAAGATTGTTTGATTTATTTATCTAATTAGGACCCATATGTAATATTTTAATGTGTTTGGTCATCATTTAAATAAGCAAAAATTAAAAGTGATCTAATTGAGAATAAATTTTTGCTTAAGGGTATAATTGTCATGAAATATATAAGTGCAGATATCGGAGTGTAATTTTCAATTTAATGAGGGACAAAATTAAAAATTGTATAAACTTGAAAAGTAACTAAACTTATTAGTTACTTAAAAAGGGTTATGGTCCTTAATTATAAGATAACTCATTCTCTTCTTCCACATCAAAGAGAACCTAAAGAAAACCTAAGACAAACTCACAATTGAAAGATCAGGATCCAGTTACCCATTGATCGTGACTCCATGGATTCATCAGGTACTCTTCCAATTCTATTTCTCATCATGGACTAACATGGGTTATAGTTTAAAGTAGAATTTATAAAATGCTAACACAAATAAGTCATCTGGGTCATCTGATCATGTTTCGAGCAGGTGAGGCCCTTATGAAATCCACTATGGACTTCACCTGTCAGAACTTATCAAACTACCATACTTGGCTAAGCAAGAGATCCAAGTTCAAACGTAATGTCGTCCAAATATTTAATAGATAGACACTAATATGCATTTGATCTTACACACACCTAGTACTGGGGAAAAAGACCGTGGCCAGCGGGCTAGACCGGGACCGCCAAAGTAAATAAGCGGTCTTAGACTGACTAATTTAGAAAAATACATTCTTTAGTATAAATAATTCATCTTTATCACATTTCTATATTTTATAACCTTATATTCAATAAATATAGTAAATTTGGATACAAAACTTTTGTAATTTTTTAGAAAGAAAATACAAAAAATTAAAGTTATTGGTTATTTCAAAATATTAAAGATGTAATGTATTACATTGATAAATACTATTTTAATAAAAAATTATTAATTTTTTTACTAAAAAAATTTAAAATTATATTATTTTAACATTTAAAAAAATAAATAAATAAATAAAGTGTGGCCCGCGGGCCTATGCGGGAGGGCTTGGTCTTTTCAAAAAGATCGCGGGCCTAAACGGGTTGGCTCGTTTGACTCTAGGCCCGTGACGGGCCGGCCCGTTTAACAGTACTACACACACCACCAAATAATAATCAATCCAAAGCTTTGTCACAGAGATTGAAACTTATATGGTCCAAAATGCCCCTAGCACAATCACCTAATCCAGTCTTTTCTCTAGAAATACACTTCCATGCATAAACACCCAAAATTCTCAACCAACATAATCCTTCACCTCTCTTCTATTTCCTCTAGCCAACAAACTCACCCACACAACCTAACCAGTTAAGTTTAAATGAGAGAGAAAGAGAGAACGAAAAACAAAAAACACCTTATTTGCCCTATCTCACTCAGCCAATATAGGTTAATTTAAAATACAATTTACTCGTCTCTTTCTAAATACAATAACTTCAAGACAATAATTGAAAAGGGGGAAAAAAAGTTAGAGGGTAGAGGCACAATATACCACTTGTCTGTAGCTCCGAGTACAACTTGTAGTTCTATTGTTGTAGAATGTGTTTGCTGAGACACAATTTACCTTTCTCTATTTCCTTCTCTCACCTATTAGTTTTCTTTACTGTTAGAAAAGATTTAGTCCCCTCAATGACTTAGTAATTTGAATGTAGACTATATTTAGAACTATGCATGCTTGGAGTGGAGTTTAGAGTATCCATTAGAATTTCATTGTAACGAATAGAGATGTGTACGAGTTGAATTGGGTTAGATTAGATGAATTTGATAATCTAAACTAATTAAGAGTTGACAGGATTGAATTGGTTTGAGTTCAAAGATTTTTGTTTAAATAACTCAAATCAAACCAATTCATTGTCAGACAAATTAGTCAAGATTGGCGGTTTCCTTTTTATTTTTGAAACACCATATAACTTGTGTGTGTGTGTGTATATATATTTATAAGGGGAAAAAAGTAACGTTGCCACGTTGGAAGAAAGTAGCTTAATTGTAAAATGTAATGTACAATTAATCATATTATATATATATATATATATATATATATTATGCTCCGAAGAAATTTAAACTAATGAACCATATATACATTTTGGAACAAAAGAACAAGATTAATTGAATGAAATGTCACACTGCATAAAAATTTGCGAGCATCAAAGAATCTCTCTTGTGCTGAGTTATTGAAGAACTCAATGCATTCAATAATGGTTTAATTGTCCAAATTACCCTATTGAAAAAAGTCCTGGAGCTTTCGTTTTATCTTTTTAAATTTAGATATTTTAGTAAAGTTACATTAAAATATTCTATTTTTATTTTTATTCATTTTGCTTTCTATTGCTGCACACCTTTTGTATTATGAAATGAACATATCTATTAAATTGTCTAAATTACTCTGTTGAAAAAGTACTGGAGGTTTTTTTTTTAAAAAAAAAATTTAGATATTTTAGTAAAGTTACATTAAAATGTTTTATTTTTATTTTTATTTTTATTCTCTTTCGTTTCTCTTTCTGCACACCAAATGTATTATGAAATGAGCATATCTAATTAAAAAAAATGAGAATAGGTTCATAGGTTGATTTAGGGTTGAACAAATTTAAAATTTCTAAACTTACTATCTGAATTGATTGATTGTAAGTTGGAAAGAAGAAAAAAAAGTTAAATCAACTCGCCAACTTAATGTTCAGATTGATAGGTTGACTTAACTTATATACACTTTAAGTAAAAAATAAAGAAATGAAAGACTAACTAAATTAGTTTACTAGAGTTTTTAAGTGTGACCTTGGGTGTCGTTTTACTTTTAGGTCCCCTCACATCATTGTCAAGGGCAAGGCTAGCCCTAGTTCCTTCATGAGAATTTTAGTATGATCCTTCCGTAACTTTTCTTGAACCTAATGATGATACAAATGAGGATCTGAGTTCCTTTAATCTCTTTTTTTTTTTTGGAAAACCTGTATATTGTATTTTAAATTAATCTATATTGATCAAGAGATAGGATAAACAGGGTGTTGCATTGTTTTTCGGAGATGGAAAGGAGGTGAAGAGTGTGATAAGGGCATTTTGGAAAATTTAAGTTCCAATCTCATTTGATAGAGTTGGGGTAAATTATTATGTGGTAATGAATGTAAAACATCATACTATATCAATGTTTCCCATTAAATATTTGAGTAACATCAGACTTAAAAATATAATTAAAATTAAATAAAAATATATGAGTTATAATTAATACAAAATAAAGTTTAGAGTTATAATTGAAAATACTAGCTTCATTATTTGCAAGACAATTAACAAACTTTAAAAGTATGAGAAATTCTAAGGACCCCTTTAATATGCAAGACAGAAATGGAAAAAAAGAAAAAGAAAAGGAAAAGAAAAAAAAATAAATATGAAATGTATTTGGTATATACAGGAAAAAAACAAAGAAAATAAAAAAGATTGTGTTCGGTATGGAAATATTTCAAGGAAAAGAAGTAGCGAAAACATTAAGAAATTACTCAAATACCCCTTCTCATTTATTAAATATATTTTTTATTCATACTAAAATATCTTTGATTAATTTTTTTATTCATAAGTCAAAAATTATGGCCTCTTCGTCTTTCATTCTATCTCGTCGTCGTCTCTCAGCCACTCTATCGCCGGTGTCATCCTCTACCCCACCCCGTCTTTCTCTCCTCGCTGTCCTCCTTTGCCCCACTCGTTGTCTTCCTAGCTTCTCTCTCGTCGTCTTCCTTCTTGTCGTCTCTCGACCACTCAGTGAGTCTGTCGTCCTCCTCTGCCCCACCTCGTCGTCTTCTAGCCTCTCTCTCGTCGTCGTCCTTTTTGTCGTCTTTCAACAACTACGCAAACCAAAATGGAGATGGAATCGTAGGAGTCACAAGTGGAAGCACAAGCATTTTCAATCACCCAACGAACACAAATGAGGAGTCTGAACCTGAGAGGATATTTTTGACATTGGCTAATGTTTTTCACATGAAAATGGCTTTTCCAAGAAATTTTGGAAGGAAAAGAAATCAGGAAAATTTGGTACTGTACAAGTGCGAGATTTCCCTCTTTTTTTTTTTCCTTTTTTGGTTTCTAGCTTTAGTGTTAGTACTAGGTAAAAAGCCCGTGGACCGCGCGCTGGCCCGTGACCGCCCGTAAATGGGCAGTCTTGGACCGAGTAAATTAGGCCCATTTAAAAACGGACAGCGGGCTGACCCGCGGTCTTTTTTTTTTTAATTTTATTATTTTTATAAAAAATATATTATTTAGTATAAATAATTCTATTTTATCATATCTTTATATTTTATGACTTTATATTCAATAAATATAGTAATTTTGGATATAAAAACACTTATAATTTTTTGAAAATAAATATAAAATTTTTAAAATTAAGTATAATATAGTTAATTTTAAAAGAAAATATGAAAAATTAAAGTGATTGGTTTTTGAAAATGTTAAAAAAGTAATATTTTACATGTATAAATATTATTTTAATAAAAAATTATTGAATTCTTTACTTAAAAATTAAAAATTATATTATTTTGATGTTATTAAATTTTATTTAAAAAAAAGAGGGAAGACCGCGGTCAGCTCGTTTAAGATCGCGGTCTTACGCGTGGGGTCTTGGTTATCATATATCAAGACCGTTTATAAACGGGCCGGCCCGTGACCGGCCCGTTTAAGTCAAGACCGCAACAGACCGGCTCGTGACCGGCCCGAACCGCCCATTTCCCAATGCTATTTAGTGTGGTGTACCAAATAGCAGAAAAGGCAAAAGGTATGAAAATTCTTGATTCCTTCTCCAATTCCTAATGTACCAAACATGCCCTAAAAGTCTTTTAATGTCATTATAAACAACACCAAATGAGTGTTTATAAGGGGACTTTGTAATATTTTCAAAATAAATATGAAAGTTGTGCAATTTAAATATCTCTTTAAAAAAATATTAAGGAATACTTCACCCAAACATAATATCTTATAAAGTGTGCAACCTCTTTATACTTTTAACCATTTTACTACACGAGTTATATTACAATTATCGATGATTGGGTAATGATTGCCTTTGTCCTTTACTCATCTTAGTAATATTATTTTTATTCCTTCGATTTTTTTCGAGTCAAAAGTTCTAATTTGGCATAACTTTTTGTTTCATAAATTTAGTTGTTCACTATTTTAATTCTCTTTTATATGATAGAATAATTATAATTAAAAATATAATATTATAAAACTGGAGTTAAAAAAATTTATTAGCATAAAAGTAAAAGTTTCATTAAAAATTTAATTTTAAATGTGAATATACATTATGAACTAATTATTATAAAATGATTTTAAACAAAAAAAATTCAAATAATGAACATTTGTTTGAGATTAGTAAATTTTCGGTGTTAAGCATGATAATTTTGTAAAAACTGATTTTATATTTTCTGTATAATAGTCTACCTTGCCTTGGAAAGAGAGAAAATGATTGGATTAAAAAGTCATTACAGTTTATTTTTTTTGGTGTAATTGATCGTTAAATATTTACTTGGTCGCCAATGCCAAATGACAAGTCTCCCGTGATTAACCTGAAACTTCTAACATTTTTAAACCCACGTTTTTGCTCGAGATCAGCATCCAAATTAGCAAAAGCGAGTAATCTACGGCCACAAGTGGCTTAAAAGCGGCTCATTTCTAGATCGAACGGTCCATACTTTTTCCCCTCGAAAACAAGTCACGATAATCTCTTGAAAAAAAAATTTTAAGAAAATTGATGCTAGGGTTTCGGGTATTTATTTGCCGAAATCGGCACCGTTTGGTTTTCAGACTGCGAGCTTCTTCTTCCACCTGTGCTGAAAATTTCAGATTCCCATTTCTTTTGAGGAAGCCATGGGTAAGGGTCCTGGTCTCTACACTGACATCGGCAAGAAAGCTAGAGGTACAATCTTTCTCTCCTCTTCTGTCTGGATTTGTAGTTATGCACTTATGCATGTGGTTAGGATATGAAATATGTTAGCCTTCTTTCCTGTTGGAGGTGCACTATAGATATTGAATTTTTTTGCGGTTATAGATCTTCTGTACAAGGACTATCACAGCGACCAGAAATTCTCCATCACTACCTTCTCAACCAATGGAATTGTGAGTTTTCATTTTCTTCACTCTGGGATCTGTTTGAGCAGGTTATTGACAGATTCACATGACTATTCAATCTGCTATGCTACAATGTGTTCTTGCTCTCACTGTCTAGGTGCTATATCAAATGCAATGCTTGTCAGACCTGCCAACTTAGTCTGTGTTTCTAAGGGTAGTGTGAAAGAAATGCGACTTTCTTAGTTGTCTTATTCTTTTTATTTGTCGTTCTTTTCTTTCCTTTTTTTATTTTTGGAATAGCTGACCATTTTGATCTTTGATAGTGTCGACATCAATTTAGTATTTTGATCTTTGATAGTGTCGACATCAATTTAGTATTTGAAAGGTAGCGTCAACATGAATTTAGTATTTGAAAGATAGCGTCAATATCAATGTTCAAAGGTTACGATAATTTAATCCTGATTTAGGAATAAACGATGTCATTGAAATTTTTCATGGACTAAATTGATGAGTCACTTTCTTGAGCAGGATTTAATTGATGTTAATGAACTTTCAAGGTCAAATTTGATGCCATTATCTTTCGAGGAACTAATATGATAATTAAATCTTGTTTTTTATTTATTTTTTTTGGGGGGGGGGGGTATGAGTGAAGTATATGGATTGCAAGTCTAAAGTCTTCAAACAATTTTCAGATTATATCCTATCACTTTCGGATTAATAAATAAGTGAACTTATCTATTTGGTACTATTGCATTGTGGTTTTGAGTTATCATCATTCGTTTGTTGTCTGTCAATATTTCAAATTGCATTATTAACTGATTGGATTGTCCTATTGTAGTTTTAAGTGGTTAAAACATTTTTAAAGTTGGAGTTTGTTCATCTAGTATTCACGTTTCTTCTGCGCTTTCCTTGTCATTTAAAGGTCAACTCACGATTTGATGCTTATGTTACTTCTGTACGAGTGCACTGAGTGAGATTGCATATCTGTTTTAATATAACTATGAAAGTTATTGTGTATCTTACCAAAAAGAAATGGGAACACCAGTCTACCAAGGCATATGCATTACAGTGTGTTGGATGGAAGTTATATTATGCTAAATATTATGTCAGAGCTCAGATGCAGTTAAAGCTTGCAAAGTGTTCCATGCTTTGGAACCCATCTGATCTCTGTCTCACTCTCTCTCACACACACATTCATGGTAAGTTTCAGTATCATTTCTTCCTCTCTCAAGCCATCTATGTTTGCTACTGCAGGTTATAACATCATCAGGAACCAAGAAAGGTGACCTGTTCTTGGCTGATGTTAATACCCAGTTGAAGAACAGAAACATCACCACTGATATCAAAGTAGATGCAGATTCTAATGTGAGTTCTGCATTCTTGTTTAGATATTTTTTCTTATCTCCATATCCATATTATGCCTGGTTCCTGACATTTTTCCTGCCTTGTTTTGATTAATGTGTCTTGTACAAATTAGAAAACCGGTTCTGGTGATTGATCCAAGTTATCTTACCACTGCTTGTTAAGATAAAATACAATGTTTTCCTCTAAAAAGGCCCCTTCCGTTTTCTTTCTCATTAATTACAAGGGCTTAACTTTGGGATATATCTTATCAAGCACTTCTAACTATGTTTTGTAAATTATTTTAAACTGGAAAGATTATATATCTAACAAAATTGAGTAACAAAATTTTCAAATTTGCCTAATTAAGTTATGGGTCTATAAAATAAAGTTGTTGGAAATTGAAAACTCTAAACCATACATAGGTTTGATGGGCGTTTCTACATTTCCTTTTTTCTTGATGTCTTACAAGTATCTTTATATATCAAACTTTACTAGTTTATAATTCTTCTTTATGACTATGATTCTTTTTTCTGTGATGTCAATTATTTGATCTTTGCCTGACTACACAAAGTCGAGTGAGGAACTTTCTTTGTCCTCTTCATGTTTACTTATCTGAACATTGATTGAAATTCAGGATATGCTGAAATATTTTACAGACCTATTCTTGTACATGATTTAGAGATAAGAAATGGGTGGAGGGAATGTAGCAGATGTGTTCATTGAGGCATTTGATTTGTTGGTTTCCCAATCTTAGCTTGTTCTTTCTTTTAGTTGAATGCCAGTCCATTATTACTTAAATTCAAATGTATTATTTAGAGAAGTAGTATTGGGCAATGTTTTTATATTACTCAGATTTCCTATTTCATGCGTTTTACATTCCTATGAGATGGTTTAACTGAAGTTGGTTAGTGTGTGCTGTCCAGCTCTTCACAACAATTACAGTTGATGAGCCTGCTCCTGGTCTGAAGGCTATCTTAAGCTGCAGAGTTCCTGATCAAAGGTCTGGAAAGGTGAGATAACCAGCCATTTTGTGTCAGTATCATAGATTGTAGAATCCATAATTCCAACCTTATTGAAACTGTAAAATTCCTGTAACACTTGCATCCTCCATTATCAGTAAACTTTATAGTCTTGTTTGTGGTTGTGGAGCAGTTGGAACTTCAGTACCTGCATGACTTTGCTGGGATAAGCACAAGCTGTGGGTTGACAGCAAATCCAATTGTCAACTTCTCTGGTGTTGTAGGAACTAATGTTGTTGCTCTTGGTACTGATGTTTCTTATGACACCAAAAGTGGGGATTTCACTAAATTCAATTCTGGATTGAGCTTCACCAGGGCAGACTTGATTGCTTCACTGACTCTGTGAGTAACTGTTGCCCTTCCTTCTTTTTTTTTTTTCTCAGAGAATGGCTGCTGAAAGTACCATGTGCCATCTACATCTATTCCTTTCCAACTTTTACAAGTTGGCCTTTGCATGTTGGAGCATTGAAAGTTTTAGATAAGCCATTATAAAATGAATCTTGAGCTTGTTTTGGTCATAATAGCTAGAAGAGCAATATAATTTTTTGATTAAGGCTGTAAAGATGCTGAGTGAACTTGGTGAGAATAATTGGGAGTGCATTTTGTAATATGATGGACTTCATTAATGTGCAGGAATGAGAAAGGTGATGCTCTGAATGCTTCATACTACCATGTAGTCAACCCCTTGACGAACACGGCTGTTGGGGCTGAGGTGACTCATAGATTCTCAACTAATGAGAATACCCTCACACTTGGCACCCAGCATGCGCTAGATCCATTGACCACATTGAAGGCTCGTGTCAACAACTTTGGCAAGGCTAGTGCCCTTATCCAGCATGAGTGGCGTCCCAAATCGTTCTTCACCATTGCTGGTGAGGTAGACACTAAAGCCATTGAGAAGAGTGCCAAGGTTGGATTGGCTTTGGCTCTCAAGCCCTGAGGAATTTTGAGCTATTGGCTTTGGCTCTCAAGCCCTGAGGAATTTTGAGCTATCTTGGCAAGATCAATAAGGTAGACAATAGGAGCAATAGTTGTTCGCAAGCTGATTATTTTCTGAGGTTTGTTCTCTTTTTGGACGCAAGTGTTCATGGAGCTTCCTTTGCCCTCGAGTATTTCAACGTTGTAAAAATAAGTAGTAGATGAAACCCACAAATTAAATTTTACTCTTGAAGCTTGACAAGCTTTGCAAGCCTCATTGTTAAACTGAGGATATTGGTGACAAGCTTTGCAAGCCTCATTTGTTAAACTGAGGATATTGGTAATCCTTATTGAGATTTGACTTGCAAGATTTTGCATCTTCTGAACCGTTTTCAGCACTATCTAGTCTTGCATGTTATGGGTCATATAAGATCTGCTCTGATACATCCCTGGCATTCCTTTTATGTTTCTTTGTCGTATTCAAACATTAATTGTTATTAACTTCCTGCACATATGCGATAAGCTTGGTGAATCTTGAATCGTAAATTTTTTTGGAGCACCGCAGGGTCCATTGACATACTCATTTTGGCGAATGTCCATTAGCTCCTTACGTCGAAGTGTTTGTAAGAATTGGTGTGTGTTTGGAAACTTGTTGAATAAACTTAAGTTTGAGCAGAATTGATTTTTAGAATTGATTTTGAGCAGAATTGATTTTATATTAACGTGATTTATGTTTAGAAACTGTTATCAGAAAAGTGATTTTAGAAAATAAATTTCGTTTGCATATTAGGTAGTAAAAGTACTTTTGAACGTGTAATTACTAGAAAGGATATGAATATTATATTATTTTACTTCATTCATTATTATTTAATTTCTCATATCTATAATTTTTTTACCTCAATGTATAAGCTATAAGTAAATTAAGTATATTTTTTAATTACATCAATAATTAAACCTGTTAGTAGTCCCTACAATCACACACGTGTACCCCATCACATTTCCTTGTCTTGACTGACTTTAATCCCTTAGATCTAAGAAAGAGAACTCATTCTTTGCACAATTATTTTTCTTCCTCTTCATGATAACCCTAGACAAAGAGAAAAATAGAGAAATAATGCTGTGTTCGTTTAAACCAAAAACAGAGACATTTTCTTCAAATAAACAGTGAATCCAGCATGTAGGAATTTGGGTTTTTGAGTAGCACTTCATGTGACTAGAATCTCAGACCAGGAATTTTGGAAGGGATGGCCGAAAGAGGAGCTTGAAACTGAGAAGAAAGATTGGGAACGCAGTAAATGATGAGATAAATATAATTCAAATTTTAATCAATTTTCATTTTGCTTCAGGCTTCTTTGTGTGAGTGTTTGAGTGCTCAGAATAAAAGGATTGTGTGCCTAGAACCAAGCTTTAGCTAAGCCATTCTCTCATCTCCTTCTTTTCACAGGAAGGGGTATCACAGGAAACACATGAAACATATCACGGTGAGAATCGATTGTGGGATAGAAGCTAGAATTTTGAGAGTTGAACAAAACCTTAGTTTTGGAGATGAATCGATTCTGGCCAAGTCATGCACCGTTGAACCAAACATCACTATTATTACACCACCATGCGTTGGAAGGATGAAAAGTGCGTTTGGAAAGTCCTACCGCTGAACCAAACAGGCACTTGGTGGTGCATATGCTGCCATGTCATAGTCTACAAGTAGTCCTCAGACATTACTATATACCGTCGATTACCTATTATTCCCTGATCTTCCCAAATAAAACTACCTGCGGATGGTACGGTACATCTGTTAATTTTTCATGGGATATTGATTCTTGGTAAATTTTCTTCTAACTTGAAGCTTGTGAAATGTCATCCTGTTCCGAGTTCTGTCTCATGAAAAGTTTTCTTTACGTAGTGTATTGGTAATAGAGGTAATTACTCACCTAGCCATCCGTTAGCTCACTAAATTTGTATGGGTTTTGTTAATCAGCGCTTTAAGCTGAGTACCTAAAATGTTTTTAAAAACTTTTAAAATTGCTTACTATTTAATGATTTATCAAACTTTTTAAAAATAATTCTTATTATTGAAGTACAGCCTTTTTTTAGTCACTAGTGGGTCTATAAAGCAATATTTTTATTAAAATATTAAAATCTTAGACCCTTAAATCTTGAGTTTAAAATTTAAGGTTTTGGTATTTATAATTTTAGCGTTTACATTTTGCATTTGAAGCATATTTTAATGTATATGAATTGATAATTAAATGTAGTTTTTCTAGTAGGAAAAATAACCTCTTATCGTTTTTTAAAACTTTTTTATATCAACGTTTTGATTAAAAGAACGTCAAGATTTTGTAAATTTTTTAATTAAAACGATAAAACAATATATTATCTTCAAAAAAAATGTATTAAAAATTAATTAAACAAGTGAAATAATGTAAAGGTTTGATTTGTCTTTAACAAAAATTACACAATTGTAATCAATATCCGCTATCAATTTTTTAAAAATTGTTAATTAAACCAATATTAAATTCATTATATAAAGTATAATTTTTATAATTTTTAAAAATATTTAATATTTCTTAAGTACTTATTAGCAAGATTTCATCTTATAATTTCAGACACGGCTAGCTTCACATAACTGGGTTGGCACTTGGCAGAGATATAATATATATATATATATATATTTGATAAAATAGAAAGAGTTGGGAAACATTATTAACTAGAAGGAAAGTTGATGGGAAATAATTGGGTGTGGGTTCTCCACCTGGACTTTTAGCAACAGTTTTTCTGTTGTTAAAATTTTTAGCAACAGAAAAAATTGTTGATTAAAAAAATGGCACTAGATAATTCATGACAGAGAACCTTGATCCGAAGTAATGTGCTAGTGCGTCAGTGATAACTGTGAGAGATGGATGCATCAAAAAGATATTATCCTGCGATAATAACTGCTTGATATACACAAGAAGCGAAGACCCGCATGTGTTGGCATAAGTTATTGAAAGCATTTGCTTGCATTTGCAGGGCCTGCTTTGTGGAAAACATTATTGATGGATGGAAGAACAGTAGTTGAAGAATATTTTCTAGAACATCCACGAGTTTCATGAAAGACAGAAGGCTGAGATATCCATTTACTGTGAATATTACGAACAGAAGATTTATTCTAAGATTTCAAATTATTCTTGATTCTTTAATCTTTGAAAACACCACATAAGCTGCAGAACTACATATATTATTATTCCATGAACTTTTTACAACATGATTACAGTCCTCTTCCAAAAACCACATGTAATCAAGCCTAAAAGGTATAGGTCTATAAGGTGCTTTCATACAATATTTACAAGAGGACTGTGATCAAAACAAAATACAGTCAAAATATCTATATTAGTCATGGGAAAAGCTTTAATCCACTTCAAATTGCATGACTCTCTGTCTAGTCTTTCCCAAACTGCATAAGAACTGGGGATATAGGTTGAGAACTACTTTTTTTCTGAGGAATTCAATACTTGATTAAAATCTCTCATTAACAACCATGGTGAATCTATAGTAGCTGCCAGATTAAATAAAAAAGACCATAATATATTTCTCTGTTGTAAATGAGGTGACCCATATATAAATGTCACTAAGGCAGGAGAACCAATAGTCTGACAGCAAAAGTAGAAGATTTGAAGTTTTAGAAGTTAAGTTACATCAAAATAATCAACCGGCTTGATTAGGTATATTTTATGTTAAATTCCATAATTTAGATTAGCACTTATCGACTCAATGCATCTTAGTTTAGAAACATGTATGTTTAAATTAAAAAGATAGTGAGATATAAATTTTTATCAAAATTTGATTTTGACCTTTGATCCCTATTTTGATCATATTTCCTAAACTATAATAATATTTTTTTTTATCAAAACTTATTTCATTTAAAATTAGACTTAAAGAGCTTTTCAACGATAAATTAATTATTTAAAACAAAGTTAATGAGAAAGTTATGCTTATTTAAAATAAACTTAAGACCTACAAGTCAATTACTGGCACTCACAAGTCGATTGGTAGCTTGACAGAGTGACTAGTTGTATGACTCACTAGATCAATTGACTGGTGTGTTGGAAAATGCAATATAATAGTCATATTTTAGCCGACAATCTACTGATACCAATGTTTTTAAAATCGAATCAGTTCTTGAACCGATAAAAGTACCAATTCAAAGTTCAATAGTCAGACTGTGGTCAAACCGTGATTGAACCAGTAATATTTAAAAAATAAAATATATAATTAAAAATAATCTCTCTCTCCCCCTCCGCCTCCACCGGGATATACTTATACTTTTTCACTTCTAAGTCTACGCCCCATCATTGAAAAAAAAAAAAAAGTCCACACGCCAAGTGCTTGTCAATAGCTTTTTATTTATCCATCACTTTCATTTCCATTTTTCATTTTTCCATATGCTCATCTTCTCTTTCTCTCTGCCGACCGTCATGGAGTCGTCTTCTGCATCTGTTTATTTTTTCCTTCTCCTTTGTTGGTGTCATCTTTTGCTTATGCATTTTTTTTCCTTCTTCTTCTTCTACTTCACCAGCTTCTCTTCTGCTTCTTTGCTTCTCTGCTTTTTCTTTCTTTTTTCTTTCTTCTTCTTCTTCTTCGCCCCCATCCCACTACTACAAACCATCTGCTTTTGTTTTTGCTTTTTTTAAAAGATGGAAATCGTTTCGCTGTTTACACCGGTTTGGAATCAGTTGAACCAATTATGTTCTGGTTCAAGTCCAGGCCGATTTTTTATCTAGATCGAATCAGACCTCCCACCAGTCACCAGTCCAATTTTGTAATACTTGACTGATACATTCCACAAGTCGATTAGTCAATGTACGAATTGCTTTTTTGAAATATATAGCATCTCTTTTATGTATTTAACAGCTATATATATATATATATATATAAACATCAAAAGCACATTTTTATAAGTGAACCAAGTCCTATTATGTGATCTTCAACTTGTTTTATCATCAAGAGAGAAATAAACATCATTGAGCCAACACTTGTATAATCTCTATCACTTGAGTTCTTAGATCTTCATCTTGTATACCTACTCTTAGAAAGAACTTGTTTGAGCAATCTTTTTCTTCTAAAATCTTTGTAAGGCAAGGGTAGTGTATCCCTTGAGAGAAAACAAGAATGAAGGATCTCTTGGAATGTTTTCCTCTAGAAAGAGGGTGTGCTCTGTTTGAGAGGAAGAAACAACTCTAAGTTGAATTGGAATTTGTAGAAGTTCACAAGAGTTCGATTAAACTTGTAGAATTAATAGATAAATCTTAAGTGGTTGCTTGAAAACTAAATGTAGGTGTGAATTAGAGCCGAACCAAAATAAATTTTGGAGTTTGCTTTCTCTTTTCCTATACTTTCACATTTCAAGTTGATAGATTGATGTTCTATTTTTAGTTTAATATTTTGCTGCAAGTATTGATCATTTGTTGCTTGATTCACTTCCTTAAACTAATTTCAAGTAAATTGTTATTTGCTTCATCAACATTTAGAAACATCTCAATCATAAGTGTTTTCAAAAAAAAAATTGAAATTAACTCAAGTTTTTAAAAACATCAAATTCACTCCTTTTTTTGGTGTTGATTGGCTTGTCTAACAATTACTTGAAACAAGAGTTAGATTATTCCAAGCTAGAGATATCCAAAAAGTTGAATGATATCCTTTTGTATACCCAAATGTGTTGAAAGCTGGCCTTGGATAGAATGCTACTTAGCCTTGATTTAGCAACCCTTTGAATTAAACTAAAAAACCGAGTCTTTCATGAGCGTACCTTGGTTTCTTTTCCCACTTGCTTCTTGCAAAAGTAAACTGCAACTTCAGTTTAAATGCTGATACATCCTTTAGGCTAAATAGCCATTGAGAGTTTCATTTTTTCAGTTGATCGTCCACTTGTACATAAAAAGAATGATTTTATTTTCGACTAGAGAGAAATAGTTATCAAATAAATTTTAAATCAATGTTATCCATTCAATATTTTAATGCTTTTAGAAATTAGATTACATTAATTATTTATTCCACATTAAAAATTTCGTTAAATATTTAGAAAGCCCTGAAGAATAACCAATTTTTGTGCAGTTCTTACAGCAAACTAGTATAAGTATGTAACCACTAGTTGCCTTAAGGGTATCAACTAAACATAAGCCACAGATTAGCACTTTATAATAGAAAAAGGGCATTATATTCTGCTATTAATCTGTACTAATAAACAACCACTCAAGGCAAAAGAAAGCATTGTCTTGATCTAATAATCCTCGATATCAAGCATCAACCCACAATAATTCCACATATAAAACTAGACACGCAAAATATATGGCTATACACAACTGAACACAAGCTTAGTCAATCGCATTCTGGGAAGCATTGGCCTGAAGGAGACCATCCCGAATCTGCATGGCAATATCCTTAACTGCCCCAGGGCCATGTGGTATGAACACAGCCGAGGACTTTGAGGACGCTCCAATCTCCTTCATAGTGTCGAAGTATTGAGTCACCAGCACCATGTCCATGACATCTTTCGCAGTTGTCCCAGGCACGTTCTCTGAGAAGGCAAGCACACTGTCCCTCAGCCCGTCCACAATGGCCTGGCGCTGGCGAGCAATTCCAAGTCCTGACAGGTATTTGGACTCTGCTTCTCCCTCAGCTTTCTTGATCTGCAGTATTTTATCTGCTTCAGCCTTCTCATTTGCCGCCAATCTCATTCTGGCAGCTGCTAAGGAGACACAGGTAAAGAATTAATATAGTAGAACCACTGATTTAAAATAATACATCAAAATTTATCCCACAGTAGCCGGACCATTACCACAATACCAATAGTACAATGACACAAGTTATGAAACATCTACCAGAGAAATTGTGATTTGATTCTTAAATGACTCAAGCTATATATATATATATATATATATATATAAAAAACTTAAGGTAAGAGGTTATAGAAGTAATTAACCACTGTTAGATTAAAATAGAAATTAATGGTTGAGATTAATGCAAAAATTATCATACATGTGTAATAAATGTCTTCTTTGATCTGATTAATGGTTTTCTATTTAATTTCAGCCATTGACTTGTAATTTAAAAATATTTATTTCTTCTTTTCACTTCTTGTATAAAATTACTCCTCTTATGCTTCCTATATATAGCAAAAGTATATTGCAAACAAATCATCAACTGCATTCGGACCAAATAAAAAACATATTGGAACACAGTTCTGCATTGATGTCATGCGAATTAAAAGTAATTTAACACAGAAATCTGCAAGCTTTCTTCTTTGGCACTATACGATATTATTACCTGCATTGATCTCATTCATTGCTCTCTTGACATTAACGTCAGGCTCTATATCTACAATAAGGGTCTGAACAATTTCATATCCATAAGTGGACATGGCCTACAACATGAAGATTGAATCAACTTAGCTAATCCAGCTGACAAGTGACGACAACCATCACTGATCCATACTGAAAGTGATATTTTATACAAATATAAAGAAAGAAAAGGAAAAGAAAATAGATCATAGGAAAAAAAAAAACACACAACACCTTTTCAAGCTCCTCTTCCACAGCCCTTGCTATTTCATTCTTCTGCTCAAAGACATTATCCAACTCCAACTTTGGCACACTTGCTCTTATAACTAAAGAAATACAAAGAATTATCAGCTTTTAAGAAAGCAACCCACATCATTGCCAATTACCCCATCCAACACCAATATACACTGACTAAGTAAAACGATCCACGCATGGCAACCATGGGTGCCAAAAGCATAGTGATTCATGCATTAAAGTCAGGTATGAAGCAACAGAAAAATTACTGCACATACCATCAAAAACATATGATTGGATCTGTTCCCTGGTGTTGGTGAGCCTATAAAAAGCGTCCGAAGCTTTCTCAGCCAAGGCACGATATTGCACAGATGCAACAACATTGACGAAGACATTATCCTGGGAAGTTAATGACAGTCAAATTCTCACAGCAGATCATGAAATCCCACATAAGAAATAAACATTGATATGAAGAGTGAAATCAATGTTTGATATCTTCTCCAAATCATTAGGTTGATATATTGGAAGCAGAATAAGTAGTTTCCTGAAAATATGAATCCAAAATTTTTTCTTAAAAATTATCGTGAAAGAAGGAGACAGGGGCCAAGATATTCCTCATCCAGTTAACAAAAACTTTGATCATTATGTAAATTAACAGCAAAAAACTAATCTCAATAAAAATCCATTCATGCTAAAGGATTTTTTAAAAAAAAAAAAAAATTTACAGGTTAGACATGAATATATAATTCTCGTCGGTAAAACTGTTAAATTTGTCAATTAACTATAAATTTGTTTTAAGTTATGCAGGAAATATCGTAAGATTTTAAAATAAAGAAATTACAAGCATATTATCAAAAATGCCACAACTCCTCAGTCAACTGTTTATGATTTCAGGTCAGATGCAAACTAGGTAATAACATCATAAAACAAACAAGAGTAAATGAAACAGCAGAAACCTTGGTTTTTGTTTCGCATCGAACATCAAGTTGCTGCACACGTAGTGATAGTCCACCAGCTATCTGGTACCCAAAACACCAAGGCAAACAGTGACATCCAGGTTCCAGCACCTCACTATATTTTCCAAAATGCTCCTTAATAGCCACATTTGACTGCTCTACTTGAAAGCAACCTAAAACTTGACCCATCCTTCAATTCCGCAGAAGAAGAGTACAATTCAAAATTAAAACATGATACGTATTTCTCTTTACCACCATCACGGCACCACTTTGTTTTAACTTTCTTAATTTCCATTATCATTTAATATTGGGTTAAGTGTGAGGGAATGGTGATATACAACTACAAGAAAACTTCAACAAATGGAGAAGAAAAGGCAACATCATGCGTTTGTTTTCATGCTTTAATGGTGAGCAACGAAACTTTTTTAAATTTTTGTAAATAAAATCGGGCGTGCCATCATACGACAAAGCAGATCAATTTTTTCAGATGATTTAAAAAAAAAAAAAAAGACTCGAAACAAGACAAAGCAGAAAGCCGAATCTCTAATCTCTAAATTTTCTGTTCTTGTTTCTAACGATTTCTCAGCTACCACTTCATAATATGTCAACAAGCTGAATGCTCTAGAGAGATAGTGAAATGTTCTGAACAACAGAAAGACGAAAACAAAAAACAGTTTGTAAAAGAATTTCTCTCTATCAAAACAAAGCTAACGCAACCTCGCACCCTCTTTCCGAAAATTATACAGCACAAAGCAAGCAGATGACCACCCTAACACACAATTTGAGCATCAAGAAACAGTAAAACATATAGTGCCATCCAAACCTTTGGGTCCACAAAATCCCAAAAATTGCCGCACCAGAGGCTAATACTTCCAAAATCTCTTTTGAAATGCAAAGAGGGGGCGTAGGGAAGGGAATTCAACTTCCTCTAGCTTTGAGTAATCCCAAAGAGGAAAGTGAGAAGAAATGAACACAAGCATAAAATCAGTACAATTCAAGAACGCAAGACGAAGCAGCATACAAGTAAAATAGAGGACGAGCAGTGGATGCGAACGAAGAAGGAGAAAATACTTGAAATTCCGAGGAAGCAAACAAGGAAGGAAGGAGTAGGAGCCTCGAGGAGAAGGAAGACTTGTAACCGTAGCGCAGGGGTTGAGAAATTAATAATTTTATCCGAAACTATCCGAGGAAGAAGAACCAATAACTTCACTTTTACAAGAGAGATGCTGACGCCATATGGGGATGTGCTTTCTTGGTAATTAATGTGCTTGTCGTCAGTATATCGTTGTATCTGACGTGGGTCTTACATGTAAGATGGAGTCCATCTTATCCAATAGTTCACACTTAACAAACATAATGCTTGTTAAGCAGACAATCCAAGCTCTGCCATATGTATCCATATATGTATCCATATAAAATATCTGTAATCCTTCGCCGCAACACTTGGATTGTTAGGTTAATTGAATAGTTGATTAACCCAATTTTAATTTACTTTTTTTGGCTGGAATCATCTGTATTTAAAATTGGATTTAATTTAAGTATCTATTTTTGGATAAACAAATATATTAATTGGAATCTTTTGATTAAGTTAAAATTTTTTTTATCAATTAACTTATAATAGTATTTTAGTGTTCTTTTAGTATTTTTTATTTATAAAATTTAAATTTAAAATTTTATATAAATAAAATAAGTGTTAAATTATTTAAACTAACTATAATTAATAGTCTTAATTGATCTATTGAATCATCAATTTTGAGAAAAAAAAACTATAAATTTTAAAATTTAAGTATAAGTATTTTTTCTATTTTAAATTATAAAAGTAAACATTTCCAACACATTTAAATATAAATTTTGAATGCAATGCATCGCTCAAGTACCAATTAAATAGTAAATGGATTAAGTCTGTAATGCTCTTTTCTTTCTGATCTGTGTATGTTTAATTGGTACACAAGTAATTGCCGAGGAAAACGCCCGTTGAAATAAGTTTTTAGAATAAAAGTAAGCTATTCACGAACTTAATATAAGAAAGCTGGATCAGATAAACACTCAAACAATCATTACCAAATAAGTCAGAACAAACTTTATACAAATAATCTCCATTACACAGATACGTATTCCCCCCTTCTCTGTCTCTCTTATCTTTTCCAAATTGAAGATATTTTTCCTCTGTTAATGATAGAGATAAAGGAGAGAGAAACATTAATAAGCTACTACCACAATATAGAATAATTCATCTGGCATTATTAAAATAAATAGATTCGTTTACTAAATAAGTGTTTTTTTTTTTTGCAAATTTAGTTTGGGTTCATTTTAATTTGAAACAGTAGAATGACAACATCCAAAAACTATCACTATTCAATGCAAAAATATTATTATGAAGTCTTTGATTATTCTCTCCAACAATTCTTATCACTTATTTTACATGTCATCTTTTTAAGAAAAAAATTATTATTTTTATTCTTGATTCCTTATTAAAAGTCTACATCATTTTTTATGATTATTATTTTTTATTTCACCATTAAATCTAAAAGATAATTTTATTTTATTATATTTGATGAACTCAAACTTCTTTAACTCACAAATTAAATAAATAAAATTATTTTAATCCATTTTGAAATAAATTAATTCAATTTTTTTAAATTTATTTATTTAACAAATTAAAGGAATTAAACCTTAGTCCATTTTCACAATATTATACATCATACAATTGCAAGAAAATAATGTGAAAAGGCTGAGAATCAATAGCATCGAAATGGAAAAATAAATCTAGTTTTTGTTCATGTATCACTTTTTTTTAACATAAATTTCAGAGGTTCTTTTGGCCCATGATATGTATTATATGCAAAATTGACTTCGATTGTAGCTAAGTGGACCACTAATGTCATAGTGGAAACCACGCATATACCTTACCCAGCTCATATGGTGTAAGGTGTTTTATTTATTTATTTATTAAACTCAATTTCTAGTTCTTAAAAAATATATTTAGTAGTAAGTTAATTTTTGAACGATATTACTGTAATATTTAGTTATTGGAAATTTATATTATTACACAAGTTAGTCTTTTTGTCCAATCTTATCGTTAAAGTTATCATCTTCTGTTAACATATTGTAATATCCCAAGAATTTATATGAATATTTAAAGCCTATTTTGAAGTTTAGTGAAAAATTTAATTACGTGAAAAATTTTCTTTTTGAATTAGTGAAGAAAATGTGAGAATAGAAATTTTTATTTTTAATTTAGGAAATTTTTACAAATTCTCAAGGACTAAAGTGAAAAGAAAAGAAAGTATAGAGGACTTTTGAAAAATGACCAAGTAGGAACCCGAGAAGAAAAATAGAGCTTATGGGAATGAATTATGAGTCCGGTACCGAAAAGATGATGGATTCGAGGTTAAAGTGGAGTTTGAGACATCGAGAGGGATTAAAGTGAACAAATCTTATAAGCTAAGGTGGTTATGAGCGATTTTATCGAAAAAGAAATTGGTGGGGCTCACGCGTATACACTTCTCCTTATTCTTTTCTTTTTCTCATTCTCCCTCCCGTAGCTTCACTTTCTCTCTCTCTCGATTATGCTTGCAAAGGAATTTCTTCATCAATCATTCATGCAATTTTTGCTTTGGGAAGGAAGCTATGAAAGTTAGGATGATTGGAATGGTCAAGTGCAAGGTGGGAGTGCTGAGAGCATGAAATCCAGAGTTGACAGCTGAAGGTAAATATCGGAACAAGGAATTATGGATCCTTAGTCCATAATTACCTTTTCATTTGTTCACGATAAAGGTATAATAGTTAAGTTTTATTCTAAGTTGTATAAATCTAGAAATCTCTGTAATCGGGTAGGTTCATTCAGTGATGTAATGTGAGTAATTGTAGTATGTATACAGAACTCGTTTTGGTTGCATGAAAAAGAATTGTATGATTTTTTTTTAAGAGAAAGATAGGCTTACGGAGGTGAAATGAAATTCACTTTCCGTGCCGGTCACGTGCTCAAATTTTGGGACGTGACAAGTTGGTATCAGAGCTTTGGGATTAGGTCTCCTACCGATTACAGAGTAAGGTAACCTTAGTGGGATCTCCTCTATCGTGGTGAACCCGGGCACGACTATAGAGAGATGGCTCCATTGAAGGTCCTGTAGGATGTTTTCATTTCCTTTCCCTCCGAGACTTGTTTTTTTTCTTAGGAATTATGTTTTTAGTTTTAGTTTTAGACAGATATGGCTATACTTTTGAACCCGGTAAAGGAAAGGTTATTATTATTTTGATTCCATTGCTGTCGGATCAAATTGTATGTGTGGGGCTTTATATGTTGAATTCATGATTGATTTTGTGTGAATGATTTCCTTTATCTTTCTTAATTTTATTATTACTATTTTTTTTTAGTATCATCCCATAAAAGAAACCACTGGCATTAAAAGCGGAAGGATTACATTGCAAAAAAAAAAAGAAAATTACTCATGCATGAGTAATCTAAAAGCGAGGTGGTCTCGGATTAGGAGGGTTGTATTGTATCATCACCCCTCGACCATTCCTTGGAGCGAGAGACAGAGCAATGTCGCGGAGGGTAGTGTAAATCCCATTCATACAATCAACACTTCTTTGTTGTTGATTGCAGAAGCACTGGGTAGACCAATAGAAGAACCTGTCTATTCTTGAAGTCATTTCTGCATGATTGCGTTTAGTTAACTTCTCCAGGTCTCCTATCATCTTTTTCAGATTTTTCACCTCCTGCTCTAGACAGGCGATTTTGTCCTCCGAGGTATGGGCCGTGCTAGTCTCCTCAGCTTCCTCGTTCTTCTTCATTTTCTTCTCCATATGCTTCTCTAAAGACCCTTCAAAAGGTCTTTTGCCCTTGTCTTTGCCTAGACTTAAGTTTAAGTCGAGCTCTTCTCTCTTGGCATCCACTGTGAGATCAATGTACTTCCTTGTGGCCATGATTTGAAAAATTTAGAAATTTATGTAGGAGTATGAGAAGAGAGGAACGCTGGGAAGTTGTAGGCTCAGATATGATTACTCTTTGTGGTGTGGTAACTGAGAACGTTGGGACAGTTCTTATAGAGGAAAAATTTGAACTTAGAGACAAAGAAGATATCTCTTCGCCGCACCCTACACGCTTAACCTATGGATTTCTGCAAGCTGGAAGCTAGGAGTCTAGGGTAGGCATGCACACCAACAACGCGTCGCATTAATGGCAAAACCACGAAAGTCAATATTCGGTGGATTTGCGGCCGATTTACACTTGGTTTTTCCATTTCTCTCGTTGGCATTTTCTGAAATTGAAGGAAGTCGACAATGTAGCCATTACAGAGTGTCTTGGATGTTTTCACGATGAACTAAAATGTATTTCTATGCTTTCTTGTATTGTTCTTGAAAGCCTTCAGTTAAGTATAATATACATGATTGATTGAATTATACTGTGATTATATGTATCTAAATACATATGATATGTATGTATGTTATTCATGCATAGAGAGTGAAGGCTATTTGTTATGGCCAGGAATAATATGTAATGATTCTACATACATTCAGAGAATGTGAAGTCTGAAATTTAAAAGAACTTGAATAGATGAAAATATATATAGATAATGATGTATCTCTATGTTTATACATATATACATATATGCTCGTAGAAGCAACTGAAAGGTAAAATTTTTCTCTCACTTTATGGAACGCTTGATGTGTAGATGTGAGAAGTTTTTATTTTAATATGTATGTTTGAAAATGTGTAAGCTTAGGGCAAAGTCACGGATTAGAAACCTAGATAAGGTTAATATGAAGCTACCCGTTCATGGAGTAATATCTCGATTTAGAATTATTGGATATGACAAATACAGAGTTAGGAAGTCATAAATTGAAGCGGCGATTAGTTTAATAATTTGAGCAAGAGTCAAAAGTTAGCCGAAATTTTTGAGGAAATCTTTTGTATTTGATTATATTTTGTTATTTTCTGGCATGCTTATCAGAGACCGTTGGCATTGCGTCGGATAAGGTCTGTAGGTCATCTTTAGAGTATGATGTAAAGGTTTTGTAGCCCTAAATTTCGTCCATATATAATGGATGCCCCATTACGCTGCTCACTACACTAAGAGTTTATATCTATAAGCTTTCTAGCATCAAACTTCTCCTTTTGTACAACCTTTATAGCTCAGAAAAATATGGCCGGCAATAAATCTTTCAATTTAAACTTTGAGGCTGGCAAGGTAGAGCTGGATCTAAATCTTAGCCTGGAGAATTATAAGAATAAGAGATCCATGGAAGAGTCACCAGAGGCTAAGAAAAGAAAAAGGGATGTAGTAGAGTTAGAGGATGTTAGCACAGCAACATCTTCTAATAATGAGCTTGCGCTTATGAGACAAAAGATGGAGGACTTGGAAAGGCTGATAAACCGCCACTTTGAGGACCAGGGGAGATTGATAAATCGTCTCTTTACAGAACAAGAGAAGCTTTTGAACCGTCATTTTAGGGAATTGGCGAATAGAGTTGATAGACATTCGATGTTTGCAACTCAAAATTTTCGTGACCAACAAGCGAGATGTATTGACTGTATGAATGAAGTGACTTCTGCACTCTGCACTTCGCCAAATTTCCCAGACGTTTCCTCCAGAAACTCTTTCTAGGCTGCAACTATTAACTTCCTCCTTAAGGTCTGAAGCACCTTCTTCTTCTAGACCTGGAGCACCTTCTGCATTTCAAAAGCCTCCTCGTTCTTAATTTATCTTTTCTTTTGTTTGTACTTAAAGCTGATGTTTGATCTAATGTTTACGTATTAAAATTATCTGTTTTGTAAATCAAGTTCAGTTTGTTGCCTGTAACTTATGTATTAGAAATAAAAAAAATTTCGTATTTGATTTTTTTTTTTGTTGAGGCAATTCTTTTACTGAAGAAACTTGAGAAATAAAAATATGTTGAACTTGTTATATTTTGTACTTGATTGTGAAAATTCCAGAAGAGACAATGAGATATAGACAAAATATCTGCATTTGTTTCAATCTTGAGTTTTGAATTCGGAGGACCGAATTCTATTAAGGGGGGAAGAATGTAATATCCCAAGAATTTATATGAATATTTAAAGCCTATTTTGAAGTTTAGTGAAAAATTTAATTACGTGAAAAATTTTCTTTTTGAATTAGTGAAGAAAATGTGAGAATAGAAATTTTTATTTTTAATTTAGGAAATTTTTACAAATTCTCAAGGACTAAAGTGAAAAGAAAAGAAAGTATAGAGGACTTTTGAAAAATGACC